>OX377620.1:129414093-130752093 GCA_947397865.1 Polietes domitor
GGGTCCATTTTTTAATATAGCGCCCTTACAAATGGCACCTTTTTTTACTTTTACCCCTCTAGAACCCACATTTTACATCGGAAGTTTATCTAATTTTGCATATCAGTTCGCACAATTAGCTCCAAATTTTGCAGATCATTATATATTTCAACTACGAATACCTACCGAGAATGAGAACTATATATGTAGGTTAATGGTCCTCCAAGTGTTGTTTAAGGCCCCACTTCATATGTCCATCCGATTTATCCTATTACCGCTGTAAAATCTGTATTTGTCATCGGATCTTGTTCAAATTTTCTAGATCATGTTATATTTACTCGCGGAATACCTGCAGGAAAATTGGACCATATGGCTCAATGTTTTCAATTACAACTGTCCCACCAATTTTCATTATTTTCGACTCATATTACAAATATGAACACTTACTGATGAAGTGGACCATGGGTCCCTGTTTTGATGCAGACCCAGTAGATTTTTCTACATCAGGTTATATTTCAGTAAGGGACACTAACAGTAAAAGTGAGCATTACGCAAAGATATTACCACTGCTCATTATCAATTTCTGATTTGTTTACATAACACTCTAGACTCAACTTATTTCATCCAATGATGATGAAAATAATTTTTTCCTAGGCTTAGTTGCAATAAGGATCACACAGGTCATTGATTTGTGTATAGGCCCATCTCATGTATGAGTAACATAATGTTAAAGTTTTCATCAATTTTGCCATATTCGCAAATAACGCATAACGCAGGGAGTGTAGTAGGGTGTCATATAGTCAGCCCCGCACTACTTTAGCCTTTCCTTACTTGTTTTTTCATAGATATTCTAAATACAACTTCTTCAAATTTTAATAAATTAAAGTAGCTTCGCTTTTATGTCTACGCCAAATCCCCCGTTTTGAATTCATAAATCCCTATTTTTGTCCAAAAAGAGATGGTGAAATGCTTTCTCAAAGTCTACAAACACAAGATCTGCATAATACAGTCTGATCTACTATCTTTCTCAAGATGTTGACTTGTCCCCATTCGACTAAAGTGATTTTGGTTTTTTTTGGGGGGGGGGGGGGGGGGGGTGGTGTGTTAATAAGATGGAAAATATAGTTGGTGCAAATAATGCAAATAACATACCTGTCTACCCATTTTATTTACTGTCTGGTACAAAAATTAAATTATTAAATGTCGACTTAAGGGGTCGCTGACTGCGGAAATTATTGTGCTAAAAATATGTTGAGCGGAAAGTTTTTCAAATATATATTATTCAGCGATGATAAAAAATCTACTATTAACCAAGATCGATGATGATACTCCTACGCAGGTAGTTCCATTCGAGTAAATCAGGAATTACTGATGTCAAATTCCACACGAACAGAATTTCGTGAAAACTGGGTCAATGTTCTTAAAGAGTTGGAGAATTAATATGTAATTGTTAAATAATATAATTAATTAAATTTATTATTGTTATTAGTATATTATTATTATTGAATTGTAATACATTGCTGGTCCGTAAGGGTTATTTCCATAGACTTAATAAATGAAATGAAAACATGTTTTTATTCCATTCTGCTGTTGGATTCTTATTCATGTTAATGTTCTGCAATAATTCTTTAATTAAATAAATAACATTTAATTAATTATTTTTATACGTGGGATGGGGGTATATTCACTTTGTCATTCTGTTTGTAACACCTTAAAATAATCATCGGAGACCCCGTAAAGTATATATATTCTGGGTCGTGGTAAAATTCTAAGACGATATAGCCATGTCCGTATGTCTGTCTGTTGAAAGCACGATAACGAAAAAGAAAACGTTTTTTCTAAATTCGTACTTTCAAGGGATACAATGGCTACAGGGGAAAATAGTACGAACTAAACGAATACTAGCTGATGATGAAATTCGGTGTGTACATCCCTCTAATTGTGTAGATACGTAAAATAAAGAGATTTTAGATAGTCGTACTCTTGAGGGGGCAAAATTGAAAAAAGGGATAAAAATGGTACCAACAAAATGACCGCTGATAGAATCATGGAATTCGGTGTATACACCTCTGACTGCATAGCCACGTAAAATATTTTTTTCCAAATTCGTACTTTATTTTGTTACTTTTACGACAAAAAATGGAAGTATCACGAAGTGGTATTATACTGCGTACGTGAGAGATAAGGTCTTTTAAAAATTTATACTTTTGAAATAAAAATATGATGGAAATACAACCAACCAAACCACTGTAGCTGAAAATACACTCTCTGTCCACCAATATTTAGGGTATTTATGATTGCTGCCTTATATTTACTTTATGAATTGAAGTATTATATCCATTACATATATATACAATACAAATATTGATAGCCTTGGCTTATTAATTAAATTTCTGATTTTCATACATTGAAATTTGTTGCGGACATTCCTCTTGTAGCTTGGATGCAAAATACAAATTTTAGCTGGCGAAATGGGACAAAAAGGGATAAAATATAGTACCAATGATACGACAACAGCTAGAATCATGAAATTCGGTGTGTACATCCCTCTAATTGCATAGACACGTAAAATAGTTGGATTTTTCGAAATTCGTACTTTTAAGGGATATAACTAAAAAAGAGGGATAAAAATGGGACCTACCAAACCGCTGAAGTTGAAATCGTGAAATTCGGTGTATAAATTCTGACTATGAAGACTCGAAAAATGTTTTTTTTCGAAATTTGTACATTTGGGCGGAGAATGGGGCGAATGGGGATATCTTTAAAATGCATACTTTTCTTATCACTTTGTCTGTATCTGAAAATGCTTCTTTCTAATGGCGACTGACAATCGCCTAATATTTAGGCATGTTCACTTTTACAATTTAAGCATTTTATTTATATATAGTAGTCGATTTTAAACAGTGAGGCAAATCCACCCCCGACAGAAATCCATTGCTACGCCTATGCTGATTGTTCTGACCAAAGTTCTGGTTCTAAAGCTGATGTTAATCTACCTGTTATAATGTGAGCTATTAACTTGTTGTCCTTGCTTTTGAGTGTAATTTTCCTACAGGGTAGATTGGCCTTTTTGGTAGTTCAACAATAACACCCTCTCTTATATCATAGTGAAGGGTTTCAAAATCCGCAACTGCTCAATTAGTGGCAGACTTAACTGTTCGCTGATATTGGAATCTACTTTTATTATATCTGGCGCATGGAGTTTTGTTGTTCTTTAAAGCCTTTATTGCGGCAGCCATTACGCCCAGGGTTGATAAATACAGGATGGGAGAATGGTCGATTGTTTCGAGCAGATACTCCAGATCTACAACTGTTCAGTTTGTGATGTTATGAGGTCGCTAAAACGGTTCTTTAAAGTTTTGTGTAAACGAATGTGCCTCATTTTTAAATCCATCCGCGTATGCTCTTTTATCTCGCCGTGTTCTGTGCTTGGCCTCCTTATCTAAACTACTGTGAAGGGCTGCACATTTAGATTTATGTCTACAGTCCTTTGCTAATTTTCGTTACTTTATCGGGTTCCAGGTTCAATGTTTCCACTGTTTCCATTTAGTTTGAGTGTGTCCCAAATGCGTGGCACCGACAACCATGAAAGCATTTTTAATGCTGTTGCAATCGCTCCTATTTTCCGCATTACTTCGCTCAAGTGCTGTCATAAGCGCTCCAAATCGAGCCCTTTGTGTTAGTTTAGTAACGTCGATTTTGATTTTCAATCACTCGATCCGGTGACACCACAGCATTTCGTGGGAACAGTGTACCTCCTCTGACCATATCGTATTTTGCGCATAGCTCTGAGCAGAGACCTCCATTGCCGTCCCGGGAACCTTCGCCATGTCTGCGAGATTATTGTGCGGGAACCAAGTTTTGCATTAAAGTCTGCCATCAAAATCACTATGTCGTCCAGATGGAGAGAGTCCAATTAAATAAATCGTTTGTGGTCAAGGTCGAATGCAAAGTGTGCTATTGTTTTACGACTTCAATTAAATCCGTCACGATCGGTAAATACATCATCTAGTCTCACTGGATGTGAGTCCATAAGTAATCACCACGTGATTTAAATTTTGGGAATAACTTTGTGAGCTTTATAAACAGTTCTTGGCTGTTCTTTCAACGCTGCGAATAACATAATTGACTTTGCACAATTCATGAGCTGTATTAACTTATTCCTATTGCGTAAAGTAATTTCTGCTTTAACGAATCAGAGAAGAGTCGTAAATGCGTGAAATGTGTGGAACTAAAAGCGCAGAACTACACAAACAACAATTTAAATTGTAGCTGCCTGTGCGCTTGGTGCGGCTGAAACGCAAACCTAATTGTTTGCAAATTGCCAATATCGCAGTTACGCATAAACGCTCACGAAATTCATATTTCAAAGGCGTTATACAGTGCTCCTATAATTTTCAGCTGTATTAACAGATTAAAGTCGACGGTTACGGTTGAGGACTTCTTCCAAAACAGCGAGCAACAACAACAACAGCAACAGCACAAAATTATTTACGCCATCACATCAGTGCTTGCCACTGCTACCAAGGACTCCTCCGTCGTGCACAGTCACATCAACATGGCACATTGGCAGCGCTGTGTCAATACTATCAACCAAGCAGCCATAAAGTTTGAGCATTTGGGGTGTACAGCCAGCAGAGTGGCAGCCGGATGGGGATGGGGTGGGAGTATACACAATTAATTGTCACAATTCAGTCATTTAAATTAATCATAAGACACTTTTCAGCAAATTACCATTTTGCTGTTCCATATATATATATGTACTTGTACAGCCCCGCTACGAACCGCACCCTCAGACACAACCACCACTTAACATTGGCAGAGATCAAATGGTGAAAACTTCAACTACTCCGCGTCCCATCCCGTCTCGTCCCAGACAAACCTCAGCGATGCCACCCGGATGCCTTGCTATCCTGTTGCTGGCTGGTTGGTTGGCGGGCGGTGGTAATGCCTGCTTGCTTGCTCCTTGAGTTATGATAACTACCAGTTTCTCATCGGGAGGAGACCGCACTCCGGCAATGATGATAATGATACGAACGAACTTTATGTGCATGAGCAACGTAGGAGTATTTAAAAACTTCCAGAGGAGAAATTGACTTAAGACATAACTTGGAATAAAGTGTATTGCCATTACTCCGTCCGTAGCTGCCATGGAGTGGAGGAAATCACCTCACCTTAAGTTTTCGCATTTATTACTAGGTTGACGTTGTTGTTGCTGTTGTATTCATTCGAATTGCCATAGAAAAAAGGATTGAGTTTCAAATGAGCCAAGAGGGAAAAATATATTGTTCTAGTAAACATTTTTGAGTTCTGTAAAAAAAACACAAAATTAGACAAGGACCAAAGGATTATTTTGAGATCTTCATTTTTAATTTTTTTGATTTTAAAGAAAATTTAAATTTCTATTTTTTGTTTTTAAGTTTTTTAACATATTTTTACGTATTTGTTCATAATGCGAATACAAAATTTTTATTCTTTTTATACCCTACACCACTTCGTGGACTAGGGTATTATAAGTTAGTTTTCCGCCAAATGTTTGTAACACCAATAAATAATGGAATCGATTTATCGATGTCTTCTGTCTGTCCGTCTTCTGTCCATCTAAGCTTGTTCGCACTCTACAGGTCACAATTGCTGTCCGCTTATCATGAAAATTGGCAGAAGTTACTTTTTTTGGCCAAGGACGATCGGTATTGAATTTGGAGGAAATCGGTCCACTTTCACTTTTTCCGCTTTAGAAACGACATATTGTACCCGATTTTCTTTAAAATAGGCAAAACATTTTATAATCGAACTAGAAACACCTGTGCTGAAAGTGGGTAAGATCGGTACATATTTAGATATAGCCCCCATACAAATGTCGCTCCCGATTTGACTTTTTTCGCTTTAGAAACCGCATATTGTTCCCGATTTTCCTTTAAAATTGGCACAACATTTTATAATCGAACTAGAAACGCCTACGCTGAAAGTGGGTAAGATCGGTTCAGATTTAGATATAGCCCCCATACAAATGTCGCTTCCGATTTGACTTTTTCCGCTTTAGAAACCACATATTGTACCCGATTTGCTTTAAAATTGGTACAACATCTTATAATCCAACTAAAAACACCTATAAATAAAGTGGGTAAGATCGGTTCAGATTTAGATATAGCCCCCATACAAATGTCGCTTCCGAATGTTTAACTTATTATATACTTATTATATTTCACCAATGAACATACATGGTGAAAGCGGGTCACATCGTTCCAGGTTTCAATATACCCCATACAAATCTCCTTTCCGATTTAACATTTTTTGTCAAACACATACATTTGCAGGATTCAAAAATCCTTCCCGATTTAACTCTTTGGGGGAATTGAATTGTAATGAGATAGAAAGTGGGGTGTATCATATAGTGGCTCCGTGCGTCTTTAGCCTTTCCTTACTTGTTTGGGAGATGCCCCTATGTCCATACTTTAGTATAACCCAGTATAACCTAGAGCTGTAATAGAGCAGAATGGGGCCCATATTCTGCTCTATTACAGCTCTAGAAACTACATCTTCCATCGGATCTTCATCAAGTTTTGCAGATCATCATATTTTTCAACTAGGAATACCTACCTTGGATGAGAAATAAATAAATTATAAATTTATATAGGCGCATGTTTTGGCGCAGGCCTCAAGTGTTGTTACAGGCCCCCTTCAATTGTCCATCCGATTCATCCTATTACCGCTGTATAATCTGTATTTATCATTGGATCTTGATCAATTTTTCCAGATCATGTTAATTACTTTATTATTTACCATATTCATTAAATTTGACTAAATATGATTTTTTTTATACGAACTACATAAAATTGCTCCCATGAAATACCTAGGTTTAGTAATCAAAGCGAGGTATATACGCAAGGAGTGGTGTAGGGTATTATATAGTCGGCCCCGCCCGACTTTACTGTTCACGTTTTTCAGATTTTGAAAAAAACTTAACTTCTTTTTTTTTTTGAATTTGTCGATCTCTTTCTCACACATTTTAAGAGATTTTGCACTCAAATTAGTTTTATTAGAAATTGTGACTTCTTTGCTTTATTATGACGTCAAAACTATGTTTTTGTGTCAAATATAGTTTGGTTGTAATGAATATTGTACAAAATATCCTTTTTGAATGAATGTCTGACTTTGAACCAACACAACTTTTTTCCCTCAAAAGCCTTTAACGAAATAGACCAATACTCTTCTGTGCGTCGTAGTTACGTTCCAAAAAATACGACGCAAATTGAAACAACTGAAAATGAATTATGATTTTCTATAGCAAACAATGTAAAGATCGAAGATAGCTTCCAGGGTTACGAAAATACTACTTTAAAAAAATTGCAAAGTAAACATTTAAAAAATAAAAATAATATAAAATGTTATTACATACATACCAAAAACAAAATCATTTAAAACAAAATAAAATATTCAATTATTTTATACAAAAATAAAAATTAATCACTCTCAGATGAGTCCATAGTGGCTGTTGTCGTAATCTTTTTTCTTTCACAAAAAATTGGTCCCATGTTTGCTGAGCAGAACGTAAAATAAATTTCCTTGTAGCAATTGATATTCCGCTGTCAGGAACTTTTTTAAAAAAGTCTCCATAGCTTCGTCAATCAAACATATCGGTATGGAAATTTGTTCATCGGAGATTTCTATTGAACGGTCACTGTCATCTTTTTCATTAGCAAATTGCAATTCCAGTTGCAATAGTTCTTCATTAGACAATTCTTAGTTGTGCGAGGTTAGCAATTCATTTATGTCAGTCTCTTCCATAACTTCAAAATTAGACTCTCTAGCTAAATTAGAAATTTCATGACGAACAACTGGTGTACCATCAACTTCTGCAGCGCATATTCTGTGAACACATTCAGGCTATATGTTGCGCCAAACACCATTCATGCAAGGTGGTTTAACCTCCTCCCACGAATCAGAAATAAGTTCTATGTCTTTTATAATGTCGAACTTTTTCCAAAACTCTAGCATTAAAGACTCGAACACAAAACAACGCAACTTCGAAAATCTAATGACGCACAGTGAAAATTAGCACTAATTCAGCAGAGACGCAACTTCGAAAAAACGCAAAACGAAACTACGCAAAGCGAGGTATTGGTATATATACATATTTGGAAAGATTGAAGGATTCCCCATTTTTCCCCATAGTTGCCCCGTTGAAAGATAGGATACATTTAGTCCCATTTTTTAGTTCCTGAATGCAATTTCTCATTTTCTCCCATTAACTTCTGAAAAGTAGGTACGCAGAGAAAAATATGAGTAAATTTCATTCTAATTTTTTTAACAATCGGAGTTCATTAGTATGACAGTGGTATGCAATGGTTTGCGTTCGAGTAAATTGACAAATATTTTTCCCCCAAAGCACACGTTTTTATGCACTCCACGAGAGTATTCTGTCTTTGTGCATTTGTTTGTAACGCCCAAAAAGAAACGAGTTAGACCCATCGTTTATTATACAGATCGGCGTAGAATCACTTTCTGAGTCGATTTAGCTCAACGCCTTATAATCTAGCTAGAAACACCTGTGGCAAAAGCGGGCTAGATCGGTTCAGATTTAGATATAGTACCCATACAAATGTCGTTCCCGATTTGACATTTTCCGCTCTAAAAACCACATATTGTACCCGATATTCTTTAAATTTGGCACAATAGCTTATAATTCAACTAGAAACACCTATGCAGAAAGTTGGTAAGATCGGTTCAGATTTAGGTATAGCCCCCCACAAATGTCGCTCCCGATTTGACATCTTTAAAATTGGCACAATATCTAATAATCTAACTAAAAGATCAATGGTGAAAGTGGGTAAGATCGGTTCAGATTTAGATATACATTTATTTATATATATACAAATGTTGCTCCCAAATGTTTAACCGATTTTGGCCAAACTGTACATATTATATTTCACTTATAAACATACAAGGGGGTCACAGCGTTCCATGTTTCAATATACCCCCATACAGATGTCCTTTCCGATTTAAAATTTTTTGTCAAACACATACATTTACAGGATACAAAAATCCTTCCCGATTTCACTTTTTTACCGAATTGAATTGTAATAGGATAGAAAGTGGAGTGTATCATATAGTCGGCTCCGCCCGACTTTAGCCTTTCCTTACTTGTTTTTTTTTTTTTTTTTTTGAACATTCCACTACTATATCGAACATTCATAAAATGTCGACATTGTTGTTACCTCTTTAGGTATAGCCCCCCACAAATGTCGCTCCCGATTTGACATCTTTAAAATTGGCACAATATCTAATAATCTAACTAAAAGATCAATGGTGAAAGTGGGTAAGATCGGTTCAGATTTAGATATACATTTATTTATATATATACAAATGTTGCTCCCAAATGTTTAACCGATTTTGGCCAAACTGTACATATTATATTTCACTTATAAACATACAAGGGGGTCACAGCGTTCCATGTTTCAATATACCCCCATACAGATGTCCTTTCCGATTTAAAATTTTTTGTCAAACACATACATTTACAGGATACAAAAATCCTTCCCGATTTCACTTTTTTACCGAATTGAATTGTAATAGGATAGAAAGTGGAGTGTATCATATAGTCGGCTCCGCCCGACTTTAGCCTTTCCTTACTTGTTTTTTTTTTTTTTTTTTTTGAACATTCCACTACTATATCGAACATTCATAAAATGTCGACATTGTTGTTACCTCTTTAGGTATAGCCCCCCACAAATGTCGCTCCCGATTTGACATCTTTAAAATTGGCACAATATCTAATAATCTAACTAAAAGATCAATGGTGAAAGTGGGTAAGATCGGTTCAGATTTAGATATACATTTATATATATGTATACAAATGTTGCTCCCAAATGTTTAACCGATTTTGGCCAAACTTTACATATTATATTTCACTTATAAACATACAAGGGGGTCACAGCGTTCCATGTTTCAATATACCCCCATACAGATGTCCTTTCCGATTTAAAATTTTTTGTCAAACACATACATTTACAGGATACAAAATCCTTCCCGATTTCACTTTTTTACCGAATTGAATTGTAATAGGATAGAAAGTGGAGTGTATCATATAGTCGGCTCCGCCCGACTTTAGCCTTTCCTTACTTGTTTTTTTTTTTTTTTTAACATTCCACTACTATATCGAACATTCATAAAATGTCGACATTGTTGTTACCTCTAAGGGAACCACTGCTTTCTGAGATTTCGCTGACTTAAACCACTTCCATTCTAACAAAAGTAATAAAATCTAAAAAAGAACATAAACGGTTATCTCCAAATAAACCAAAAAATATCTTAACTCGAAAAAGTAATATTTCCTTAAAAAAAGATAAAAAGATTTTTTTAATACAGAAATTATAAAATAAATAAAACTGTCTGCGGCGAACGAAAATATTTGATTTGAACTGGGATATTTTCCTGGCTCAAGCCCATTATGCATCTATATTTTATAGATGTAATTTTTTTTTAATGGAGACATAATGGAGTTCCTGGGACTTACTCTACAACAATATATAAAAAAAATATTAATACAATGAAATTTTTCTTTGATCTTATGAAACTAAATTTCTCTAATTTAACAACTTTATTTTATGAAATATGAAATCCATATGAAAAACATTCCATTTTAGTTACATGGTAACTTGTTTAGTGCAGACTGACATTCCTGTATATATTTTCGTCCCATCACGTCACGATCCAGGATTCCTATGCACACATCAGATACTAAAAAATAATGTTGGAAGAAAATTTAAGAAATGTTAGAAATGTTGTATATTATATTTGTATGAACAAGTACGAAAACAGGATTATTATTAAAAGAAGTTGGATTATTATTAAAACTATTGTTTTAAACCAATTCACATAATGCAATTCTGATTATGACTAAAAAAATACTCAATTTCCAAACAAACAAAGTTTTTCAAAGTCAATGAATAATTGCCAAATTTAGGTATTTTCTCACCTGGGTTATGAGGAAAGCTTGCGTACCTTTGCATTCACAGACTAAAGTTTTCATGCAAATGTCATAACGTCCACTAAGTGTATAACCTTTATTTCTTCCGCGAGGTGAATGATTTTTTAAAAGATTTTTATTGTTAGTGGTATGTATGGTTGACCTTTTTGATGTGTTGCGTTTTGTATTTTGTTCGGCTTGATGTCAGTTTTTTCAAATAATAAAACAAAAATGACTATTTTATTATTTTCTTGGTTTTTATTTCCCAATATTTCGACCAACTCCGTTGGTCATCTTCAGGGGTCTATTACAAAAAACACAAATTATTCAATTACAAGTTACAAGCATTAACAATCAAAAAATATCACAATATTTATATTTACATTTTTAAAAAAGTTTTTCACAATAGGAAAATTCTCCTGCCACTCTCTGCAAGCTTTTGTCAACTACTGTCTAATTTGTCGTCTATGTTTTTCCACCGTGTTCCTATATATTTGAGCACAACCGTCTGTGTCTCTCTTATAATTAAGCCTTTTTCCAGGGGAGACGTCAATTATATTTAGCATTTCCAAAGTGTATCTATGATTTTTTATTTAGAACTAATTTCTTTGCCATCACTAAACAATTTGTCATTTCTCGATACGGTCTACTGTGCACTAAAGCTGAGATAACAATGATGTCTGCATCAAGTGTTGAGTGATGATGATGTCTCCCCAGGTAACTATGTAGATATGAACGTGTACTTCACTCCTTTCTGAGTTATTTCTGTAGGTTACATTGGGAACACTTTAAGATACAGTTACTGTTGCCGCTGCTGCTGTCGGTGATTGTAAAATTGTGTGTTTATTTTGACTTGAACTGAGGCAAGCACCATGAGAAATTCTATTTGGATTAGGTTATGGTTAAACGCATGAATTTCCCGGAAAATAATTTTAAAATAATATTTATTGTAAATTGTAATTGTTAATTAGAAAATGAAATAATGAAATGTTTTACGATAAGCAGTGAAGGTCTTTGCACAATGAACGAATCCGAGGAATATTGTGAATACGACGGCATTTCAATTATATTATATATTTCTAATTATACGGATCGGCTTAGAATCACCAGCTGAATCGAATTAACGATGTCCGTCTGTCCGTTCGTCTGCTGGCCATCTAATCTTGTTCGCATTCTACAGGTCGCAATTGCTGTCCGATTATCATGAAATATGGCATAAGTTACTTTTTTTGGCCAAGGGCGGTTGGTATTGAATTCGGTTGAGATTTAGATATAGTCCCCATACAAATGTCGCTCCCGATTTCACTTTTTCCGCTTTAGAAACCACATATTGTACCCGATTTTATTTAAAATTGGCACAACATTTTATAATCGAACTAGAAACACATATGCTGAAAGTGGGTAAGATCGGGTCAGATTTAGATATAGCCCCAATACAAATGTCGCTCCCGATTTGACATTTTTCCACCCTATAAAGCACATATAGTACCCGATTTTCTTCAAATTTAGCATAACACCTTATAATCTAACTAGAAATAGCTGTGATGAAAGCGGGTTTGATCGGTTCAGATTTAGATATAGTCCCCATACAAATGTCGCTCCCGATTTCACTTTTTCCGCTCTAGAAACCACATATTATACCCGATTTTATTTAAAATTGGCACAACTTCGTATAATTCAACTAAAAACACCTATGGTAAAAGTGGGTAAGATCGGTTCAGATTTAGATATAGCCCCCATACAAATGTCGCTCCCGATTTCACTTTTTCCGCTCTAGAAACCACATATTATACCCGATTTTATTTAAAATTGGCACAACTTCGTATAATTCAACTAAAAACACCTATGGTAAAAGTGGGTAAGATCGGTTCAGATTTAGATATAGCCCCAATACAAATGTTGCTCCCGAATGTTTAACCGATTTTGGCCAAACTTTACATATTATATTTCACCAATATATCACCATACAAATGTCCTTTCCGATTTAAATTTTTTTGTCAAACACATACATTTACATGATTCAAAAATCCTTCCCGATTCCTTTTTTACTGAATTGAATTGTAATGAGATAGAAAGTGGGGTGTATCATATAGTGGCTCCGTCCGTCTTTAGCCTTTCCTTACTTGTTTGGGAGATGCCCATATGTCCATACTTTGGAATATCCCAAATGGGGCCCCATTCTGCTCTATTACAGCTCTAGAAACTACATCTTACATCCGATCTTCATCAAATTTTGCAGATCATTACTAGGAAACGAGGAATACATGTCATGAATGAAAACTATGCAGGCCCATATTTTGGCACATGCCTCAAGTGTTGTTATAGGGCCCCTACAAATGTCCGTCCGATGAATCGGACGATGTATAATCTGTATTTATCATTGGATCTTGATCAATATTTCCAGATCATGTTATATTTATTTTACTCGGAATATCTGCTGTAAAGTTGGATCAATTACTTTATTATTTACCATATTAATTAAATTTGACTAAAGACGAATTTATATTAACTGTATAATTTATATGAACTACATAATATTGCTCTCATGAAATACCTGGGTTTAGTAATCAAAGCGAAGTATATACGCAGGGAGTGGTGTAGGGTATTATATAGTCGGCCCCGCCGACTTTAGCCTTTCCTTACTTGTTTTTTATTGTTTTTATAAATAAACGAATAGCATCTTCACATGTGAATGCAACAAATTTTCACAGATAACCCAGAAGGTCACTGGTTCGAATCATGGTTCGGGAAAAATCATTTTTTGTTTTTTTTTTTATTGTTTTTAATTTGTATTATTTTATTTAAAGAATTTTGTTTAACAATTTTATAAATTTATTGTTTTACGAATGTACATCAAATATTTTATTTTTTATTAACAATTAGTACTACACAAAATAGTTTTAAAAAATTAATTTAAATTAGTATTTATTTCCATTATATATTAATTCGTATTAACCAAATATTTTGTTAAGTTTCCTATGGTCACTTCGATCTAAAAATGGTTTGTTTCAGTTATTCACCACTCACAACCGTCGATAGCTGTGATAGTTTGAGTGCCCTTGTAGCAACTAGAAGTTCCACTGTTCTAACCGCGGTAGCGGGGGAAAGAAGTGAAATAATGGATTCTTTGTCACAAATTAAAATTACCTTTTAAGTCTTTCAAAATAAAGGACATTCCTCCTTCCGAATCACAATATTAGCATCTTTTTCACTTTTTCAGCTGTACACGTTTAGCTGGGCAACCACATGGAACAGCCACATAAATAGATTTTTCTAAATTTATACCTTTCAAAAGGTACCAAAGTAAAAGGTACCAAAGTAAAACAGCTATAGTCGTGAAATTCGGTGTGCATATTCCACTGATAACGTAAACGCAACATGAATGAAATTATCGAAATTTTTACTTTTTAGGGAGAGCGGGATAAAAAGGTACAACAATGGTACCAACTAAAGTATTATAAAATTCAACAATAACGCTTATTATTCACTTTTATTTGATACCCTTATGACCTTTCCATGACTCGCCAAAGTATGAAAATAAATTATTAAAATATCTGTATCCTTTGGATATGCGTATTCGTGCAAAAAGGAGAAAAGACCACCAAATGGAAAACTGAGTACACAGATTTTTTACATACCATCTCTAGTCTCCTGTATATGTGGCCTTGTTCTGGTCCAACAAAAAATTATTATTTTTTAATGATTTATTCATCATTTGGAAGGTAAGGCAACTATTTATTTCTAACAAAATACTCCCACAAAATAGGTTTTCAGTTGTCATCATTACTATTAAATAATTTATTCTATGGCAATTGGAAAAATTTTATATTTAAAGTGCTTTCAAGATCAATTAATTAAGATGAAATCGGACTAAAATGAAACATAAACAAACGTAAAAGATTACAGATGGCTTGATCTAGCAATGGAATATTTTGCAAATCATCATTAAACGATCCAAACTTAATTTTAGTATGGTGACTGGACAACCTAATATACATATATACAACTATATACAGATAGTTGTAAAATTTAGAGAAAATCTAGCCATGGACGCTGTCTCTGGTGGAGGGTATATAAGGCCCGACCAAACCCACCGTTTTTACTTAAAACATTTTTTTGATATAAAATGTGATTATTGTGCACTCTATGTTCTTATTTCTTTATTTTAATTTCGATATATTGCGATACGATTTTTATACCCTCCACCTCCAGGATGGGGGTATACTAAGTATGTGATTCCTTGAAATATCGACCTGAAACCCTGTAAAGTATATATATTGTGGATCGTCATAAAATTCTAAGATGATCTAGCCATGTCCGTCCGTCCGTCTGTCTTTTGAAAGCACGCTAGCATCTAAACGAAAGAAGCTAGGACGTCCATATTTTCCATAAATACGTCTTATAGTCGTAGATTGGTTGGGATTGAAACTGGGCGAAATCGGCCCAAAGGAAAAATTTTATCCCTCACAAGGAGTAAAAATACCCATAATAACCCCTAATATTTTAGAGTATTCAATCATATTTTTTCAATATGTCTGCTTGTACTAACTTGATATTGGGTATGCGTATTCCTCCTAAAATAAAAACGGTGTGTGCATTCCTCTAATTAGGTAGATACATAATATAAAAGTATTTTTTTCCAAATTCGTACTTTTAAGGGTTAAAATTGGAATAGAGGGATATAAATGGTACCAACCAAACGGCTGCACCTAGCAGAATGAAATTCAGTGTATACATTCCTCTGTTTGCGTAGACACGTAAAATAAACGAAATTCGTACTTTTTGGGGAAAATAGAAAAAGAGGTGATACAAATAGTACCAACCAAATGACCGCAGCTAGAGTACATACCTCTTTTTGCGTAGACACGTAAAATAAAGAGATTTTAGAAATTCGTACTCTTAAGGGGGTAAAATAGGAAAAAGGGGATAAAAATGGTACCAAGCAAATGTCTACAGCTAGAATCATGGAATTCGGTGTGTACATTCCTCTGACTGCATAGACACGCAAAATAAAAAGATTTTTCCAAATTCGTAATTTTTTACTTTTTCGGCAAAAATTGGTTGAATCATGAAGTTAGGTTATTTTGCACTATGTACGTGAAATAATGGGTTTTCAAAATTTGTAGTTTTGAAATTAAAATAGAATGGAAATACAACCACCCTCTAACACCCTCTATCTACTAATATCTATGGTATTTAAGCATTTTGAAAATATAAATATAACAATATTTATTTTTTGAATTGACTTGAAGTATTATTTCGATATGTAAACGTATAGGTAGCCTTGTCTTATAGGCGTGGTTTGAAATAATAAAAATATTATGTTTATTTATAAAATATTTTTTTCAATATTTGTATTTGTTTCGGTTTGGCTATATTAAAACAAGTAAGGAAAGGCTAAAGCCGTCCGGCAGGTGTTTTCTTATCGATGGCGCGATTTTATGTAGTCCATATAAATTATACATTACATGTTACTCCTACATGTGATAGCCCCACACACAAACTAGCATATCGCATCGTAGCTGCTCCTAGGGGAAAATATAACGATAATTTTCATGAAGATTTATTATAATAAGTTGAATCTTGAGTGCTATGTAAACAAATCGAAAGGAAATATAACATGATCTGCAAAATTTTATAAACTTCTGAGCGGTAATACTAAAAAATTATATACCCACTGGTAAGGCGCTTCACCAAAAAGTTGACCCCCATAGATCATTTTCTCAGTAGGTACAAATATAACATGATCTACAAAATTTTATCAAGATCCGATGTAAGATGTGGGCTTCAGAGCGATGGACTCATGTAGTCCACTTCCAAGTTAGCTGTTTCTAGTTCAAATATAAACAAGTAAGGAAAGGCTAAAGACGGGTGGGGCCGGCTAATATGACCTGGTCCAATTTGTCAAATCGAGAAGAATATTTGTATCGGGGCTATATCCAAACATGGAATGAAGTGACTAACTTTCACAATAAGTTCTTTCAGTTCAACTAAACGTGTTATGTTCACTTTGAAAAAATTCGGTGAAAATACGTGATTTATGGGGCGGAATAAATCTGAACCGATCTGATCCATGGGTGTTTCTAGTAGAAATATGAGATATTTTGCCAAATTTGAAGAAGACCAGAAAAGTCAAATCGAGAGCGAAATTTGAAAGGGAACTATACACAAATATGAACCGATCTGACCTATTTTCACCATAGGTGTTCCTACTTTAAGTATAAGAAGTTTTGTCAAATCTAAAGACAATCGGATACAATAGTGGTTTCTAGAGCGGAAAAAGTCAAATCGAGAGCGAAATTTGTATGGGAGCTATATATAAATCTGAACCGATCTAACACATGTTCACATGTGTTTCTAGTTGAAATATAAGATGTTTGGCCAATTTTGAAGAAAATCTGTTAAAATGATACCACACATTTTAACAGATTTTCTTCTTTTTTTCTTGAAAAAATTCAAATCGGGAGTGAAATTCGTATGGTGGCTATATCTAAATCTTAACTGATTTTCTTCAAATTAAATAATGTTCGTTCTGGTCCCGAAAAACTTCGTTGTGCAAAGTTTTATTTGGTTCTGGCTACAATTGCGACCTGTATCGTGATTACAAGAATAGATAGTCAGACAGACGGACATCGCTAAATCGATTCAAAGTCGATCGGTACAATTAACAATGGGTATATTACAAACAAATGCACAAACACATAATACTCTCGTGGAGTGTATAAGAATATATATTTCCGGTAATATTACCGCATTTCTACGAAAATCGACAGCCTCTGTGGAATGCAATCCATGGTGGAGGGTATATAAAGTTCGGCCGTGCCGAACTTATCTCCGTTTTAACTTGTTGATTATCGTTTCTACACATTCCCGTATACACGATAAAATCACTTGATCCATTCACTTGCATTTCAGCAATTCTATCTGAATCCAGCAAACATTAAGGTAGATGCAGAGCGCATTATTGTTGCCTGCAAAGAGTATACATCTAACATTCTTGATCTCACGCTATGATATCGACTGCGCTTCCTTGTGGTCGACAATCACTATAATTCACAACGGACGAATGAACAAAAATTAAAAACAACCCATCCAAATACCCCCCTACCCTGTCAAATAAAGATGTTTAGCTTGACATCCTTTGGCATTTGGCGACCACAAAAGGACAACAGCAAACACACTTAGTAAAGGCCAACAAACAATGCTAACCAGCAAAAAAAGATGTATCCACACTCAGAACAGGATCAGACCGCATCCAGAGTAGTTATTCAAGCTTTGCAACAACAGCTCTTAGAAGGAAATTTATTGGTTTGTCCTTTCTTTTGTACAAACTTCCATTACGATGAGTGTTTTGTGTGTGTGGCAGTGTCTATGTCTCTATGGCTGCGTCTGTGTTCTTGTTGGTCTTCTTGTCATTCTTCTGCTCAATTTGGTTGTTTGTTTGCGAGGCGAAAGGAACCACTGCGCGTTACATTACAATAGCAAAGGATTACAATCAATATTACAATGGCAAGGACATGGCAGAGTTTGATGCTAAGATAACATGGAACAACAATGGCATAGACAAACTCATACACACACATGCACATAGTACCCGTTTAAACTGCTCGCAATATCCGGAGATGTATTCCCCGCTAAAGTGAAGTTGGAGCAATAAAAAATAACATTGGCCATATATTTGCCGAGGACGAGAACAGCAGCAAAACATAACAACGTACACAACAAGCTAAAGAAATATAACAACAAATAAATTTTCCATGGTTGGCTTGGCTCAGATCCTTGCCGCTGGCGGAGTTCAATGTTGATGTTGATGTTCCCTCGGAGCTGGCGTAGAAACTGTAGAATTGTTCGTTGGTTGCTTTCCTCTATATGTGTGTGTATATATATATCCTAGAATCAACTAGAAAAATTATACTCTGGCCATTATTTATATGCGTAAGTATACGCCATAATACAAGGACACGATTACTGTCAAGGATAGCTTAACATCGCATAAGCAATGGCTGTAATAAATATGTGTTTTATATGAATTTGACGGAGTATCTGTGTGTGTGGATGTGTGAGTGTTTGATAGGAAACCAAAGGACAAACGGAACGTATGTCGAACATAATGCTTACTGTGGGTTAGCTCACACAAACACGCGCACACACATACGCACTCACACAAATAGTAGTGCAGGAAGCATTTACTTCCACACTGCCAACGGGTACTTTAGCGAAGATTTACTAAGATCCTAAAGCTTCGCCTCACACTCGTTTTCCTTGTCAACTCAACTCAATGCGATGTGAAACAAATGATATCCTGTGAGTTGCTAAAGTCAGCATTTTTCGCTTTTTTACGTCACTGACGAGGTTCACGCGGAAAGTTTCCTCAAACTATATACATTCTATGTCATAATTCTAAGAGAATTCTTATTGTCAGAACTATATTGTGGAATTATATGAGTACTATTTTTGTGGAAAATCTTAATGCTTTAGCTTCTCTCTTCTCCCTTCTCCTAGAAACTAAAAAAATCTTTCCAATAAGGACCTTAAAGAATTAAAATGTTCTTCGGAAAAATTGCCTGAAATTTTCAGCTCCTCTGCTTAAAAAATTACTAGGCTTAAAATTCGTACATGTTTTTTGGAAGATCGATCGTTTTCGACAAACAATGTGGATATTTCGGTAGAGCACCGTAAACAAAAACAAGTAAGGAAAGGCTAAAGTCGACTATATGATACCCTACACAACTCCCTGTGTATATTACTAAACACACGTGTTTTATGGGAGCGATAAATTATACAGTATACTATAAATGTATCTTTAGACAAATTAAACGAATATGGCAAAATTGATTGTCTGTAATAAGTTGAATCTGAAGTATTATTTAAACAAATCTGAAACTGATAATAAGCGGTGGCAATTTCTTTGCGTAATGCTCCATGTAGAAAATACGTCTAAAAGCGGGATCCATTGTCCGTTTCATCAGTAAGTGTTCCTATGTGAAATAATCCATGATTTGGAAAATTTGATACAGATCCTATGTAATATGAAAGATTTAAAACGATAGTATTGAACATTGGTGGGAGAGATGTATTTGGAAACATTGACCCATATGGTCCAATTTTCCGGTAGATATTCCGAGAGTAAATATAATATGATCTGGAAAATTTGACCAAGATTCGATATAACAATACTTGGGCCTATATATCTCCCTTTACGCATTCCGAATGGAAATGAGTAATGATCTGCAAAATTTTATAATGAACTGATGTCAGATATGGGTTCTGAAGCGGTAATAGTGTAAAATGGGGGACCATTTGTACGGGGATTGTGCCAAAATATGGACACATATATTTGACTTTCATAGTAGTTGAAATAGAACATGATCTGAAAAATTTGAAAAACTTCCGATGTAAAATCTGGGTCCTAGATGGGTAATACTAAAAATGAGGGCCATTTGTAAGTACGCTACATTAAAAAGTGTGCCCACATAGACCACTTTCAAAGTAGGTATTCTTAGTTGAAATATAACATGATCTGCAAAATTGTATCGAGATCCAACCTTACAAATAGGCCCCCATTTTTATTATTACCCCTCTAGGACCCATATTTTACACCGGAAGTTTATCAAATTTTGCAGAGTATACTATATTTCAACTAAGAATACATATTATGAAAGTCAAATGTATAGGTCCATATTTTGGTATAACCCCCATTCAAGTTGGGCCGCCATTCTACCCTATTACAGCTCTAGAACCCACATCGTGCATTGGATTTCGATATAATTTTGCATATCATGTCATATTTCAACTAAGAATACCTACTTTGAAAGTGATCTATAAGGAACCACTTTTTAATGTAATACATACTATGAAAGTCAAATATGTGTCCATACTTTGGAATAACCCAAATGGGCCCCATTCTCCTCTATTACACCTCTAAAAACTACGTCTTATATCGGATCATGATATATTTCAACTAGGAATACCTACCGTGAATGAGAAATATATAGGCCCATGTTTTGGATCAGGCCCCAAGTGTTGTTATAGGCCCCCTTTGAAATGTAGTTCCGATTCATCCTATTACATAGCCATAGACATCCTATTACATAGCCCTGACAGACATAGCCTTCAGATAAATACCCCCAATTTACTCTATTACTGCTCTAGAATACACTTTTTTCATTGGATCTTGATTAAATTTTTAAGATCATGTTATATTCTGACAAGAAATAGCTAACATGAAAGTGGGTTACATGGGTTAGATGAGAAACACCTACTTTAAAAGTATATGGGTCCATGTATTGGTGTAGCCCCGTTACAACTGGGCCCCCAAATAATACAATTGTCGCCCTATAACCCACACCTTACATTGGATCTTGATAAAATTTTGTATATCACCGAATATTTCAACTAAGAATTCCTACTATGATAGTTATCTATAAGGGCCCACTTTTTAATGTAGCGCCCTTACACATGGGCCCCAATTTTTATTATTACAGCCCTAGAACACACATATTACATTGGATCTTGATAATATTTTGCAGATCATCAAATAAGAATACTTACTTTGAAAGAGGTCTATAAGTTTCTACTTTTTAATGTAACGCGCTTACAAATGGGCCCCCATTTTCTATTTTTACCATAATTTACATTAGACGTTTGTCAAAATTTGCTGATAATGTTATATCTCAACTAGAAACAGCTACTATGAAAGTCAGATATATGGGTCCATGTATGGGTATATCCCCATACAAATGGGGCCATGTTTTTGGAACATGCCCCAACTTTCGTGATAGACCTGCCGCCAATTTTCAATAAAACCTTCCCAGCAAAAAAACATTTCCATGCTAAAAATTCGTTCCCATTCACTTGCGAAATTGCTATTCGTAAAATATTACGGGAAATTAACATCTTATAGACTTTATTGGAAGTTAGTAATGAACTTCCTCAAAAGCGGGGAGAAATGCACATTTCGATTTTGAGTTGCGATTAAAATGTGATTCCTACGGAACTTCCAATTTGTTTTTGCTGGGTTCATATTACCATGGACCATATAAATATATTGTCACCGCTCATATTTGTTTGTATATGGGCCCATCATATGAATGAGTAACATAATGTGAATTATTTCCATCAATTTTACCATATTCGTTAATTTATAATACTGTATAATTCATACGAACTATATAAAATTGCACCCGTGAAACACCTGGGTTTAGTAATCAGAGCGAGGTATATACGCATGGAGTGGTCTAGGGTATTATATAGTCGGCCACGCCCGACTTTAGCCTTTCCTTACTTGTTTTTATTTTTGTTTACATATGTAACAAGAAATATTTAAAAGGAAACCAACAAATTCGGTAACTTGATTTGCGTAGGAAGGTGAAAACAAAAGTGAAGTCTCAAATTTCAATTGTTTGAGTTTCTTGCAATTCGAAATTGTTTAGAAATTCTTTTTATTTTTATTGGATTTCTTAGAGTACAAGAAAAACGGTCTTTGTTATTCGAAGAGATATATATGAAAGATTTTTAAAATGAAGAAACCATTTAATTTTTTTTTGTTTAACCGATATGTGCAGTATAAAGATTTTAAGAAACATCCTGTTACTCATGTCCTGTATAAATTAGAACCCCAAGATTTAATAGAAATCATATTTAGACCCATACCTCATCAAAAAGGATAATAAGTTTTATATATTTATTAAGAAGTAAATTCATGAGCACGAGAGGGTTAATAACCATTTCAAGTTTTCTCTCTTAATAAGTAAAATATGAATAAACTAAATAAACATAGTGGTAAACTTGAACTGGTGTTCAATCCTAAACTAATACATATAGAAGCATGTATTTTAAAGTTTTTTAAACAGATACTCTCCACTTTATTTTGACATATTTATATTGTCATCATAGAGGGTGAATTATTTTATTAAAATGTCACCATGCCATTTTTAAATAAATTTGCATTCTATAAAATATTTGCATTCTATAAATGGTATTGACCCAGGAGGATATCCCAGTTCAAATACACCAAAATAAAACAAATAAACGAAAACTAAAACATTTTTTTAATATTTTTCGAAAATTATGTGCTTTGCAATTTGTAGTTCTTTAAAGGGAAAATAGGATGAGGAAATGAAAAACTTAACTAATTAACGCGAATTAACTTCATTTTGCCAGTAGTTTCATATGTATACGGTTCAAGTGTTACGGCTGTTTTAAAAATTGTCGTACGGTGTTATGGACTACTACAAAAAATCAATTAGCGATTTTTATACACTCCACGAGAGTATTATGTCTTTGTGCATTTGTTTGTAACACCCAAAAGGAAACGAGTTAGTCCCATCGTTTATTATACAGATCGGCTTAGTAATGTCCGTCTGTCTTTTTGTCCATCTATTGTTGTAATCAAATTACAGGTCGCAATTATAGCCCGATCCTTACAAAAATTGGCACAAGTAAGTTTTGTGGACCAATGACGAACGCTATTTAATATGAAGCAAATCGGTTAAGATTTAGATATAGCCCCCTTACAAATGTCGCTCCCGATTTGACTTCTTGAGCTCTAGAAACCCCATATTTCACTCGATTTGCTTCAAATTTGGCACAGTATCCTATAATTGAAGTGGAAAGAGCGATGGTGAAAATCGGTCAGATCGGTTCAGATTTAGATATAGCCCCCATACAAATGTCGCTCCCGATTTGACCTTTTCCGCTCTAGAAATCACATATTTCACTCGATTTGCTTAAATTTTGGCACAGTATCCTATAATTGAAGTGGAAAGAGCGATGGTGAAAATCGGTCAGATCGGCTCAGATTTAGATATAGCCCCCATACAAATGTCGCTCCCGATTTGACCTTTTCCGCTCTAGAAATCACATATTTCACTCGATTTGCTTAAATTTTGGCACAGTATCCTATAATTGAACAAGAAACAGCTATGGTGAAAATCGGTTTAGATTTAGATATAGCCCCTATACAGATGTTTAACCGATTTTGGCCAAACTTTACATTATATACTTCGCCTATAAACATACATGGTGAATGCGGGTGACACCGTTCCATGTTTCAATATACCCCCATAAAGATGTCCTTTCCGATTTAATTTTTTTTATCAAACACATACATTTACAGGATACAAAAATCCTCCCCGGTTTCACTTTATTACAGAATTGAATTGTAATTGGATAGAAAGCGGAGTGTATCATATAGTCGGCTCCGTCCGACTTTAGCCTTTCCTTACTTGTTTACAGTTTCAGTAGAAAAGGCATCGAAGCCCAGCATTACTTTTCTTCGTACATTTTTTTCCCAAAAAATGAAGGTATGAATACAGTAAAAACTACAACTTTGCCTTGCTGAAAGAGAAAATCATTTTGAAAAACAATATAGTTTTTGAAGCGAATAAAATATATTTATTTTTAATTTTTGAAATCCTTGAAACTCAAGGATTTGGGGAGTTGGGGGTGGGTTCGAAAAACATTCAGATGATAACAATATCGTTAAACTGTGATGAAGCGATCCAAAGTTATGATACCGTTAAAGAAGTCGTCTTTTCACAAATGAAACCCAAGGGACATCAAATTTGAACCACAGTAAACCTCAAACCACGTACTACTTTGAGTTACGGCAAAGGCCGTAAAGTACGTGTCAAATTTCATAAAGGAAAATTTCGAAGGAGGTCAAAATCTGCACTGGGTCGAAATCTTTCTCCTTTCCTTCGTAAGATAAAATAAATAGAATGAATAGGTGGAATTCGAACGTATTACATTAAAAACACCTAAACACCAAAAACTACGACAATTTTATTCCTTTGGTTTATGATAGAAATTATGGAATGACTGCCATTTCTATAAAACATCACATTTTTGGAATTTTTTTCTCCGATTTAGGAATTGTGAGATTTTCAATATGTGAATTTCTTTATCGAGTGAATATGAAAAATATTTTCAATAAACGGCTTACAAATTTCTGCATTGATTGTTTGAATTTCATTATCACACAATTTTTGAATAATATTTCATTTTAATTCATGAAATTTTTTATTGAATCCAAATTTTATTTTTTTCTGTGTAAATTTAATAGTTTTGCAAAACTCCTCTATTGTACGTGTCTTAGAGTAATTTTCACACCGAATTGCACGCATCTATCCGTTGTCGTTTCATTGGTACCATTTGCACCCCCTTTTGATCCATTTCACCTGTTAAAACTTACTTGTGCACGCTACAATATGAATGTACGCAACAATTTTCTAGTGCATATAAAGCACTTGAATAAATAATCGAAATATGTGTGAGTATTTTCAGCCCTTGTTAAGGAAAATGTTCCCTCTGCGCTGATTTTGTCCACTTCCAATTCCAAGCAATCTGCAACTATTATATACATTTATTGAAATTTTGAACCTCCCATTCATTCATTCATTTCAGACTGATGAACATGGCTAGGTGGAATTTTACCACGAACATATATACTTAAATGTGTTAATTATAATTTAAAGGTGTTGTAAATGGAATGACAAAATACACCCCATACTAAGATGGAGGGTATAAAAATCGATTTGGAACTATTGTGCGATATCAGGAAAATCATGGCAGTTTCTAAACTACCGTTAAGTAGTAGTTCCCTACCAATATGGCCACATTTTCAAGCTCTGTTCGTCTTCTTAGGTTCTCTCTCCTAAACTTTCGTTATGACTATCGTAGTGGCGTGTTTCTTTACTCCAGAAAATGTGAAATGTGTAAGTACATATGTATGTGTGCATGTATATATTTAGATACTCACACAGACTCAATCGTACAGTACATTGGGGCTGCTGAAAACCTATGTCATTCAGTTTTCCTTTCTCGTTTTCTGTGGATTTTGTCAAGTGATTTTCTTAATAAAATTTGATTTCATTTTATTTTGTTTTTGCTTTTGTTGTTCTAATAAAGTCTCGATATGTCCCCAGTTTATTGTTAATTTGAAGTGACAAAACATCACTGTCGGATACCATATTCATACACATACATACAACACACGAGTATTGGAAAATACACCCACACGTTCGATTTCTCTATGATTGTGTGAAAATAGGGTAAATTGACAAATTTAATTTCCGGTTTTAGCAACATGTTTTGCATGCGGTAATTTATAGTTTCACATCAACATATTGCCCACCTAATCCATGGCAGCATGGAAGTGTAGTGAAGGTTCACCGATTTACAATAAGTATCACATCAATGGGATACGTGGCTTGTCACTGTTGCTGGATATTTTGTCCATTTCTTCGAATACCGAACGTGCGAAAAATATTATAGGCGATATTGGAATTGGGCTATGCATCCCAGACACGAACAATTTAATTGACATTGTGGTAATACGGTTAGAGAAATTACTGACTTGAATGGTTTACATTAATGATTTAATCGTTTTCGTGTAACGAATTCCGTCGAAATGAGTTTTTGATTTGTTTTTTGTCCAACACTCCTATTTTTATAATACATGATAATATGTTTTATTTGACCAAAAACAACTACTACTCTTGATAGATGAAAATGGTCATCTTTACATAGTGCAACCACGAAAAAATATAATCATAAACGGATACACTACGTGATAAAAGACCGAAAAAAGGACCCGTGTATCCCAGTTTTGCCCTAAGTCATGCACTTTTTATGGGCCTCGGTGTCATCCTTGCAAAGGTAGCAAACCGTTCAAAATTCAAGGAAACAACCAACTACAAAAATGTACCTAAGATCTCAGTTAACAACTTTCTAGAACATATGGACTTCCTAGGAATGATTCTTAACACGGTTTAGGCAGGAAAAATATATCTTACAGGACTGTTTCTCTTAATGGTCAGTCCGACTACAGTGCGTATGAGTAATATTATCAGTAATCAACAGCACGTATACGCTACCTACACACACTACAGCCTATAAGATTTCTTCGACGACATTTGCGATTTTGACCTTGAAGATGAAGTTTTTTGGTTTTATATTTTTTTTTCTTTATGACAAGAGCTACAACTTTGTTTAAGAGAGTAAATCGAAATTCCAAACGGTTTTCAAGATATGAGCCTTAGGAAATGATCACTTTTTTTTGCAGAAACGACACCGAGGCCCCCAATATGGGCAAAAATGGGAGACACGGGTCTTTTTTTAGTTTTCTGATTTAGATATATATATATATTAGGGCGGGTCGATTTAAAAATCGCTCAACGTCCAAAACGAATTCTGATGTCCCGGAATATATTTTGCCTATAAACATACATGGTGAATGCCATGTTTCAATATACCCCAAACAGATGTCGTTTCCGATTTAAAATTTGTTTTCAAACACATACATTTACAGGATACAAAAATCCTTCCCGATTTCACTTTTTTACAGAATTGAATTGTATTCGGATAAAACTTGGAGTGTATCTTATAGTCGGCTCCATCCGACTTTAGCCTTTCCTTACTTGTTAAATTTAGTATGATAAGAAAAATGTTTATTCCAGTAAGCGCACCTTTAGTGTTTTGAGAGAGCCCCTGAGAGCAATTCGTGGAATAGGGATAGGGTATTATCAGTTAGTTTCATGCCAAATGTTTGTAACACCAGGAAATAATCGAGCTAGAGCCACCCTTAAGTATAGCGATCGGCTTAGACTCACCCGCTGAGTCGATTTAACGATGTCTGTCTGTCCGTCTGCTGTCCATATAAAGCTTGTTTACAGGTCGCAATTGTATTCCGATTTCCAAGTTTAGCAGAAGTAACTTTTTTTGGGATATACCATCGCTATTCAATTTGAATAATATTTTTTCAAATCTTGCAAAATATCTTATATTTCAACTAGAAATACCCATGGTGAAAATTGGTCAGTTCCGATTTATATATAGCTACCACACAAATTTCGCTCCCAATTTGCTTTTTCCCAGTCTAGAAACCATCAGAATGTCTTCAAATTTGTATGTAGCTCTCATTCAAATTTCGCTCCCTGCTTGACTTGAGATTTGAGAAAATGACAATTGAGAAAATGATAGAAACCATGAATAACCTTATGTTGAGTATGCAAAATATGATGCAAGAAATGATGAGAAATCAGAGCATGCTAATGCAAATTGTACTGAATCAAAAATAAATCCATTGCGAATTTGTTTTTGGAACGCAAACGGCCTAAGCCAGCACAAACATGAAGTAGATAATTTTCTTCGACACCAAAAAATCGACATACTTCTTGTCTCAGAGACACATTTTACTATAAGGAACTGTTTTAGAATAAACGGATATTGTACTTACGACACAAAACACCCGAGCGGTAGTGCCTGTGGTGGCACAGCTGTTATTGTGCACAATAGGGTAAGGCATTGTCCAATACAGGAATATAGAACAGAGCACATACAGGCTACGTCAATCAACCTCACAAATATGAACATTGTGATATCAGCAATTTATTGCCCTCCGAGATATAATATAAACAGTGCTCAATTTGTAGACTTCTTCTCTACACTAGGGTCGAAATTTATAGCAGCTGGTGACTATAACGCCAAACATACCTATTGGGGTTCACGAATTACCCTTCCAAGAGGTAGGCAATTATTAAGTGCGATGTCACGCGCTAAACTAGACGTTATTTCTAGCGGCCAGCCGACACACTGGCCTTCAGACTTAAGCAAAATACCTGATTTAATCGACTTCGCTATAGTCAAGAATATAAGACGTGATCAAAGTTCCATATATACTTCATTCGATCTTTCTTCTGATCACTCCCCTTCAATTATGACATTGTTCAATATCAAGTCAGAAAATGAGAACGAAGTCCATAACTTTCCTAACAGACGCACGAACTGGATGAAATACAAAAAGTATGTTAGTACACATATTCCTCAGGACATTTGTTTAAAATCTGAGGATGAAATAGAACATGCCGTTAACCTCTTTACTGATATTGTGAATAATGCAGCTAAGGTGGCAACACCGAAAGACATTAATGGAGGTGGCAACCCTGCAAACTGCCCAAGGGATATTGAAGCCCTTATTAGAGAGAAAAGAAAGCTTAGAAGGGAATGGCAGAGATATCGCTCCCCAACTCTGAAGTGTCGACTCAAGCATTGCCAGAAAAGATTAACGTCTGCCCTTAAGGCAAAGGAGGAATCTGCCCTCAAAATCTACCTGCAGAATTTAGATCCAACAGAGAGAAGTGATTTTAGCCTCTGGAAGGCCACAAAAGATATGCGAAGCCCTATTGCGCATGAATCCCCGCTACGCCTTCAGAATGGCAGTTGGGCAAAAAGCACTGAAGAGAAGGTCAATGCATTTGCCAACCACTTGGAAGAGGTATTTACACCAAATAGTGGACCATCTTCTGTCAATCCGCCCGAGATAGACGAAATGGTCCCTCACCCACTGCGTCTCAGGTTTAAGATCATAGAAGAATCTATTAAAGACCTCGAAACTAAAAAATCCCCTGGTAAGGATGGAATTACAGCGAGAATGATTAAAGAGCTTCCTCATTCAGCAATGAAAACTATTCTATTTATCTTTAATAGTATTTTGCGTACGGGCTACTTTCCAACATCTTGGAAGAGGTCTGAGATAGTAATGATTCCAAAACCCGGAAAGGACTTAACTCAGGTTAAGTCATACCGTCCGATAAGTCTACTGTCGATATTGTCAAAAATGTTTGAGAAAATTCTATTGATGAAGATTACACCATACATAGAAAATAGCGGAATTATACCCGATCACCAATTCGGGTTTCGTAAAAGCCACAGTACCATAGAGCAAGTACACCGTATTGTTACTGTTATTAGAAGGGCGTTTGAGAACAAGCAGTATTGTTCCGCCCTCTTCATAGACATTTCCCAGGCGTTTGACAAAGTTTGGCATGTTGGACTTGTGCATAAAATAACTCGTTTGCTGCCAAATAACACACACAAATTGCTCAAAAACTATTTAACAGATAGATCGTTTGAAGTAAGATTGAAAGGCAAATTTTCTAGCCCTAAGAAAATAACTGCAGGCGTCCCTCAAGGTAGTATTCTGGGACCCATCTTGTATATCTTATACACGGCAGATATGCCGACGAGTTCTCTTACACATACTTCCACGTTTGCAGATGACACTGCTTTCGTTAGTGTCCACAAAGACTCAACAATTGCGTCTTATCAATTGCAGTCACACGTCCGTGTGCTTCAAACGTGGTTAGTGAAATGGAGGGTAATGGTAAATGCAAGTGCACACATGTCACGTTTACCCTAAGAAGAGACTCTTGTCCACCAATTGATATATTTAATAACAGTATACCTCAAAAGGCAAACGTAAAGTACCTTGGAATTCATTTGGACCGCCGTCTTACATGGGCATACCATATTGATTCCAAAGTAACCCAGATAAAGCTGAAATTGCTACAGCTACAATGGCTTATTGGACCACGGTCTGCTCTAGACCTTGAATATAAAGTCCTTATTTACAAATGCATTATAAAACCCATATGGACATATGGTATCCAGCTTTGGGGTTCAGCGTGTGCATCTAATGTCAATAAGCTACAGAGAAGCCAGTCAAAAATTCTACGATTGATTACGAGCGCCCCTTGGTACATCAGAAATGGAAACATTCATAAGGACCTTAACATCCCAATGATCAAAGAAGAAGTCAAGAGATACTGCCGGAGCTACGTTTCTAAGCTACACATCCATCCAAATACACTCGCTCGAGAGCTGCTAAATTATGAAGGACACAGCCGTCTGAGGAGAAGAAATACCCTAGATCTAGTTTAGAATTTTGAATTGTCACAATGCTAATGTAATATTTTGATAAAACTTTTATTACATACTTTTGCAAACTCTTGCTGGTTATATACTGTAAATAACCTTTAGAATAAGAATCCTAGGTTAAGATTTGAATACTTATTGTTATTTTCACAAGTTATGAAAGATACAATAAATAACAAAAAACGTAAAAAAAAAAAAAAAAAACATTGAGCATAACACGTCATACATGAACTGGAAGAAACTATTGTGTAAGTGGGTCCCTTCATTCCATGTTTCGATATAGCCCCGATATAAACATTTTTCTCGATTTGACAAATTGGGCCAGGTCATATCTGCCTATGATTAGGAAACATACAAAAATCCTTCCCGTTTTCACTTTTTAACCGATTTGAATTGTATTCGGTGAGAAAGTGGAGTATATCATATAGTAGGCCCCGCCCTATTTTAGCCTTGCCTTATTTGTTTATATTTGAACTAGAAACAGCTAACTTGGAGTCCATCTTTTGATATATCCTCCATACAAATTACTGCTCTACAATGCACATTTTACATAGGATATTGAGGAAACTTCAAATAAAAACATCTACTGTGAATGTTAACTATATGAGTCCATGTTTTGGTACAGCTCCCATACAAATAGACCCCCAGTTTACATTATGATCGCTCTGAAGCCGACATCTTACATCGGAACTTGATAAAATTTTGTAGATCATGTTAGAAAAAAATGATCTATGAGAAAATGATCTATGTGGGCCAACTTTTTGGTGAAGCGCCTTACCAGTGGGCCACCAATTTTTACTATTACCGCTCAGAAGTTTATAAAATTTTGCAGATCATGTTATATTTCCTTTCGATTTGTTTACATAGCACGCATGATTCAACTTATTATAATCAATCTTCATGAAAATTATCATTATATTTTCCCCTAGGAGCAGCTACAATGCGATATGATCATATCGGTTAGTTTGTATAGACACAGGGGGTGGTGTAGGGTATAATATAGTCAGCCCCGCCCGACTTTAGCCTTTTCTTACTTGTTTAGTTCAGATGGAACTTTGAAAGGACTAGCTGTCAAACGAACTGTCACACTGCGTTCACGTTTGGAGGTTTTGATCAATATATTCTGGCAAATCAAATGAATCAGCTTATCCGATCGGTAAGCTTCAAGATGAGTATAGTTCGATTTTTTCAATACAGTATTCCGCTGATTGATGTAGGCTATAAAATTAATATGAAATTACATTAATGAAACTATAAATTGTAAAATGAAGTATTTATAAACCGAATTCCACGTTTCTACCAGTTGTCGTTTGATTGCTACCATTTGTTGGATGTGACCCCAAAAGAAATGAATTTTGCAAAAATAACTTTCTATGTATAAATATGGTACATATTTGAATATAAGGAGGAAATTCTCAAAAATTTTGTTTAAATAGTCTAAATATTAGGTGAAATTTTCAATCCTTGTTAGGGAAAAAATTTCTTCTTCAATCCAACAATCCAAAATTTACTTCGAAAGTAGTGAGTCTGTAACGCAAACTGTAAGAAATTTACGTGGACAATTTTCGTGTTTTCAGATGAAGCTCATTTTTTTCTCGGTGGCTATGTCAATAAGCAAAATTGCCGCATATGGGTTTCATAGAACCCACACGTGACTATTGAAAACCCAATGTACTCACTGTTTGGTGTGGATTTTGGGCTTGCGGCATCATTGGTCTTTAGGGGTGGGATAGTGTTGTATGGGAATTCGAATTCGAAGTTCGATTTGGACACGCTAGAATATCCTATTTTGTGAGGTTCAGAAAAAAAATGAATGAGCCAAAAAATTGGTCAAAGGAGAGGGAAAAGGGGTAGAGTAGTTGGAGGGTAGGTGTGTTCTGAGAAAATATTGGGGCTGAAAAAATATTGGGGGCTGATCATACATTTGACTCCACTAGGGGCTTCGTTTGGGCAGTTATAGAGGGAGCTTTATTATGGAGAGGAGATAGGGGACAGGTATGTTTGGGGAAAATGTTGGGGAGAGAAAATTAATGGGGGCAGTCTTACATGTCTTCCCTCTAGGGGTTACTAGGGGACAGAGTTAAGCCTTTCCTTCATTGAAAAAATTAAGGGTTTAAGATTGAAGAAAATATTGGGGCTGAAAAAAAGATTAGAAAAATTAGTGGAGTTTGATCTTACATTTAACGTAGTTTTGGGGCTCACTGTCATAACAAAAATTATGAAAAATTAAAAAATCGTATGCGGAACACCTTGAGAGTTGAAGAAAGGAGGTCAGTATGTTCGGAGAAAATGCGGGGGATGAAAAAATAATGGTGGTCGGTCATGCATTTGACTCCACTAGCGGCCTCCTTGGGCCAGTAAGAGCGGTGGGAACAAATTTTATAAAAAAAATGTTTGTATGGGACCCCCTAACGAGTTGAGATAGGGTATGTGTTCGAAACAAATGTTGGGAAAGGAAAATTAATCGGGTTCAGCCTTCCATTTAACCCCTCTGAGGGCTACTGCAGTTTTGAGGCTTTTTGTGTATTTTACGCCTTTTCCCTCACACTCCGACCCCGACCTGACCCCGATGAGCGCCCACTTACTCCCACCCCACCACCACCATTTTTGGCTCATGGATTTTTTTCCGAACTTCACAAAATATCAATATCGAAAAGTCGTACATTTGGCCATTTACTGATAAAATGGGTTGATCGGATGAGGTACTGCCACTACTACCACGACTGTCTCGTGGTAGTCAAATAAATAATATTGTGTTCCATTATTAAATGACAAAATCCAACCAATAAAGATAGAAATTTGAAAAAATAATCATATAATAATAATAAAGTCTTAAAATAGTCCTTTAATGTGTGCAAGGACGATATTTAAGAAACCGAAAGACCGGGTGCGTAGATTGTATTACCTATCTTTTGGTATAAATGACAACGGTTGCGAATGTCGTAAGTACTTTTATTAGGTGAAACATTTCGATGATTTTACATATCGTCCTTACGCACATTGAAGGAAAGCCTTTTTCGCTATTCCAAAACAATTAACAAATCGATATGCTATTAATTAATTTAACACTAATTTTTTTTAATACAGAATATTAAAATAACAGAACAGCTCTTGAACCAATTCTTTAAACATCAATAGATACAGTAAATACCAAAACATATGGTGACTTATGCCACTTTCAAAGTAAACGAAACTTATATCGATGCATACATACTCACATGCACACATGTACGCAATATATTGAGGGTGACAATTCGATTTAAAATCCCCAGAGATAAGTTCTGTCCATACATATGTGGGCCGCACGCAACGAATGTGGGTGTGAATTTATATACATACATACATACATATTGGTGATGATTAAATGTTGTGTTGAAATTACACAACAGGAGGTCAAATCCTTATCCAGAGGATATCTGTATGAAAATTAACACCCCAGGATATGTGTGCCATAAAAAATCCAAAAAAGAAAAACACAACACATACATAAACAGCGACATAAATATATTTATATGGATATTAGGGTGGGACGAATGCTGACAATGGACGCTGGAATATACATACATATACATTTGTAAATTCTACGGCGGGCGTTAACATTATGCAGAAATGTATGTCAAATGAAAAATTTTTAATATATGTTTATACAAAGAAGATTCATAGGACCACGGCTCCCACATCCCTTTTAGATTTTAAATTATGTTTGATTATACAAATAGGAAAGAATTTTCTTACAGCAAATTCCTTTAGTGTGTGTAGAAGCCAACATAAACGACTCTATATGATATTATACTTTCATAAAAATCTCTAAATTTCCGAAATTTTGTCGGCCAAAACTAAAATTTTGTGTTTTTTGTGAAAGTCTCGGATCTTTGTCCCTGAGTATAACCCATGTCTATTTTTTTTACAAATTTTATTCCCGACGTTGATTTGCACCAAGTCTTGGTGAAATTATAAAATTCTGCAGAATCTTTCCAGCCTAATGTACACGTAGGCTGGACACTATTATGCTGTTGCCTTCCACATGAGAGGGTGGTTTTGTGGGGGGTTTTTTGTAATAAAGGCATATCAACAATAAATAGTACATAATAATGTCGATACATAAATAATGCAGCTCTAAAACGAGCGTCAATTAATATGAAAACTATGGTTATTTTTGGCAACCGAAACAAAAGCATGCTGTTAATTAAATTGTAATTAGTAATAAGTAATAAATAGTTTTCGGGTTCCTTTTGACAGCACTTTCTAATTATTGCTTATTTATATGCATGTATATAAAACTGGGTCGAGGGTCGTATAGTTTGCCAAGCTTCTTTGCACAATTAAAATTGTATTACTAGGTGGTGACAAGGGCGATTTTTTTCATGGCACAATCTGAACTATGTATAAAGCACGGTCACACATTTGACAAAAATATATTTTTTTCATATTTACTCAAACGTTTACACCTTATTTAATATATAATTACACTTACATTTAATTGTTCCCTGAAATAATAATGTTAATATCAATTTTGTGTGTCTAAAATCTGGCAGTTTTTGGATTACCGCAAAAATATATGTTGTGGTGAAACAAATATTTGCCCGAGTGATCGTAGCATTCGCTTGAGTAACGATATATTGATGTGTCCAGCATCCAGGAATAAAATATGGATTGTTTAATAAAATTCCATTAAAAATTTTGTTTGTCATTATGAAAAAACCCAAAGTTATGTACCATCCACCGTTTACAAAGGCAGAGCAACATATACCCCGGATTTCACTATTCTAGCTTTGGTTGATACCACTTCAATCCCCTTTCGATCAGTTCCTCCTAAAAGTACTATAAATGAACCGTAACAATGACATGTCTCGTTTTATTCACACCAAAACTGTCTTTAGAACTAGTTTGAGAGTGGTCTAAGTCACACTATATCCACTGACATTGATGTGTGGTGATTATATATAATTCCTTTAAGCTGATTTGACTCTAAAAACAAAGCTATTGTAGTTTGATTGGTACCATTTTTATCCCGTTTTGCCCCATTTAACGCCCGAAAATATGAATTTATGCCACGCGGTCGCACTATAAAAGGATTGAACTTGCCAAATATCTGGTAAATACAAGGCAGACATACTCAAAAAAATCTTTCAAGCTCGAAATATTAGGGGTTATTGGATGTATTCCCTGTCCTTGTTAGGAAAACTTTTTCCATTTGGATCGCATTCGCCTGTTGCATCGAAACAAAAGGAGATAGTCGGCCAAATTTGCCAATGTCTAATGGTTGTTGAAACGGTTGTTAAACGTTGAACCGATGTGATCTACTTTCACAGTGTATGTTACTAGCTGAAATATAGCGTATACTGCCAAATTTGATCAAAATCTGTAAAAGTATGTGTTTGAGAGAAAAAAGATAAATCGGAAAAACTTTTGTATGAGGGATATATTAAAAACTGAGACAGTGTTGTGCACTTTCACCATAGTTGTTTCTATTTCAAATATATGATGTTTTTCCATATTTGAAGAACATTGGTTAAAATATATATTATCTAGAGCGGCAAAAGTCAAATCGGTAGCGACATTTTTATGAGACCTATATCTATATCTGAACCTTTCTGGGCCACTTTCACGATAGATGTTTCTAGTTGAAATATAAGGTGTTGTGGCAAATTTGAAGCAAATCGGTTAAATTATGTGGTTTCTAGAGCGGAAAAAGTTAAATCGTGAGTGAAGTGAAATTTGTATGGTTGCTATATCTAAATACGAACCGATCTGACTCACTTTCATTCTACGCATCTCTGGTGCTGGATTATAAGGTGCTGTGCCAATTTTATAGAAAATCGATTACAATATGTGGTTTCTGGAGCGGAAAAAAATCGGGAACGACATTTATATGAGGGCTATATCTAAATCGGAACCGATCTGACGCACTTTCACCACAGATGTATCTAGTTTAATTATAAGGTACTGTGCCGAATTCATAGCAAATCGAGTAAAATATGCGGGAAACAACTTTTTTTAAACAAACATTTTTTAACAATTTAAAAATTGCTTCCTTTAAAAATTCAAATTTATTGCTTTATTAATGTACTTCAAATATTTCATTTTTATACCCTCCACCTCCAGGATGGGGGTATATTCACTTTGTCATTCCGTTTGTAACACCTTGAAATATTCATCGGAGACCCCATAAAGTATATATATTTTGGGTTGTGGTAAAATTCTAAGACGATATAGCAATGTCCGTCTGTCTGTCTGTTGAAAGCACGATAGCGGTCGAACGAAATGAGCTAGGAGGTTCAAATTTTTACTAAATGTGTCTTATGGTTGTAGATCGGTTGGGATTGAAAGTGGACGAAATCGGCCCAGAGGGAAAAATTTTTCCCTCACAAGGACTGAAAATACCCCTAATATTTAGAGTATTTCAGCAAGTTTTTTGAACATATTAGCTTGTATTTACTTGATATTTGCAATGCGCATTCTCTTTATAGCTTAAAAGGGCACCATAGAGTGATTTTTATTTGTAGGGGGCGAAATGGGACAAAAAGGGATAAAAATGGTACCTATCAAACGACAACAGATAGAAACACGAAATTTGGTGTGTACATTCCTCTAATAGAGTAGATACATAATATAAAAGTACTTTTTCTAAATTCGTACTTTTAAGGGGTTAATTATGGATAGAGGGATAAAAATAGTACCAACCTAACGGCTGCACCTAGAATAATGAAATTCGATATATACATTCCTCTGATTGCGTAGACATCTAAAATAAAAGAACTTTCCAAAATTCGTACTTTTTGGGGTTCAAATTAAAAAAGGGGAAAAAATAGTACCTACCAAATGACCGCAGTTAAAATCATGAAGTTCGGAGTATACATTCCTCTGACTGCGTAGACACGAAAAATAAAAAGTTTTTTTTCCAAATTCGTACTTTCAAGGGATACAATGACTACAGGGGATAAAAATAGATACGTAAAATAAAGAGATTTTAGATAGTCGTACTCTTGAGGGGGCAAAATTGGAAAAAGGGGATAAAAATGGTACCAACAAAATGGCCGCTGATAGAATCATGGAATTCGGGGTATACATTCCTCTGACTGCATAGCCACATAAAATATTTTTTTCCAAATTCGTACTTTATTTTGTTGCTTTTACGACAAAAAATGGTAGAATCATGAAGTTGTCTTATACTGCGTACGTGATAGATAAGGTATTTTCAAAATTTATACCTTTCAAATTAAAATAGGATGGAAATACAACCAACCAAACGACTGTAGCTGAAAATACTCTCTCTATTCCCCAATATTTAGGGTATTTATGATTGCTCCCTTATATTTACTTTATGAATTGAAGTATTATATCCATTATATATATATAGTATACAGATATTGGTAGCCTTGGCTTATTAATTACATGTCTTATTTTCATACAGTTAAAATTTGTTGCGGACATTCCTCTTGTAGCTTGGAACCACAAAGAAAATAAAAGTTTTAGCGGGCAAAATGGGACAAAAAGGGAAAAAATATGGTACCAATGATACGACAACAGCTAGAATCATGAAATTTGGTGTGTACATCCCTCTAATTGCATAGGGATATAATTAAAAAGAGGGATAACAATGGGACCTACCAAACCGCTGAAGTTGAAATCATGAAATTCGGTGTATACATTCTGACTATGAAGACTCGAAAAAGGGTTTTTTTCGAAATTTGTACATTTGGGCGGAGAATGAGGCGAATGGGGATATCTTTAAAATTTATACTTTTTTTATCACTTTGTCTGTATATGAAAATGCTTCTCCCTAATGGCGACTGACAATCGCCTAATATTTAGGCATGTTCACTTTCACAATTTCAGCATTTTATTTATATATAGTAGTCGATTTTAAACAGTGCGCATAAGTATACATTATAGTTTGAAATAGTAAACAAATATAGTAATGTGCATAAAAATATCACAATTTTCGTAATATGGTACTGTGCTTCTATGTAAAGTCGTCATCCTTTAATCTGCTGGTAATACTGTGGAATGCACTCCGTGGTGGAGGGTATATAAGATTCGGCCCGGCCGAACTTAACGCCTTCTTACTTGTTATTAATTATCAATACTACTAAATATCGGTAAAATTAATACTACTTAATATCAGTAAAATTAAGTAGTGTTAATATATTTAATGCTAATTTAATTTATTATTATTTTGCGTTATATATTAATTCATACTAAATAAATATTTTGTCAAGTTTCCAATTGTCACAAATTGTTTTGGTTTAGTTTTTCAGCACTCACAACAGAGGATAGCTGAGATGGATAGAGTACCGTAGTAGGAACCAGAAGGGGAAAATGGTTCCTTTGCAACACTTTAAAATAACTTTTAAGTCTTTAAATATAAAGGACATCCCTCCTATGACAACTCCATGTTAAATTCATTAGTGAAGATCCAAATTTTCACTACATTTTCGGGTGTTCTCTTTTTTCTGGGAACTGAATCATTTTCGGAACTAAAAATACAAAGTGGTGAAACAAAATATTACAAATTATAATTTATTTGTACAGATACTGGTTTTCTAATTTATTTGTATAGATAGAATGTGATTTATTTTGCGTGCAAATTTCAATTCAATTCAAATTTTATTAATCCAATTTACAATGTTCAACTTGTAGAGCTAGTGATTTATAATAATGAGTTCTATCTTTATGATATTTCAGCATATAAGACCTTTGGAAGAGTGCATAAATAATAGTTAATATATTAATTTTATTATTGGCAAAAAGGATACAAAAACCAATATGTGTTAACATTTATAAGAAGTGTTCAAATACTGTTTGAAAGTTGTTGTTTAAAAATTGATAGAACAATATTTTCTCTTTGATAATTTACGTATTATTATTATTTTACGATAGCGAGAGGTTACATTTTTGTTGAAATATGTATCATTAATCTTCTCACTAAAATCTAGGAATAATTTATAACCCGATTCTTCGTTTAGTAGAGAAGTAGGAAATCCCCAGTGTTTGTTGTAAATCATCTTGAGGCATTTATTCTGGATTACTTGTAACTTTTTCAGATGGGATTTTGTAGCTCTGTGCCATATAGGGGAAGCGAAGGTTATTATGGGTCTGATTACACATTTATTTAATTAAGGGAAATATTATGCCTTTTTTCACTGTAGTTCCTTTTGTATTTTCCACTTCTTAAAATATTTATTGCAAGCTTTTAAACTTAGCTTGACGATATTAATGGAGTATAATAGACTGTATCGACTTCTCTGGGGGGGGGGGGTTTAAATCGGAATTATAAATTGAATATAATGTTGGGGAGAGGATGGAACCTTAACGCAGTCCAGCAGGGATACATTTAAACTGTCTTTTACAGATACTCTGTCTTCAAGAAACTCTTAAATAATTTTACAATGATATTTGGGCAGCTGCCAACAATTTGTATAGAAGTTTATAGTTTTTCCATACAGAATCAAAAACAGTCGATTTTCTGATATTTTTATTTCTCAATATTTTGCTTTTAATACGCACAATTTGGAGATTTGTACTATGTTCTTTTTTAAAACCAAACTGATTTTCGGATATTATAGTTGAATCCGATGCGAATCCTGCAATTCGTGAATGAATAAGTTCTACAAAGAGTTTTCCAAAAATAGACTTCAGTTTGAAATATTCACAAACATTTGGGGTAAACGATTGCGACGATGAACTATATAATACATATAATCCGACAATATGTCAGATTGTGTATTAGTGGACTAAATAGGATAAACGAACATTTTTTGGAAAATTTAATTTTCGGTTAAACCGGAAACTGTGTTTGGACACCCTACTCCGAACTCCACTCATTCCAACAAAACTTAATGTTTTTGTGAGTGCACAAACAACACCTACTACAACAAAACCTAAAACAACTGAACTTAAATGACTACGATGACGACCTCGATGATGATGGTGGCGGTGGTGATGGTGATGGTGCCAACGAACAACATTAACATCGACAGCGAGCAACGAAGTTAGAAAAAGGCGAATCCACAAATAATATTGGAAAAGTTATCTATTCAATGGAAACTGAAGCCAAAAAGGCAACTTCAACTCTTCTAAACAAAGTTGCAACACACTAAAATGCCAAGTAGCAGCGAGTACTAGAGCGGAAGTTTAAGAGTGTTTACACAGAATGTTGCACACAAAGAAAGTTCGTACAAACACACCGACAAGAATCAACACACTTTTAGCCAGTTCCAGTTGTTGAGGGGTATCAATTTAGTGCGTTATATTTTTTTGCCAAAAATATAAATTAGTGCTTTTAGTAGGTAGAGATGATAGATTTGAAATCTAATTGAGTATTAACTCTGACAATAATATTATTTAACTATTCTCTTTTGCTACAAAAACATTTCAGTATAAAATAATTTGATGTATGTATTTTTATGTTGAGTTTTACTTTTATGTAAAGGTTGAACGTTTTATTAAAGAAATCATAATTATGAATTGGTATAGCGAGAATTCCCAGGATGATCTTTTATGAAAAATCGAAAAAAAAGGTTTTTACGGAGGCTGGGAGAAGTCGGAATTAACACGACCCTCCTGGTACCTCCCACACAAATGGCCTTGCTTTAAAATAAACTCTAAGCAGCTTGATCAGTACTATACATATGATCGGAATCTTCTGTACTTTGCTATATGACAATGTTTTGGTAGTCGTTGTTGTAATCATGTGCAATATGGTCGATATTGTCACATGTTTCAGGTACCACCACAAAATGGAAAAAACTTTGGTTATCCATACTTCCATACTTTTCAAAACTAAGTGTTAAAACGGGCTTGACAGAATTGATAGTCAAAAGAAGAGACAAATTGAAAATAGCACAGAAGATTTTCGTGCGAATTTTTTAAAATATTTCGGGGACACTAAGCAACACCCAAAATGAGTGGGTCATAAAAATCTCCATAAAATTCAGAAAGTATGCACCATAGCACAACTCTATACTCAGTTTTCCTTTTCTGGCCGATTTCGCGTTTAAAATTGCTTTAAATTTGTATACCCTCACTCAACAGTGTAGGAGGAGTGACTTAAGACCCTAAGAATGTTTCACGATCGACCGTTTCACGTCCGTCTGTTCGGTTGGCAAGTGTACACGATAACTTTCAAAAGAAGTTAAGGAATCAATACCTCCCACACAAATCACCCTCACCTATGTTAAATTAAAGCTGTTATCTATATATATAAAAGAGTTGCGTTACTGACTGACTGAATGATTTTTCGAAATTTGTACTTTTAGGGGGCGAGCGGGACAAAAAAGGGATAAAAATGTTACCAACTAAAGTATAACACCTAGAATAGTGCAATTTGGTATGTAAATTCCTTTAACCATAAAAAAGCGAAGTAGAATTGGATTTTTCGAAATTTGTACTTTTAAGTGGCGAGCGGGATAAAAATGGTACCAACTAAAGTATTACACTTAGAATCGTGAAATTTGGTATGTAAATTCTTCTGACCATATAAAAGCGAAGTAAAATTAGATTTTCGAAATTTGTACTTTTAGGGGCGTGCGAGACAAAAAGGGATAAAAATGGTACCTACTCAAATATAACACCTAGAATCGTGAAATTTGTTATGTAAATTCCTCTGACCATATAAAAGCGAATTTTTACTTTCAAGGGGTGAGCGGGGCAAAAAGGGATACAAGTTGTACCAATTTAAGTATTGCAGCTATAGACGTGAAATTTGGTATGTAAATTCCACTGACAACGTAGTAGCGCAAATCTAAATAGATTTTTCGAAATTTGTACTTATTAGGGGTGAGTGGGACAAAAAGTGATACAAATTGTACCAACCAAAGTATTGTAGCTACAATCGTGAAATTTGGAGTGTAAATTCCTCTGGCAGCGGATAAAAGTAGTACCAACTAAAGTATTGACAATTTAGAAGCGCTAATCTAAAAGAATTTTTCGAAATTTGTACTTATAAACGGTGAGCGGGATAAAAATAGTACCAACTAAAATAGTGCAGTTAGAGTTGCGAAATTTGGAGTGTAAATTCCCTAACAACGTAGAAGCGCATTCTAAATTGATTTTTTTAATTTGTACTTATAGGAGGTGAGCGGGACAAAAAGGGATAAATATGGTACCAACTAAAGTATTGCAGCTATAGTCGAGAAATTTGGAGTGTAAATTCCTCTGACAACATAGACTTGCAACAGAAATGGATTTCTTGATTTAGTATGTAAATTCCTCTGACCACGTAGAAGCTCAGTAAAATTGGACTTTCGAAATTTATACTTTTAAGGGATGCGCGGGACGAAAAGGGATAAAAATTGTGTACAGTACTTTAATTACTTAAACGCGGAACATAAATGGATATTTCATTTAATACAACGATACGTCTCGACAAGAAATAAATGTATTACCAAATAAAGTACATATTTTTAGGGGAAGCAAAAACACATGTTACCTATAGTGGTTTTTATACCCTACACCACATCGTGGTCTAGGGTATTATAAGTTAGTTTCGCGCCAAATGTTTGTAACACCAAGAAATAATCGAGCTAGACCCACCTTTAACGATGTCTGTCTGTCCGTCCGTCCGTCTGCTGACCATCTAAGCTTGTTCGCACTCTACAGGTCGCAATTGTTGTCCGATTATCATGAAACTTGGCAGAAGTTATTTTTTCTGGCCAAGGACCATCGGAGAAAATCGGTTCAGATTTAGATATAGCCCCCATACAAATGTCGCTCCCGATTTGACATTTTCCGCTCTAGAAACCACATATTGTACCCGATTTTCTTTAAATTTGGCACAACATCTTATAATCCAACTAGAAACACCTATGCCGAAATTAGGTAAGATCGGTTCAGATTTAGATATAGCCCCCATACAAATGTCGCTCCCTATTTCACTTTTTCCGCTTTAGAAACCACATATTATCCCCGATTTTCTTTAAAATTGGCACAACATCTTATAATCCAACTAGTAACACCTATGCAAAAATTGGGTAAGATCGGCTCAGATTTAGATATAGCCCCCATACAAATGTCGCTCCCGATTTGACATTTTCTGCTCTAGAAACGACATATTGTACCCGATTTCCTTTAAATTTGCCAGAACATCTTATAATACAACTAGAAACACGTACGCACAAATTGGGTAAGATCGGCTCAGATTTAGATATAGCCCCCATACAAATGTCGCTCCCGATTTGACATTTTCTGCTCTAGAAACGACATATTGTACCCGATTTCCTTTAAATTTGGCAGAACATCTTATAATACAACTAGAAACACGTACGCAGAAATTGGGTAAGATCGGCTCAGATTTAGATATAGCCCCCATACAAATGTCGCTCTCGATTTGACATTTTCCGCTCTAGAAACGACATATTGTACCCGATTTTCTTTAAATTTTGCAGAACATCTTATAATGCAACTAGAAACACGTATGAAAAAATTGGGTAAGATCGGTTCAGATTTAGATATAGCCCCCATACAAATGTCGCTCCCGATTTGACATTTCCCGCTCTAGAAATGACATATTGTACCCGATTTTCTTTAAATTTTGCAGAACATCTTATAATCCAAATAGAAACACGTATGCAAACATTGGGTAAGATCGGTTCAGATTTACATTTAGCCCCCATACAAATGTCGCTCCCGATTTGACATTTTCCGCTCTAGAAAAAACATATTGTACCCGATTTTCTTTACATTTTGCAGAACATCTTATAATGCAACTAGAAACACGTATGCAAAAATTGGGTAAGATCGGTTCAGATTTAGATATAGCCCCCATACAAGTGTCGCTCCCGAATCCACTTTTTCCGCTTTAGAAACCACATATTGCACCCGATTTTCTTTAAAATTGGCACAAAATTTTATAATCGAACTAGAAACACCTATGCTGAAAGTGGGTGTGAACGGTTCAGATTTAGATATAGCCCCCATACAAATGTCGCTCCCTATTTGACTTTTTCCGCTCTAAAATCCACATATTGTACCAGTTTTTCTTTAAAATTGGCACAACATCTTATAATCCAACTAAAAAACCGATGGTGAAAGTGGGTAAGATCGGTTCAGATTTAGATATAGCCCTCATACAAATGTTGCTCCCGAATGTTTAACCGATTTTGGCCAAATTTTACATATTATATTTCACCAATAAACATACATGATGAAAGCGCGTCACATCGTTCGTGGTTTCAATATACCCCCATACAAATGTCCTTTCCGATTTAACATTTTTTGTCAAACACATACATTTACAGGATGCAAAAATCCTTCCCGATTTCACTTTTTTACCGAATTGAATTGCAATGAGAATTGTTTGGGTGATGCCCATATGTCCATACTTTGTCTGACTTGTATTTGTCTGTCGGACAATTGGATCAATTACCATATCATTTACCATATTCGTTAAATTTGACTAAAGGTGAATTTATAGCATATAAATTATATTCATATAAAATTTGTATGAACTACATAAAATTGCTCCCATGAAATACCTGGGTTTAGTAATCAAAGCGAGGTACATACGCAGGGAGTGGTGTAGGGTATTATATAGTCGGCCCCGCCCGACTTTAGCCTTTCCTTACTTGTTCAAAATGTGTACTTTTTGGAAAGAGGTGCAAAAGTTATAAAGTAGCTGGCTGCATCTAGAAACATGAGATCGAGGATATAAATGGTGGTAATTTTTTGTTCAAAACTTGGGAGAAAATGATAAAAATTATCCATACGAAGGAGTTCAGCTAAAATAGTGCATTTCGACAAGCACATTACTTTGACTGTGTGTGAGTGCTATATAATAGGATGTTTCCAAATTACTATTTTAGATTTATTTATATCCACCAAAATCAAATAAATAGATAAATAAATAAATAACAGAGACGAATAAAATTAACAAATAACTGGCTTTTTCGCGTGCGAAGCAGCGGGTACTGCTAGTAACTCATATACGGATGATCAGAATACTCTAAAATTTTACATTCGGCAATGTTTTCATAGACTTTTTATTCATCTGAAATATGGACCATTCTGGTACCTCCCACACAAATTGACATAAGCTGCGGTCGTAAAAACTAATATAACTTCCATTCGGTTATTCGCAATCACTTGCAATTTGATATTTGAAAATGTTTTTATAATTTAATTTAAAGAGTTATATCTATGAAATATTTACGTTTTTACCACGCCCCTTCTTGTACCACACAATTGTCCCTATCTTAGGTGAAATTAAATTCTTTTTAACTTCTATTCTGGTTCCTGGAATCAACAATGTCCTGATATTTGCTCATGGTTTACAATTGTTTTTATAAATTTGGAAGCTGGGACCCTCTAGTAACTTCCGCACAAATTATCCGGCCCTAAGTAAAATCTATGTCCTATAACTTTCATACAAATGTTGTCTGAGAGTGAGGGTCGGTTTAGCCGACTAACATTTTCTTATTTGTTTAAGAATATAATAGGATAATATTCCCAGCAAAAAGAGAGCCTCCGAAGAAGTGAAAAAGATGTTCATCTTGTGATTCGGAAGTAGTGAAAATTGGGATCTTCACCAATGAATTGAATTTATTTTGAAAGCGGTTATTTTAAAGTGTTGCAAAGAAACCACTTTATCACTAGTTTCCATTTCTGTTTTAAAAAATCATCCGCTACCGGGGGTAGAACAGCAGACCTTCTGGTTGCTACTACGGCACTCTAACAATTTCAGCTAACCTGTGTTGTGGGTGGTGAATAACTAAAGCAAACCATTTTATTCGTTAGAACTGACAATATGAAACTTAACAAAATACTTATTTCGTATGAATTAATACATAACGCAAATTAATGTGAAATTAAATTAACACTACTTAATTTTAATGATATTATGTAGAATTAATAACACATTAAATATTTGAAGTACTAAACAATAAATTTGTATTTTTTAAGTAAAAATGTTTAAAATTTTAAAATTATACTAAATTAATTATTGTTTATTTATAAAAGTAATAAAAACAAGTAAAAACGGCGTTAAGTTTGGCCGGCCGTACTTTATATTTTCTCCATCATGGTTTCCTTTCCACAGAGGCTATCGATTTTCGTTGAAGTACAGTGACATTACAGGAAAATATTAATTTGTTTAATATAACCAATTACTTTAAAGCACAAGGCTACCAATATGTTTATACTATATATATCGAAATAATACAGCAAGTCAAATAAAAAAGTAAAGAGAAGGCAGCAATCTTCAAAAATGCTTAAATGCCGTAACTATTGTTGGATAGTGAGTGGGTGCATTTTCAGCTATTCATTTGGTTGTTTTATTTCCAAAAGTATAAATTATAAAAATCCATTATCTCTCACGTACACAGTGCAAAATAACCAAACTTCATAATTCTGCCCATTTTTGCCGTAAAATTAAAAAAGTACGAATGTGGAAAAATCTCACCTAACTGTAGCCGTTAGTTGGTATTATTGTCCCTCCCCTATTTCTTTTTGAAAAATAAATAAAAGGAATGATGTCTAAATGAAGAATATCGGACGAAAAATGACGTCACTGACTCCATGTTTATAAAGATGGATTTTCAGAGCGAAAATTTCCAAACTCTTTTTACAAAAAATTAGCACTCAATTTCCTTCCGATGTTCATCATTTAGGAATTCTTCGAAAGGTATTGTCTGTAGCTATTTATTTTCTATTTAATACTAACTCCAAATGCGAAAAAAATTTCATTTGTCACTATGAAAAAAAAAAAACACAAAAAATACTATAAAGGACTAATAATTCGACCAATAAGTTACTCTAAGACTAAGTTATCTTTAAAATTAAATGTTTGCGAAAATACAAGTTTTGTTCATTCAAGTTCAAATCTCCCACAATCTTACGAATTTGAGGTCCAATTAAAATATCTCTAATTCATCAAAACGAAAAAATGCTAGATATGGAAACAAGTAATTTTAATAGTTTACTTATATTTAATAAATATCACGTTGTTTTACTAGGGGTGTCAAATCTTATTACAATTATAATACATTATTTATAAAAAGTTTATATCATTTTGAAAAGGGCAGAATACAAGCTATAATTGTATGGATATATTACTTTAAGAATGGATAACTAAGCTGCGATAACAAAAACCAAAATAAATAAGTAAGGAAAGGCTAAAGTCGGGCGTGGCCGACTATATAATAACCTACACCACTCCCTGCGTATATACCTCGCTTCTTCACGTGTTTCATGGGAGCAATTTTATGTAGTTCATATAAATTATATAGAATACTATAAATTCATTTTTAGTCATATTTAACGAATATGGTAAATAATATGATAATTGATCCAATTTTCCGCCAGGAAATACAAATTATACAATAGTAATGGGAGGAATCGGACCGACATTTGAAAGGGGGCCTAAAACAATACTTGTGGCCTGGTCCAAAACATGGGCCTATATATTTCTCATTCACGGTAGGTATTCCTAGTTGAAAATAAGACGTAGTTTCTAGAGCTGTAATAGAGTAGAATGGAGGTCCCATTTGGGTTATTCCAAATTATAGACACTTATATTTGACTTTCATAGTATGTATTCTTATTTGAAATATAATATAATCTACAAAATGTAAAAAAACCGATGTAAAATTCGCGTCCTTGAGAGGTAAAATTTTGTCATTTGTAAGGGCGCTACATTAAAAAGTGGTTCCATATAGATCACTTTCAAAGTAGGTATTCTTAGTTGAAATATGACATGATATGCAAAATTGTATCGAGATCCACGCTGATAGCCGAGCACGCTACCAACTCGACTACCGGGGCGCTCTAGTTGAAATATAATATAATGTGCAAAATTTGAAAAACTTCCGATGTAAAATGTGGTCCTAGAAAGGTAATTATTAAAATACGGGCTAATTTGTAAGGGCGCTACAATAAAAAGTGGCCAATAGAGATCACTTTCAAAGTAGGTATTCTTTATTGAAATATAACATGATCTTCAAAATCAAGATCCAATTTAAGATGTGGGTTCTATAGCGATAATAGTGTAAACTGGGGGCTATACTAAAAGATTAAACTATATAGCTGGCTTTAAAAATACGTGTTTCTAGTAAAAATATAACATTTTGTGGCAAATTTTATCAAGATCTGATGTTAAATGTGAATTTTAGAGAAGTAATATCAAAATATAGACCCATGTGGTCCACTTTCCCCTTAGCTGTTTCTAGTTCAAATATAACACGATCCTGAAAATTTTGTCATGATCCAATGTAAAATGAGTATTCTAGAGCAGTAATAGTGTAAATTATAGGGATATTTGTATGGAGGCTATATCTAAATCAGAACCGATTTTCTCCAAATTCAATACCAATCGTCCTTGGAAAAAAAAAATAACTTCTACCAAACTGCGTGACAATCGGACCACAACTGCGACCTGAAGAGTGCGAACAAGCTTAGGTTCGTTTACTTAAAGGTGGGTCTAACTCAATTATTTCTTGGTGTTACAAACATTTGGCTGACTTATAATACCCTAGTCCACGAAGAGGTGCAGGGTATACAAATTAATATTTCACTCAAAATAACAGACATATCAATGTGTGTATGAAAATACATTTTGAAAAAATAAGTTTGTGTTAAAAATTTTGAACTTAGCCTGGATAATTATCCAGTGCAAGTCAAAAATATGGTTATGGAGGCTAAGTCCAAAAAAGTCAACACAAAATATGATTTTTGAAAATTTGTTTTGGTACAAATATATAAGTGGATATGAATTTTCAGGAGAGCGAAAAAATGATTTTCTCCTTAATTTTAAGAGTAATTATGAATCATTCTTCAACATATTAATATAAAGAGGATTGCTAATTGCTACGATTTAAAAGTTTTCGAAATTTCCTATTATTCGCGGTTTTATGGTTCATAGGCACTTTTGCACGTTTAAAATTGAGCACTATGAATTTTGAAATAAGCACATAGCCATTATTGCTCAAATATATAAACAAGACTTATTGCAAACTCGATAACATTTTTTATGAAATGTTGGCAATGTTGTGTAGAAAGCGCATTTTCTGGGATGTACACAGCGAATTTAAAGATTCCAGCTTCATCAGTCAGATTGGTACCCTTTTTAATCCCTTTTCCAATTTTTTTACAAAAAGTGGATATTGCGGTTGGGCACGGTATGATTTGGTTTATGATTTTTTCGCGATCTAGCCACCAGATCCGACTGAATTTTTGTTTGTGTATTAAGAAACAATGTCGCTTGTAACATATATTTAGTCAGTCGCGAAAATCGCTGCAATTGTTGAAAATATCCAAAAATCGCGGTTGCAATTGCTTATAATTTAACTTTCTCTATCCAGGATTCGGAAACTTATCAACACAAATATTCCCCATGACGTCAGCAATCACATGCCAAACAAATATTTTGGTATTCTCAATATGATAAAAAGTTACGCGGGTTTTTCTAAAGATACTTTTCACAATTTTTGACTTTACAGCCACTATTTATCCTATTTTAGCATGAAAACTTGGGAACCAAAATGCTAGTAGAGGGTGAAATGATGGAATGTGATAGTATGATATGCCTTAAATATAGAAAAATGCTTTAAACAAAATAGTTGTAGCAAATTGCAACCTTCGGTTATATGCTTCTCCGGTTTTGAACTATTTATACCCTACACCACTTCGTGGTCTAGGTTATTATAAGTTAGTTTCGCGCCAAATGTTTGTAACACCAAGAAATAATTGAGCTAGACCCACCTTTAAGTATACGGATCGGCTTAGAATCACCAGCTGAGTCGATTAACAATGTCTGTCTGTCCGTCCGTCTGCTGTCCATCTAAGCTTGTTCGCACTCTACAGGTCGCAATTGTTGTCCGACTGTCATGAAACTTGGCAGAAGTTATTTTTTCTGGCCAAGGACCATCGGTATTGAATTTGAAGGAAATCGGTTCAGATTTAGATATAGCCCCCATACAAATGTCGCCCCCGATTTGACATTTTCCGCTCTAGAAACCACATCTTGTACCCGATTTTCTTTAAATTTGGCACAACATCTTATAATCGAACTAGAAACACCTATGCAAAAATTGGGTTAGATCGGTTCAGATTTAGATATAGCCCCAATACAAATGTCGCTCCCGATTTCACTTTTTCCGCTTTAGAAACCACATATTGTACCCGATTTTCTTTAAATTTGGCACAACATTTTATAATCGAACTAGAAACACCTATGCTGAAACTGGGTAGGATCGGTTCAGATTTAGATATAGCCCCCATACAAATGTCGCTCCCGATTTGACTTTTTCCGCTCTAAAATCCACATAATGTACACGTTTTTCTTTAAAATTGGCACAACATCATATAATCCAACTAGAAACACGTATGCCAAAATTGGGTAAGATCGGTTCAGATTTAGATATAGCCCCAATACAAATGTCGCTAACAATTTCACTTTTTCCGCTTTAGAAACCACATATTGTACCCGATTTTCTTTAAATTTGGCACAACATTTTATAATCGAAGTAGAAACACGTATGCCAAAATTGGGTAAGATCGGTACAGATTTAGATATAGCTCCCATACAAATGTCGCTTCCGATTTGACATGTTCCGCTCTAAAATCCACATATTGTACCCGATTTTCTTTAAAATTGGCACAACATCATATAATCCAACTAGAAACACGTGTGCCAAAATTAGGTAAGATCGTTTCAGATTTAGATATAGCCCCAATACAAATGTCGCTAACAATTTCACTCCCTCCGCTCTAGAAACCACATCTTGCACCCGATTTTCTTTAAATTTGGTACAACATCTTATAATCGAACTAGAAACACCTATGCTGAAAGTGGGTAAGATCGGTTCAGATTTAGATATAGCCCACATACAAATGTCGCTTCCGATTTGACTTTTTCCGCTCTAAAATCCACATATTGTACCCGATTTTCTTTAAATTTTGCAGAACATCTTATAATCCAACTAGAAACACGTATGCCAAAATTGGGTAAGATCGGTTCAGATTTAGATATAGCCCCAATACAAATGTCGCTAACAATTTCACTTTTTCCGCTTTAGAAACCACATATTGTACCCGATTTTCTTTAAATTTGGCACAACATTTTATAATCGAACTAGAAACACGTATGCCAAAATTGGGTAAGATCGGTACAGATTTAGATATAGCCCCCACACAAATGTCGCACCCGATTTGAAATTTTCCGCTCTATTAAAGACATATTGTACCCGATTTTCTTTAAATTTTGCAGAACATCTTATAATCCAACTAGAAACACGTATGCAAAAATTGGGTATGATCGGTTCAGATTTAGATATAGCGCCAATACAAATGTCGCTCCCGATTTCACTTTTTCCGCTCTAAAATCCACATATTGTACCCGTTTTTCTTTAAAATTGGCACAACATCATATAATCCAACTAGAAACACGTATGCCGAAATTGGGTAAGATCGGTACAGATTTAGATATAGCCCCCATACAAATGTCGCTTCCGATTTGACATTTTCCGCTCTAGAAAAGACATATTGTACCCGTGTTTTTTTTTTAAATTGGCACAACATCTTATAATCCAACCTATGGTGGAAGTTGGTAAGATCGGTTCAGATTTAGATATCGCCCTCATACAAATGTTGCACCCGAATGTATAAACGATTTTGGCCAAACTTTACATATTATATTTCACCAATAAACATACATGGTGAAAGCGGGTCACATCGTTCCAGGTTTCAATATACCCCCATACAAATGTCCTTTCCGATTTAACATTTTTTGTCAAACACATACATTTACAGGATACAAAAATCCTTCCCGATTTCACTTTTTTACCGAATTGAATTGTAATGAGATAGAAAGTCCGTCCGTCTTTAGCCTTTCCTTACTTGTTTGGGAGATGCCCATATGTCCATACTTTGGTATAAACCAAATGGGCCCCATTCTTCATTTTCATTCTATTACAACTTTAGAAACTACATCTTACATCGGATCTTCATCAAATTTTGCAGAACATGGTATTTTTCAACCAGGAATAGCTACCGTGAATGCTAAATATATAGGCCCATGTTTTGGACCAGGCCCAAAATGTTATTATAGGCCCCCTTTTGAAATGCCGGTCCGATTCATCCTATTACTACTGCATAATTTGTATTTGTCTGTCGGATAATTGGATCAATTACCATATTATTAACCATATTCGTTAAATATGACTAAAGATAAATTTATAGTATAATTTATATGAACTACATAAAATTGCTCCCATGAAATAAATGTGTTTAGTAATCAAAGCGAGGTACATACGCAGGGAGTGGTGTAGGGTATTATATAGTCGGCCCCGCCCGACTTTAGCCTTTCCTTACTTGTTTTTATATATTATTTTTATGTTCATAGCCACTTTTGCAGTCACAAACTAACGTGTGAGTGGATAGCCAATTCAGAAAAAGTTTAACAAAAAGGCTTTAGAAAAAAATTTGTTCTCCAAATTTATATGACATTATGATGACATTCAAATCTGAGTATAGTTTGGCATCAAAAACTCATTTTCACGAAAATGGTTCATAGCCACTTATGAATATAAGCCCTCGATATGTTCTTGTTGGCGACCAAATACAAATGAAAACAATTAAGGAAAGGCTAAAGTCGGGCGGAGCCGACTATATGACTCTATATGACACTCTACTTTCTATTCTATTACAATTCAATTCGGTAAAGAAGTATAATCGGGAAGGATTTTTGTATCCTGTAAATTTATGTTTTTGTCAAAAAATGTTAAATCGGAAATGACATCTGTATTGGGGTATATTGAAACATGGAACGATGTGACCCGCTTTCACCATGTATGTTTATAGGTGAAACATAATATTTAAAGTTCTACCAAAATCGGTTAAACATTTGGGAGCAACATTAGTATATATATAAATAAATGTATACCTAAATCTGAACCGATCTAACCCACTTTCAGTATAGGTGTTTTAGTTGGATTATAAGATGTTGTGCCAATTTTAAAGAAAATTGGGTATAATATGTGGTTTCTAAAGCGGAAAAAGTCAAATCGGGAGCGGCATTTGTATGGGGGCTATATCTAACTCTGAACCGATTTGCCTCAAATTAAATAGCGTTCGTCCTTGATCCACAAAACTTACTTGTGCCCATATTTGTTAAGATCGGACTATAATTGCAACCTGCTCCGTCCGACTTTAGCCTTTCCTTACATGTTTTATTTTGAGTACAAATTTAGTTTATATTAACGTTTTTGTTATCGCAGCTTATTATCCTGGCTTAAAGAAAAACATCCCTATTATTTAACAAATCACCTTTGTTCTATATTTCCGGTCAAATGTCTAAAAAAAACTTTTTAAGACATACTAATATAAATTTGAATATTATTCTGGCTTAAAGAAAAACATCCCTATTATTTAACAAATCACCTTTGTTCTATATTTCCGGTCAAATGTCTCAAAAAAAACTTTTTAAGACATACTAATATAAATTTGAATATTATAGAAAAAATTTTCTTCTGTTACATTATAATTTAAAGACCAAAAAATTGGTATGTAGAGAAAATTTTTAGAAATATTTTTTGCATTGAAAAAGTGGTATTTTTTGGATTCCGTTCCGTTGAGTTCCGGAAAGCATTAATGTATTAAATTATCTGAAAAATACCTCTGACCTAAGCAACTTCTGAATAAATTTTAATCGATAAATAATCAATTATAGAGACGAAACATATGTTCATCTCAATTTTTGTCGGTTTTGTCCTTTGTTATCCAAAGTTTAAATTGCATAGCCCTTATTTTGTGACCCTTTGCAAATAAATGCTAATAAATGTTGTTAAAAGTATTTGTGGTGGTGGATGCGAAAGTGGATGTGGTGTTGGTAACAACAAGAACAGCGGCTACGATGATGGTGATGACAATGATGATGCTGCTACTGCTGCTGCTGGTGGTGGTGGCGATGATGCTGCCAGTGGGTGGGTGGGTTGGTACTGTACTGTCAGTAAGTCGTTGGTAAACAGACAGAATATTTTAATAATTTAATTTAACGAATAATGCTTCCACCAAATAAAGAACAACACCACCAGCAGAAGCAGCCAAAAACAACAGCCAAACAAACTTCAGTCATATCGGAAAGGCACCTTCATAAAGACAAACACTTTTGGCAAACGTAAACATTGCTCACAGACACAAAGAAAACAAACGCTTTCCGGTTATGTGCTTGAAGGGTTGGTATTTTCAGTGTAACTTTTCATTTGTTACATCTAGAATGTGTTGCATCGACATTAGCCTCTATATTGGAAGCAGATCGAGGTTTTCCATAATTTCCGTTGTCCCGAGAAAAACGATATATTACTCATTTAGGAAACCCTTCACCCTTCCGTTTGTAGAATCTTGAAATATTAATCAGAAATCCTATAAAGTATATATATTGTGGGTTATTGTCGATTTTTCCACCACATGACTAATGGAATCTAATGCTACGCCCCTTTATAGTGTTGGTTCATAATGAATATGAATATTTGAAGGTGTGGCAAACGGAATTCATCCTATGGAGGAGGATATGAAGAGCTTGCAAAATGCTCTCGCCTACCAAATTTAAATCCAAACATTGACTATGAGGGTCCATATGAGGTCGTTCTAACCGACTGCAACTTTTTTACTTGTGTTCAATAACTCTTGGCATTCAACCCTTGCAACGCTTCTCCACGCCCAGATACACTTTGTTTTGATGTGCCTGCCGGAAGTAAGAGAGTAAAGCAACAAATTGGCTTTATGATGGCAACGCAAAAATATTTTTTTATGTTCCACTTCCCCGAAGTTCAATGATATTCTGCACTAAAGTGTTCCAAGTGCGGGAGGAGTACGGACAGCTGAGTTATTCCGAGTTTTTGGTTTCGAACTGAATTGTTTGCTTGGCGCTTTTTGCAATTTCTGTCCTGTGCAATTTTTATCTAATGTCAACAAAATCCATACTACCGTATAGCATTCACAATTTTTTTCTCGCTGCCTACCACATTGTCAGACTTCAAAAGTAAAAAACTAAACAAAGGGAGTGCAGTGTTTCGCTTCTTTTTTTTTTGAAAACAACAAATGACGCTGCTCTTTGCTACTGATGGTGATTGCCAACAGAAGAATGCAATTTTTTCTTCTACTTTTTTGTAGATTTATTGAGGACTGAAATTTGAGTCTTTTACTCTGTCATAAATGTGTACAAATATTAAAGCAGACAGCAGGTTGGATCGTGTCTGGACAATGGAATTTTTTTCATTATTCGAAACAATTAACATTATTAGAGTAATTATGTATCTGCAATTTTCCAGACGTGTCCTGAATAGTTGTTGAGCATACATTTCATCATCAACTCTTAAGTGAGTACACAACTGGGAAATCGCAGAAACATAACTGACACTGCGTCATTTCCAATATTTACTTCAAAATCTTTAACTGTTTGTGGAAGTGCTCTGAATGTTTATTTCTAGTCCAGAAGCATTGAAAGCGTCATTATGAAGTGGTGGATTTTTCTGCACGCGCTTACTACCAAACTGATCTTAACGCACAAATCTTGCATTAATAAATTAGGAAAGGATAAAGTAAGGCGGTGCCGACTATATGATACCCTCCACTTTCTACGACATTACAATTCAATTCGGTGAGGATTTTGACATGTGTCCTATATCATGATACCCACTTTCACAATGTTTGTTTCCAGGTTAAATATATATCGAGGGCTTTTATTCAAAAGTTTCTATGAATAAAAACACAACTTTTCAGGAGAGCGAAAAAACTGATTTTCTCCTTAATTTTGAGAGTAATTATGAATCATTCTTCTACAGTTTAATCTAAAGAGGATTACTAATTGCTACGATTAAAAAGTTTTCGAAATATCTTATTATTCCCGGTTTTATGGTTCATATCCACTTTTGCACGTTTCAAATTGAGCACTATGAATTTTGAAATATGCAGATCGCCATTATTGCTCAAATATATAAATAAGACTTATTGTAAACTCTATAACGTTTTTTATGAAATATTGACAATGTTGTGTAGAAAACGCATTTTCTGGGATATACACTGCGAATTTAAAGATTCCAGCTTCATCCGACAGTTTGGTACCATTTTTATCCAAAAAGTGGATATTGCGGTGGGGCATGGTAAACAAAAAATACAAATTGGATACTTTTGGAAAATTTTCATTTTCGCGGCAAATATGACTAAAATGATTTACACACATGACATTTTTGTTTTATGATTTTCTCGCTATTTGATTTTTTGTTTGTGTATTAAGAACCAATGTCGTTTGTAACATATATGTAGTCAGTCTTGAAAATCGCTGCAATTCATGAATAATCTAAAATTCGCGGTTGCACGATTTTATTTACCTTATTTGTAGGATAGCCAAAACAGAAAAATTAAAAAAAATGGCTTTAGAAACAAATTTCTTCTTCAAATTTATATGACAGATGACATCCAAATCTGAGAATAGTTTGGCATCAAAAACTAATTTTCGAGAAAATGGTTCATAGCCACTTTTGAATATAAGCCTTCGCAATGCTTTCTAAAGTAGAAAAAGTCTAATCTGGAGCGACATTTGTATGGGAGCTATAAATAAATGTGAACAGATTTTACCCACTTTCGCAAGAAATGTTTCTAGTTGAATATAAGGTGTTGTACCACATTTTCAGGAGTGAAATTTGTATGGAGAATTTCTAAATCTGAACCGATTGACCCACACTTACCGTGGGTGCTTCCTGTTGAATTATAAGGTGTTGTGCCAAATTGGAGGTCTCTAAAGCGGAAAATTCAAATCGGGATCGAAATTTGTGTGGGACAGACAGGCAGAGAGACAGACGGACATTGCTAAATCGACTCAGAAAGTGATTCTTAGCCGATCTGTATAATAAACGATGGGTATCTCATTTCCTTTTGGGCGCAACAAACAAATGCACAAAGACATAATACCCTAGTGGAGGGTATAAAAATGAAAAATATCAGGGTTGTGGAGTCGAGGCAAAATTGCTCGACTCCGACTATAGCAGTTCATAATGTTTCGACTCCGGACATTCACCAAAGATATGTTTTCCGATAAAAAATAAGTTAGTTTCATGTCAAGAAGTAATCAAGCAAGACCAACCTTTAAGTATACCGGTCGGCTTAGGATCGCCCGCTGAGTCTATTTAACGATGTCTGTCTGTACGTCAACCCGTCTGTTGTTCAACTAAAGTTTGTTCGCACTCTGCAGGTCGCAAGTAATATTAGATTGCCATGAAAATTTGCAGAAGTAATTTTTTTGCCAACGAAGATTTCCAACCGAAATCGGTTCAGATTTACAAAAAGCCAGTTATTTGTTAATTTTATTCGTCTCTGTTATTTATTTATTTATCTATTTATTTGATTTTGGTGGATATAAGTAAATCTAAAATAGTAATTTGGAAACATCCTATTATATAGCACTCACACACAGTCAAAGTAATGTGCTTGTCGATATGCACTATTTCAGAATGAGTTCAGCTGATGTATAATTTTTATCATTTTCTACCAAGTTTTGAACAAAAAATTACCACCATTTATATCCTCGATCTCATGTTTCTAGATGCCGCTAGCTACTTTATAACTTTTGCACCTCTTTCCAAAAAGTACACATTTTGAAAAACCATAGGTAACATGTGTTTTTGTTTCCCCTAAAAATATGTACTTTATTTGGTAACACATTTATTTCTTGCCGGGACGTATCGTTGTATTAAGTACAAATTTTGAAATATCCATTTATGTTCCGCGTTTAAGTAATTAAAGGACTGTACACAATTTTTATCCCTTTTAGTCCCGCGCATCCCTTAAAAGTACAAATTTCGAAAGTCCAATTTTACTGAGCTTCTACGTGGTCAGAGGAATTTACATACTAAATCAAGAAATCCATTTCTGTTGCAAGTCTATGTTGTCAGAGAAATTTACACTCCAAATTTCTCGACTATAGCTGCAATACTTTAGTTGGTACCATTTTTTATCCCGTTTTGTCCCGCTCACCTCCTATAAGTACAAATTTCAAAAAATCCATTTAGATTGCGCTTCTACGTTGTTAAGGAATTTACACTCCAAATTTCGCCACTCTAACTGCACTATTTTATTTGGTAATATTTTTATCCCGCTCTCCGCTTATAAGAAAAAATTTCGAAAAATTCTTTTAGATGAGCGCTTCTAAATTTTAAATACTTTTATCCGTTGCCAGATGAATTTACACTCCAAATTTCACGATTGTAGCTACAATACTTTGGTTGGTACAATTTTTATCCCTTTTTGTCCCACTCACCCCTAATAAGCACAAATTTCCATTTAGATTTGCGCTACTATGTTGTCAGTGGAATTTAATTACCAAATTTCACGACTATAGCTGCAATACTTAAATTGGTACATCTTGTATCCCTTTTTGCCCCGCGCACCCCTTGAAAGTAAAAATTTCGAAAAATCCAATTTTACTTCGCTTTTATATGGCCAGAGGAATTTACATACCAAATTTCACTATTCTGTGTGTAATACTTTAGTTGGTACCATTTTTATCCCTTTTTGTCCCGCACGCCCCTTTAAAGTACAATTTTCGAAAAATCCAATTTTACTTCGGTTTTATATGGTCAGAGGAATTTACATACCAAATTTCATGATTCTAGGTGGAATATTTTAGTTGGTACCATTTTTATCCGTTTTTGTCTTGCTCGCCCTCTAAAAATACAAATTTCGAAAAATCCCATTTTACTTCGCTTTTATATGGTCAGAGGAATTTACATAACAAATTTCACGATTCTAGGTGTTATTCTTTAGTTGGTACCATTTTTATCCCTTTCTGTCCCGCACGCCCATTAAAAGTACAATTTTCGAAACATTCAATTTAAATTCGCTTTTATGTGGTCAGAGGAATTTACTTACCAAATTTCACGATTCTAGGTGTAATACTTTAGTTGGTACCATTTTTATCCCTTTTTGTCCCGCTCGCCCCTTAAAAGTACAAATTTCGAAAAATCAAATTTTACTTCGCTTTTATATGGTCAGAGGAATTTGCATACCAAATTTTAATTTAACTTCAAATTAACTTCGCTTTTATGTGGTCAGAGGATTTTACGTACCAAATTTCACGATTCTAGGTGTAATACTTTAGTTGGTACAATTTTTATCCCTTTTTGTCCCGCTCGCCCCTTAAAAGTACAAATTTCGAAAAATCAAATTTCACTTCGCTTTTATATGGCCAGAGGAATTTGCATACCAAATTTCACTATTCTAGGTGTAATACTTTAGTTGGTACCATTTTTATCCCTTTTTGTCCCGCACGCCCATTAAAAGTACAATTTTCGAAAAATCCAATTTTACTTTGCTTTTATATGGTCAAAGAATTTACATACCAAATTTCACGATTCTAGGTGTAATACTTTAGTTGGTACCATTTTTATCCCTTTCTGTCCCGCACACTCTTTAAAAGTATAATTATCGAAAAATCCAATTTTACTTCACTTTTATATAGTCAGAGAAATTTACGTACCAAGTTTCACTATTCTAGGTGTAATACTTTTGTTGGTACCATTTTTATCCCTTTTTGTCCCGCACGCCCATTAGAAGTACAATTTTCGAAAAATCCAATTTTACTTTGCTTTTATATGGTCAAAGAATTTACATACCAAATTTCACGATTCTAGGTGTAATACTTTAGTTGGTACCATTGCTTCCCTTTCTGTCCCGCAAGACCCTTAAAAGTACAATTTGCGAAAAATCCAATTTTACTTCGCTTTTATATGGTCAGAGCAATTTGCATAGCAAATTTCACGATTCTAGGTGTAATACTTTTGTTGGTACCATTTTTATCCCTTTTTGTCTCGCAAGCCCCTTAAAAGTTAAATTTTCGAAAAATCCAATTTTACTTCGGTTTTATATGGTCAGAGCAATTTACATACCAAATTTCACGATTCTAGCTGTAATACTTTAGGGATACCATTTGTATCCCTTTTTGTCCCGCTCACCCCTTAAAAGTACAAATTTCGACAAAATCCCTATTTGTAGCTCTTCTGCATGGCCAGTGCAAGGAACTCACCGAATTTCATGTTTCTAATAGTGAATGGTAATCAAGGGCGAGGATCGATTCTCGATTCCCCGATCAACTATTTTTCAGTCCGATTCTTAGAATCGAAGAATCGGACCTTATAATCGATTCCTAATCGGAATCGGTTGAAATATTGATCCATACAATCAATATATGTGGGTTTCTCTCCAAAATGGATCAAAAATTAAAATATTTTGCATGATTTACAACTTTATGTTAGTACGAAATATTTTGATGCGTGAAGATACGTTTTAAAGGTATTTTCCTGTGGCTTTATAAATATGAATTTAATTCAATAAAATATTTTATCTTGACAAGAACAAAAAAGTAATATATTTATTTTAATTATTTATACTCTAGAAGTAGCCCAATGTCATTGATACTTTAATTGTTAAAAACTAAAATAATTATTTCAAATCAAAAAAAAAAGTATATATATTTTCAAAAATTTGGTAAATGGTTTCAGTAGTTTAACAAAAGCATATAGTTTGAAAATAGTCTGTCTGCTTACAGACTTACTGACCGTGTTTGGAGTTTTTCAGTGGCCGCTTTTCAAGCACCGAGGAATTTGAGTATTATGAAATGTTTCTTCCAAATATAAATTTTCAAGGAAGAAACTTGCAAAGACGCAATTCTAATTACTGATTTTGGCAACGACAGATGTCGAACGAATGTATCAAAAATGTATTCGAATATTCAAACGTTCGCGAAATATTGCATTGGTGGTAGACATTTATAAAAAAACGACTGAAATAATTGACCAAATTTTCAGTTTATGTTGGCATATCTACGCAATATTTTGTGGAATTCTCCAAATTCTTGGAAACTAGGGAGATGTTTCCACAAAAAACTATCTTTTGTATCTTCAATTATAATAATTCCACACTGAACTTGTTTCCCTTTTCTTTTGTTATACCCTACACCACTTCGTGGTTATAAGTTAGTTTCGCGCCAAATGTTTGTAACACCAAGAAATAATCGAGCTAGATCCACCTTTAAGTATACCGATCGGCTTAGAATCACCAGCTGAGACGATTTAACGATGTCTGTCTGTCCGTCCGTCCGTCCGTCTGCTGTCCATCTAAGCTTGTTCGCACTCTACAGGTCGCAATTGTTGTCCGATTGTCATGAAACTTGGCATAAGTTATTTTTTCTGGCCAAGGACCATCGGTATCGGTTCAAATTTAGATATAGCCCCCATACAAATGTCGCTCCCGATTTGACATTTTCCACTTTAGAATCCACATATTGTTCCCGATTTTCTTTACATTTGGTACATCATCTTATAATCCAACTAGAAACACCCATGCAAAAATTGGGTAAGATCGGTTCAGATTTAGATATAGTCCCCATACAAATGTCGCTCCCGATTTGACATTTTCCGCTCTAGAAACGACATATTGTACCCGATTTTCTTTGAATTTGGCAGAACATCTTATAATCCAACTAGAAACACGTATGCAACAAGTAAGGAAAGGCTAAAGTCGGGCGGGGCCGACTATATAATACCCTACACCACTCCCTGCGTATTTACCTCGCTTTGATTACTAAACCCAGGTATTTCATGGGATCAATTTTATGTAGTTCATATAAACTATACTATAAATTCATCTTTAGTCAAATTTAATGAATATGGTAAATAATAAAGTAATTGATCAAATTTTCCAGCAGATATTCCGAGTAAAGTAAATATAACATGATCTGGAAAAATTGATCAAGATCCAAAGACAAATACAGATTATACAGAGGTAATTGGATGAATCGGACGGACTTTTGAAGGGGGCCTATAACAACACTTGAGGCCTGTGCCAAAACATGCGCCAATATATTTCTCATTCACGGTAGGTATTCCTAGTTGAAACATAGAATGATCTCAAAATTTGATGAAGATCCGAGGTAAGATGTAGTTTCTAGAGCTATAATAGAGCAGAATGGGCCCCATTTATGTTATACCAAAGTATGGACATATGGGCATCTCCCCAACAGTATGGAAAGGCTAAAGACGGATGGAGCCGACTATACATCTCACTACAATTCAATTCATTCAAAAAGTGAAATCGGGAAGGATTTTTGAATCCTGTAAATGTATTGGTTTGACAAAAAATGTTAAATCGGAAAGGACATTTGTATGGGGGTATATCGAAACCAGGAACGATGTGACCCGCTTTCGCCATGTATGTTTATTGGTGAAATATAATATGTAAAGTTTGGCCAAAATCGGTCAAACATTCGGGAGCAACATTTGTATGAGGGCTATATATATAAATCTGAACCGATCTGTCCGATATTCAGCATGGGAGTTTCTAGTGGGAATATAATATGTTTTACCAAATCTGAAGACAATCTGATACAATATGTGGTTTCTAGAGCGGAAAAAGTCAAATCGGGAGCGAAATTTGTATGGGAGCTATATATAAATCTGAACCGATCTGACATTTGTATGGGGCCTATATCTAAATCTGAACCGATCTAGCCCGCTTTAGCCACAGGTGTTTCTAGTTAGATTATAAGATGTTGTGCCAAATTTAAAGAAAATCGATTAGAATATGTGGCATTTAAAGCGGAAAAAGTCAAATCGGGAGCGACATTTATATGGGGGCTATATCTATATCTGAACCGATCTTACCCAATTTCTGCATAGGTGTTTCTAGTAAGATTATAAGATGTTGTGCCAAATTTAAAGAAAATCTAGTACAATATGTGGTTTCTACAGAGGAAAATGTCAAATCGGGAACGACATTTGTATGGGGGCTATATCTAAATCTGAACCGATTTGACCTATTTTCACAATAGATGTTCTTAGTTTAAATATAAGATGTTTTGCCAAATCTGAAGACAATCTGATACAATATGTGGTTTCTAGAGCGGAAAAAGTCAAATCGGGAGCGAAATTTGTATGGGAGCTATATATAAATCTGAACCGATCTGACCGATATTCACCATGGGTGTTTTTAGTGGAAATATAAGATGTTTTACCAAATCTGAAGACAATCTGATACATTATGTGGTTTCTAGAGCGGAAAAAGTCAAATCGGGAGCGAAATTTGTATGGGAGCTATATATAAATCTGAACCGATCTGTCCGATATTCACCATGGGAGTTTCTAGTGGGAATATAAGATGTTTTACCAAATGTGAAGACAATCTGACACAATATGTGGTTTCTAGAGCGGAAAAAGTCAACTCGGGAGCGAAATTTGTATGGGAGCTATATATAAATCTGAACCGATCTGACCGATATTTACCATGGGTGTTTCTAGTGGAAATATAAGATGTTTTACCAAATCTGAAGACAATCTGATACATTATGTGGTCTCTAGAGCGGAAAAAGTCAAATCGGGAGAGAAATTTGTATTGGAGCTATATATAAATCTGAACCGATCTAACACATTTTTACCACAGGTGTTTCTAGTTACAATATAAGATGTTTTGCCAATTTTAAAGAAAATCTGTTGTAATATGTGGTATCTAGAGTGAAAAGAGTCAAATCGGGAGTGAAATTCGTATTGGGGCTATATCTAAATCTGAACCGATTTTCTTCCAATTAAATAGCGTTCGTCCTCATCCCGAAAAACATCGTTGTGCAAAGTTTCATTTGGTTCTGTCTACAAATGCGACCTGTATCGTGATTACAAGAATAGATGGACGGACAGACAGACAGACAGACAGACAGACAGACAGACAGACAGACAGACAGACAGACAGACAGACAGACAGACAGACAGACAGACAGACAGACAGACAGACAGACAGACAGACAGACAGACAGACAGACAGACAGACAGACAGACAGACAGACAGACAGACAGACAGACAGACAGACAGACAGACAGACAGACAGACAGACAGACAGACAGACAGACAGACAGACAGACAGACAGACAGACGGACGGACATTGCTAAATCGACTCAGAAAGTGATTCTAAGACGATCGGTATAATTAACAATGGGTCTATCTCGTTTCCTTTTGGGTGTTACAAACAAATGCACAAAGACATAATACTCTCGTGGAGTGTATAATGAATATATAAAGGAAAAAACTTATTTTTTGCCTAAAGATTTAATTTTTTTTTAAATCCATAAAAAATCCAAAATGAAAAAAAATGTCAAATCTTATTACTTTTACGTAAAGTCACATAACCTATGAGCAAAATGAGACAAAGATCATGAAAATCGATGCACGCGTTTCGCTTTTATTCGCAATTGAGTAAAGGTATGAATTTCAAAAATTTAAAAAAATTTTTTTTGGTTAATTTGTTTCGTCCGGCATAACTCGGGAACCACTAGCCCGATTTAATTGAATTAAATTTTAAAAAATTTAAAATTACAATTCCCTTAATCTGTTCATATATTGTTTTCCTATACAAGCAACAGTTTCCAAGTTAAAAATGAATATATAAAGGAAAAAACTTATTTTTTGCCTAAAGATTTAATTTTTTTTTTTTTTTTAAATCCATAAAAAATCCAAAATGAAAAAAAATTTCAAATCTTATTACTTTTACGTAAAGTCACATAACCTATGAGCAAAATGAGACAAAGATCATGAAAATCGATGCACGCGTTTCGCTTTTATTCGCAATTGAGTAAAGGTATGAATTTCAAAAATTTGCTCGACATATGCACAACTTTGTCTATGGTAAGGTTTTTTCTTTTTTTTTTGATTCTCAGAATTAACAAAACGGAATAAACAAAGGGTTCTTTAATTTTTATGATTGCGTAAGCAAAGTAATAAACGCTAATAAATGTGCGTGAACAATTAAAAGGAAAAAAAAGGTACTCTTACGATCCAGGAGAGTGGCGTCTTTTCATCGACAGCAACAAGCAGAGCCTTAAAGCAATTTTACTGCACAACGGCAACGAGAAACCTTCGATTCCAATTGCTCATGCCGTTGACACCAAGGAAACATACGAAGTCATGGACAATCTACTAAAGTGCCTTAACTATGAGAGGCACGATTGGAAAGTTTGTGCCGACCTTAAGGTTATCGGTATCCTTTGTGGATTACAAGGTGGATTCACAAAGTACTGTTGTTTTCTCTGCCTTTGGGACAGCCGCGATCGTCAACATCATTACACCAGGAGGAGTTGGACAGAAAGAGTTAACTTCATCCCCGGCAGCGACAACGTGAAATATACACCACTCATAAAAAAGGAAAATGTTTTTCTCCCACCTCTTCACATAAAGCTCGGACTCATAAAAAACTTCGTGAAAGCTATCAACAAAGATGGCGAAGCGTTCGCCTATTTAAAAACCATTTTTCCTCACCTTTCATCGGCAAAGATAAAGGAAGGCGTTTTCGACGGTCCGCAAATTAAAAAGTTGTTGCAAGACCAACAGTTTGAGCACATTTTATCACCAAATGAAGCTGCAGCTTGGAACTCATTTCGGCAAATTGTTTCCGGATTTCTTGGAAACAACAAAAGCTCAAATTACAGAGAGATCGTCGAACAACTACTCCAAAATTATAAAAAAACCAGTAAGGAAAGGCTAAAGTCGGGCGGGGCCGACTCTATGATACACTCCACTTTCAATCCGAATACAATTCAATTCGGTGAAAAAGTAAAAACGGGAAGGTTTTTTGTATCCTGTAAATGTATGTGTTTGACAAAAAATTTTATATCGGAAAGGACATTTGTATGAGGATATATTGAAACCTGGAACGAAATAGGTGAAATTTAAAATGTATAGTTTGGACAAAATCGGTTAAACTTATGGGAGCAACATTTGAATTTTGACTATATTTAAATCTGAACCGATCTTACCCACTTTCACCATAGTTTTGTTTAGTTAGATTATAAGATGTTGTGCGAAATTTAAAGAAAATCGAGCGCAATATGTGGCTTTTAAAGCGGCAAAAGTCAAATCGGGAGCGACATTTGTATGGGGGCTATATCTAAATCTGAACCGATATTACCCAATTTCTGCATAGTGTTTCTAGTTGGATTATAAGATGTTGTGCCAAATTTAAAGAAAATCGATTAGAATATGTGGCATTTAAAGCGGAAAAAGTCAAATCGGGAGCGACATTTATATGGGGGCTATATCTAAATCTGAATCGATCTTACCCAATTTCTGCATAGGTGTTTCTAGTAAGATTATAAGATGTTGTGCCAAATATAAAGAAAATCGAGTACAATATGTGGTTTCTACAGAGGAAAATGTCAAATCGGGAGCGACATTTGTATATAAATCTGAACCGATTTGACCTATTTTCACCATAGACGTTCTTAGTTTAAATATAAGATGTTTTGCCACATCTGAAGACAATCTGATACAATATGTGGTTTCTAGAGCGGAAAAAGTCAAATCGGGAGCGAAATTTGTATGGGAGCTATATATAAATCTGAACCGATCTGTCCGATATTCACCATGGGAGTTTCTAGTGGGAATATAATATGTTTTACCAAATCTGAAGACAATCTGATACAATATGTGGTTTCTAGAGCGGAAAAAGTCAAATCGGGAGCGAAATTTGTATGGGAGCTATATATAAATCTGAACCGATCTGACCGATATTTACCATGGGTGTTTCTAGTGGAAATATAAGATGTTTTACCAAATCTGAAGACAATCTGATACATTATGTGGTCTCTAGAGCGGAAAAAGTCAAATCGGGAGAGAAATTTGTATTGGAGCTATATATAAATCTGAACCGATCTAACACATTTTTACCACAGGTGTTTCTAGTTACAATATAAGATGTTTTGCCAATTTTAAAGAAAATCTGTTGTAATATGTGGTATCTAGAGTGAAAAGAGTCAAATCGGGAGTGAAATTCGTATTGGGGCTATATCTAAATCTGAACCGATTTTCTTCCAATTAAATAGCGTTCGTCCTCATCCCGAAAAACATCGTTGTGCAAAGTTTCATTTGGTTCTGTCTACAAATGCGACCTGTATCGTGATTACAAGAATAGATGGACAGACAGACAGACAGACAGACAGACAGACAGACAGACAGACGGACGGACATTGCTAAATCGACTCAGAAAGTGATTCTAAGACGATCGGTATAATTAACAATGGGTCTATCTCGTTTCCTTTTGGGTGTTACAAACAAATGCACAAAGACATAATACTCTCGTGGAGTGTATAATTAGAGCAAATATGTCGCTTAAGATACATTTTCTACACTCGCACTTGGACTTCTTTCCGGACAACCTGGGCGATGTGAGTGACGAGCATGGCGCACATGTAACAAAAATTACTTGGATTGGTATTGCATTCAAATCCTCGCGAACGTTTGCTCATTTTAACTATCGCGTTCGTCGACACTTGTTGAATGAGTAAAATCGATCAATGAAGACCTATTTATACTGTGTATTGTTTAGTATTTTACTGACAGGTACTTATAAATGGGTGTATATTTTTTTACGGTGGCTACATACCTGTTTCACCATGTGTGAGTCTTAAATTTTCCGAATAATGACCACCCTTAAATGTGGGTTGCATTTCTGTAAAAAAATCATACAGGTAGCCAACGGAAAACCCAAATAATTAAAAAAGTCCCCTTTCCTTTTTTCCTTTTAATTGTTCACGCACATTTATTAGCGTTTATTACTTTGCTTACGCAATCATAAAAATTAAATAACCCTTTGTTTATTCCGTTTTGTTAATTCTGAGAATCAAAAAAAAAAAAGAAAAAACCTTACCATAGACAAAGTTGTGCATATGTCGAGCAAATTTTTGAAATTCATACCTTTACTCAATTGCGAATAAAAGCGAAACGCGTGCATCGATTTTCATGATCTTTGTCTCATTTTGCTCATAGGTTATGTGTCTTTACGTAAAAGTAATAAGATTTGACATTTTTTTTCATTTTGGATTTTTTATGGATTTAAAAAAAAAAAAAATTAAATCTTTAGGCAAAAAATAAGTTTTTTCCTTTATATATTCATAACTTGGAAACTGTTGCTTGTATAGGAAAACAATATATGAACAGATTAAGGGAATTGTAATTTTAAATTTTTTAAAATTTAATTCAATTAAATCGGGCTAGTGGTTCCCGAGTTATGCCGGGCGAAACAAATTAAACAAAAAATAATTTTTGAAATTTTTGAAATTCATACCTTTCCTCAATTGCGAATAAAAGCGAAACGCGTGCATCGATTTTCATGATCTTTGTCTCATTTTGCTCATAGGTTATGTGACTTTACGTAAAAGTAATAAGATTTGACATTTTTTTTCATTTTGGATTTTTTATGGATTTAAAAAAAAAAAAAAAATTAAATCTTTAGGCAAAAAATAAGTTTTTTCCTTTATATATTCATTTTTAACTTGGAAACTGTTGCTTGTATAGGAAAACAATATATGAACAGATTAAGGGAATTGTAATTTTAAATTTTTTAAAATTTAATTCAATTAAATCGGGCTTGTGGTTCCCGAGTTATGCCGGACGAAACAAATTAACCAAAAAAAATTTTTAAAATTTAAAAAAAAAATAATAAAAAAAAAACCAAACGAAAAAAAAAAATTTTATTGCGTTTTTCGAGCTCATGTCAAGGTTATCTACACAGAAAAAATTATCGCATCCCGAGTACATTTTGACTGTTGACTAGTGTAATTTGGCACAACATTTTATAATCGAACTAGAAGCACCTATTCTGAAACTGGGTAAGATCGGTTCAGATTTAGATATAGCCCCCATACAAATGTCACTCCCTCCGCTCTAGAAACAACATCTTGCACCCGATTTTCTTTAAATTTGGCACAACATCTTATAATCTAACTATAAACACCAGTGCTGAAAGTGGGTATGATCGGTACAGATTTAGATATAGCCCACATACAAATGTCGCTACCGATTTGACTTTTTCCGCTCTAAAATCCACAAATTGTACCAGTTTTTCTTTAAAATGTGCACAACATTTTATAATCAAACTTATGGTGAAAGTGGGTAAGATCGGTTCAGATTTAGATATCGCCCTCATACAAATGTTGCTCCCGAATGTTTAACCGATTTTGGCCAAACTTTACATATTATATTTCACCAATAAACATACATGGTGAAAGCGGGTCACATAGTTCCAGGTTTCAATATACCCACATACAAATGTCCTTTCCGATTTAACATTTTTTGTCAAACACATACATTTATAGGATGCAAAAATCCTTCCCGATTTCACTTTTTTACCGAATTGAATTGTAATGAGATAGAAAGTCCGTCCGTATTTAGCCTTTCCTTACTTGTTTGGGAGATGCCCATATGTCCATACTTTGGTATAACCCAAATGGGGTCCCATTCTGATCTATTACAGCTCTAGAAATCGGATCTTCATCAAATTTTGAAGGTCATGGTATTTTTCAACCAGGAATACCTACCGTGAATGAGAAATATATAGGCCCATGTTTTGGACCAGGCCCAAAATGTAGTTATAGGCCCCCTTTTGAAATGTCGGTCCGATTCATCCTATTACTACTGTATAATTTGTATTTGTCTGTCGGATAATTGGATCAATTACCATATTATTAACCATATTCGTTAAATTTGACTGAAGAAGAACTACAAAAATTGCTCCCATGAAATAAATGGGTTTAGTAATCAAAGCGAGGTACATACGCAGGGAGTAGTGTAGGATATTATATATTCGGCCCCGCCCGACTTTAGCCTTTCCTTACTTGTTTTTAATTATATAATTCTTCGGTATTTTCTATTAAATTAAATTTCGATTCCGCAGCATCAATAGTCGATTCCAGTATAAAGTTGAACGAAATCGGGTTTTGAACACCTAAAATCGATTCTCGATTAGAATCGGAATCGATTTACCAGTCACTAGTTTCTAACTACTGCCGTTTAGTCAGGACGAAGGTTCGTTGGTTATCCCTTTTTGGGCCATTTTACCCCCTAAAAGTACGAATTTCGTAAAACCCTTTCTTAGTCGACGTCTACGTCATATTTGGGAACTACCCTGAAAATGTCATGACCCTAGCTTCAGCCGTTTGGTCTGGGGGCTGGTCAATGATAAGTCAGTCAGTCAGTCAGTATCGCAACTCTTTTGTATATATAGATTGCAACTAGAAACACCTACTTTGAAATTCAACCATATGGGTCCATGTTTTGTTATAGCCCCCATAAAAATGCCCCCCAGCTTACACTATTATTGCTCTAAAACCCTCATATTACTTCGGATCTTGATCAAATATTTCAACTAGAAACACCCACTGTGAAAATCAACTATATGCGTCCATGGTTTGGTATAGGCCCCATATAAATGGCCGGTTTACACTAGTATCGCTCTAGAACATCGAATCTTAATAAAATTTGTCAGATCATGGTATATTTCATATAAGAACACTTACTGTGGATTTGATCTATTTGGGTCCATGTTTTGTTATAGGCCCCATACAAATGGCCACCCAGTTTACACTACTACCACTCTAGAACCCACATCTTGTAACGAATCTTAATAAAAATGTGCAGATCATGTTATATTTCAACTAAAAACACTTACTGTGAAAAATAATAATAAAATAATAAAAAAAATCTTCATCAAGTTTGCCATCCTATCACCAAATACGAAAAAGTTTTCAGTTGTCACTATTCAAAATTACTATAAAGGTCCAATAATTCGATCTATAAGTTATCCTTAGATAATAATCAAAATTTATATTTAAAGTGCTTCCAAGGGTCTACTAACTGAAAAAATTTACAAAATGCCACATAAAAAATTGCACGGTAAAACACAATTTTTTTGGTATGTTTTCAGGAGCATTTAGCTCACAGATGGCTTGATCATTAAACAATCCAAACTTTATATTCGCGGGGTGACAAAATACCCCTAAAAATCATGTTTTTCCCGTATAATTTTTTTGGTGCTGCATTTTTGTCAATTTTTTCTGAAATAATAGACCCTTGAAAGCACTTTAAATATAAATTTTGATTCTTATCTTAGAGTAACTTCTTGGTCGAATTATTGGACCTTTATAGTTTTTTTCATAGTGACAACTACAAAATTTTTTTATTTAGTGTTAGTATTTTATAAAAAATAAAATAGTCAATACCATTCGAATGATGGACATCGGAACGCTCAATTTGGTTAAAAGAGTTTGGAAATGTTGGCTCTGAAAATTCATCTCCTGTATTAAATTAATTTACAAACATGGAGTCAGTGGCGTCATTTTTCGTCCGAAATTAATTATTTATGCATCATTTGAATTGTCTTCTTCTATTTATTATTCATAACTCCTTTTACAAATTGTTTCCACGAAATATGAATTTTTAGCTTTCACCTTGAAAAACCACAAAAAATCAATATAAACGTCCAATAATACGATCAATGTGTTATCCTAAGACAAGAATAAAAGTGTTTATTTAAGTGCTTCTAATGGTCTATTATTTCAGAAAAAAATCCAACATAAAAATAAATTACACGAGAAAAACATGATTTTTAGAGGTGTTTTCAAGAGCGTTTAGCTCCCAGATGGATTGACCCATCCCAATCTTCATTTCTGGGGGGTGACCGCTGCAATTTATTTTCGTGATCCATCCTACTATATACATATATGTTTGTAACGACTAAAAGTAAGCGAGATAAACTCATTGTTTATTATAACAATCGCTTTATGAATCGATTAGCAATGTCCGCCTGTCTGTCCATCTATTTTCGTAAACAAAGTACAGGTTGAAATAATTGTCCAATCCTAACAAAAATTGATAGAAGTTAGTTTTGCGGGCCAAGGACGGACGTTATTTAATTTGAAGCACGTCGGTTCTGATTAGGGTTTGCTTCCCAGGATTTCCCGCGGGAAAATTCCCGGGAATTTGCAAATTTTTCATTTCCCGTATCCCGGGAAATTCGTACGGGAATCCTGCGGGAATTCAGCAGAAACTTTTACATATTTCTTCGCATATTTTTTCCATCATTTCCACAAAAAAAATGTAAAATAATATAGCTCATATTGATTTTTATTAGGTATGTCAAATATTGCAGTTAGATGACAAAATATTTTTAAGTTGCGTTCGGATATTCACTCAAAATCCACTTTGTTTGCTTGTCAAACTCCATATCGAGGATGATTTTTCAAAACAATTTTTCAGGAGGGCAAAAAAACTGTTTCTTTAGTTAATGTAAAGAGTAAGAAATAATCTTTCTTCTACAATATTATTTAAAAATGACACCGAAGTTCTATATATGTTTTTTTTCATTCCTATTATTTGCGCAGATATAGCAGATAGCACTTTTTACAATTTAAATTTGATAAAATTTTATTTCCAAATAAGCAAATAGCTCTTTTTGTACAAAAATTCTATATTGTATACTATTGTATGATTTTTATTTAAATGTCATGCTTTTTATTCAAGTTAATGGGGTTTTAATGTAAAACATTATTGGAAAGTAATATAATAACAATATTAATACATATAAAAATGTTAGAAGTCATAGAATTTAAAGTAAAAGGTACCTATTAATACAGGGTGCGGCTAAAGTAACTATATGATTTGTTTTTTAAATAACTATTGAATGGAATGAAAAAAACAAAAAAATTTATGATAAAAAGCAAATTTATTTTATGTTATTTTTTTACATTAATTATGAAAAATAATATCAGTTAAATGAGAACCGTTTTCTCTAACGCAAAAATGTGCTCTTTTTATGGCATTTTCCATAACTTTGTTGAGTGTTTCTTGTGGTATACGATCAATTTCTTCTTGAATGTTGCCCTTTAGTTGTAAAGATTTCTGATGAAGATTTTTGGGATTTTGGGATCCCCAAAATCTGTTGTTTTGTTTATTTACGAAACCGTTCAAGTGAAAATGCGCTTCGTCGGTCATCATTAAATTTGACAAAAAATTTTCATTTTGATCAACGAGATTTAAAAGTGCTCTAGCAAATTCCAAGCGCAATTGCGCAATTGTATAGCGTTCCATTTTTAAATATTCTCCCAAGTTTAATTTCTAAAATAGGAAAAAAGAAAAAGTTAAATACTCGCAAGCATCTTTGCTTTGTTTTACATCATATAGTAGCTTTAGCCGCACCCTGTATAAATAACAATCATTTCACGATTAGTCTTTCTTCGCCTGTTTTAAGTTGTCATAAAAATAATGATATTCTCGCGGAATAACAAGTTTTAATGCTTGCAAATGCTTCCATTTGCTTGGCTGGATAGGACGTGGAGCAGATAGTAAGGGTTTTGGTTCGTTATAACCTTCGTATGTTTTGATTGTGGTTGGAAGGTTCATGTATTCTTCATCGAAACTGAGTTTATATTTAATGTCGCCACTTGGTAGATATATAAGAGATTTTATTTGTGATACGGTGGGATCATTCTTATTTCGCCCGGGTCTAATAGTTGTAAAACGAATAAGTTTTACATCGGTATAGTTTTTAAAGAAATTATAGTCCAGATATAGAGCATTAAAGGGATATTTATTATTTTGTTATCTATTTTGACGGTCTTTCTAGCTTCTTTTGTTATTCTTACATAGTCATTTGGCATGTATATTGTCTGCTTTTTTAACTTCACCTCAATCTTAGCGTGTGCACTGTCGCACCCCATTTGAGTGTGCCCCTTCTCTAAGTACTTCTGTTCAATTATCTTACTATTTTCGATAGCAAAAATGGACAATGCGTTTGATAAATAGTGGTTACGATTCTGATAGCCACAACCATCAGGATATATTATGATCGGTAAGGTGTCTGATAAACAATGGGGTTTTAAGTGATATATTATACATGAAATAAACGTCGACGCGGATAGATCTCCATTAGTTTCGTTCCACCAGTAATTTGTACATTGGTGTGTTGCGAGATTATAAATTGTGAAGTTGTGTACTTGAAGACGCTGTTTATAATAACTAGCGGATGCGTTTATATCGGGACAAAGTTTTACAGCTTGTGCATCCATCGTAAACACGTAACATCGTCCTTCTTGAGCTGCGAGTTTGTCCCTTTGCTTTTCTAATTGAGCATATTCTTTTTTAAATATATGGGTGTTATATTCATCCGCTGCAACTTGTTTGGCTTTAAATCCAACACACGTATCACATTCATCTTTACGAGGCATATATAGAGCCAAATTTTGTTCTGCAAAAACATGTTTAAACGTAGAAATTGACACCGGACGAACTTGATTATCCAAACATTTAGATTTATAATCCTTATATATCGGCTTTAGTTTTGAATGTTGTTGCGATATATATCTTACTACTGTCTTTGCTGCAATAATGACATTCCATTTTATCTAGGTTTTCGAAATATTCTCCTAAGTATCTTCTACAACCAGCATTTTTAGAATGAACTGTGTGCCGTTCGTTTTGTTTGACATGAGGAGAAGAAACTGGTTTGTCATTGACCAACCAACGTCGTAGTATTCCTCTATTTATAGAAAGCGTTGAAAGAAACATAGATCTACACACTTGAAGCGATTCATGATTATAAGGAAGTTTATATACAAAGGTTTTCTGTTTTTTAGAATTTTCCACTATGGTCCTTTTTGTAGGTATCTGTGACATGTTCCAAAACACTTTGAAAATATTGTTTCTGGTCAATTCATCAAATTTTTGGCAGTACATTACCTTCCTTTTTATTAAAATTGCCGATAAACACGTTGGTCCAATTTGTCTTGCCGCTTTTGGTACATTTTGTTTGACAACTTTATCTACCGTCGAAAATCCCAAATATTGTTGACCCTTCATCCGCTTTTTCTTATTTTCCTTTCGAATTTCTGCAAAGTAATGGGCTCGTTTTTTTCTACGGCAAGCGACTACATTGTTGTTGATTTGTTCATTCTCGGAATCTGGATAAAATTATTGTTTACAATTATAATTGTCACGAATTTTAAACAACAAACCTGATATGAGATCGTGCCCAACATTGTCTTCGTCGGATGAATCATAATCAATTGCAATACGTTCTAGGGAATTACAATACACGGCTTTATGCTGCTCACTTTTTGAATAAATATTCATTTCAATCATAACAAATTTCAGTATAATAATAAAAAAAATATTTTTTATGCAAATAGCACTTTTTGTATGCACAAATTAACGTATAGCAGATAGCACAATCACAAATTTTGCAAAAAAAATGATTGAAGAAATAATTGTTCACTTTAAAATAAATATGACACATGACAACTAAATCAGCGAATACATTGCCATCAAAAACTCATTTTCGACAAAAGTGCAAAAAGCACGTTTTGAAAAATCGCCCTCGATATGAAAAAATTTAAAATTCGGAAAAAGTTGATTTTGGGCGTATATCCGAAAGCCCAAAATAAATGAATGTCGTTTGAAAATATTTTTAACAATGCTTTAGAAAACGCAAATAACAATATTGTATTAAAAACGTCAAGATAGCTGTCTAAAAAAGAATTTATAGTTTTCGAAGCGACAGGACAAAGAACAGACAACATAAACATTTTATTTAATGCTTTATTGATCCTACATCTGTTGAATGTGAAAGATCGTTCTCCGTCGCCTCCACATTTTCCAATAAAATAAGAAATATAAATGCATTGTCTGCTCTTAATTCAAAAATACACTTGCATATTTGATTGCTTGATTAACTTGAAAATATGTTTGAATTGAATTCTGTAACTGGTTCGTTGTGAAATAAAAATTTATTTTACTGAACTGGGACAGTCTCCTGTCTCAAGACCATTTTGCATCTATATTTTATAGAATGCATATTTATTTAAAAATAGCGATATTTATTATTTGGCTGCACACTATCACTATCATGATTTCCACCATGTGAAAGGTTTCGTCAGGTGGCTTCGCAGCGACTTTAAGTAAATGATTTTCACAAAAGAATGAGAAGCACAACTCTTTTGCCGAATATCCGTTCAAAAAATCGCACCAAGTTATAAAGCACACATGTCACCTTAATAAAATGTGAATGTTTCATTGGGAAAAATAAGCTTAGCTCACGGAAACAATATGTTGACAATTTCCCGTGCTGTCCCGGGATCCCGGGAAATTGAAAAAATAATTCCCGTTTCACGGGAAATAAAAAGTACGGGAAAAATCAAACCCTAGTTCTGATTTATACATAGCTCCCTCACAAATGTCGCTTCAGATTTGGCGTTTTTCTCTCCAAAAACCACGATTTTCTTCCAACTTAGCAAAAAAACTCATATTTGAATGAAAAAAAACAACAATTGCTCAGATCGGTTCAAATTTTTATATAGTTTCCATAAGAATGTTACTCCTGATTTGACTTTTTCTGTTTTAGAAAACACATATTTTAAGCTATTTTCTTTAAATTTGTCACAGCACCTTATAATTCTCATTCAAAAGTCGGTTTGACTAAAACCCACATATTTCAATCGGTTTTGTTCAAAATTTCCGTTAAATTTCTAGTAGAAGCACCTATTGTGAAAGTGGATCAAATCGTCCCATGTTCTCATAAAGCCCCGATATAAACATCCTTTACTGTTTTGACCACAAAGATTTTGATCTAATTTGGCAGAACATGTTATATTTTTCCTGAACACATACTATTGTAAATTATGAATAAAACAAGTAAGGAAAGGCTAAAGTTGGCTATATGATACCCTACACATTCTACTCCGGTACAATTCAACTCAGTGAAAATCGTGAACGACATTTGTATGGGAGCTATATATAAATCTGAACCGATCTCATCCACTATTAACAATGGTGTTTCTAGTGTAAATATAAGTTGTTCTGCCGAATTTGAAGAAATTCGGTGAAGGTATGTGGTTTCTACAGCGGTTAATCACAAATCGGGTGCGAAATTTGTATGGGAGCTTAACCGATTTGACATAGTTTTACCACAGATGTTTCTAGTTGAAATATGAGAAGTTGTGCCCAATTTGATCAAAATCGGATGAAATTTGTGGATTCTAGAGGAGAAAAAGTCAAATCGGGAGCAACATTTGTATGGGGACTATATCTAAATCTGAACTGATTTGACCCATTTTCACCAGAAATGTTTATAGTTGAAATATAAGGTGTTACGCCAAATTTGAAGAAAATCTGTAAAAATGTACGGTTTCTAGACCGGAAAATGTCAAATAGGGATCGTAATTTGTATGGTGGCTATATCTAAATCTGAACCGATTTGACCTATTTTCACCACCAGAGATACAAGCCGACCGATTTTAAGCCGACAAGCCGCCGCCGCCGCATGGGTCTGCACGAGCCGCGCCGCCGCCGATTTCGTCGGCTCAAATCGACTTCAACACGCCGCCGATTTCATCGACTCATATCGACTTTAACCACGCCGCCAAGATTTGCGGAGTTCTAAATCAGTCAAATCTTACTACCAAAATAGACAACCCACTTAAAATTACAAAAGAAAATATGACTGTCGACTTAGACAATCAACTACTCTGAAATATATTGACCTTCCTTTGAATTTGGTATCCCACATATGATGACGTCTATGAAAGTTGAATGATTGTATTTTGATTTGAAAGTCGCATTTATATAAGTCAATTCCAGTACGCGTGGCCATGTGTTCCTATAAATAAGAATAAGGCTGTTTTTCTGGATAAAAAAAAAAACGAAATAAAAAGTTAAAATTTAACTCAAAATAAAAATTTCTTTTTTAAAATTATCACCAACAGCAATACCAATGTGTGTATAAAAACAAATTTTAACAAAAATATTTTATGTTAAAAATATTGGACTTAGCATGGATAATTATCCAGTGTAGGTCCAATTTATGGTTATCGAAAAAGTCAATAGAAAATATTTTTTTTGAAAATTTGTTTTGATACAAATATTTATATTGTTGTTGCCGACAACTAATTTTTTATTTTGGGTAAAAAATTAAATTTTTATTAACGTTTTTGTTATCGCAGCTTCTTATCCCGGCTTAAAGAAAAACAGCCTTAATAAACAACAACTTCTCTATTGTGCTTCTTTAGTGTGTCAAAGTAGGTATAGTATTATCATTCATTGGAAAGATTATGATATTCAAGATGTCTGGTCAAATATACCTCACAAGAAAAGCTGAAATTGCAAAAATATTTATTAAATTCATCCATATTATAAATTTTGGGAATGGATTCCCACTCCCAAAAAATAATTGTATGGGATAATAATATTAAATTATGGGAACATTGTCTAATATTAACGAATATTGAACTATAATATATATATATATATATATATATATATATATATATTGAATAAAAGAAAAGGTGTTAAAACCAATACAAATTATTCCTTCCATTTTCCCAAAATTGTCAAAAAAATAGGGGTGATCGAATGACAGAACGAGCCGACAAATCAGCCGAAAGCCGCCGCCGCCGACCCATTTGGAACAGCGCCGCCGCCGACCCATTTGGAACAGCGCCGCCGCCGCCGATAACTTGGGTCGATTCAAAAAGTGACTCTATGTCGATCTGTATAATAAACTATGGGTGTATCTCGCTTCCTTCTGGGTGTTACAAACAAATGCACAAAGACATGGTGTAGGGTATAATAATAATTACAGTTGTGTTGTTCAGACACGACAAAGACCCACATATTTTTTGTATGTGGGTAGGGAGAGGTTGTTGTATGTATAATGTTAAATGGAAGTTGTAAAATAATCTCGAGTCTCCAGAAAATAAAAACTAATATGTACCGTCGTTTGTAGACTTTTGTGGCATAGTGTACATTGTGAATGTGAATATTCATTTTTTTGCCGAATCGAATTGTAATGGGTTAAAAAATGAAGGGTATCATATAGTCAGTCCCGCCCGACTTTAGCCTTTCCTTCCTTTATTTGTTTTTTTGTAAAATTTCTGAGGATAGAGAATTGAATCTTATTATCTGTCATAAATGTGTCTAAATATTAAAGCATATAGCTGATTGGCTCTTTCCTAGATAACGTAAATTGTTTCATTATTTGAACATTATTTATAGTAGCGGTACCACCTGGTCTTAGGGTGATACTCCGAGATGATTAACGTAGGTCTGTCTTTTGAAAGTTACTTTGTATCCATCAGCAATTCACTTATTTATAGGTTATAAGTTGTTCATTCTACATTAACACGAAAGAAATTAACACGTTGAGAAAGAAAACTTCTCGATCATAGTTAGTATGGAATACTAACGACACTTCCCGAATATTTCATGTGCATATAATGCATCAACAACTCTTAAGTGAATGCAATGGTTTTGCATAAGCTGGAAATGGCAGAGAAGTTATTTCCACACAGAAAATCGCTCGCCAAATCAAAGAAATAGATTTGTTTTTGTCATATCGTTGCAGCAAAGAAATATTACGATCCTATATCGATCATTCCATGTCAAACCGAACACTTTTTTACATCACCATTTCCGCTCGAAGCATTTATCCAACATAAACATTTTATAGGTTTCTTTCCAAGTTTTGCAATTTTAAATGGATTGCAACAGGTATCGTTACACGGCTTTATTTCGGTTCGCGACATCGGGAGTTATCGCGAAAATTACAAAATTGTGATAGAAAAGATACGCAAATCTGAACGATTATTTGAAATTAGAAGCGAAGGCACAAACTTTAAGCAGTTTGAGCATACACAAACTACGTGTGTGTATGTTATTTTATGAACAATCGTTCAGAAAATACTTTTTTCGGGCGACTATATTTAGTAAATGTTTTTTTAAAAATACAACCCGTTATTTCTCCAAGCTGAAATTTTTAGCGTTTGTTTAGAATCGATCAGGGAAAATGCCTATATTTTTTCAGAATTTTTAGGTTGGTGTTTTCATAGTGAAAAATACAAAAGAAGAAGAGAAGTCAGAAATACACAAAATTGTTGTCAGTAGCAGTCAATAGCCAAGAACGCCGGCGAAAAATTCTTGTAATTACCTTTAAAATAAGCCATCAGTCTTTGATTTGTGCCCACACGTTTTCTCACTACACCATTTTGTTCATACCTCGGCACGTTTTTCTTGATTTTCGCAATTTTCAATTGGTCATATATTTTGAAAAAAAAAATCGGTTTTTTTTCGTCTTCTACGAATCAAATATTTTATAAAGTTTATTTATCGTACAAAGTTTCAACGAAATCGGAAATGGTCATGTAAAAAAGTATTCGGTTTGACATGGAATGATCGATATGCAGTTCGAATTAATTTAACAGTATTGTATTACACAAGATGACAATGTATTCTTGTTACTTGTTGCGCTTGTTTTTGGCTGATATTCGAAAAGTGAGTTGTGCTTCTCGTCTGTTGGGAAAATTATTGATTATTGCGAAGTCTTTTGAGGATGTTCGCCACGGGCCAGAAATTATTATAGTGTCCAAAGAAGTAATAAATGTCACCAAGGCATTTGTAAATAATTTTGCACTCCATAAACTATAGATAAAATATAGACGCAAAAAAATCGACCAAAAATATGAAAAATGACTCAAAACAAACAAATACATAAAAGTGCGATATTTCGTATGAAAAATCATCCAAAAATTAAGTTTTATTCATAATTTGTGGGCAGGTGGAGGGAATGAAATTCTTTACTCTGCGTAGCCGTTTTTGGACATGGCGCTGATGGGCGATTTTTATACCCTATGGAGGTATATTCACTTTTTCATTCCGTTTGTAACACCTTGAAATATTCATCGGAGACCCCATATTCTGGGTCGTGGTAAAATGCTATGGCAATATGGCCGTCTGTCTGTTGAAAGCAAGCTAGCTTCCAAACGAAATGTGCTAGGACGTTCAAAATTTCCATAAATGTGTCTTATGGTTGTAGATCGCTTCAGATTGAAAGTTGGCGAAATCGGTCCAGAGGGAAAAAAGTAAATACAAGTTTTAGCGGACAAATAGGGACAAAAAGGCATTACAATGATACGACAACAGCTACAATCATGAAATTCTAATTACGTAGACACGTAAAATGGACGATTTTTTTCAAAATTCGTACCTTTTAAGGATTCAAATGTAAAAATGGTACCAACCGTTGAAGTTGAAATCGAGAAATTCGTCTTACTATGTAGACACGAAATATAAAAGAATTTTGAAATTTGTACTTTTAGGCGGAAATGGTGCGAAAGGGGATAAAAATGGTACCAAACGGATGCCGTCAGAGAAGGGAATGCGCTAACTGCGCAGACACTACATTAACTGCGTAGTACTATCCAAGCGGCTGTAGCTAGAATCATGAATCTCAGCGTTTACACTCTGAGTGTAACTTCGTACTTTTAGGGTCATCAACTAGAATCATGAAATTGGACGCGAAACATGATGGGTTTTCAATATTAGGACTATTGCTATCAAAATGATAAAGATATTTGGTCTGTAGCTTGAATCAAGAAATTGCTAATTGCGAAAGCAACCATGAGGAAAAAAATGTTTCTCCTAAATGACGACTGACAATTCTCCTGATATTTAGGCCAAAATTTTGAAGATTGCTGCCTTATGTTAACTTTTTGAATACACTTGAAGTATTCTATTTATAGTAGAGGCCTATTAGCATTATAACATTAAAGCATCACAATTTATTTTATATAGTGTTTAAAATAGTAAACAAATATCGTAATGTGTATAAAAAGATCACAATTTCTCTAAGCGACTGACTACATATATGTTAAAAGCGGCATTGGTTCTTAATGCACATGCAAAAAATGCATGCAGCCGGATCCGTAGAATAGTTCCCGAGAAAATCTCAAACCAAAAATTTAATTTTTGGCCAAACCTCAAAATCATTTTGGCCATATCTCCCGCGAAAATGAAAATTTTGCCAAAATATCCAATTTGTCTTTATACCCTACACCACTTCGTGGTCTAGGGTATTATAAGTTAGTTTCGCGCCAAATGTTTGTAACACCAAGAAATAATCGAGCTAGACCCACCTTTAAGTATACCGATCGGCTTAGAATCACCAGCTGAGTCGATTTAACGATGTCTGTCTGTCCGTCTGTCCGTCTGTCCGTCTGTCCGTCTGTCCGTCCGTCCGTCCGTCCGTCCGTCTGCTGTCCATCTAAGCTTGTTCGCACTCTACAGGTCGCAACTGTTGTCCTATTGTCATGAAACTTGGCAAAATTTATTTTTTCTGGCCAACGACCATTGGTATTGAATTTGGAGGAAATCGGTTCAGATTTATATATAGCCCCCATACAAATGTCGCTCCCTATTTCACTTTTTCCGCTTTAGAAACCACATACTGTACCCGATTTTCTTTAAAATTGACACAACATCTTATAATCCAACTAGAAACACCTATGCAAAAATTGGATAAGATCGGTTCAGATTTAGATATAGCCCCCATACAAATGTTGCTCCCGATTTGACATTTTCCGCTCTAAAAACGACATATTGTACCCGATTTTCTTTAAAATTGGCACAACATCTTATAATCCAACTAGAAACACCTATGCAAAAATTGGGTAAGATCGGTTCAGATTTAGATATAGCTCCCATACAAATATTGCTCCCGATTTGACATTTTCCGTTCTAGAAACGACATATTGTACCCGATTTTCTTTAAAATTGGCACAACATCTTATAATCCAACTAGAAATGCGTATGCAAAAATTGGCTAAGATCGGTTCAGATTTAGATATAGCCCCCATACAAATGTCGGTCCCGATTTGACATTTTCCGCTCTAGAAAAGACATATTGTACCCGATTTTCTTTAAAATTGGCACAACATCTTATAATGCAACTAGAAACACCTATGCAAAAATTGGGTAAGATCGGTTCAGATTTAGATATAGCTCCCATACAAATGTTGCTCCCGATTTGACATTTTCCGTTCTAGAAACGACATATTGTACCCGATTTTCTTTAAAATTGGCACAACATCTTATAATCCAACTAGAAACACCTATGCAAAAATTGGGTAAGATCGGTTCAGATTTAGATATAGCTCCCATACAAATGTTGCACCCGATTTGACATTTTCCGCTCTAAAAACGACATATTGTACCCGATTTTCTTTAAAATTGGCCCAACATCTTATAATCCAACTAGAAACACCTATGCAGAAATTGGGTAAGATCGGTTCAGATTTAGATATAGCTCCCATACAAATGTTACTCCCTATTTGACATTTTCCGTTCTAGAAACGACATATTGTACCCGATTTTCTTTAAAATTGGCACAACATCTTATAATCCAACTAGAAACACCTATGCAAAAATTGGGTAAGATCGGTTCAGATTTAGATATAGCTCCCATACAAATGTTGCTCCCGATTTGACATTTTCCGCTCTAAAAACGACATATTGTACCCGATTTTCTTTAAAATTGGCACAACATCTTATAATCCAACTAGAAACACCTATGCAAAAATTGGGTAAGATCGGTTCAGATTTAGATATAGCTCCCATACAAATGTTGCTCCCGATTTGACATTTTCCGCTCTAGAAACGACATATTGTACCCGATTTTCTTTAAAATTGGCATAACATCTTATAATCCAACTAGAAACACCTATGTAAAACTTGGTTCAGATGTAGATATAGCTCCTATACAAATGTAGCTCCCGATTTGACATTTTCCGCTCTAGAAACGACATACTGTACCCGATTTTCTTTAACTTTTGCAAAACATCTTATAATCTAACTAAAATCCACATATTGTACCCGTTATTCTTTCAAATTGGCACAACATCTTATAATCCAACCTATGGTGAAAGTGGGTAAGATCGGTTCAGATTTAGATATCGCCCTCATACAAATGTTGCTCCCGAATGTTTAACCGATTTTGGCCAAACTTTACATATTATATTTTACCAATAAAAATACATAGTGAAAGCGGGTCACATCGTTCCAGGTTTCAATATACCCCATAACATATGTAATTTCCGATTTAACATTTTTTGTCAAACACATACATTTACAGGATGCAAAAATCCTTCCCGATTTCACTTTTTTAACGAATTGAATTGTAATGAGATAGAAAGTCCGTCCGTCTTTAGCATTTCCTTACTTGTTTGGGAGATGCCCATATGTCCATACTTTGGTATATCCCAAATGGGGTCCCATTCTGATCTATTACAGCTCTAGAAACTACATCTTACATCGTATCTTCATCAAATTTTGCAGATCATGATATTTTTCAGCTAGGAATACCTACCGTGAATGAGAAATATATAGGTCCATGTTTTAGACCTGGCCTAAAATGTATTTATAGGCCCCCTTTTGAAATTTCGGTCCGAATCATCCTATTACTACTGTATAATTTGTATTTGTCTGTGGGATAATTGGATCAATTACCATATTCGTTAAATATGACTAAAGATTAATTTATAGTATAATTTATACTGTATAATTTATATGAACTACATAAAATTGCTCCCATGAAATAAATGGGTTTAGTAATCATAGCGAGGTACATACGCAGGGAGTGGTGTAGGGTATTATATAGTCGGCCCCGCCCGACTTTAGCCTTTCCTTACTTGTTTTTATTTACCGTGCTACCGAAATATCCACTTTTTGTTGAAAAAACTCGATCTTCCACAAAACATGGACATGCTTTACGATTTTAACCCACATATGAAAATTTATCCATTTTTGCCATTTTTCGTTTGGATGATATATTTTACTTTTGGGCATAGGTTAGGTTTGGTGTGGGCATAATTTCATTTCTATTATGGGCAATTTTTTATTTTGCCGGCTCACTTTTTTGGCTTGAACCATTTTTCATGTTTTATTTTTGGGTGATTTTCTCATTGGACGCTTTTTCACATTGACGCAAAAAGATCTTGAGCTAGGACAATATCACAGTTCATATCAAATATTTATTGCAGACCGATATAAAACAATAGAAAAAATAACATAAGTAAGTAAGTAAAATAAAATAATTAAGGAAAGACTAAAGTCTGGCGTGTCCGACTACATAATACCCTCCAATTTTTACCCCACTCAGTTTCCACTGAAATATAACGAGTTCTGTTAAATTAGATCAAAATCGGTACTGGTATGTGTCTGAGAGAAACAAGTTAAATAGGGAGGGTTATATTAAAATCTGAAACGATGTGGCTCACTTTCGCCATAGATGTTTCAAGTTGAAATAGAATGTGTTTTGCCAAATTTGAAGAACATCAGGATAAATATATTGTTTATAGAGCGCGAAAAGTCACATCAGGAGCCACTTTTGTATGTGGGATATATCGAAATCTGAACCATTTTGCTTTAAATTAAAAAGCGTTCGTCCTTGACCAGCCAAACTAACTTGTGCCAAATTTTGTAAAGATCTGATTATAATTTCGATTTATGGCTAAATCGGCTCAGAAAGTGATTCTAAGCCGATCTACATAACAAAAGATTTATTCTTCTAATCTTTTAGGATATCCAAGGTTAAAAATTGCAAAGTATATTTTTTGCATTTTTTATTTCCGATAAACAAACATAAACTTTATTATACAGCAGAGATTCTCCTCTTTGATAGCGTGATAATAAATTGTAGAAACTTTTATATCCTTTGAAAATGCAAGGTACTTCAAAGCGGAAATAAGTTCATGGCCCTTGTTCCGTTGACAAAAAATGGCATTTGTCTTATGGTATAATCGACAATCGAGGGTTCTAAAGTTGCTTTCATATTCACATTGGGGTCACAAACTGTAAGGACCGAGGTGTATCACCTTTTAATGATATTAGGGCAGTTTTAACAAAACAAAAACGTTAATAAAAATTATTAAAATAAATGATTTTCACAAAAGAATGAGAAGCACAACTCTTTTGCCGAATATCCGTTCAAAAAATCGCACCAAGTTATAAAGCACACATGTCACCTTAATAAAATGTGAATGTTTCATTGGGAAAAATAAGCTTAGCTCACGGAAACAATATGTTGACAATTTCCCGTGCTGTCCCGGGATCCCGGGAAATTGAAAAAATAATTCCCGTTTCACGGGAAATAAAAAGTACGGGAAAAATCAAACCCTAGTTCTGATTTATACATAGCTCCCTCACAAATGTCGCTTCAGATTTGGCGTTTTTCTCTCCAAAAACCACGATTTTCTTCCAACTTAGCAAAAAAACTCATATTTGAATGAAAAAAAACAACAATTGCTCAGATCGGTTCAAATTTTTATATAGTTTCCATAAGAATGTTACTCCTGATTTGACTTTTTCTGTTTTAGAAAACACATATTTTAAGCTATTTTCTTTAAATTTGTCACAGCACCTTATAATTCTCATTCAAAAGTCGGTTTGACTAAAACCCACATATTTCAATCGGTTTTGTTCAAAATTTCCGTTAAATTTCTAGTAGAAGCACCTATTGTGAAAGTGGATCAAATCGTCCCATGTTCTCATAAAGCCCCGATATAAACATCCTTTACTGTTTTGACCACAAAGATTTTGATCTAATTTGGCAGAACATGTTATATTTTTCCTGAACACATACTATTGTAAATTATGAATAAAACAAGTAAGGAAAGGCTAAAGTTGGCTATATGATACCCTACACATTCTACTCCGGTACAATTCAACTCAGTGAAAATCGTGAACGACATTTGTATGGGAGCTATATATAAATCTGAACCGATCTCATCCACTATTAACAATGGTGTTTCTAGTGTAAATATAAGTTGTTCTGCCGAATTTGAAGAAATTCGGTGAAGGTATGTGGTTTCTACAGCGGTTAATCACAAATCGGGTGCGAAATTTGTATGGGAGCTTAACCGATTTGACATAGTTTTACCACAGATGTTTCTAGTTGAAATATGAGAAGTTGTGCCCAATTTGATCAAAATCGGATGAAATTTGTGGATTCTAGAGGAGAAAAAGTCAAATCGGGAGCAACATTTGTATGGGGACTATATCTAAATCTGAACTGATTTGACCCATTTTCACCAGAAATGTTTATAGTTGAAATATAAGGTGTTACGCCAAATTTGAAGAAAATCTGTAAAAATGTACGGTTTCTAGACCGGAAAATGTCAAATAGGGATCGTAATTTGTATGGTGGCTATATCTAAATCTGAACCGATTTGACCTATTTTCACCACCAGAGATACAAGCCGACCGATTTTAAGCCGACAAGCCGCCGCCGCCGCATGGGTCTGCACGAGCCGCGCCGCCGCCGATTTCGTCGGCTCAAATCGACTTCAACACGCCGCCGATTTCATCGACTCATATCGACTTTAACCACGCCGCCAAGATTTGCGGAGTTCTAAATCAGTCAAATCTTACTACCAAAATAGACAACCCACTTAAAATTACAAAAGAAAATATGACTGTCGACTTAGACAATCAACTACTCTGAAATATATTGACCTTCCTTTGAATTTGGTATCCCACATATGATGACGTCTATGAAAGTTGAATGATTGTATTTTGATTTGAAAGTCGCATTTATATAAGTCAATTCCAGTACGCGTGGCCATGTGTTCCTATAAATAAGAATAAGGCTGTTTTTCTGGATAAAAAAAAAACGAAATAAAAAGTTAAAATTTAACTCAAAATAAAAATTTCTTTTTTAAAATTATCACCAACAGCAATACCAATGTGTGTATAAAAACAAATTTTAACAAAAATATTTTATGTTAAAAATATTGGACTTAGCATGGATAATTATCCAGTGTAGGTCCAATTTATGGTTATCGAAAAAGTCAATAGAAAATATTTTTTTTGAAAATTTGTTTTGATACAAATATTTATATTGTTGTTGCCGACAACTAATTTTTTATTTTGGGTAAAAAATTAAATTTTTATTAACGTTTTTGTTATCGCAGCTTCTTATCCCGGCTTAAAGAAAAACAGCCTTAATAAACAACAACTTCTCTATTGTGCTTCTTTAGTGTGTCAAAGTAGGTATAGTATTATCATTCATTGGAAAGATTATGATATTCAAGATGTCTGGTCAAATATACCTCACAAGAAAAGCTGAAATTGCAAAAATATTTATTAAATTCATCCATATTATAAATTTTGGGAATGGATTCCCACTCCCAAAAAATAATTGTATGGGATAATAATATTAAATTATGGGAACATTGTCTAATATTAACGAATATTGAACTATAATATATATATATATATATATATTGAATAAAAGAAAAGGTGTTAAAACCAATACAAATTATTCCTTCCATTTTCCCAAAATTGTCAAAAAATAGGGGTGATCGAATGACAGAACGAGCCGACAAATCAGCCGAAAGCCGCCGCCGCCGACCCATTTGGAACAGCGCCGCCGCCGACCCATTTGGAACAGCGCCGCCGCCGCCGATAACTTGGGTCGATTCAAAAAGTGACTCTATGTCGATCTGTATAATAAACTATGGGTGTATCTCGCTTCCTTCTGGGTGTTACAAACAAATGCACAAAGACATGGTGTAGGGTATAATAATAATTACAGTTGTGTTGTTCAGACACGACAAAGACCCACATATTTTTTGTATGTGGGTAGGGAGAGGTTGTTGTATGTATAATGTTAAATGGAAGTTGTAAAATAATCTCGAGTCTCCAGAAAATAAAAACTAATATGTACCGTCGTTTGTAGACTTTTGTGGCATAGTGTACATTGTGAATGTGAATATTCATTTTTTTGCCGAATCGAATTGTAATGGGTTAAAAAATGAAGGGTATCATATAGTCAGTCCCGCCCGACTTTAGCCTTTCCTTCCTTTATTTGTTTTTTTGTAAAATTTCTGAGGATAGAGAATTGAATCTTATTATCTGTCATAAATGTGTCTAAATATTAAAGCATATAGCTGATTGGCTCTTTCCTAGATAACGTAAATTGTTTCATTATTTGAACATTATTTATAGTAGCGGTACCACCTGGTCTTAGGGTGATACTCCGAGATGATTAACGTAGGTCTGTCTTTTGAAAGTTACTTTGTATCCATCAGCAATTCACTTATTTATAGGTTATAAGTTGTTCATTCTACATTAACACGAAAGAAATTAACACGTTGAGAAAGAAAACTTCTCGATCATAGTTAGTATGGAATACTAACGACACTTCCCGAATATTTCATGTGCATATAATGCATCAACAACTCTTAAGTGAATGCAATGGTTTTGCATAAGCTGGAAATGGCAGAGAAGTTATTTCCACACAGAAAATCGCTCGCCAAATCAAAGAAATAGATTTGTTTTTGTCATATCGTTGCAGCAAAGAAATATTACGATCCTATATCGATCATTCCATGTCAAACCGAACACTTTTTTACATCACCATTTCCGCTCGAAGCATTTATCCAACATAAACATTTTATAGGTTTCTTTCCAAGTTTTGCAATTTTAAATGGATTGCAACAGGTATCGTTACACGGCTTTATTTCGGTTCGCGACATCGGGAGTTATCGCGAAAATTACAAAATTGTGATAGAAAAGATACGCAAATCTGAACGATTATTTGAAATTAGAAGCGAAGGCACAAACTTTAAGCAGTTTGAGCATACACAAACTACGTGTGTGTATGTTATTTTATGAACAATCGTTCAGAAAATACTTTTTTCGGGCGACTATATTTAGTAAATGTTTTTTTAAAAATACAACCCGTTATTTCTCCAAGCTGAAATTTTTAGCGTTTGTTTAGAATCGATCAGGGAAAATGCCTATATTTTTTCAGAATTTTTAGGTTGGTGTTTTCATAGTGAAAAATACAAAAGAAGAAGAGAAGTCAGAAATACACAAAATTGTTGTCAGTAGCAGTCAATAGCCAAGAACGCCGGCGAAAAATTCTTGTAATTACCTTTAAAATAAGCCATCAGTCTTTGATTTGTGCCCACACGTTTTCTCACTACACCATTTTGTTCATACCTCGGCACGTTTTTCTTGATTTTCGCAATTTTCAATTGGTCATATATTTTGAAAAAAAAAAAATCGGTTTTTTTTCGTCTTCTACGAATCAAATATTTTATAAAGTTTATTTATCGTACAAAGTTTCAACGAAATCGGAAATGGTCATGTAAAAAAGTATTCGGTTTGACATGGAATGATCGATATGCAGTTCGAATTAATTTAACAGTATTGTATTACACAAGATGACAATGTATTCTTGTTACTTGTTGCGCTTGTTTTTGGCTGATATTCGAAAAGTGAGTTGTGCTTCTCGTCTGTTGGGAAAATTATTGATTATTGCGAAGTCTTTTGAGGATGTTCGCCACGGGCCAGAAATTATTATAGTGTCCAAAGAAGTAATAAATGTCACCAAGGCATTTGTAAATAATTTTGCACTCCATAAACTATAGATAAAATATAGACGCAAAAAAATCGACCAAAAATATGAAAAATGACTCAAAACAAACAAATACATAAAAGTGCGATATTTCGTATGAAAAATCATCCAAAAATTAAGTTTTATTCATAATTTGTGGGCAGGTGGAGGGAATGAAATTCTTTACTCTGCGTAGCCGTTTTTGGACATGGCGCTGATGGGCGATTTTTATACCCTATGGAGGTATATTCACTTTTTCATTCCGTTTGTAACACCTTGAAATATTCATCGGAGACCCCATATTCTGGGTCGTGGTAAAATGCTATGGCAATATGGCCGTCTGTCTGTTGAAAGCAAGCTAGCTTCCAAACGAAATGTGCTAGGACGTTCAAAATTTCCATAAATGTGTCTTATGGTTGTAGATCGCTTCAGATTGAAAGTTGGCGAAATCGGTCCAGAGGGAAAAAAGTAAATACAAGTTTTAGCGGACAAATAGGGACAAAAAGGCATTACAATGATACGACAACAGCTACAATCATGAAATTCTAATTACGTAGACACGTAAAATGGACGATTTTTTTCAAAATTCGTACCTTTTAAGGATTCAAATGTAAAAATGGTACCAACCGTTGAAGTTGAAATCGAGAAATTCGTCTTACTATGTAGACACGAAATATAAAAGAATTTTGAAATTTGTACTTTTAGGCGGAAATGGTGCGAAAGGGGATAAAAATGGTACCAAACGGATGCCGTCAGAGAAGGGAATGCGCTAACTGCGCAGACACTACATTAACTGCGTAGTACTATCCAAGCGGCTGTAGCTAGAATCATGAATCTCAGCGTTTACACTCTGAGTGTAACTTCGTACTTTTAGGGTCATCAACTAGAATCATGAAATTGGACGCGAAACATGATGGGTTTTCAATATTAGGACTATTGCTATCAAAATGATAAAGATATTTGGTCTGTAGCTTGAATCAAGAAATTGCTAATTGCGAAAGCAACCATGAGGAAAAAAATGTTTCTCCTAAATGACGACTGACAATTCTCCTGATATTTAGGCCAAAATTTTGAAGATTGCTGCCTTATGTTAACTTTTTGAATACACTTGAAGTATTCTATTTATAGTAGAGGCCTATTAGCATTATAACATTAAAGCATCACAATTTATTTTATATAGTGTTTAAAATAGTAAACAAATATCGTAATGTGTATAAAAAGATCACAATTTCTCTAAGCGACTGACTACATATATGTTAAAAGCGGCATTGGTTCTTAATGCACATGCAAAAAATGCATGCAGCCGGATCCGTAGAATAGTTCCCGAGAAAATCTCAAACCAAAAATTTAATTTTTGGCCAAACCTCAAAATCATTTTGGCCATATCTCCCGCGAAAATGAAAATTTTGCCAAAATATCCAATTTGTCTTTATACCCTACACCACTTCGTGGTCTAGGGTATTATAAGTTAGTTTCGCGCCAAATGTTTGTAACACCAAGAAATAATCGAGCTAGACCCACCTTTAAGTATACCGATCGGCTTAGAATCACCAGCTGAGTCGATTTAATGATGTCTGTCTGTCCGTCTGTCCGTCTGTCCGTCTGTCCGTCCGTCCGTCCGTCCGTCCGTCTGCTGTCCATCTAAGCTTGTTCGCACTCTACAGGTCGCAACTGTTGTCCTATTGTCATGAAACTTGGCAAAATTTATTTTTTCTGGCCAACGACCATTGGTATTGAATTTGGAGGAAATCGGTTCAGATTTATATATAGCCCCCATACAAATGTCGCTCCCTATTTCACTTTTTCCGCTTTAGAAACCACATACTGTACCCGATTTTCTTTAAAATTGACACAACATCTTATAATCCAACTAGAAACACCTATGCAAAAATTGGATAAGATCGGTTCAGATTTAGATATAGCCCCCATACAAATGTTGCTCCCGATTTGACATTTTCCGCTCTAAAAACGACATATTGTACCCGATTTTCTTTAAAATTGGCACAACATCTTATAATCCAACTAGAAACACCTATGCAAAAATTGGGTAAGATCGGTTCAGATTTAGATATAGCTCCCATACAAATATTGCTCCCGATTTGACATTTTCCGTTCTAGAAACGACATATTGTACCCGATTTTCTTTAAAATTGGCACAACATCTTATAATCCAACTAGAAATGCGTATGCAAAAATTGGCTAAGATCGGTTCAGATTTAGATATAGCCCCCATACAAATGTCGGTCCCGATTTGACATTTTCCGCTCTAGAAAAGACATATTGTACCCGATTTTCTTTAAAATTGGCACAACATCTTATATTGCAACTAGAAACACCTATGCAAAAATTGGGTAAGATCGGTTCAGATTTAGATATAGCTCCCATACAAATGTTGCTCCCGATTTGACATTTTCCGTTCTAGAAACGACATATTGTACCCGATTTTCTTTAAAATTGGCACAACATCTTATAATCCAACTAGAAACACCTATGCAAAAATTGGGTAAGATCGGTTCAGATTTAGATATAGCTCCCATACAAATGTTGCACCCGATTTGACATTTTCCGCTCTAAAAACGACATATTGTACCCGATTTTCTTTAAAATTGGCCCAACATCTTATAATCCAACTAGAAACACCTATGCAGAAATTGGGTAAGATCGGTTCAGATTTAGATATAGCTCCCATACAAATGTTACTCCCGATTTGACATTTTCCGTTCTAGAAACGACATATTGTACCCGATTTTCTTTAAAATTGGCACAACATCTTATAATCCAACTAGAAACACCTATGCAAAAATTGGGTAAGATCGGTTCAGATTTAGATATAGCTCCCATACAAATGTTGCTCCCGATTTGACATTTTCCGCTCTAAAAACGACATATTGTACCCGATTTTCTTTAAAATTGGCACAACATCTTATAATCCAACTAGAAACACCTATGCAAAAATTGGGTAAGATCGGTTCAGATTTAGATATAGCTCCCATACAAATGTTGCTCCCGATTTGACATTTTCCGCTCTAGAAACGACATATTGTACCCGATTTTCTTTAAAATTGGCATAACATCTTATAATCCAACTAGAAACACCTATGTAAAACTTGGTTCAGATGTAGATATAGCTCCTATACAAATGTAGCTCCCGATTTGACATTTTCCGCTCTAGAAACGACATACTGTACCCGATTTTCTTTAACTTTTGCAAAACATCTTATAATCTAACTAAAATCCACATATTGTACCCGTTTTTCTTTCAAATTGGCACAACATCTTATAATCCAACCTATGGTGAAAGTGGGTAAGATCGGTTCAGATTTAGATATCGCCCTCATACAAATGTTGCTCCCGAATGTTTAACCGATTTTGGCCAAACTTTACATATTATATTTTACCAATAAAAATACATAGTGAAAGCGGGTCACATCGTTCCAGGTTTCAATATACCCCATAACATATGTAATTTCCGATTTAACATTTTTTGTCAAACACATACATTTACAGGATGCAAAAATCCTTCCCGATTTCACTTTTTTAACGAATTGAATTGTAATGAGATAGAAAGTCCGTCCGTCTTTAGCATTTCCTTACTTGTTTGGGAGATGCCCATATGTCCATACTTTGGTATATCCCAAATGGGGTCCCATTCTGATCTATTACAGCTCTAGAAACTACATCTTACATCGTATCTTCATCAAATTTTGCAGATCATGATATTTTTCAGCTAGGAATACCTACCGTGAATGAGAAATATATAGGTCCATGTTTTAGACCTGGCCTAAAATGTATTTATAGGCCCCCTTTTGAAATTTCGGTCCGAATCATCCTATTACTACTGTATAATTTGTATTTGTCTGTGGGATAATTGGATCAATTACCATATTCGTTAAATATGACTAAAGATTAATTTATAGTATAATTTATACTGTATAATTTATATGAACTACATAAAATTGCTCCCATGAAATAAATGGGTTTAGTAATCATAGCGAGGTACATACGCAGGGAGTGGTGTAGGGTATTATATAGTCGGCCCCGCCCGACTTTAGCCTTTCCTTACTTGTTTTTATTTACCGTGCTACCGAAATATCCACTTTTTGTTGAAAAAACTCGATCTTCCACAAAACATGGACATGCTTTACGATTTTAACCCACATATGAAAATTTATCCATTTTTGCCATTTTTCGTTTGGATGATATATTTTACTTTTGGGCATAGGTTAGGTTTGGTGTGGGCATAATTTCATTTCTATTATGGGCAATTTTTTATTTTGCCGGCTCACTTTTTTGGCTTGAACCATTTTTCATGTTTTATTTTTGGGTGATTTTCTCATTGGACGCTTTTTCACATTGACGCAAAAAGATCTTGAGCTAGGACAATATCACAGTTCATATCAAATATTTATTGCAGACCGATATAAAACAATAGAAAAAATAACATAAGTAAGTAAGTAAAATAAAATAATTAAGGAAAGACTAAAGTCTGGCGTGTCCGACTACATAATACCCTCCAATTTTTACCCCACTCAGTTTCCACTGAAATATAACGAGTTCTGTTAAATTAGATCAAAATCGGTACTGGTATGTGTCTGAGAGAAACAAGTTAAATAGGGAGGGTTATATTAAAATCTGAAACGATGTGGCTCACTTTCGCCATAGATGTTTCAAGTTGAAATAGAATGTGTTTTGCCAAATTTGAAGAACATCAGGATAAATATATTGTTTATAGAGCGCGAAAAGTCACATCAGGAGCCACTTTTGTATGTGGGATATATCGAAATCTGAACCATTTTGCTTTAAATTAAAAAGCGTTCGTCCTTGACCAGCCAAACTAACTTGTGCCAAATTTTGTAAAGATCTGATTATAATTTCGATTTATGGCTAAATCGGCTCAGAAAGTGATTCTAAGCCGATCTACATAACAAAAGATTTATTCTTCTAATCTTTTAGGATATCCAAGGTTAAAAATTGCAAAGTATATTTTTTGCATTTTTTATTTCCGATAAACAAACATAAACTTTATTATACAGCAGAGATTCTCCTCTTTGATAGCGTGATAATAAATTGTAGAAACTTTTATATCCTTTGAAAATGCAAGGTACTTCAAAGCGGAAATAAGTTCATGGCCCTTGTTCCGTTGACAAAAAATGGCATTTGTCTTATGGTATAATCGACAATCGAGGGTTCTAAAGTTGCTTTCATATTCACATTGGGGTCACAAACTGTAAGGACCGAGGTGTATCACCTTTTAATGATATTAGGGCAGTTTTAACAAAACAAAAACGTTAATAAAAATTTAATTTTTTGCTGAAAATAAAAAAATATTTTCACATTGTCGCCAACTACAATATAAATATATGTATCAAAAGAAATTTTCAAAAAAAAAAATATTTTGTGTCGACTTTATTGGACTTAGCCTCGATAACCATCTGGATAATTATCCAGGCTAAGTAAAAAATTTTTAAACAAAATAATTTTTTCAAAATTTGTTTTCACACACACATTGATATTGCCTTTGGCAACAATTTAAAAAAATAACTTTTTATTTTGAGTGAAATTTTTGTATTTGATTTAGATTTTTATTATCGCAGCTTAGTTATCCAGTCTTAAAGATAGCCATATTATCGTGTTGAAACTTTGCATGTTGACTAACCCCAACTAACTATAAAAAATCGCGAACTTTCGCCTTTGGCAAAAAATGACAATTGAATCCCAACCCCAATTTGTCTCAAGCATGTATCTCGATTTGTAGAATAACACTACTTGAAAATAAAATACAGAAAAGCAAATTCCTTTTCGGTAATTGTTTCCTGAGCAATATGCAATATGATATGTGCCTCGGAATTTATTTTCACTGAATAAATACATTTATTATTTTTGTTCTACCACTTAACCCAAAATCTGCCTTCAAATTGTTCTATTTCGAGATGAGAAATATATATGCACTAATTTCACGAAATAAACACAGCATCGGAAAACTTTGTGGCCTCAACTAAATAAAAATTTATTTTCAGTTTGAGTACCAAGATTCATCGATAAAGAAAATTAATCGATAAAAGTTATGAATCAGACGTGGAAACACCGAGTATCCACAAAATGAATGTTTATAGTGCAATATGTCCGCACAAATTTAAAAAATATAAAATATTTACTGATTTACAACAGGAAAATTACCACTACGGACAAATTATTTAAATCAGTGTTAAAAATCAAGCTTTCTGAAAGTCTGGAAGGATTTAAAAAATGTATTTACGAAACCTCACTGGAGGCTTTTAACCCCGACAATTCACCTCACGTTTTATATCACGTAAATAGTAATTCATGTCCTCATAAAACCTCCGCATCAGTTCTCTTACCGATTTTTATTTTTAGCACTGCACAGCACAGCGCAATAAATAAAACACATAAATGTTAACATGTATTATAGTTATTTTGGTTTTTTATTTATTTAGAATCTGCCTCTGCTTAAATTTACAATCATTATAATATCATTTTCATTTCAAATAAAATGCAATTTGGTATATATTTTTTCTAAATAAATATGTATTATTAATAATCAATTATTGGTGTAGGTATCAAACATGATGTGTGTCTGTCTGTGTACCATTTAATTAAATACATTCTCAAATGTTTCACATTGCAATCATTGGAAAATTTACATATACAATTGTAATTTTGTTATAATAAATATAACACAAAATATCACATTTGAAGCATATATTTTTTAGTTCTATTTAATTATAATTATATAAAATAAATGCAATCGGAAATTTAAAGCACGGAAGGGGCTGGGGACAATGCAAAATATATGAAAAATAATTGAGGCAAATAAGTTAACAAAGTCTGTACTGCCGTACCAAGTCTTAATTAAGGTTAGTATTTTATGTTTTCAAAGGTATTACTTTTAAGTCTTTTTTGTAGTAGTAACAAATACACATTTATGGACATTTATTGTGTGAGTGTGTTAGAGTGTATTTTATTTTAAACAAATTAAAAAAAGTATTCTTGTAAGAAGGTGCGTTAAAAGTTTGTCAATTTATTTTTTCTTAACGTTTCATTGTTCTTATAACATTTGCATAGATTTTTGCGGTTTTAGCTTTAAAAGTATTCATTTATATTTCTTCGCTATATACTAATTACTTTATTATATCTATAGGTATGCATTTATTTTACAAGTGATTCTAGATTTGTTGGCTCTAACAAAAAGTCTCTTACCATCTTATCCTATAAACATGTGGCAACATTACTTGCACTTTATTACAGCCTAAAAGTATACTTTACATTTCTGTGTGTTTTGTATGTTCTCTTGGTTGATAAAACGGAAACGGACATTCGTCACTTCATCAAAAGCAGTTCTGTTACTGTTGGTAAGCAGTGGTTGATCGCTGGAATTCAAAAATATTCTCAACAGGTTGGTTGTCTGGATTAACCCGAATTGTACCATAACTTATAACTCGTATTTTTTACACATTTACTGTTCCGTTACTGTCAACAGATATTCACTAATTGATTTCGAGTTAGATACCAATAAACTATGGTTGTGTCCATATGTCCACACGGGTACAATTCGGGTTAAGATAACGTTTTTATACATTTTATCGTCTATTTATCCAAGGTAGACTAATATCCATAATGATATTAGGCTAAGTCGCTTTCCATACAAATCAAAAATAATATCCACCACACGGAATTATAATTTGGATTGTTTAATGATGATTTGCAAACTAGTTCGTACCTAGATCAAGTCTTCTGTGATCTTTCTGAATACACCCCGAATGAAATCATGTTTATCCAATGTAATATTTTAAAAATGCAGTTTTATCCAATTTTTCTACCCATCACTAGGATAGTATGTCTTTGCGCATTGTTTGTACTTCCCAAGAGGAAGCAAGATAGAAATTGATGCCGATGCGCTCATTTTTTGTAAAAGGAGTTTGAAAATGTTGGTTCTGAAAAACACTATTAATTCAAAAAAAAAAACAAGTCAGAAAAGGCTAAAGTCGGGCGGAGCCGACTATATGATACACTCCACTTTCGATCCGAATACAATTCAAATCGGTAATAAAGTGAAAACGGGAAGGATTTTTGTATCCTGTAAATGTATGTTTTTGACAACAAAATTTTAAATCGGAAAGGACATTTGTATGGGGGTATATTGAAACCTGGAACGAAATATGTGAAATATAATATGTATAGTTTGGCCAAAATCGGTTAAACATTTGGGAGCAACATTTGCATTAGGTCTATATCTAAATCAGAACCGATCTTACCCTTTTTCACCGTAGGTGTTTTTAATTTAATTATAAGATGTTGAGTCAATTCTAAAGAAAATCGTGTACAATAAACCACATATTGAAAGAGTGGAAAATGTTAAATCGTGAGGGACATTTGTATGGGGGCTATATCTAAATTTGAACCGACCTTACCCACTTTCAGCATAGGTGTTTATAGTTGGATTATAAAATGTTGTGTCCAATTTAAAGAAAATCAGGTACAATATGTGGTTTCTGGAGCGGAAAATGTCAAATTGGGAGCGACATTTGTATGGGGGCTATATCTAAATCTGAACTGATCTTACCCACCTTCAGCATAGGTGTTTCTAATTGGATTATAAGATCTTGTGCCCAACTTAAAGAAAATCGGGTACAATATATGATTTCTAGAGCGGAAAATGTCAAATTGGGAGCTACATTTGTATTGTAAATCTGATCCGATCTTACCCACTCTCTGCATAGGTGTTTATAGTTGCTTTATAAGATGTTTTGCCAAATCTAAAGAATATCGGGTACAATATGTGGTTTCTAGAGCGGAAAATGTCAAATCGGGCGCGACATTTGTATGGGGGCTATATCTAAATCTGAACCGATTTGCCTCAAATTAAATAGCGTTCCTCCTGATACACAAAACTTATTGGTGCCAATTTTTGTTAAAATCGGACTATAATTGCGACCTGTAATTTGATTACCACAATAGATGGACAGACGGACAGACAGACAGACAGACGGACATTGCTAAATCGACTCAGAAAGTGATTCTAAGACGATCGGTATATTTAACAATGGGTCTATCTCGTTTCCTTTTGGGTGTTACAAACAAATGCACAAAGACATAATACTCTCGTGGAGTGTATAAAAATTGGATAACAAATGGCACGGGGAAAACATGATTTTTAGTGGTATTTTCAGGAACGTTTATATTGTGGGTGGTGAAAGTTTATTTTTGCGTGACCCAGCCTATATATATGTATATGTGAAAACGTTGTTTTTCAATACGCTCAACCATTTATGAGTTGAATGATCAAAACTTGTCAATTTTGGCAACGATTTAGTTTTAATGAAAACAGCAATAATTCTATCCACTATAACGGTATTTTAAACATAAAGTTTTACAACTTTCTTTCACTGAACCAAAACTCAGCGGATGTCCCTATAAATGCAGTGTATTGCGTTGGCGGTAGGAAGATAAGGTATTGGAAGGAGGAAATATGGAGTAGTGTCTGTTGACGTCTGTTTTGAATATCTGAATATCAATTCCATATACGGATAATGCGGGCGAAGTACGAATTCATTCTGTAATGCGTAGTGCGGCCTATTGTCCAATCGACAACAAATGGGTGAGAATTCATTTTAGAGTCGTGAATGTCTACCGAACATTCTCACGAGTGGTATAAGATCACAAATATCCGAAAAGCAAACACGATAGAATAATGACACACAAGCCACATTACGGCGGTAATCAAGGGAGACAATAGAATTTGATATCCTACTGGCATTCATCGCCCTCCTCCAAGACACGGTCAAGAAGCTCCAGGGAAGATCCTGGAGCACCTGACGATATATGGGTGTTGTATTCCATCTTTGGTCTGATGTAGGTAGTGTAGATATTGAGAAGATCTTACACCGCTTTAAAAAGTCTAAACACGTGAGAAATTTATATCCTCTACCATAGGATGGTAAAGGATATAAACCTTGAAATGATGTCCTTAGAAAGTACATAACGCCATCTAACGTTTTTTTCATTTATTCAACCGTTGGACTATTATTTGTGGGGTGCCCGAGGCAGCCATTTGAATGAAATTATTTTCCCTTATTAACCGGAAGGATTGTACTTTCAATTAAAAAAGAAATTTGAGAAAATATTCAGCAGTTTTTTTACAGCATTTTCAACAAAAAATATTTTGCGGACCCATGTGAAATGGAAAATAATTTTTTCTTGAGTTCCCCGATTTTAGTGAAAGTTTGAAAATTTGTTTGTTAAATGCAAGAAACTCCAGCATAAAACTTATGGTGTGACCCACTGGCAATATTAGCTGTTAAGAAAATTATTTTTTTAATCAAATATATTTAAATAGCCAAACCAAAAAAAAAAAATAAAAATATTGTAAAAATAGTTTCAAAAAAGTTTAAAAGCCCTAAGTATTGGGAGATAGTGGATGCTTTTTCACCTACAACCGTTTGGTTGGTTGTATTTCTATCATATTTTAATTCCACAGTGCAAGATAAACTAACTTCATGATTCTACCCATTGTTGTCTAAAAGCAACAAAATAAAGTACGAATTTGGAAAAATCTTTTTATTTTGCTTATCTATGCAGGCAGAGGAATGTATACACCGAATTCCATGATTCTAGTTGCGGTCATCTGCTTGGTACAATTTTTATACCCTTTTTCCTATTTCACCCCTTAAAGGCACGACTTTCAAAAATATCTTCGTGACTAGGGTATTATAAGTTAGTTTCGCGCCAAATGTTTGTAACACCAAGAAATAATCGAGCTAGACCCACCTTTAAGTATACCGATCGGCTTAGAATCACCAGCTGAGTCGATTTAACGATGTCTGTCTGTCCGTCCGTCCGTCTGCTGTCCATCTAAGCTTGTTCGCACTCTACAGGTCGCAATTGTTGTCCGATTGTCATGAAGCTTGGCAGAAGTTATTTTTTCTGGCCAAGGACCATCGGTATTGAATTTGGAGGAAATCGGTTCAGATTTAGATATAGCCCCCATACAAATGTCGCTCCCGATTTGACATTTTCCGCTCTAGCAACGACATATTGTATCCGATTTTCTTTAAATTTGGCAGAACATCTTATAATAAAACTAGAAACACGTATGCGAAAATTGGGTAAGATCGGTTCAGATTTAGATATAGCCCCCATACAAATGTCGCTCCCGATTTGACATTTTCCGCTCTAGAAACGACATATTGTACCCGATTTTCTTTAAATTTTGCAGAACATCTTATAATCGAACTAGAAACACGTATGCCGAAATTGGGTAATATCGGTTCAGATTTTGATATAGCCCCCATACAAATGTCGCTCCCGATTTGACATTTTCCGCTCTAGAAAAGACATATCGCACCAGATTTCTTTACATTTTGCAGAACATCTTATAATCCAACTAGAAACACGTATGTAAAAATTGGGTAAGATCGGTTCAGATTTAGATATAGCCCCCATACAAATGTCGCTCCCGATTTGACATTTTCCGCTTTAGAAACGACATATTGTACTCGGTTTTCTTTAAATTTTGCAGAACATCTTATAATCCAACTAGAAACACGTATGCAAAAATTGGGTAAGATCGGTTCAGATTTAGATATAGCCCCCATACAAATGTTGCTCCCGATTTGATATTTTCCGCTCTAGAAACGACATATTGTACTCGGTTTTCTTTAAATTTTGCAGAACATCTTATAATCCAACTAAAAAACCGATGGTGAAAGTGGGTAAGATCGGTTCAGATTTAGATAAAGCCCTCATACAAATGTTGCTCCCGAATGTTTAACCGATTTTGGCCAAATTTTACATATTATATTTCACCAATAAACAGACATGGTGAAAGCGCGTCACATCGTTCCTGGTTTCAATAAACCCCCATACAAATGTCCTTTCCGATTTAACATTTTTTGTCAAACACATACATTTACAGGATGCAAAAATCCTTCCCGATTTCACTTTTTTACCGAATTGAATTGCAATGAGAATTGTTTGGGTGATGCCCATATGTCCATACTTTGGTATGACTTTGGTATACTACTGTATAATTTGTATTTGTCTGTCGGACAATTGGATCAATTACCATATTATTTACCATATTCGTTAAATTTGACTAAAGATGAATTTATAGCATATAAATTATATTCATATAATTTACATAATTTGTATGAACTACATAAAATTGCTCCCATGAAATACCTGGGTTTAGTAATCAAAGCGAGGTACATACGCAGGGAGTGGTGTAGGGTATTATATAGTCGGCCCCGCCCAACTTTATCCTTTCCTTACTTGTTCTATATAACTTCTGCATTTATAAACGGATTTTAAAGTGTGATACATCGATGTTTTTGTCTCGACGAGGCCGATTTTTTTGAAAATCTACATACTCTTAGGAAGAGTTTCATGATTTTATGCGAGCTTTAATTTTCTGATATTAGAGTGGTACATTAGGGTAGTAGCAACTGAGATATGATGGGTAAGTAGCAGAAGGGGGTGCTTGAGCTCAATGAATCGGCCTCGTCGAGACAAAAACATCGATGTATCACACTTTAAAATCCGTTTATAAATGCAGAAGTTATATAGAAAAATGTAAAAGAGCGACCCCTACGTTCGGCATAAAAAATTTTTTTTTTGTAACTACACTTCAATAATACTTCATATTCGAAGGTGTACGGCGAACTTTTTTTTTGAGGTACGCCCTAATGTACAGGGTTTTATGGGTATTTTCAGTCCTTGTGAGGGAAACATTTTTTGCCTGTGGACCGATTTCGCGCAGTTGCAATCCCAACCGATCTACGACTATAAGACATATTTATGGAATATTTCGACCTCCTAGCTCCTTTCGTTTACACGCTTGCGTGCTTTATGGAAACCACTGTATAAGATTCTGCTCGGCCGAACATTATAGATCAAGAATCGAAAATTACGAAAATTTTCAAAATTTCGACATATTTTCGGAGAAACTTTGTGGACACTAGAAAAAGTCAAGGCCTGCTTTGCAAAAACGATTGCTAGTTGTGAAAAAATTGGAAAATCCTCCATAATTCCCCTTTGAAATTATGTTGATGTGTTAAATCATCTTTTAATTTTAATATGAATTTTATTAAAACGTTTTCAAACAGTCGACTATTTCATATTTTGCATCGTGCAACAAGTTGTCCTAAAAATGTACTTATCCCGTATAAAATCTATTAATCTACACGCAAAAGAATTTCATCAAATAACCCAAAGGTTGCCCACCGCAGCAACTTTCTGCATGACCCACTTTAACACACGCTATATTACACACACACACACATTCTCACTTGTTCGTGAACATGTAGTTAAATGCATATACATACATATATATTGTTTGTATACATTTGTTATAATTAATAAATTTCCTTGTGTATATGTTGACAGTATTATTGTATATTTTAATAATTTATGGTAAATATTTATATTTCATTAAAAACTTAATTTTTGTTTTTTTTTTTTTTTTGCTTTTCTCATTTTGCTGTAGTGTGTGATTTATTTCAATTTGTTGTTACTGTTTTATTTAAATATTTTCCCTTTAGTGTGCTGGCTAGCCCTTTGTAAGGTCATTTGTTTTCCATGGGCAGCCAATTGTATTTTTTGTTAAGTATAATTTTTTATTATAATCTTTAAAGTGTATGCAGATTTTTTTGGTGCTCTTAAGGTGCCAAATTACACGGATGTTCTTAATTGTGAAGTTGTAGTTGAAGTAGTGCTGAATTTTTGTAAAATTATTTTCTTTTTTCTTTCTCCTCTGAGGGTGGTGATGGAGCGACAATTCTTACGGGATGAAAATAACAGTCAATCTGGAAAGAGAAATGAGATAATTATAAATTACTTAAATAGTTTCAAAATAATACAGTAGAATCACTATAATACGATATGTATATATATTTTGTCAGCCCTCATCGTTAAATAGGAAATATATAATGTTATACAAGGAAAAATAACTAAATCAGTCCAATCGTGTTTCGTTGGCAAGAAAACTTTATGGAAACTAGTCTAAAAAGATTTCCAAAATTTATTAATTTTTGCTCTTGGGGAACCAACAGACAATAGTGTATTCGGCTGGATTGCGGGTCTAATACAAAAAATGCAACAAAAGGTGTTTTCAAAAGCGTTTAGCTCACACAGGACTTAATCCAGCGATGGAATATTTGGCTGATGATGATAAGGTAGAGAAGAGGTGGCCTAATACCACCTCGGAACTTTTTTATAATTATCAATGCACACATTAGTGGTGTCCACACACAGATTTATTGTACAACTTGGATTTGAAGATTTTTCAGAGTAAGTATATGAACGACCTGAATACAGTGCTGTATTTGAAAAAGCGAGAGTATCGAGAAGAATATTACAAATTTAATCAATCTCACAACTTAAAAAGTTAGATCGTGTGGATTTTTCTCATTGGTGGTGAGCGACGCCAGTTGTCCTAACATTGGCGTAGGAGTTATATTACATAGCGCTCCCACCAATTTATTTTTTGTTAAAAAGAAGAAATATTTGTAGCAGCACGGTTAATAAGGCTAGATAACTAAACTGCGATAACAAAAATCTAAACAAAATGTTAAAATTGCACTGCAAATATTTTTTTAAATTTCCGCCAACAGCAATATCAATGTGTGTTTGAAAACATATTTTAAAAAAGGTAATTTTATGTTAAAAATTTCGGACTGAGCCTGTATAATTTCCCAGTGTAATTCAAATTTATGGTTATCGAGTCCAAACAAGTAAGGAAAGGCTAAAGTCGGGCAGGGCCGACTATATGATATCCTCCACTTTGTGCGCCATTACAATTCAATTCGGTGTGGATTTTTGCATGTATCCTATATCATGTATGTTTCCAGGTGAAATATTACGTGTTCTGATCAAAATCTGTTAAATATATGTTTTCTAGAGCAGAAAAGATCAAATTGGGAGCGAAATTATTATGTAAGCTATATATAAAACTCAAACGATGTTATCCATTTTCACTATAGATGTTTCTAGTTAAAATATTAGGTGTTGTTCCAAATTTTAAGAAAATCTGTAAAAAATATGGTTTCTAGAGCGGAAAAAGTCAAATCGGGAGCAAACTTTTTATGGTGGCTATATCTAAATCTGAACCGCTTAGACCCATTTTCACCACAAATGTTTCTAATTAAATATAAGGTGTTGTACCTTGAACAAAATCGATTAAATTATGTGTTTTCTAGAGCGGAAAATGTCAAATCAAGAGCGACGTTTGTGTGGAAGCTATATCAAAATCTGAACCGATTTGGCCCATTTCACCATAGCTCCTTCTAGTTGAAATATAAGGTGTTGTACCAAATTAAAAAAAATTGATTATATTATATGGTTCATAGAGCGGAAAAATTGAAATAGGGTGTGACATTTGCATTGGAGCTATATCTAAATCTGAACGGATCTGACCCACTTTCACCACATATGTTTCTAATTCAAATATAAGGTTTTGTGTCAAATTTGAAGAAAATCGGTTAAAATATGTGGTTTCTAGAAGGAAAAAAGTCAATTCAGGAGCGAAATTTGAATGGGAGCTGTATCTAAATCTGAACCGATCTAACTCACTTCCAACACAGTTTTTTCTAGTTAAAATGTAGGCTTTTGTGCCTAGTTTGAAGCATATTGGTTAAAAAATGTTTTCTCTAGAGCGCAAAAAGTTAAATGAGAACGGAATTTGGAGATGTATCTAAATCTGAACCGATCTGCCCCAATTTCACCACAGATGTTTCTAGTTGAATTATACCCCCAACTAGGGTATTTTGAAGCAAATCTAGTAAAAGATGTGGTATCTAGAGCGGAAAAAAGTCAATTCGGGAGCGATATTTGTGTGGGGGCTATATCTAAATCTGAACCGCTTCAAATTAAATTGGGTTCGTCCTTGGGCCGCAAAACTCGCTTGTGCCAATTTTTGTTGCTAAATCGGACATTGCTAAGTGATTCTAAGTCGATCGGTATACTTAACAATGGGTCTATCTCGCTTCCTGTTGGATGTTACAAACAAATGCACAAAGAAATAATACCCAAAAAAATTATAAAATTATTTTAAGTTTTTAGGAAAGATGGAAAATATTCCAATAGAAGGACATTTTTATGATGGTGCAAATGTTATGTCAGACTACTAGAATAGACTTCAAAGGGAAATAAAAGCAAAAAACAAAGTTTTCATTTTTGTTCGGAGGTAGCATTGTACTAGGTGAACAAAATTTTGTAAGTTAATGCCTGAGAGAATTCCTGTTGTGGAATTTTATGAGCATCATTTTTATGGAAGATCTTAGCCCTCCTCCTCTCTTTATTGGACAAATTGACCCTTTATTATATAAATAAATAAATAAATAAATTTCTGCACGCTTAAATAGTAAAATTACACGTCACCTGTACCAAAATAATACTTAAAATTCGTTCATGATTTTTGGAAGATTGATCTTTTTCGACAAAAAAGTGGGTATTTCACAAAATTTTAATTTTCGCAGGAGATATTTCTATAATGATTTATACCCAGCAAAAACTCACACTACCAAGTAATGTGGGAAATAAGGCAAAACCAAAAACCTTCACTACTTATTTTTCGGATCCGTTTCTAATTATTTTTATAAAGGGATTGTAAAAAAAATAAGTACTTCCACGAACGCTTACGAAAAGTTAATAAATAAGTACTTCCAAACGAGTAAATTAAGTGGCCTCAGGAAGATACAAAATAAGTCATTATTAATAACTATCCAAATAATGTATTGTCAATAATGGACTTAATAAGTGATGAAAACAAATTTTTTACTTAATTATATAGTTTGTATCGACTTGTTAACTAAGCTGCGATAACAACAACACTGCTATTCTCTGACTCACCAAAAATTTAGAAAATTAATTTTTAAAATCTGTAGTTCTATGAAATTTAACTTACCAATAACTACTTATTTAAACCATTATAGGGAAGTAATTATTTCATACTTCAAAATAATGCAGGGCGTAACGAACTGTCATTACTAGGTAATGCTAAAAATAAGGAGGTGTCATTACCAAGTTTTTGCTGGGTATGCATGACATTTTTGTTTTGTAATTTTCTCGCGATCTATACAAAGGATTGGGCAGATTTTTTGCATGTGTATTAAGAACCAATGTGGCGTGTAACATTTATGTAGTCCTTCGAGAAAAATCTGCAATTGTTGCAAAAATCCAAAATTCATCATTAAACAATCCAATCTTCATTTTCTAGCGGTGACCGGAGCACTTTTTCTCTTTGTGACTCAGCCTAATGGCTAGTTTTTGAAAGTCTGTAAAAACTAATGATTTCAAATAATCAATATAACTTTGTCACTCCATTTGGTGTACATTTCAGAACGTTTTATGATCGTGCTGGATGTTTTCAGTACTTTGAACAATTTAAAAACTCGGATAAATCCTGGCGAAAATTCGATTTTTTCTTAAACATATCGTTTAAAATTGATGCAATAAAATCTATTATTAATTCTTAACAAATATTTAATACTAATTTAATTTAATATTTATTAGTATAAAAAAGTATTTTGTAAAGTTTCCTATTGTCAGTTCTACCGAACAAACTGGTTTGCTTCAGTTATTCACCACTCACAACAGAGGATATCTGAGATGGTTACAGTGCCATAGTAGCAAACAGAAGTTACACTGTTATACCGCCGATAGCGGCGAATTTTTTAAAACAGAAAAGGAAACTAGTGAAAATGTGAAATATTTTCCACTTCAAAAAATAACTTTAAGTCCTTCAGAATAAAGGACATCCCTCCTATGACAACTCCATGTTAAAGTCATTGGTAAAGATCCCCCTTTTCACTACATCCGAATCACAAGATAAACATCTTTTTCACTTCTTCGGGTGCTCTCTTTTTGCTGGGTTATAACGCCTTAATGTAGTGATAACAAATTTAGAAATTTCTGTAATCAAATAATATTGCTAAAGTAAAAGGTTGATGGGTGCACTGTCGAATACAAATCCAACATGCCCCTATAAATAGGGGTTTTATTTGGTAAGCATGTGTAAAAATAACAATTTAAATAAAAATATAACAATTTTCTTCATAATGGAATATATAATGTAGTATTATAGGAATACTGTTAAATACACTCCTAAAGAAATTACTTATTTGAATCGTGTATTAATATATCGACCAAAAACTTACCATAATGTTCATGGAATAATGGACGACGACATTCTTCAAGAGTATTTATGTAACAGGTTGATAAAATATAATTAGCACATTTCCTATATTGTATAATATGACATGAGGCAGTCTTTTTGTTGTATTCCTAAAAAGGGAAAATGACAGTTTTTAATGAAACGAATAAAATTCATATTTTAATAAATGAAGGATGAATGGCATGAAAAAATCAGAAACAAATCATATACTTGTAACTGGATTTAGCTACATTGGCGTAGCTAAAGTGTTTTAGAGCTTAAATCTGGAATGTGGACTCATTTGATCAAATATTTTTTTCAAATATTTTAAGGACTAAACAGATTCTTTTGTGTATATTTCCTCTTAACAATATCGCCGAATTTATATAACAAAAGACCAGAATTGTCGAAACCGTTAAAAATACCGTTAGGGTCGACCTGACCGATCATATATGCTCCTCACCATTATATGTCTTTCGGTCAAGTACTAATATTAAGGCTATTTTTCTTTAAGCCGCGATAACAAGCTGCTATAAAAACATTAATAGTAAATTTTATTACTTAAAACAAAAACATTTTTTCACATCGTCATAAGCATCTACATATGCTGCACTAAAACAAAACAAAAACAAGTAAGGAAAGGGTAAAGTCGGGCGGGGCCGACTCTATGATACACTCCACTTTCTATCCGAATACAATTCGATTCGGTGAAAAAATGTAAACGGAAAAGTTTTTTGTATCCTGTAAATGTATGTGTTTGACAAAAAATGTTAAATCGGAAAAGACATTTGTATGAGAATATATTGAAACCTGGAACGAAATATGTGAAATATAAAGTGTATAGTTTGGCCAAAATCGGTTAAACTTTTGGGAGCAACATTTGTATTTGGGCTATATTTAAATCTAAACCGATCTTACCCACTTTCACCATAGTTTTGTTTAGTTGGACTATAAGATGTTGTGCCAATATTAAAGAAAATCGGGTACAATTTGTGGTTTCTATAGCGCAAAAGTCAAATCGGGAGCGACATTTGTATGGGGGCTATACCTAAATCTGAACCGATCTAGCCCGCTTTAGCCACAGGTGTTTCCAGTTAGATTATAAGATGTTGTGCCAAATTTAAAGAAAATCGAGCATAATATGTGGCTTTTAAAGCGGCAAAAGTCAAATCGGGAGCGACATTTATATTGGGGATATATCTAAATCTGAACCGATTTACCCAATTTCAGCATAGGAGTTTCTAGTTGGATTATAAGATGTTGTGCCAAATTTAAAGAAAATCGAGTACAATATGTGGTTTCTAGAGCGGAAAATGTCAAATCGGGAGCGATATTTGTATGGGGGCTTTATCTACATCTGAACCGATCTTACCCAATTTCAGCATAGGTGTTTCTAGTTGGATTATAAGATGTTGTGCCAAATTTAAAGAAAATCGAGTACAATATGTGGTTTCTAGAGCGGAAAATGTCAAATCGGGAGCGACATTTGTATGGGGGCTATATCTAAATCTGAACCGATTTGACCTATTTTCACCATAAATGTTCCTAGTTTAAATATAAGATGTTTTGCCACATCTGAAGACAATCTGATACAATATGTGGTTTCTAGAGCGGAAAAAGTAAAATTGGGAGCGAAATTTGTATGGGAGCTATATATAAATCTGAACCGATCTGACCTATATTCAACATGGGTGTTTCTAGTGGAAATATAAGATATTTTACCAAATCTGAAGACAATCTGATATAATATGTGGTTTCTATAGCGGAAAAAGTCAAATCGGGAGCGAAATTTGTATGGGGGCTATATCTAAATCTGAACCGATCTAACACATTTTTACCACAGGTGTTTCGTTGAAATATAAGATGTTTTGCCAATTTTAAAGAAAATCTGTTGTAATATGTGGTATCTAGAAAAGAGTCAAAGGGGGAGTGAAATTCGTATGGGGGCTATATCTAAATCTGAACCGATTTTCTTGAAAATAAATAGCGTTCGTCCTTGTCGCGAAAAACTTCATTGTGCTAAGTTTCATTCAGTTATGTGTACAATTGCGACCTGTATCGTGATTACAAGAATAGATGGACAGACGGACGGACATTGCTAAATCGACTCAAAAAGTGATTCTAAGTCGATTGGTATAATTAACAATGGGTCTTTCTCTTTTCCTTTTGGGTGTTACAAACAAATGCACAAAGACATAATACTCTCGTGGAGTGTATAAAAACAAACTAGTAAATCAAATCCATGCTTTATGCAAGCAGAATTCTATTGGGCCTAGAAATTCTTTTTTAGTTATCTTTTGTAGAAGGAAAAATTACTGCAAAATTTCAGTTTTTTATCTGCCATAGAACGGCATATATTCGAAAATGGGCTTTAACTTCGTATGGGAGGTGCCACGCCCACATTTCCATTACCGCCCATTTTTGTCACAACTACGCACATTAATGCTAGATGCACTTACACAAAATTACAGTAGGTGTAATTTTGGTTTTAACTTCATATGGGAGGTGCCACGCCCACTTTTGCATTACCGCCCATTTTAGGCGCAACTACGCACATTGATGCTAGATGCACTTACACAAAATTTGAGCACTATACGTGTCATAGAACTGACACTATTCGATAATATGTTTTAACTTCGTATGGGAGGTGGTACGCCCACTATTCCAATACCGCCCATTTTTGGCAGAACTACGCACATTGATGGTAGATGCACTTACACAAAATTTCAGCACTCTAGGTGTCATAGAACTGACAATATTCAATAATAGGTTTTAACTTCGTATGGGAGGTGCCACGCCCACTTTTACAATACCGCCCATTTTTGGCACAACTATGCACATTGATGCTAGATGCACTGACTATATTCAATAATAGGTTTTAACTTCGTATGGGAGGTGCCACGCCCACTTTTCCAATACCGCCCATTTTTGGCACAACTATGCGAATTGATGGTAGATGCACTTACACAAAATTTCAGCACTCTAGGTGTCATAGAACTGACAATATTCAATAATAGGTTTTAACTTCGTATGGGAGGTGCCACGCCCACTTTTCCAATACCGCCCCTTTTTGGCACAACTATGCGAATTGATGCTAGATGCACTTACACAAAATTTCAGCACTCTAGGTGTCATAGAACTGACAATATTCAATAATAGGTTTTAACTTCGTATGGGAGATGCCACGCCCACTTTTCCAATACCGCCCATTTTTGGCACAACTATGCGAATTGATGCTAGATGCACTTACACAAAATTACAGCACTCTAGGTGTCATAGAACTGACTATATTCAATAATATGTTTTAACTTCGTATGGGAGGTGGTACGCCCACTATTCCAATACCGCCCATTTTTGGCAGAACTACGCACATTGATGGTAGATGCACTTACACAAAATTTCAGCACTCTAGGTGTCATAGAACTGACAAAATTCAATAATAGGTTTTAACTTCGTATGGGAGGTGCCACGCCCACTTTTCCAATACCGCCCATTTTTGGCACAACTATGCACATTGATGCTAGATGCACTTACACAAAATTTCAGCACTCTAGGTGTCATAGAACTGACAATATTCAATAATAGGTTTTAACTTCGTATGGGAGATGCCACGCCCACTTTTCCAATACCGCCCATTTTTGGCACAACTATGCGAATTGATGCTAGATGCACTTACACAAAATTTCAGCACTCTAGGTGTCATAGAACTGACAATATTCAATAATAGGTTTTAACTTCGTATGGGAGGTTCCACGCCCACTTTTCCAATACCGCCCATTTTTGGCACAACTATGCACATTGATGCTAGATGCACTTACACAAAATTACAGCACTCTAGGTGTCATAGAACTGACAATATTCGATAATAGGTTTTAACTTCGTATGGGAGGTGCCACGCCCACTTTTCCAATACCGCCCCTTTTTGGCACAACTATGCACATTGATGGTGTATGCACTTACACAAAATTTCAGCACTCTAGGTGTCATAGAACTGACAATATTCAATAATAGGTTTTAACTTCGTATGGGAGATGCCACGCCCACTTTTCCAATACCGCCCATTTTTGGCACAACTATGCGAATTGATGCTAGATGAACTTACACAAAATTTCAGCATTCTTGGTGTCATAGAACTGACAATATTCAATAATAGGTTTTAACTTCGTATGGGAGGTGCCACGCCCCTTTGTCCAATTGGTCAAATTTTTCCATTTCCTTGTATTGTCATCGAAAATGATTAAGTGTGCAAAATTTGAGCAAAATTGGTTGAGAAAAAAGCTTTCAAAAATTGATTTCAAATTTTGTGGCACACAAACATATATAGAAAGTAACCTTATATAAAGCATGGAAAAAGAATCGTCTTGATAGCACGTCATTAATTTCACCATCTTTTCACCGTTCATAGCAATTTGAATCCCAAGTTATTGACTAAAATACATGTGGAATTTGATAGGTGTTGCCTATAAAGTCCAAAACTTTGAATTTTGATATTTTGCAACAATTGCCCTGATTTTCGCGATTGACAACATACATGTTACAAGTTACAAGCAACAATGGTTCTTAATACACATTCAAAAAATCAGCCTGATCCGTTTGATAGATCGCGAGAAAATTATAAAACATTAAAGTCATTCACAAAAATCATGTTAGCCATATATCCTGCGAAAATGAAAATTTTACAAAATTATACAATTTATATTTTTTGTTTATCGCGCTCTACTGAAATATTCACTATGGACACGTTTCACAAATGTTTACCATTCTCATATTTTAATTTGACATTTTTGTGGTAGGGTGATGTGTACTATTTGATTTGTAACTCAGAAAGTTAAAAGTTGATCCTGAAACTTATAGTGTATATAGAGAACAAAATAACCTATCATAAAAAAATATTTAAAAAAATCGGAGATATATGTTTCTTAAAAATTTAAAAAATATTTTTTGTTTTTTAAATTAAACAAATATAAATTAAAAAAAAATTAAATTAAAAAAATTTTTAGGAAGCCTTTTCAGTTTTGAATGCTATGACAAAGGAAATTTCCGATTATCTTAACTACAACCAAAGATATGAGATCTTTAAAAAATGCATTGAAATTACATAGCTTTCACGTTTGTCGAAATGGATTTGTATTATCATTACAAACTCCCAAAACATTTAGAAGTAACAGAAACCGTTGTTTTATCATCTGTGATGATAATAGGTCACATCGGTTCAGATTTAGATACAGCTCCATAAAAATGTCGCATCGCAAATATTACAAACCACGCATTGCAAACGGAATATACGAATTAATACCATATTATATTTGACCTGTGAACATCTGTTGGGGAAGTGGATTATGTGGGTCAATGTTTTGATATAGCTCTTATATATACGCCCAAACCCCTCCCCTTGCGCACGGCCCTGCAAAGAAGTGAAAAAGATGCCAATCTTGCGATTCGGAACTTGTGACTCTTCACTGATGAATGTAACATGGGGTTGTCATAGAAGGGATGTCCTGTATTTTGATGGAGTTAAAAAGTTAATTTTGTGTTGTGGAAAGAATTTGTTTAACCACTTTCGACGACACTCTAATCATCTCAGCTATACTCTGTTGTGAGTGATGAATAACTAAAACATTTTTAGGCAGAATTGGCAAAAGCAAACTCAACAATTTATTACAAAAAATTTAAATTTAAATCGATATTCTGAAATACTATAAAACAATAAATGTATACAATTGTTAAATAAAAAAGTTTTTTTTCCTAGTCACGATTCGAACCCGAGACCTTCTGGGTGCAAAACAGATACCTTGCCTCTGTGGCCCCATACGAAATATTCATTCCCACGCACTTGTTCAAATGCTATTCTTAAAATGTTACGGTATATTTACATATAACAAACTTTTTTGAAAGTTTTTAATGTGGGATTTTGTGATGCAACTATAATGTGTTTCCTTCGGAAGTGCTTGTATTTAAATAAAAATTAAATTCAAAATTACGATTTTTTAATTATTATTATTTCGTTCCTAGATCAGGCCGCCTGTGAAATAAACGCTCTTAAAAATACCTCTAAAAATCAAGTATTTCCCGTGTAATTTGTATACCCTCCACTAGGGTATAATGTTTTTGTGCATTTGTTTGTAACTTCCAAAAGGAAGTGAGATAGAAGAATCGACTTAGAATCTCTTTTTGAATCGATTTAGCCATGTGCGTCTGTCCATCCGTCTTTCCGCCCGTCCGTCACCCGTTAGTTTTAGTACAACCCTCATACAAATGTCCTTCCCGATTGAACTTTTTTCGATCAAGGTATTACAGATTTTGATCTAATTTAGCAGAACATGTTATATGTCAGGAAATATATATTGTGAAAGTTGGTCATATCGGGAACGAATTTGGTATTAGTACCCATATCATTTCATTGTAATGGGGTAGAAAGTGGAGGGTATCATATAGTCGGCCCGACCGTCTTTCCTTACTGGTTTTATGTTGCATTTTTTGTTTTAATTATTTCGTACGATACAATAGATAAGTGTCAAATTAAAGAGGAGAATATCTGTTAAAAAGAATTTAAATGTCATGCTTCCACGTGTATTATTAACAACCATTTCAATTTCCCTCTTTAAGAAGTAAAATATGAATAAACTAAATAAAATAAGGCGGAAATTTGAAACGGTTCTTGTTGTTACACTAATCCAGAGAGAAGCATAAAATTTGAAATATTTTCAGTAGATATTCTCCCTTTTAATTTGACGCTTGTACCGGTATCATAGGTTGAGAACAAAATTTCAAAATATTTTTTTTTTTTTGAAAAATTAAATGAATATAAATGAATGAAACTTCAATATAAAATGAATTTAATACAAATTAAACCTCTAACCGGCAATTTTTTAAAAATTAAACATATATGTTCAGATATTTTTTTCTGGGATAACTGTGCTAAAATCAACTCGGAAAAAGAATCAGAAAGTCATTCGCTAATTTAGTTCGAGAACCAGATGATAAAAGGTGAGGATTGTGTTGCTTCCTCTACACCCAAAACTATTTATTTCACATTCACAGGCACATATGTTGAAACTAGACAGTCGTACCTTATCAAAAAAAATATAACACAATTAGATCTTGGCTTATAAATCAGTATTATTAAGTTTGTTATAATAAGAATTCACACACAAAATTTCACGATTTTTCTATTTTTCGGGCTTCGTGCACAAAACTGAAATAAAATATAAACCAAACGTTATAATGCGTTTGGTAGTTAAGTTACTATGTCTGTTGTTCGAAGTACAATTATAAGTTTATTTTTGTATGAATAAGCATTTATTGAGTAAATTCGAGATTTGCGAAGAGTGCCCTGTGGCACTCTTGCGGGTTAGAGGGTGAAGATTTGAAATATTTCTTCTTTTTTGAAAACCTTGTGGAACAAACGTCAAGACGTTGACACCAAGAGTTAATTTGAAGTCTAACTGGCCTGCTGCTACCAGATATTCTGAAACTCTCTTTCTAATTGTTATCATACCAGCCGTGGTATCAACTGGCGCATAATTTAAATTCCCATCATTCGCTTGAAACATCAACTATTGTTATTTTTAAAAACTATTTTACGTCAAATTAAATGTTCATTTAGGCACTCCATATGCACAAACAAATTAACAATTACAAATGGAAAATTTCTCATTAAACTAAATTTATTTCGCAAACTTTTGTTTCTCAGCATTCATTGGATTCAATTTTGCTAATTATGAAATATTCGGATATTTTTGTTTTGTAATTAGTTTCTGTTTTTGGTTTATTTAACAAATGTTCTACTGAAACCCGACAGCATAATGTAATAAACATATAAACGTCGAAATTAGAAATTCTGGAAAACGCATACAAGTGTATACGGTTGTGTATTTGTGTACATTAAACTGGGTAGCGGCCTATGCAAGCAAAACAAAAATGTACAGTTATCACAACAAAAGCCAAATTTGGATTATTTTATTGATGACTTTGGTTTCAAAAGCCTTGCCATCAGCTCTAAAAATATTTGTTATGCCCTCCAGTATAAAATAGACCTGAAAAATTATTTTTTATTTACATCGAGGTACACTGATTGTTTTTTTACTAAAATTTCAATTTATAATTTGTTAGAATGAAGATAAGTCTATAAATGTTACAAAATTTCACTTTCACATAGATATAGTGGTTTAGGGACAGTATTAAAAACAGAAAAGATTGATTGTCAAAAAAAAACTTTCTGATTGTCTCGGAAAAGAAATATTTGGAGAAAATTTGTGATAGACTTTTACCCATGTATGGGGTCTTTTCTAGCCATTTGTTTAAATCAAACACTGGCGTTGTTTGTTTGGCAAATTTTTATAAAATATTCAAAATTTCGTGACCCTCGCTAACATATGGACATTCGCCACAAAGAGTTAATGTTCATCATGTTCAGCGATTCCAAGAAGAAACAAAATCATATAAAGTACCACCACGAGGCATTTTCAATACGCTTTGTAAAGTAGCAAACAACGATGTTTTAATATCAAACTAATTATACAAATATTAACGTTTTACAAAACAAAACAATATTAACGTTTTGAAAGTTTGCACTGTGTGATGCGCAGAATAATTTTTATTGCTAACTTAAGAACAAATCGCAAAATGTGTATTTCGGTGTTTTCTAAATGCCATAACTTCTGACATTGTTAATATATTTTGAAATGTTTTTTCTTGGATATATAGAAATGAATTTAATTCAAGCAAGTAACAGAAATTTAAGTTCGGTGCAATAGATATTTTTAGGTACTTGCGATAATTGTTAAATAAATTGTGAAGTTTCATTATTATAATTTTGAATTAAAATTAATTATTACAAAACAAGTTTTTATTGCTCCATAATCCTTAACTGTATATATAAACAAGTAAGGAAAGGCTAAAGTCGGGCGAAAAGAGTCCTTTATCATGGACCAATGATTCCCTCTTTCACAATATATTTTTCCAGTTCTGTTCTAATCAAAATCAGTTTAAAATATGCGTTTTCTTGAACAGGAAAAGTAAAATCGGCAACATTTGTATGGAACCTATATATAAATCTGAACCGATTTGATCCCTTTTAGAGAGATTTCTAGTTATAATATAAGGTGTTGTGCCAAATTTGAGCGGAAAAAATCAAATTAAAATCGAAATTTGTATGGGAGCTTTAATAAATCTCCACATTCACCATAGATGTGTCTAGCTGTAATATAAGGTAACGCCAAATTTGAGCAAAATCGTTGAGTGGGGAGTTATATTTCTATAGAAGCTATATATAAATCTTAACCGACTTGACTCAATTACACTAGAAATGTTTCTAATTCAAATATAAGGTGATGTGCCCAATTTGAAAAAAATCTGTCAAAATATATGGTTTCGAGAGCGGAAAACGTAAAATCGGGGGCGACCTAACCACTTTCACCACAGATGATTTTAGTTAGATTATAAGATGTTGTGGCAAACAAGAAAATCGGGTACAATATGTGGTTTTTAGAGCGGAAAAAGTCAAATCGGGAACGACATTTGTATGGGGGCTATATCTAAATCTGAAACGATTTGCTTCAAATTAAATAGCGTTCGCTCTTGGTTCATAAAACTTACTTGTGTCAATTTTTATTAAGATCGGACAACAATTGCGACCTTTATTTTGATTACAATAATAGATGGACAGACGGACGGACATTGCTAAATCGACTCAGAAAGTGATTCTAAGCCGATCTGTATAATAAACAATGGGTCTATATCGTTTCCTTTTGGGCGTTACAAACAAATTTACAAAGACATAATACCCTAGTGAAGGGTAACAAGTAAGAAAAGGCTAAAGTCGGGCGGGGCCGACTATATGAAACACTCCACTTTCCAACCGAATACAATTCAACTCGGTTAAAAAGTGAAAACGGGAAGAATTTTTGTATGTTTCCTAATCATAGGTTAATATGACCAGGTTCGATTTGTCAAATCGATAAGAATATTTGTATCGGGGCTACATCCAAACATGGAAAAATATGACTAACTTTCACAATAAGTTCTTCAAGTTCAAATATAAGGTGTTATGTTCACTTTGAAGAAATTCAGTGAAAATTCGTGGTTTCTGGGGCGGAAAAAGTTAAACGAAATTTGTATGGGAGCTATATATAAATCTGAACCGATCTAACACATTTTTACCGCAGGTGTTTCTAGTTGAAATATAAGATATTTTGCCAATTTTGAAGAAAATCTCTTGTAATATATGGTATCTATAGTGAACAGAGTCAAATCGGGAGTGAAATTCGTATGGGAGCTATATTTAATCTGAACCGATCTGGCCCATTTTCACTATGGGTGTTTCAAGGACAAATATAATATATTTCGCCTAATTTGAAGAGGATCTGTTAAAATATGTGGTTTCTAGAGCGGAAAAAGTAAAATCGGGAGCGAAATTTGTATGGGAGCTATATGAAATCTGAACCGATCTGGCCCAGTTTTACCACAGGTGTTTCTAGTTGAAATATAAGATGTTTTGCCAATTTTGAAGAAAATCTCTTGTAATATATGGTATCTAGAGTGAAAAGAGTCAAATCGGGAGTGAAATTCGTATGGGAGCTATATATAAATCAGAACCGATCTGACCCATTTTTACCACAGGTGTTTCTAGTTGACATATAAGATGTTTTGCCAAATCTGAAGACAATCTGATACAATATGTGATTTCTAGAGCGGAAAAAGTAAAATCGGGAGCGAAATTTGTATGGGAGCTATATGAAATCTGAACCGATCTGACCCATTTTTACCACAGGTGTTTCTAGTTGAAATATAAGCTATTTTGCCAATTTTGAAGAAAATCTCTTGTAATATATGGTATCTAGAGTGAAAAGAGTCAAATCGGGAGTGAAATTCGTATGGGGGCTATATCTAAATCTGAACCGATCTAACACATTTTTACCGCAGGTGTTTCTATTTGAAATATAAGATGTTTTGCCAATTTTGAAGAAAATCTCTTCTAATATATGGTACCTAGAGTGAAAAGAGTCAAATCGGGAGTGAAATTCGTATGGGAGCTATATATAAATCTGAACCGATCTAACACATTTTTTCAGCAGGTGTTTCTATTTGAAATATAAGATGTTTTGCCAATTTTGAAGAAAATCTCTTGTAATATATGGTATCTAGAGTGAAAAGAGTCAAATCGGGAGTGAAATTCGTATGGGAGCTATATGTAAATCTGAACCGATCTGACCCATTTTCAGTATGGGTGTTTCTAGGACAAATATAATATATTTCGCCTAATTTGAAGAGGATCTGTTTAAATATGTGGTTTCTAGAGCGGAAAAAGTCAAATCGGGAGCGAAATTTGTATGGGAGCTATATATAAATCTGAACCGATCTGAACCATTTTTACCACAGGTGTTTCTAGTTGAAATATAAGATGGTTTGCCAATTTTGAAGAAAATCTGTTGTTATATGTGGTATCTAGATTGAAAAGAGTCAAATCTAAATCTGAACCGATTTTAACAATGGGTCTATCTCTCTTCCTTTTGGGTGTTACAAACAAATGCACAAAGACATAATACTTTCGTGGAGTGTATAATAAAAATATATGTATTTAATTTTGTATGAACTAATGTCCCCTTCGATTTTTCGCTAGAATTAGCATCAATGAAATATGTCATTGTTATTGGGCCAACTTATAGCTTCATTGATACCGCGTAAAATGTTTCATTAAATTAATAATCAATGATCCAGGTTTCATTAGTGTTAGATTAATGTAAAGTGACTTTACTACAACGACACGTTTTCATTAAATTAATGAAACACTTTACTTTAATGTAATGACACGTTTCATTAATGAAATGCTCGTTAATGATATTTTGTAATTGTGTTACTAAAGTAGTTGCATTGATGTAATGATTCGTTGCATTGGTTGGTTGATATAACGCAAATGTTTCATAGCTGTATTCAATTGCAGCAATTTATACACACGTCAAGTGACCCGCCAAATGAATGAGAATTACAACATACTCCTTGCATACTATCAATAAACACACACAATTAAATTCATCACATTCATTCCGGTAATGAAATGTTACATTCGGCTTAAGAAAGAAATTTATTACTTTTAATTTTTGGGATTGGAAAAGTAAACAAAACTGAATAAAAAATCGGCTGAACAAGTTTTAAAATAGAAAATATAATCCACTACATAGTAATCCCCTAAAAAGATTGTTCAAATATATACTTTTCGACGGAATTGAATATTCTTATACTTTCTGAATACGCATTTTGAATTTTTTATAAATATTAAAAATATTATTTTTAAATGTTTATATTTTCATTTTTTATTTTTATTCTATTGTTTTATTTTGGTCTGTAACACCGTCCAACAGTACTGGACAAGAGTAATATAATATACACATAAATCTTGAGATAGTATGTAGAAAAAGTGAGTACTTAGTTAATTAGTGATATTTTCTCCTAGTCATATATTATTTGTCTTAATAATTTATTTTCATATTTTCGAGAGCCGTACACAGGGATATGGGTTTCAAATGAAAGGGAAGAATGTCTCTAAAATAGTATGTCTCCATCTAAATTAGTATAGCATAATAGTAAAAGATGAATAAACTGAATAAATAAGGGTGAAACTTGAAAATGTTGTTAGCCAAACTAATACTGATAAAGTCCACTAAAAGGAGAAAGGATCACCAAGTGAAGAATTGAGTACACAGGTTTTCTACAGACGATCTCTAGTTTCTCATATATATTGTCTTGCTCAGGTGCAGTAAAATAAATGTAAAATTGTAATCAATATTTGATTTGAACTGGCTCCTGGCTCATTTTATAGAATGCATAATTATTTACAAATGGAGTGGTGACTACCACTCATTTAAAGATGACTATTTGAAAATTCCTAATGATTCCTGATCATAAATGTCGATGAAATTTGTTGTTGTTTGAAACTAGCAGGTCAGACAGACTTTTTCTAACAATATTTTATAGTTAAGTGAAATTTTGAAAAGCTAGTTTAATTTTTTAAAAAATTGATATATAACAATTTATTTCTCAGTGATCATTGTATCCATTAATAATTGTTGTCACAATTGTCTTAGAAATCTCATACTAAATTCAATTTCGGTAAGATTTCCTATATTTCTTTATATTTCACCTAGCAATATCTGTAGTAAAAGTGAACTATGTCGGTCCATGCATTGCTAAAATTCCTATGATTTGGCTTCTTAGCACTGTACAGTCCATATTGCATTCGGATATGGTATGAATTGCCTCATTGTGTTCTGTATGACCTAGGAACATCTGCTATGGAAATGGGTCATTCCGGTCCATGTTTAGATATAGCCCGTAAGCTTTTATCAATGATGAACCCAAAAAACAAGTTTTCACTGATATTTTAAAACATCAAGGATTGGTAATAAAATCCATGTAATGGGGTAAACTTGGAGAGTATCGACCCTCTCGACTTTAGTTGTTCTCACTTATTTTGTATATACATATGTACATATATACTTGTGTATTCATTTTTAAAATTGCCAATTCAATGTAACAATAAACAAGTTTGTTATCGTTTTCAATATCCAAATGCTGTCGTGTCACATGTTGCAGTAATTAATTCGTGTCTTGCCCACAAACAATTACCGTAAGTTAGAAGCAGCCACACAAATCGACAAAACATTGTCGCAGTCTATTAGCCACCCACAACTGCTGTTGCAAAATCGACCCAACTCCCACCCCCTACCGCAAAATGGAAAATCCATGCAACACTAAACTCTAACTTCTGGGTAGTCAACTGATTTTACAGGCCAAAAAACGGCCATAATTTCTCACCCACATTCAAAAGGGCACCAAAGAACATATAGAGACTATTGTCTGTACAGGCAGACAAGTCGACAGACAGACAGAATAATAGTGAGCAAACGAGTGCATAGATGTAAACAGAGTTTATAGAAACATCCATACAAATATACTTGCAGGGGACATTTCACAACAAATCGGCATCATTTTTCAAAAAGTTGGCTAATTTCTTAAATATACCCCATTGCCCGATATCAATACTCAAAGTAATACTCGGGCCCTTGCCTAATTTTTTTAACTCTAAAATGTTTACAAGTTATAGAATTTTGGAGGGTGAGATTTGAATATGGATCACAGTGCGCTACATAATTAAATAAATTCGTCTTGGCTATAATGAACACACTAAATGTTAGAGCTTTCTTGGAGTGGCGAATTGTTCGATTAATCGGTTAACAATGTCATTTTTTTCTGCAGACAGCTTAACCTAAAAGAACAGTGAAACAAATTATTAGTTCTGTTACTATTTTATTCGACACACATGTATGAATGTATAATTTCAAACCACTTGTTCATATTTACATTCATACAACCTGTTAATATTCATTATGCCACATGTTGATATTTACTTTACTTGTTCAAAATTGTATGCTACTCGATTATTTCTATCTAAATTTGTGTATAAAAGGCAGAGCATTTGCTCTGGAAAATCAATTCACATTGAACAATAGAAGCGAGCATTTGTAGTTATAAGCGACGGTGCCTTCCAAATAAAGAGTGAAAAGTATTTTATAAAACCTTCGAGCTGTTCCCTTTCATGAATCTATACAATCTTAAGAACAAGATAGTCTCAACAGTGAGTTCCTTAATATTGTTATATCATTAATACAATAAAATATTTTTCGTTGGTATACTGATATCTTTGTTTTGTTTAAATCTAAGGAATAAAATAAAACAAGTAAAAAACGGAGTTTAGTTCGGCCGGGTCGAACTTTATATACCTTCCACCATGGATTGCATTCCACAGATACTGTCGATTTTAGCAGAAATGCAGTAATATTACAGGAAAATATATATATTTTTTAATATAGCCAAACCAAACCAAATATTATTATTTATATTTTGAAAAAGCTTAAATACCATTAATATTGGTAGATAGTGTGTGTTTCAGTTGGTTATTTCCATTCTATTTTAGTTCCGAAAGTACAAATTTTGAAAATACATTATCTCACGTACATAGTGCAAAATAACCTAACTTCCTGATTCAACTAATTTTTGCCGTAAAAGTAAAAAGTACGAATTTGGAAAAATCTTTTTATTTTGCGTGTCTATGCAGTCAGAGGAATGTATGCACCGAATTCCATCATTCTAACTGCGGCCATTTGATTGGTACCATTTTTATCCCCTTTTTCTTTTTAAACCCCTTACAACTTTCTAAAATCTCTTTAATTTACGTGTCTACGCAATTAGGGGAATGCACACCCCGAATTTTATGAATCGATTTATTTTTTGTGTCTATGCAGTCAATTTCATGACTCTAGCTGCGGTTATTTGGTTGGTACTATTTTTATCCCATTTTTCCATTTTAACCCCAAAAAGTACGAATTTCAAAAAATCCGTTTATTTTACGTGTCTACGCAATCAGAGGAATGTATATACCGAATTTTATTATTCTAGGTGCAGCAGTTTGGTTGGTACCATTTTTTATCCCTCTATACCATTTTACCCCTTAAAAGTACGAATTTGGAAAAAATACTTTTATATTATGTCTCTACTCAGTTAAAGGAATGTACACATCGAATTTCGTGCTTCTAGTTGCTGTCATTTGATAGGTACCATTTTTAGCCCTTTTTGCCCACTTTATGGTGCACGTTTTTGTTATAGGGGGAATGCGCATACACAATATCAAGTAAGTACAAGCAGACATGCTGAAAAAATAAGCTTAAATATTCTAAAATATTAGGGATTATTATGGGTATTTTTAGTCCTTGTGAAGGAAAATTTTTTCCCTTTGGCCCGTTTCGCCCAGTTTCAATCCCAACCGATCTACGACTATAAGACGCATTTATGGAGAATTTGGACGTCCTGGAGATGGAGGGTATACAAATGTGTTCCCCTATGCCGTTGAATGTCTCATCTCTTATGTATGTACAGTTTTTATAACCAAATAGTACTATCTTTGGCACGTTCATTTCTACATACATATTTGTATATGTATGTGTGTGAGTGTATATTAAGAATCAAGTTTATTTAAACAATAAATTTGTCTGCGTCCAAAATGACTATTTTGCCAAACATAAACACCAAATGGCACAGATGCAAAGGGGACAGCACAGGCAATACTAACAACTACACACACAATTCTCCGGCAAATATACGTCTATGCCTTTTCGCTGTCAACTGTTTTTGGGGATACAAGGTACGAGGGGACTATAATCTCTATTATTGCATTCAATTGAAAATATCTCTGTAATAATTTACTTTAAATACTGGCTGAAACTTGTTTCACACCCAATTTAATTCAGATACTTTGTGTTGGTGACAATTCAAATCATAGGGTGTCGTGCATTGTTTTTCTGTTGCTAGTCACGATAATTTACGAAAGGATTTATTTAAATTAAAGTTATCCCTTAATAGCCGTAAAATAAAGTTAAGAACATCCCCATAACTGTTACTGTATCAGATGAAGGATGTACTTAATATTTTATGATCTTAGTTTTATAACCCCCACCATAGGATTGGGGACACACTAAGTTTGTCATTCCGGTCATTCCGGTCACTTTGAAATATCGACCTGAGACAATTACATTTAAAGTATATACATTCTTGATCGCCATACGTTTCTAAAACACCAATGGAAGGAGCTAGGATATCAAAATTTTTCAAGAATATGTCGAATAATTGTAGATCGGTTGGGATTACTAATAGACAAAATCGTTCCAGAAGGAAACTATAGAAGGCAAAAGAAAACAAGTTAAGATCGACCGGTCCGATTCTTATTTACCCCACACCATGGAGTGCATTCCACAGTGTTACCGACCGATTAAAGGCTGTCGACTTCACGTGCTTTAACATATTAGGAAAATTATAATATTTTTTGCTAATTGATATTATCTGTTAAACAAATTCTGAGGTTTCATAATTTTGAGTTAAAATTAACTATTTGATTTAAAGAAAACGCCCAATTAATGGGAGAGACTACAAAAATTTTATTTCAAAATAATACTTCAAGTGTTTTCAAAAAGTTAGTAACCTTCAAAAATATGCTTAAATACACTAAATATTAGAGATCATAGGCGGTATTTTCATTTCATGTGAGAAAAAAATTCTTTTGTACCGATTTCGTCCAATTTCTAAAAACCATTATCTTTCGCTTAGTGGAATATACAATTTTATAATTTTTTATATAATTTTATGATTTTATTATGATTTTAGTTTGAATCTAGCAGCTGCAGTTTGATTGGTGTCATTTTTATAGAATTTTTCTTTATCTTGGGCGTCTACACACCGAATTTTATCATTTTAGTTACAGCCATCTGGTCGGTATAAATTTTATCATTTGTTTGACAATTTTGACCTTAAAAATAAGAATATCTCTTTATTTTTGTAATCTTCGCGACTAGAGCGAAGTATACATCGATTTTCATTACTCCAACTGCAACCGTTTGATTGGTACAATTTGTACACCCTTTCTCTCCGTTAGTAAAGTTTTTAATTTGTATTCCCTCCACTTCCAGGATAGGGGTATACTCACTTTATCATTCCATTTGTAACACCTTGAAATATCGAATATTGAAATAGGGACCCTATAAAGTATATATATTCTTGATCGTCATAAAATTCTAAGACGATCTAGCCATGTCCGTCCGCTAGCATCTAAACGAAAGGAGCTAGAACGTCCAAAATTTCCATAAATGCGTCTTATAGGCGTAGATCAGTTGGGATTGAAACTGGGCGAAATCGGCCCAAAGGGAATTTTTTTTCCCTCCCTAAAAATATTCATAATAACCCCTAATATTTTAGAGTACTTAAGCATATTTTTTCAATATGCCTGCGTGTACTTACTTGATTGTGCTTGTACTTGTTGTATGTGCATTCCACTATAACAAAAGCGTGCACCGTAAAGTGATTTCTATTCGTAGGGGGTGAAATGGGACAAAAGGGATAAAAATGGTACATATCAAACGACAACACCTAGAAACACGAAATGTGGTGTGTACATTCCACTAATTGAGTAGATACATAATATAAAAGTAAAATGGGTAAAAGGGGAATAGAGGGATAAAAATGGTACCAACCAAATGACCGCATCTAGAGTTATGAAATTCGGAGTATATATTCCTCTGACTGCGTAGACACGAAAAATAAAAGGGGTTTTCCAAATTCGTACTTTCAAGGGATACAATGGGTACAGAGGGATAGAAATAGTACCAACTAAATGACTACAGCTAGAATGATGAAATTCGGTGTATACATCCCTGTAATTGCATAGAGACGTAAAATAAAGCGATTTTAGAAACTCGTACTCTTAAGGGGTAAAATAGGTAAAAGGGGATAAAAATGGTACCAACCAAATGGTCGCAGCTAGAATCATGGAATTATGTGTATACATTCCTCTGACTGCATAGATACCCAAAATAAAAAGTCTTTTCCAAATTTGTACTTTTTATACACTCCACGAGAGTATTATGTCTTTGTGCATTTGTTTGTAACACCAAAAAGGAAACGAGATAGACCCATTGTTAATTATACCGATCGTCTTAGAATCACTTTCTGAGTCGATTTAGCAATGTCCGTCTGTCTGTCCGTCCGTCCGTCCGTCCGTCCGTCCGTCCGTCCATCTATTCTTGTAATCACGATACAGGTCGCAATTGTAGACAGAACCAAATGAAACTTTCCACAACGATGTTTTTCGGGATAAGGACGAACGCTATTTAATTTGAAGAAAATCGGTTCAGATTTAGATATAGCCCCCATACGAATTTCACTCCCGATTTGACTCTTTTCACTCTAGATACCACATGTTACAACAGATTTTCTTTAAAATTGGCAAAACATCTTATATTGTAACTAGAAACACCTGTGGTAAAAATGTGTTAGATCGGTTCAGATTTATATATAGCTCCCATACAAATTTCTCTCCCGATTTGACTTTTTCCGCTCTAGAGACCACATAATGTATCAGATTGTCTTCAGATTTGGTAAAACATCTTATATTTCCACTAGAAACACCCATGGTGAATATCGGTCAGATCGGTTCAGATTTATATATAGCTCCCATACAAATTTCGCTCCCGATTTGACTTTTTCCGCTCTAGAAACCACATATTGTATCAGATTGTCTTCAGATTTGGTAAAACATCTTATATTTCCACTAGAAACACCCATGGTGAATATCGGTCAGATCGGTTCAGATTTATATATAGCTCCCATACAAATTTCGCTCCCGATTTGACTTTTTCCGCTCTAGAAACCACATATAGTATCAGATTGTCTTCAGATTTTGGTAAAACATCTTATATTCCCACTAGAAACTCCCATGGTTAATATCGGACAGATCGGTTCAGATTTATATATAGCTCCCATATAAATTTCGCTTCCGATTTGGTTTTTTCCGCTCTAGAAACCACATTGTAATGTAACAGATTGTCTTCAGATTTGGTAAAACATCTTATATTCCCACTAGAAACTCCCATGGTAAATATCGGACAGATCGGTTCAGATTTAGATTTAGCCCCCATACGAATTTCCCTCCCGATTTGACTCTTTTCACTCTAGATATCACATATTACAACAGATTTTCTTTGAAATTGGCAAAACATCTTATATTGTAACTAGAAACACCTGTGGTAAAAATGTGTTAGATCGGTTCAGATTTATATATAGCTCCCATACAAATTTCTCTCCCGATTTGACTTTTTCCGCTCTAGAGACCACATAATATATCAGATTGTCTTCAGATTTTCTAAACATATTATATTATAGAAACACTCATGGTGAATATCGGTCAGATCGGTTCAGATTTAGATATAGCCCCCATATAAATGTCGCTCCCGATTTGACTTTTGCCGCTTTAAAAGCCACATATTGTGCTCGATTGTCTTTAAATTTCGCACAACATCTTATAATCTAACTAAACAAAACTATGGTGAAAGTGGGTAAGATCGGTTCAGATTTAAATATAGCCCAAATTCAAATGTTGCTCCCATAAGTTTAACCGATTTTGGCCAAACTATACATTTTATATTTCACCTATTTCGTTCCAGGTTTCAATATATCCTCATACAAATGTCCTTTCCGATATACAATTTTTTGTCAAACACATACATTTACAGGATACAAAAAACCTTCCCATTTTCACTTTTTCACCGAATTGAATTGTATTCGGATTGAAAGTGGAGTGTATCATAGAGTCGGCCCCGCCCGACTTTAGCCTTTCCTTACTGGTTACTTTTACGGTTGATTCATGAAGTTAGGTTATTTTGTACTATGTACGTGAGATAATGGATTTTCAAAACTTGTACATTTGGAAATAAAATAGAATGGAAATACAACTAACTGTAGCACCCACTATCTGCCTATATTTATGATATTTAAGCTTTTTTGAAAATATAAATATAAGAATATTTATTTTTAGAATTGACTTGGTATATTGGTAGCCTTGCCGTATAAGCGAGGTTGAAATAAAAAATATTATATTTATTTATAAAATTATTTTTCAATATTTGTATTTTTTGGTGTGGCTGTATTAAATAAATACATTTTCCTGTAATATTACCTCACATCTGTGAAAATCGACAGTCTCTGTGGAATGCAATCCATGGTGGAGGGTATATAAAGTTCGGCCCGGCCGAACTTAACTCCGTTTTTACTTGTTTGTTTTTTTTTTCACGTTTACACAGTCAGAGTCATTTGATCAATTCAAATCGGTTCAGATTTAGATTTATATTATATTTCAGCTAGAAAACTTGTAGTGAAAGTAGGCCATATCTTTTCAAGTTTTAATACAACCCTCATACAAATGTCCTTCCCGATTTAACTTTTTTCTCTCAAGGTATTACAGGTTTTAATGAAAGTAGGTCACATCGTTATATAGTACCCATACAAAAATTATTCCCGATTTCACTTTTTTCTTGGAATTCAGAATTAGCGTAGAAAGTGGAAGGTATTCGGCCCCGCCCGACGAAAAATGTTTTCCTCTGGACCGATTTCATCCATTTTCAATCCCAACCGATCTACAGCTGTTAGACGTATTCTTGGAAAATTTGGACGTCTTGTAATAGCGTAGAAAGTGGAAGGTATTCGGCCCCGCCCGGCGAAAAATGTTTTCCTCTGGACCGATTTCGTCCATTTTCAATCCCAACCGATCTACAGCTGTTAGACGTATTCTTGGAAAATTTGGACGTCTTAGATCATTTCGTTTCGTTAAAACGATCATTCCATGTCAAGCGGTACGGTTTGTGACCTCTATAGCCGCGATTGTTTTGAAAGCTTGTGTATGTATTCTTCTCATAAAAATATTGTGTACGTATTTTTGAAAAATAAATAATTTTTTTTACGATTTATGATCAATTTAACAGTGAAAGGTGTGTTGATTTAGTCGCCTATAACTGCTACAGTTGACCGATTTAAATGTGTTATACCTTGTTTTGGAGGTAATTTCAATTACTTTTAAAGTGTTGAAGTGGTGCATTACAGCCGGGTTAGATTTTTTAAAGTTTTTACAATTTTAATTCCTTTATTTTGATTTTCGAAATGATTACAATAAATTTTAATGAAATTTTATGTAGTGTTCATAGGTCTCTTTTTAAGCGACTGTGTGAGTTTGAAAGTGGTGAAATGATGGGTTCTATTTTTAACGATTTTTTTACACAAAATCATTCAGAATCGTGGTCAAACCCCGTACCGCTTGACATGGAATGACTCATATACAGGTTGAAATTTTAATCTGTTATATACGGAATAACAAAGTTAGTCAAACTCCCATCCTATGGTGGAGGGTATAAACTATACTACTTTGTGCCGACTATTCCGCGCCAATTTCTAAACGCTTTAACTTCGGAAATAACTTTAATTTCATCATGCGGAGACGCTTAAAATATTCTTTAAAGTATATAGAATTTTTAGAGGAAACGAAAATAAATAAACGCAAAAAAATTTTGCCGAAAGACTTAATATATATTTTTTTCTTTTTTTGGTTTTCTAAACTCGGAAACGATATTAAAGAAATTAATAATGTTTTACTAAAATTCCAATTTTCGCCGATACCTTTTAGATTTATACTCTAAAATAAAATAATGAAAATATAAATCCGATCACATATGTTTATATGGTCAATCAAACGTCTTTGTGCTGCAAATTGCACTTTCACAGAGAAACAGTGCACACTGGTCCCAAATCCATTTTTTATGGCATAAAGTCGAAAAATAAACATAGGGTCTTGTAATTTTGCACATTTGCTAGACATATCATACGCAAAAAACAAAAAATAAAATTGGGCCGATCGGACCACGCCCACTACCACCTCCCATATAAACTCAATATATAACCAACATAATTATCGCCCTGTATTGGTACAGGGTGACCAAAAACAAAATTTTATGAAATCTTAAAAGAATGAAGAGTTGTTTATTTTGACGAAATGTGTTTTTCTAAACATTATTACAAAAGCAAAATATATCATAGATATATTCTACTTTAAACTGCAATTTAAATAATTATTTCAAGAATTAAAGTAAAATGTATACATGTGTACAAAAAGGTGAATGATGTTGTATACCATTTTAAAGGTACTTTCAATGCCTTTTAAATAAAATATTGATGGGTCTCGTACACAAAACTAATTCAGAGATATAGTCATATATATGTCTATGGCTAATCAAAAACTGTGCTAAAATAAAATTACAATTTTTGGAGTTTGCCGAAAAATGCTGACGAGATATTAATTCCACCATAAACTACAACCTCAGAGGAACACTTTCACATTTACACTTTGAGTCAAGTTGAGTCATACATATAACTTTTGGTCCACGACATATATAGATTATGTTCTCTACAAATCACAAAATTACAATACCTATGAATACTTACAAGACAACAATAATCATAAAATGTTAAATACAATTTTACAACTACTAACTCTTGCCGTCAATTTTCATAATATAGTCACTTTATTATTTTCTTTTTAAGTCTTGATTTTAATTAATTTGTAAAACTGCTTTATATCAAAATTAATCCCACTTTTTTTTGAACCGCAAAGTTTAAGTACCATTCAGGCTTTTGATGTTGCCACCTAATTTTCTCCAGTATATTTTCTTGATTGCTTGGAGTGTTGCCATAAAGAAAATATATACACATTTACCACTTTCCAATTTTATTTTTTTTTAATTTCTGCCAAAAAAAATTGATTTGGGACCATAGTGCAGTGGTTAAGGAACAGTCTCCAAAACATTGCGAAAAATCTTTTTTTTGCTGGCATGGAAAATCTCGTTATCTTCGTTAAAATCCCAGCTATTACAAAATAAAGTAAATTATTATGTTATCTAATTAATAGAGGTTATTTGAGCTATTAACAAAAAAATAAAAAATCATTGTTTTTAAATTGTTTTCCATCTACAAATATTGTCATAACTTCACTTATCCATTGATCTTTTACTTGCAGATACTGTTAGATAGAATGTAAATTACTTTTATTTAAATATGCATAAAAAATGAGAAGTGAATTGACAATATGTCCGTGCCTCAATATTTATAGACATGTTAATAGGAATTTTTCACCAATTGCCCAATATTACAATACTTCAAACCAGAATATATGATTTCAGATTCTGTATATTTGGACAAAGTAATAATATTTAGCATTTTTGTGTGAGTTTATATTTTAAAGGTAACTAAAGCAATATGTTGCTTTAATTTTTTTACATTTTTAATGTAAATTTCGTTACTATAATTGCTCGAGCACCAGTTCCTCATTTATTCCCCTAGCTTTCTTTAATAAATGAGTTTGCCACAAATTTATATCAGAAACATTCACACACAACAAGCAAATATTTTGCAAAACAAACTGCAACGGCAATATTTTGTTGACTGCACTTCAATAATGTTTACAAGTTCTGTGGCAAAAAGTCGAGAATGGGTGTTCAAATAAAGTTAAAATGCTGTTCTACTCTGGCAAATTTTAATCCAGTCTATATTCAGCACTGGCACTTGGCACACTACGACCCGTCCTGGTTAGTGAGATGGGTGTTTGCACGGTTGGTATTGGTGTTAGTGTTGGTATTGTTTCATTATTTATGCAACAACAGCAACATAAACAGTCGTGCATGCACATACTCACTTCAACATGACCATAGACATTTGCACTTTGTAGACTCCTGTAAGCCAGACACAATGTTTCATTGGTGTAGTGTAACTTAATTTTGTTGGGACGACAGTGCGTGTTGCGTCTGCTGACAAGCAATTGGAAGGGGTCTAAGGTCCAGACATTCTCATATTGTCGAGAAGATAATTTAAGAGCTTTTTGTGTTGCGCACTCATGCAGAGTTCAGCCGTAAAGATTAGATTTGTTTAACTTTAGTTTGTTATAAGTAAAGTTAATGAAGCAATAATTTAAAAGAAAATAAAACTTGAAGTTTCATTTGCAAATGGTTTGTTAGAGGTTCAATTTTGCAATAACGATCACAAATCGATCAGATGTGGCAATACTCAGTTTGGTTTGCCATTTCGCCAATATTCTGTTTAGTGATGAGGCTAATTTTTGGCTCAATGACCATTTATATATAATTTTGCAGCGTTTGGAGTGAAGAGAATCCAAGAAAGATGCATTAGGCACCGTTACATCCACAAAAACTTACTATCGGGTATACTTTACGGTTATAATATTTGGTGGTTACTTTTTTCAAAATTACAGCGGTGAGAATGTTACCTTCAACAGAGGGATCTATAGAGCAATGATTATCGACTATTGTATGCTTCAATTAAATGGAATATTGCCTGAAGACACATCCTGTCGACAGGACAAACCAGCAACGTATTAAAAGAAAAAAATGAGTGAACACTTTATTTCTCGAAATGGACATGTCACTTGGCCTAGTAGAAAAAAAATGTTGATGGAAAACTTAAAAATATATACATAATTCGTTTTCTGGGATTTTTGGCTTTAACTAACGAAGAAATGTTGACTTTTCTAGGTAGAATAGCATTCATTATTATTTTTATTTTCAGGTTTATGTTTGACATTTGCGAAATGGGACGCGTCCAACGGATTCATTGGCCCATTTTTCTTTAGAAATGAGCAAGGTTACCGTCAACGGAGAGCGGTACCGTGCACTATGGTCCCAAATCCATTTTTTTTTGCAGAAATTCAAAAAAATTAAAATTGGAAAGTGGTAAATGTGTATATATTTTCTTTATGGCAACACTCCAAGCAATCAAGAAAATATATTGGAGATAATTAGGTGGTAATAATGTTTAGAAAAGCACATTTCGTCAAAATATACAACTCTTCATTCTTTTAAGCTTTCATAAAATTTTGTTTTTGGTCACCCTGTACCAATACAGGGTGATAATTATGTTGGTTATATATTGAGTTTATATGGGAGGTGGTAGTGGGCGTGGTCCAATCGGCCCAATTTTATTTTTATTTTTTGCGTATGATATGTCTAGCAAATGTGCAAAATTACAAGACTGTATGTTTATTTTTCGACTTTATGCCATAAAAAATGGATTTGGGTCCAGTGTGCCGTGCCATGCTCTACGAATTTTTGTTTCCAAAAATTCAAGAGAATGACATGGACGACATTTGGTTTCAGCAAGACGGCCACATGTCACGCAGCCAACGCAACCATCTATATTTTACGCACTGGTTTTGAAAATCCAATAATCAGCCGAAATTGTGATGTAAGTTGGCCGTCTCAGAGCTGTGATTTGAGCTCTTTCGAAAAATTGGGTTGATCGGATGAGGTACATACTGCCGAGCCTGTCGTGGTAGTCATATGAATTATATTGTGTTCCATTATTAAATGACATAATTCAACATTTAAAATAAAACCAGAAATTTGAAAAGATAATCAGTACATGTTCTATTATAGCGAATTCTTATTTAAAAAGTGAAATGACCCACCCTATATTTTTCATTCACGGTAGATATTCATAGTTGAAATACATCATGATCTGCAAAATTTTATCAAGATCTGATGTAAGATGTAAGAGCTGTAGTAGAGCAGAATGGGGGCCCAATTTGTATGATGGGGCTCATATATTTGACTTTCATAGCAGGTATTTTTATTTGAAATTTAATAAGATCTGTGAAATTTTATAAACTTCTGACGTAAACCTTGGGTTCTTGAATGGTAGAAGTAAAAATGGAGGCCCATTTGTAAGGGCACTAGATTAAAAAGTGGACACATATAGACCACTTTAAAAGTAGGCATTCTTATTTGATGATCTGCAAAATATTATCATCATCCAATGCTAAATGTGTGTTCTAGAGCGGTAATAGCGTAAAAAAACATGGACCTTAATAGCTAGCTTTCAAAATAGGTATTTTTAGATATAATATGGTGTGGGAAAATTGATCAAGATCCAATGTAAAACGTGGATTTTAGATCAGTAATAGTGTAAATCGAAGATATAGGGGCTATATCAAAACATGGACCCATGTGGTCCACTTTCCCATTAGCTGTTTCTATTTCAACTATAACATGATCCTGAATATTTGCTTCAATTTTAAATGTGCATTCTAGAGCAGTAATAGTGCAAATCGGAGGGATATTTATATGGAGCCTATATCTAAATCTGAGCCGATTTCCTCCAAATTCAAGTCCTTGGGCTAAAAAAAATTACTACTACAAACTTCATGGCAATCGGACAACAAATAGAGTGCGAACAAGCTTGGATGGTCAGCAGACGGACGGAGGGACGGACAGACATTGACAAATCGATTCAGGTGATTGTAAGCCGATCGGGATACTTAAAGGTGGATCTATCTCGAATATTTATTGGTGCTACAAACATTTGGCTGAAAATTAACTTATAATGCCCTAATCCACGAAGTGTTATAGGGTATAAACATCATGGTCAAGAATTACTTCAAAAGCTATTAGCCACTGTTTCAGGAAGTCTTGATTTATTACAGGACAGGAAACATATTCACTTAATAAGATTGTTGTTTTTCAGATGCTCTAGTATTATGTCTTTGTGCATTTGTTTGTAACACCCAAAAGGAAGCGAAATAGACCCATTGTTAATTATACCGATCAACTTAGAATCACTTTTTGAATCGATTTAACGATGTCCGTCCGTCAGTCCATCTATTCTTGTAATCAAAGTACAGGTCGCAATTGTTGCCAGAACCAAATGAAACTTTGCACAACAAAGTTTTTCGGGATAAGTACGAACGCTATTTAATTTGAAGAAAATCGGTTCAGATTTAGATATAGCCCCCATACGAATTTCACTCCCGATTTGACTCTTTACACTCTAGATACCACATATTACAACAGATTTTCCTCAAACTTGGCAAAACATCTTACATTTCAACTAGAAACACCCACGGTGAAAATGAGCCAGATCGGTTCAGATTTAGATATAGCCCCCATACGAATTTCACTCCCGATTTGACTCTTTTCACGCTAGATACCACATATTAAAACAAATTTTCCTCAAACTTGGCAAAACATCTTACATTTCAACTAGAAACACCTATGGTGAAAATTGGTCAGATCGGTTCAGATTTAGATATAGCCCCCATACGAATTTCACTCCCGATTTGACTTTTTCTGCTGTAGAAACCACATATTTTAACAGATGTTCTTCAAAATTGCCAAACACCTTATATTTCAACTAGAAACACCCACGGTGAAAATTAGCCAGATCGGTTCAGATTTAGATATAGCCCCCATACGAATTTCACTCCCGATTTGACTTTTTCTGCTGTAGAAACCACATATTTTAACAGATGTGCTTCAAAATTGGCAAAAACTTCTTATATTTCAACTAGAAACACCCACGGTGAAAATGATCCAGATCGGTTCAGATTTAGATATAGCCCCCATACGAATTTCACTCCCGATTTGACTCTTTACACTCTAGATACCACATATTACAACAGATTTTCCTCAAACTTGGCAAAACATCTTACATTTCAACTAGAAACACCCACGGTGAAAATTAGCCAGATCGGTTCAGATTTAGATATAGCCCCCATACGAATTTCACTCCCGATTTGACTCTTTACACTCTAGATACCACATATTACAACAGATTTTCCTCAAACTTGGCAAAACATCTTACATTTCAACTAGAAACACCCACGGTGAAAATTAGCCAGATCGGTTCAGATTTAGATATAGCCCACATACGAATTTCACTCCCGATTTGACTCTTTACACTCTAGATACCACATATTACAACAGATTTTCCTCAAACTTGGCAAAACATCTTACATTTCAACTAGAAACACCTATGGTGAATATTGGTCAGATCGGTTCAGATTTAGATATAGCCCCCATACGAATTTCACTCCCGATTTGACTTTTTCTGCTGTAGAAACCACATATTTTAACAGATCTTCTTCAAAATTGGCAAAACATCTTCTATTTAAACAAGAAACACCCATGAAACAGACCAAATGAGCCAGATCGGTTCAGATTTAGATATAGCCCACATACGAATTTCACTCCCGATTTGAGTTTTCCGCTCCAGAAACCACATATTTTAACAGATTATCTTCAAATTTGGCAAAATATCTTATATTTGCATGAGAAACACCTAGGATGAAAATGAGTCAGATCGGTTCAGATTTATATATAGCTCCTATACAAATTTCGGTCCCGACTTGATTTTTCCGCCCCAGAAACCCGGTATTTTCATCGACTTACTTCAAATTGAGAACTGGAAGAGCCTATTGTGAAATTCTTCCCGTTTTCACTTTTTTCCCGAATTGAATTGTATTCTGATAGAATTGTATTCTTACTTCATATTGAGAACTGGAAGAACCTATTGTGAAATGGGTCACTTCATTACATGTTTGGATATAGCCGTGATACAAAATTCTTTTCGATTTGACAAATTGAACCAGGACATATTAGCCTATGATTAGGAAACATACAAAAATTCTTCCCGTTTTCACTTTTTTCCGAATTGAAATGTATTCTGATAGAAAGTGGAGTGTATCATATAGTCGGCCCCGCCCGACTTTAGCCTTTCCTTACTGGTTTTCGTATGTAATTTTTTTGTGTTGCATTTTTCGTAATTTTTTATTCTGAAATAATAGACCCTTGATTTTTTTGATTCTTGTCTTAGAATAACTTATTGAACGTTTATAGCATTTTTTTCGGATTTCAAAGTGACTACCGAAAACTTTTCGAATTTGGCGTTTGTATTTTGTAAAAAATAAATAGTTATTCATCATTTAGGCACCACTCGAAAGGTATTGATTCCTCCTATTTATTTTTCATTGCATCTCTTACAAAATATTTCCATGAAATATGAGTTTTTAAATGACCCATATTCCTATGTTAAATTAAAACGAATGTAACTTCCACAGAGATATTTTGAATCAGCTATATTTTGGTATTTGATAATGTTTTAATGATCACTTTAAGTGTACTAAATATGGTGGGTTTTGCCACGACTCTTCTAGTACCTCCCACACAAATTACCCTAAACTACGTAAAATTAAAGCTGTTATAATACGAAAGATCGGAATACTGTGAAATTTTATATTTGGCAATGCTTTAACAGAAGTTACATTCGCATGGAATATGGGCGATGTTGCCACACCCCTTCTGGTACCTCCCACAATAAAACGGATATAATATGTATACGGGAGCGAAAATAATTTGTAAATTGATATTTAAAAATGTTTTTATAATCACTTTAAACGTTAAATATTTAAAATATTTACGCTTTAGCCACGCCCCTTCTTGTACCTCCCACACAATTGCATCTATCCTAGGTAATATTAAATCATTCATACTTATATACTGGAGCATGAAATCCACTATGACTTGATACTTGATCATGTTTGTACAATTGTTTTATAAATGTGGACCAAATGTGTGACATGAACCTCCTAGTACCTTCCACACAAATTATTTTGCCCTTATAGCTTCCGTATATTCCCAGGCAAATATTTCGGATCCTGTTCCAAACATTATGTGTTCTAGAACAGGTTCCACGGTAACAACTACCCGTTCTACTAATGGTTCCAAAGAACCGATAAAGTGAAACCTGTTATAGAACTTGTTCTTCAGCATACCTTACTGTTTTGATTTGTATTGATTCCCTGGAATAGAAACATATCATTATATGTGTATATACAAAAATTTAGCAAAATCTTCATGAAAAACCAATGTGTGCCATTCATTTAACGAAATCCACAATATTCCCCAAATATCTCACCTGTTTTATGAGTACCCACAAAATATTTCGACTGTAACTCTTACCTTCGCGTAGCGAAATCGATTTTACATAACCTATAAAAATCATGTTTTCGTCATTAGCAGAAAACCTTTTTCAAAAAGGATTATTTCCACTTACTCCTTATTCCGGATTCTGGATTCTCCGTGCCAACAATTGACTGATTGGAACCCAAACTCTTGTTTCAGGTAACATATGTATAATAATATCGACTGTACGCGTATTTTTCATATCAGTCGAATCCAATCTGAATCAACAATAGTTTAAAATATAGTTTTAAAAAATCTCATATAGAATTCACCCACGAAACAGCAGATTCCACAAAGAACTGGTTTGTGTTCTAGTTTTGCTAGAGCTATCAATGCTAGAGCTATAATTAGAACAAGTTCTGTGGCAGTACAAGTTGTTCATCAACCGGTTCTTTGCAATCGAAAATTGTGCTGGATATGTTCTCTGCGAGTGAGGGTATATATAAGTCGGTTTAGCCGATCGAAGCTTACTTACTTGTTTTTAATAACGTTTTCGAGTTTAGAAAGCTAAAGTACATCAGAAAATGTTATACATAGCTCTTTTTGTTGCAGAAATCGCAGGTGTCATACAGAATTTATATTGTCTTAATCGGTGTAAATTTGTATTTTATTTTCTTATGAATGAAAAAGCTGGCCTAATCACGACATTCGTTAATAATTGTCGAACTTGTCGACTTTCTTTTTCTAATCATTTCCATTAATTAACATATTAATTGTATTAGCAATCTATGTAAATGTAATAAAACAGTTAATTTCAAAAAGTCGATTTGGAACGATTTCATCTCACGTCTCATACCAAAACTTAGACCTAAGTCTAAGTCCGTTCCATTTTTACGACAAAACTGATGTAAAATATGGATCCTGGATCAGTAATAGAATAAATGGTAACATCAGTAAGGTGATTTAAACTCTCAACCGTGGTGCTAGCAATATTTTAATTGATTTTCATAATTTACATTGAATTCGTTTTAATTAAAACTCCTTTTATAGTTAATATTGGCTATATTGTCAACATTTTACTTTTTGGTAAATATTTGCTGCAACTGTTATTTTAATTAAAAATCAACCTCTGCCGAATTACAGCTCCAGTGGAAGCCACCAATGAATGAGTAAATAAATATGTATGTGGCTGCTACATATATGTAGATATTAGGGATGTCGTTGTCGATGTCGAAAGAGAACATAGACTCTCAAATTCTGGAATTATATTACTTGGATATTCTAGAAATGTTGTAAGGAAAACTAATATAAAAAGGATCGGCCTTCGGTCTAAAAGCGATAATCAAACACTATTCGGACTGAGGCAAAAATGCCGATTAGCCGAATATTTATGATTCTTATACACTCCACCTTAGAATGGAGAATTCGTTTCCGATAATTCTTTCCTGTGTATCGAGAAACAATATTATTGGTTTGTAGTTTCGCGATAATAAACAAATTTATGATTTTGAAGAGAAATTCGACCTCGGATTAGCATACCAAAATTTCGAATCATTTTTTGACTTTAAAAAGCCACAAGTATACGATACTCTCCACCATTCTCGACCAAACTAAAAGATTTTAGATTCTAATAATGGATTCAAATTTCAGTTTAAATTTCGGAAAGTGTCCGAAATATGTTTTGATCCCATTTAAAAACCTTTCAGAATATTATGCTCTATTATCGTTAAAATCCAAATCACTATGACAAGGTTTGTCAAAATAATTTAAAATTTTTGGATCACAAGGAAATAAACAATTAGACAGGGAAGAGTTCCCGGATCCCAGGAACTAAATTCAATACAGAGTCCCGAATGACATCCCCGTGTACGCGTCCCTCTTCGGTGAACAGCCAGCCGACAACAAACACTGTCACCCTGACTCTTTCCGTTCCAAAGGGAGCAAGAAAAATAATGAAAATATCATCTGTAATATGGAAAAAACATTTACCAGCCAAACCAACCAAACAAAAGCCAACGAATATGCTCACTTTAATATGAAACAACGCCGATATGTACGAGTATCAAACCAACCGACAGACCGACGACCAACACTTTGGTACAACGTTTTGTGGTGGGCTACCATTGTAAATAACGACACAGGACGATAAGGCTCCATTGTTGGCTGTTACTGTTGCTGTCACTCTTGTCGTTGTTGTTGTTATGTTGGTGGCGTCAGCAGTGGTGCTGTTTGGTGTAGTGTTGTTATTGGTGGCGGCAATATTTAAATGTTGGCTACCATAACAAACAATCAGGCAACAACACCTTAGTCTGGCTGACTGGTTGGCTTGCTGACTGGACTGGACTGGTTTGAAGGCAGAGGACCAGACTCTGTCTGGCAGGTCAGCCAAAAAAAGAATAAAAACCCACAATAAAGACCAGAATGAAATAACAACAAAGGGCAAAGTTAAAACCATTATGGAAGTTAACATAATTTTGATATTATCAGTTAAAAGGTAGAAGTCCAATATGTAAGCAATTTTATATTTTCACCGTATACCCATGCCCATAGTGCCGGAGTGACGTATATTTATGCGGATGCGGACGTGAAAGGAAATGGGAAGGTGTATGTGTCATTCTTCTTAAGTCTATCCATGCGAGAGGAGTAGCACAAGTCTGGCACAACAATTTTGGAAAATGCACAACAAATCAACTCTTATCACTGTGGCTTTATTGAAAAGACTAAAACAGGCAGAGAATGGAAGTATATACATTAATTTGTATCAGATTGTGAGCTGGCAGTATTATCTCATGCATGTACAGCCTTCGAAGAGTGGTCCTCTCAGAAACTCATCATCCACCAAACTTTTGATTTGTATGCACTCCACGAGAGTATTATGTCTTTGTGAATTTGTATGTAACACCCAAAAGGCAGCGAGATATACCCATTGTTAATTATACAGATCGACTTAGAATCACTTTCTGAATCGATTTAGCAATGCCCGTTTGTCTGTCAGTCCGTCCGTCCGTCTGTCTGTCTGTCCATCTATTCTTGTAATCAAAGTACAGGTCGCAATTATAGCCAGAACAAAATGAAACTTTGCACAACGAAGTTTTTCGTGATAAGTACGAACGCTATTTAATTTGAAGAAAATCGGTTCAGATTTAGCCCCCATACGAATTTCACATCCGATTTTACTTTTTTAACTCTAGATACCACATATTTTAACATATTTTCTTCAAATTTGCTAAAACATCTCATATTCCCACTAAAAACACCCATGGTGAAAATGGGTCACATCGGTTCAGATTTATATAGAGCTCCCACACAAATTTCGTTCCCAATTTGTCTTTTTCCACTCTATAAACCACATATTTTATCAGATTGCCCTCAAATTTGGCAAAACATCTTATATTGAAACTAGGAACAATTGTGGTGACAATAGGTGAGATCGGTTCAGATTTATATCCCATTCAAATTTCGTTCCCGATTTGACTTTTTCTGCTCTAGAAACCACATATTTTAACAGATCTTCTTCAAATCTTGCAAAATATCTTATACTTCAACACCCATGGCGAAAATGGGTCAGATCTGTTCCGATTTATATATAGCTCCCATACAAATTTCGCTCCCGACTTTACTTTTTCCGCCCCAGATACCATGTATTTGCACCGAATTTCTTCAAATTGCGAAAGTGTGTCACTTCATTCTAAGTTTGGATATAGCCCCGATACAAATATTCTTCTCGATTTGACAATATTAGCCTATGATTAGGAAACATACAAAAATCCTTCCCGTTTTCACTTTTTTATGGAATTAAATTGTATTCGGAGAGAAAGTGGAGTGTTTCATACAGTCGGTCCAGCCCAAATTTAGCCTTATTTGTTTAATTCTGTAACTTTTGATCGCAAAAATATGTCTTGACAAAATTCCACATGGGTATGGGGGCTACGTATGTACAATTTTTGAAAATACGCACTGTGTGATTTCTACCGGAGGCAACGACGTTGAGTTTGGATTCAACTGAAAACAGTGCTGGTGATCACTAAGAAACTGTCTAGTTCTTTACGATAGCTGCCCATTTTCATATATTTTTCTTCATGTTAAGATTCAAAAGCAGAATTTAGTGCAGGTCTTTTGGCTACCAATCCAACCTTACACGATCATCTTTGAATTCAGCAAATTTGAAGATTTACATGTACCCTCGCCGAATATTTGACCTATATAATTGGCTTTCAAAATAGGTGTTTCTAGTCTAAATGTAAATTTGATCAAGATCCGATGTAAAATGTGCATCTTAGAGCTGTAATATTGTAAATCAGTGGTACATTTGTATCGGGGCTATATCATAACATGGACCCATGTGGTCCACTTTCCCTTTACCTGATTCTACTTCCAATATAACATGATGCTGAAAGTCATGTAATCATGAAAATCATGTCATGATAACATGTAAAATGTGTATTCTAGAGCAGTGAGTGTATTCTAGAGAGCATTAGTATATTTAAATCAGAACCGATTTCCACCAACTTCAATACCGATCGCCCTTGGCCAAAAACTGAATCCACATCGAACAATAGAGGCGAACATTTGTAGTTATAAACGACGGTGCCTTCTAAATAAAGAGCGAAAAGTATTTTATAAAACCTTCGATCTGTTTCCTTTCATAAAACCATACAATGTTAGGACCAAGATTGTTTCAATGTTTAATTTTGTATAATTTTAAAATATTTAATTTTTTATTAATTACTAAGTATTAATTATATCAGTAAAATAAAAAAATATATTTAATGCTAATTTAATTTAATACTAATTTGCGTTATATGTTATATTAATTCATACTAAATAAATATTCTGTTAGGTTTCCTATTGTCAGCTCTAACAAACAAAATGGTTTGCTTTAGTTATTGAGCACTGACAACAGATGATAGCTGAGCTGGTAAGAGTGCCGTAGTAGCAACCAGAAGGACCGCTGTTCTACCCCCGGTAGCGGCGGATTTTTTGGATACTAGTGAAAAAGTGGTTCCTTTGCAACACTTTAAAATAACTTTTAAGTCTTTTAAAATAAAGGTCTCTCCTATGACAACTCCATGTTAAATTCATTGGTTAAGATCGAAATTTTCACTACATCCTAATCACAAGATGAGCATCTTTTTCTCTTCTATGGGTGATCTCTTTTTGCTGGGTTACTGCTCTCGAACACATATATAATTTTTCTTTTGTGTCCTTGACGTAGTTATAATGCGGATCCTAATAATTGCACTAAAATCACTCCTATGATCTAAATATCCATATTTATTTTTACCTATGAAAAGATCTCCAACAAAATAGAAATTTCATAACATATGAGCATCGATTAAAAACGATGAAAAGGACTTCCTTCTGACAACCCCATATTAAATTCATTAATGCAGATCCAACTTTTCACAACTTCCGGATTACAAGATGGGGATATATTTCACTTGGGATGCTCTTTTTTGCTGGGCATTTGAATACTTATAAACAGTTATACATCCAACGCATTATTTTGATATCGATTTGTTTAGAATATACTTGATAGGAATATTTTTTTCCAGAATTCAAGCAAAAAATTTGAGATTTGGACACGTCAAAATTGAGAGTTTTTGCCGCTGTACAGCGACTTCTTGAAACTACATGTCTTCCAATAGCTCCATCTGTAATGGGATTTGTCACTTTGGCCAAAAACAACGACAAGTGTCTGCAACATAAAAACTGTAAATTTCCTACCCTCCGCTGACCAATCCCAGTCAGTGTAAATGCGCAAACTTTATGAACTCAAATATTAACTTTGATGATAAAGCGGCGTTAGGTTAAAAACTTTGTCCAACGGATACCCTTACATCCGGCAGAGGCACGGACACAGACACCCGTAACAGACACAAACACATAAACATTGCAATGGTTAACCTCAAATTATGGTCACCACACCTGAAAATGTTGAATGTGTTAAAACATACCGACAATATTTTCCCTCCGCCCACTCCTCCCGCAAAATATGCTTTAAATTTTCTCCACTTTCGCTGGTATAAATTGCTATTTCCTTGATGATGGCGGCACGGCGTCAGGTCGAAAAACGTGGAGGCGATACAATAGACAATCGTAAAATCTCAGTTTTAGGTGCCTGCAACACATTTAAAGCTGTTTATCTGAAACACAGCCACTTTTAGTCGACAACGGCAGGCGAGGCATACAAAAACGTAAAAACGGCAGCTCATAAAAAGCCAACTGAAATTCCTTTAAATGTTCAGCTTTAACCACTATCACAACACAATAAAACTGAAGATAGCTGCAAATATGCTGCCGCATCGCACACTGGGGCTGGATAAATGAAAAGCGACGACAAATAAAGAATTATATTTGTTCATCAATTACTTTTTCTTAGGTTTTAATTGTTTTTATACCATCCACCTCCAGGATGGGGGTATACAAACTTTGTCATTCCGTTTGTAACACATTGAAATATCGACCTGAGATCCTAAAAAGTATATATATTCTTGATCGTCATAAAATTCTAAATTTTCCTTAAATGCGTCTTATAGTCGTAGATCGGTTGGGATTGCAAGTGGGCGAAATCGGTCCAAAGGGAAACATTTTTCCCTCACAAGTACTAAAAATACCCATAATATGCACTAATATTTTAGAGTATTTAAGCATGTTTTTTCAATCTATCTACTTGTAAAGGGTGATTTTTTAAGAGCTTGATAACTTTTTTTTTAAAAAAAAAACGCATAAAATTTGCAAAATCTCATCGGTTCTTTATTTGAAACGTTAGATTGGTCCATGACATTTACTTTTTGAAGATAATTTCATTTAAATGTTGACCGCGGCTGCGTCTTAGGTGGTCCATTCGGAAAGTCCAATTTTGGGCAACTTTTTCGAGCATTTCGGCCGGAATAGCCCGAATTTCTTCGGAAATGTTGTCTTCCAAAGCTGGAATAGTTGCTGGCTTATTTCTGTAGACTTTAGACTTGACGTAGCCCCACAAAAAATAGTCTAAAGGCGTCAAATCGCATGATCTTGGTGGCCAACTTACCGGTCCATTTCTTGAGATGAATTGTTCTCCGAAGTTTTCCCTCAAAATGGCCATAGAATCGCGAGCTGTGTTGCATGTAGCGCCATCTTGTTGAAACCACATGTCAACCAAGTTCAGTTCTTCCATTTTGGGCAAAAAAAAGTTGGATATCATCTCACGGTAGCGCTCACCATTCACAGTTACGTTACGATTCGCATCATCTTTGAAGAAGTACGGTCCAATGATGCCACCAGCCCATAAACCGCACCAAACTGTGACTTTTTCTGGATGCATTGGTAGCTCTTGCAATGCTTCTGGCTGATATTCACTCCAAAATCGACAATTCTGCCTATTTACGTACCCATTGAGCCAAAAATGAGCTTCGTCGCTGAACACAATTTCTTTCTTTCTGAACTTTCTTAACAGAGCACGCATTTTGATAATAAAATTCAATGATTTGCAAGCGTTGCTCGTTAGTAAGTCTATTCATGATGAAATGTCAAAGCATACTGAGCATCTTTCTCTTTGACACCATGTCTGAAATCCCACGTGATCTGTCAAATACTAATGCATGAAAATCCTAACCTCAAAAAAATCACTCTTTACTTACTTGATATTGGGTATGTGCATTCCTCCTATAACAAAATCGTGATTCTTTTAAGTAGGGGGCGAAATGGGGCAAAAAAGGGATAAAAATGGTACCTACCAAACGATAACAGCTAGAAACACGAAATTTGGTGTGTACATTCCCCTAATTGAGTATATACATAATATAAAAACAATTTTTCGAAATTCGTACTTTTAAAGGGTACAATGGGAATAGGGGGATAAAAATGGTACCAACCAAACGACTGCACCTAAAATAATACATTCTTTTGATTGCGTAGACACGTACAATAAAGTACCAACAAATTGTACCACCCAAATGACAGCAGCTATATTATTTGTTTTGGTTAGGATATGTCAAAAATTAGCATTTTCCTGTTGGAGGGTAAATAAGGTTCGGCCTGGCCGAACTTAACGTATATAAATTAATAAAGATATTATCATTCAGATGATTTTTCACTGAAATTTTGATGGATTTTGCAGAAAATATTTTGAAAATCTTCATAAAAAATAACCCATCCTTTCACCACTACGGATTCAAGAACATTACTTTAAAATTTCATCATCCTTTTGAAAATCAAAATAAAATAAATAAAACTTTAAAATTGGTGATATGAATTGTTTTAGCGCGAGGCCATGAAAAAACTGATGGTGTTGTTTTATTATTTATTTTTATTTTCCCAATAAAAATAAAATTTTAATCTAATTTGCAAAATGACAGACATTTCTGAGAATTCCATTCTTTCAATTTGTTGTCACATCTTTCATGGCAATATTCCACTGTGCAACCTCGTGCATGGTATATGAAAAATGCTGTTCTTTCCCCTTTGCTGTTATTGTTAAATGTTGTAGGATATCCCAACAATGCCGACAAGAACAAAAATGACAACTTCGCTGGGGAAAAAGGAAAAACACCTAACACCAGCCACTTCCGCTATCTCGCCAAACTCGTTTCGTTTGTACGGGTGTGTATTTTTTACTTTTGTCGCTATTGCGAGAGCGCGTTGTTACACGTTCAGGTGTTTGACTTTTGTAGGTGTGTTTGTCGTGAGCTGTCAGTGCAGGGACATTAAAGGAATCTGAAATATTTTAGAAATTTCATTTCTTGTTTTGACACTGCAAATGGTTGATATATTCATTTTATGCGCAGCCATACACGGCGCACTCATATTTAGTTGGAATGGTGTTAACATAAAACGTAAGTGGCATGTTTGTTTGGAAATTGTCGAAAAACTCTTTAAGGGAGTAAAGTAAAAAACGGCGAATGTCATTTTTGAAGGACATTTAAACTGGAAATTGATATTGAATAGAATGCAATCTTTAAATGTTTTCTTATATTTTACAATTAAAAGTCTATTTTGTCCTCAACATTACATTTCAAAATGGAATCTTACCACTACGGAGTAGTCCAAGTATACGGTGGACCAATTAAGATTTTTACCGATTAATTTAACTTTGAAAGCTAGAATAACATTCATTGTATAATGAACCCTCACTCTACAGAGTAGGAGGGTATATATAATTTGGGATAGAACAAAAGTGTAACGCATTGAAGGAGTGACTTAAGACCCTAAGTATGTTTGGACCAAATCCGTTTCGCGACTTTTTAAGCTGTTTGAGCCATGTCCGTCCGTCCATCTGGCTGGTGTAACTCTCGAAAGGAGTTAAGGAATCGATTCAAACTTTGCACATGGTAATATTTTTTCCAAACTTAGATTAAGTTCGAAGATGGCGGAAATTTCCACGCCTCTTCTGGTACCTCCCACACAAATCACCCTAAACTACGTAAATTTAAAGTTGCTATAACTTCTATAAGGATGATCGTAATAGTGTGAAAATTGACATTTAGCAATGCTTTAATAGGAGTTACATTCGCATGAAATGTGGGCGATATTGCCACACCCCTTCTGGTAACAATAAATCATCAAAATCATTTGAGATTTGATATTTGAAAATGTTTTTATAATCACTTTAAACCTAAAAAATATTTACGCTTTAGCCACGCCCTTTCTTTTTACCTCCCACACAATTGTCTCCATCCTAGGTAATATTAAATCCTTCTGCACTGGTGCATAGAATTCACTATGACTTGATATTTGATGTTTATACAATTGTTTTATAAATGACGAAATGTGTGACACGAAGCGCCTAGTACCTTCCATACAAATTATTCTACCCTTATAACTTCCTTATATATATTCTCTGAGAGTGAGGGTATATATAAGTCGGTTTATCCGACTGAAGCTTACTTACTTGTTTTTATCTTTATTTTCTGGTTTATGTTTGACATCTGCAAAACGCAAACTGTAAGAAATTTACGTGGAAGCTTTCCGAAAAGAGATCAGTTGAGCCTTCATGAAGCTCATTTTTATCTCTTTGGCTATGTCAATAAGCATAATGGCCGCATATGGACCCTATATTATGGGGTTCAGAAAACACACACGTGACTATTGAGAAGCCAATGCATCCACTGTTTGATGTTGATTTTGGACTGTGCTGAAAAATTGGGTTGATCGGATGAGGTACAATCGATAGAGCTGCAAAACAATCGATAGTACTATAGTTTAATTTTTAAGCCACTATCGATAGTATTTATACTATCGAAGATAGTATACTATCGAAGAAAAATACATTACTAAAAAAACACCGCTGACGGCGCTGTGAACTCATGTAAGAAAGCACACAACAGATTAAGAAATCTTAATTCTAATTAATGTCTTTTTATTTTAAAACAGGGTGGTATTATTTGAAGTTGACGGTTCTACAATATGGGACAATATTTGCAAAAATCAAATAGTGGGTAATATTTTGTAGTTCTTAATTTTGTTCATAGAAGGTGATACATTGAGTATTGGAAGGTAATTATTATAGTTCATTTCCTTCATAAAACAACATATTCGTTTTTTTTCTTACAACATAATGTCAATGGGATGTCGGCAATGAAATATTGTGCCTTACGTTACATACACTGTGCAACATTTTTGAAGTCATTTCAAAATAACCATATACGGACACCGCTACATGATAAAAGACCAAAAAAAAAAATACCCGTGTTTTTTTTCCCCAAAGTCATGCACTTTTTTTTATGGGCCCCCAGAGATTTGAGGCCTCGGTGTAATTTTTGGAAAAAAGTGATCATATTCTCAGGCTCATATCTTGCAAACCGTTCGGAATTTTCCAAAAATTTATATTGTGTGCTGCGGCTACATATGTGTTGTTAATGTTGTTGGTACAAATGGATTGCGACTACTTCGCTGCTTTGAATTGTCATGTGTTTTGTTAGTGCAAATTTTTGGACCGACGACTTTGTTGTTGTTTGTTGAATGGCATCGATGATGTCGTGTGGGTAAGAAATACTGGAATAAACAATTTTTCACTTTTGCGGCTACCTAAGCGCTACCTAAACGGTGTTAAGAATAATTCCTAGGAAGTTCATATGTTCTAGAAAGTTGTTTATTGAAATCTTAAGTACATTTTTGTTGTTGACTGTTTCCTTGAATTTTTAACGGTTTGCTACCTATGGACCTGAACAGGGCAAAAAAGGAAAAAATCTAATTTTTGGAAAATTTTTCACTTTTGCGGCTACCTAAGCGCTACCTAAACGGTGTTAAGAATAATTCCTAGGAAGTTCATATGTTCTAGAAAGTTGTTTATTGAGATCTTATGTACATTTTTGTAGTTGATTGTTTCCCTGAATTTTCAACGGTTTGCTACCTATAGACCTGAACAGGGGAAAAAAGGTTTAAAAAAATCGAATTTTTTTAAGTTTTTTGCGATTTTGACCTTGAAGATGAAGTTTTTTTGATTTTATATGTTCTTTATGACAAGAGCTAGAACTTTGCCTCAGAGAGTAAATCAAAATTCCGAACGGTTTGCAAGATATGAGCCTGAGAATATGATCACTTTTTTCCAAAAATTACACCGAGGCCTCAAATCTCTGGGGGCCCATAAAAAAAAGTGCATGACTTTGGGGGGAATAAAAAACACGGGTCTTTTTTTTTTTGGTCTTTTATCATGTAGCGGTGTCCGTATATGGTTATTTTTTTTTTTCGTGTTGCACTGTGATATGCAAAAAAACAAGTTTTGATATGAAAGTTTTATCAAAAAAATGATCTCCTTGAAACTAAGTCATTAGTTTATTGCAATTGTTTTGTTTTGTTTTTTAATTAATTTGAATTTAAATAAAACTTCATTTTTAATTATGTTTCGTTTGACAAAAAATGAAAAATCTACAATTTTTCCCCGAAACTATCGCAAATACCGAATGGGACGACTATCGATTGTTTTGCAGTTCTAACTGTCGAGCCAATCTTGGTAGTCATATGAATGATATTACGTTTCATTACACTGTGTGTAATTTTCATGGAAATATAACCATATACGGACAACACTACGTGATAAAAGACCAAAAAAAGACCCATGTCACCCAGTTTTTGTCTCCCAGAATTTTGATTTACTCTCTGAGGCAAAGTTGTAGCACTTGTAATAAAGAACAAAAATTGTGAATGTAAAATAAAAATATAAAATCAAAGAACTTCATCTTCAAAGTCAAAATCGCAAATGCCGTCGAACAAATCTTATAGACTGTAGTGTGCGTAGGTGCGTATACGTGCTGCTGATTAAGAATAATATTACTCATACGCACTGTAGTTTGACTGTACATTAACAGAAACATTCCTGCAAGATATATTTTTCCTACCAAAACGGTGTCAAGAATCATTCCTAGGAAGTTCATATGTTCTAGAAAGTTGTTTATTTAGATCTTAGGTACATTGTTGTAGTAGATTGTTTCCATGAATTTTGAACGGTTTGTTACCTATGGACCTGAACAGGGAAAAGGGTAAAAAGTCGAATTTTTAAAGTTTTTTTTTGCGATTTTGACCCTGAAAATGAAGTTTTTTTGATTTTATATGTTTGTTGGCCATATTTCTGTGTTGTCGGCCATAGACTGCGCTTAAAGATTTTTCGGTTCAGATTTAGATATAGCCGCCATACAAATTTCGCTCCCGATTTGACTTTTTCCGCTCTAAAAATCACATATTGTACCCAATTTTCTTTAAATTGGAAACAATTAGAAACGCCTATGCAGAAAGTGGGTTAGAACGGTTTAGATTTCGATATACTTTTATTTATATATATAAAAATGTTGCTCCCAAATGTTTAACCGATTTTGAAGATACAAGAATCCTTCCCGATTTCACTTTTTTACCGAATTGAATTGTAATAGAATAGAAAGTGGAGTGTATCAAAGAGTCGGCTCCGCCGACTTAAGCCTTTCCTTACTTGTTTTATATCTTTATTGGCTAATCGCACTCCAAGAATATAATGTAAGGTATATAAGAATCTGCTCAGCCGACGTAAACGACGTTTTACATGTGCACTCTGACAAGAAACCACAAAATTTGAAATTACAAATATTCTCGATAATGAAGGAAACTTTTGCACCAAAATTGTCTATTCTATTCATTGTGGATGTTGGAGTGTGTGTGTGTGCTTTTATCTTGTGGTTAAAACATTTTGTCATGTTTCAGACAACAAACATCAGTCAATGCGCTCCCTTAAGAAACGACCGGCCATCATCCACCCTCTAGACCAAAAAGCTGCCAATGCGTCTTTTTTCGTTGCTGTTAATCTCATTTTTCGCCATTATCTACAGCTTATAAGCAATTTATTATGAACCATTTCAATATTTTATTTAAATCAGATCACGTTTTGTGTTTTGTGCCGTTTTTTTATTGTATGCGAATCCGTCTTTTTGTGTCAGTCCTCACTCACTCCCTGTCTGTCCTTTTGGATTTGTGTATTTCTGTGTGTATCCTCGCGTGTGGTGTGTGTGTGAGTTCTGGTTTTCTTGTGGGCTTTTCGACCCGCTCTCTCCAACTCCTGCACCAAGTGTCCTTTGTTGTGTAACTAATTTATTATCTTGTAGAAATTAATCTTGATATGTTGCCTCGTTTTTGTTTTGTCTTTTTTCTCTTCTTTTTTGTTCCAACAAAACATTCTGGCGACTTTATTGAGGGGGCCTGAAGTCTCTATTCAGACACGCAGACACACAGAGCCAGACAGACGATCTGCGTTTACACATCTGCGTAATATGATTGTGAAGTCATGCACGTATTTAACGCAGTTCCACAAAACGGAAAATGGAATACACAAGGCACAGTGGTGCAGTGTCCGCAGGGTCGAATTTGATGTACTCTAATTGCCGTGGAATGGTTAACGCTGATTGTACTAAACCTATAGATTGGAGGAAACAGAAAGAAGGTAAGTAAACCAATAGAGCATCATCATTACCTTAATATAATAAGTAAAACCTTTTTATTAAGGCTGTTTTCTTATAAGTCGGTATACCAATCGATGTGTCCTTTCACTTCACATTGGTACCAAAAAATGAGAAAAAATACAAATTTTGGATAAAAAAATTGTTATATTTTTCATAGCAAACATTATAACAAAGAAAACATTGTCTATATATATCGATGGATAAATGTAGAAGTTATGCCCCTCTTTGTAGGCGCAAAATAATTTTTTTATTATGATTTTTTAAATTTTTGCTAAATGGTGCTGATATCCCTTTTACAAAATGTTTTGTTTTATACTTTTTTAATTGTGATCCTCTACACCTTTTCAAAATTATATTCAGAAAATACAAATTTATTTTGAGAAATGTAAATTCATATTAGGAACATATAAAATCATAACTGGTAATATAAATTTATAATAGGAATATATTAATTGAAAATGAAAATATAAATTCATAATGAGAATTGTTCATTTATATTGAGAACTATTAATTCATAATAGGAACATACCAATTCATAATGAGAAATACAAGTTCGTAATCAGAAAATCCAAATTCATAATCAGATAATAATCATTCGATTATAAATTTTACTGTTTCCGATTATGAATTTATATTTTCTCTTTATGAATATATATTTCCTGAATATGATTTTATATTTTCTCATTTTGTATTTATGTTTCTCATTATGAATTTGTATGTTCTTATTATAAATTTATATCTACACACAGAGAATGAGATTGTTAGAATTCCATCAGAGCCAATAGATAATGATATAACCACAACTATTTTTATTGAAAACACCATATTTCCATATTCTTCATAGATAAATAGCTTAATGTACTATAATAACATGGTCATAACCAAAAGAATGTAAACACAATAAAAACATTGGATATATCAATCGAAGACAATAAAAATATTTTGTGTTTAGCTCTTACAATTGTGACAACTACTTTTTACACAGAAATGAATACTTTAGTATCAATAATTAGTGATGACAACAAATAATTTATTTCTAACAATGAAATTTGCATCAAAAAGCTTAGTTTTTTTGTCATCAGAAAATAAATAAACAAACGTAATGAAAAAACAGAAGGCTACAAATTTTTAACAAAATAAGCGCGCAAATTTGGAAACCAAACAAAAGAAGTAAGGTAGTAAGTTTATCTCAAAAACTAAAAGACTACGTGTAAGCTAAAATATTGTGGGGCTGACGCTTTACAAGAAATTAAAAAGAAAAATACTAATATCTCAATTCATAATTTTCAGATGAATCTGAATGACTTTATTTATATAAAAAGTAACGCCTACATAAATGATGAATATGGAATGGGAAAAATGCTTTTCAGAAAGATTATTCAAAGCAGTTCAAATTCTAAAGTCGTTTCAATCTTCGGACTCCTCAAATCATATACATATAAATGCTCTTTCCAATTTACTGTGGAATCAGTTGCTGAGGACGTTTATATCAAACAGTTTTCCAAAACCAAAGACGGCAGTGCTCAAAAAATTCTAGTTCTGAAGGATTAAACGAAGGTAGCTTTTTTCCATTGCTAATGTAATTTTGTTCGAATATATTTCTACTTTATATTCTAGAATAGTAAGAGCTTCCTTATTACTGTCATATATGTTTCCTTCGACGGTCGTACGAAACCCACAAAGAAAATACGCGAAAGTTTCGAAAATCGAAATTCAAGAAAGTTGATAAGAAATACTTTGGTGATGGCCCGTTAAAAACAATCGAAATTTGTTTCTGCATATATATGACCCTTAAAATTACATATCAACCCGAAGCGAAATTTTTGCTAAAGTATATTTATATATAGTACCAAATAACTCAAGCATTACGAGGTAAAATATTAGACAAGATAAATAGAAAAAAATGACAATAAACATCAAGATGAAAAACTGCATATAATTCGAACAAGAGAATAAACATTTTAAAATCTTTAAATAGCAAGCATCAATTGAAAACTGCAACAATACTTTTGGACAATGACTTTACCTACAAAACTGTTTCATACATTAAAATGAAAAACTGCAATTACAAAATCTGTCCTTTAGCTAAAGAAATTTGCGTCGTGTTTGGTAATTTACTTTCGAAAATAAATGTAGTGTTTTGTTTGGATGTATCTGAAAATAGTGCATCTGTTTTTAGATTAATTGAGTATATCATTCTCAAATGTGAAATTTCAGTGTTAAAATTATATAAACATGGTACTTCGATAGACATTTCCCCCTACAGAGTTAGCTCTAAGGAGACATTGTTGAACCAAAAATCCTAAATGTAAAATAGTTGGAATTTGTTAAATGGAAATATTAGTTATTATATTGTACTGTATTTTAAAATGTAATAAATAAAAAAACCAAAGGTAAAACCATGTCTTTGTAATGAATTTCGGTCATGATAATCGAATACATAAAAATGTATTCAATCAACAAATGGCCGCAACAACCAAAGATCGGAATCCGGACTACCTAATTTAAAAACAACATATAACCAACAAATGATAATAACAAAAGATATATATAACAATTTAGTTGCAGATACCGTTTTGATAGTTCGTTGTACCAAAACATTCTAGATTTATTGTCCCTGCAACAAAGAATTTCAGATCACAGTACTGAAAATGCTATTGTTGCCACAAAAAGTTGGTTATACTGATGGAATCACCTATGCAATATTGTGATAGTACGTAGAACTACCAAATTCGGTTGGCAAAAAATTCCGTTGTGGTAATGAATCTGTTTTCTGTGTATATCAATAAGAATTTACATTTCTCAATATGAATTTACAGTGCTGATTATGAATTATCATGTTCCTCTTATGAATTTACATTTCTCAAATTATCAAAATTGTATGAATTTACATATTCTGATTATAAATTATATTTTGTTATTATAAAGGTGTAGAATTAAGGGAATTTCAAAAAAAAATATGTGTCATATTTTACGAAGTTTTAGCTTAAATTGATTTATTATCGAATATAGTCAGTTCTATGACACCTAAAATGCTGACATTTTGTGCATATAAAGGGTGATTTTTTAAGAGCTTGATAACTTTTTTTTTAAAAAAACGCATAAAATTTGCAAAATCTCATCGGTTCTTTATTTGAAACGTTAGATTGGTCCATGACATTTACTTTTTGAAGATAATTTCATTTAAATGTTGACCGCGGCTGCGTCTTAGGTGGTCCATCCGCTTAGTCCAATTTTGGCATTTCCACGTTTTTGAGTAACAGAGACCCAATTGGTGCGAACGGCGACGAATCGAAAATTGGTGGTCATCATTAACACTGGCCGATACAGCTGCGATATTTTCTTCAGTTCGCACTCTACGTAAGCGTGTTGGTGGTTTAATGTCCAACAATGTAAATTTGGTGCGAAATTTAGTCACAATAGCCCGAATAGCCGCTTCAGTGGGTCGATTAAACTGACCATAAAATGGAAGCGCGCAATGAACTTTCTTAACAGAGCACGCATTTTGATAATAAAATTCAATAATTTGCAAGCGTTGTTCGTTTGTAAGACGATTCATGATGAAATGTCAAAGCATACTGAGCATCTTTCTCTTTGACACCATGTCTGAAATCCCACGTAATCTGTCAAATACTAATGCATGAAAATCCTAACCTCAAAAAAATCACTCTTTAGTATGCACGTGTATAGTAGTTGTGCCAGAAATGTGCAGTAGTGAAAAGTGGGCGTAGTACCTCCCATTAGAAGTTAAAACCTATGACACCTAGAGTGTGAAAAATGGGTGGTATTGGAAAAGGGGGCGAAATTTTGTGTGAGTGCATATAGCATCAATGTGCGGAGGTGTGCCAGAAATGGGCGGTTTTGGAAAACTGGAAGTGGTACCTCCCATACGAAGTTAAAACCAATCATCGAATATAGTCAGTTGTTTGACACATATAGTGTTGAAATTTTGTGTGCGTGTTTATAACATCAACGTGAGTAGTTGTGCCAAAAATGGGTGGAAAAAGTGGGCGTGGCACCTCTCATGCGACGTTAAAGCCTATTGTCGATTATATTCATTTCTATAACACCGAGAGTTCAGAAATTGTAAATGCACGTAGTTGCGCAAGGATGGGCGGAAAGTTGGCATGACCCCTCCCAAACGTCCCCTCCCTATTTTAAAGTATATTCGCTTACATGACACCGAGACTCTTAAATTGTTGTGTGAGTTATTTTAGTTGTAACCTGCTTAGACAATATACAACAATATTTGAATTTTCTAAAATTATACGTTTTCTTTGAAATTTCATAGGTTACAAAAAAAAATTACACACTATTTGATTTTTACATATCTTTCTCCATTCGCCGTAAACTAACATTCTGTTCTTCAATTTTCTCCCTGGAACATATCCATTTCTTTAGTATCTCAGGGACGTACCTTGATTATTTTTGATACATATATTACTGATCACGAGAACAATCAATATGAAACCCCTGGCAGGGGTTCAGCTAGTAAAAAATAAAGTAAAAAAAACTTTTTTTATTTATATGTTTTCATACCAGCAAAACTTTTTCCACAAAAAATTGCTATCAAAAACGCCTTTAATTGAACATAGAAAAGGTGTAATCGGACTTATATTTTCCAAAATGTTTGTATTTTTTAATATATCCATAAAATAATTTGTAATACCGCTTTGGTGTTCAGAAAGACAAAATACACCAGACAATTGTATACATAGCCCTTCTAAAGAATTTTTGTTGCATATTATAGCGCCCAATTCTATATTATCCTAAGTAAACATACTGGAAAAGTTTTTGTCGATATCATTGCAAAATTTTGCTGTGAAAGCATTTGAATTTCTAAATGTTAAAACAGTTAACATTTAACAGGATATTTTATTAGTAAATATCTCGGAAACCATCCATCGTACTGTAATTTCCTTTACTTCATGAAAATTAAGAGTTCTCCAAGTCTTCCTTATAATTTTTCCGGTTATAATTTTTCGTAGTGATATACTACCGATTACGACAATTTCATTTTCTCAATATATACTTATACGATCCACAAACGCTAAGCGGCACTCGTCCCCCGGTTAGGCGTTTATCGAATCGAAAAACTCGAACAGCTGGTGGTGCTTTGCTGTAATGAAAAATGTTATTTCACTTGGGCTCCTCATCAGCCTAGTATGTAAGTGGTTCACCTCATGTGAAGCATATTTTCATCTTTTTTTGTATAAATTCCGATGTACTTTCAGTTTGTTACACTTCGACACCAACAACAATGAAATGAACAGCTGAGTTAGCACAGCGTTATCAATTCATTCTCATATCCGTTCATAATTCCCAGCGGTGTTGCCATACTCACACATTTATCTGAGAACAAGTAAGGAAAGGCTAAAGTCGGGCGGGGCCGACTCTATGATACACTCCACATTCAATCCGAATACAATTTGATTCGGTGAAAAAGTGAAAACGGGAAGGATTTTGGTATCCTGTAAATGTATGTTTTTGACAAAAAATGTTAAATCGGAAAGGACATTTGTATGGGGGTATATTGAAATTTGGAACGAAATAGGTGAAATATAATATGTATAGTTTGGCCAAAATCGGTTAAACATTTGGGAGCAACATTTGTATTTGGGCTATACCTAAATCTGAACCGATCTTACCCACTTTCTGCATAGGTGTTTCTAGTTGGATTATAAGATGTTTTGCCAAATTTAAAGAAAATCGGGTAGAATATGTGGTATCTAGAGCGGAAAATGTCAAATCGGAGGCTATATCTAAATCTGAACCGATCTACCCAATTTCTGCATAGGTGTTTCTAGTTGGATAATAAGATGTTGTGCCAAATTTAAAGAAAATCGGGTAGAATATGTGGTTTCTAGCGCGGAAAATGTCAAATCGGAGGCTATATCAAAATCTGAACCGATCTTACCCACTTTCTGCATAGGTGTTTCTAGTTGGATTATAAGATGTTGTGCCAAATTTAAAGGAAATCGAGTACAATATGTGGTTTCTAGAGCGGAAAATGTCAAATGGGGAGCGACATTTGTATGGAGGCTATATCTAAATCTGAACCGATCTTCCCACTTTCTGCATAATTGTTTCTAGTTGGATTATAAGATGTTGTGCCAAATTTAAAGAAAATCGGGTAGAATATGTGGTTTCTAGAGCTTAAAATGTCAAATCGGGAGCGACATTTGTATGAGGGCTATATCTAAATCTGAACCGATTTGCCTCAAATTAAATAGCGTTCGTCCTTGATCCACAAAACTTACTTGTGCCAATTTTTGTTAAGATCGGACTATAATTGCGACCTGTAATTTGATTACAACAATAGATGGACAGACAGACAGACGGACAGACGGACATTGCTAAATCGACTCAGAAAGTGATTCTAAGTCGATCGGTAAATATAACAATAGGTCTATCTCGCTTCCTTTGGGTGTTACAAACAAATGCACAAAGGCATGATACTCTCGTGGAGTGTATAAAAATGTAACCGTTGAATGAGAAAACCAAAATGTTTAACCGGCACTTTATCGCTTCGAAATACTAATGTCCCGGTTAGTTAATTGGCACTATATATCGGACTATGAGAAAATGGCCCTTACTCTGTTTTCATTTTCCTTTTCAAACAGTGGTTTAAAGTTGTCTTGATCATTTTCTCCACTATAAAAATACAATCGTGAGGCCGACCGATTTCTTGACAGTTACAAATATTGATGTACATTGCAAAACGAAAATTCTTCTTATAGCGGCAAATATTGACTTAAGTAAAGAACAAGTACAACCCGAAAATGCAAAACACCAACCCGAAATTAATCATGTTTGCTGTATGTTAAAAATGTTTTTTCTAAAGCATACCTTTAGGGGCAATATTTTTTGGCATTCGAATAGTATAAGTGTTGCCGTGATAGTTTGTACCTGTAAGACCAACAACAAAAGATTTCAATAGTAAATTTTTTATAACCTTCGTTCATTTTATAGGAATGGTTTGGCAGGATGTGTGGTTGATTTATTAATTAACAAATCGATTAAAATCTATAAGGACTTCATTTGAGATGTTGATTCCTTTTTATTTAATTATGGGCTAGAATGAATGCATTATTAGTGATAATGTATTAACGTATATTAAAATTAAAAAGAATCCGATTGAACCATAAATAGGGTGGGCCATTTAATATATTAAATTTGAACTTCCGATTACTTCGACTTTTTTAATTTTTATTTTCAGGTTTATGTTTGACATTTGCAAAGTAGGGCGTAGCTTATAGCGCTCGAACAAAATTTTGCAATATTAAAAACCTACTGCCAAAGTAGAGAGTCTTTAACGCAAACTGTAAGAAATTTACGTGGATAATTTTCAAGAAGAGAACGGCCTTCATGAAGCTCAATTTCATCTCGGTGGCTATGTCAATAATCAAAATTGCCGCATATGGGTTTCAGAGAACGCACGCGTTACTATAGAGAATCCAATGCATCCACAACGAATCAATGATTGGGGTGGTTTTTGGCGGGTTGATTGGATGAGGTACTGCCGAGCCAGTCGTGGTAGTCATATGAATGACCTGAATGTTCCATTATTAAATGACAATGTTCAACCTTTATAATAACACCAGAAATTTAAAAAAAATAATCAGTATTATTTATAGTCGATTCTAATTTATAGTTTTTAATCGCCAACTCTATATATAGATCGGATGAATATACCAATCAAACAGTTTCGCTCGGGTAGGGTTTATTATGCCCACTGTGCAAACTTAAACTCGACGACTTTTCGGCTTATTAGTATTCAATAAAATCTGATATATTTGAGTGAAACTAATGTTACAGCCTACAATATTCTGCATCTACATTGGCGTCCACTGAATCAGACTTCTTCACTGATATATTTCCAATTGTTGCTGACAAAGAAATTTAATTTTGTGCCGAACGCAAAGACAAACACAACGTATACCCCCATCCCAACCCCACATTCATCATTCATCGCCAACTAAAAAAGACAAACAAATATCTGAACATTAAATGCGGATGGGGTCATATCTTGCCAGTGTTGTCTTTTTTGCAGCACTGCTGCCGCAGATCCTTCACTTATTGCCTCCACGAAATGAGGCCAAGAGGGTGATTTACATCAACAACCGCATGCTTTAAGTTCACTTCAAAGTTTGTAGCGAAAGGAATCAAACACAAATAGTCAAAGTAAAATTTATTAAGTTTTTTTCCCTCCCATCTCATGCTAAAGGCTCAGACAAAGTGGTGTGCGGATTTCGTCAAGGGTGGCGTGGGGGTGATATAAAGTTTGAATGGATGGTATGTTATGGGTTTGAGATACTCACTCACTAGTTTGTCTATAAGCATTTGCTTTTATTACGTTTCACTTTGGGTCTTAACGAGTGTCACGTCTTTTTCAAGAGATACAGAGAGCGAGAGTTTCTGTCTGGCTCCATGCCTGCACTGCACATGGCTAACAGAATCAACAAAAAGATGTGCGTAACATACGCAACCAACCACCCACCATCCCACCCTTTCGGTCTGGACCAATGCTGATGGCAAACAATTGACTGCCTGTGCATGCATGTGACGATAGACCAGCATACACCCACGATATCACAAGTTATTGGCGCCTTGCCCGTACAAGAGTTCTTCCTCGTCAACTATTTTGTTGAGTGTATGTGATTTTACGAGGTCGGTTTGAAAAATCACAGCAAGGAAAGATCAGATCGACCTGATGCTCGCCAAAATCATGATGCTTAAAATGCTTAAATCTATACCAAAATACTGATCTGACAAATCTATTTGCGTAATATTACGAAGAAAACATTTTTAATAAATAAAAATACTAAGCGTATTTCAATAACGAAAATAGGCAAAAATAATGATCCAAACATGATTTTTATAGATGAATTCTTTCGTATTGATAAGACCTTGCTCCCTTAGACCTGTGATTATATTCTAGAAATACGAGGCCTCTTATAAAATTCCATACAAAATAAAAATAGTAGATACGTAAGAGCTGGAATTTTTCAGCTATAGAACACTATGTCTTAGGGCGTATCTATTATGAAAAGTATGGAATAGCAACAAAAAAGTTGGTTGCATGTGTACAAAAAGGAAAAAAACTTCGTAGAAGTGAGGTAACATTACAGGATGTCAATTATTTTTAATATAGCCAAACCAAAACAAATAAACATTAAAAAAAAATAATTTTAGAAATAAATATAAAATAAATTCTTATTTTAATCCATTCATACTATACGTAGCAATCTCATTACCAAGTAATGTGGGGAATAAGGCAAAATCAGAAACCTTCTCTACTTATTTTTCGGATCCGTTTCTAATTATTTTTATAAAGGGATTGTAAAAAAATAAGGACTTCCACGCACGCTTACAAAAAGTTGAGAAATAAGTACTTCCACGCAAGCTTACAAAAAGTTAATAATATAAGTACTGGTTGGTAACTATGTTGGTTGACGTTGTTGTGTGTTGTTGTTGGTGATTTGAACAAACACATTAAAACTTTTCTCGCAACTTCATTATATTTCATAATTTGTATGATGAACAACCACATCTCGGCAAGCGAACGTATACACAAAAAATACAGATTTGTTGTCATAACAAAAGGTACGGAACAATAAGAAGAATGGGAAATGTATTTTCCATTCTTCTTATTGTTATTGTTGTTTTTTTAAGATAGTATTATAATACTCTTTTAGCAATAAAATAAAACATTTTGTTAAATTCCAATATTCTTCTACCAGTTAACTTTATGATGCTGCAAAGATATAACTCGCATTCCGCGTAACATATGGGAAAATCTACAAAATAGTCCGATTTCAATTTTGAAAAATTAAAAATTTCAAATTAGAGGCACACGTTTCATTTTAGCGTCAACTTGTTAAAAATACATTAAATATAAATAATGTGCTCGCGTGCATCATTTTTTTCAAGTGCTGAAGAAGTTATAATCGGATTGTCCCTTTTGGTTCTATTGCAAGTTAAGCCTGAAAACCCTATGAAAATCAAAAAAATTGAACCTAAAATGGCTCTCGGTACCAAAATAATAATTCGATCTACAGAGTGATTTTTTTGAGGTTAGGATTTTCATGCATTAGTATTTGACAGATCACGTGGGATTTCAGACATGGTGTCAAAGAGAAAGATGCTCAGTATGCTTTGACATTTCATCATGAATCGTCTTACAAACGAACAACGCTTGCAAATTATTGAATTTTATTATCAAAATGCGTGCTCTGTTAAGAAAGTTCATTGCGCGCTTCCATTTTATGGTCAGTTTAATCGACCCACTGAAGCGGCTATTCGGGCTATTGTGACTAAATTTCGCACCAAATTTACATTGTTGGACATTAAACCACCAACACGCTTACGTAGAGTGCGAACTGAAGAAAATATCGCAGCTGTATCGGCCAGTGTTAATGATGACCACCAATTTTCGATTCGTCGCCGTTCGCACCAATTGGGTCTCTGTTACTCAAAAACGTGGAAATGCCAAAATTGGACTAAGCGGATGGACCACCTAAGACGCAGCCGCGGTCAACATTTAAATGAAATTATCTTCAAAAAGTAAATGTCATGGACCAATCTAACGTTTCAAATAAAGAACCGATGAGATTTTGCAAATTTTATGCGTTTTTTTTTTTTAAAAAAGTTATCAAGCTCTTAAAAAATCACCCTATATTTAGCACTTACACACATTATTAGTAGTACCCATATTCACCGATCACACAGGGTTGCCACCAGTTATTTTTCAAACTGCGGATGTGCTCTTCAAAAAATATGAAATTTCATGATCTGCACGCATCGACCTGATGATGTTCGTACTGTCATAATCTCCTTGTCGCTGAAGGCACACCAAATCGTCCGGTCGCCTTTTGTTAGTATCTCTGTCGTTTATAATCCAATATTAAAAAATTTGCAATTACGTTCACGCTGAAAGCGCAAAAAAGAAAATTGTATCAATTTTCGTTTTATGCAAAAACAGAGTGACAGATTTTGAAGAGCTACCATTTATTCCTCAGTGATGGCACACGCCCTTTTCAACATATAGAAGATTCCGCAACATCATTACTATCATCCACAAAAAGATCAGAATGATTTTCTCTTATGCTGAAAAAGTTATAGCCAAAAGAGTTGAACAACTCCCGAAAGTTACAAGCAAAAATAGGGTAAATTAGGGTAGACCTTAGCTCAGTAGACTACATTAACAGCATAATTTTAAAACTTTAGGATGTTGGCGATGTTAAACTCGTCGTTTTGAAAATTATGACACTCTCAGAAATATTATATATTGCTCTTAAAGCGGTTAGAAGCCTGAGTGACATGGAATCGTACTATACCGTAGATATGCCCATATGCACACTTCGATTGACAAGAAACAATTAAATTTTCTTCAACAATCGCAAATATCTTCGAGGGACGATCGCGGCAACATCGAAATGGCTGGATGACAAAGCTACACACAAGTCTATGTGTAGCAAAACATGGATGTGTTGTTGCCTATAACTACTTTTTTAAGCCATTATAAGAACTTGGTAATGCAAAAAATAATGGGGTGACATTACCGAGTTTTTGCTGGGTACTAGCAAATACCAGCTACTTCGTATGCGGAAATTTTTTCAAATGGGGTGGTAATGACAATATTTTGTCTACGTAAAATTAAACCTGATATAAATTCTATACGGATGATCGGAATACTGTTAGTATATGGGCGATTTTGTGACACCCTTTCTGGTACTTTCCACGTAAATTGAAATAGGGTTTTGTCAAAATAAAACTGATATAACTTCCATACGTATGGTCGCAATTATTTGCAATTCGAGATTTTACAATGTTTTTAATCACTTTAAACCTACAAAATATGCATTATTTTGGCACGCCCTTTGTAGTCCCTATCCAAGTTAAAATTGTTCACACAGAACACTCTCTGCGCCGCTTGTGCCCTTAAACATACAAATTTCGAAAAATTTATTTATGTTGCGTGTCTACGTACTCGGAGAAATGTACACACCGAATTTTGTAATAGCAATTTCATATTATAGCTTTGGTTGGTGCCATCTTTATCCCAATTCCCCCAATTTGGTTGGTACCATATGAACCACTTTTGATCCGCTTCCCACTTTAAAGTACACATTTGATACAATCCAATGCAGTAATTATATATATACCTATCTCGATACCTCGGTGGATACTATTTTAATCACTTTATGTTTTAAATTCTACTTAAAAGTATAAATATTGACAATCAGTAAATGTTTTGCGTCTACACTATCAGAGTGTTGTTGGTACCATTGGGATATAAAAAGGTACGAATTTCGAAAAATCCATTAATTTTGTGTTTCTATGCATGTATAAACCGAATTTCAAGATTGATACCGCTGTTATCCGTTTTTAACCAATTTCATCCCTAAAAGTACAAATTTTGCATAAATAGTTTCTTAATTGCATTCGCGTTATAAGAGTAATATGCGTCCCAAATTTCAAGATTCTAGGCCCTGTTGTTTGGTCAGGGTGGTGGTACAATTTGTAACCCATTTAATCCCTTAAGAGTACAAATTTCGAAAAATTCTTTCTCATCAATGATCTGCGCTGTAAGACGAATATTAACATCGAATTTTGTTATTGTAGCGTCATCCATGTTGTTTGGTACCTTTTTTATCCCGCTTTTCTCGTTTACTCTTTAATAGTACGAATATCGAAAAATGCATTCATTTTTCGTTTGTAATCATTTCAGGCATGTACACTCCGAATTTCATGATTCCAGCTCCATCCATTTTATTGGTGCTACTTGTATCCCTTTCTACCCGATTTTACTACCAAAAAGTACGAAAAATATTTTTTTGGGCGCGTTGAAGCTATAAGAGGAAATTTTTGTACCAAATTTCAAGATTCTTGGCCCAGCCGTTTGGACATAGCGGTGGTACCATTTTTATCCCTTTTTACGTCTTAAAAGTACGAATTTCCAAAAATCTCGTCTCATCAAACCTCTATCATCATAAAATTTCATGATTCTAGCTCTAGCCGTTTGATCTGGGGAGTGCTCAGTCAGTCACTCAATCACGCAACTTTTTTATATATATAGATAAATCGAAATAATACTTCAAGTCAATTCAAAAAGTAAATATAATACCATAAATATAATACTATAAAATAGTGGGTGCTACAGTTGGTTGTATTTCCATCCTATTTTAATTCCAAAAGTACAAATTTTGAAAATCTATCCCTTGAAAGTACGAATTTGGATAAACCTTTCTATTTTTCGTGTCTACGCAGTCTGAGGAATGTATACTCCGAACTTCATGACTCCCGCTGCGGTCATTTGGTTGGTACAATTTTTATCCCTTTTTCCATTTTAGCCCCAGAAAGAAGAATTTCGAAAAATGCCTTTATTTTACTTGTCCACGCAATCAGAGGACTGCATACACCGAATTTAATTATTTTAGGTGCAGCCGTTTGGTTGGTACAATTTTTTCCCTCTATTCCCATTTCGCCCCTTAAAAGTACGAATTTGAAAAAAAAAATACTTTTATAATTTGTATCTACTCAATAAGAGGAATGTACACACCGAATTCCAGCTAGAAACAGCTGTTATCGTTTGACAGGTACCATTTGTATCCCTTTTTGCCCCATTTTACCCCCTATGAATAAGAATCACATTATGCTGTACGTTTTGGGTTATTATGTGTATTTTCAGTCCTTGTGAGGTAAAATTTTTCCCTTTGGACCGATGGACAGTTGCAATCCCAATCGATCTACGACTACAAGACGCATATATGGAAAATTTGGACGTCCTATCTCCTTTCGTTTAGCGTGCTTTCAACAGACGGACGGACATAGCTAGATCGCCTTAGAATTTTATGACGACCAAGAATATATATACTTTATAGGATCTCAGATCGATATTTTAAGGTGTTACAAACGGAATGACGAAGTTAGTTTAACCCCATACTGGAGGTGGAGGGTAAATAATTGAAAAATTCAAACATTATTTCAACAAAATTTTAATAATACAGCAGGAATTTGGTGATTGATGAATTCTTTCGTAGATCTAGCTCTCTGAATCCTGCGGTTATATTCCTGAAATACGAGGCCACTACAACGGACATCTCTTCCCTCAGTGTATACGTTCGCTCTATTAGTGTGGCCCAATGAAAATTCCTCTGTGTACTTTCCATTCCACCCTCGTATTTCAGTGCTCCCTCTTTGATTGCAGTCATCTTAACTTTCACTAGCATCCTGCAAAGCGTACATCACACAACTTGTGTTGGCCAAGTTTTCTACTACTCATTGGAACATTGTCTGAGATTCCATGAAGCAAACATTGTTCCAGACAGAACTTCTCCTGCCGGTGGCTTTGTGTCCGTTCATGTAAGTGTTAGCTCGTTGGTTGGTCTACTATTTAATCAGTTTGACAAAATCTTTGTTCCGGAATTTTCCGCAGTGGTTTTCCTACATAGTTGTTGCTGTAGAGAGATATATCATCGTTGGAATTTCACAGACGATAGATAATATTGTTTATGTTGTTGTATTTTTTTTGGGGGGGGAGAAGCAATGAATCATCTGGGCTTTACTTAATTGTTGTAAATTAAGGGATGATGCAAGCGATAGAAACGAACCATTGGCTAATGGGGTTCCTTGTTAAGAATCGGATTTTGATTAAAAATTTCTAATCGAACAATGTTCGGGTAGAAAAGGCAATACAATTCCTTCCGAACACCATAACATTCTAGTGCTGTCGTTTGTTCCAGTGCTCCACTGGCAATAAAAATATTCTTTTAAACGGTGCACATTTAAATCTATGCAAATCGCGCGCTTTTAAAAATGGTAGTATGTCTAATTATTTCTTGACTTTTTTAAACAATCGGGAATAATAAGACATAAACAAATTTTCGAACTAAAAAGTTTGTATTTGGAGTTTTCCAAAAAGTTTAGCACATTACTTGCAATGTGGGCGAAGAATTAAAGAATAAGAATTAAATCTGAAAGAATAAAGAATTAAATCTGAAAAAAAATATTGATTTGTTGCTGATCAGCAAATAAATAAATAAATTTTATGATGAAGAATTTTAAGGATATGTAAAAAATCTAACAGAATACATATAACCAGTAAAAAGTTCGGCCGGGTCGGATCTTATATACCCTCCACCACGGAGTGCATTTTATAGTATTACGGCAGATTAGAGGCTGTCGACTTTACTATATTATGAATGTTATGATTACTGGTGGTTACTATTACAAATTATAACGCCCTTTTATGCTTACTGTTTTAAATAAATTGTGATGAGTAATATTGAAAAAAAAAAACAAGCAAGTTTCAGTCGGTTAAACCGACATATATATATCCCCACTCTCAGAATCAAAATTCCAAGCATTTGCCTGGGATTTTAAAAAAACACTTATATAAGGGGTGATTTTTTAGCTATTATCTTTTTGGCAACACTGGTTTAAACAGCTGACGCAAGATTCGTGATTTGTTTCACTGTCAAACATCTTCAGTTTGGTCTATAATTTAACCATGAATCGTCTTACAAACGAACAACGCTTGCAAATTATTGAATTGTATTATCAAAATGCGCGCTTCCATTTTATGGTCAGTTTAATCGACCCACTGAAGCGGCTATTCGGGCTATTGTGGCTAAATTTCGCACCAAATTTACATTGTTGGACATTAAACTATCGATTCAAATAAGGATTTCAAGCATTTTTCTGAATTCTATGTGTTTTTTATGAAAAACTTTCCTATAGCTTTTAAAAAATCACCCTTTATTATGTAGGCCGAACTATTTATGCCATAAATGGATTTCAGATAACGGTATAGAAGTTATGAAGGATTTAAGTTTACATAGGATAGGGTCAATTGTGTGGGATGTATTAGAAGGCTTTAAGGTTTTTAAAAAATCGCACCAATGTGCTTTATTACGTGGTGCGATTTTTAAAAAACGGTTATTCGGCAAGTGAGTTGTGCTCCTCGTTTCGTTCGTGTGTTTACTTAAAGAGGCCGGTATGTTGTTGAAAAGTCGCCGCGAAGCCAACTGAACGAAACCTTTGACAGGGTGGAAATCATGATAGTGGTAGTCTGCAGCCAAGTAATAAATGTCACCATGCCATTTGTAAATAAATTTGCATTCCATTAAATATAGATGCAAAATGGTCTTGAGTCAGGACAATATCCCAGTTTAAATAAAAAAAAATCATATATAAAATTGCAACTGATTTTAACTATCCGTATGAAAGATATGCCAGCTTTATTTTATAACCGAAGCTTATGACAATTTGTGTGGAGGGTAAAAAAAAGGCGTGTGATAATTCCGCCCATATTCCGGATGGGTATAACGACTATAAAAACATTGTCAAATATCAAATTTTAGAGTATTACGATCATTCGTAGAGAAGTTGATATAACTTTAATTTTACGTGAGATAGGTTGATTGGTGTGGGAGGTACTAGAAGGGGCGCCATATTTTGTACACTTAAAGTGATTCCGAATATCTATTTGAAAGTTATATGGGTTTAAAATTAACATTGGCATTTGAGCTAGTTGTGTGCTAGGTACCAGAAGGAACGTGGCAATTTCGACCATCTTCGACCTTAAATTAGGTTTGGGAAAAATATTACCATGTGCAAAGTTTGAATTGTTTCCTTAACTTCTTTAGAGTTTTATTAATTATCGTTTGCTTGTACCATTTGTATCTTTTTTGTCCTCTTTCACCCCCTAAAAGTATGAATTTTGCAAAGCTATTTTTTGGTTCGCGAGAATGTGCGTACCAATTTTGAATATAAGGCGGACAATTGCGTAAATACTCTAAATATATGGTGGTATTTTAGTCCTTGCTATACATAGACGTGGACGATTTTTTACCCCGCCTCCATATAATACAGGTAATTTTTATACCCTCACTCAGAGTAGGAGGGTATAAATCATTTGGGACAGAAAAAAGTGTAACGCATTGAACGAGTGACTTAAGACCCTAAGTATGTTTGTACCAAATCTGTTTCACGACATTTTAAGTTGTTTGAGCCATGTCCGTCCTTCCGTCTGGCTGGCTGGTATACACTATAACTATCGAAAGGAGCTAAGAAATCAATTCAAACTTTGGACATGGTAGTATTTTTCCGAAACTTAGTTTAAGTTCGAAGATGGGCGAAATTGCCACGCCCCTTCTGGTATATCCCACAAAAATGGCCAATATTCCTATGTTAAATCAAAACCGTTGTAACTTCTAAACAGATATTCGGAATCCGCTATGTAATGATATTTGACAATGTTTTTATAACCACTCTAAGTGTGCCAAATATGGAAGGTTTTGCCACGCCCCTTCCAGCACCTCCCACACAAATCACCCTAAAATAGATAAAATTAAACCTGTTATATCTTCTATACGGATAATCGGAATTCTGTGAGATTTCACATTTGGTAATGCTTTTGTAGACGTTACATTCGTGTGAAATATGGGCGATATTGCCACATCACTTTTTGTACTTCCAACACTAAGTGGAATAACCTTTAGTTACAATATAACCGATATAACATCCATACGGATAGTCCTAATCATTTGAAATATGACATTTGAAAATGTTTTATAATCACTATAAACAAGTAAAAAAGGCGTTAAGTTCGTCTGGGCCGAACTTTATATAACCGCCATTATAAAGTTATTGCAGTAATATTACAGGAAAATATATTTTTTTGATATAGCCATATATATTTTTTTAATAAACCAAAACAAATAGAAATATTGAAAAAATAATTTTATAGTTAAATATAATATTTTTATTACTTCAAACCACGCTTATAAGGCAAGGTTACTTACTACCAATACATTTACACCATATATATCGAAATAATACTTCAAGTCAGTTCAAAAAATAAATATTCTTACATATATTTATATTTTCAAAAAAGATGGTTGTATTTCCATTCTATTTTACAAAAATTTGTATTACAAAAGTACACATTTTGAAAATCCATTATCTCACGTACATAGTGCAAAATAGCCTATCTTCATGATTTAACCAATTTTGCAGTAAAAGTAAAAAGTGCGAATTTGGAAAAGTCTTTTTATATTGCGTGTCTATGCAGTCAGATGAATGTATACACCGAATTCCATGATTAGAGCTGAGGCCATTTGGTTGGTAACATTTGTATCCCCTTTTTCCAATTTTACCCTCTTATGAGTACGACTTTCTAAAATCTCTTTATTTTACGTGTCTACGCAATAGACTGTAGCTGTAGCCGTTTAGTTGGTACTATTTTATCCGTCTGTACCTATTATATCCCTTGAAAGTACGAATTTGAAAACAAAACTTTTATTTTTCGTGTCTGCGCAGTCAGAGGAATGTATACTCCAAATTTCACGACTCTAGCTGCTGTCATTTGGTTGGTACTATTTTTATCCCCTTTTTCCATTTTAACCCCAAAAAGTGCGAAATCCATTTATTTAATGTGTCTACGCAATCAGAGTAATTTATACACCGAATTTCATTATTCTAGATGTAGCCGTTTGGTTGGTACCATTTTTATCCCTCTATTCCCATTATACCCCTTAAAAGTACGAATTTCGAAAAATACTTTTACATTATGTTCCTACTCAAGTAGAGGAATGTACACACCAAATTTCGTGTTTCTAGCTGTTGTCGTTTGGTAGGTACCATTTTTATTTACGCTTTAGCCACGCCCCTTCAAGTACCTCCCACACAATTGTCTGTATCCTAGGTAAAATTAAATCCTTCACAACTTCTATACTGGTGCACGGAATCCAACTATTTAAAAAATGTGGAATCTGTGTGCCACGAACCTTCCACACAAATTTTCCTACGCTATGTAAAATTTAATTTCTTATAACTTCCCCATATATGTTCTCTCAGAGTGAGGGTATAATCTTACTTGTTTTTATTTGACAATGTCAATATTAAAGGTTTTTACAAATAAAAACTTATTGTATAAATTGGAATCTATATATTCTTATGTGAATACTTCTGATAGATGGAAAAGGCAAAGTAAATCCTCTAAGAAACACGACCAACCTAAGCACCACATAAATTTTTTTGGCACAAAAAAAAATTGGGGCTGTAAAGAAGAGCAATTGACAATTACTATGCGATTTGCAATCAATTTTGAAGCAGATTTCTAAATATGGTAGGCCTGTAAGTAGAGATTCTGTACATAATCTTGTTGTTTTTTCTTAATTTTCTCCAACGTGAAGAAAAATATTCCAATATTTGGACAGTCTTATGATGGTACTTCAAATGAAAAGAAAAGATCCATAAATCGCTTTTATTCACTTCCAGGCAAATTTGATAATTGTTGACTAATGTTCCAACATAAATCAGCATGGCCGGTCTCTTCTCGAAAATTTATATATTTATTTAATCGATTATCCTATATAACAAGTTAAGCCTTATAAATCAATGCCGTGTTTCATATTTGTTTTTTTTTTTTGCAAATATATTGAATATTTTGTCAAGAAAAATGGCATTCCCTTCAAAAAGAGAAAGACAACGAATTTTTTGTTTTGTTCAACATTAGGTAGAAACTAATACGTCTGATGGTATGGCAGCATTTGAATACTGGAAAAATAAATATTTTTTACCCACTAATTGATAATATAGGGTGGGCCATATACAATTTTAAATTTAAACTACCGATTACTTTGACTTTGAAAGGTAGAATAACATTCATTTTTATTTTCAGGTTTATGCTATATACTCGAACAAAATTGGGAATTATTAAAAACTTAAAACAAACTGTAAGAAATTTTTCGAGAAGAGACCGGCCTTAAGTTCAGCCTTCATGAAGCTCATTTTCATCTCGGTGGCTATGCCAATAAGTGAGCAAAATTGCCGCATTGTGCTCCATTATTAAAATACAAAATTCAACCTTTGCAATAAAAACAGAAATTTGAAAAAATAATGAGTACTTTTTATAGCCGCTTCTAATTTAAAATGTTACATGACCCACCCTATTTTTACTGCAAATTTGGAGCACAAATTTAAAAGTATTTCTCTAGTTAAAGTAGCTGCTTGATTTGAATGTAGCTTCTGAATTTGTTGATAGTTATTAGGGGTGTTTTTTAGCCTGGACAACTAGTTGCGATAACAACAAAGTTAATAAATAGTTATTTTTTACTCAAATGAAAAAAATATTGTTTTCTACTTGTCCGCAGCTACTATATTTCTTTTTTTTAACGAATTTGCCAAAAAAAACTAATTTTATGTTGACATTTTTTGAATTAGCCATACTTATACAGGCTAAGTCAACAAATTTTAATACAAAATTATATTTTTGATTTTTTTCTATAGTTGTTGGCGACAATATGAACAATTATTTTTTCGGAGTGGAAATTTAACTTTTTATTGACGTTTTTCCTACCACGGCTTAGTTAAAGAGAAACGTTATTGTATAATTACAATAAATCAGCTTGCTTTGAAAGAAGTTTTTCGACGACACGAAGATTAAAACTTGGCTACACTCAGAAAAAATATGCCACGGATTTAATAAATATGTACTAAAACTGAGCAAAATTGAACTTCTTATAGAGCTAAGGCAATAATTTCTCAAATCAAGAACAAACTTTTCCTTAAAAATGGGACATGATTCTAGTCCAACTTTTCCTCAAAGTAAGTAAAATTTACTCAAACAGAGGAATCTTTTTAACCAAATAAATACTTACTTAATATGAAAAAAAATTTAAGCAATTTTACTCAAACCGAGTAAATTTATACTCGATCTGAGGGAAATTTTTCATCAATCCCAGAAAAATTTTACTCAAACTAAGTAAATTTGAAGTCAAACCCAGTAAATTTATTATCAATCTGATGAAAATTTTCCTTAAACCAAGTAAATTTGTACTCAGCCTGACTAAAAATTTTTTTGTTAAAAGGAAAAGGGTTACTTAGATTAATTCCAATTTATCTAAACCTGAGGAATATGTTACTGTTACTTACTATAAGTCAAAATGATTTTGCTTCAGTAGCAAATCTCATATCAAAAATCACAACATGGAATAGTTCTCAAACGTTTGAAGCCACTTCCACAATAAAGAGATGAACTATTTCACAATGACTGCGGCGAAGGCTAGGTAGGTGCGTTCGCAGTGATTGTTTAGAATAATATTTGAAGTACTTAAGAAGAAAGTGTAGAATTGCTTCTTAGACTACTATTCATGTGTTTTTCTAGACAAGTATTTCTAGTTCATTAATACTAGAATGTATGCAGAATTTGGCATAAATTTAAATGCGCACATTACTTTATTTGAAGGAATAAACATATTTTTAAGAAAAAACTTCCTAAAGAGAATTTTTCCATGAAGCATATTTCTTAATTATTTTCTTTCTCAAAAGCTAGTAAATTTTCTTCTGCACTAGTAAGTCAAAAAATGCTTTAAATTAAATTTATTACCATATTTTTAGTAAATTTACTTTTTCTTCTGGAAATAGGGAAACTTTACTCATATTTACTTTATTTTTCTTTTGTTAAGGAAATTTTAACTAAACTGGAGTAAAATAGTTGAACTGAATTGGAGTATGGATTTTACTCAGATATAAGAATGATATTTTTTGAGTGTAAGATCTACCATGAACCAAGATTGATTTCCAACTTGGGTCATCTTAACTAGGAAAGTAGTTAAATATTATTTTTTTCTTTTGAAAACTGTGGAAGGATATAGCCCGCAACAGCAGAAATCTACGCCAATGTTGCTACGGAAAATATTTTCCCTTTGTTCCGATTTTGTATTCCCAACTGCAGCGATTAGACACATATGTCTAAAATATGCCTTGAAGGATAATGAAGGATCTTTATCAACTTTTTGTTCCATTTCCTAAAACCTACATTAGATATACAACCTTTTTATGTTTAGACTTTTTTTATTAAAAAATGTTTTTATATCATTCCAATAATTATTTTTTATTTTTAGACTTTTTAATTTTTTAAATAGGTAATAAAAACAAACAAGTTCAAGTTCATTTCAAAGATTTGAGAAAAAAGTAATTCATGTATGACATGATGTATTCTAAGGAAGTAGTTTTTTCTGTTAAAATCGATATACAAAGTAACTGGTTCACAATGTAACCGATTCCAAAGAATCAATTGTTTTAGTCTCATGCCTTGTTGAAAGAATCGAGTAGTTAATCCAGCAGGCTACCGATTGCCCCACAAATGTGCAATTCCATACTCGAAGTTTTTTGCTGAAGTTTAAGCGTGTTATAAGCCTTCGAGGTCGATGTTATGCGAACTGTCTTGACAATTCAGCCCCTAGGTCTTGGACAGACGGACATGGTAAGATAGTTTTGAATTTATCCAAAGGTGGGTGGGTACAAAAAGGTCCTACAATATAAATTTAAATGATTTTATATTGTTTATTGAATCTAGTTCCTGAATAGTATAGGATCATAACACGTGCTAACGTTCATTCTACAACTCAACTTCTAATCAGCAGCATAATGTGCTGCGTGTATAGTATATTTTTATATAACCTCCAGAAATTACTCTTGCACACAATGTTATACAGTTTTTCTGACCCGAATACAAATATGTATTCATATTGCACATCCTTATGAAATACTGAACAAAGTACTGTGAGTGAGTTTCTCCGAAATGTTTACCCAGTGTTTCGTTTGAAACATCACTTTATGTTCGACTTAAGCAAACTCATCTCGGCCTAAACATGCTATGCATTATACTTTATGTACGTCTGTATGTACTATGTATGGCGGTATGGATATGCTCTAACGAAATTGCAGCACTTTGGGGGATAATAATTCTAAGCTATTTAGCACCAAAAATATTAAAGCATACTTTTAGGCTGATATCTGCTTAAGTGAAACGAGCATACCTAATGGGGCGGCTAAGAAAAGCAACTGCCGTTATTTCGTCGAGATAAGATTTCATAGAAATGCACGACATATTTTTATGGTTTCATTAAAGTCAACAGCTTTTGTTGATCAAATTGATAAATTAATATCAGTTAAATGAAATCATAACGCCAACAAAACGGTTACAAGTGCAAAGGCAGCACCAGAGCCCGCATAATGGCAGAATTACTGCAAACAACCACCACCACAATAGGCGATACAACCGCATTATAGCTCATGTCATAATGTATGGACTCTGCGGCAAGACAAACATGGCTAGGAAATCTTAATATATTCTTCTTCTTCTGAAACGCACACACCACAATGAAGACGATAAAGCAACAAAGATAAAGAGAAGCACATAAAAACCAAAGTAATTGCAACCACAACCACCCCGTGGAACAATGCACAGTGAAGTCAAGCACCCCCGTCAAAGTATCTGTGAAATGAAATGAGATTTTCTAACAACACAAAATAAGTCAGATTTTTGTTAAATTATTGAATGCAATTCTCATATTGGCAGTTTTAAATATGATTTAGTTTCCATTTCTCGCTATCCGGGAATTTTGAACAAGAACTCGTGCAATTTCGTATACTAACTTTGTCATTCCGTTTGTAACACCTTGAAATATCGACCTGAGACACTATAAATATATATATTCTTGATCATCTTAAAATTCTAAGACGATCTGGCCAAGCCCGTCCGTCCATCTAGCATCTAAACGAAAGGAGCTAGGATGTCAAAATTTTCCATAAATGAGTCTTATAGTCGTAGATGGGTTGGGATTACAATTGGGCGAAATCGGTCCAAGGGGAAAAAATTTTCCCTCACAAGTACTGAAAATATCCATAATAACCTCCAATATTTTAGAGTATTTAAGCATCTTTTTTTTCAATATGTCTGCTTATCCTACTTGATATTGGTTATGCGCATTCCCCCTATAAAAACCGTGCACCATAAAGAGATTCTTATTCGTAGGGGGGTGAAATGGGGCCAAAAGGGATACAAATGGTACCTATTGAGTAGATGCACAATATGAAAGTATTTTTTTTTTCAAATTGTGCTAGGAGGTTCAAATTTTCCATAAATGTGTCTACTGTTTTTAAGTTGGTTGGGATTGAAAGTAGGCGAAATCTACTCAGAGTGAACAATCTTTCCCTAACAAAATGGGACAAAGAGGGATAAAAATGGTACCTATTGAACGACAACAGCTGGAAACACGGTGTGTTCATTCCTCTACTTGAGTAGATACACAATATGAAAGTATTTTTTCCAAATGCCGAACAAAATGTGCTAGGAGGTTCAAATTTTGCATAAATGTGTCTACTGTTCTTAAGTCAGTTGGGATTAAAAGTAGTCGAAATCGACTCAGAGGGAACAATTTTTCCCTAACAAAATGGGACAAAAAGGGATAAAAATGGTGCCAATGATACTACAACAGCTGGAATCACGAAATTCGGTGTGTACATCACTCTAATTGTCTAGACACATAAAATAGAAAGACTTTTCGAAATTCATACTTTTAAAGGATACAATTGGAAAAGAGGGATAATAATGACACCAAGTAAACCGCTGTAGTTGAAATTCAGTGTATAAATTCAATTGACTGTGTAGATCCGAAACATAAAGACATTTTTCAGAATGAGTGCTTTTAGGCGAAAAATGGTGCGAATGGGTATAAAAATTGTACACTCAGAAAAATAACATTCATAAATTTGAGTAAAATCCATACTCCAATTTAGTTAATCAATTTTACTCCAGTTTAGTAAAGATGTCCTTTAAAGTAGGAAAATTAACTAAAGTTGAGTAAAGTTTCCTTATTTCAAAGTCATAGTAAATAGTTCATTTACTCGACGTAAGGTAGTAAATTTACTTAAAAACATTTCTTACGATTTAATAAAAAATTCTTACAATTTAGTCAATTCATACTTGTGTGGAAAAAATTTTCAAGATTGTAAGTAACAAAAATATTAAGAATTTTTTTGTATAGAAAAAATTCCATTTATGAAATTTTAACTAAAAAATGTGTTGTTGCTTAAAATTAATGTATTTGCTGAAAGTTATCCAGAGTTCTTCATACATTTAAGTAGTAATGAACTTATAAAAATTGAATATAAATCTCAGAAGCAATTCTCGTTCGTTTGCAGAAACTTATTTCATAAATACTTCAAGTATTATTCTAAACAACCACTGTGAAGTCGCTTATCTTGTCTTCGCAGCAATCATTGAGTAATAGCTCAACCTTTGAGAAATATTTCATGTTGTCTTTTTTATACCCTCCACCTTCAGGATGGGGGTATATTCACTTTGTCATTCCGTTTGTAACACCTTCAGCCTTCGGCCCAGAGGAAAAAAATTTCCCTCACAAGGACTGAAAATACCCCTAATATTTAGATTATTTCAGCATGTTTTTTGAACATAATAGCTTGTATTTACTTGATATTTGCAATTCGCATTCCCTTTATAGCATAAAGAGTGTTTTTAATTTGTAGGGGGCGAAATGGGACGAAAAGGGATAAAAATAGTACCTATCAAACGACAACAGATAGAAACAAGAAATTTGGCGTGTACATACCTCTCATAGAGTAGATACATAATATACAACTATTTTTTTAATTTGTACTTTTAAGGGGTTAAATGGGGATAGAGGGATAAAAATAGTACCAACCAAATGGCTGCACCTAGAATAATGAAATTCGGTGAATATATTCCTCTGATTGCGTACACACATAAAACAAAGGAAATTTTCGAAATTCGTACTTTTAGGGGATAAAAATTGTACGAAACAAATGGATGCAGCTAGAAGCATGAAATTCGCGGTATACATTCCTCTGACTGAGTGACACGAAAAAAAAAACGTATTTCCAAATTCGTACTTTCAAGGGATTCAATGGGAAATTTTTCAAAAGTCGTACTTTTAAGGAGTAAAATTCCAAAAAGGGGATACAAATGGCACCAACAAAATGGCCGCAGATAGTATCATGGAATTGGGTATATACATTCCTCTGAGTGCATAGCCACGTAAATTATTTTTCCAAATTCGTACTTTATTTTGTTGCTTTTACGACAAAAAATGGTAGAATCATGAAGTTGTCTTATACTGCGTTCGTGAGAGATAAGGTATTTTCAAAATGTATACTTTTGAATTTAAAATAGATGGAAATACAACCAACCAAAGGACTGCAGCTGAAAATACACTTTCTATCCCCCAATATTTAGGGTATTTATGATTGCTGCCTTATATTTACTTTATGAATTGAAGTATTATTTCCATTATATATATATATTATACATAGTATAAAAATATTGGTAGCCTTGGCTTATTAAGGGATATAATTGAAAAAGACGGTTAAAAATGGAACCTTCCAAGCCGCTGAAGTTGATATCATGAAATTCGGTGTATACATTCGGTTGTCTGACTATGAAGACTCGAAACAAAAAGTTTGTTTTTCAAATTTGTACATTTGGGTGGAGAATGGGGCGAATGGGGATATCTTTAAAATTTGTACTTTTCTTATCAAAATAATGCAGTCACTTTGTCTGTATCTGAAAATGCCCCTAATGGCGACTGACAGTCGCCTAATATTTATATTCGGCATGTTCACTTTCACAATTACGGCATTGTATTTATTCATAGTAGTAGATTTTAAACAGTGCGCATAAGTATACATTATAGTTTGAAATAGTAATCAAATATAGTAATGTGCATAAACATATCACAATTTTCGTAATATGGTTCTGTACTTCTATGTCGACATCCTTTAATCTGCTGGTAATACTAAAGTAATGAGACCTTTCGATAGTTATTGATTATGAAGCTAAATGGTATTAAATTTGGCACCAATGATGTGGCCGTAGCTAGAATCATGAATGGTAGTATCTACATTCGTTCAACTGATTTTTAAGTTCGTACTTCAAGGACCAAAATTAAAAAAGAATAAAACTGGTACTGGTACGGCTGTAACTAAATCATTTAATTATGTGTGTATATTTCACGAACGCATAATATATTAGATATTCAATATTAATAGTTTTCATATCAAAATGGTATAGAAATTTGGGCTGTATCTGGAATCAAGAAATTACAAATGAGGAAAATCGATTGAGAATACACCTAAAATTTAGGTCACTTATTTGAAAATTCCTGCCTCATAACCACTTTTTGATTATACATCTCTAGAGATCACATATTTTAACCGATTTGCTTCAAATTTCGCACAACACCTAATATTTCAAAAACATCTCTGGTGAAAGTGAGTCTGATCAGTTCGAATTTAGATATAGCTCTCACAAATGTACCAAATTATATATATACCAAATTCCCCCTTTGTGTAAAAACCACTAACTGTATTCGCTTGCAGCCACTGTGCAACATCAAGTGTGCATGCCTAAACAACACACCACCCAAAAGAGACCGGCAACAAGAACGGAGTTACAGAAACGAATGCTTATTTATGGGATTAGCTAAGATCCCCTTAGTGTATGCAATGAATTGCATATGACTGAATTGGTATTTGGAAACGCGCACACAGCACAATATAAAGCCAATACAGCTGAAGCAGAAATAGAAATAGAAGAAGACGTCGTCGCTATCGATGTTATCATCCTCATCATCATCCCCCAACATTATCATCTAGTGGTTGGGTTGGAGTATGTGCTCGAAAGTGAGGCGAAGGCAAACAGCATTTTAACACCACAATTTAATGCAATCACCAATTGAAAATATGCGATAGTTACGAGAATGTGTGTTTGCATTTCTTTTCCCTGGTCCTTTGAAATAGAGATTTGTACATTAAACTGGGTCGCGGCCCATACAATTAAAGAAATAATTTCCAGTCACCACATGGAAGTGCGTCAATACGTCCCTGATTTTGTGAAAAATATAAATAATTAAAGTATAAGTTTAGCAAATATAACTTCTTGGTTCGCATTCACGATATAGGGGAATGGTATGTACTAAATTTGAATTTTAACAAATATAAAGGCTTTAAGTTCGGCCAGCCCAAATCTTATATACCCTCAACCACGCAGTGTATTCTGCAGTATTACCGGCAGATTAGATGCTGTCGACTAGGGGTGGGATAGTGCACGACATTTCGATTTCGATATGCTAGAATTCCAAGTTTTGTGAGGTTCGGAACAAAAATCTGGAGCCAAAAAATGGGGGTGCGAGATGAGTGTAAGTGGGCGCTCATTAGTTTTTGTATAGGAGCCCATCAAGGAGTGGTGTTTGGGGGTAAGTTTGTTTGGAAAAAGTGTTGAGGGGGGATAATTACATTTAACCCAGCTTTGGGCGACTTCGGGGCAATTTTGTACCTTACTATCATAACAAAAAGTTAAAAAAAATAGAAAATTCTAATGGGGTTTGAAAATAGGAGGTAAGTCTGTTCAGAGAAAATGCGGGGTTGCAAAAATATTGGGGGTCATACATTTGACTCCACTAGCGGCCTCTTTGGACCAGTAAGAGCGATGGGAACTAATTTTATATATTTGTTAACTATTTCAAACTATAAGGCATACTTATGCGTACTGTTTTAAATAAACTGTGATGCCACATTATTACAATATTAATGCTCCTCTGCTATATGTAAATATAATAATGGGTGATTTTTTAAGAGCTTGATAACTTTTTTTAAAAAAAAACGCATAAAATTTGCAAAATCTCATCGGTTCTTTATTTGAAACGTTAGATTGGTCCATGACATTTACTTTTTGAAGATAATTTCATTTAAATGTTGACCGCGGCTGCGTCTTAGGTGGTCCATCCGCTTAGTCCAATTTTGGCATTTCCACGTTTTTGAGTAACAGAGACCCAATTGGTGCGAACGGCGACGAATCGAAAATTGGTGGTCATCATTAACACTGGCCGATACAGCTGCGATATTTTCTTCAGTTCGCACTCTACGTAAGCGTGTTGGTGGTTTAATGTCCAACAATGTAAATTTGGTGCGAAATTTAGTCACAATAGCCCGAATAGCCGCTTCAGTGGGTCGATTAAACTGACCATAAAATGGAAGCGCGCAATGAACTTTCTTAACAGAGCACGCATTTTGATAATAAAATTCAATAATTTGCAAGCGTTGTTCGTTTGTAAGACGATTCATGATGAAATGTCAAAGCATACTGAGCATCTTTCTCTTTGACACCATGTCTGAAATCCCACTAAATACTAATGCATGAAAATCCTAACCTCAAAAAAATCACTCTTTACATACTTCAAATATTTATAATAAAAAGAGAATATGAGACTGAAATCTTTAAAAATGTGCCAACAATGTTAGGGTGACAAATGTCAACATTAGGGAGAAACAATTATCTTCAGGGACGATTTCGCCTATTTGCGATTTCTTGGATGCACCTACAGTCATTTGGTCTTTACCATTTTGATACGAAAAGTGTTAATTTTGAAAATCCATTATTCATTGCGTCCACAATGGAATGTATACACATAATTTCATGATTCTGGCTACGTTTTTATTCCATTTTTTCATTGTGAGCTTAAAAATCTCCTCAAACGTCTACTTAGTCACATGGGTGTAAACACTGAACTTCATGTCTCTAGCTACAGCCGTTCGCTTGGTACCAATTTTTCCCATTTTGATCATACGATGTCAGAGCGATGTATACTCTGAATTTCACTATTCTAACTGCAGGCGTTTGGTTCTTCAGTTTTATTCCCTTTTTCCCATTTCTGTCGAAAATTATTTCATGATTTTACCTTCCGCGTTAAGGTAGTAAATTTTTTATCCCCTTTTAACTTTTTACTCATTAAAAGTACGAATTGCAAAATATCCACTTATTTGTCAAGTCTACACAAAGAGAATTTTTATGCAGAATTTACATCTTCTCTTCTGATTAGTTTTATTTTTACCCTTTTTTGTCCCATTTTCCTCTAAAATTATGATTTTAGTAATTAATTTTTTTTGGTTTTCATTCACGTTATAATTAATATACGTACCAAATTTAAATTTAAAAATGTTAAATCCGTTTAAACGAAAATAAGACCAGAAAACTAGAAACTAAGTCCAAACTAGTAAATCAAAAAAAAAATTTTTTTTCAAATCCATGCTTTATGCAAGCAGAATTCTATTGGGCCTAGAAATTCTTTTTTAGTTATCTTTTGTAGAAGGAAAAATTACTGCGTTATCAGGAGCAGAAATAAGAGATTTTTAATTTGTGGTTTGTATGGGAGGTACCACGCCCACTTTTGCATTACCGCCCATTTTAGGCGCAACTACGCACAATGATGCTAGATGCACTTACACAAAATTTGAGCACTATACGTGTCATAGAACTGACACTATTCGATAATATGTTTTAACTTCGTATGGGAGGTGGTACGCCCACTATTCCAATACCGCCCATTTTTGGCAGAACTACGCACATTGATGGTAGATGCACTTACACAAAATTTCAGCACTCTAGGTGTCATAGAACTGACAATATTCAATAATAGGTTTTAACTTCGTATGGGAGGTGCCACGCCCACTTTTCCAATACCGCCCATTTTTGGCACAACTATGCACATTGATGCTAGATGCACTTACACAAAATTACAGCACTCTAGGTGTCATAGAACTGACTATATTCAATAATAGGTTTTAACTTCGTATGGGAGGTGCCACGCCCACTTTTCCAATACCGCCCCTTTTTGGCACAACTATGCGAATTGATGCTAGATGCACTTACACAAAATTTCAGCACTCTAGGTGTCATAGAACTGACAATATTCAATAATAGGTTTTAACTTCATATGGGAGGTGCCACGCCCACTTTTCCAATACCGCCCATTTTTGGCACAACTATGCGAATTGATGCTAGATGCACTTACACAAAATTTCAGCACTCTAGGTGTCATAGAACTGACAATATTCAATAATAGGTTTTAACTTCGTATGGGAGGTTCCACGCCCACTTTTCCAATACCGCCCATTTTTGGCACAACTATGCACATTGATGCTAGATGCACTTACACAAAATTACAGCACTCTAGGTGTCATAGAACTGACAATATTCGATAATAGGTTTTAACTTCGTATGGGAGGTGCCACGCCCACTTTTCCAATACCGCCCCTTTTTGGCACAACTATGCACATTGATGGTATATGCACTTACACAAAATTTCAGCACTCTAGGTGTCATAGAACTGACAATATTCAATAATAGGTTTTAACTTCGTATGGGAGATGCCACGCCCACTTTTCCAATACCGCCCATTTTTGGCACAACTGTGCGAATTGATGCTAGATGCACTTACACAAAATTTCAGCATTCTAGGTGTCATAGAACTGACAATATTCAATAATAGGTTTTAACTTCGTATAGGAGGTTCCACGCCCACTTTTCCAATACCGCCCATTTTTGGCACAGCTATGCACATTGATGCTAGATGCACTTACACAAAATTTCAGCACTCTAGGTGTCATAGAACTGACAATATTCAATAATAGGTTTTAACTTTGTATGGGAGGTGCCACGCCCCTTTGTCCAATTGGTCAAATTTTTCCATTTCCTTGTATTGTCATCGAAAATGATTAAGTGTGCAAAATGTGAGCAAAATTGGTTGAGAAAAAAGCTTTCAAAAATTGATTTCAAATTTTGTGGCACACAAACATATATAGAAAGTAACCTTATATAAAGCATGGAAAAATTGTTATTTTGGATCCCAATTTTAGATGAAATGCACATTTGTTGACGATGAATAATTAATTTATGATGTGCAATTTTAATAATATGTAAAAAGCACCATATGTACATAAAAAGCTATATTTAATCTAATTAATATAGAAAGAAGAAGAATACATATATCCAGTATATAGTAGAGCAGTAAGGCACACGAGCAGTTTTTTATGTGTAGAAAACATAGTTTATCCATAGACAAATCTGTTATCGGATATTGATTATTATTTGTTTTATAAATTTACGTATGTACGTGACAAGATTTTTGGTTAACTCGTCAGTATTTCGTGAATTATCCCAAAATGATTAAATGCAACTTTGTAATCTCTTAAATCATATAAGGGATTTTCGATATATGATCAATCACTTTAGAATTATATGTAATGCAACAATAAAATAGTTCAAGTCGTCTGTACAATCTCTAATAATCTTTTGCGTATTATATTTACTCTTCAGTACATACAGTAGACATTATCTGAAACAATATAAGGCAGAAAATGTGTTTAAATAACCTAAATTTCACTGGTTATTGAAACCGTAATTCCTTGTAAAAGAAAGTTTTACCCTCCGAACCTATTTCGACCATTTATGGGGATCATGAATATATACATATATTACAGAATTAATTAATATCTTACAAGCGTAAAATACAAAGCCAAAATCAGCATACAGCTCCCCATTCTTCCCATGTCTCTTCGACGAGTCGCCCAATATTCATTTAAATTGAACTAATTAATTAATTAAATTAAAATCAAAGTGAGCTACATTTAAAATGTATTTTTGGTGAAAAACTTAATTTTAAAAACATTAATTTATAAATTCTTCAGAAAAATATTTTTAATTTAAATTCATATTTATAAAACCATAAGAAAATAGCCTTCAAACCCATCCCCATTGGTCGCTGCCATATGTCAAATATAAAAAATAATTTCAAAAGTTTGTTACCAAATGAGGCAATACTTAAGATTAAGGTTCTCAAAAATATTGTTGTTTTTGTTTCATTTCAACTGTTATCTTTAAGAATAGCTTCAAGGGATAGTGCACAAATAGAAAATTAAGTAAAACTTACAAAATAAAAAGCCATATAAATCAGTTGTGTGTAGGATTAAACATCAGTAGCTAAACCGACTTTAATATACCCTCACTCTTAGAGAACATTTTCATAGAAGTTATAAGGACCTTAATTTTACTTAGATTATTTGTGTGGAAGGTACTACAAAGATCGTGGCACATGGTCCCAGCTTCCATATTTATAAAACAATTGAACATTATCAAATAGCAAGTCATAGTGGAATCCAGCAGAAGTTAAAAAGGATTCTATTCACCTAGGATGCAGATAATTGTGTGGGAGGTACTAGAAGGCACGTGACTGAAGCATACATATTTTTTAGGTTTAAAGTAATTATAAAAATATTTTCAAATATAAAATTGCAATTGACTTTGACAACCTGTATGGAAGTTATATCGGTTTAATTTTAACCAACTTATTCCACTTTGTGTGGGAGGTACCAGTAGGGATGCTTTTAAAGTACATGTCGCAATCATAACATCTCAGGATGTAATCGAAGTGGTGTTTCTGGGGAATATTCTGATAATTTGTAAAAAAGTGCTTGTCAACATTCTTACAAGATGCAATTATCCAATTGCAATATGCAATATATATGAGGACTAGGGTTTTCCCAACTTTTGTATATATTAGTTTTATTTATTTCTAAAAGACGAAACTTTTTGTTTTTTTTTTTGGAGAAATGCAACTAAATTATAAAACCCAGTGTTTGACAGATGTTATTTGCAGATATCAAGAATCAGAGATCGTAAAGTCGTGGCAAAATTCACGATATTTTTAGTTTTATTTAATATTTGAAGGCAAAAATAAACATTTCGCCGTTCTGTTCGCTAGCAAAATTAAAGTGAACAAATCCAAGTGAAAAGGAAAAATTTTCCACAAAAATAAATCATTCATGATAAGGGGTATTTTTTCGAAATTTGTGTGTGAGGTACCAGAAGGGGGGTGGCAATTTCGCCCATCATCGATCTTAAACTAAATTTGGAAAAAATATTACCATGAGCAAATTTCGAATTGATTCCTTAACTCCTTTCGAGAGTTATCGTGAACACCAGCCGGACAGACGGACGGACGGGCATGGCTCAACCTGCTTAAAATATTGTGAATCGAATTTGGTCCAAACATACTTTGGGTCTTAAGTCACTCCTTCAATGTATACACTTTTATTCTGTCCCAAATGATATATACCCGTACGAATCGTACGAATTTCTAAAAACCGTTTATATGTTTACATGTTCTCTGTTGTTTCGTACCATTTCAACCTTTCATTTTTATACATTCCACGAGAGTATTATGTCTTTGTGCATTTGTTTATAACACCCAAAAGGAAGCGATTTAGACCCATTGTTAAGTGTACCGATCGACTTAGAATCACTTTCTGAGTCGATTTAGCAATGTCCGTCTGTCCATCTACTGTTGTACTCAAATTACAGGTCGCAATTATAGTCCGATCTTAACAAAAATTGGCACAAATAAGTTTTGTGGGTCAAGGACGAACGCTATTTAATTTGAGGCAAATCGGTTCAGATTTAGATATATCCCCCATACAAATGTCGCTCCCGATTTGACATTTTCCGCTCATATTGTATCCGATTTTCTTTAAATTTGGCACAACATCTTATAATCGAAATAGAAACACCTATGCAGAAATTCGGTAAGATCTGTTCAGATTTAGATATAGCCCCCATACAAATGTCGCTCCCGATTTCACTTTTTCCGCTCTAGAAACCACATCTTGTATCCGATTTTCTTTAAATTTGGCAAAACATCTTATAATCCAACTAGAAATACCTGTGGCGAAAACGGGTTAGATCGGTGCAGATTTAGATATAGCCCCCATACAAATGTCGCTCCCGATTTGACTTTTTCCGCTCTAAAATCCACATATTGTACCCGATTTTCTTTAAAATTGGCACAACATCTTATAATCTAACTTAAAACACTTATGGTGAAAGTGGGTAAGATCGGTTCAGATTTAGATACAAATGTTGCTCCCGAATGTTAAACCGATTTTGGCCAAACTTTACATATTATATTTCGTCAATCAACATACATGGTGAAAGCGGGTCACATCGTTCCAGGCTTCAGTATACCCCCATACAAATGTCCTTTCCGATTTAACATTTTTTGTCAAACACATTCATTTACAGGATTCAAAAATCCTTCCCGATTTCACTTTTTTGCCGAATTGAATTGTAATGAGATAGAAAGTGGGTGCATCATACAGTCGACTCCTTCCGTCGTTAGCCTTTCCTTACTTGTTTGGGAGATGCCCATATGTCCATACTTTGGTATAATCCAAATGGGCCCCATTCTGCTCTATTACAGCTCTAGAAACTACATCTTACATCGAATCTTCATCAAATTTTGCAGATTATTATATGTTTCAACTAGGAATACCTACCGTGAATGAGGAATATATAGGCGCATGTTTTGGCACAGGCCTCAAGTGTTGTTATAGGCCCCCTTCAAATGTCCGTCCGATTCATCCTATACCGCTGTATAATCTGTATTTATCATTGGAACTTGATCAATTTTTCCAGATCATGTTACATTTACTTTACTCGGAATATCTGCTCGAAAGTTGGATCAATTACTTTATTCTTTACCACATTCATTTGACTAAAGATGAATTTATAGTATAATACTGTACAATTTATATCAATTACAAATAATTGCTCCCATTAAATACCTGGGTTTAGTAATCAAAGCGAGGTATAAACGCAGGGAGTGGTGTAGGGTATTATATAGTCGGCCCCGCCCGACTTTAGCCTTTCCTTACTTGTTTAAAATATTAAAATATTGAGCAGAGTTATGTATTGTTTTCCATTTGCGTGCTGATTATTTTGTTATCATTTATAATTGCATGGAAGTCGCGATATATTTATAATTGGCCATGGTGAAATTCACCCTGTAAACCGTGCGCTATCACATAGCATGACTTTAGTATTTTCTAACCAGCATTTACTTGTAAAAATGTCATTCGTTCTTTGTCTATTCAGTGAAAACATATCCGGGTGTATTTGCAATTATTCCAGTTATCTGACAATAAGTATGAAAGATGAAAAGGCTTCACAACGTCATACGACATCCACATTCTATTCTACATATAGAAATTCGGCACTTTTTGTCGAAGACCAGAGTTATCTTCATTGTATTTTAGCTGTGAATTCAAACCAGGTTCTATGTACATATTAAAATAAAACAATGTCCCCTTTGATATGCAATTTAGAACAATGCTATGTTGTAGAGAATTTGAAGGAATTTCCATCCACCAATGCAACAACCCACCAAGCTAACACCACCACCACAACCCCAGTCACCGCCTCAGACGACATGGCACTGTATGGTTTCATTTCCTTTGGCAAACAATTGTTAAGATGTCAATGCGCTCCTTTAATAGCGTTAACATTATTTTCATTTTCTTCCCTTGTGCCGTTCCACTCTAATCTTATTTTCTTAAATGCCGCGCTCGATTACTTCTATTCATGAATGGAACGCAAAGATACAGGCATTCCTACAGCATCCTTGCACTCATCCACAGTCATTGATATAATCACAGATCCGAGCACACACGCACACAGACACGCATTCTTAATGCTAAATATTTTGGTTGTGGGTGCGTGTTGTTCGGCACGATTGTCATCTTTATTGAATGCATCTCAACCATAAAGATTTCGACTTGTACTGATTGCAAAAGATTCCCCGCCCGCCGTTCACAACTTCGCTGGGTTCTGCAGGGGGAAAAATGAGGGCATATGTGTTGATTTTATTTAAGCAGAATTTATAGTTTTATTTATTTTTCAAGTGTACTCGACGAAGATTCTGGTTTCTATTCATTCTTCTTCTATTGAGGTTTTTTTGGGAAACAATTTTGCATCATCGTGCACAGTGATATCAAAGGCAAATACGGCTGGGAGAAATCTTATATGCACGAGTTGTTCGGAATGTGCGTGTTAAATGTAGGTTGCAATTCAAAATATATAGATAACACAGTGCGACAAAAATACAAATTGTGAATGAAGACACGGTGCATAACAAAACTGTGTACTTCGATCTTTATTGTCTGATCGAGTTTGTGTTTAAAAACACTTGATTTTTTTGAAGGATATAACCAAATAACTTTTTTTTGAAAATGCTATAAAAAAACTACTGAATATTTTCTCAAATTTCTTTTTTATTTGAAATTACAATCCTTCCGGTTAATAATTGAAAATAATTTCATTCAAATGGCTGCTGAGGGCACCCCACAAAGAATAGTCCAATGATTGAATAGTTGAAAAAAATATTTTTCTCGAAAAACTCTACATTATGTTTCGAATGATAAAGAAGGATTAAGATTGCAAAGGACATTTTTCGACTTTTTTGTTCCGCTTCCCAAAACTACAAAAATTATTTAAATTTCCCAAAGTGTCATCTTTCTATAGGTTTCAGGGACTAACAGAAAAATTATAATAAATTGTTGAATAATTATATCCTGAAAAATGGCAATTTATTTTAAACGAGAACTCGAACAGGAAATGAAAAATTGAGTACACAGTTTTGCTTTGTTTGGTCTCTACTTTTTTAATTTTACATACATTTTCATGTTCAAAAATGTTAAAGGAAATAAGTCGACTCTGTACCATCCAATGGAATGATTCATAAGTAGACAGCGGATTATTCATGATAAAAACATTTAAAAATCGTTATAACAACTGTTTGTTAGCATATTTTGTTTAGCGATAAGAACATTTTATTCAAATATAGATTAAAAATGGGTTTTGCATAATAATTCGCTGTCGACTCATAATTCATATACAAAATTTCGCTATGGACGCATGACCACAAACGAGCGCAGAACATCTACAGCATCCAATTGTGGGACCTAAATAAAGTCATATAGAGAAAGATACACTATTAGTGACAACCTTTCCGTTTTCCGAAGTGGTCAGTCCTGTAAAGGCTTGTCCAAAACGAAGATTCTTTTTCAAACCTCAACACATTAACATAGCTGCCGATAAGGAAATTAGCTTCGTCAGAAAAGATAGTTTTTCGCGTAAATACGATGTCTTTTTCGATTTGCTTTTACTCTCAGGAAAAAAATATGTACTAAAGCAATAATTTCTAATATCAAGTAGAAACTTTTCCTTGAAAATAGTACATGTTTTGAATTTGATTCTAGTCCAACTTTTCTTCAAAACAACTATAATTTTTCCAAGTAAATGTTTACTGAATCTGAATCTTTTGACAGGGTGGAAATCATGATGCAGTGGTAGTCTGCAGCCAAGTAATAAATGCCACCATGCCATTTGTAAATAAATTTGCATTATATTAAATATATATGCAAAATGGTCTTGAGCCAGGACAATATCCCAGTTCAAATCAAATATTGATTACAGACCAAAAAAAAATACAAACTAAAAAACTGAAATTTGTAGGAAATTTTATAAATTGATAGAGTAAATTTAATGAAATGACTTACTGAATAATTCAAATAAACTATTTTGCTTCAGAGTATGCAAGACTCATATCAAAAACAAGTAAGTAAGCTTCAGTCGGCCTCTCTCTCAGAGAGCATAAGAAGTTATAAGCAATTAAATTTGTGTGGAAGGTACTAGAAGGTTCGTAACACATGATCAATTATGAAGTCATAGTGGAATCCATGCGCCAGTATAGAAGTTATGAACGATTTAATATTAGTTTGGATAGATGCAATTGTGTGGGAGGTAAGAGAAAGGGCGTGGCTAAAGCGTAAATATTTTTATACCCTACACCACTTCGTGGTCTAGGGTATTATAAGTTAGTTTCGCGCCAAATGTTTGTAACACCAAGAAATAATTGAGCTAGACCCACCTTTAAGTATACCGATCGGCTTAGAATCACCAGCTGAGTCGATTTAACGATGTCTGTCTGTCCGTCCGTCCGTCCGTCTGTCCGTCTGTCCGTCTGCTGTCCATCTAAGCTTGTTCGCACTCTACAGTTCGCAATTGTTGTCCGATTGTCATGAAACTTGGCAGAAGTTATTTTTTCTGGCCAAGGACCATCGGTATTGAATTTGGAGGAAATCGGTTCAGATTTAGATATAGCCCCCATACAAATGTCGCTCCCGATTTGACATTTTACGCTCTAGAAACGACACATTGTACCCGATTTTGTTTAAATCTGGCAGAACATCTTATAATCCAACTAGAAACATGTATGCAAAAATTGGGTAAGATCGGTTCAGATTTAGATATAGCCCCCATACAAATGTCGCTCCCGATTTGACATTTTCCGCTCTAGAAACGACATATTGTACCCGATTTTCTTTAAATTTGGCAGAACATCTTATAATCCAACTAGAAACATGTATGCAAAAATTGGGTAAGATCGGTTCAGATTTAGATATAGCCCCCATACAAATGTCGCTCCCGATTTGACATTTTCCGCTCTAGAAACGACATATTGTACCCGATTTTCTTTAAATTTGGCAAAACATCTTATAATCCAACTAGAAACATGTATTCAAAAATTGGGTAAGATCGGTTCAGATTTAGATATAGCCCCCATACAAATGTCGCTCCCGATTTGACATTTTCCGCTCTAGAAACGACATATTGTACCCGATTTTCTCTAACTTTGGCAGAACATCTTATAATCCAACTAGAAACATGTATGCAAAAATTGGGTAAGATCGGTTCAGATTTAGATATAGCCCCCATACAAATGTCGCTCCCGATTTGACATTTTCCGCTCTAGAAACGACATATTGTACCCGATTTTCTTTAAATTTTGCAGAACATCTTATAATCGAACTAGAAACACGTATGCAAAAATTGGGTAAGATCGCTTCAGATTTAGATATAGCCTCCATACAAATGTCACTCCCGATTTGACATTTTCCGCTCTAGAAACGACATATTGTACCCGATTTTCTTTAAATTTTGCAGAACATCTTATAATCCAACTAGAAACACGGATGCAAAAATTGGGTAAGATCGGTTCAGATTTAGGTATAGCCCCCATACAAATGTCGCTATCGATTTCACTTTTTCCGCTTTAGAAACCACATATTGTACCCGATTTTCTTTAAAATTGGCACAACATTTTATAATCGAACTAGAAACACCTATGCTGAAAGTGGGTATGATCGGTTCAGATTTATAGCCCCCATACAAATTTCGCTCCCGATTTGACTTTTTCTGCTCTAAAATCCACATATTGTACATATTTTCTTTAAAATTGGCACAACATCTTATAATCCAACTAAAAAACCTATGGTGAAAGTGGGTAAGATCGGTTCAGATTTAGATATAGCCCTCATACAAATGTTGCTCCCGAATGTTTTACCGATTTTGCCCAAACTTTACATATTATATTTCACCAATAAACAGACATGGTGAAAGCGGGTCATACCGTTCCAGTTTTCAATATACCCCCATACAAATGTCCTTTCCGATTTAAAATTTTTTTTCAAACACATACATTTACAGAATGCAAAAATCCTTCCCGATTTCACTTTTTTACCGATTTAAATTGCAATGAGAATTGTTTGGGTGATGCCCATATGTCCATACTTTGGTATACTACTGTATAATTTGTATTTGTCTGTCGGACAATTGGATCAATTACCATATTATTTACCATATTCGTTAAATTTGACTAAAGATGAATTTATAGCATATAAATTATATGAATATAATTTATATAATTTGTATGAACTACATAAAATTGCTCCCATGAAATACCTGGGTTTAGTAATCAAAGCGAGGTACATACGCAGGGAGTGGTGTAGGGTATTATATAGTCGGCCCCGCCCGACTTTAGCCTTTCCTTACTTGTTTATGTTTAAAGTGATTATAGCAACATTTTCAAATATCAAATTTCAAATGATTATCACTACCCGTATGGATATTATATCGGTTTTATTGTAACCAAGGATTATGCCACATTGTGTGGGCGGTGCCAGAAGGGGTGTGGCAATGTGGCACATATTGCATGCGAATGTAACCTCTATTAAAGCATTGCCAAATATCAAATTTTACAGTATTTCTATCTTCCGTATAGAAGTTATAACAGATTTAATATTACGTAGTTTTGCGTGATTTGTGTGGGAGGTACCAGAATGGGCGTGTCAATTTCGCTAAACTTCGAACTTAAACTAAGTTTGGGGAAAATATTACGATGTGTAAATGTTGAATCGATTCCTTAACTCCTTCCGAGAGTTGTCGTGTACACCAGCCAGTCAGACGGACGGATGGACTCAAACACCTTAAAAAGTCGTGAAACGGAGTTGGTCCAAACATACTTAGGGTCTTAAGTCACTCCTTCAACGCGTTACACCTTTTTTCCGTCCCAAATGATATATACCCTCCTACTCTGTATAGTGAGGGTATAATGACAACATGGAATAGTTCTCAAACGTTTACGTCTACCATAAAGAGTTGAGCTAGTTCCTCATGATTGTTTAGAATAATATTTGAAGTACTCAAGAAGAACGTTTTAGAGAACGAGCGAGAATTGTTTCTTATTTCATTCACGTATTTTTCGAAACACACTGCATTATTTTTATAAATTCATAATTACTTGAATAGATGAAGAACTTGCATAAATTTAAGTAATCGCATTAAATTTATTTGAAGGAATAAACACAATTTTAAGTAAAAACTTCCTAAATGGAGGGTATATATAGGTGATTTTTTTGAGGTTAGGATTTTCATGCATTAGTATTTGACAGATCACGTGGGATTTCAGACATGGTGTCAAAGAGAAAGATGCTCAGTATGCTTTGACATTTCATCATGAATCGTCTTACAAACGAACAACGCTTGCAAATTATTGAATTTTATTATCAAAATGCGTGCTCTGTTAAGAAAGTTCATTGCGCGCTTCCATTTTATGGTCAGTTTAATCGACCCACTGAAGCGGCTATTCGGGCTATTGTGACTAAATTTCGCACCAAATTTACATTGTTGGACATTAAACCACCAACACGCTTACGTAGAGTGCGAACTGAAGAAAATATCGCAGCTGTATCGGCCAGTGTTAATGATGACCACCAATTTTCGATTCGTCGCCGTTCGCACCAATTGGGTCTCTGTTACTCAAAAACGTGGAAATGCCAAAATTGGACTAAGCGGATGGACCACCTAAGACGCAGCCGCGGTCAACATTTAAATGAAATTATCTTCAAAAAGTAAATGTCATGGACCAATCTAACGTTTCAAATAAAGAACCGATGAGATTTTGCAAATTTTATGCGTTTTTTTTAAAAAAAAGTTATCAAGCTCTTAAAAAATCACCCTTTAGAATTAGCTGCAGATTAGAGACTGTCGATGTTACGTAGAAGTGTAGTAACATATTAGTACAATAATTATATTTTTATGCTAATTACTATAGTTGTTAAATAAATGTTTTGATGTTTTATTATTATAATTTTGAATGAAAATAAATTATTTAATTTTTTAAATACCACGTCCACTAATAAGGCAAGTCTACAAAATGATTTTATTTACCATTTCTATCCCATGTTTATTTTAAAACAAATTTCGAAAATCCATTGTATTTCGCCTTCACAGTTATTCCACGATTCTACTTACAGCAGTTTCTTATCCATTTTATCCATAATAGTACGAATTATGAAAAAATACCTTTATTTTGCGTGTCGAAGCAATCAGAGAATTGTAGAATCAAATAGTATGAATATAGCGGCAGCCGTTTGATTGCTACAATTTGTATATCCTTTGTCCCCGCTTAGAGTGAAAACTAAAAAATAATTATCCTCTTTTTGCACTTCATTACAGTCAGAGGAAAGTTTGAGGGTAGTATTTTGTGAATTTTAATTTAAATTTCCTTTATTTGATTTGAACTGGGATATTCTCTTATTTTGTACAGGTTTCAAACTGGATTAAATTTGAAAGTCGCCCTAATGTACACACCGAATTTTATGATTCTAGTTGCAGCCATTTGATAGATACCAATTATATCCGTTTTGACTCTAAAAGCACAGATATCGAAAGATCCCTTTATTTTTGGGCATACGCAGCCAGAGCGAAGTATACACCGATTTTCATTATTCTACCTTCAGTCGTTTGTTTGGTACTCATTTCTCCGCTTTCCCCCCGATTTAAAATTTCGAATAATTTCTTTATTTTACGCGTCTATAGGTATAGAAAAAATTTTATGATTCTAGCTGCAGCCAAAAGGAAACGAGATAGATCCATGGTTTATTATACAAATCGGTTTATAATCACTTTCAGAGTCGATTTAGCAATGTACGTTTGTCTGTCCGTCCATCTATTATTGTACAATTAAAGTATAGGTCGCATTTATTGTTCGATCCTAATAAAAGTTGACACAAATAAGTTTTGCGGGCCAAGGACGAACGCTGTTTAATTTGAAGCAAATCGGTTCAGATTTAGGTATAGCCTCCAAACAAATGTCGCTCCCGATTTGACTCTTTATAGAAACCACATATTTTACTCAATTTGCTTCAAATGTGTCGCAGTTCCTTATAATTCAACTAGAAAGTGTGAAAGTGGGTCAGATCGGTTCAGATTTAGATATAGCTCCCTTACAATTTTTCGCTCTAGAGACCACATATTTTAACCGATTTTCTTCAAACTTTGCAAAACTATTTCAACTAGAAACAACTATGGAGAAAGTGGGTCAGATCGGTTTAGATTTATATATAGGTCCATGATATTCAATTGTAATGGAGTACAAAGTGGAGGGTATAATATAGTCGGTCCCATCCGACGCTATAGAAGAGTCGAACATACCAAATATCAAGTAAATACTAGAAATATTTATGGTTATGGATGGTATATCCTATCGTATTAGGGAAACATTTTTTCCTTCTGGACCGATTTCGCTCATTTTCAATCCCAATCGATCTACAACTATTAGACGTATTTTTGGAAAATTTGGACCAATATAAAGCTTCGAGACGAACAATCTGTTTATATCAGTTATATTTATTTTTTATTGTCTGTCTTTAAATAAAATATTTTCTTTTTATATCCTCCATCTCAAGGGTGGGGGTATACTAACTTTTTCATTCCGTTTGTAACGTCTTGAAATATCGACATAAGACCCTATACAGTTTATATATTATTGATCGTCATAAAATTCTAAGACGATCTAGCCATGTCCGTCCGTCAAGTCCGTCCGACAGTTGAAAGCACTCTAACATCTAAACGAAAGGAGCAAGAACGTCAAAATTTACCATTAATACGTCTAATAGTCGTAGATCGGTTGGCATTCAAACTGGGCTAAATCGGCACAAAGGAAAAATTTTTCCCTCACAAGGACTAAAAATATCCATAAAATCCCCTAATATTTTAGAGTATTTAAGCATATTTTTCTTATAAACAAAACGTACACCATAAAGTGATTTTTATTCGTAGGGGGTGAAATGGGCAAAAAGGGATAAAAAAGTATCAACCAAACGGCTGCACCTAGAATATTGAAATTCGGTGTATACATTCCTCTGATTGCATAGACACGTAAAATAAACAGATTTTTCGAAATTCGTACTTTTTGGGGTTAAAATGAAAAAGTTGATAAAAATAGTACCAAACAAATGACCGCAGCTAGAGTCATGAAATTCGGAATATGAATTCCTATGACCGCGTAGACACGAAAAATAAAAGGGTTTTTTTTTTTCAAATTTGTACTTTCAATGATTACAGAGGGACAAAAATGGTATCAATTAAAGGACTACAGCTAGAATGATGAAATTCGGTGTGTAAATCCCTCTAATTGCGTAGACACATAAGATAAAGAGATTTTAGAAAGCCATACTATTAATGGGGTAAATAGGAAAAAGGGGATAAAAATGGTACCAACCAAATGGCAGCAGCTAGAATCTTGGAATTCGGTGTATACATTCCTCTGACTGCATTTTGATTGATTTTTTCCAATTGGTTGAATCATGAGGCAAGGTTATTTAGCACTTCGTACTTGAGATAATGGATTTTCAAAATGTGTACTTTTGGAATTAAAATAGAATGGAATTAATACAACCAACTGTAGCACCCACTATCTACCAATATTTATGGTATTTAAGCGTTTTGAAAATATAAATATAAGATTAATTATTTTTTGAATTGACTTCAAGTATTATTTCAATAGTGCAAGCCTTGCCTTATAAGCGTTTTTTGAAATAATAAAAATATTATATTTATTTATAAAGTTATTTTTTCAATATTTGCATTTGCTTTGGTTTGGCTATATTAAAAACATTTATATTTTCCTGTAATATTACTGCATTTTTACGAAAATCGGCTACCTTTGTGGAATGCAATCCATGGTGGAGGGTATATAATGTTCGTTAATAATGTTTCTTTTATCTCTGGTAATTTTGAGCTGAAAGTTCCACTGATCTGGATTTTTTATAAAAGTAAGATATATGAATAGAATAGTCTAAAGGAAAAATGTTGTGACGCGGTGGAAAAATGTTTTTCAACACAAACGCAAAATTCGCATATTGTATTATATTTCCACTTATATTTTGCATGTTTCCATCCATGTTTCGTTTCTAGATATTCTACATCGAAGTGAGGTTTTTAGTTCTTAGTTAATTATAGTTTAAAACATACAAAAAAGTTTGGAAATAAAAACTTTGTAAGGACATTAAGAGTGAAATTTATCATCTAATCGGCTCCGCCCGACTGTAGCCTTTTCTTACTAGTTTTCCATTGTGGTTTTAATAAAGCACGAGTGGCGTGTAAAAACATCACAATATTCATGTACAAATCAATTTTTAGAATTGCTCAGGCTCTCTAATATATTAGAGGGTAATTTTTTATCATCACCACATTTGGTGTACTTAAAACCACTGTATGTCATCTAACAAATCTTTATTTATTATGGATTGTCCAACGACAGAAGGCGACGAGGAAGGGGGAGTCGGCGGCGAGCAATTGGAGGAGAGTGTGTACACATGAATGAGTATCTCTCTGTGTAATCAGGGTTGCAATACAATTCAATCAATTTTAATTGATTCATTTTACGCTTATTCCACTCAATTGTATGCACATCTATATATCTGCAAGCAGAGAACAGCAGAGAGTGCTCTGACTTTCCATAGGAACTTCGCCGAATGAGTTTTGATGACCAGTAAACGGGAGGAATAGTTGAAGCACTTTGTGTGTTGGTGGTTGCTGATGAGCTGGTGATGGTGATCAGCGTCATAAGCATCGTTATCGGCAGTGCCTCTTTTTTTGGTGTTACTATCATGGGAATATTTTAGATTTATTTGCCATATCCATGTATCGGAAACGGAAGCGACCCATTACTATTGTAATGTGTGTGTGTGTGCGCACGCTCGCTTGATTTAAAGCCGTAGAAGTTGTTGACGCGAGTATCACCATCCATTATTGGCGTTCTAATTGAAAATGTTATGGGAAGCGATTTTTCGTAACAGAAGGTCAAGTGTGTTTTTTAAACGAGTTACGGTACAATGGCAGTCTACTTTCATCATCCTCCTCCTTCACCAACATTTTAATGAAAAGTGATGATTTCTTTACCCTCATAAAAAAAGCTGAACGAATTTGTTGTATAAAGAATTATATATGGTTCGTTAATCTCAACCGAAATGTATATACTGACCGGAAGATGTTTTGAGAACCATAGCTGATTTCCAGAATTTCATTTACGGGCAGAAATTGAATGAATTCTTCAATATATGCTCTCAGAAAAATCGAGTTTCTTATATACATACTTGGAATAGTGAAAGTAATTTTATAAAATGAAATGAAGAAATATTACAATTGAGAAATAATCAATTGGATCTCATATTCTTAGAACTATAGGAGATGCGAACTTGAATGACCAAAACTTGTATTTTTGCATAAATTTAGTTTTAATGAAAACTTCAATAACTGAGTCAATTACTAACGGATTAAAAACCTGCGGCGTTTCGAAGATGGTGAAAAATTATAATTAAAATGTGTTTGCTGGACAAGTACAAACAGAATCCATAAGTTTTAAAGAAACAAGTTATAAGTCGTTCGAAGGTTCTGTGTTTCTTCCTTTTATGTGAGAATCTTAAAATCGGTCGATAAAGAACTATGTTACGGGTTTATAAGTGCGTTTGAGTACCTTTAAACCAGGTTTTACCCGTAACTCTAGATTGTGGGGCTGTCTTGGAAATTTCACAAACAGATTCTTGTTTTACTCGACAATATCTACATGGGAAGTGATACCATTACTTCCCAGGAATTTGTGACTCTCACACTGTGTAATGCAGAAATATTTTAGGGGATCAGACTAAAGATAGCTTGCGCAGTATTTATTAAAATCCAATTACGAAACAGATTTATCCAACAATTTTAAAATGTTCTTCGTTCTACCGAAAATGGGCTAATGAATAGTTTTTTATTTGTTTTGAATGAAATTACGGTGTCACTGGCACGCCATGGACGTAGGTAGCGATAACGCTGGGGAGGGCACTCTGATATTGCTACAGCTTGGGTGAATTTTAAATAATGGGTTTATTATAAGGCGGGAGATAGATTCCAAGACCAACTAGGCCCTTGAATTTGAGAGATGACAACATGTCAGTATCTTATCGAGCTCACTGACACCACCGACCTTCGTCCACAAATATACATATAATAGCTGAATCAGAAAAGAGATTGTGGATTTATTGTCGAAATATAATGAAAATCATTGTTTATCGATTGCTGCTTTTTCTGGTAACACTAGCTTTCGAAATATTTTGTTGACCTTTTTAAATAGAAAAAAACAAGTAAGGAAATGCTAAAGTCGGGCAGGGCCGACTATTTGATACACTCCACTTTCTCTCCGTATACAATTCAATTTGATAAAAAAGTGAAAACAGGAAGGATTTTGTATGCTTCCTAATCATAGGCTAATATTACCTGGCTCAATTTGACAAATCGAGATGAATATTTGTATCGGGGCTATATGCAAACATGGAATGAAGTAACCCTCTTACATAATAGGTTCTTCCCGTTTAAGTATTACGTGTTATGCTTACTCTGAATAAATTCGGTGAAAATGTGTGGTTTCTGGGGCGGAGAAAGTTAAGCATTAAGAAGATTTGAAGAATATCTGTTAAAAAATTTGGTTTATAGAGTGGAAAAAGTCAAATCGGCAGTGGGAGCTATATATAAATCTGCACCGATCTGACCTATTTTCACCACAAGTGTTTCTAGTTAAGTAAATATAAGATGTTTTGCCAAATTTTAAGAATATCCATTAAACAATGTGGTTTATAGAGTGGAAAAAGTGAAATCGGGTGTGAAATTTGTGTGTGTGCTATATATAAATCTGAACCGATTTGACCCATTTGCACTATGGCTGTTTATAGTACAAATATAAAGTATTTCGCCTAACTTGAAGAAGATTTGTTAAAATATGTGGTTTCTAGAGCAGAAAGAGTCAAATCGGAAGCGAAATTTCAATGGGAGCTATATACAAATCTGAACCGATCTAACACATTTTTACTGCAGGTGTTTCTGTAAGATGTTTTGCCAATTTTAAAGAAAATCTGTTGTAATATGTGGTATCTAGAGTGAAAAGAGTCAAATCGGGAGTGAAATTCGTAAGGGGGCTATATCTAAATCTGAACCGATTTTCTTCAAATTAAATAGCGTTCGTCCTTATCTCGAAAAACTTCGTTGTGCAAAGTTTCATTTGGTTCTATGTACAATTGCGACCTGTATCGTGATTGCAAGAATAGATGGACAGACAGAAGGACAAACGGACATTGTTAAATCGATCTCCCTTCCTTTTGGGTGTTACAAACAAATGCGCAAAGACATAATACTCTCGTGGAGTGTATAAAATTTAAAATCGGAAGAAACATTGTATGGGAGCTATATCTAAATCTGAACCGATTTGATTCAAATTAAATAGCGTTCGTCCTTATCCCATAAAACTTCGTTGTGCAAAGTTGCATTTAGTTATAACAACAATTGCCACCTGGACTTTGATACAAGACTAGATGGACAGACGGACGGACGGACATCGCTAAATCGACTCAAAAAGTGATTCGGTATAATAAACGATGGGTCTATCTCGTTTCCTTTTGGGTGTTACAATCAAATGCACAAAGACATTATACCCTGTGGTGCAGGGATAAATATGGAAGTTATTGCGGTTTTTATACAAAATGCAACAAAAATTGCACAAAAATGTTAAAATTCTATCCTCTATCCGGTTTAAAATCCAAGTTTTTGATAGGCTCGAACCAGATTTTAATTTCTAGCAATTTTTTCTAAATACCATTCTCTCCGTGAATTTTATTCAAGAAAACCCTGATTTATAGAGGTTATTTTAAACGCGTCCAGCTCACGAACGGACGATGATGATAAAAGCGAAATATTTTTGGAGAACACATAAAACAAACCAATCTTTCATTTTAGTCGGGAACATCCACTACTTTTATTTTGAAGCCACTCTAATATATATACATATATTTAAACTGACCCCATCTGCATCTTCAATGGAATACCCCCATTTTGTACTATATATCCTGTATTTTATCATTATTATATCCTACACCTAGGATAGATCGAGTGTATATTAATTTTGTTATTACGTTAGCAACACCTCATCGAAGTCCCCATAAAGCAATTCTCTGCAGAACGGATCAACTGCATAGAAATTAAGAAATTTTAAAAAATTTTAAAAAATCTGTGAAAAATTATATTTATTTGGAAATTATAGTCCTATGGTTTCTTCTGTAATTTTCGATTCGTGTGAGATCCACAGGGATCGTACCGAAAGGGGATAAAAATGGTATATGCGATTCGGCTCGAGGGAACTTAACGCCTCTTTATCTTTTTATTCACATCTTTGCAGATATGATTTATCCCGTGAAGTGAAAGTGAGAGGTGAACAAATCTGGCTGAGTACTAGAACAGACCGATATAAGTGTCAAATTAAATATTCGTCAAATTTCACGTTTCTATCTGTATTAGTTTGGTTTGAGTTCCTCCCTTAGTTTTATTAGTTTATTGCTATTTACTTTTGAAATGGGTTTTAACGCTAAACTAATACAGACAAAATCATAACATTTGAAGCATATTTAAATACATATTCTCTTTTGTAATTTGGCACTTATATAGATATCGTAGGAAAATGTTATCCTTTGAAACGTTTATGTTCCAAAAGGATAAAAAACTGAAAACGCCAATTAACCTCAGTTCAAATTCAATATTCAAGTGTAACGACTGTTTTTATACACTCCACGAGAGTATTATGTCTTTGTGCATTTGTTTGTAACACCCAAAAGGAAGAGAGATAGACCCATTGTTAATTATACCGATCGACTTAGCATCACTTTTTGAATCGATTTAGCAATGTCCGTCTGTCTGTCTGTCTGTCTGCCCGTCCGTCCATCTATTCTTGTAATCACTATACAGGTCGCAATTGTAGACAGAACTAAATGAAACTTTGCACAACGATGTTTTTCGGGATAAGAACGAACGCTATTTAATTTGAAGAAAATCGGTTCAAATTTAGATATAGCCCCCATACGAATTTCACTCCCGATTTGACTCTTTTCAATCTAGATACCACATATAACAACAGATTTTCTTCAAAATTGGCAAACCATCTTATATTTCAACTAGAAATACCTGTGGTAAAAATGGGTCAGATCGGTTCAGATTTATATATAGCTCCCATACAAATTTCGTTCCCGATTTGACTTTTTCCGCTCTAGAAACCACATATTTTAACAGATACTCTTCAAATTAGGCGAAATATATTATATTTGTCCTAGAAACACCCATAGTGAAAATGGGTCAGATCGGTACGGATTTACATATAGCTCCCATGCGAATTTCACTCCCGATTTGACACTTTTCACTCTAGATACCATATATTACAAGAGATTTTCTTCAAAGTTGGCAAAACATCATATATTTGAACTAGAAACACCTGCGGTAAAAATGTGTTAGATCGGTTCAGATTTATATATAGCTCCCATACGAATTTCACTCCCGACTTGATTCTTTTCACTCTAGATACCAAAAATTGGCAAAACATCTTATATTTCAACTAGAAACATCTGTGGTAAAAATGTGTTAGATCGGTTCAGATTTATATATAGCTCCCATACACATTTCGTTCCCGATTTAACTTTTTTCGCCCCAGAAACCAAGAATTTTCATTGAATTTCTTCAAAGTGAGCATAACACCTTATTGAACTTGAAGAACTTATTGTGAAAGTTAGTCATATTTTTCCATGTTTGGATGTAGCCCCGATACAAATATTCTTATCGATTTGACAAATCGAACCAGGTCGTATTAGCCTATGATTAGGAAACATACAAAAATTCTTCCCGTTTTCACTTTTTTACCGAGTTGAATTGTATTCGGTTGGAAAGTGGAGTGTTTCATATAATCGGCCCCGCCCGACTTTAGCCTTTCCTTACTTGTTTATAAAGAGTGATTTTTTTGAGGTTAGGATTTTCATGCATTAGTATTTGACAGATCACGTGGGATTTCAGACATGGTGTCAAAGAGAAAGATGCTCAGTATGCTTTGACATTTCATCATGAATCGTCTTACAAACGAACAACGTTTGCAAATTATTGAATTTTATTATCAAAATGCGTGCTCTGTTAAGAAAGTTCATTGCGCGCTTCCATTTTATGGTCAGTTTAATCGACCCACTGAAGCGGCTATTCGGGCTATTGTGACTAAATTTCGCACCAAATTTACATTGTTGGACATTAAACCACCAACACGCTTACGTAGAGTGCGAACTGAAGAAAATATCGCAGCTGTATCGGCCAGTGTTAATGATGACCACCAATTTTCGATTCGTCGCCGTTCGCACCAATTGGGTCTCTGTTACTCAAAAACGTGGAAATGCCAAAATTGGACTAAGCGGATGACCACCTAAGACGCAGCCGCGGTCAACATTTAAATGAAATTATCTTCAAAAAGTAAATGTCATGGACCAATCTAACGTTTCAAATAAAGAACCGATGAGATTTTGCAAATTTTATGCGTTTTTTTAAAAAAAAAAGTTATCAAGCTCTTAAAAATCACCCTTTAAAATGAAGTACGGTGTAAAGTGCTCTAAAAAACAAATTAACATAAAAAGATGAAATTTGAATATATATTGTATTGTAACACTTCTATGAAATGTCGTTTTTCGAATTTCCACTTCCTAAAACCACAAAAATTATACAGATAGCTTTAAGTTTACACTTTCATTTGGTACACATATTGCGTTTATAGCAATAAAGTAACAATAACAAACAATTCTTGAATAAGTATATCCTTCAAAAATGTCAAATCCATTTAAACGCGAACTCGATCAGACAATGAAAAACTAAGTGCACTACTTTCTTATGTTTCGTGTCAGCTTTCACAATTATATGGACAATGGAAATGTCAACAATCAATTTGTATACCCTCCACTAGGATATTATGTCGTTGTGCATTTGTTTGTAACACCTAAAAGGAATCGTTTATTATACAAATCGGCTAGAATCACTTTCTGAGTCGATTTAGCAAGGCGGACAGCCTATCTATTCTTGTAAACAAAGTACAGGTTGCAATTATTGTCTAATAAAAATTGGCACAAGTAAGTTTTGCGGGACAAGAACGAACGCTATTTAATTTGAAGCAAATCGGGTAAAAGTTAGTTATAGCTCGAATACCAATTTCGCCTTTTCCGCTCTAGAAACCACATATTTTAATCGATTTGTACCCTATAATTCAACAGAAAACATCTATGGTGAAATTGTGCCAGATTGTTTCAGATTAAGATATAGCTCACATACAAAAATCTGTCCTGATTTGAATTGTTCCGCTCTAGAAACCACATAAGTTCACCGATTTTGTCAAAATTGGCACAAAACCAAACTAAAAAGAAAGTGAAAGTGAAAGTGAGTCAAATCGGTTCAGATTTATATAGCTCAAATACAAATTTCGGCGCGGATTTGACTTTTCCGCTTTAGAAACCGTTATTTTCACCGATTTCCTTATAAATGCAGCACCACCTTATATTTTTTTGCCGCGCTATACCCCTCATTGATCGCGCCCATACAAAAATCGTTCCTGATATCATTTTTCCCCCGAATTCTATTCAATTGGGGTAGAAAGAAAACTTTTTAACAGTAAGAGCTATCTTGACGAAGTTTCTCATGATTAGAGCAGAAGTATTTTCCTGATGATTTACCAAATTTTGTATCCCTAGTAGGTCACCCAGTGGATATGGAGGGTGTCCCTCAAAAATTGGGCAACTTGGTCAAGTCAAATATGTTATCAAAAGTATAATTATGTACCGATTGCCCAGTGATAAGCACAGAAAATATGCTTACTACACACATACGTAAGCACAATTTTGATATATCATCAATTAGTTCAAGAGATATTTTATATGAAGAAAAAGTTTTCATATTTCAGTAGAACAACAGTAAAATGTTTCAAATTCTATACAAACTACAAAGGAAGATGCATTGTTTATAATACTGATCGATATTAAATCACTTTCTGAATCTATTTAATTATAACCTACACCACTTCGTGGAATATGGTATTATAAATTAGTTTCACGCCAATTGTTTGTAAAACCAAGAAATAGTAGAGCTAGACCACCTTTAAATATTCCGATAGAATCGATTCAACGAATTGTTGCCCGATTGTTATGTAATTTGGCAGAAGTAATTTTTTTGGGCCTCCATAGCCTCCATATACAGATTTAATATTGGATCTTGACAGAATTTTCAAGATCATGTTATATTTGAACTAAAGGGTCCGCCAAATAACTTTTTTTTGAAAATGTTATAAAAAACTACTGAATATTTTCTCAAATTTCTTTTTTTATTTGAAAGAACAATCCTTCCGGTTAATAATGGAAAATAATTTCATTCAACTGGCTGCCTCGGCTGGCCATGCAGTAGCCTACACGATCGGTCCAATTTTTAAGCACATTATCGATTGTGTGCAGCTGTATTTCACCAATGGCTTCACGAATATTGTCCTTTAAAGCGTCAATTGTCTCTGGCTTGTCGGCGTAACACTTATCTTTGAGGGCACCCCACAAATAATAGTCCAACGGTTGAATAGTTGAAAAAAACGTTAGATGGCGTGAAAGTGGACTGCATGGGTCTATGGGGCATTGGATCTTGATCAAATTTCTTTTATTATATCATCTTATATGTCAACTATGAAAGTTAACAATATAGGTTCATGTTTGGATATAGCCTACATACACATGGGCCCTCAGTTTACAATATTATCTTACATCGGATCTTGATACAATTTTGATCAATATCATGTTATATTTCAACTAAGAATACCTGCTGTGAAATTGATCAATATGGGTCCCCTTTTGGTGTAGTCCGCTTAAAATGGGCCCAAATTTTTATTATTACAATTCTAGAACCTACATTTTACATCAGAAGTTGGTAAAATTTGGTACATTATGTTATATTTCAACTAGGAATACCTACCGTGAAAGTATACTATATGAAGGGCCGTGCGCAGGGGGGGTTTTTGGAGGTTCAAACCCCCCAGAGAGGTTTCGAACATATACTTTTTAAAACCTTCTAGACTTTCTGAAGCAATAAAACATAGAATTTTTAATGTCTTTTTAAAATAACTCGTCTGAAATGGTAATTTTGTAGTAAAATCATGAAAACACGAAAATTACATAAAAAAATCGTGGACACTTTCATGAATTTCGGACAAAGGTTATGAAAAATACAAACAGACTAAACGAATTGTGCCAATTTCAAGATCTGGAAGTAAAGTTGGAATTTTTAAATTCGCTGTGTACATCACAGAAAATGCGTTTTCTATACAACATTAAGGAGAAAATCAGTTTTTTCGCTCTCCTGAAAAGTTATGTTTTTGTTCATATCCACTTAAGCCCTCGATATGTATGTATGTAATTTCAAGCAACTATTTTAAAAAAGTTCTACACTTAGAGAACAAGTCTGCTAATAAAAGCAGCGATTGCATGCTGCCTATCAGCAGACACTTTTCTGCTATTACAGCTGTTTTTTGGCATAACAGCAGTTTTCTGCAATCTTACATCACCAATCATACTGCCAAAGAGTTTGCAGTCTGCCAAAATTGGCTGTTGTGAATTAAAATATAAAAATAGATAAGCGTTCATAAGCGAGTTTAGCTCGAATTTCCTTTTATATTAGCTTGGGGAAATATGCGTATCATATATATTGCTAAAAACAGCAAACAGCTGTTTACCATCTCAGCATATACAAATCTGCTGTCTCCTTTTTAACATAATAAAATCTGCTCTTTCGGTAGACTTTCTGCTTTCTTTCACTGACATATTCCTTTGAGTGTACCGATAGATGGATTACTGAAATGCAATTTTGCCGACAATGTCTGTCGGACGAATGTATCAAAATATTTCTCGAAGATCCTGGCAATACAATATGAGTGGTTTCCAAACGCTCCAGTAAAAATTTCCTAAAAAGTTGGAAAATTACCTATTTATGAGTAAAGTTTCCATCTTTCAAAGCCATAGTAAATAGTTCATTTACTAGAAAACGGGTAATAGATATACTTAAAAACATTTCTTTGGATCTAATAAAAAATTCTTACAATTGAGTAAATTCAAACTTATGTGGAAGAATATTTCCAAGGTTTTAAGTGAGAAAAAAAATCTGAAATTTTTTGTATGGAAAAAATTCCATTTAGGAAATTTTAACTTAAAAATGTGTTTATTTCCTAAAAGTAAGTTAATATGTTTACAGAAATTTATGCCGACTTCTTCATACATTTAGGTATTAATGAACTTATAAAAAACACTTGAAATTGTTTAAAAAATTTTTGAATATTAATCTAAGAAGCAATTCTCGTTCGTTTGCAGAGACTTATTTCTCAATACCTATCTTGCCTTCGCAACAATCATGCAGTAATAGATCAACTCCTTATGGCAGAGGTAACATGAAACTCTTTAGAAATATCTCATGTTGTAATTTTTTGTATCAGTTTTGCATACCCTGAAAACTATTTGTTTGATTTTTTATTTAAATTGAACTTATTTTAATTTCACCTTTTTTCCTTGTATAAATTAATTTAATTAATTTTTTATGAGTGTAGATGAAAAATCCTGCGCACGGGCCTGACTATATGGGTTCATGTTATTGTGCATCCCACAAATGTTGTTATAGGCCCCTACAAATGTCCCTAAGATATATACTATTACCGCAGTAAAATCTTCACTTGTCATCGGATCTTGAAAAAATGTTCCAGATCATGTTATATTTAGTCTCGGAATACCTACCGAAAAATTTGACCATGTGGGCCACGTTTAATGTTGAAGTTAGGAACACTTACATATGTACCTTCCGATTTGTTTACATAGCAGTCAATATTCAACTTATTACAGCCAACCTTGATGAAAATGTTCGTTATATTTTTTTGCTAGCTCAACACAGGCTTACCAGACAATTTTTTTCTTGTCCCCAAAATTGCCATAAAAAATTCCCAAAATATAAAAAGTTGTTTTATTTAAAAGAAATTGACCAAAACAAAAACAATTTGTGACTAATTTGATGATTCATCAACAATCTGAGTATTTTGATCATCCTATGTCGTGAACAAACTCCTTATTGAAAATTGCAGTAATTTCGTTCTAGACAATGAAACAGTGGTCTACGGTTGCAATTGATGCATACGTCATTTTTATACACTCCACGAGAGTATTATGTCTTTGTGCATTTGTTTGTAACACCCAAAAGAAAGCGAGATAGACCCATTGTTAATTATACCGATCGACTTAGAATCACTTTTTGAATCGATTTAACGATGTCCGTCCGTCCGTCCGTCTGTCCATCTATTCTTGTAATCAAAGTACAGGTCGCAATTGTAGCCAGAACCAAATGAAACTTTATTCGGGATAAGGACGAACGCTATTTAATTTGAAGAAAATCGGTTCAGATTTGGATATAGCCCCCATACGAATTCCACTCCCGATTTGACTCTTTTCACGCTAGATACCACATATTACAACAGATTTTCTTCAAACATGGCAAAACATCTTACATTTCAACTAGAAACACCTATGGTGAAAATTGGTCAGATCGGTTCAGATTTAGATATAGCCCCCATACGAATTTCACTCCCGATTTGACTTTTTCTGCTGTAGAAACCACATATTTTAACAGATCTTCCTCAAAATTGGCAAAACATTTTCTATTTAAACTAGAAACACCCATAAAACACACCAAATGAGCCAGATCGGTTCAGATTTAGATATAGCCCACATACGAATTTCACTCCCGATTTGAGTTTTTCCGCTCCAGAAACCACATATTTTAACAGACTTACTTAAAATTTGGCAAAATATCTTATATTTGCATGAGAAACACCCAGGATGAAAATGACTCAGATCGGTTCAGATTTATATATAGCTCCTATACAAATTTCGCTCCCGGCTTGTTTTTTCCGCCCCAGAAACCACGTATTTTCATCGACTTACTTCAAATTGAGAACTGGAAGAACCTATTGTGAAATTCTTCCCGTTTTCACTTTTTTCCCGAATTGAATTGTATTCTGATAGAATTGTATTCTTACTTCATATTGAGAACTGGAAGAACATATTGTGAAATGGGTCACTTCATTCCATGTTTGGATATAGCCCTGATACAAATATTCTTCTCGATTTGACAAATTGAACCAGGACATATTAGCCTATGATTAGGAAATATACAAAAATTCTTCCCGTTTTCACTTTTTTCCCGAATTGAATTGTATTCTGATAGAAAGTGGAGTGTAGCATATAGTCGGCCCCGCCCGACTTTAGCCTTTCCTTATTGGTTTAATTTGATACTAAACTTTAGTATCAAGTAATACGTTTGTAGACATTTATTTTTTCAAAGTACTTCAAATGTCCGCACAAAATCCCCAAAATATTTTTTTGAAACTCCCGCAAAAATCCTCTATCCCTATTTCATTCATAAATTGATTTTTTAAATTTGAACTTTAAAGAGGTTATCGGGACAAAAAATGGTCCAACTAAAATATTACAGATAGAGTAAACCAAGTAAAATGTATACTCAATTTAACGAAAGTTTCCGTTTCCGTTTGTTTCTTAAACCAAGTAATTTTAATTTAATTTTAATTGTTTCCTTAAACCAAGTAAATTTGTACTCAGCCTTTATAAAATTACTTGATAATTCAAATAAATTAGTTTGCTTTATTAGTTCATTAATAACTCTGTCCAACAAAGTAAGACCATTTGATTGAAACATAATAGCGACCCTATAATTCTGAAATGGCATTTTGAGTAGACCATGTTTGCAAACTAAAATAGTCCAGCTGGTCTGAATTTCTTTTTAAAGCGGGTCAAATTTTTATTTTTTTTTTTGGTCGAAGGGAGCATTATACTAAACGAAAACAAGTAAGGAAAGGCTAAAGTCGGGCAGGGCCAGCTCCATTATACACTCCACTCTTGTATGGGGGTATATTGAAACTTTGAAAGAACTAGGTGAAATATAATATGTAGAGTTTGGCCAAAATCGGTTAAACATTTGGTAGCAACATTTGTATCTGGGATATATCTAAATCTGAACCGATCTTACCTACTTTCACCATAGGTTTTTTAGTTGGATTATAAGATGTTGTGGCAATTTTAAAGAAAATCGGGTATAATATGTGGATCCTAAAACGGCAAAAGTCAAATCGGGAGCGACATTTGTATGTAGGATATATCTAAATCTGAACCGATCTGACCCGCTTTAGTCATAGGTGTTTCTAGTTAGATTATAAGCTGTTGTGCCCAATTTAAAGAAAATCGGGTACAATATGTGGTTTCTAGAGCGGAAAATGTCAAATCGGGAGCGAAATTTGTATGGGGGCTATATCTAAATCTGAATTGATCTTACCCAATTTCTGCACAGGTGCTTCTAGTTGAATTATAGGCTGTTGTGCCAAATTTAAAGAAAATCGGGTACAATATGTAGTTTCTAGAGCGGAAAAAGTCAAATCTGGAGCGACGTTTGTATGGGGGCTATATATAAATCTGAACCGATTTTCTTTAAATTGGGCACAATATGTGGTTTCTAGAGCGGAAAATGTCAAATCGGGAGCGAAATTTGTATGGGGGCTATATCTAAATCTGAATTGATCTTACCCAATTTCTGCACAGGTGCTTCTAGTTGAATTATAGGCTGTTGTGCCAAATTTAAAGAAAATCGGGTACAATATGTAGTTTCTAGAGCGGAAAAAGTCAAATCTGGAGCGACGTTTGTATGGGGGCTATATATAAATCTGAACCGATTTGCCTCAAATTAAATAGCGTTCGTCCTTGATCCACAAAACTTATTTGTGCCAATTTTTGTTAACATCGGAATATAATTACGACCTGTAATTTGATTACAAAAATAGATGGACAGACGGACATTGCTAAATCGACTCAGAAAGTGACTCTAAGCCGATCTGTACAATAAACGATTTCCTTTTGGGTGTTACAAACAAATACACAAAGACATAATACTCTCGTGGAGTGTATAAAAAGTGTTGTTAGTTAATGTCTGAGAGAATGCTAATTATCAGAACTATATTATGGTATTTTATGAAGATCTTAACCCTCTAGCTCCTCTCTGGTAGGTCTACTCAACATGCCCTTTCAGAATTATACGGTCGCCACTCCATTTCAAAAATGCTTTTAGACAGTGTAATTAAATAGATGAAGAACTTGGCATAAATTTAAGTACACACAATAAGATTATTTCAAGGAAAAAAACATATTTTGAAGTAAAAACTTCCTAAATGGATTATTTCCATACTTAATTGTAAGAAGATTTTATTACATCCAAAAAAATGTTTTGAAGTAAATTTACTACCTTGTTTTGAGGATATGTAATATTTCTTATGGCTTTGAAATAAGGAAACTGTACTCATATGTACTTAATTTTCCTTCTCTTAAGGAAAATTTAACTTAACTGGAGTAAAATTGTTAAACTAATTTGGAGTATGGATTTTACTTAGATTTAATTTTGGTATTTTTCTGAGTGTAGAAAATCTATGGCGAAAGTTAGATTTATAAATAGCTCTCATACAAATGTTGCCCCCTGTTAACACATTTTCTTAAAATTTGAAACAAAACCTTATATTTTAAGTAGAAAAATGTATGGATCAGATCAATTCCGATTTATACATATGCGGGCATACAAATTTCGCACACGGTTTGAGTTTTTCCGCTCTATAAAGCTTGTATTTTAACTGATTTTCCACAAATTTGGCAAAACAGCTTACATTACAACTACGAAGACCTATGATGAAAATCATCGCATCGTTCCATGCATTTTCACCCAAAATCACGAAAAAAATCATCCTAAGAGCGATGTCATCGAACGTAACTGTCACTTTTCAAAGAGCCGACCGAATTATCTTATACTTTTAGACTTCGTAGACTATCCTACTTTTGGTCCCATAAAAATTACTGATTTAAACACTTTAAATCATTTCGTCCAAAAAACAATGTAACATTTTAAATTTGAACCAAATTTTATTTTTATTTTCAGGTTTCATAATTGGGAAATATAAAATACTTACTTCCAAAGTAGTGAGTCTTTGACGCAAACTAAAGAAATTTACGTGGGAAATTTTCGTGTTTTCAGATAAAGCTCATTTTCATCTCTGTGGCTATGTTAATAAGCAAAATTGCCGCATATGTGGTTCAGAGAACTCACACGTGAATATTGAGAAGCCAATGCAAGTTCAACCTTTCCAATAAAACCAGATTTGAAATCAGCACTTTTTTATAGCCGATTCCAATTTAAAATTGTAAATGACCCACCCTATATTTTGATTCAAAAGATAGTGGATGTTGAGGATTGTTAAAGAATAATATTTTTCTTTGGAAACAGCGTAAAATCTTCCACAAAAATCTAGATTTCTATCAGGAGGAGTTAATATATAAATATGTTACCTGTTTTTTAAATAATTTCTCCTGCGATTTTGCAAGAGTCAAATAAAAATAATCGAAAAATACAAAATTCAAAAATACATCTCAGATCATTACCATGATGCGCGATAGCATTACAATTCCAGCCGGAACCAGATTACTACCCAGAACATATGTTTGTATATTTTTCACTCGTCAATGACATGAATCACCCGCAATCACGCCGCATTCAATTCGTGGGAATTATCCCATTGGACCTTTCAGTTTATTGTCTTAATCTGAACTGAAAATGAAATGCCAATTGAGAAACTGAAAAGTGAAAAGTGTTATCACAGAAAAATAAAACTAGGCCGCCCGCATAACCCAAATGAAAAGGGTGGGAAATAAAAAGACAACAACAATTTTGTTTAACTCAAAATTTTAATAAATTTATTATTCACATTTGTTTTTCATTTTGTTTTTGTTTTGTTTGTTTTAAATTAACAAATACATGTATGCTTAGTTTAACTAAAAATGCATTTAATTCTTTTTCATAGCGTTTTTAAGGTTTTCTGTGTTTTTTCGTTTTTAGTTTTTAATTTTTATGTTTTTTTACAAATACATCACTTTTTGTTGTAGATGCCTTAAAGTTAGGTTCCAAGCGTTCTTGGATGGTAGGTAGGGTGTATAAAGATAGACAGAGAAAGAGCGAGCGAGAGTGTGATGAGAGCAAAAGTGGGGAGGTTGGTTGGGGGTGGAGGACGAACTAATTTAACTTACCACCACTATACTCCATCGTTTGCAGAGTTTACGTAGAGCCCTTTTATAGCATCACGGTTTTATTTTCCAAAAGTTCTTTTTTGGTTTAGCACCCGTCGCTGAGGAATCAGAGGCCGAGCGCGCCGACGACCGCTGAATGTCGGCGCAACAGCGATTGTAGTGGAAGGGCGAAGCTGGTGAGGTGACGGCTGTTCCACAGCTACCCAATGATGTCATCATAGCAATGCCCTGATCCTCGGATGAAACCGTGCTACTTTTGGAAGTCGACGAACCGGATGCAGTCGACGATCGACAACTGCGCATATTGTGGGGTAAAGTGGTGGGTTGTATGTGTGCATGTGGATGTTGCTGCTGCTGAGGATGCTGCTGCTGTTGTTGTTGTTGTGAGGGATGCAGTTGCACCTGATGATTGTGCAACTGCACCTGGTGATGGTGCATGGTGTGATGAGGATGTGGATGATGGTTGGGTGTATGGCCGGACTTATAGTAACGCAGACTTTCATTGTAACTGGCACCGCTACTGCTGCCACTGCCGCTGAAGCCACTGTCCAGGTCGCCCTCATCAAACTCGGGATTTATACACGAGAGATGGGCGTGATCTTTCAGCTCGATTGAATTAAAAGTCGACGAAAGATTCTCTAGGCTGGCGTGAGACAAGGTACGCGGCTGTGACGAAGACACTGTGGACGAGGACGTGGAAGCGGCACCGCCCAACAGGCCACCTCTACGAGGCTTCTGTGCCGTGGACGCGGGCGTGGCCAAAACTGCCGTGGCACTAGCACTGGTCGTTGGTCCTCCCTCGGGCACCTCCGCATTGGGGCTAATATCAGGTGGCGTTTCGGGCATTATCAAAGCTTCCAGCGACAGATTCAACTCATCCAACACCCTAAAGTGATTGTGTTGGACCCGTCGTATCTCCTCGATGACATTCGATTTCACAATGCGATTATCGGACAGAACCTTGCGAATCTTCTGGTCGTTAACCTCTTCGTAGAGATTTTCCGTGGTGCCATAGCGCGTGGTGTAGTTGTGACGATCCTCCGCCCCGCTGGGCGATGATGATGTCGAGGGAGGATTTTTCGGTTTCGAGCGAAAACTTCTAGCCAAGAGGGCACGAATTGAATTGCGGGGTGGACTTTTGGAGGGTCCGGCCGCCTGCGCCGACGCCGCCGCTTGTGCGGACGGAGCTGGCATAATGGCAGCAGCTTCCTCTTTTTGCGGTATATTCGTGTGACACTTGGCAGCACCGGGTTCATAGTATGCATACGAGTAGACGTGGTTGTAGGGTGCGGGCCCCGCTGCTGTGGCAGCGGCAGCAGCACCTTGAAATGTTTGTGACGGAGCGGGTGAGATTTGATGCTGTGAGTGGTGCGATGGTGTGGACGATGGCGTCACAACACTGGCGGCAAAACCGTATTCCAGCGACGAGGTCGAAGACGACGAATGATGCTGGGTTGGTTCGAAGCGTTCCATTGTGGCGGCGATATTGTTGCGTGACCATTTGACCTGCAACGGGAGGGAGAGAGAGAGCAGATGAAGATGATTAGTTGAGGTTAAGTCATTGAAATTCAAATGTAAGATGGAGGAGTTGTGGTTTTGTCTATTTCTGGAGGAATAAGAGTCGATGTTATGACAATACGGTAGACGTTTTTTGTGAAGTTCTCAGCTATGGTCGTGCAATTGCCACTAAACGTATTTAGAGCAGCCAAATTAATATTCAGACTATTCAAAATTAAGACAAATGAGCGCTGCATGGCAAAAACGTATTTGAGTATATTTATACACAAGAAGCACATATAAGATGGCAATGCATGTTTGTTACTTGGTGTGGTTGTTTGATTGATAATCAGAAAATGAGTGTAGTTCTCATTCGCTTGGATGAATCATTTACTTAAAGAGTACGGATAATTTATTGGTCGAAGCCAACGAAGGTCATCATGGCCCAGAAATCATGATGGTAGTGTGGAATTAAAATAATCGTGTTTTTTGATAAATCTTTCTTTTTTGAAAAGGCCCATAAAAGTAGAGGAAAAATCGGAAAAAATATTTTGATTTAGTTGGAGTCGAGCAATTTTGCCTGCCCTTGCTAAAAGAAATTTTTTATAAATAACTCCTTATCTAAATACCCACATTGATACTGACATTTTTATATATCTATTATATCTACACCGTTCTTTTGTTCGCTGACTTATAGTGAAATTTGATGCAGAATAGTTTTTCTATTTACAGCACCCCCCTAAAATTAAGTTTTGAGGGGCCATTTAGCATAAGTTCGGAAAAAGTACGAAATTAACCTTAAAATTCATTTTAAGTTTTGACTTATTTCTGGCATTTATGTACAGTTTTGAGTTCTGGTGTATTCAGAGACTAGTAGTGGAATTTAATGGCAAATATTTGTCATTAAATTCGCTCAAAAGGGACCAAAAATATCTTTATTTTGAGGAGTTAGGGGGTTAAGGTGTTCCATATAAATGTTCCCCGTGTTTCAAGTAATATTGCTGAACGCATCATATATTTCAAATGTAAGGATCACAAGTTTTTATGTTTTAATGGACCAATTAGCACAAATTCGAAAAAAGTACGAAATTAACCCTGAAATGAATTTTATGTTTTGACTTATTTCTGGCATTTATGATGAGTTTTGAGTTCTGGTGTATTCAGAGACTTATAGTGGGATTTTATGGTAAATATTTTTGTAGAACATTTTTATCCGTTAATCCCCTGTTTTAGGGGCGCTTTTTAATCTTTTTCTCAAAAGGGACCAAAAAGACCCTTATCTTAAGGAGCTAGAGGGTTAAGCTGTTCAACAAAAAAGTTCCCCGTAGTGTTTCAAGTAATATTGCTGAACGCATCATATATTTAAAATGTAAGGATCACAAGGTTTCCTATGCCGATTCATAACCAAAAGATAAAAATAATTTCCTGTTTAATTACCAAAATTGTTACTGATATTTTATTTATATATTTAATATCTAAAGCTTTCTTTTGTTAGGTGACATCTAGTGAAATTTGATGTAGAATATTTTTTTGTAATTCACACCACCCCCCTAAAATTAAGTTTTGAGGGGCCATTTAGCATAAGTTCGGAAAAAGTACGAAATTAACCCTGAAATGAATTTTATATTTTGACCTATTTCTGGCATTTATGTTGAGTTTTGAGTTCTGGTGTATTCAGAGACTAATAGTGGAATTTAATGGCAAATATTTTTGTAGATCATTTTTATCCGTTAATCCCCTGTTTTAGGGGCGCTTTTTACCCTTTTGCAAAAAACGACCAGAAAAACCTCTATAGTGTGCAGCTAGAGGGTTAAGGTGTTTTACAAAAATGTTCCTCGTAGTGTTTTAAGTAAAATTGCAGAACACATCGTATATTTAAAATGTAAGGATCACAAGGTTTCCTATGCCGATTCGAAAGAGGGGAAAATTGACCCGCCTCTAAAAAAAACTTTGAAAACTTCGATAAATGTTTATTCTATTTCAGAAACCGGTTGGATTTGAACTGGGATATTGTCCTGGCTCAAGACCATTTTGCTTCTATATTTAATAGAATGCAAATTTATTTACAAATGGCATGGTGACATTTATTACTTGGCTGCAGGCTACCACGATCATGATTTCGACCATGTCAAAAGTCTTTTCAAGTGGCTTCGCAGCGACTTTTCAACATCAAACCCGGCCTCTATAAGGAGATGATTCTCACAAACGAACGAGAATAACAACTCACTTGCCGAATTTGCGTTTAAAAAATCACACCAAGTAATAAAGCACACATGTCATCTTACAAGCATCTCATTGAGTTGCGTATGTAAGTATGTGTATATGCAGGTATAGTTACCCAGCAATACTTCTGCCGTGCCAACGCTCATTTGTCTTAGTTTTTTCGTTTGCATTGGACCTTGTTATTTTCGAAATTTCATTTTGTTCCACTGTATTTATACCCTACACCACTTCGTGGTCTAGGGTATTATAAGTTAGTTTCGCGCCCAATGTTTGTAACACCAAGAAATAATCGAGCTAGACCCACCTTTAAGTATACCGATCGGCTTAGAATCACCAGCTGAGTCGATTTAACGATGTCTGTCTGTCTGTCTGTCCGTCCGTCCGTCCGTCCGTCTGCTGTCCATGTAAGCTTGTTCGCACTCTACAGGTCGCAATTGTTGTCCGATTGTCATGAAACTTGGCAGAAGTTAGTTTTTCTGGCCAAGGACCATCGGTATTGAATTTGGAGGAAATCGGTTTAGATTTAGATATAGCCCCCATACAAATGTCGCTCCCTATTTGACTTTTTCCGCTCTAGAAACCACATATTGTACCCGATTTTCTTTAAATTGTGCAGAACATCTTATAATCCAACCAGAAACACGTATGCAAAAATTGGGTAAGATCGGTTCAGATTTAGATATAGCCCCCATACAAATGTCGCTCCCGATATGACATTTTCCACTCTAGAAACGACATATTGTACCCGATTTTCTTTAAATTTTGCAGAACATCTTATAATCGAACTAGAAACACGTATGCAAAAATTGGGTAAGATCGGTTCAGATTTAGATATAGCCCCCATACAAATGTCGCTCCCGATTTGACATTTTCCGTTCTAGAAACGACATATTGTACCCGGTTTTCTTTAAATTTGGCAGAACATCTTATAATCCAACTAGAAACACGTATGCAAAAATTGGGTAAGATAGGTTCAGATTTATATATAGCCCCCATACAAATGTCGCTCCCGATTTGATATTTTCTGCTCTAGAAACCACATCTTGTACCCGATTTTCTTTAAATTTGGCAGAACATCTTATAATCCAACTAGAAACACGTATGCAAAAATTGGGTAAGATCGGTTCAGATTTAGATATAGCCCCCATACAAATGTCGCTCCCGATTTGATATTTTCTGCTCTAGAAACGACATATTGTACCCGATTTTCTTTAAATTTGGCAGAACATCTTATAATCCAACTAGAAACACGTATGCAAAAATTGGGTAAGATCGGTTCAGATTTAGATATAGCCCCCATACAAATGTCGCTCCCGATATGACATTTTCCACTCTAGAAACGACAAATTTGGCACAACATCTTATAATCCAACTAGAAACACCTATGGTGAAAGTGGGTAAGATCGGTTCAGATTTAGATATCGCACTCATACAAATGTTGCTCCCGAATGTTTAACCGATTTTAGCCAAACTTTATATATTATATTTCACCAATAAACATATGTACATGGTGAAAGCGGGTCACATCGTTCCAGGTTTCAATATACCCCCATACAAATGTCCTTTCCGATTTAACATTTTTTGTCAAACACATACATTTGCAGGATGCAAAAATCCTTCCCGATTTCACTTTTTTACCGAATTGAATTGTAATGAGATAGAAAGTTCGTCCGTCTGTAGCATTTCCTTACTTGTTTGGAAAATGCCCATATGTCCATACTTTGATATAACCCAGATGGGGTCCCATTCTGATCTATTACAGCTTTAGAAACTACATCTTACATCAGATCTTCATCAAATTTTGCAGATCATGGTATTTTTCAACCAGGAATACCTACCGTCAATGAGAAATATATAGGCCCATGTTTTGGACCAGGCCCAAAATGTAGTTATAGGCCCCCTTTTGAAATGTCGGTCCGACTCATCCTATTACTACTGTATAATTTGTATTTGTCTGTCGAATAATTGGATCAATTACCATATTATTAACCATATTCGTTAAATATGACTAAAGATTAATTTATAGTATAATTTATACTGTATAATTTATATGAACTACATAAAATTTCTTCCATGAAATAAATGGGTTTAGTAATCAAAGCAAGGTACATACGCAGGGAGTGGTGTAGGGTATTATATAGTCGGCCCCGCCCGACTTTAGCCTTTCCTTACTTGTTTTATTTGCCAATCAGATTTTTTGTTTTATTACCGATTGTACTGACTATTTCCACTAATTTTCCTCCAAACATTCACAAAGAAAAAAATTGTCATTCTCACCTGATGTTCAACATCCATTTTGTGATTACTACGCCGACTGTGTCCCCTTCTCCGCCGCTCGGCGAATGCCTCACCCGTGCACAAGCCATTCTTCCCATGCGTCAACAGCAGTTCACTACTAATGCCATGACCAATGCCATTCGAGGAGCCCGGCTGCGGTGGCATACAAAACTCGATGGTATCCGACTCATCCGGAAATATCAAATCGCCACGATGATGGCCCAAACTGCCCGCACCCACGGCAGAAATCATACCACTAGTCATGGTATTAGAATTGACCATATGTTGACCGCGGGACGAAGAGGCCGAACGCTTTTTCATACTGGCGGTGGCCGTCATGTTGCGGCCCGAGTGACGACCCGCCATCGAATGAAAATGATTCTGAGCCATTTGTTGTTGCTGCTGCTGCTGGTGCGCAAGCGCTTGCTGATGCATGTGTACAGGCGCCACTTGATCCTGAGCGTGTGGATAATCGGAGGGTGGAGAGAAACCGGCAAAGGGTGGCGAGGAGGGTCGCGATTGGAATTTCGCCGCACCCGTTAACATGGCGTTGTGATGCATAGCCATGTGAGCCAGTTTGAAGTAGTTCTAATGTACAGCAGTTTTCCAGGAAATAATAACAATTGTTGATGGTGTTGTTGTTGCTGCCTTTGTGTGTGTGTGCAGGAATTCTCTGGATGATCTACTCAAAAACACTTGACATTATTGGGCATGCCTCAAGTGTCGGTTGGTTGGTTGATGTGTCCCCCGGTGCACCACTTGAAACACAAACTGTAAAGATAACAAAAGAAAAAACAGAAAAATTAGTTTGAGATAATATCAAATTTTAAAACTATTTATTAAATTTCGAAAGGAAAAACAAACATAACTCAGTCACTCCCCCCAGGAAGTTTTAATGTCGTCTTCATGTAGGCACTTAAAATCCTTATCTCAAGTCTCCACATCCCTTTCCTGAGGGTTCCTTTCCCAGCGTTTGTTTTACTTCACACGTTTGTCATTTGCTCGAGCCTTGTCAATTTAGTTTGTTTTTGGTTTTATGTATTTTATTAGATTTATTCAAATTCACCCACATCATCACTGTTTATTCAAATTCTCCTGGCTGTGTATCTCTGCTCTGCTCTGCCTGTCAACAGATAATGACATTAAGATGTCCTGTTTGTTTTGTTGACCAATTTACTTTCATTATCATTGCTTGGCATATGACAAATGTCGACACTCGCAATCGCACTCGTACAAAAAGTGTTAAATTTTTAATTGACTTTCAGTTCATGTGTCCGAATTTTATATAAACAATAAATTTACATAAAGTATAATATTGTATAATAAACCTTCCACTGCCTCCCTGCCGTAGGCCCCAAACATATTTATTCTTTGTGTGCGTGTGTTTGTCTGCCTGTCCATAAAATTAGGGGAAAATTTGTTCAAGGAAACTTGTCACACGTTGAATGTATAAATAAATTTGCATATAAGATTCATTTCTGAAGATTATATACATCTTCTTTTTAACAAGAAAATTGTAAATTTTTGAAAGCCATAAAACAAATATATAACAAGGTTGCTTTTAAAGTTATGGCCAGATACATTTATTAAGGAAATGAATGCCATGAAGCTGCCTTACAAATTTGCCTAATGAAATTCTTCAATTTGAATTTTAGGCATGCTGCAGGACCCATTATATACAGGGGAAAAGAAAAGGTTGCTTCTCTGACAATATTAAGGACATAAATCGCTTGAAAATTGGAGTATAAAAGCTTAACAATACATTCCACTATACAAAGAACAAATTCCAGAAACGGGGAAAATAAAAAAAACTGGGCTTACGCTACTATTCAGAGTCTCACATTTTGGCGTTGTTAAAATGAAATGAAACTTGTTTATGGAAGCCATCACACAAATTTTGGCTCTGTTCTCCAATTTTGCTGAAATTTTCGAAATAAGTACTTTTTACATGGCGAATAAAGCTAGGGTGGATCGAAAAAAAGTAGTTTTTTATAAGTTTATTTTAAAATTCCTTAATTTCAATAAAATTGCTTCTACCCTATATTTATTCAGGGGTGTCAATTTATGAATATTAGGAATGAAAGACAGCAACCAGCAGAGTTACAAGCCGACCCAAAATTATCGGCGGCGGCGGCTTTTGGCTGATTTGCCGGCTCGTTCTGTCATTCGACCGCCCCCAATTTATTTGACAATTTTGGGAAAAGAGAAGGAACCAATTGTATTGGTTTTTAATACCTTTTCTTTTATTTTTTCGGCAAGTAAATCAATATTCGCCCATGTTCCCGCAATTTCATATTATTTTCCCATACAATTATTTTTTGGGAGTGGGAATCCATTCCCAAAATTTATAATATGGATGAATCTAATAAACATTTTTGCAATTACAGCTTTTCAGGCGAGGCATATTTGACCAGACATCTGGAATATCATAATCCTTCCATAGAATGGGAAAGCTCTACCTACTTTGACACACTAAATGAGAACAATAGAGTAGCTGGTGTTTATTGTTTTTAGGAAAACATGGCCACGCATGCTGGAATTGTATATAAATATGACTTTTAAATCAAAATACAATAATTCAAATTTCTACAGAAATCATCATATAGTAGGATACAAAACTCAAAGATAGATCCATATATTTCACAGTATTAGGTTGTCTAATTTCTTTTGTAAAATATATATATATTATATTTTCTTTTGTAATTTTGAGTGGTTCGTCTATTTTGGTAGTAAGATTTGCCCACTCATTTATTCATAATATTCGTAAATTGACACTCCTGAAGAAGAAGATGATTGGCGACCAGCAAAAAAATTGAAGTACTTCCCCACAGGAAGCTCATTTTAATTGCAGCTCAAAATCCAAATATGCATTTCCCGCTTTTGAGGAACTTCTTATAAACAACTTCCAACAAAGTTGATAATATGTTAATATTACAATAGCATTTTCACAACTAAATGGGAACGAATTTTTAGTATGGGATCACAGAGGTAAGGTGTCCGCTTTGCACCCAGAAAGTATTGGGTTTGAATTTTGTATAATTTTAACAATTTAAACAATTTTGTTTAAAAAAATAAAATTTATTGCTTTAATAATGCTCTTCAAATATTCATTTGTTTTACTAATTGTTGGTTTATTTTAATATTTATTTGCATTTTATATTAGTTCATATTAAATAAATATTTGTTTTAAGTTTCCTATTGCCAGTGCTGACACTCACAACAGAGGATAGCTGAGATGGTTAGTGTGCAGTAGTAGTAACCAAATTGTCTGCAGTTCTACCCTACCGGGGTATTTTTTAATACATAAATGGGAGCTGGTGATAAAGTGGTTCCTTCGCAACGCTTTCAAATAACTTTTAAGTCTATCAAAATAAAGGACATTCCTCCTATGGCAACCCCATGTTAAATTCATTGGTGAAGATCCCAATTTTCACTACTTCCGAATCTCTTTCACCTCTTAGGGTGCTCTCTTTTTGCTGGGGAAGTCAATCGAAAGCCTATCAAAATAAAGGACATTCCTCCTATGGCAACTCCATGTTAAATTCATTGGTGAAGATCCCAATTTTCACTACTTCCGAATCTTTTTCACTTCTTCGGGTGTTCTCTTTTTGCTGGGAAATTAAACGAAATATTGGATATTTAAAAAATAATAATAAAAATACAACATCGTGTCTTTTAAGTTACATGACCTCAAAGCGGACAAAAACACCTAGACTCATTATGAAAAAGGCCAACAATGTTTTATAATTTTTTTCTTGTTTATTTTTTATAAACAAAAAATAAACCTTCGATTTTTGCAAAATAAATTTTATTAATTAGCTAATAGTGTCAGTAAGACGCTCCCCAGGTTTTATGATAGTGTTCTTAGTACTTACTCTATAACAAATATAAACGTGATTACAGTTGAAGAAGTAGTTTTTATATGTGTTTAAATATTGGGTGGGACATTTGACATTTTAAATTTTAACTACTAATTACTATGACTTTGAAATGTAGAATAACATTAATTTTTATTTACAGGTTTATGTTTTATATTTCCTAAATGGGACGCTATACGCTCTAACAAAATTGGGTAATATTAACAACTTACTTCCAAAGTAGTGAGTCTTTAACGCAAACTGTAAGAACTTTAAGTGGACAATTTTCGAGAAAAGATCGGCCTTCAGTTCAGCCTTCGGGAAGCTAATAGTCTTCTCGGTGGCTATGTCAATAAGTAAAATTGCCGCATATGGGGTTCAGATAACCCACACGTGGCTATTGAGAAGCCAATGCATAGACATCAAGTCACTGTTTTTGGTGTGGTTTTTGGGCTGTACTGACAAATTGGGCTGATGAGGAACTGCCTAGCCTCATCATCATGACAATATCATTCCATTATTAAATGACAATGTTCAACCTTTCCAATAAAATCACCCTTTAAATGTGTAAATAATAATAAAAAATGTGTAAAACAAATTTTGTGTTCGATACATAAAAAATTATTTTTAGTGGGAATAAATCCACACTGATTCATCAAATGAACACAAAAAAAAATTATGGATATATTTTTTTAAATTTTATTTTACCAAAATATCTATTTTCGTTGAATGTACCTTTAATATTTGTATTCACAGTTTGGAAATATGGGTCCGATCACAACCCACTTGTATGTTCGCTTAAAGGTAATTGTGATGGCTACAAATGATGCGAATACCATTTTCACGTAGAAACAGTGGCTGAGGAACCGTCATCAAAGAATTGAGAAAAAAATATTTTTTTGCTGGCACCAATAAAAAATAGGAAAAAAAATCGGAAAAAATTATGTTGCTTCATTTTTTATTAGCACACATTCTAGCAAAGAAAGCAAAATATATATGTAAACTATCTATTGATAAATGTAGAAGTTATGGCCCTCTTTGTAAACGAATTTTTTTAAATTACGATTTTTTATTTTTTGTTTAAATAGCCCCTTTTACAAGCCCTTTACAAATTAAATTTGTATTATTTTGTAACAGCTGGCATCTTAACGAAAAAACAAGGCATATTTGCAGCATATTTATGGAGAAGAACATTTCGTGAACACGAATGACTAAATCAATTTAAGCTAAAAAAAATTGAAATTTCCTTACTTCTAGAACATAATAGGGTCATAACTTCTACATTAAACCATTGATTTTCTTCAAATATATTTAATTTCTTTGATAGGATCCCAGCTATCATAAAAGAAGAATATTCTTTTATCTATACTTATATAGGGATCTATATCGCGCTTTTTAACCAAAAATTTAAAAAATAATGATTTTATTATCTTTTGAGTCTACAAATACTGCCATAAATACTACATCTATCCACAGATATTTTCAATATAGTCTTTATTTTCTTCATTGGAATGTGAGATATTAAAAAAGGGGTCAACTATTTGTCTTAAGTTTTGTTAAATTTTTTTGTTTTTTTGTCAATAAAAAATTTTTTAAAAAACATATATTTTTTTTTTCATATCTCCCGTGAAAATGAAAATTTTGCAAAAAATATCCAATTTTAATTTTATGTTTATCGTGCTTTACCGAAATGCTCGCACTTTATGTCGACAAAATCCGAAAAACATGGACGAATTTTAACCCTAGCTTTTTGTCAAAGTTGGCGGATAATTTTGATATTTAAGTGTGAAGAGGTTTATTTACAACTTTGGTGTCGTTGGGACCCCTACTGAAATTTTCCGGCAAATTTTTTCGTAGAACATTTTAATCCTTAATTGTTTTTTTTTGAAAGGACTTTTTTGATTCTCTCGAAACAAAGGGTCAAATTGACCAATAAGGAAGGAAGCGAAAAACAAAAATGATCCTCATGAAATTCCACAATAAAAATGTTCTCAGACATTAACTTAGAACACTTTTTCACTTCGACCAAAAATGAAAAAATTGCCCACTGTAAAAAGAAACTCATACCAGCATGCGCTTTCAGAATTATAGAGTCGCTACTCTACTTCAAAAATGCTGTTGGACTGTGATATTAAAGACATCTTGTGCGAAAATTCGAATTTTAATAAAATTTAAAAAAATATATTATTAAAAATTTTTTTATATAATATATTTTCTTAAGCAGTATTTTAAATTTCAATTATCGACGAATGTTCCTTTACTACTTGTTCTACATTGTTTTGGAAAACTAATATATGGTCGGATATATAAACTTTGCCCGGAATTTTCGTAGAGGCTAAGGTTTATGATGGGCCACCATTTAAGCAAAACTATTTTGTCATGTAAAATTGTTTTGTTTAAATATTTATCTGGTTTAAATAAAACTAGTATTTTGTCTATACATTAGGGATTTAATGCTCGCAAACTCCGAATCCATAATAATGACACATTTACAACAAAACGGAAGTTGTTGGAAAAGCAGCGTAGATTTACAAAAACGTTCCCGCACTCAAGCCTTAATAGGCCAAATATTTATTTGCCTTACATATTTTCCCTGTACAATAACTATTCTATAAAATCATCCGTCCATTAAAAATATCACAGCAATACTTGCTGCAAACCCATTTGAATTTCTTTCAATTCAAACACTCTCCGCAAAAAAAAACAAAAGCCGGGTTGACCTACGTGTCCAACTCACAAAGCATTTAAAATGCAGAGCAAAAAAAATCCGAAGCAAAACAAATATTTTTGTTAGCCTTTTGGATGTGCAATGATTTGCAAGAAGAGTCAATGCTGCTGCTGGGCGCCTACATGTAGGCACTTAAATATTTGAAAAATCTCACAAAGGGACGGAATAGAAAACGTGAAATCATCATGCATGAGTGAGTGGCATTGATTTGAACTACTGCACAGACGGACAAAATGGGGAAATGATTTTTTTTATTTTATGCCCTTAAATCTTTCAGTTGTTTAGCAGTATACTTCATTTCAAATGATTGTAGTCTATATTCTAACATATATGCTTTATGTTAGCTCATGTTTCTTTTTCCCCATATTATATATTCTGACATGCTTCATTAAAGATATTTGTTAGAAAGCACTTATGCTCATGTTTCTTTCTAGCCCCACTGTGCTGATTGAAAGTACAAACAAAAAACATAAAAGTATCGCGAGGAAAATTTACTGAAAAACATCAGGCGAATATAGCAAAACAATTTTTTCTCCAAGTAAACAAATTCACAAATGGAAATTGCACAAAATTGCTTTGGTCCATCTGGAAATGGCAATAGACCATTCCCTGCACGAACTGACTGGCTGACTGGCTGGTGTATTCTGTGCAGCCAAGAGTGAATGGCCGTGCAAACAGGCAGCGATTTTATCACGTTGGTAACTATTTTCGGAGAATATTTGATTTATTTGTTTTGTTAATGAAACACGATATTGGGAAACAGAAGCGAAAGGTTAAATGCGAAATTTAACAGGGTGGTAATATGGGAAGGCGATTGGTATTTAAAGGGATCAAGCGCTCAGTGCCTAGATAAATACATGTATTTTTTGTGAAGTGTTTGGAGTTTTAATGACAAAATTCGAAGAGAGGAACAAAATATTTTTTTTAGAAAATAACAAGATTTTGACAACGGATTCTGGTAGAGTAACCTCTGATAGAAATAGACTTATAGTGCAATTTGACACAGAATATTTTTTCCATTCACACCACCCCCTAAAATTTAGTTTTATGGGACAGTCTAGCACCAATTCGAAAAAAGTACGATATTAATGCTATTGATAATAATTGACTGATTGAAATTGATTTATTTCTGGCATTTAAATCGGGTTTTGAGTTGTGGTGAATTCACAGACTTATAGTGAAATTTTATAGCAAATATTTTTGTAGATTATTTTAACCCGTTAAACCTCTGTTTTAGGGGTGTTTTAGCCTTTGCCAAAAAAAGGGGCCAAAAAGACCCCTACACTGAGTAGCTAGTGGGTTAAAATGTTCCAAAAACTTTTACTCGTAGTGTTATAAATAATATTGCTAAACACATCCTATACTTAAAATGTGCCTAAGCCGAATGTGCATCATAAGAATGAGCAAAAGAGGGACATTTTGAACCCTCTCTAAAATCACCGCCATACGTAAGCTTTCAAAATATATAATAAAATATTTTATTTTTACCTCCTCTCTAAGAATCTGTTCAGAAACACTCCATAAATCTTAAAAATTTACAAAAATGAGATATCATAATGAAATATTTTTTCAAAATACCGAAATTCCCAAAGTGGGGAAAATATGTTCCATATTTTATTTATCTTTATGTATGTGGTAATACTTAATGAGTAGGTAGTCCAAATCGGATGCTAGATTTGAGCTTTGCGATTTGAGAATTTTTGAAAATATTTTTTTGTATTGAAAAATTGACTATCTTGGAGAAGACCGTTGGCTAAAATCATTCAGAAAGGGTAGTAAACAGTTGTAAATTATGTCTTCTTTTCGAAAAATAAGAGAATTTTGCACTTGCAGGACGACAAGAAAGAACTGCAAGCGAAGTAATAAATATAAATTTGAAGTAATAAATATAATTTGGAACTTTTGTACGATAATTTAAAAAAAGTCATTACACTTGAACCGGACTTGATATACGTTTGAAACTAAAGGCAAAATGGAGTTACTTGAAATTTAAAGTATTTTATCACAAATTCTCTTCTTTGATTTGGCATTTATATCAGTGTCATAAGGAGCGAATAAGTATTATTTTTTTTTTGAAAAATTGTATCCTTTGAAATTTTGTAGTCCTCTTAAGGGACAACAGGATGAGCAAATCAAAAATTATAAACGAAATGAAAATCAGGCTAATAATGTGATCGCAATGATAAAAATACGAAACTAGCCTCGCAAACAAATAAGAATTGGTGTCTTGTAACGCAAATATCTTTAAAACTAATTGAGGTACACACTTTTTTATTTATGGGCACTAGTAGTGGACTATATCTTTTCAATTGGTACACAATTTTGGCAATCGTTTCAAATTTTGACGTGGTCGAGGTGACCAACTTTAGAGGGTCATCCAGAAGCCCCCATAACCACTAGGGATCCAAAATTGACAAATATGCTGGAAAACACCTTTGCTCCACGCCTGTGAAATTTTGTCAATATAACCGTTTCCCTTCAAAAGTTTCAGAATTAATTCCAAAAAACGATTTTGGACCACTGTGTGTTGGAGTATTACACCGTGCGACAATTTTACATTTTTTCTTTTGGACTTGAGCAAGACCATATACATATGAAACTAGAGATCATATGTAGGAAATCTGTATACACATTTTTCCATTTGGTGATATTTTCTTCTTTTTACAGGAATTTTAATTGCCAAAGGATACATATGCTTCAATAATTTATTTTCGTACTTTTGGGAGTCATATAAAGGCGATATGGATTTCAAAGGAAGGAGAAGAGCATCTGTTAAAAATACTTCAAATTCCATGTCTCTATCTTTATTAGTTTAACATTCCAATCATTTAAGTTTATTATTATTTAGTTTTTCATGTTTTACATTTTAATGGAAAAAACTTGAAATGGTGGTTAATACTAAACTAATACAGATATAGGCATACAATTCAGAGTATTTTTAACAGATATTCTTCTCTTTCATTTGATATCCACAACGTATTTCTATGATTCGCCAAAGTATGAAAATAAATTAAAAATGGTTAAAACAAATTAAAAAGGATTAAAAAGGAGAAAAGATCACCAAATGAAAAGCTGAGTACACAGTTTTTTTTTACATGCGACCTCTAGTTTCAGGTGTATATGGTCTTGTTCAGGTCCAAAAATACTGTTGCACGGTGTTACCAAAATGACCCAAAAACCGTAATTTGTCATTTGAGCTATTTTGTGTGCGATTTTTTATATGATAAATTCCCAGATTTTTTGGCGATTTTTTATTTATTTTTGGTGTAGTTTCCTTTTCCGTTTTTGACCATTTTTAATTTTTGTTTTCGACAATTTTTCATGTCGCCCGATGGTACCTTCAGCCCAAAATCCGTGCCGTATGGCATGAATTTCCTTCTCAGGTACTCATGGGTTTTCTGAGCCATAAATGATATAAGTTTGACGATCAACGAAGCCTTATATGTAAATGAACCTCGTTGTTGAAAATAAATTGGTTAAACAACAAATTACATTCATTTTTGATAATTTCTCAACAATGAAAACGCACTGTTCTTTAAAAACAAAAGATCACATTTTTTAAGCAAGCACACTTTTTTAATATTTCTAAATATCAGAACAGAGACTGTAGCCCCATTCAATTGTGTAATAATTTATACGAAGCATCTTATCAGCGAGCTTATTAAATAAGGGGACTGGCCTGGCCGGATGGGTAATTTACATATGTGAATGCTACATGAAAATATGACAACATTTCACGAGAATTTTGAGATTTTTCCTACGATTCCCAAAGAACACAAAAAATACAGCCCTTGCTGGAAATTGAGTCTAGTAATTTATCCCTCTGTATTAGATGAACAACAAACGAAAATCCTACCAACTCTATCACCATCACCACCGCCGCCAACGCCACGCCACTATGGCGGTGGCGTTATGGTGATGTACGTCTGGAAAACTCGGGGATTATTCACGAAAATATGAATTATGAATGGAAGTGGTGGAGTTGGTTTGTGCGCGAGTGTGTGTTTTTTTCTGGTATTAAAAACTTCAAAATTAAACATGTAAAACAACATGTTTGTTTTGCAGGAACAAGGAAATCAAACAAAACAAAACACTGGAGCGTATCCACAACTGCTGCGGCAGCTATCGCAGCAAATACATCATCGTCATCATTTGTAACAATCTATCTTTCTGCATATGTCTGTATGTAGACATGTGTGTGTAGCTGTGTGGCTGTGTGTCTGTGGAAAGTTTAAAATATTACGAGTTGTGTAGAATGCTATGTAAGCTTACCAGATGTCTGTGTGTATGTATTTAAGCCAGTGTCAGTAATATATCTGTCTCGACATGACAATTTGTACAACTAGCAAATGCAAAGCAAGTGTGTTTTTAAAACTACCAAATATGCATGCAGACACGCTTACACACATACATATTCGTACATTCACATGATGAACATACATCATGTAAAACTATTTGTAAAGCTTTTGTGTGTGCCTGTGTTATTCACCAAAATCCCCATATTAACGATCAGCCCGTCACAGAATAAACAATGACGACGCCAGTGACTAGAAAGAGTGTCATAGCCAACACTGATACATACGCACGCACACATGTGTATATGTACTTTAGGGAGTTTTTTTTGGGTTTGAGTCACACTTGTGTACAGGGTGAGGCAATAGTTCACTGGACAACTTTCAAAGGAATAAGTCTTTGGTCAAAGATTTACACTTGAAAATTAGATAAGAATTTTTAAATTATGGAATTTTGTAAAATCAGTATTTTTTTTGGATAACGTAGCTGTGTTTGAAGTTATAAATCAAAAAGATTCTATTTTTGAAATTAAAATAAAAAACCCCAAAATATTGACTTAGGAATAAAAAACCGGTTTTGCATGCTTTTGGGCACTTATAAGGCTGTAACTTAGTTGATTTTCAACAGATTTTCGATAAAAAAGGGCCATAACTTCTACGTTTATATCTTAATTTTCTGCAAAAAGGAATTGTTTTATTCATTATTATAAAATAAATCAAACTATTCTGTTATCTAATTTTTAAATTAATTTTTCACGCTATTTTATCTTTAAATTAAAAAAACAAAAATCAAAAAATATATAAAAATCGTTCGTTTGTGAGAATCGTTTATTTAAAGAGGCCGGGTATGTTGTTGAAAGTCGCTGCGTAGCCACCTGAGGAAACCTTTGACAGGGTGGAAATCATGATAGTGGTAGTCTGCAGCATTCTATTAAATATAGATGCAAAATGGTCTTGAGCCAGTACAATATTCCAGTTCAAATAAAAATTAATAAATTGTTGGACTCTATAACTTCTACATTTATCCATATATATTTTACACATATACATTACTTTCTTCGCCAGAATGTTACCTATTAAAAAATAAAATAAAATGTTAGCTCCATTTTTTCTATTTTTATATACTTTTTTACGTGCTAGCAAATAAAATTCGTTGGAAAAAAATAATTTTTGTCTCAATTGTGGGAATCAGATATTTGCAGCATTTGTAGCCATCAGAAGTACCTTTTATTGAATAAACAAGCGGGTGTTATCGGACTTTTATTTCCAAAATGAAACAAAAATGGAAATGTGATGTCTCGGACACAATATTTTTATTTTCTTCGAATTGACTGAGTTATTAAAGTTTTCACTGAAACTAAATATTTGCAAAAATACAAGTTTTGGTCATTCCAGTTCACATCTTTCAAATTTTTAAGAATTTGAGGTTCAACAAAAATTCATAACATTCATCAAAACCGATAAAAGTAATAACGGAAAAATAACAATGTTTGCAATTTTTTCAACAAAAAATAGCTGAATTGCCAAATGTGCTCCAAAATTTGAGATTTGTTACTAAAATTTCAGATTTTGCTTTTTTTTTCAAATAATGCCAAATTCCCAAAGTAGGGGAAATGAGTTCCAAATTTGGGATTTTTTACTAAAATTTCAGATTTGCTTTGTTTCTCAAAAACACAAGTTTTGCTCATTTCAATTCACATCTCTCAATTTTTTACGAATTTTAGATTCAACAAAAATTCATGAAAACAGATACAAATACAAATTGTATTTTTTAAATAGTCGAATTGACAAAAATTTGTTCCAAAATTTGGGATTTTAACTAAAATGATTGTCATTCATCGCTTTGCCGTTTTTATCAATTTTGTATTTTTGACTGTCGCACAGTGTGATTTTAAAAATAATTCAATTTCCAAGCACTGTGCTGTGTAAAAATCTACAAAGTTCCAAAATTTGGGATTTTTACTAAAATTTCAGATGTTTTAGTTTTTCGTTTGTATTTTTTTGGTCTGTAATCAATATTTGATTTGAACTGGGATATTGTCCTGGCTCAAGACCATTTTGCATCTATATTGCATTCTATTAAATAAATATTGATTACAGACCAAAAAAATACAAACGAAAAACTAAAACAAATGAGCGTTGGCATGGCAGAAGTATTGCTGGGTAACTATACCTGCATATACACATACTTACATACGCAACTCAATGAGATGCTTGTAAGATGGCATGTGTGCTTTATTACTTGGTGCGATTTTTTTAAACGCAAATTCGGCAAGTGTGTTGTGATTCTCGTTCGTTTGTGAGAATCATCTCCTTATAGAGGCCGGATTTGATGTTGAAAATTCGCTGCGAAGCCACTTGAAAAGACTTTTGACATGGTCGAAATCATGATCGTGGTAGTCTGCAGCCAAGTAATAAATGTCACCATGCCATTTGTAAATAAATTTGCATTCTATTAAATATAGATGCAAAATGGTCTTGAGCCAGGACAATATCCCAGTTCAAAATTTCAGATTTTGTATTTTTTATCAAAAAATTGCCGAATTCCCAAAGTGGGGAAAATGTGTACCGAAATTTGGGATTTTTAACTAAAATGGTTGTCATTTCTCTCTTTGCCATTTTTATCAGTATTGTATTTTGACTATTGCACAGTGATATTTTCAAAATAATTCAATTTTCAACCACTGTGCTGCGTAAAAATCTACAAAGATTTTTATTTGTAAATTTCGTAAATGCAAAATTTTGAAACCAAAGTAATTTTTAAGATTAATTTTTTCAAGAATAAACAAATAAATTCCACGCAAATCTCTGAATGTTTTAACTAAGGGTGGGCCATGTAACATTTTAAATTGGAATCGGCCACAAAAAAGTACTGATTATATTTTCAAATTTCTGTTTTTATTGGAAAGGTTGAACTAAGTCATTTAATAATGGAACACAATGTGGTGCATATGACTACCACGACTGGCTCGCCAGTACCTCATCCCATCAACCCAACCCATCAGTACAGTCCAAAATCCACACCAAACAGTGACTCGTTGTGGATGCATTGGCTTCTCAATAGTCACGTGTGGGTTCTCTGAACCCCATATGCAGCAATTTTGCTTATTGACATAGCCATCGAGATGAAAATGAGCTTCACGAAGGCTGAACTGAAGGCCGAAATTTTTCCACGTAAATTTCTTACAGTTTGTGTTAAGTTTTTAATATTTCCAAATTTTGTTCGAGCGTATAACGTCCCATTTTGCAAATGTCTACCTTTCAAGTCAAATTTTTGAAGTTTTTAGTGAACATCTTCTTTAATAGGTTTTTTCGTGTCAGTTAAAAAAGGACTGTTGGCAAAAAACTCCACTACACACTTATGGGCCAGCCTGTCGAATTCAGTCGCTTGGTCTCACATCTAGTGGCACTTACTTACATGGTTACAAGTACACGCACACATTTATCTTAGCAACCATACCACCGAACAGAACCAACAACAAACCAACCATCCAAGCAACAACTCACACAGCCAGCCAACATTGTGTTATGGCTTTTTATGCATATTGGAGGAGATTGTGTCAGAAGTTATGATTGATTTATACCCATATAAAACTTTAAGATTTTATCCATGAGATATAGTTTGAACAACAACACAACCAACCATCCAGCCAGTCAACCACTTCAACAAACGACAGCATTTTTGCTGTGAAATTATGCTACATGTGGTGGTGTTGTTGTTGGTTTTGGTGAAACTTTTCTCTTTTTTTGTTTGCTTCGCTTTCCTTCCCTGTTCTTGCCAAAGAATACATCGTCCATAGACGAAATCAACATATCAAAAATGATTGGTTTCGATAAGCACTACTCTTGAGGAACACTACACAGAAACGACAACAACAGTAACGAAGACCAAGAACTACAACAACTTGCAAGTGTGCAAAGTTTTTATATTAAAAATGTAATAAATCAAAAGGCGATATGATTATAGACAGTTTTCTTCTGCGCTAAAGCGAGAAATGTCATTTCAACGTCAAAATATTGTATATATGTATGTGTATGTATGTACGTGTTTTTTTAGCTGGAAACGAAAATTGACGTCCTTTCGCTGTGAGAGTGGAAGGAGGCCAATTGAGATTGGCAGGGAGTATTATCTGGTCTACCAAGATCTGTTTTATCGAAAACAAGGCCATTGCGAAGATTAAATATAGGGTGGGTCATTTAAAATTTTATATTTGAACTACCGATTACTTTAACTTTGAAAACATTAATTTTCATTTTTATTTTCTGTTTAATGTTTGACATTTGCAAATGGGGAACAGAATTGGGAAATATTAAAAACTTCCAATGTAGTCAGTCTTTAACGCAAACTGTAAGAAATTTACGTGGAACATTTTCGAGAAGAGTTCAGCCTTCATGAAGCTCATTCGGTCATCTCATCTCGGTGGCTATGTCAATAAGCAAAATTGCCGCATATGGGGTTCATGCATCCACAACGAGTCTTTGTTTGGTGTAGATATTGGGGTGTACTGAAAAATTGGGTTGATCGGATAAGTACTGTCGAGCCAGTCGTGGTAGTCATCTGAATGATATTGTGTCACATTATCAAATGACAAAGTTCAATCTTTCCAATAAAACTAGAAATTTGAAACAAGCTTAGATGGACAGCAGACGGACAGACAGACATCGTTACATCGACTCAGCTGGTGATTATATGCCGATCAGTATAATTAAAGGTGGGTCTAGCTCGATTATTTCTTGGTGTTACAAACATTTGGCGCGAAACTAACTTATAATACCCTAGTCCACGAAATGGTGGTGTAGGGTATTAAATAATTAGTACTTTTTTATATCCGATTCGAATTTAAATGTTACATGGCCCACCCTATATGAGAGTGTCAAAAATCGGTGTTCTTCTGTGAACGAGTTGGCAATAATTATGTTTCAATCATCCGAATCGTTGAATTGCTACGTCTACAAAGTGATTTTTACAGGAGAGACATAAAAAGTGCATAGTCGAGCTTTCATATTATGACTTGAAGCCATCGATATGAAATAATGTTTTTTCGTTAGGTAGTTTAGTCTTTAGAAAAATATAACGGAGCTGTGAGATTTATTTGCATATTACACGTTTTATTGTTATCTATACACTAAACGGAACAGAAATTTTGCTGTGTATTATAAAATTATCAAATCTTAAAAAAATATTTATTTCCTTGTATTTTTTAATAAACAAAAAAGTACATCTTGGACTTTTTGATAAAATTTTTTTTATTAAAAGCTAATAGTGTCAATAAAACACTACAATTATAAACGTCTTAATGTTTTACTGTCATATCTAAAAAATATCAAATGTTTAAAGAATGATTTTACTTTGAAAATTCGTCTTATAAACCTGTGGTAAATATTTTAGAATGTGGCTGTTAGTTTTTACTTCAAATTTAGATATCAAATCTTTAAATGTTTCTATGTGCATACATTAAATAAATAAATGACATATATATATGTTATATAGTCCATAACAATAGTATGTAACTCGCAACATACGTCCAAGTTTGTGACCAAAAGACAAAGGAAATACAAAAAGATTCCTTAGTCAACGATACTCATGCCCTGCCATTTTTTTGTGGCTTTCTTCTACATCTTAAGAAAACCGTAGTAGACAATCTCCAGATTAACTCCACCCTTGGAAAACCCTCTGAAGATGATTTTTTTGAACGGGTATGCTAATTTTTTTGATTTTGAAAGCTATATTTGGTTTTTATTACTTCAACGAATCGAAAATGACTAGAGGCCGCAAATCTGGTTTTAGTTTAAAACAAGTAAGAAGGCGTTAAGTTCGGCCGGGCAGAATCTTATATACCCTCCACCACGGAGTGCATTCCACAGTATTACCAGCAGATTAAAGACCTTATATAGAACCACAGTACCATATCACAGACAAAGTGATAAGAAAAGTATAAATTTTAAAGATATCCCCATTCGCCCCATTCTCCGCCCAAATGTACAAATTTCGAAAAAACCCTTTTTCGAGTCTTCATAGTCAGAATGTATACACCGAATTTCATGATTTTAACTTCAGCGGTTTGGTAGGTCCCATTTTGTTGGTACCATTTTTATCCCCTTTTTCCATTTTTGCCCCTCAAGAGTACGACTATCTAAAATCTCTTTATTTTACGTATCTACACAATAAGAGGGATGTACACACTGAATTTCATCATTCTAGCTGTATTCGTTCAGTTGGTACTACTTTTATCCCCTGTAGCCATTGTATCCCTTGAAAGTACGAATTTGGAAAAAACGTTTTATTTTATTATTTATTCGTGTCTACGCAGTCAGAGGAATGTATACTCCGAATTTCATGATTCTAGCTGCTGTCATTTGGTAGGTACTATTTGTATCCCCTTTTTCATTTGAACCCCAAAACGTACTAATTTTGGGAAGTTCTTTTATTTTACGTGTCTACGCAATCAGAGGAATGTATATATCGAATTTCATTATTCTAGGTGCAGCCGTTAGGTTGGTATTATTTTTATCCCTCTATCCCCATTTAACCCCTTAAAAGTTCGAATTTAGAAAAAAAAATACTTTTATATTATGTATCTACTCTATTAGAGGAATGTACACGCCAAATTTCGTGTTTCTATCTGTTGTCGTTTGATAGGTACCATTTTTATCCCTTTTTGTCCCATTTCGCCCCCTACAAATAAAAATCACTCTATGGTGCCCTTTTATGATATAAAGGGAATGCGCATTGCAAATATCAAGTAAATACAATCTAATATGTTCAAAAAACATGCTGAAATACTCTAAATATTAGGGGTATTTTCAGTCCTTGTGAGGGAAAAATTTTTCCCTCTGGGCCGATTTCGTCCACTTTCAATCCCAACCGATCTAAAACCATAAGACACATTTAGGAAAAAATTGAACCTCCTAGCTCATTTCGTTCGGCCGCTATCGTGCTTTCAACAGACAGACAGACGGACATGGCTATATCGTCTTAGAATTTTACCACGACCCAGAATATATATACTTTATGGGGTCTCCGATGAATATTTCAAGGTGTTACAAACGGAATGACAAAGTGAATATACACCCATCCTGGAGGTAGAGGGTATAAAAACATCACATTTTAAAATTTTATTTTTATTTGCAATGTAGATATTTTATAACACAACTGTTCCAGGATTAAGGGATTACATGTGTCATGTCATTCCAAATGATACGGTTTTTTACATCTCTAGCTTGGATTGGATTTAAAGGTCATTCAATCTGGCTGTAACTCCTGAAATATTTGACCAATTTTAATTAAATTTCTTCAAATATTGGATTGCTATGGTATCCGCCTATTTCATTTTTCATAAGTTTCTATCATTTTAATTATTACATTGTGATTATCAAAATGATTTCATTGATTTTTTGAAATTATAAAATTGTTTTTGATTTTCATTATAAGAAAATTAAAAAAACCGATATAACCAATTTTATATTATCATATATGACATTACGATATCCATATTCTACACAAATATGGATTAAAAATGGGATTTGCATAAAAATCCGCTGTCAAGTGATGATGCAATCTCACACTATGAAAAATATTTATTTTAATTTTTCTATCAACTATTTATTTTTAGATTTTTTTATTGATCTCTGAAATCAATTTATTATTTCTTAAGCACCTCTAGCTTAGGAGAACAAACACTCTATGAAGCCAAGAACGAATTTTTCTCTTAGTGTATTAGGGTTAACTTTTAGTAATTCATATTATTCTCGTTTTTTGAGGTAAGCACGGTGAGCACGGTACATGTACATTAGGCTGGGTCACAAAAAAATTGATTCGGTCATACCCCAGAAATTAAGATTGAATTGTTTAAAAAATTTATTTATTAAGTTAATATACCCTTGAACGCACTATTGTTTTTATCTTAGAAAAACTTATGCGACGAATTATTGCTGTATCTTTTGTAGGTTGCCAAAGTGGCAACTGCAAACCTTTTGAATTCTGAGGAACTAACTCATAATACTGTCCAAAAGTCTAAATTACACTTGAACTAAATTATATACATCTGAAACTATATGTGAAATAGAGTTAATTGGCGTTTTTAGTTTTTCATTTTCACATCCCCTTAAAGCACTGCAAATTTCTACAGGATTCGATTTTTCAATAGTTTTTATACTTATTCGCACCCTATGATACCGGTATAAATACCAAATCAAAGTAGAGAATATGTGCTAACAATACATTTAATTTCAAGCATCTCTCAATACCTACCGAATGATTATTAAATGATGAAAATCGAAAAAAATTGTCGCCGTGGCGCTAATTTTTGTAAAAAATTTTGATAATTACGGCTGTGAAAAACAATCTGTATTTTACTATTTTCACAAATAGAAAGTCAGCGACGTAATTATTTGTCCGATATTCATCGTTTAGTCATCATTCAAAAAGTATGAATTCCTTCTATTTATTTGTCATAACACCTTTAACAAAATGTTCCCAAGAAATATGTGTTTTTAATTGTCCTTTGAAAACCACAAAAAGTGACTCTGAACGTCCAATAATACCACCAATGAATTATTCTAAGAGAAAAATCAAAATGTATATTTAAAGTGCTTCCAAGGGTATATTAACTCAGAAATAATAGTTTGACAATATCGCAATATTCAAATTATGCGGATTATTATGATTTTTAGTGATGTTTTCAGTAGCGTTTAGCTGACAGATGTCATGACCGAGAGACGAAATATGTTTACAATCATCATTAAACAATCCAATCTTCATTTTTGGCTCAAAATTTTTTTTTATTTGTATAGACCGCGACCCAGCCTAATGTATATGCATTCCATACACTTACATATACATACTTATTCATACATGTCTCTTTTCATTTCCTTTCGGCGAAACTGCGAAATCGCATTTGATGGGCGAATAAGAAAAGGAAAAAATTGTCAATTATTTATTGTTCGAAATGTTCAATTCAATTGACATCTGCATAAGACATGTGTAATTTACAATCACGTTAGTTGCGCCACAAATAGACACACATGCAAGCATGCATGTACGCACGCACGAAGGCACACGACCTCCTCTCCCACCCACCCAAATATATACATGGGTGTGTGTATGCCCACACGCCCCATGTGTGTGTGTGTGCCGTGTTGGGGCTCATTAAGACGCAAACTGCGTGCCAAATTTGAAACATGAATAGCACAGAAGGTGGCAAAAATGCACGTGAGTGTGAGTGAGCGAATGAGAATCGATGGCTGTGCAGAGAGGAGAGTCAGTCGTCTGTGTTTGAAGAGTACACAATGCAAACAAATCTCGCAAAATGGTTGTTACTTGTGAGTGTGCAATGGGTGTGTGCGACGGCAAACATTTAAAAAGGATATGTGTGAGCGCGCGTGTGTGAGTGATTGCATGAAATTAGAAACCCCCAAAATAAACACATACACGCACACAGGCAGACGTATGTGAATATGTTTGCGAAACAGCAGCAGTCTCAAACAAAAACATGACGTCACTTATGGCACATCATTAAAATAACCACAATGCAAACAATATAATAGACTCACGCATCTGGGTGCGTGGTACGCATATGCGTCTCCGGGTGCGTGGGTGTGTTTAAATGTGTGTATCTGAACAATCAACCCATCCGTACTTGCAGAGCCAACACCAACCTCCCATCAAAAGCTGAGTTTGATGAAAAACGCAAATGATGGAATCAAAGGCCACAAAACCAATTCTTGATGATGTCGATTGCCAAAGATGATGCGCTGCACAGTGGACGCAAATGCTCAAAAAATGCAGATTTGCGGCAGAATTATTACTGGAATGTAAAAGTGGAGTTATACATCCAGAAAATTCAAATTCCTATGCATCTTCGTCTACAACCAGTGATTAGCAATTCGAATATAAACAAATTTGAATTTTTTATAATTCTGGACCCATTTTGTATACCCTCCACGATTGTATTATTTTCAGATGATATCATTTGATAACTAGACTTGCAGAAAATTCAAATTCCTACCCATCTTCTTGTACATCAAGTGAGGAGAAATTCCAAATATAAATAAATTTGCAATTTTTATAAATCTGGACATATTCTTTATAAACATCACAAGTGTATTATTTTTTACAGTTTTTCCCGCCTAAAAGCCTTCTGTGGACAGCACCATCCTTTGTGTTACATTAGCTTTTAAGGAACCACTGTGCGCTCTAGAGAGCATGTCTTAATGTTTCCCGGCCACATTCTCTTCCACTCAATACGAAATACGTTTGTTTGCTCCATAATAATGGAAATGTTCTGTGTGCGTTTTTTGTTTCGCTCTTGGCTAAAAAGGGAAACAATAAATTCAGTTGGGTGGGTGTATTAGGATGGAGGGAGGCGTTGTTATACGTGAGCGATGAAGCAAAAGCAAAAAAATAGAGCCAGCAAAAAACGGAAGCCTTTGTGTAATGCATGCATGCCGCCGAGATGATGTTGGATGGATGTTGTACATAGGAATGCGTGCGGTTGCCACGCTAAATGAGAAATCAAAATTTCCTTTTAGCCGTGTGGATGTACAACATCATGTAAATCTAAGGCTGATTTGGATACAAATAAAGACGTTGCCAAGGTATCGTACCGAGTGTTGGGGTCCACATTACTGGCATCTTGGCAAGAAGTGCCTGTAGTGATGATGCCACATTTTCGCCTGATGTACGTACATGTGTATGTAAATACAAATTCCTACATAAATGTATGAGAAGATAACTATGGCAGTACAATAGGCGTAGCACATGCACGTTTTAATGATGTTGATGATGACGATGGTGATGGCGATGTCTTGGCGAACTGTGGAACGAATTGTTATTAATTTGAAAGAAATTTCCAATGAATGGCTCACATAATGATTTGATTGTTGTAGTGGCGCCGCCGCTAGATGTTAAATGTAATTATGCAGTGGGTTTTAAAAAGAGCTGTGCTCGTTAGAAGATCATGCTGTATTCGTAGAATTCAAATGAATTTGGGACAAATCTGTAGTCATTAGAGGATCTAGCTGAATTTTTCGAATTCAAATTAACTTTGGACAAATCTTAAATAGGTGTCATTCCATTCCAATACTTCCTGAATATATTTTAAATAAAACCAAAAAAATAAACCAAAAAATTAAATAAAACCACAAGGAATTGGTTTTTTTAATGTGTTCATTCAATCGCCTGTAACTCCTGATATACTTAATCGATTATAATGTGCTATACCTCCATTTAAAGATAAATTCAATAACTTTTTAAAATATAAAGGAAATATGGTATCTCCCCGTTAGACTTTTTAAAGATTTTATCTAATGATATGATTGATTTTCAAAATGATTATATTTATTGTTTTTTTTTTAGATTATGACTTTTTATCGACTGTGTGTGTTTGGAAGTGTTGACAAAATCGGTTCTATTTTTACGATTTTTCTTTTTCAAAATACCTTTGGCAATATTAAAAATTTTCAGTGAATGTGCTTAGAAAAGTCAAAACAATGAACATTTCTTCGTTGGTTATAAAAAAACAGTTAAATCATACCCTTTGGCATGGAATGATTCATATGCATAAAACTTTCTAATTTTTAATTCGTTTCAATGGTCGTTTAGCATAAATGTGGCCTAATTTATCATGATATAGAGCCTATCTTAAAACGTGAGCGGTCTTTGTCGTGGTGGGATAAAATTGAGACTTCTAAAATTGCCATAGCTAGAAGATCATCTACACTAAATTGCTTGAAAGGGGCGGCCAGTTATGATCACCAAACTTTTAAGTTTTTAGACAAGGAAAAGGCTCATGCATCAGTTTCCTGGCCATGGAGTTTTATCCAGACTAAATGTTGGCCAAGTAGATTTCTACCAAATATAGGATAATACGTGATAACTGTATTCTCGAAGAAAAATTACTCAGTTGTGCATCCAAAATATCAAACATTTTGAACGTTTTTTTTTCCATGCTTTATATAAGGTTACTTTCTATATATGTTTGTGTGCCACAAAATTTGAAATCAATTTTTGAAAGCTTTTTTCTCAACCAATTTTGCACACTTAATCATTTTCGATGACAATACAAGGAAATGGAAAAATTTGAGCAATTGGACAAAGGGGCGTGGCACCTCCCATACAAAGTTAAAACCTATTATTGAATATTGTCAGTTCTATGACACCTAGAGTGCTGAAATTTTGTGTAAGTGCATCTAGCATCAATGTGCATAGTTGTGCCAAAAATGGGCGGTATTGGAAAAGTGGGCGTGGCACCTCCCATACGAAGTTAAAACCTATTATTGAATATTGTCAGTTCTATGACACCTAGAGTGCTGAAATTTTGTATAAGTGTATCTAGCATCAATGTGCATAGTTGTGCCAAAAATGGGCGGTATTGGAAAAGTGGGCGTGGAACCTCCCATACGAAGTTAAAACCTATTATTGAATATTGTCAGTTCTATGACACCTAGAGTGCTGAAATTTTGTGTAAGTGCATCTAGCATCAATTCGCATAGTTCTGCCAAAAATGGGCGGTATTGGAAAAGTGGGCGTGGCATCTCCCATACCAAGTTAAAACCTATTATTGAATATTGTCAGTTCTATGACACCTAGAGTGCTGAAATTTTGTGTAAGTGCATCTAGCATCAATTCGCATAGTTGTGCCAAAAAGGGGCGGTATTGGAAAAGTGGGCGTGGCACCTCCCATACGAAGTTAAAACCTATTATTGAATATTGTCAGTTCTATGACACCTAGAGTGCTGAAATTTTGTATAAGTGTATCTAGCATCAATGTGCATAGTTGTGCCAAAAATGGGCGGTATTGGAAAAGTGGGCGTGGAACCTCCCATACGAAGTTAAAACCTATTATTGAATATTGTCAGTTCTATGACACCTAGAGTGCTGAAATTTTGTGTAAGTGCATCTAGCATCAATTCGCATAGTTCTGCCAAAAATGGGCGGTATTGGAAAAGTGGGCGTGGCATCTCCCATACCAAGTTAAAACCTATTATTGAATATTGTCAGTTCTATGACACCTAGAGTGCTGAAATTTTGTGTAAGTGCATCTAGCATCAATGTGCATAGTTGTGCCAAAAATGGGCGGTATTGGAAAAGTGGGCGTGGCACCTCCCATACGAAGTTAAAACCTATTATTGAATATTGTCAGTTCTATGACACCTAGAGTGCTGAAATTTTGTATAAGTGTATCTAGCATCAATGTGCATAGTTGTGCCAAAAATGGGCGGTATTGGAAAAGTGGGAGTGGAACCTCCCATACGAAGTTAAAACCTATTATTGAATATTGTCAGTTCTATGACACCTAGAGTGCTGAAATTTTGTGTAAGTGCATCTAGCATCAATTCGCATAGTTCTGCCAAAAATGGGCGGTATTGGAAAAGTGGGCGTGGCATCTCCCATACCAAGTTAAAACCTATTATTGAATATTGTCAGTTCTATGACACCTAGAGTGCTGAAATTTTGTGTAAGTGCATCTAGCATCAATTCGCATAGTTGTGCCAAAAAGGGGCGGTATTGGAAAAGTGGGCGTGGCACCTCCCATACGAAGTTAAAACCTATTATTGAATATTGTCAGTTCTATGACACCTAGAGTGCTGAAATTTTGTGTAAGTGCATATAGCATCAATTCGCATAGTTGTGCCAAAAATGGGCGGTATTGGAAAAGTGGGCGTGGCACCTCCCATACGAAGTTAAAACCTATTATTGAATATAGTCAGTTCTATGACACCTAGAGTGCTGTAATTTTGTGTAAGTGCATCTAGCATCAATGTGCATAGTTGTGCCAAAAATGGGCGGTATTGGAAAAGTGGGCGTGGCACCTCCCATACGAAGTTAAAACCTATTATTGAATATTGTCAGTTCTATGACACCTAGAGTGCTGAAATTTTGTGTAAGTGCATCTACCATCAATGTGCATAGTTCTGCCAAAAATGGGCGGTATTGGAATAGTGGGCGTACCACCTCCCATACGAAGTTAAAACATATTATCGAATAGTGTCAGTTCTATGACACGTATAGTGCTCAAATTTTGTGTAAGTGCATCTAGCATCAATGTGCGTAGTTGCGCCTAAAATGGGCGGTAATGCAAAAGTGGGCGTGGCACCTCCCATATGAAGTTAAAACCAAAATTACACCTACTGTAATTTTGTGTAAGTGCATCTAGCATTAATGTGCGTAGTTGTGACAAAAATGGGCGGTAATGGAAATGTGGGCGTGGCACCTCCCATACGAAGTTAAAACCCATTTTCGAATATATGCCGTTCTATGGCAGATAAAAAACTGAAATTTTGCAGTAATTTTTCCTTCTACAAAAGATAACTAAAAAAGAATTTCTAGGCCCAATAGAATTCTGCTTGCATAAAGCATGGATTTGAAAAATTTTTTTTTTTGATTTACTAGTTTTCTTAACAATAAAACAAGTTATTTTCGAATCACAAAATGCGACCTTTTTGACTGGTCACACAGTACGACAATTTAAAAAAGTCGTTATACTTAATTGTCATACGTCTAAAACTATAGGCAAAATTGAGTTATTTGGCGTTATTACTTTTTCATTTCCTCATCCTATTGCCTCTTTGCATGATTACACATTTAAAAGGATACATTCGCACTATATGATAAAGGTATTATTGTCAAATTAAAGAGGACAACATCTGTTAAGAAATTTAATTTTATTTCATTTTTTAGGGGGGAAAACTTGAAATGGTTGACAATCCAAAACTAATACAGTTAGAAGCTTATTATTTTTAGCACACATTCTATTCTTCAATTTGGAATATGTACCAGTATCATAGGGTGCGAATAAGTATTTAAAACAATTTTCGAAAACCCGTTTCCCTTGGAACATTGTAGGATGAGACAATTTATTTATTTATTAATCATGAATTACATTACAAAGCAGATTTATATTCTAATTTTGGGTCCAGGGATTGGACCGGGGTGACTAAGACCATTGTAACTAGTTATTCCCAGCCTCTGGTGGGAATCGAACTCACAACCCCCCACGCTGATAGCCACGCTACCAACTCGACTACCGGGGCGCTCAAGGATGAGAAAATGAAAAACTAAATTGTCAATTTACTTCATTTCACCTCGAGTTTCAGCCGTATATCATCTGGTTAAAGTATAGTATGACCTGAAGCAATTTTTGTGGCTTAACAAAAATCTAACTCCACTTTTTAATCCAGCAGAAGAATTCTAAATTAGGCTACGCCCCATTCCAAGTTTTTTAATAAAAGCTTGACTTTTACTTTCAATATGAAATGTTATTATAATCTTAGAATAGTATTGGAGGTTTTGACTCATTTTTTGTGATCTCTTGATCAAATTCCATCGGCCAACATTCAATAACTTTTGATCTAATAATCTTTTATGAGTTCTCTAAGAATTTCAGCAAGGACCTATTGATTATTTGGACACATTAATATTGAAAATCGGGCAAACGGGTATATTCTTTAAATTAGCCAAAAGTTGACTACTTTTCGATTTAAAAGTTCATAAAAAGTATGGGGCATTTCAGTAAATACAAGGGGTAGAATGATTTGACAATAGTTGTGCGCTCGCATTTCAGGTTTAAATACATTAAAATAAAATTGAAAATCAGTCACACTTTCATCCAAGTTTTTTCCATATTCAGGACTATGTCTAGCCAGAAGTTATAAGGAGTACTTTATGAATCTTTCTTAGTGATTGACAAATCAACACTCACATACATCCTGTTTTTCCAATTTCTCATTTCTCAAGAGTCCGCCGGCGCCAATTATTTCAATTGGTAGCCCTTGTGGTTTCGTCAGTCTGGTCTCATTAAGGCATTGATTTCATCCTTTGCGGTTTGAAGAGTCTCAATAAATACTTTTCGATTTAAAAGATTAAAGATTATTTTGTTTTTATGTTTTTGGCCATATGTATTTGTTCATAATACGCAGAAACAAATTTTGTATAACAGATTTTCACCTTTTTAAGATTTTAAAAATACAAAAAAGTATTTTCTTTTTTCGACTTTGTCGAACACTTAAAATTAGATTAAAATTTGTTTTACTACAAATTGTGGTTTCTTAGCTTTATTATGCCGCAAAAACTGTGTTTGTGCCAAATATGGTTTATAATAAATATTTATACATTTTTTTGGAAAAATATATGACTTTGGATCAATATAACTTTTTTCCTTTAAAAGGTTTTAAAGAATAAAATACATATTCAGAAAGGTTAGGTTAGGTTTCCGTATTTGTAGGGTAACTTTTGCCCTCTTAATACCTGTGTCTTTTTTTTAATTTTAGCTATTCAAATTTGTATAAAATTATAACTACTGGCTTCACATACATACCACGAATTTTAATCAAGCCTCAACAATGACTAAATTTGCCTATAGAAATAGATGATTTGAACGCAGTTATTGTCCCATTGGGGATAATATAATATTGATAAAAAAACTAAAACCAACAAAGGACTTTTTCGAATTAATTAAATATACACGATATAAAATCCACATACTCACAGAAATCCGTGCACTTGGACAATAAAACCTATCCAAAGTGGCTAAACTAAACGCTCTTCCATAATCAACTTCCAAATAACTATCACCGAGAATTGTTTCTTTTTGTATTTTGTTTGTTATGTCTACCCAAGAGTCACTGCCATTGAAAAGCCAATCTTAATTACTTTCTCTCGGTTAGAAATTTTACTCATGCTTTTGCTTAATTGCATATTGTACAAAAACAATTAGCTCGAAACAAGTTTCGACAGCAAAGGGTTGTAGCTGACGCACAACAAAATCCGACTGTGTCTCTTCATTAATCCCTTGATGGCAGCCATATCACAGCGTAGAGCGATAAACAAATTTGACAAACCATCATAATGAGGTTTACGCACCAAAACCCCACCCCACCCCAACCCACCTCAACCCCAACCCTGTAATTAAAGTTCGCCGGAATAGGCCTTTTACACTTCTCCCACTTTAGGTAGCAACAAAGCGTAACACTGTGCCTACTACGTTTTTTCTGACACCGTGCGGAACATGACGCCGCCTTTGTTGCTGATGATGATGTTGATTGTGTCAAGGGCGTTAGCATTAGATGACGATGCTGATGATTTTTATTATTAGCAACCTTATTATATTCATTTGAAAGCAAAGGGAATTTATACGTAAGTACAATGTATATATTTATTAAATCACTCTAGCCCCCGTCCCCCACCTCTTCCTTTATGCGCACTTTCACTATATATTTATATGTGTGTATATCCGGTTCCTTTGTTTCTTTCATTCCTTAAGATTTTAAGCATAGTCATTAGGTTTTTCTTTTGCGGCTGTGGCGGAAAACAAAAAAGGCGACACGAATAAAATAAAGGAAATGCAATTTCATTTTATATTCCTAAAACGCCGGCGAAAAAGCGGCACAACAACTTCCACACACACAAAAGTATGGGACATTCCATTAAATACAAGGGGTGAAGTGATAGTTGTGCCCTCGCATTCCAGGCAAAATGGTGAGGCCTTTTTTGCTGTGGTGCCTGAGATACAATGAAAAAGTAGTCACACTTTCACGCAAGGTTATCCACATTCAGGACCAATGTCTGCAATGTCTGTCTATGTCTAGCCAAAGGTTATCGAGAGTATTTTATGATTTTTTCTTAGTGATTGACAAGTCAACATATCCTGTCTGTCCCAATTTCTCATTTCTCAAAAGAGTCCGCCGCCGCCGGCGCCAATTATTTCAATTGTTAGCCGTTGTGGTTTCGTCAGTCTCGTCTCATTAAGGCATTGATTTCATCCTTTGCGGTTTGAAGAGTCTCAATGTCGTAATGCTCCTCTCGCCGTGCAAGAAGCCACCAGGTACACACACGCACAATTCAGTTTTCAACTCAGGGTATCCTACTAAATTTGGTGTCAGCAAAAGAACAATAAGTGTCCGATTATACCTGTTGATACTTTCTTTGTTACTTGTTTGATGCAACCAACCTAATATATATTATCCGTCAATTAAACTCATTAACTACTTCGACCACACGTAAACAAAACAATATTCTTCAATTTGATTTTAAATATATGTATATTAGGGTGGCAGACAATATTTTGAGATGACAAATAAGTATGGATCTTGCCATGAGAGTTAAATTTAAAATTGGAGCCACAGATTTCTTATTGATTCATAAAGGTTACGTACAGAATCGAATCGATCGGCTAAATGATCCCCTTGACATTGCTGACTTTTTTGTCAAAAATGTCCATAACTGTTTTGCATAATTTTGGCAGAATATCATTGATCAAATAGTCAATTTCCTGGGGATGATTGAGCGATTGTTGGCATACACCGTAGGCTTCAAAAACAGGAAAGAAACAACCCAAATTCTGATCATCAAACATTTATAAAGAAGTAACTCATGCAGTGAAACCCGATGTCTTTATGATCCTCGATGGAACGAAAAGGAACTAATAATAAAGGGTGTAAAGGTGAACCACACCTAAACATCAAGCTTTTTTCACCATTTCATTTGACATTTCCCAATTTCAGACTAACTCAATTTGAACCATGGAAAGATACACAATCGAGCAACGCGTTAAAGTTATTCAGGCTTATTATGAAAATGGGAGTTCAAATCAAAATGCATATCGCGCACTTCGAAGAAAATCATCTTCAGTGGATTCCTCAATAAGCAGAATTGCCGCATTTGGGCGAATGATAATCCAAGAGTGATTGTCGAAGAGTGACTGTTTGGTGCGGTTTATGTTTGGTATGGTTTATGAGGCCGGTCAGGCAGTTACTGTGAATGGTCTTCGGTGGACGATATGTGGTTTCAACAGGACAGTGCCACTTGCCACACCTAACGAAACAATGGCTCTTTTGCGCGACAAATTCAATGACCGTGCTATCTAACGTGGTGGCGATGTCAATTGGCCGCCAATATCATGTGATTTGACACCGTTGGACTTCTTTCTTTTTTGGTTATTTGATAGAGAAGGTGTATGTCGATAAGATAATTTTGGCAAGTAACGAAGCCGTCATGATGAAAATAAGACTCATCGTTGAATATGATTTTGTTCGGAAAACATCCATTATTTTAAAAATATTGCAAAGGAACACCCCTTATTTCAAAATAGCCTAAACTTTCTACTATCACCCAACACGTTTTGTTGCCAACAACAACAATTCACAAATGCCGCGGATTTAAAATATTATGCGATAATAATAAACACATCATAGGGACTATTTTGATACGTTTAAGTTGTAGTACATACAAATGAACAATATGTTGTAGTTACCCCATGGTAAAAACGCTGCTGAAAACACCCATAAATATCACGATTTTCACATGTTTTTTTTAATTTTGCAATTTTTGTCCAAAATAGACTCTTAGAAGTGCTTTAAATATAAAACTGTACTCCTGGCTTGTACAGGGTGGCTGATGAATACTGCTACCATGCTACTTAATGCTGTTGTTAAAGGACTTATTCTTTGCAGAACTGCATCGAAAGTGAATCCCTTTCAACACTGTGTGGTTTCAACAGGATGATGCGACTTTGTCACATAGCCAGGTCCTGCTATGAGAGAGAATTGCTGCGAAAGTTCCCCAAGAAGGTGATTTCTAGACACTCGACATTTCGTTGGCCCCAAAGTCTCGTGACCTCACTGCACCATCTTTTTCTTGTGGGGTTATTTCATCTGGAAGTTTACAAACCAAATCAAAAAAATGCATGATTTAAAGCAATGTATTCGAATAACAATTGAGACAATTCTTACTGCAACTCTACAGGATGTAATGTAATAATGAATTTTGCACATACGCCACCGGCTATCGTCATGTCATTTAAATTCTTTTATTTTTAAACCCGTTAAAAAGGTTTAATAAAAATGTATCGGATGTCAAATGAACAAAGAAAAAGTAATTTACATGAATTAAACAAAAAGTTATTTTAGTTTCTTTATGTAGTGTCATTCATCAGCCACCCTGTATTAGAAAAACTTATTGTTCCAAATATTGGACGTTTGGAGTTGGTGTAGTTTTCTGCTTCTGTAGGAGTATTTTGTAAATATATAAATATCTGCAATCGCTACCTTTCGAATGATGCATATATAATATGATGATGCAAGAATAAGTTCAGAATTAAAAAGAAAAGTAAAATGTTTATTTCATTTTTTTTATTTTTTATATTTATTTTTTTTTCGTATCACAGATTATCACCATAACAAGTAATTTCTTTTTCTGGTACATTTTAAGAGATTTTTCACTCAAATTAATTTTGTTAGAAATTGTGGTTTCTTAGCTTTACTGTGGCGCAAAAACTATGTAGTTGGTTCGTAATAAATATTTGAAAAAAAAAATACTTTGAATAAAATACATATTTGGAAATATTGAAGGGTTCCCCGTTTTTGCAAGGTAAGAATTTATATTTACAGTTCTTTCAATCCAGGACAGATGACTTGATGCAGGCACCAAATATTATGTAAGCCATCATTAAATAATCTATTTTTCACTGGGTGCTGAAAACGTCATTTTTTACGTGGGTCTAAAACTAATGGCGGCGGCTTTTTACTGTGCATGCAACAGAAATAATATCTATTTTTAATAATCTTTTCTTTATAGAAATGTAAATGGCTATCTTGAACTAGAGAAAATGGTTGTAGGCATAAAATATCTTGAGGTATGCTACTATATTATAATCGACATAAGACATAAGAATATCAATTCAACACTTATGACCTAGGTGTTGGTGTATCGCCTTCCTATGATAGAATCATGCTGAAATTTTACATACGACCTACGGAAGGGCTATATGATAATAATCTGAAATATTTCTAAAAGATTCGATATTTGTGGTTTTGGGTCAAGCTAATGAAATATATTACAAATATGTGATTATAATACGCATATTAAATGCAAAGTTTTAGTCTTCTCCTGGTCCAATTTTGGAGTTACATATAGAGCACGAACAATTGAGATGTACGACATTAAGATAATAGGGAATGAATTTGTTATTTTAGGGAACAACTCATTCCTGAAGGAAGGAAAGTGATGAGAAAGAACTCCCCAACATTTCTAATATTTATAAAAAAAAATTCAGATTATTTTCGATTTCATTCTACTCCTGTAGGAATCTAGGACATAACCTTCAGAATTATAACATTTGATGATGTCAACTTGTTTATCGCAAAACAAATTGCAATGGTACATTAGCTGCGCAATATTAGCGAGACGTTGTAAACACGTCAGCTTATCACATTGTCAACAGCTTCCCATTAACATGGAGTGGCCCATAAGCATGGTTTAAATGGCAAAAGTGAACATCATCAGCTTCTTAATGCTCATCTGCATATTCGTAGATACATTTACATACATATATGTATGTATGTATACGAGTGTACATGTATTCATCTATGGATTGGATTCCGACATGTATTTAAATTTTTCTCCGTATCGTATAATTCCCTGCCATGGACGGAGTGAGCTAGCGAGCGAGCGAGCGTTGTTGCTGCCACTGCTTTTTTCCTATCCCCAGTTCCTTTTCTTCCTGCTAACGTGGCGTGGCGTGGCATGGCATGGTGTTCCCGATACAGCAGCACACAGCGCACACGAAACGATTACTACCAAACAGAGTACTATGGGTTAAATGAAGCGTTTGTTTATTGTGATAACACGAACAATGTTGCAGCAATATCAGCCAAGACGACAACAACAGCATAGCAAACATAATTTCTGTTGTAATGCTAATGATATCAAGATGACAACGTACGTCGCTTACCAATATGATTCCAACTCGAGTGAAGGTGGTTGGTGGGGTTGCTTGGATTCCTCATATGGCTGAAGTGACTGTTTTGCCACTAACGAGAGCAAATGTTGCATGCAAATGCCAAAGAGGAGGACCGGAATGCCGTAAAATGGATCGGTTTTCTTTTCTTTTTTTCTTCATCTTCAAGCTTTCTACCATCAAAGACATTCAAGTTTATTTGAATGTGAGACACTTCACTATGCTCGTACTATAAAGTGCAATGACTTGTAAAAAAATAGCACACATACAATGAACGCTGATATAAACAAAGATATTTTCACATACATACGAGTATAATCTCCGTGTGTATGTTATGCAGATGATTTTGTTATAAATCATTAATTTTTCATATGAAACTCTAAGGACACGAACACCAAACGAAACGAATGAAAAAAAAAAAAAACAAAATTCAAAAATCATAAATTATGATTGTAAAACAGGAGGGATATGAAGTGGCAGAAAAGACAAAACAAACCAGCAGGGAGGGAGACTTTGACTTCGAAAAGACATTAGAGTTTTATCATAGAAACAGGGGCTGGCTGCAGTGTTGTCAATATATATGTTCGTATGTATGTAGTTGATAATGGAGTGCTTGACGTAAGGTTAAATTATTACCCCAAAGGTGGGGACAAGGCAAACTGGTTTGCACATAAATGTGTATAAAGCAAATCAGTGGAGTGGAAAAAAGATTGCTCAACGGCTGTGGAAGGCACCTCTGAAATCTGTGAAAATGTGGAAACGATCTTCAGGCAGGCGCTTTTCCAAAAAGATTGATTAAAGTCACAGACAACTTTTAGATCAAATAAAAAGACTGCCAGAATAGTGGAATGTCTAATCAATATATTTTGATTCTGATTTATTAGTATTAATTTGAGAATATATTTATATATTATATCATGACAGACTACGTTTAGGTCAAATGAAAAAAAGTATTCTGCCTTCTTTTCATTTGAATGTGTAATCGATGACTTTCAAACAAGTCAATATATTTGATCCCGCTTTTTTGATAAACTCATACTTTAGTATTAATTTGAAAATATATTTATATCTTAGTATTTGATCACATTTATCATAACAACTAATTTTAATATAAATGCTTAGGTTACTGTATAGAAATAAAATCATTATTTGTTTAAATCTTCTGCATCTACAAAGAGAACCTTAACTTCTACATTTATACATAGATCTTTTCAATGTAGCCATTGATTTTTCATTATAATGTTAGCTGTTAAAAAATAAAACAAAATATTTTTTTCTATTTTAATGGGTTTTTCGTGCTAACAAGAAAATAATTTTTTCGAAAAAATATTTTTTTTGTTTAATTTTTTGGAGACTGTTACTGTTTCTATGTGAATGTGAAATTCACAACATTTGTAGCCCTCAAAATTGTCATTAATTTTATGATTGGGCCTATATTTCCGAAAAGAGTACAAATATTAAAAGTACCGTCCAAGGAATTTTGGTAAAAAAAAAATTAATAAAGAATTATTATTATTATGATTCAGTATATATCAATGCAAATAAAAAATATTTTTTTCAGGTCTCTGTTTTATTTTCGATCCATGGTGCAATCAGTTTGATTTGTCCAGGTTCAAGTACTTTTTGTATCTATTTTTAATTTAAACCTAACCTATATTTTATTGAATTCAAATTTATTTAGAAATTTCCTTTTTGGCATATTTTTATTTCGCTGCCTCTTTAACATGATTTCTGTGAAGTGACCACATCACTTAAAAAATTTAGCATGAGGATAAAGGAAATTTACTATCTGTTTACCTGTGTACCTACGATTCAGAAGTTAATGAGAAGAAAATGAGTAAATAGCTTTGTGGAACTTAAAACTCCGAATTTTAGCACTAAATGTATCATATCTTCCAAGGGTGCAATTTCGTACAGGCAAAAGTTACCCTACAAAAACGGGAAACCATTTCCAAATATATATATTTCGTTGGAGGCTTTTGAAGGGAAAAAGTTTTGTTGGTCCACAGTCAGACATTTGTTCAAAAAGGATATTTTTTACAATATTCATTACAACCAAACTATATTTGGAACAAACATGGTTTTGACGTCACAATAAAGCTAAGAAACCACAATTTCTAACAAGTGCAAAATCTCTTAAAATATGTGAGAAACAGTTGGACAAAGTTAAAAAAGAGACCAGTTTTCATGCAGTAATCCAATCTGTCTGTTGAATCAGGTATTATTATTTTTTTGGCATATTTCCGAAAAATGAACTCCGATTGTTAAAAATTTTAGATTGAGATAAAGTAAGTTTCAGAAGTTGATGAGAAGAAAATGCTTAAATTGCGTTTTGTGACTAAAAAATTTGACTTTTTGCACTAAATCTATAATATCTTCCAAGGGTATAATTTCGTGCAGGCAAAAGTAACCCTGCAAAAACGTAGAACCCTTCAACCCTTCCAAATATGTGTACATATCGTTAAAGGTATCTGAAGGAAAAAGTTGTGTTGGTCCATATTCAGACATTTCTTCAAAAAGGATATTTTTTACAATATTCATAACAACCAAACTATTTGGCACAAACATGGTTTTGACGTCATAATAAAGCTATGAAACCACAATTCCTAATAAAAAAAATTGAGTACAAAATCTCTTAAAATATATGAGAAACAGTTCATATTAATTTTTTTTCTTCGTAAAAAATGTAAAAAAAACATAAAAATAAAAATTTTAATTTTCTGCGTTATCAGGAGCAGAAATAATAGATTTTTAATTTGTGGTTTGTATGGGAGGTACCACGCCCCTTTGTACAATCCCGCCCATATTTGCAGCAGCACTTAAAAAATCCACACCAAACCGACGTACCAAATTTTGTTCAAATACCGTTATCAGGAGCAGAAATAATAGATTTTTAATTTGTGTTTTGTGTGGGAGGTACCACGCCCCTTTGTACAACCCCGCCCATATTTGCAGCAGCACTTAAAAAATCCACACCAAACCGACGTACCAAATTTTGTTCAAATACCGTTATCAGGAGCAGAAATAATAGATTTTTAATTTGTGTTTTGTGTGGGAGGTACCACGCCCCTTTGTACAACCCCGCCCATATTTGCAGCAGCACTTAAAAAATCCACACCAAACCGACGTACCAAATTTTGTTCAAATACCGTTATCAGGAGCAGAAATAATAGATTGTTAATTTGTGGTTTGTATGCGAGGTACCACGCCCCTTTGTACAATCCCGCCCATATTTGCAGCAGCACTTACAACATGCACACCAAACCGACGTACCAAATTTTGTTCAAATACCGTTATCAGGAGCAGAAATAATAGATTTTTAATTTGTGGTTTGTATGGGAGGTACCACGCCCCTTTGTCCAATTGGTCAAATTTTTCCATTTCCTTGTATTGTCATCGAAAATGATTAAGTGTGCAAAATTTGAGCAAAATTGGTTGAGAAAAAAGGTTTCAAAAATTGATTTCAAATTTTGTGGCACACAAACATATATAGAAAGTAACCTTATATTAAGCATGGAAAAATAATAAAAGTTACTGAATTTTGGCCGATGGATTATGATTCTGAACCACTGTTCGCAGACCAATGCCTGTGATGACTGATGACCAATTAATTATCTTATTTATTCACTTTAAAATGTAAATTCTGTTTATGGCAGCTAGCATCGATTTAATTACTGAAATGGTAAAAGCTTCTAAGCAATACTACTCTTCCTTGTACTCTGTTATATATTTTGAAAAATTTGTTTAAAGCATACTTTAGGGATGTTATGTTCTATGGCTTTTGTGCCGAAATTGAAAGTAAAAAGATATTCCTAAAAGTGTAACTTAAAAAATACTGCAGATTGGTTGTGTTGATTGGCGATACAAAATGAAGATATTGTTATTTGAAATGATTGTTAAATGCAGAAAAAATGTTGAGTTATTATCCCCTGAGCTTATATTAAGCTTAAGTTATTTATTAAGTTAAAAGTAGACAGAGGAATTTTATGTAAAACTTGATTGCAGTCCGATTGAGCTCAAATTTGATATTTAGACGAATTTGAATGTCGCAGATCGAATCTCGACTATATATTTAAAATGTTTATTTTTTATGTAGAAAATACGCAGTAGATATGTAAAGAAATGTAGCATATACACAAAATATGTATTCAACATATTAGTTAAAAATGGCAAACTTGAATGTTTTTTTACTAAATTTTTGTATGTATTTTACTATATTTTAACTATTTATCTAGTTACAGAGTATTAAAATAGTGATTTGATCTGTAACAAGTAACACGCCCAGCAATACACACGCTACGAATTTCTTAGATCTGTATGAAAACTGTATAAATAATTGTTTCCTGGTCAATTAGCAAGGACCTCTAAAAATCCATATGCGGTCGTCCATGTTCGGAGTAAATGTAATACGCTTGCAGTGTTTGGACATCAGAGTCCTATAAATTCTTCCCATCACCACATCAAACAAATATCCAACATTGTTATATTGGATATTTTATGAAGCACCTTAAGAGCCCCCCTTCCACTCATTCCTTTTTCAATACAACACCAACATTCCTTTATTGGAACATTTACCATTCTACACACATACATTTATCAAACAAATACCATTGAACTTCTTCCTCGATGACTATAAAATCATTTTTTCTTCATTCTCCTTTGGTTAGTGTTTTGTATGCTCGTTTTTCCGTGTTTTTTTTTTCGTACATTCCCGGTGGGTCTGATGATCTTCCTTAATACGAGTGCCAGCATATCTGCATGCGGAAGGCAAAGAAAAAACCAAAGGCGCACTCAAAGAAAAATTTACATAATTAACATGTGAACTCATTAAAAACTTGTTGCAACTTCATAAACAAGATAAAAATTAAACTGAGACGACACGAAGTACAAAAACAACTTGAATTCTAAACTTATTCCGGCACACAGACACATCCACACACACATATATATTAGCATTTTGCATATACATCCCTCTATGTATGTGTGCAAGTGTGTTAAGTAGTATAGGGAGAAGAAAAGAAAAAAAACTTAAAGGAAGTGAGACTTTACGCCTCATATGCTGTCAATCGTTTGCGCTCCGGAGCATTTATGCGTTGCCTTCCTTCCACATGCGGCAGGCATGATGATGTGCGATACGATGCGCACACCTCTGTAGCCGGCGACGATGTCGCGCCGTTGTATACAGCGCAAACGCCAACTGGCGAAAAAAACGTTTGCAGCTGTTCTGAACATGGAACCGACCGACCGACAACATCGTCATGAAAATGTTTAAGTGCGTTGCTGAAATGTTTATTGCACCCTACAGTGAACACGAGGAATCGAGAAGCCTTCGCTGAGTGTGTGTGACAATGTGGGCAGAGAGCCATAAAGATCGATATTTTATTATGGAAATTGATTGGTGCGAATCGTTTTATAGGGCTTTTAATGGCAAAACTGGCAGATGCTAGCTAAGCCGACATTTAGTTTACTATAAATGTGAACTCGTCCTTGCTCATTTTTTAATTAGTTGAGTGTTCGGCTAATCGTATCGAAATTTCATGTGTGCTATGTAACGTTTGACGGCCAGAAGTGAGATATATGGCGAATCTAGGTTATAGTTATAGTTTAGACGGATATTCTAACAAATATTTTGTCCTGGAAGGTATTATTCAAGTATTAATGAACTTTCAAAAGCACTTCACTGAGTTATACTACTTGTTTAGTAATCAACAAAGCAATTCTCGATGCTCAACTCTTGTTGGCAGAAGTATCATGAAACGTTTGAGAATTATTTCATGTTGTAGTTTTTTATATCAGTTGTGTATACTCTGAAGCAAAATCATTTATTTGATTTATTGCGTAATATTTTCCCCAGGTTTAGTTAAATTTGTTCTAAGTAAGCTTTCCCCCTTATATCTAATACAGTATAGTACTCTTAAGATGTCATTCGCGATAAAATTTCCTTCAAGGAAGGAGAGGGAAAGGAGATACCCAACTGTCGAATATGCGACTGATGTATGGAAGCACGGCTCCAAAATGTGTGGAGTTGAAAACAGATCATGCGGGCGAGCCCGTACTCTTGAAAACTCCCTCACACACTTCAACCATCATTCAACTATAGAAATCCTAAAATGACATTCGTGGTAAAATACCCAATTGTCGAATATGAGACTGTGGTCTACAAGGACAGCTCCAGAATGGATTGTGAAATTCGTTCCGGTGTCTTCTTAGACTTCCTGAGCGTCTTTCAGGTGGAAGTCTTCTCTATTAAGGAATTATGCAGTAAATTTTCCTCTTTAGGCACTACAAGTCGCATAAGAATCTTTTTTAAACAGTCAAGTTATCCTTTATTCAATTAGATCTAACCGCATAACATCTACATTATTAGGTCAGTACATTGATTAGTTGTCTGTCTGAAGTCGCTCATATATGGATCCCTAGGCTTTTATAGGAGCGAACGAGCAGATCTACTTTGAGTACCCTCGCTACGGAGACAAATATCCGGACAAACCTGGCTTCAATATAACAAAACATGTACCAGAGACTTTCTAAGCCAGAGTAGATGAAACATATCAAGAGTGATATCAGTGCTGACGGATCATTGGTCAATTCGAAACCGACGCTGCACTTCAACGAGCATTGCCGTAGCAGCGACAACGAAAAGGAATAAGAGACAGTCGAGCATTATGCGAATGCCCAGCTCTAAAAAAACCCATGGCACAGGGCCACTGAGAATCACTTACTACATGACATTGATGAGATGTCGAAAATTAATATTTGAAATATATTAAAATAACTCAATCTTTCAGGCTGGTTATAACAGAGCTTTCTTAGGCCCCCCATTCACGTACAGTTTTAACTGTCAGCTAAAACTGTCAGTTATAACTGTACGTGAGTTGCCGGTCTTAAACTGTGAACTGAGATGTACACACACGTCCAGTTCAGTACTTCAGTTTTTAACATGGATTCGAACGAGCAGGACGGTTTGGCCGCTCTCGGTACCAAAGTAACGGCTTGTAAATGCAGTCTGCAGATGCTCCAGACTTCTTTGATGACTCAAGTTTCTTTTTTTCTTTGCGAAAAGCGGATCTTAAGCTGTTTATTTTTGCCAAAACAGTTTTCTTTTCCGCGTCAGGCTCTAGTTCTTGTAACTTCTTCGCCAGCTTGTTGTAGGCATCATCTTTTTTAGGACATCGTATCGTCTCGCCTACTTAGGGTGCGACTTAGCAGATGTTCCTCCTGGTTCAAAAGAGCCAAGGAAAATGACTTATTACAATATGAGAAACACCATATTTCCTCATCATCATTCAGATACTACTCTCTGCTCCTTTCTGACTTAACCCTTCTGTATTCCTTCTATTTATGTGAATCACAATGGGTCGAATTCAGTTGGCCCCGTGTAAACTCGTCGGTTGTGTTTACAACTGATCGGGATTTTTATAAGAATTAAAATTTTACTCATATTGAGTTGATGTATACTAGGTTTAAGGAAACATTCCATACATATCTCCACAGTTTGAGTAAATTTGACTTGCTTTGAGGAAAAATTGAACTAGAATTAAAGTTCAAAGCATGTTCTACTCTCAAGGAAAAACTATTACTTGATATGAGGAAACATAATCCATAATATACACATCCGATCCATAGTATATTCATGAAAGCAGTCGACAAATCTCAAAAATTCCTGAAGCAGCAAAACGAAAATGCTAAATGCTAAGCTGCGAATGGAAACACTTCCTTTCCATTTGTAAGGTCACAATGTATCGGTGTTGACCTATCATCACATTCCAGCCATTCCTGATGCAATGCTAAATTAGTGCCCCGGCAGCAAATAGTTCATCTTCTACGACCATACCATATACATACATATACACACACACATAATTGCACACATGCCGGCACACATATTATTTATAAACATCAACATGTAAATGGCGATAATGATGAGCGAAAAGGTATTAAATCTCCTTCCTCATTGCGCTCAAATAGTGCTGCAATGAACCGGGGAGGAAAAATGCGAAATGATATTAAATTTAATCTAAGAACGCCTTTTTTGTTTGAACATTTATCTCTCCTCATGTGGCTGACTGGCTGTGTGGTAGCAACACATGTGGCATTTAGCCTTGAAGAATTCAAGGGGTGCACGCGTGTGTGTGTGCGTGTAAAGGTAGGTACATGTGTCTGGTTTTATTTCCACAGAAAATATGGCCCAAGAAAATCTACCGTCAGGTACAACCCAGGGCCCTTCATTGGGTGCGTGGAAAAATTCCATGGAAACGCAACTGCCGCAAGATATCGACTTTCAACAAAAAGCAAACGCAATGTGGCACCCAACCAAACCCCTTGCTTTTTTGTGATTAATGACTGCCAAGTTAATGAATTCAATTGGTTTCATTGCAGCAGTCTATCAATATCAGCGAAAGAGGAAATTAACATACGTAAATAGCCCATTCCAGCCATGCATGACTCTCTCTCCGACTATGGGAATGGCATAATTTTTCATAATAAATAAATAAATTGAGATTGACAGATCATTAAACCCAAGAAACATGATTTTTTCTGGTATTTTTTAAAAGATCAGTTTTGTATGTATATTTGATATGCAAATGACAGTTTTTATAATTAACACAAACAATACAAAGGAGAGAGAGAAGTTTAGATTGAAAAAATAACGAAATTTTTACTACTCAAACTGAGGAACAGTTTCCTCAAAGGTTTCATGATATTATTGCCATACAGACATGAGCTATTACTCCATAAATGCTGCGAAGGCGAACAGTGTATTACACAATTTTACATTTTTTCATTGGAACTGATCAATATTATACACACATGAAACTAGAGATCGTATGTAGAAAATCTGTGTACTCAGTTTTCCATTTGGTGATATTTTCTCTTTTAACTGGGCTTTTAATCTCCAGAGGATACATTAATTTATTTTCATAATTTTGCGAGTCATATAAAGTCGATATGGGCATCATATGAAACAAAATATTATCTGTTAAAAATACTTAAAATTTCATGTATCTATCTGTATTATTTAGCATTAACAAATATTTTAATTTTTCCCATTAAAAAACTAAAGTTTATTTATTTTTAATTTTTATTTTGAAATGGTTGTGATTGCTAAACTAATATTGCTAGAAGGATGGAATTTGAAGTAATTTTAAGAGATATTCTCCTCTTTAATTTGATATCTAATCCATGTAGTCCTTGTATGACTCGCAAAAGTACGAAAATAAATTATTAAAACGTATATATCCTTTGGAAATTAAAATACCTGTAAAGGAGAAAAGATCACCAAATGTCAAACTGAGTACACAGATCTCCTATATACGACGTAAAGTACGCACGGTGATATCAATCTCGAGATTTTTTGATTGAATTCTGCAAAGAACATATTCAAAAAGATGTTGGCGATATTGCGGCAAAATATTATAAATGTAGAAATGAAAACTTCACCATTTTAGAGGTAATTTTATTGGCATGTATCTCGGAAACCATGTTACGTGTTGTAGTTTCATGAAAAAGAGGAGCTCCTGAGGTGTTGATTTGCATTTAAAAAGTGTCTTTTATGTTTTCGCTTTCCTCTTCAGATAGTGGTTTACCTGAAGGTTGTATTTATTTAGCATGATTTATTTATTTATTTTATAAAAGTATATTCATTAGTCCGACCGATGCCTCCGCATTAATAACCAAGTGTCTTATTTATTTTAATAATAAAATTTCGACTTTGTTGGTTGAATTCGACAAAGAATATTCTAATTAAACATATTCTAAATGATTGAGAGGTTATTTTATTGGCATGTATTTTGGAAATCATGTGTCGCACTGGAATTTCGTTTAGTTCATGGAAAGATAGTTCATGAAGAGTTCAGGTGTTAATTTGCATTTAAAAAAGTGTCAGTTATATTTTCACTTTCCTTTTTAGGCAGCGGTTTACCTGAAGTTTGTATTTATTTAGTATGATTATGGTTGTATTTATTTTATAAAACTGTATTCGTGAGTCCGACCCATGCATCGGCATTTTTAAATATTGATAACCAAGTGTCTTATTTATCCAGTTCAAAAAGAAAATGATGTTTATGTCAGCAAATATTGATTTAATTGTTGAATTGGTAAAACCTTCTAAGCAATATTACTCTTCGTTGTATTGTATTTTGGAAAAGTTGTTTAAAGCATACTTTAGGGATGAAAAGTTCTATGGCAAGCGAGGTCAAATTGAAGCTAAAAAGCTATTCCTAAAAGTGTACCTTAAAAACTACTGCAGATTGGCTGTGCTGATGAACGATACATAATATTTAAAATATGGTTATTTGGATGATGGATTAATTCACAAAAAAGGTAAGCTGTTATTTCCAGTTGCAAATGTTGAGCTGATATATTAAGCTTAAGTTATTTATTAAGTTATAAGAGCTGGTACCCATCGATTAAAAGATTGAATGGATTTTTATCGGAAAATTCAAAAATAGTCAAAAAAATAAAATTTTCATTAGGCCACCGACTTTTTTAATTAATTGTGGACTCAAATGAAATCACTGTTATTGATATATATTATATATTAAATAAGAAATATATGATTTTTAATTTGAACTGGAATATTCTCCATCCTGAAGACCATTTTGTTTCTATATTTTATAAAATTCCAATTTATTTACAAATGGCATGAGACATTTATTACTTGGCTGAACACTGCCACTATCATGATATCCACTCTGTGAAAGGTTTCCTCAGGTGGCTTCGCAGCGCCTTTTCAACATCAAACCCGGCCTCTATAAGGAGATGATTCTCACAAACGAACGAGAAGCACAACTCACTTGCCGAATATCCGTTTTTAAAAAATCACATCAAGCTATAAAGCACACATGCCATCTTACAAGCATCTCATTGAGTTGCATTTTAAAACGAATTTAAGGATAAAAATGTTCTACGACATAATTTACCGGAAAATTTCAGTGGGGGTTTCCAAAGTTCTAAGTAAAGCTCTTCACGCATGTTGCTTATGGTTGAACGGGTGTGACACTTATGCTTAAATATGTTTAAATATCTCCCACATTCATTGACTGATATTTTTACTATATTGTCAATTTAAAACGTCAGGTTAATTGGAATATTATTGTAAATATAAATATGTCTTAGCGTTTTAAATATTGGAGATATACTATATAAACTAGAGCGTCACGGGTGTGACCTTAGCTTTGAAGAAAATATTGAGATTTTACTTATTTGCTTGATTTCTGTAATGTTCTTTCATTATTTCAATATAATTATTTTTGCTAATCAAAAGAGTAGTTCATACACTTTCTTCTAAAGTATACGTTACCGACATCTCTTTATGAATATAGGAAATATATCATATTTAAATTCACCCTGTAATTATCACATACATTCAACACGTTTTAAATTATAAATTTCCTAAATGGATAATTTTCCATAGAAAAATTGCTTCGTTATTTTCTTTCCTAAAATCTTGGCAATTTTCAAATGTAAAAATTTTTACAAGATTTAAAGAAATTTCTTTAAGTATATTCACCAGGGTTTGCAGGGTATTCCGCTTCTGGCTATGACCTAATATCGTGTCGATGGTGGCGCTGGTGCTGGTGCAGCACAAATATCCTCCAGATAGTGGCGACAGTGAAAAATACATCATGGAGTTTCGTGTAAAGGTAATTTATTCGCCTAGCTCAGCTTTCAGCTTTAGCTCTTGTTACACTCCGCTCATATTGGTTCATGATTGTTCAGGCAGTATAATTATCTCCTAAAGAGTCTACTGCTACTCCGAACATACGAATTTGTAGACAGACAGACAGACGGACACATATACAATTTGTGGTTTATTTCAATTAAAGGTCCAATTACTGAAGGCAAAACAAAGGAGCGAAAAAACACAGAAAATTTCAAGTGAGTGTGTGTGTGTGTGTGTGTGGCACCAACAGCAGACACCTGATACGTTTTACCTGGTCGCATTATGTTTACACAAAACATACTTACAAGTATCCATCTACATACATATTTAGATATATGTATGTAGGTATGTATGCACATGCATGCTATGTGTGTATATATGGGTTTTACACGTGAATGTGTATCATCATTACCGACATTATGGCCATCATTACTTTTATTGTTCAAAGAACATTCAGAATGTGATTATTTCCTTTTATCTTCGTTGTCTACTCCATTTTGGACCTTTCGAGATGGATGGCTATGCAGTACATAGCATGGTTTTAACCATTTTAAATGCATTAAATGGGTCTAGTATGCCCGTGTGCGGCCAGAGAACCCAAACACCTCTCTCTCTATGTCTGTCTGTTGGCCACAGTAGGTGACTGATTTGTGTGGCTGTGTGCATAGGCAGTGTCCATAGTCCCCGAACGGAGCATCTTCTAACTAAATCTAACCTACATGGTGGTCGATGTATGTTTGTTTGTTTGTCATTGATACGCAAATGCATTTCATTCGATATGTACATTGTAGATTTAGGTACTATATCTATTTAGCTCAGTGGCGTATTTATGAGGGTCCGTTCACGAGACAAATGAAAGGTCAGTTATGAGGACTACAAATGCTGCGAATTTCACGATTTCACGTAGAAAATATGTTTTAGGAACATATGAAAAAAAAATATTTTTTGATCCTGAAGAAGGTCGTCACGGGCCAAAAATCATCATAGTGGTAGTGTGCAGCCATGTGATAAATGTCACAATGTCATTAGAAAATAAATTTGAATTCTACAAAATATAGATGCAAAAAGGCCTTGAACCAGGACAATATCCTAGATCAGCATAAAAATATATTCTTTATTTGTTTAATAGTATTCCAACGAAGAAAACAGTTTCTAAATGAAGAAAATAGTTGGATAAATTTAGAATTTTCGTATTGAAATTTTAATTTCTAGCCATTTTTCTATAGCCTGGTGCAACAGTAGTTTACAAAAACTTCGTTGAAGGGATATATAATACATTTTTTAAAATTATATTTATTTATTTTTATTTCTTTTTAATAAAATTCCAATTTACTTCAAAGGTAACTCAATGTTTGTATTGTCATTTTGGAAATATTCCAATTCTCGTCGAAGGTAGCTTTAATATTTGTATTCTTCTTTGGAAACTATAGGTCCAATAACAATTATATTCAATTAAAGGTCTATATATTCTTATTATTCTTATGATGGCTACAATTTTTGCGAACCTCACATTCATACAACAACATTGGTTTAGCAACAGTCACCAAAAAAAGAGAAAATTTTATTTTTTCCACAAAATTTTTTGCTGGCACGAAAAAACTGATAAAAAGTAGAAAAAATCGGCAAAAAAATATTTTGTTTTATTTTTTATTAGCTAACATTCTAACGAAGAAAACAATGTCTATGTGTAAAAGATCTATGGATAAATGTGGAAGTTATGGTCCTCTTTGTAGATGTAAAAGAATTTTGCAAAAACCACGGTTTTTTATCATTGTTTAAATAGTTCGAAGAAGCCCTTTACAATTTAGATAAAAGATTATTTTGTTTCATTTTTTAATAGATGTCATCGTGTTGAATGAAATAAGACCCCTTTAAAGAAAATCTATGTTTACATGTAGAAGTTATGGTCTTTCTCGTAGAAGTACATGTCAAATTAAGGAAAAACTTTGTAAAAAAAACACAGTACTTCTACAAAAATGGTTATAACTTCTATATTTATTTATAGATTATCTTCAAATAGGCCAGACTTTCTACGCTAAGATCTAAACAAGACCTAAAACAAAATATTCAGTTGTAAATGGTTTTTGTTTCGAGCTATTTAAACTAAAATTAAAAAATTATAATAAAATAATATAAAAATAAAATAAAATAAAACTAACAACACCAGTTTTTCCAATGGCCTCAAGCTGAACAAATACAAAAAAGAGAATTAATAAAACAAAAGGTCAACAATACACAAAATCAAAAAATTATAATTTTTTTGAAAAATAATGGGTTTGCGAAGAGGATCATAATTTCTTCAGTTTTTTTCCATATATCTTTTTCATGTATAAAACTTTTTCTTCGTTAGAATGTCAGCTATTAAAAAATTGATAAATAATATCTTATAATTTTTTCTACTTTTTTAAGGATTTTTTGTGCACACAAAAAGAATTTTTTCAAAAAAAAAAATAAAATTGTTCTTAATATTTTGGAGACTGTTCTTAAACCACTGTCTCTATGTTAAAATGATGTTAGCAACATTTGTAGCCATTACCATTACATTTAATTGAACATATAGTTGGATGTTATCGGACTTATATTTCCAACATGAGAGTACAAATATAAAAGGAACTTTGGACGAGAATTGGAATTTTAGTTAAAAATTAAAAAAAAAAACATATAAAAAATTGTATTTGTAAAAAAAATTAATTTTTAGGTCTTGAACACAAAATGTTTACTCTATTGTTGCCTACTGATATTTGTAGTAAATCTTTGGATAAATGTAGAAGATGTGGCGGTCCGAATTCCAGCAATTTTTTCAGATGGAAAGCACAAACTCAAGTCCAAAAGAAATATATAGAATATATATAGAACACTGTCCGATAGTCCATATTACACTTGACGCAGAAGTTATACGCCTGAATATATAAAAAGGAGTTAATTAGCGTTTTTAGTTTTCCATTTCCTCATCCTGTTGCCAATTAGCATGACTACAAAATTCCAAAGGATACAATTTTTTAAAAATTATTTTTAATACTTATTCACAGCCTATGATAACGGCATAAATGCTAAATTGAAAAACAGAATATGTGCTAAAAATACTTTAAATTTCAAACTGCTATCTGTAATAGTTTAGCATAAACAATCATATAAAATTTTGACTTTTAAAAATCAAGATATGGAAAAACAAGAAAAACTAAGGGAGAAATTTTAAATAGATGTTAATGCTGAACTATTATAGATAGAAGCATGATATTTGAAGTATTTTTTATATAGATTCTCCTCTTTAATTTGAAAAAAAAAAACGTTATCATAAAATTCGTACAAGTGTATAAAATAATTTTTTAATCATTTTATTTTTTGGAACTTTGTAGTCCTATTAAGGGGCAACTGGATGAGGAAGTGAAATACTAAACACGCCAAGTAACTCCATAGTTTCATACTTATATCAGCCGGTGCAAGTGCAACGACTTTTTTAAAAATTGTCGTACGGTGGAATACTTTGAAAAATCTCATTTAGTAAAAAGGTCTCTTTAATGTATAGATTAGTTTTCAGTCGACTAATCTATTATTTTTCCTCTCTAACATAGATGTGGGAATGAGCCTATATTTTGTCTGAACTTTTAGGTTGAAAACTACAAAAGAAAATGAAAAATAATTATATTTGGACACTGGCTGACCTGGATGGTCAGCCTATGAAAAACAATCCTCAGTATTTATATTGTGCCTATGGGCTTTCACACTACACCATTTACAATGTCTTAGCAATTTCTTGACTTCTTTTAAAAAAATCGTTTATTTATCGATCTCTACAAATCAAATATTTCAAAGAGTTGAATTATTATACCAATTTTGAAAGAAATCGGAAATAATGATTTAAAAAAGTTGTTCGGTTTGACATGGAATAATCGATATAAACACTTGTTTATAAACTTAACTCCATTTAAGCACTTTCTGCACTCTATAGTCATTATCAGTATAACTTTTTTAAGGAGGGATGGTATGCCATGGCCTTATCGCACATGCTGCCCGGCTCTGGAAAACTAAACTTTATTGTTGTTGCTCTTGTTATGCAAATATAAACATGAGATGCATTCAGACTAGTCCAACGTGTAGTATACTTTGCACCTGTCCAAGTGTCTTGGCTATCAGAGCCATAACAATTTCGAAATGCTTTCAAATGTTTGTATTTTCTGGTCAATGTTGTTGTTGCTGCTGCTTAAGAGGATTTCTACTCTCCTAACAGCACAAAAACAAAAATCATAGCAACACTAACAAATTTGTAATGACTTCTAGGGGGATTACTTTTGAGTGAGAGAGCGAGAGACATGTTTAAGTTACAAATTATTTGAGATTCCCCCCCCCCATTTTGAATATTGTTACTTACATTTTTATCCTTCGTATCGAAAATCCAAATATTTAAAGGAAATATATAATCTGCAAAATAAAACAGAGAGAACACATGGGTTAATATAAAATCTCATACTCATGCTTTATAAAAAACAAAAGGATAAAGGATAAACTTATTTTTAATAAACACATGGGAACACAAACAATGGAAGCGAGAGACAATAAGCTAATACCGTAAACCTTTTTAATTTAAATCGTCAGATTAACAATGGTTCATATTTTCCCAATCTGTTTGGCCAAAGATCGGAGATTATAATAGACACAGAGAAGAAGAGGGTTGTTTGGCTGGGTTGTTTTGTATTGAATGGCAAAAGGAAGTTCAGGTGTTTCCTTGGATTTTTGCCACACAACAGTAGGAGTAGCTAGAGGATTTGCTATGTTTTTGTTTCTGGTTTTTGGAAATATGACAAAGGCGAAATCTGTGCACATTTTTACATCAATAAGGGTTGCATTACTCTGATCGGATAACGGATTTTAGCGTACAATTTACTTGGAATTTTTCAAATTCAAAAAAAACATACTTTGCCGGAGTTTTCTAGGTGATTCCTTGGAATGTGACAAAGAGAATTAGCAAGCAATTGTACGAATTCAAGGAAGACGAAAGATAATCACTATAAAGAGAAACAATCACATCCTGAGCTCAAATAAAGAAATAATTATTTGTTCTATAATTTCCACAGAACTCGACTTTGTATAAAATTAGCAAACAAAATATCTTTCATTTCGTGGAATAATATTTTATTTGGTAACTTTTCAGGAAATTGATTTAAAGATTATAAACCGAAAGCTACTCATAATGTAGGGTAGGCCATTTAACATTTTAAATTTGAACTACCGTTTACTTTAACTTTGAAAGCTAGAATAACATTCATTTTTATTTTCCGGTTTATATTCGACATTTGCAAAATGGGACGCAATACGCTCGAACAAAATTGGGAAATATTAAAAACATACTTCCACAGTAGTTTTAAAGAAACTGTTACGTGGAAAATTTTTTTGTTTTCAGATGAAGCTCATTTTCATCTTGGTGGCTATGTCAATAAGCTAAATTGCCGCATATGGGGTTTAGAGAACCCAAACGTGACTATTGAGAAGTCAATGCATCCACAAGAAGTCACTGTTTAGATATACAGAAACACATTGATTTTTATATGTGTACAAATTAAAACAGAAGTAAACAAGATATGCTACTCCCATCCAAAAGGAAAGGGTACCCACAAAAAAAATATGACACTATTTGAATTGATTGAAATAAAGAGTGATTTTTTTGAGGTTAGGATTTTCATGCATTAGTATTTGACAGATCACGTGGGATTTCAGACATGGTGTCAAAGAGAAAGATGCTCAGTATGCTTTGACATTTCATCATGAATAGACTTACTAACGAGCAACGCTTGCAAATCATTGAATTTTATTATCAAAATGCGTGCTCTGTTAAGAAAGTTCATCGCACGCTTCCATTTTATGGTCAGTTTAATCGACCCACTGAAGCGGCTATTCGGGCTATAGTGACTAAATTTCGCACCAAATTTACATTGTTGGACATTAAACCACCAAGACGCTTACGTAGAGTACGAACTGAAGAAAATATCGCAGCTGTATCGGCCAATGTTAATGATGACCATCAATTATCGATTCGTCGCCGTTCGCAGCAATTGGGCCTCTGTTACTCAAAAACGTGGAAATGCCAAAATTGGACTAAGCGGATGGACCACTTGAGGCGCAGCCGCGGTCAACATTTAAATGAAATTATCTTCAAAAAGTAAATGTCATGGACCAATCTAACGTTTCAAATAAAGAACCGATGAGATTTTGCAAATTTTATGCGTTTTTTTTTTAAAGAAGTTATCAAGTCTTAAAAAATCACCCTTTATGTGTCTTCTGAGATTAAAAATCGGGGATGCGGGGCACCAAACTAATTTTAAAAATTCCATCAGAAGTGGAAACATTCACAAGGTCCTCAACATACCAATTGTTAATAAATAAATACTGCCGAATATACTCGCTAGAGAGATGCTAAATTATAAAGTCCTTAGACGTCCGAGGAGAATAAATAATCTACACTCAAGAAAAAGTATGACACGGATTAAGTAAATATGTGCCAAAACTGAGGAAAATTGAACGTCGTATAGAGCTAAGGCAATAATTTCTCACATCAAGTACAAACTTTTCCTTGAAAATAGGACATGCATTGAACTTGATTCCAATTGATTTCCTCAACGCAAGTAAAATTAACACAAGCTGAGGAAAATGTTTCTTCAAACCAAGTAAATGTTTATTTATGTTTAAGAAATTTTACTAAAATCAAGTAAATTTATAGTCAATCTGAGGAAAATGTTCCTAATTTTTTCCTCAATCCAAGTAAATTTGTAGTCAAACCAAGTAATTTTATTCGCAATCTGAGGAAAAGTTTCCTTAAACAATGTAAATTTGTATTCAGTCTGACTAAAACATTACTAGATAACTGAAATAAATTATTTCGCTTCAGAGTATGCAGCCCTCAGGTAGGCGCCTTCGCAGTGTTTGTTTAGAATAATGTTTAAAGTACTTAAGAAGAAAGTCTTGGCAAACGTACGGGAATTGCTTCATAGGCTACTATTCATGTATTTTTCTAAACACACTGAAGTATTTTTTATAAGTTCATAACTACTTGAATCTATGAAGAACATGACATAAATTTCAGTACACACGTTAACTTTATTTCGAAGAATAAACATACTTTCAAGTAAAATCTTCCTAAATGGAATTACAAAAAATTTCTTCATTATTTTCTTTCCTAAATGCTAGTAAATTTTATTCCGCACAAGTATGAATATACTTAATTGTAAGAAGTTTTTACTAGATCCACAAAATGTTATTAAGTAAATTTACTACCCTATTTAGAGTATATGTACTATTTCGTCTGACTTTGAAATAGGGAAACTGTACTCATGTTTGCTTAATTTTCCTTCTCGTAATGGAATTTTAACTAAACTGGAATAAAATTGATAAACCAAATTGGAGTATGTATTTTAGAATGTTATTTTTCGGAGTGTATATCTAATTTAAAAATTTGAATTGTCCTTTAGTGCTAATCTAATATTTGGATATGTTTGTTATTACATCGTTTTTATACCCTCCACCTAAGGATGGGGGTCTAATCATTTTGTCATTTCGTTTGTAACACCTTGAAATATTTATCGGATACTCCATAAAGTATGGGATATGAAATGGGATAAAAATTTTACCAATAATTCGACAACAGCTCGAAACATGAAATTCGGTGTGTACATTAGAGCGTACCAGGTTACAAGTAAAAAAAAAAAGTTCGCCGTACACCTTCGAATATGAAGTATTATTGAAAGGTAGTTTCAAAAAAATTTTTTTATTTTTTATGCCGAACGTAGGGGTCGCGCTTTTACATTTTTCTATATAACTTCTGCATTTATAAACGGATTTTAAAGTGTGATACATCGATGTTTTTGTCCGATTTTTTTTGTCTTTGAAGTCATTGAGCTCAAACATGATTCATGATTTTATGCGAGCTTTAATTTTCGATTATTAGAGTGGTACATTAGGGTAGTAGCAACTGAGAAATGATGGGTAAGTACCAGAAGGGGGTGCTTGAGCTCAATGACTTCAAAGACAAAAAAATCTGACAAAAACATCGATGTATCACACTTTAAAATCCGTTTATAAATGCAGAAGTTATATAGAAAAATGTAAAAGCGCGACCCCTACGTTCGGCATAAAAAAATAAAAAAAATTTTTTTGAAACTACCTTTCAATAATACTTCATATTCGAAGGTGTACGGCGAACTTTTTTTTTTTTACTTGTAACCTGGTACGCTCTAGTGTACATCCCTCTAATTGGGTAGACACGTAAAATAGAGGAATTTTTTCGAAATTTGTACTTTTTAGGGATACAATTGGAAAAGAGGGATAAAAATGGTACCAACCAAACCGCTGAAGTTGCAACCATGAAATTCGGTGCATGCATTAATCTGACTATGTAGACGCGAAATTTTTACTTTTAGGCGGAAGATGGGACGAATGGAGATAAAAATAGTACCAACCAAACGGCTGCAGCTATAATAATGAAATTCGGCGTGTTCATTTCTTTGACTGCGTAGACGCGAAAAATAGCTAGCTGTAACTAGAATCATGGAATTAGGTGTGTACTATGGACGCGAAACATAATGAATCTTCGGTATTAGTATTTTTCGTATCAAATTGGTCTGTAGCTGGAATCAAGAGGAGATAATCGACCCTGACGGAATGAGTGAATAATAAAGCATCACAATTTATTTTAAACAGTGCATATAAGTATGCCTTATTGTTTGAAATACTAAACAAATATCGTAATGTGCATACAAATATTACAAATTTCCTAACATTATCCTGTACATCTGTGTAAAGTCGACTGTCTCTAATCTGCGGTGAATACTGTGAGAAATGCACCCCATAGTGGAGGGTATATAAGATTCGATCCGGCCGAATTTAACGTATTTTTACTTGTTACAAACACTTTTATTGGTTATTGATTGTAAATAACCTTTACTTATTGTTATTTGAAAGATCAAATAAATAATGTAATATCGGGAAACCTAACATTTGGCGATCACAGGCAAGTAGACTTGCTCTGAAGTTCTTAGCACCTATAATTGTTCAGGTGAGTGATAGATCAAATATGGCTAGAGATTATTATAAAGGAGGCTAGGGGCAACAAAAATGTAGTGGATGGCAATTCTCTAACTGGTCCCACTTAAACCCTAAAAAAGTAAAAAAGTGTGTTCATCTGTTTCGTGGCAACTGTTTCGATCTCTGAATTTTTTTCTGTTATATAAATTCAGTCATCTTTTTTATTAAATATTAAATACATAAATTGCAAATAAACATATTATTTTTATTTTTGCTTATTTTTTGTTTAGATAAGAAAATGTTATTTAAAACCACAGTCACTTATATTTATTAGCCCAGCGAAATGGCAAAATTGTTCGCAAATCACGAATATCAAAACGAAACCAAAATCGTTTCGACCAAAAATTGATGGTCACCAAAGTCTTGAATTCCGAGTAAATATCAGACATTGTCCAATTTTCCGAAAAAATGAAGTTCTTGCGACTTTATATATGCCAAGATTCTACATTTCCCCGCAATTATGATTTGAAGTATATTTGAAAAAAAGTATGAAGTCTTTTCTTTATCTTTTATCACACCGAACTACATACAATCGATGTTCCACAGACTTTTCGCCCAAATTACACGCAAAAATCCAATAATATAAACATAGTGACGATAAATTTCTCAAACGACAAGCAGAGAAACCGAAAAGAAAACAAACTTATTTGGAAAATATGAGAAGTTTTTCAAACAAAAATGTAATGCAATTGTGTACCTAAACATAAGCAAACAACATACGACATGATGCAGGCAACATACATGTGTATGCAATTTTTCGCCCGTCATTCAATTTCCAGCTCGTTTAAAATTTTCCGTACATTTCTAACGTGCCAAGGATCCCAGGACGTCAACACATGTTTTGTATCAAATTTCTATTGTTTTGTTGGGTTATAACAACAGGCAGGCAGGCAGGCAAGCGATAGACAGAGAAACAGGCCAAGATATACAGGCAGACGGATGAATAGACGTGTAATGTAGATAGCAAAAGGCTGGTATTTTCACAAAAAATGTGTATGTGTATGTTTAGACACGGTTTCAAGTACCATTCTAAATATAAATATTAATTCGAATATACACATACATATGTACATAAATAATTTCGAATGCATGGCTAATTATTAACGGCTACACGGTTCTCATGATGTCGCAGGGCGAAATGTAATTTATGGGAACAATTATTTGGGACTCGCGAAAGGGAAATAATGAAACTCCATCAACGCTGAAAGGGTGGTGTTTTCTGTGTCAAAAAAAATCAATAAGAATTGGAATCCTGGCTTTTCGTGACACACAATATACCGTGAGGATTGATTTAACTGATTTTCGTGTGTGAAATGAGTGTTGGTGTGATTTAATTACAAATGTCTTGTATGTAGATATTCCTTCGGCTACATTGGAGCATACTAAAGTTAATTTAAGTACATTTGTTCTTTTGATATCTATATGATAGTCGTTCTGAGTAAATGATTAAATTAAAAATCACAATTCAAAAAATTCAAGTCAAAAATAAACATAAATTTAATAGACATACAAACAAATTTCGATTTCCCTAATTTAAGTCCATTTTTACTGGAATTTCATATTTGGAGTGTATGAAACAAATTTATTGTATAGTTTTCTACCCAAAGTCTTGGTTCTCCAAAGGTGAACACATTGAAATTTTTGGGTCCTGTACTAATTCAAGTCATAAAATACATTGTATAGGCTAAGGAGCTATAAAGACCTAGTTTATATTAAGCTAGGTAATTTCCAATTGAAGTTGAGAAACGGTACTGCGAAAAGAAAATATTGGTCGATGATTAAACCAGCTTCGTTCCTTGACTAGATGTAATGTTAGGACTTGAAGTTCTTCGAGTTGCTCTTCAATCTAAATGTGTCAATTTCGATTTTTGATATAGCCGAACGAGATAATAATACGAATGTTTTGACAATCTTATAATCTGACATAAAATCTCTAAATTAAAATTATTACTAAATGAATAAAACTAAATAATTTAATAATAGAAAAAATGCAAGAAGTGTAAAACATAGAAGTATTAACTTAAGGCGGAGTTATGTTAATTCTATTCCATTGGGTCAATAAACATTTCAAAAATCTAGTGAATATGGTAGAGTATCAAACAAAACCGGCCTGATACAATGTGTTCATATCAGTACTTCGAACGATATAATATATGCATTTAAAATATAGAAAAAAATAAATAAAATATAGCACAAGAATGCCCACGCTTTATGAAATAATTGAATTGAGAATGTCGACTAAAGAGCTGACCAGGACTGACTGGGGAGCTAACCAGTTTTTTAAAACCCACAGAAATTTAATTTCTTAAGAGAATTTTTTAACCATTGCACTATATCAAAAACTTATTAAGATACTATGTTAACATAAATATGAATATTATTAGATTTTTTGTGTTTTCATATTATTTAAAAACCCATTGAAAGACTGAATTCGAAAAAAGATAAAAAGTATTTTATTAAGTAAAATTAGTGCTGACATCAATTTGATCCAAAATATGACAATTATATTTAATATTATAATATTAATAGGGCTGTTTTTCTCTAACACTGGATAACTATTGCAGCTTGTTATCCCGGCATAAAGAACAACGGCCCTAATATTTCGAAAGGTAGCACAAGGGTTAGAGGAGCCTAGCCGAGATATACAAATTTAAAAAGGTTGTCACCAAGAATTACAGTTGTTTTCCAAAAAAAATTTCGAAGGGTATAATTTTTTCTGATGTATTTTGGCTTTCAAAACTCGAAAGCGATATCGAACATTTTTTGTGTATATTTTTTAGTAATTTTTCAAAAAAAATCCAATTCCTTTAATATTTGCACTCTCATTTTGGATATATAAGACGGATTACATCCATAAGTAGCACAAGGGTTAGAGGAACCTAGCCGAGAAATACAAATTTAAAAGGGTTTATTAATGGAGTCACCAAGAATTACAGTTGTTTCCCAAAAAAATTGTTTCAAACTCAAAAGCGATATTCAAAATTTTTTATGGATATTTTTTTGTATTTTTTTTACAATTGCACTCTCATTTTGGAAATATAAGTCCGTTAACATCCACTTATATATTCAATTAAAAATAATTATAATAATGATTTGAATTTCACTTTCAAGTAGAAAAAGTGGATTTAGAACAATCCGAAAAAAATGAAAAAAAAAATCGTTTTTTATTCTCAAAAAAAATCTTTTTTGTTGGCACGAAAAACTCCTTAAAAATTAGAATCGAAAAATCGACAAAAATTAGCTTTTTATTTTTTAATAGCTAACATTCTAACACAGAAAACATATCAAGCTCACAGCTTAACAAAGAAAACAACGCCTATTTGAAGAAAATTTATGGAAAAAAGTAGAAGTTATGGCCCTTCACATATGACTAAATAAATGTAAGCAAAAAATTCCGAAAAAATGACTCACGATTTATTCAAATTCTTGTATGTACTTCTAGAAGAACGATCATAGCTTCTTGATTTATTCATAGATTTTCTTCAAATAGGTATTGTTTGCTTCGTTAAAACGCCAACTTTTATAAACTAAAATATTATAAAATGAAATAGTAAAATATTCTGTTATCTAGTTTGTAAAGCAGTTTTTCTCGCTTTTTAACCAAAAATATAAAATATTAACATTTAAATTCTTTTGCGTCTATAAAGATAGGTCTGACTTATAAATTTATAAATTAATCTTTTACATAAAGGCATCCTTCGTTGGAATGTGAGTTATGAAAAAATAAAACAAAATAAATTTTTTCTGGTTTTATGGGGTTTTTCGTGACAACAGATTTTTTCGAAAAAATCAATTTCTTCTCAATTTAGAGACTGCTCTAACCGTTTGAAATTCATACATTTGCAGCCATAGCCTTCCATTGAACATATAAGTGGGTGATATCGAGCTTGTATTTCCAAAATGAAAGTAGAAATATTAAAGCTGCTTTCGGCGCAAATTAGAATATTAGCAAAATTTAGTAAAAATTGATACATTAAAGAATTTTTTAATATCGTTTTTAAGTATAGAAAGCCACTTTCGATTAGAATTGGAATTTTAGTATTTTTTAATAAAAATTTACCCATAAAATTTTTGTAGTGATTTTATGAATCAATCAAGTCTAGGTCCCATTTTTAGGACTCGGACAGAAAATTGTTTTTTTTTTGTTTTCGTTTTTAATGCATTAGAATAAGAATAATAGAATGCTGTTGTATTTTATGAAGCGATTTGGATTAAGTCAGATTGTTGGACTCATCATGAAAAATTCTAAATTTTATGGTAGAACTTTCTTGGTTTGAATAACCACCAGAATAATGTTTTTAATGCAGTTTAGCTTATGTGAAAAATATTCAATTTTTTGAAATGGAAGAACTTTCTTGGTTTCAATAACTACCTTGTATGTCATTATCCGGTCTTCCAGAAGGGTGACAAAAAATACACTACAATATCAACACTTTCATTTTCATTTCACACGGTTCAGCAGTTTACATTATAAAACTTATTGCTTATTTCCAATCAGTATCTTCCACAAATAATTTCCCTTGAAATTATTTTTCACGGAAATATTATTTGTGTCTTTTTTGCAGTTGCAAAAATACACTATTTAACTCCTGTTAATTGACAACACAATGCCAGCCGCCACCGAGAATTTCTCGGGAAGACAGCTTTGCACAACTAAAACGGTAGGCATTCCAAGAAGCCCCGTATTTATCCATAAACACCTTTTGCCCATATTTTCGACTTAATAATGGGAATATTTTACACTTCCAAACTGCAAAAGAAAGAAACGCATTTTCAATAGGATTTTCTCAAAATGATGAGACGCCTAACGGTGACTTCGTGTGTGCGACATTTTATTTCGGACACACACGCTCGGACATTTATCACTTCACAAGAACCAGGTCAACCACAAAACTGGCCATAAAAAGTTGTCGTCAATGAGATTGTGACTGCAGTTTGCCAGGATTAAATGTTACCGCCGCTTCTACTTATTCAGTCCACGGGCAGAAGGCCACATTTTGTTCTACCTAAAATTGAATGTTTTTCCTCCGAAACATATGATGCGAAATGTTATTTTCTGGTGTCGGACTGCCTGCCTGCCTGTGGCGGAGTATTTGATAAAAGGATGCCACCACCCGGTAATCGAACATGACATGCCCTCCTATCGAGTACTAACAGTAGGGGAAATTGATGTTGGTGGTCGTGCAATTGAGCAAGTAAGAACCTGGGGTGCAATAACGGCTTCGAACAATTGATCCATGATCAATAAGAACAAGAGTTCCTCCTACAGAAAAATGATCTGCGAAAATCAAAATTTTGACAAGAGTATGTTTTGAAAAAATAAAATCTCAAAATTTTGATACAAACATAGACTTATAAAATTATTATAAAATATGAATTATTTGATTACTCTATGCAACAAAAATGTTGTTGAACGACAAAAGGGTAATAGTTTCTGATGTATTTTAAATTTCTATATTCGGAAATGATGTTAGAATTTTTATATTGTATCCATTTTTTTAATTTTACTAATATTCTAATTTGCGCCGAAGGTACCTTTAATATTTGTACTGTTATTTGGAACTATTTGTCCGATGACATCTCGTTATATATCAAATTAAAGGTAGTTATGGTGGCTACAAATATTGTGAATATCACTTTCACATAGAAACAGTCTCCAAAAAATGAGAAAACATTATTTTTTCCTTATACAATAAAGGTCTACATTTATTAATGGTACCTTAAATATTTGTACTGTTATTTTGGAACTATATGTCCGGTGACATCTCGTTATATACCAATTTAAAGGTAATTGTGGTGGCTACAAATATTGTGTATATTCACATAGAAACAGTGGTTTAGGAACAGTCTCCAAAAAATGAGAAAATAATTTGATTTTTGTCTTCCCATACTTATACAATAAAGGTCATAGCTGCTACATTTATTAATGGATTTTCTTCAAAAATGCCTTGTTTTCTTCTTTAAATAATTATAAACTAAAAAATGAAAACTAAATACTACGTTATTTAATTTACACACAGCCTTTTCGAGCCACTTAACCACAAATTTTGAAAATCATGATTTTTTAAAAAATTATTTGCGCCTTCAAAGAGGGCCATAACTTCTACATTTTATTGTAGATCTTTAAAATGCAGACATTGTTTTCTTCGTTAGAGCGTTAGCTAGTAAAAACTAAAACAAAAAATGTTTTCTATTTTTTTTCTATTTTTATGATTTTTTTCGTGACAGCAAAAAACAGATTTTTTTTCGAATAAAAATCTTTTTTTTTCAATATTTGGGAGACTGTTCCTGATCCACTGTTTCTATGTGACAGTGTTATTCACAAGATTTTTAGCTATTATTATTACCTTTAATTCGAGATATAATATACATTTGATCGAGGGATCATTTCCAAAATGAGAGTACAACTATTAAAGGTACCTTGGACAAAAATCAGAAGTTTATTAAAAATTTTCAAAAAAATATGCATAAATTTTTTTATTTTAATTTACCCCTCATTGTAATCAACAAAACAGTTATTTTTTAAATTAAATCCTGCATCAAGAAGAGCACCTGCCTCAATCTTCACTATATATTTGCTTTATTGAGAAGCTTTGTGTTGCTCATCGTTCCAATCTAAATCACATACCTATGATTTTACATCAGTTCCTCACTCCTAAATCTTCAGTCAATACCTCACAGTGTGATTAGATTGAGGTCAGAACGAACAACAGAAAATACGAAAACGTGGCCATTTATAGTTTTCGAAATACAACATTTTGTGTTCGGCATTTATTTTAATTGGTAAAACAACGAACGTACACATCATACTCACTCACATATAACTCAATGTGATCATTAAACTGTGGATCCCTGTTCATGGTATCCATCCATTCATTACATTATAGAAAAACATCACATAATTGACTGAGCAGGGCCCCCTCCGCTCCACAGGCACCTAACCAAACCATTTAACACGTTTACAAATTCAAATTCAAAATCAAACAACTTTAAAGTCGTGTCAATGAAGCAGAAGGCACATCAAACTCAGTGATTAATGTGTGGAATTAAGAAGGGGTTATCTGTGAAAGCAGGTACATCGGCACAAGTTTTTATGAGGCCATAAATCCAATATCACCGCCGTGCAGGAAATTGGGAATTAACGAAACTTGTCAATACGTGCTGCACCACTATCAGCTGGGTGTGTATGTGTGTGCGCCTATGTTTGCTCGTTTCGTTTGTCAGTGTGTGAGTGTGGAAACATGAAAAATCGATTTATTTAGCCAGAGTGACGTTTTTAATATTTGCTTGTGAAAATTCTCATTAGTATGATGAATAAACAAATCCTTAGATTTAGATCGATCTAAATACATAAGCATGGTTTTGGGTGACTAACTTGAATTGCAGCTGGATTTTCCAAAGGAAGTAAATTAATAATCCGCTTTCGGTAAAATTTGACATTACAAACTATAAATTTTCGTTGGAGAATAACACAATCACACACAATTTTTATGCATCAAAAATTATTAAGTTTGATTTTCATTGCATCATAACAAAAAAATAAATTTCATTGGTAGTCTTCAAAAGCCTACAAATATATAGTTTGGTCGATATTTGGATGAGGTTGAAAATGTATTTTTTCTGATGAAAAAACAGTAGTCAAAATAAATAAATTATATAGAGTGAGTTTCTGATTTAAGGAACAATTGATTGTCTAGCCTGTTCGGTAATCGAGTAATTTTAATCTATTCCTTTTAAATATTTTAATTTTGGCAACAATACTTATATTTAATATTATTTTTTTTGGAGGGGGGGGGGGGGGTAAATGTACGACAGTTTGAATTTACAAGAAGTTAATTAGATGATTGTGATGCCCATTAACAGGTTTGAGATCAAATTGTCTGATACCCTCCGCCAAATAAAAATAATTCAAATGGAGACTATTATGGAATGTAAGACCAAAATTAGACAAAAATAAAAATCGTGATTTTGCCTATAAATCAATGCTAATGATATAAATATTTCGATTATAAATACAACCAATAAATAAGTTTTTATCTTTTGAATAATTAGCACTACATGGATAATACTCTAAACAAGCACCGAGAGACCTAATTTTGAACAACATCACAGCTGGGTCAGCATAATTTGGTAATACTCATAATCCGCTACTATCTATCGATCTAGTTTAAATGTAAATGTTGCAACATTTTTTTAAACAAATATGTAATAATTCTCGTTAAGTGAATTTCACACAAGGGTGCGAACTACTCTCACGTGATTGTTTCAACAAGTGAACATGAAAATGTTAATTGATTGTGAAAATAATCATTTGAATACACTAATTGGAAATTGGGTTTAAAAATTCAGAAGCTCATTTGCATCATTTCTTTGAAATGATTACACTATTTAAATACACAAATGAAAATTTTCTATCCGAGACCTAATTTCTTATTATCGGTGTGCAAAATGAACCAAAAAATTTGTTTGTGGATAAATTTTATAAAACATTTTTTTTTACTAAAATTCCACTTTTCGCCGAAGATATCTTTAATAACTGTGCAAGTTAGTATGATAGTAGTCTAAGTCCAAGAAATTCAAAAAAAATGAGATATGCTAATTTTTCTCTATACTTTGATAAGTACTCTAATTTAATGACGTTTCTTTTCACATTTATAAAAAATGTACCACTCTATCCACTGAAATTGTTATTTATAATAATATAATTTTTATTTATAATAAATAATTTAACAGATAACTTAAATAACATATAAAATGAAATTATTTGAAAAGAAAATAATAATTTATATATAAAGTTGCTAGACGAGCAACCTGTAAATATAAGTTATATATTTTTTTAAATATTCTCCTGAAATCAAACATTTTCTTCTCTCTTTCAGTACTTTTTCCAAATTGAAATATTTTTCTTATTATTTTTATAGAGGTCAATTGTTTGATTTTTTCAATTTTGAGTAGAATGAAAGTGGTCTAAGTCAGTGAAAGTAATAGATCCCTTAGACGTACCAACGATGTCGATTTCTTTTATAAAAGTTCGATATAGTAGAAAAATATTTTTCAAATATCTAAAAAGACAAGTGAGACTTAGACCATACTAACTGGCACATTTGTACTATCACTTTGGGAGTATATGACTGCTCAATTATATGTTAAATTAAAAGTAATCGTTATGGCTATACATGTTGCGAATTTAACTTTCACGTTGAAGCAGTTGCTTAGAAAAAGTAATCAAAAAATATGAAAAAATAGTTTTTTTGCTGATACAAAAAAGCACAAAAATTGAGACAAACTCGAAAAAAAAATAATTTGTTTTAGTTTTAGTAGCTAATGTTAATATGGTAACGAAGTAAACAGAGTATATTTGTTTATGGATAAAAATAATCATGTTTTAATTTTTGCTTAAATATCGCTTTTTTGCGATAAAACCCAGTAATAATACAAAACAAAATATTTCGTTTTATATTTTAATACCTGACACTGTAGTGAAGAAAATCTATAAATGAAGTCATAAGCCTTCTTGTGTATGTGTCGTTTTCGCGTATGGCGAAATCAATTTATGCAAAAACTTCATTTGAAGATACAAAGTTTTACAAAAATAGTGCTGCGACGTCTATTTACTTCCAATGTTTTTTATTTAGGCATGATTGGAAAGGCACTTATTTTTTACAAAAAACTACCACAAATGTAAATCCAAATAAAAATAATTCGAGAAATAAGTTACTCTGAGACAAGTGCTGCTTATTCTAAAACAAATTTACAAAATGAGACATAAAAAGCATGATTTTTAGGAGTGTTTTTTGGAGCTAAGCTCGCTAAGCCATCTGATTTAGGGTCGAAATATTTTGCAAATCATTATTATACAAACTTTCACAGAGGGTGTGAGGAATTTTTTAATCGTTTTTTTAACCTCATAAATGTGAGAGTATGTTTTCAGTAAAATTTAATTTTTATACTTGAATCAAAATTCTGTGTTTTTCGAAGATAACCACTTAACTCGAATGTTTAGGAGAGCCAAAATACATTTCTCTTTGTATGCAGAAAATATTATTAAAAGAGCTCATTTTAAAATAATTTTATTGAAACCTTGATCGTTGAACACTTTTGCGTTAAAATCTGAAAAATCAGAAAACTTCGAGTCACACAAAAAATTAATTTATTATTTCACTAATACAATTAGTCCTTAATTATACTTCACTATTTATGAACAACTTCGTTGGTCATCTTTAGCCCTTTCACACCCGCATTTTTCCTGTGATAAATATAGAAAATTGGATATACTTTTTGACGAAGTATGAGTCTAATTATGATTTCTAATGAGTTTTGGGGTTTCTAATTTATACAGGACATATGCAATAGGATGTTTATTAAAATCATTATCCTGCAAATTCCGGTTAAATAAAAAAAAAATTGAAAAGTTTCTTCATTTTTATAGTCTCAAATATTACTTCGAATAACAAATACAGCCATATAAATATACCTACAAAATTTGATTCCAAAAAATCAAATAATTGATATTTAAGTCTTCACTTTGATTTTCGCCTTCCTATGTAGTTCTAATTCTTATTTCCTTTTTGAATAATATTTGTTACATATGTACAGAAAAATAAAAATTATTAACACTGAAGAATATTTGACTTTAAAGATTTTATAGGACAAACTCGTGATGTGGCTTAAAAGCAACTCTGGCGGCGAAAGAGTTAGGGGGGGGGTCTTGTACCAAAAATACAAATTATTCAATTACAATTATCAAACAATACAAAACTGACCTCAAGCCGAACAAAAGAACAAACGTAACAAAAACGTCAACTATACACACCACGAATACATTTTATAATTATCAAAATACTTTTGTATAATAAAATAAAAATTTGCTTCAATAAAACTAAGTTTCAGAAATATAACAATTTTATATTAAGAAGTCATTTATGAAACAGTTCCTATTACAATGTCCAAAAGTCCATATTACACTTGAACCGGATATACCAGATCGATATACTTCTGAAACTTTTTCAATTTTCTCATCTTGTTGCCCATTAAAAGGATACAAAAATAGTCTTGAGCCAGAATAATATCCCACTTCAAAACGAATATTAATTTAACAGACCGAAATGACAAAACAGAAGAATGCAATTTTCAAAGGGCAACAATTTTCAAAAAATGTTTAAATATTTTATTAAATATTTAACTCTTCGATACCATCATACATAAATATCAAATTAAAGAGGAGAATATCGGTTAAAATACTTCAGATAGAATCATTACTATTAGTATTAGTTTAGGATTAACAATCACTTCAAGTTTTCCCCTTAAAATGTAAATTTAATATAAAGAAAATAAATAAATTAATAAGCTTGTCACACTGCATGCGAAATCTAGCTGAAATGATATAAGGTCGATTTACAAATGTCAGAAATGCCTTACAAATTTGACATTTCAGCTAGATTTCGCATGTAGTGTGACAAGGCTATAAGGGGCGAAACTTGTAAAGATTCCTAATGTTGACTAATACAAATGGAAGCATGAAACTTGAAGTATTTTTAAAAAATATTCCCCTCTTTAATTCGATATTCATATTGGTATCATAGAATGCGAAGAAGTATTCAAAACTTTTTTTGAAAAATATCATTCTTTGAAAAATTGCATTCTTGGGGAACAATTCTCATTCCCTATAGTTTCAGACGTTTAGTTGTCGTACTATGTTATTTACGAATGTTCATAAATATTAGGAATATATTCTCCTAAACTATGTAGAACTTATTATGAATTCAAAAATTGTATTTATAATAGAAAATAAAAAACCTTGTAAATAATTTGTTTAAATTGTTTTCGAAAAACAAAATACATTAGAAAAACTTTAAACAGACCGGTCGACAAAATGGTTGTGAACTAGTATTATTCGGATTGTTTCTTACTTGATACTACAAGTTTTTTCTTTAAATGATTAATTCATTTAAATGAATTATTCAGAAATTAAATATTTTTTTAAATTATTCGATTATAATAAAATTTATTAAATTTTATTTTTTATTTTTTTTTAATTTCTTTACCTTTTTCCTGTTCTTGATGTGGAGGTATTTTTGGCGTGTGTTTGAGAACTTGCTTGTCACAATTAAACTTGATGTCACTAATTTGCTCTTTAGTTCCAATATTAGCAAATTTTGTTTGCTTGATTTATTTTCTTGTTGTTATCCAATTTATCCGAGTAATTTCAAGGTGAGTTCACCCACTTGTAATGCCGGTTCAGTTCAGCAATTTTGCTCACTTGTCGCAATTGTTGGGCAACTTTTCAAAATTTTTGTTGTTTTTACGAAATTCCATTAATTTATTTTCTAGATTTCTAGCAGTTGAAAGCATGGGTATTAGCTTAAGATTTCACTTGTCACTACATGTTTTTCACCAGTGGGTTTTCTTGTCGAATTATTCATTTTCAGCACTTTTTCGAAATTTTCTTGCACTTTTTTTAAATTTTTCACTTGTTGGAATTTTTGTTTAAAAATCCATGCAATTCAAAGTTGTTGAGAGTTTAATTTTTCACTTGTTGCCACAATTCTCAATTCTTTACATGTTTTCCTTTTTTCTTTTAAGTTTCCATTAATTTGTCTTGTTTTTTGTTGTTTTTGGGGATCGTGTCAAGCTATTCAAACCAAAACTATGGGTTATTAATATTTTCATTCATTATCGACATTTTCATGTTGCATTTACATATAGCCCACCAAACACCATTATTCTTTGGTAGACATTATTTTGTTGTTGATGTTTTTGTTTTTCTGTTTTCTTTTGTTTGAATGGAAATTCGAAAGGGGGCAATTTATGAACTCACATTATTCTCTGATTATAACTGATTGAGGAAAAACTGGTGGGGGTTACGGAGAAGAAGAATAATGAAAAAGAAGAAAACCAACGAAATTTTTCAATCGACCACCAACAAAGTGTTTTCATTGTCCCATATGACACAGACAATACACTTTACACAATTTATTCATTAACAACAATCAGAACTGGATTTGAATGCATAAATACGAGTATATTATCACCGTTTGTTGTTTGTTGGAGTGGATGTTTGGACAGACTGGCGGACGGACGGATGGATGGCCGGTTTGGTTCAGGTCGGGTCGGGTTTGGGTCCCACAGACAAATCACCAACTTGTATGCATGCTCCGTCGTCTCTCCGTCGTTCTTTGCTTTGCTTTCTTTTCTTTTATTTTCTTGTTTAATTCTGGTGTGATATAATCTCAATTTTCCACTTTATGCACTGGGCCCTCTTTTTAAAACTCCTCCAATGTACAGCGGCCAACAAACACAAACAACACTCAACACTCACTCACTGGCCCATTCACCAAATGACCACTTTTTCTTCATCCAGTTTCCAATTCAAAAGAAACGCTTTATGGCCTTTATGCACCAGCAGGCAATACGACTGCCGCACAAATTTTCCGTTTTTCAAAACTAAGGCTTTTTTGTATACTTTTTGTGTGTTTTTTGTTTTATTTTATTTCATTTTTTTCTTTTCTTTCTAAAATGGCGTACCACAACTAACGTAGAGTGGTAGCAAACCCGTCCGTAATTCGTTCGTTCGAAAAATTGAATATTCCGCCAGCAAACTTAAACGACGCGTAAGCGTGAAACGCTTCACCTAATATCCAAACGTAGACTGAATGTGAAGTTCCACACAGAACACGTCGCAACAGTGCCCGCACTGGCTGAGTGCGTGCGCTTGCTTGTGGGGCGATATTGTGCCGTCGAGGCGCCGACACACGCAACTCGAACCGGCGCAACACAACTAACAGAAACCCTTAATGCACAACACAGTTCGATTGAACAGCAGCAACACCAGCAATAGCTATAGCGGCATGTGATAATGGACAAATGAAGAAGAATATTTTCACACAAAACAAAACAAAAATTTTGTAAATTGCTCAAGTCTTTAAAGGCACGACAGGAATTACTTTAATGCCCCCGAACAATTCTCTCAAACATGGTTGCAACCATTCAGTTCGAACACCCATCAGTTGCTCTCAAACCTCTGGTGGTAGCAAGCGCAGAATATATGAAAAATGTTTCATTATGTTACGGACTGTTCTGTGGAGAGGGTCATTTTGTGGCAAGTGTTGACTGATTGAACGTTGAGGGGGGGTGAGGCAAACGATGAATTTGTTTAACGAAGTGGAATGCCAAGATGTACCACCTACTACAGTCGGTTGCATGATGTTTGGCAGAAAATATCACAGAGTGGATTAAAAATCATTTCACATGAATGTAAATTGAGGGGAATATTTGCCAATCGCACGACGACCACCTGATGCTGGAGGCCTTCTAACAGCTTCCTTTGTGGAAGCCGTAAAATTTATCAGGAAATATTGCAACTGGAAAATACATTTTTAACGGAGTTTTCTGAGCACGCCACTACTAATCCGGAAACTCCAGGAAAACAAAAGATATTTTTTCGAACCCTGAAAAATATGAATGTTGGAGGGTACTGGAACTGTCGGCAGTTTTTCTTTAAGACTGGATATAACTAAGCTGCGATAACAAAAATCTAAATAAAATTTTAAAATTTCTCTCAAAATAATGTTTTTAATTATAGCCAACAGCAATATAAACATAAAACATAAAAACAAATTTTGAAAAAATAGTTTTGTGTTAGAAAAAAATAAAAATAAATTTTTTAAAAAAATTATGGTTATCGAGGCTAATTCCAAAAAAGTCAACAGAAAACATTTTATTTTGAAAATTTGTTTTGATACGAATTTGTTTATTGTAGTTGACGGCAATGTAAAAAATATTAGTTTATTTTGAGTAAAAAATTAACTTTTTATTAACGTTTTGTTATCGTTGCTTGTTGCTTGCTTATATCGAATATCGGAGCAGTTTTTCATTACGCCACTTTTGCCATAATTTTGAACAAAAAAAAAAAACAACTCCGCATACATTAACACTATGCAGCAAAAATACAAATTTTAAGTCAGAAAGATAAACAATTAATTGTTGTGTAAATTGAGGCATACTGATTCTTCAAATCATTCATATGGATAAGCTTTTAAAACAATTTTTTTTCTAAAATTCCAATTTTGTGTTCAATTAAAGGTACTTATGATGGATAGAAATATTGTGAATTTCACTTTCACATGGAAAAGGTGGTTTAGGATCAGTCTTCAAAATATTGAGCAAATATTAATTTTTTTAAAAAAAAAATATCTGTGGCACAAAAAATGACAATAACAAGTAAGAAAACGTCAGTCGGCTAAGCCGACTTATATATACCTTCATTCTTAGAGAACATGTGTACGGAGGGACTTAAATTTTGCTTAGCGCCGGAGTATGTTTGTGGGAAGTACTAGAAGTCTGCGCCAATTGAATCCAACTGCCATATTTGTTAATAATTTTAAAAACATATTCAAATATGAAGTCGTAATAGAAGTTATAAGTCATTGATTTTACCTAGGATAGAAACAATTGTGTGGGAGGTACAAGAAGAGGCGTAGATGAATCGTAAATATTTTTTTGGTTAGAAGCGATTATAAGAAAATTTTCAAATATCAAATTGCAAATGATTTTGACTACCCGTAAGGATGTTATATCGGTTTTATTTCAAACAAAGCGTATGCCACTTTGTGTGGGAGATACCAGAAGGCGTGTGGTAATGTCGCCCATATTCCACATGCATGCATCATAAGCATAAGTAAGCATTGAGAAATATCAAATTTCACAGTATTCTGATCATCCGTATAGCAGTTATAATAGCTTTAAATTTACGTAATGTGGGAGGTACTGTAAGGGGCGTGGCAAACCCCACCATACTTGGTACACTTAAAGTAATTATAAAAACTTTATAAAATCCTAAAATATAGCTGATTCCGAATATTCTTGTGGAAGTTACATTGGTTTTAATTAAACATGGGAATATGGTCCATTTGTGTGGGAGGTGCCAGAAGTGAGGGTATAATCATTCATATGGATAAGCTTTTTAAACAATTTTTTTCAAAGTATCTGTACCATTTGTATTCGCATTGTGGAAATATAAGGCCGAAATGGCCAAAAATGTTGCGAGTTTCACTCTCACACAAAAATAGTGGTTTATGAACAGTCTCTAAAATATTGAGAAAAAATAGCTTTTTTTTTGAAAAACATCTTTTTTGCTGGCACGAAAACCCCTTAAAAATAAAAAATCCAAAAAACTATCCGAAATATGTAAAACTGTGTTCAGAAATTTTCTCCGAAAAAGTAATAGTTGGAAGTATTTTTGTAGAACATATTTAAAGTATTTTTAAATTAACTAAGTAAAGAAAAGTCAGCAGAAAATGATATTCATATTTGACTAATGAGTAAAAATGCATGTTTCGATACTTTTTATTCAAAAATGATATAAAACGAATCAGAAAAAGTTTATGCCTTTTTCTAATGGATTAAATTACAAACTAAACTATTATGAACAAATATTACCGATTTTTATGATGTTTTTTTAAATTTTAAATATATAAAAATTATTTAAAAATAATATTTTTAAGACATAGAAAACCAGTAAGGAAAGGCTAAAGTCGGGCGGGGCCGACTATATGATACACTCCACTTTCTATCAGAATACAATTCAATTCGGAAAAAGTGAAAACGGGAAGAGTTTTTGTATGTTTTCTAATCATAGGATAATATGTCCTGGTTCAATTTGTCAAATCGAGAAGAATATTTGTATCAGGGCTATATCCAAACATGGAATGAAGTGACCCATTTCACAATAGGTTTTTCCAGTTCTCAATTTGAAGTAATTCGATGATTATTGGTTTCTGGGGCGGAAAAGTCAAGCCGGGAGCGAAATTTGTATAGGAGCTATATATAAATCTGAACCGATCTGACTCATTTTCATCCTGGGTGTTTCTCACGCAAATATAAGATATTTTGCCAAATTTGAAGAAAATCTGTTAAAATATGTGGTTTATGGAGCGGCATAACTCAAATCGGGAGTGAAATTCGTATGTGGGCTATATCTAAATCTGAACCGATCTGGCTCATTTGGTGTGTTTCATGGGTATTTCTAGTTTAAATAGAAGATGTTTTGCCAATTTTGAAGAAGATCTGTTAAAATATGTGGTTTCTACAGCAGAGAAAGTCAAATCGGGAGTGAAATTCGTATGGGGGCTATGTCTAAATCTGAACCGATCTGGCTCATTTTCACCGTGGGTGTTTCTAGTTGAAATATAAGATGTTTTGCCAATTTTGAAGCACATCTGTTAAAATATGTGGTTTCTACAGCAGAAAAAGTCAAATCGGGAGTGAAATTCGTATGGGGGCTATATCTAAATCTGAACCGATCTGGTTCATTTTCACCGTGGGTGTTTCTAGTTGAAATATAAGATGTTTTGCCAATTTTGAAGCACATCTGTTAAAATATGTGGTTTCTACAGCAGAAAAAGTCAAATCGAGAGTGAAATTCGTATGGGGGCTATATCTATATCTATTTGAAAAACATGCACAAATAACACGGCCTAAGTAAAATTAAACTTTTTATAACTTCCATACAGATTTTCGCATATATACAAAAGTCGGCTTGGCCGATTGAAACGTACTTAATTGACTAGTTCGGCCCGTTGTTGTTTGCAATTACTTTGCATCGCATTGGATCCTTCCCTGACCAACTCGAAAAATTATGCGATTAATGCAAAACCGAAACAAATTATGGCATTGCAAGAAAACAACTCGAACAAAACCGGATATATAAAATAAATCAAACGACTATTAACAGCAATTTTCTACCATTTCTCCGCTGCACAATGCCTTCAAGTCATTTCAGAGTTATCCTCATATCCGCATCTAGGAGGCGCGCGCACACACAACTGCGAATGTCAAGTAGACCAGAAAAACGAAATGAAAACCAAGCCAAACCAAACCGAACCAAGAAATTGGTGGTAGCCAACTTGTCAGTGATTAAAGCGTTGTGGAAAGGCAAAAAAACAGCAGGAGTCTTCGTTACAATTTTTTTTACTTCCACTTCTTCTTCATGTTTGCATAAAACAGGCAAGTCAGCCAGGCAGCCAAGCCAGCCAGTCAGCGAAACAACCAGCCAACCAAGTTAAAATACTTGTAGTGTAACGACCAACAACTGCCACTATTTAACTTCAATATTGACTAGGCGTGTTAATTGAGCGCGTCGCGGCAACAACGAAATCGAAAACGAAAGACGAAAAAATAAGTCTTTACACGGGCATATTTGCTTTTTCAAAGAGTTAAGAAAGTTTATGAAAGAGAATATATATTTAGTTGGTCAAGATATTTGAAACATGTTAAATGCATATTGGGGATATGACTGGATGTATAGAATTGTGTCTAATACGTATTTCATTTAAACAGATGAACAGTTAAGAGAGCACAATTAAGCTATGTGACCATGGACAGTTTTAATTTTTTTCCAACCCTAAGGGCTGTATTCGTTTGCGTTCTAAATTAAAACGTAAATTCTTTATGTTAATGTTTTTTTTCATAACCGCAGAATTTATGTCATATGGATGATATATCTCAATTTGAAAATATAAGTTCTAATCACCACAAGGTAAAGAAGTGTGGATGGTTTAATGATGGTTTTCACTATTTCGTTCCTAGATCAAGACGTCTGTGAGTTAAACGCCCCAGAAAATAATCTAATAATAATATTCGGAATATTTTGTAAAAACTACAATAAATACCTTTCGAATTATGATGAACATAGGAAGGGCTTTGAAATAACATATTTGTACTACAGTATATTTGTAGTGCTTTCATTGATTCATGCTTTCAAGCGTTCATTGATTCATAAAAATATTTCGATCACAAATGCAACATAAAGAAGTAAGTAAGCATCAGTCGGCTAAACCGACTTATATACCCTCATTTTCTGAGACCATATATACGGAAGTTATAAAGAATTAAATTTAACGTAGGGCATAATTTGTGTGGAAGGTACTAGGAGGTTCGTGTCACATGGTACCAGCTTCCACATTTATAAAACAATTGTAAAAACATGATCAAATATAAAGTCATAGTGGATGCCCTGCATCAGTATAGAAGTTATGAAGGATTTAATATTTCCTAGAATAGAGGCAATTGTGTGAAAAGGGGCGCGGAAATTTCACGCATCTTCGAAAATAAACTAAGTTTGGGAAAAATGTTACCATGTGCAAAGCTCTCTTCGAGTGTTATCCTGTACACCAGCCAGACGGACGGACATGACTCAAACATCTTTAAAAGTCGTGAAACGGATTTGGTCCAAACATATTTGGGGTCTTAAGTCACTCTTTCGATGCGTTACACTTTTTTCTGTCCCAAATGATATATGCCCTCCTATTCTACGTAAAAAAACTTATGATAGGGATTTGGAACGAAAATATAGTTTTTCCGCTCAAAATCACTAAAGAAATCCCAAAAATGTAGGGAAACATCACTAAAGTATTTCCTTAAAAACTAAAAACCTACACCAAAGTAAATCACCTTAGTATAAGGGAAAATTCCCTAAAATGGCAACACTGAAGTGTTTAAAAATATTTAAAAAGGCGTAATTTTACGTGGTACAACTATAAACCTATATTTATGAAAATGAAAACCTTCCCAAAAACCAAAGAAAAAATTAAGATCGAATGCCAACTCTTAAAAAAAAATAAAAAAGCGTATGACCACTAGAGTGACTTCTATTTTGAGGAATAAAAAATGTTGTCGATGTTCCGGACTAAAATGAAAGATTGGTTTGTTTTATGTGCTCTCCCAAAATATTTCACTTTTATCATTGTCCTTATTTTTAGACCTTATTTTTCACGTGGCCCCAAAGGAAGAAGTCGCAAGGTGTTAAATCACAAGATCCCTGTGGCCAAATGTGATCAGCTTTTGGAGAGATAACACGGTCCGGAAACTTTTCCCGTAAAAGAGCAATGGTTTCGTTGCTTGTGTGGCACGTAGCGCCGTCTTGTTGAAAGTAAACGTTGTCCAGATCAATACCATCCAACTCCGACCATAAAAAAATCATTAATCATCTCTCGATAGCGCAATCCATTCATCGTAACTGTAGATCCAACCTCATTTTCGAAAAAGTAAGGTCCAATGACCTCGCCGGACCATAAACCGCACCAAACAGTCACACGATGAGGATGGAGAGGCTTCTCAACAATAATTCTTGGGTTTTCCGAGCCCATATGCTACAATTTTGCTTGTTGACGTATCCACCGAGGTGGAAATGGGCCTCATCAGTCAAGATGATTTTTCGATGGAATTCCGGATCATTTTCATTTATGAAATTTAATAATTTCAATGCGTTGTTGAAGCGTGTATCGTTCCAATCGTTTAGTAATGGCGTAGTTTCTGCTTCAAAGAATAAAAGCTTCAAAGTGACAGCTACCGAAATACCGGGTGATTCAAAATAACACCTCTTGTTGGAAAACCCTGTAGAAACATTTAATAAGTTGCTATCGTTAGTTATTTACCAACTATTTTCACTTATATAAATATAAGGCTATATTTATATTCCAATTTGATTTCTTTTTTACGTTTTCTAGCTGAATAGCTTTAATGTTATCACCACTTATATAAGGTATATATACTGGTTTCGTATGTATGTAGGTTAATTCTTCTTTGAGAAGATTTTCAGTTTTGATCTTCTAGGAAAATTAAAAGAATTATTGTCTGTCAAAAAAGATTTTTACGAAATGTTCTAGTTGGAGAATTTTTTATTGATATTTGTCGAAACAATTTTACACAGAGTAATAATAACAATAGTCAACAGTCAAAATGTACTCGGGATGCGATAATTTTTTCTGTGTAGATACCCTTGACATGAGCTCGAAAAACGCAATAAAAAATTTTTTTCGTTTGGTTTTTTTTTTATTTTTTTTTTTAATTTAAAAAATTTTTTTTTGGTTAATTTGTTTCGTCCGGCATAACTCGGGAACCACTAGCCCGATTTAATTGAATTAAATTTTAAAAAATTTAAAATTACAATTCCCTTAATCTGTTCATATATTGTTTTCCTATACAAGCAACAGTTTCCAAGTTAAAAATGAATATATAAAGGAAAAAACTTATTTTTTGCCTAAAGATTTAATTTTTTTTTTTTTAAATCCATAAAAAATCCAAAATGAAAAAAAATGTCAAATCTTATTACTTTTACGTAAAGTCACATAACCTATGAGCAAAATGAGACAAAGATCATGAAAATCGATGCACGCGTTTCGCTTTTATTCGCAATTGAGTAAAGGTATGAATTTCAAAAATTTGCTCGACATATGCACAACTTTGTCTATGGTAAGGTTTTTTCTTTTTTTTTTGATTCTCAGAATTAACAAAACGGAATAAACAAAGGGTTATTTAATTTTTATGATTGCGTAAGCAAAGTAATAAACGCTAATAAATGTGCGTGAACAATTAAAAGGAAAAAAGGAAAGGGGACTTTTTTAATTATTTGGGTTTTCCGTTGGCTACCTGTATTATTTTTTTACAGAAATGCAACCCACATTTAAGGGTGGTCATTATTCGGAAAATTTTAGACTCACACATGGTGAAACAGGTATGTAGCCACCGTAAAAAAATATACACCCATTTATAAGTACCTGTCAGTAAAATACTAAACAATACACAGTATAAATAGGTCTTCATTGATCGATTTTACTCATTCAACAAGTGTCGACGAACGCGATAGTTAAAATGAGCAAACGTTCGCGAGGATTTGAATGCAATACCAATCCAAGTAATTTTTGTTACATGTGCGGAGAATACGTTTCTGAAAAAACAAGCGTTGTTTTTCACCTAAATTGAGAGATTCATTTGAAGAGAGCTTCAATTTAAAGGTCTCAAACATAGATGAGCGGTGGACACCAAGTGCTCTATGTCCAAGGTGCTACGTACAGCTAGCTGACTCAAGGTAAGTGTAGATTACGAAATTCAAGAACATATATAACTTATTATTGAAATTCTTTCAGACGACAGCCGAGAATCATCATGCCAATGCTTTGGAGAGCTCCGCTTTGCCATGTAACAGATTGCTACTTCTGTCTTAGCAAAAAAACAGGCGTGGGAAAAAATATACGATGGACTTACGCTGCTGTTTCAACAGTGAATTTTCCAGTGCCATTTTCCGAAGAACCAGTGGACCCGCAACCGTCCGTTTCAAGATGGGCATCTAATAATGAGGCGATACATCCTACATCAGATCCGGAGACAGTAGAAACCACATCAGAATGCGAGTCAACATATACATTGCATGGAGGTCAACGCTTATGTTCCCAAGCAGAACTGAACGATTGGGTTAGAGAATTGAAACTCTCCAAGGAAGATGCAGAGTTGCATGCATCGCGCATGCAACAGTTCGGTTTCTTGGCTCCTGGTGTGGTGATAACAATCTACAGGAAGCGTCATGAACCATACGCAAGGTACTACACAAAAAAAGACAACATCTGTTTTTGTAAGGACATTCCCGGATTATTTGGTGAACTCGGGTACTCTTACGATCCAGGAGAGTGGCGTCTTTTCATCGACAGCAACAAGCAGAGCCTTAAAGCAATTTTACTGCACAACGGCAACGAGAAACCTTCGATTCCAATTGCTCATGCCGTTGATACCAAGGAAACATACGAAGTCATGGACAATCTACTAAAGTGCCTTAACTATGAGAGGCACGATTGGAAAGTTTGTGCCGACCTTAAGGTTATCGGTATCCTTTGTGGATTACAAGGTGGATTCACAAAGTACTGTTGTTTTCTATGCCTTTGGGACAGCCGCGATCGTCAACATCATTACACCAGGAGGAGTTGGACAGAAAGAGTTAACTTCATCCCCGGCAGCGACAACGTGAAATATACACCACTCATAAAAAAGGAAAATGTTTTTCTCCCACCTCTTCACATAAAGCTCGGACTCATAAAAATCTTCGTGAAAGCTATCAACAAAGATGGCGAAGCGTTCGCCTATTTAAAAACCATTTTTCCTCACCTTTCATCGGCAAAGATTAAGGAAGGCGTTTTCGACGGTCCGCAAATTAAAAAGTTGTTGCAAGACCAACAGTTTGAGTACATTTTATCACCAAATGAAGCTGCAGCTTGGAACTCATTTCGGCAAATTGTTTCCGGATTTCTTGGAAACAACAAAAGCTCAAATTACAGAGAGATCGTCGAACAACTACTCCAAAATTATAAAAAAATTAGAGCAAATATGTCGCTTAAGATACATTTTCTACACTCGCACTTGGACTTCTTTCCGGACAACCTGGGCGATGTGAGTGACGAGCATGGCGCACATGTAACAAAAATTACTTGGATTGGTATTGCATTCAAATCCTCGCGAACGTTTGCTCATTTTAACTATCGCGTTCGTCGACACTTGTTGAATGAGTAAAATCGATCAATGAAGACCTATTTATACTGTGTATTGTTTAGTATTTTACTGACAGGTACTTATAAATGGGTGTATATTTTTTTACGGTGGCTACATACCTGTTTCACCATGTGTGAGTCTTAAATTTTCCGAATAATGACCACCCTTAAATGTGGGTTGCATTTCTGTAAAAAAATAATACAGGCAGCCAACGGAAAACCCAAATAATTAAAAAAGTCCCCTTTCCTTTTTCCTTTTAATTGTTCACGCATATTTATTAGCGTTTATTACTTTGCTTACGCAATCATAAAAATTAAATAACCCTTTGTTTATTCCGTTTTGTTAATTCTGAGAATCAAAAAAAAAAAAAGAAAAAACCTTACCATAGACAAAGTTGTGCATATGTCGAGCAAATTTTTGAAATTCATACCTTTACTCAATTGCGAATAAAAGCGAAACGCGTGCATCGATTTTCATGATCTTTGTCTCATTTTGCTCATAGGTTATGTGACTTTACGTAAAAGTAATAAGATTTGACATTTTTTTCATTTTGGTTTTTTTATGGATTTTTAAAAAAAAAAATTGTAAATCTTTAGGCAAAAAATAAGTTTTTTCCTTTATATATTCATTTTTAACTTGGAAACTGTTGCTTGTATAGGAAAACAATATATGAACAGATTAAGGGAATTGTAATTTTAAATTTTTTAAAATTTAATTCAATTAAATCGGGCTAGTGGTTCCCGAGTTATGCCGGACGAAACAAATTAACCAAAAAAAAAATTTTAAATTAAAAAAAATAATAATAAAAAAAACCAAACGAAAAAAAATTTTTTATTGCGTTTTTCGAGCTCATGTCAAGGTTATCTACACAGAAAAAATTATCGCATCCGGAGTACATGAAATTTTTTTCATTTTGTTGAGTAGTGTAATTTGTGTAAGTAATTAATATTGGAAAAACACTGTAGTGACACATTTATTTTTAAACCATATAGCACGAAGTGTGAAGTGTTGACACTATGTCACAGTATTGTCAGTCCGATATTTTCACCATAAAGATCATACAAATATCCCCACAAAAATTTGTTAATCATAAATCTCCATTTTCAAAATGTGCAGCAAGTTAAACGAGATGAAAAGGCAAAATATTTGATTATGATAGATTGAAATTACTTCCATGAAAGAGTGAACTCCTAGCTGAGTTTCACAAAGTTGTCAACTACACCATTTTCAAGTGTAATTCAAAAGACACCATTTGAAATTCAAAAATTCCATTTGAAATTCAAAAAATATCAATTGAACTTCAAAAATTCCGTTTGAAATTCTAAAAATACCAATTGAAATTCAAAAAATATCATTTCGTTTGAAATTCAAAACTCGTCATTGGTAATTCAAAACTCGCCATTTGTAATTCAAAACTCGTCATTTGTAATTCAAAAGACACCATTTGAATTTCAATTGACATTTTTTGAATATCAAATGGAATTTTTGAATTTCAAGTGATATTTTTTGAATTGCAACTGGAATTTTGGAATACCACTTGGTGTCTTTTGAATTTCAAGTGATGTCTTTTGAATTACAATTGAAAAAGGTGTAGTTGAATTTAAACTACTTTTATTTGTAATAAAACAAGTAAGGAAAGGCTAAAGTCGGGCGGGCCCGACTATATAACACCCTACACCACTCCCTGCGTATATACCTCGCTTTGATTACTAAACCCAGGTGTTTCATGTGAGCACTTTTATGAAGTTCATATAAATTATAAAATATACTATAATTTCATATTTAGTCAAATTTAACGAATATAGCAACAGCGTGGAGCGTGTGCCCCTGTTGAAATACGTCATGATCTTCAAAATTTGATCAAGATCCGATGTAAGATGTAGTTTCTACAGCTGCAATAGAGTTGTACCAAAGCATGGACACATTTATTTGACTTTCATAGTTGAAATATAATACTATAATCTGCAAAATTTGATAAACTTCCGATGTAAAATGTGAGTCCTAGAAGGGGTAATGATATAAATGGGGGCCCATTTGTAAGGGCGCTACATTAAAAAGTGGGTTCTTACAGATCACTTTCAAAGTAGGTATTGTTAGTTGACATATAATGATATTCAAAATTGTATCAAGATCCAATGCAGGATGTGGGTTCAAGAGCTGTAATAGAGTAGATATTAGGGCCCAGTTTGTATTGTGGTTAATCCAAAATATGGACCTATAGTATAGTATAGTAGTATGTATTCTTAGTTGAAATATAATACTATAATCTGCAAAATTTGATAAGCTTCCGATGTAAAATGTGAGTCCTAGAAGGGGTAATAATAAAAATGGTGGCACATTTGTAAGGGCGATATAAAGAGTGATTTTTTTGAGGTTAAGATTTTCATGCATTAGTATTTGACAGATCACGTGGGATTTCAGACATGGTGTCAAAGAGAAAGATGCTCAGTATGCTTTGACATTTCATCATGAATAGACTTACTAACGAGCAACGCTTGCAAATCATTGAATTTTATTACCAAAATCAGTGTTCGGTTCGAAATTTTTTATCGACAAATTTTGTTCAGCGATGAGGCTCATTTCTGGTTGAATGGCTACGTAAATAAACAAAATTGCCGCATTTGGAGTGAAGAGCAACCAGAAGCCGTTTAAGAACTGCCCATGCATCCCGAAAAATGCACTGTTTGGTGTGGTTTGTACGCTGGTGGAATCATTGGACCGTATTTTTTCAAAGATGCTGTTGGACGCAACGTTACGGTGAATGGCGATCGCTATCGTTCGATGCTAACAAACTTTTTGTTGCCAAAAATGGAAGAACTGAACTTGGTTGACATGTGGTTTGAACAAGATGGCGCTACATGCCACACAGCTCGCGATTCTATGGCCATTTTGAGGGAAAACTTCGGAGAACAATTCATCTCAAGAAATGGACCGGTAAGTTGGCCACCAAGATCATGCGATTTGACGCCTTTAGACTATTTTTTGTGGGGCTACGTCAAGTCTAAAGTCTACAGAAATAAGCCAGCAACTATTCCAGCTTTGGAAGACAACATTTCCGAAGAAATTCGGGCTATTCCGGCCGAAATGCTCGAAAAAGTTGCCCAAAAATGGACTTTCCGAATGGACCACCTAAGACGCAGCCGCGGTCAACATTTAAATGAAATTATCTTCAAAAAGTAAATGTCATGGACCAATCTAACGTTTCAAATAAAGAACCGATGAGATTTTGCAAATTTTATGCGTTTTTTTTTAAAAAAAAGTTATCAAGCTCTTAAAAAATCACCCATTATTAAAAAATGCAAAATTTTATCAAGATCCAATGTAAGCTGTGGGTTCTGGAGCGATAATAGTGTAAACTGGGGGCCATTTGCATGGGGACTATACCAAAACATTGACCCATAAAGCTGGCTTTCAAAATAGGTTTTAGGTCTAAATGTAACATTGTGTGAGAAATTTTCGAAGATTCGATATAAAATGCGCATTTTAGAGCAGTAATATTGTAAATCGTAGGTACATTTGTAAGGGGGCTATATCAAAACATTGACCTATGTTGTCCACTTTCCCGCTAGCCGTTTCTAGTTCACAATGACCACGATGCAGAAAATTTGGTCCTTATCCCATGTAAAATGTGTATTCTGGAGCAGTAATAGTGTAAATTATAGGGATATTTGTATGGAGGCTATATCTAAATCTGAACCGATTTCCTCCAAATTCAATACCGATCGTCCTTGGCCAAAAAAGTAACTTTCGCCAAATTTAATGACAATCGAACAACAATTGCGACCTGTAGAGTGCGAACAAGCTTAGATGGACATCAGACGGACAGACGAACGGACGGACGGACAGACGGACATCATTAAATCGATTCTGGTGATTCTAAACCGATCCGTATACTTAAAGGTGGGTCTAGCTCGATTATTTCTTGGTGTTACAAACATTTGGCGGAAAACTAGCTTATAATACCCTAGTCCACGAAGTGGTGTAGGGTATAACAAATTGTTTATAAATGTTCATTATAATATAAGAATTAGATTTACAGTTTTTCATTTATAAAGTAAAACTTAATTAGTACTCGAAATAATCAGTAAAGTATTTTTTAATATTTCCGTGTTTTGGGAATCCAGGAAAATGGTTCAGGTATTTCCGGTCTCCAAACCATACTTAGAACACATTTACCAGATATACTATTTAAAAATGTTTCCATTTCTATGTCTTTTGAGGTACTAAAAGTCTTAATAGCTATATTTGGGGAGATAGATACTTATTCTTCCTAAGGCTGTTGGCTGGGCACAGTTGCTAAGCAACACATATCAGAACACTACTTATAAAATTAAAAAAAAAAACAAGTAAGGAAAAGCTAAAGTCGGGCAGGGCTGACGCCGATGATACCCACTTTCAAAATGTATGTTTCCAGGTGAAATATAAATTGTTCTGTTCAAAATACGTTAAAATATGTGTTTTCTAGAGCAGAAAAAGTAAAATCAGTGAAATTTTTATGGAAGCTATATATAAATCTGAACCGATATAAATCATTTTCACCATAGATTTTTCTAGTTAAAATATAAGGTGTTGTGTCAAATTTGAACAAAATCGGTTAAATTATTAAAATCGAATTGGAATTGAAAATTGTATGGAGCTATATATAAATCTGAACCGGTCTGACTCACATTCACCACATATGATTTTAGTTGTACTATAAATTGTCTTGCCTAATTTAAGCAAAGTCGGTTAATTTATGTAGTTTTTAGAGCAGACAAAGTCAAATTGGGAGTGATATTTGTATGGGAGCTATATATACGTCTGGATCGATTTGAACCATTTTCACCAGAGATGTTTGTAGTTGAAATATAAAGTGTTTTGCCAAATTTGAAGAAAATCTGTCAAAATATATGGTTTGTAGAGCGGAAAATCGGGAGCGAAATTTGTGTGGTGGCTATATCTACATCTGAGCCGATTTGCTTCAAATTAAATAGCTTCCGTCCTTGGTGCACAAAACTTAATTGTGCCAATTTTTGTAAGGATCGGACAATAATAGCGACCTGTACTTTGACTACAGGAATAGATGGACGGATGGACGGACATGGCTAAATCGATTCAGAAAGTGATTCTAAGTCGATCGGTATACTTTACAATGGGTCTAACTCGATTCCTATTGGGTGTTACAAATGCACAAGGACATAATACCCTAGTGAATGGTACAAAAACAAGTAAAAGCGGCGTTAAGTTCGGCAGTGCCGAAAAGACCCCCTAGCTCCTTTCGTTTAGATGCTGGCGTGCTTTCAACAGACGGATATGAATATTGAAGATTCAACCCATAAGAATCTATCAAATTGCTAAATATTCCAGGGTCGTTATTTCAAATGATGATTTCAAATAATATCATGAGATTACATTTTATTAGTGAATTCCCGGCAAATCCGAACTGGGAAACATTTTTAATTTTCTCAGGAAGTGAGAATTATAAAAAAAAAATAAGATTATTTTTTGTGCGCAAGTTCGTTTCACTTTATAAATTAAAAACTATGGAAATATTTAAAATTCATTTATTTATATATCACATAATAATGAACATTTGATGAAATTAAGTCCCATCATTCTTGGCTGGTAGTTGAATTGACCTGAGGAATTATGTGTGGGTAAAACATCAATCCTGCTCAAATTGCATCTTTTCGCCGTTTTGGTTACCAAAATTATCAGGCTAAAATAGGATAAATGTTGGCTGTAAAGTCAAAAATTGCGAAAAATGTCCTTAAAACCCCCAGTAACTTTTTATAATAATGAGAATACCAAAATTTGTTAGTGCATAATTGACTAAATAGGAGATATTTGTGACAAAATAGTTTTAGAAACCCAGCTGGGCTTAAATTGCAGTTTCGTTCCACAGCTTTTGATTGATGGGAAGAAGTGGTCCCAATCTGTCTGGGGTATTGTTGTGATTTTTTTATTATGCCTAAAGCACCATTTCCAATTGGGAACATTCTAAACACTTTGTATAAGACATTCGAATTATACTTGACTCCAATGGAGGGCAAACATTTATGGATGCAAAAGAGAGAAGCATATAGTCAAACACTGCCTTGCATCTGATGCACATCCTCAGTGGTATCGGTGCAATTAGAGACCGAAGCGTAACGATGTTTTGTGTTGGTATCTTAATAACTTTAGAATTTGATTGAAGGGCGGAAGACATGGCACTTTACGACCTTTCGCCACGATGTCTGAAGCTGAAAACTGAACACATCATTTTCAGTCGATTTTCGAGAATTTACGTGAGGAATGTCTTTCAGAAAATCTTTTATTGCCTGTTCATGCTGCACTGCTCCCTCGTCTCGTGGACGAGGAGGGTATAATAAATTCAGCCTTGCCGCACTTGTTGTTATTTTTATGGATTTCTAAACGGACGACTTGCATGCATCGATGCAAGCATGAATGCATGCTTGCATGCATGACTAGTATGCCCGCCCGCCCGTCCGTCAATCAAACAGCCCGTCTGAATGAGTGCCTGGCTGCTGATTTCCAGCCTGCTGGGTTCTCCACTCTGCCCTCTGCTGTTGCAAGGTCTTATTGAAGTAATTAACACTTTGCAGCTGTTTTCACAAGACTACTCGTACGTACACAGCAGCGTGGAGCTGCTGCACAAAATTCCTGTGAGTGCGAGAGCCAGTACTGGAGCAAAGGAACACATGAACAAAAAACAAGGAATGCTTCATAACAACACGTCTTCTATGCGATCATACGGCAAATTAGTTAATAGAACAACGTTTAACAATGAGCAATTCTAAAGTGTTGCAAGTATGTTTAAATTTCATTATCACACATAAACACACAAACAAATGAACAGTGATACATATACGGACATGCAAACTCATTAGCGGCTAACAAGGAAATTAAGGCCTTGATTTCAATGTGAACCGATTAATTGAATATTTATTTAAAACAGCCTCATATTCGATTAAGGATTTATAGTAAATAACACAACTAAAACGATTACAATTTTTTGCAACTAAAAAGATTACAATTTTTTTGTTTTGTTTTTTTTGGCTTATTGAGTTATAAAACTAACACACACAAAATTGTATGTACAAATTTTTTATTTTTTTTGCGGATAAATTATTTTAAATTTATTTTACTAAAATTTCGATTTTTGTCGAAGGTACCTTTAATTGTAATCTGATTGGAAATATAGAACCAGTTTATATCTTTATTTAAAGGTATTTATGATGGCTACAAGTTTTGCGAATACCACTTTCACATAGAAGAAGTGGTTCTGGAACAGTCTCCATTGAATTGAGAAAAAAATATTTTTGTCGGCACGAAAAAAACAGTAAAAAATATGTTTTGTTTTATTTTTTAATATCTAACATTATAAAGAAGAAAGCAATGTGTACGTGTAAAAGATATATGGATACAAAATATAAAAATACCCGCTACTTCGTACGCGGAAAAATAGTATGGTATCGACAGTATTTTGTATCACTACAGAGTTGGAGCGTATATATCATTAGGGATAGAAAAAAGTGTAACGCATTGAAGGAGAGATTTAAAACTATAAGTATGTCCCAAGTCCCTTTCACGTCCGTCTGACTCGCTGGTATACACGATAACTCTGGAAGGGACTTAAAGAATTTATTCAAACTCTGCACATAGTATTATTTTCCCAAATTTAGTGTAAATTCGGAAATGGGGAAATTGATATACACCTTATGGAACCCAAACAAACGACCCGTTCCAAAACAAACGACCCGTGCGTAAAATTAAACCTAATATAACTTATATACTTTCCACGCAAATTGACATAAGCTTTGGTCAAAATAAAACTGATATTCTATACGTATGGTTGAAATTAGTTGTCGAGATTTTAAAACCTACAAAATATTTATGTAATATGTGAAATATGTATGAACAAGTGAAAATTACAACCATAACTTCTATACAGTTGAGTGACTTGAAATCTGGACTTATAAATGGAACAAACATTTGTATCCATCTTTTATTTTGCCGGGGATAATGACTATAATGTTCACACATAACTCTTTCAGTGCCGCTTGTGCCCTTAAACATTTCGTTAAAACAAATTTCGAAAAAATAATTTATGTACTCGGAGAAATGTACGCACCGAATTTCTTTTCATATTCTAACTGAAAACTTTGGTTGGTACTAAAGGGTGATTTTTTAAGAGCTTGATAACTTTTTTTTAAAAAAAAAACGCATAAAATTTGCAAAATCTCATCGGTTCTTTATTTGAAACGTTAGATTGGTCCATGACATTTACTTTTTGAAGATAATTTCATTTAAATGTTGACCGCGGCTGCGTCTTAGGTGGTCCATCCGCTTAGTCCAATTTTGGCATTTCCACGTTTTTGAGTAACAGAGACCCAATTGGTGCGAACGGCGACGAATCGAAAATTGGTGGTCATCATTAACACTGGCCGATACAGCTGCGATATTTTCTTCAGTTCGCACTCTACGTAAGCGTGTTGGTGGTTTAATGTCCAACAATGTAAATTTGGTGCGAAATTTAGTCACAATAGCCCGAATAGCCGCTTCAGTGGGTCGATTAAACTGACCATAAAATGGAAGCGCGCAATGAACTTTCTTAACAGAGCACGCATTTTGATAATAAAATTCAATAATTTGCAAGCGTTGTTCGTTTGTAAGACGATTCATGATGAAATGTCAAAGCATACTGAGCATCTTTCTCTTTGACACCATGTCTGAAATCCCACGTGATCTGTCAAATACTAATGCATGAAAATCCTAACCTCAAAAAAATCACTCTTTATCTTTATCCCAAATCCCCTTTAAAGTACACATTTGTTACAATCCAATTGTATTGCAGTATCCATTTTAATCGTTTTTTTTTTTCAAGTTCAACTTAAAAGTAAAAATATTGAAAATCAGTTAATGTTTCGCGTATACACTGTCAGAGGAATATACACACCGAATTTCACGATTCTAGTTTCAGCCGTGTTGTTGGTACCATAGGGATATAAAAAGGTAGGAATTTCGAAAAATATGTTTATTTTGTGTTTCTATGCATGTACAGACCGAATTTCATGATTGGTACCGCAGTTATCCGTTTTTACTCAATTTCTCACCTAAAAGTTTAAATTTATGAAGAATATTTTCGTGGTCGTATTCGCGTTATAAGAGTAATATGTTTCAAGATTCTAGGCCCAGTCTGTTGGTACAATTTTAGTGGTACAATTTTTAACCCATTTAATCCCTTAAAAGTACAAATATCGGAAAATTACTTGTTATTACTCATCTACACTGTAAGACGAATATGCGCACCGAATTTTATTATTGTAACGTCATCCATGTTGTTGGCACCTTTTTTATCCCGCTTTTTGAATGTTAAAAAATATTTTCTTTCTCGCATTCGTGCTGTAAAAGTTATGCCCGTTCCGAATTTCATGATTCTAGGCCCAGTTGTTTGGTCTGGGCTGTGGTACAATTTTTATCCCATTTAATCCCTTAAAATTACAAATTTCGAAAAATATCAGTGCGCTGTAAAACGAATATACATACCAAATTTCATTATTGTACTGTAAATGCAATGCAAATTTGGTGCGAAATTTAGTCACAATAGCCCGAATAGCCGCTTCAGTGGGTCGATTAAATTGACCATAAAATGGTAGCGCGCGATGAACTTTCTTAACAGAGCACGCATTTTGATAATAAAATTCAATAATTTGCAAGCGTTGTTCGTTTGTAAGACGATTCATGGTTAAATTATAGACCAAACTGAAGATGTTTGGCAGTGAAACAAAACACGAATCGTGCGTCAGCTGTTTAAACCAGTGTTGCCAAAAAGATAATAGCTAAAAATCACCCTTTATATAGATTTATAAGCTACTGTCTTATTATATTTTGCTTAAATAGCGCTAAAACAGTGGGATCTTAACGAAACAACAAATGTTTATCTGAAGAAAATTTATTATTTTTTATGATTTTTTTATGAAGCTACCTGATATTTCAAGTCGCTAGCTCGTTTAGAAATATATTAAAATTTCAATTAAAATCGAAAAAGGTCTGGTCAGACTCATGTGCCCAACAGAGGGATAAATTGATTTAGTCATACGTGATGGCGACATGTACTTCTACGAGGAGATCCATAACTTCTACATTTATCTAAACATTTTTTAAAGCTAAGATTTGTTTTAAGTTGTCAGATATTAAAAATAAAACTAAATATTCTGTTATTTAATTTGTAAAGCTGTTTTTAGCGTTACTTATTAAAAATCATGATTTTTTAATTCTTTCGCGTTTACAAAGAGAGTTGCAACTTCTGAATTTATCTAAAGATATTAAAAAATAAAGCAAAATATTTTTTTTTTTGATTTTCTATTTTATTTTTTATGGGGTTTTTTCATGCCAGAAAAAAATATTTATTTCGAAAAAAAAAATCTAAATTCTATTGAGAAACAACCTACACATATTTTGCTATGTGATATTTATAGCCGTTATAATCCTTTAAGTGGACATATAAACGGGTGTGACCGGGCTTATATTTCCAAAATGACATTACAACTATTAAAGGTACCTTCGGTAAAAAATTGAATTTTTTAATTTATCCTTAGAACAAAGTATTTAGTATCGTTTTCAAGTCTAGAAAGCCAAAATTCAACAGAAACTATTATTCAGCTACATTTTTTGCATAGTGTTGTAGAACATGTGGCCGAATCTACTAGGGTTATATATTTTGTAGAGTGGTTCCAAATTGATTATTTCGGAAATAATGCTGTAAGTTTGACGTAATTGACGAAATTTCGTATACATAGATCAGAAATGTTCTCCAGATGGTTTGTAAAGTTTTGGGTCGCTAGTGGGTATGGGGGCTACTGGGTGACCCTCCAAAGTTCCTCACCTCGGGCATGCCAAAAGTACAATTATGCTCCGATTACAAAGAGATTTATATATCTAATTTTTTTTTAAAGAGATGTCTGACATAAGCATAATTTTTGGCGAGGTTGCTTTCAAATTTTTAACATGTGGTCTCATTATTTACTCGAAAGAGCGTTGCAAATACGTTACTTTAGTCAGAAGTTATTCACTTTTATAAACAAAATATCCAAAAAGGCTCCCATTTATAACGTTTGTTTAAAAAATGCAAAAATTGTTTTCGTTCTTCCTATTGATGCAAATTTCTTTTATTTTTCGCAAAGAATACTTAACTCAGAAGCGTCATATGCGTTTTTGAATCATTTTTGCCAACAGACTTCCAGTATAAAAATCAATTGTTTGATTTTTTTCTGCCTTATAATTATAATAAGATATGCCTCCTCCGTGAAAACACACGTATATAGCGTGGCCATTTAAAAAGTACTTATATTTCTAGTTTTATTGGATACGTTGAATTTTGCCATTTATTAATGGAAAATAATATCAATATTCATATGACTACCACGACTGGCTCATCCGATCAACCCAATTTTTCGAAAAAAAAATCGAAAACTTTCCAAGTAAATTTCTTTGCGGTAAAGACTCACTACTTTGGAAGTAAGTTTTCATTTTGCAAATGTCAAACATAAACCTGAAAATAAAAATTAATAATTTTGGGTTCTGCTGAAGACTTCAGCACAACCTTTGGTCTTAAACCAAAATAAATGACAACACATACAACATAACAGACCAACTATACATACAAACAACAACAATACACACGAGGTACAGTGAAGACGGGACATACCGTACAACAACAACCTTTGCATTGTTGCGAGCGATGCGAGCACATGCATAACATTGAATTGGCAAAGTGAGATTTTTAGTGTGTCAACTTTTAGCTGCAACAATAAAGGTCTTTGCCTCTTTGTCTGCTGAAGACTTCAGCACAACCTTTGTTCTTAAACCAAAATAAATTACAACAAATAAAAATTAATGTTATTCTACCTTTTAAAGTCAAAGTAATCGGTAGTTCAAATTTAAAATGTTAAATGGCCCACCCTTTATAAAGGGTGATTTTTTAAGAGCTTGATAACTTTTTTTTTAAAAAAAACGCATAAAATTTGCAAAATCTCATCGGTTCTTTATTTGAAACGTTAGATTGGTCCATGACATTTACTTTTTGAAGATAATTTCATTTAAATGTTGACCGCGGCTGCGTCTTAGGTGGTCCATCCGCTTAGTCCAATTTTGGCATTTCCACGTTTTTGAGTAACAGAGACCCAATTGGTGCGAACGGCGACGAATTGAAAATTGGTGGTCATCATTAACACTGGCCGATACAGCTGCGATATTTTCTTCAGTTCGCACTCTACGTAAGCGTGTTGGTGGTTTAATGTCCAACAATGTAAATTTGGTGCGAAATTTAGTCACAATAGCCCGAATAGCCGCTTCAGTGGGTCGATTAAACTGACCATAAAATGGAAGCGCGCAATGAACTTTCTTAACAGAGCACGCATTTTGATAATAAAATTCAATAATTTGCAAGCGTTGTTCGTTTGTAAGACGATTCATGATGAAATGTCAAAGCATACTGAGCATCTTTCTCTTTGACACCATGTCTGAAATCCCACGTGATCTGTCAAATACTAATGCATGAAAATCCTAACCTCAAAAAAATCACTCTTTATAAGCTCTTCATAAAAATCTAAACCCATAAGGCCACAATGTAGCTAGAGTATAATTAATTTAATTTTAATTAATACGCAAAATAATTAATTTTTACGAAAAATAAAAAAAAATATTTTTCACATTGTCGCCAACTACAATAAAAATATTTGTATCAAAACAAATTTTCAAAAAAAAAATATTTTGTATTGACTTCTTTGGAGCATCGATAACCATAAATTCGACTTACACTGGATAATTATCCAGGCTAAGTCCAACATTTTAAACTTAATTTTTTTTTTCAAAAATTGTTTTTTTTTATTTTGAGTGAAATTTTTGCTTTTATTTTTTTCTTATATTTCAACAGACTTTGTCTTTGGAAGTATGTGGTATGTAAGTTCCTTCTTTAAGATAATGAGTTTATTTATTTTGGAAAGAAAACTTCAACTAAATACGCATAAAATAATTCAGAAATTTCATGTTTATTACGATTTTAGTTGTAGTTAAAAATTAAATAAAAGAAATGGACAACTACAGCCGGATGACTAATTTTAGTAGAAATTAATTTAATTGGACAATTAATTCTCGAAACATAAAGCACCGATTATAAAAGCAAGAAGTAAGGAAAGGCTAACGTCGTATATGATACACTCCATATTCTATCCGAATACAAATCAATTCGGTAAAAATAGAAAACGGGAAGGAATTTTGTATGCTTCCTAATCATAGGCTAATATGAACTGACCCAATTTGTAAAATCGAGAAGAATATTTGTATCGGGACTACATCCAAACATGGAATGATGTGACCCACTTAAACAATAGGTTCTTCCAGTTCAAGTATAATGTGCAATGCTCAATTTGAAGAAATTCGGTGAAAATAAGTGGTTTCTGGGAAAAAGTTTTCACCACAGGTGTTTCTAGATGAAATATAAGATGATAAGCCAATTTTGAAAACAATCAGATAAGATATGTGGTCTCTAGAGCGGAAAAAGTGATATTGGAGCCAAATTTATATGGGAGCTATATATAAATCTGAACCGATCTGACCCATTTTCACCACAGGTGTTTCTAGTGGAAACATAAGATATTTTGCCAATTTTGAAGAAGATCTGTTAAAATATGTGGTAAATAGAGCAGCAAAAGTCATATTGGGAGTGAAATTTGTATGGGGCTATATATAAATCTGAACCGATCTGACCTATTTCCACCACAAGTGTTCCTAGCTTAAATATAAGATGTTTTGCCAAATTTGAAAACATTCTGATAAAAATACGTGGTTTCTAGAGCGGAAAAAGTCATATTGGGAGTGAAATTTGTATGGGGCTATATATAAATCTGAACCGATGTGACCAATTTTCATCATGGATGTTTCTAGTGGAAATATTAGATGTTCTACCAAATTTTAACAAAATCTGTTAAAATATGTGGTATCTAGAGTGGAAAGAGTCAAATCATAAGTGAAATTCGTGTGGGGGCTATATCTAAATCTGAACCGATTTTCTTCAAATTAAATAGCGTTCGTCCTTATCGCGAAAAACTTCGTCGTGCAAAGTTTCGTTTGGTTGTGACTACAATTGCGACCTGTATCGTGATTACAAGAATAGATGGACAGACAGACGGACGGACGGATGGACGGACAGGCGGACATTGCTAAATCGATGGGTCTATCTCGCTTCCTCTTGGGTGTTACAAACAAATGCACAAAGACTCTCGTGGAGTGTATAAAAATCGAATCGTATCCTCCGACATACCTACCAACAAATTTGCTATTTACCGTACATATAACCAGTCCCGTCGAATTTTTATTTCCAAAATGGGTGTTCAAATATTAAAGCTGCCTTCCACGAAAACTGGAATTTGTCGTAAAAAATTTAAACAAATAGATCCATAAAAAATATTTTATGTTGATTTCATGTATCAGTATGCCCCACTGCACAAAAATAACTCAGTATTTTTTATGAACCCATGGACATCCCTTTAAATATTTTTCAAGCTGTGGATGAAAGTATCTTACAATGTGCGCCGAATCTCCCGGAAGGCCTTGCCGGAGACGGCCTTGTTGTCACCACTGGAACACTCATATGTGAGAATATGTGTGCGTGCCTCTTTTCTTTTGTCAATTGCATCCGTATCTATTTCAGGTACACACAGACATTCTTCGTATGGTCATAGTCATAGTCAAACGTAAAATGTTTTTCTCTCTCCATTGATTTTATTGTTTTATTGTGGATTCAATGGAGTATTTTTAATTTACACCTCATAAAAACTTTTGTGGCGTAAAATCGTTTGGCAATGAAGAGACCGTGTCACGTTGCCCCCTCCCTTCACACAGCTCTGCTGTGCTCAGCCAGCCAGCCGTAGACAAAGCCGGGAATTTGAAATTGCTGTTCGTCTAAGGATAGTGGATGTTACCACTAGTCGCCACAGAGACGAGCAAGCCAGCTATCGGGCAACTATTTAAGATTTTAACCATAACCGCAAAATCATGTTGCTCTCGCACAGTGTCCCAGCGCGTCGTACCGAACTCGTATAGGGGCAACATCAGCATGTGGTGTCATGTGGTTGCAATGTAATCTATCCCGGTCCCGTTGTTGTTGTCGTCGTCGTCTGCTGCGTCTGCAGTTATGTTGCACAGACTGCACAGGGCTGGACAGACGGACGGACCAAGGTACTAGAGTAGTTTTATCTCAGACAATTGTTGCGGCAACAATACGTTTGAGTTTTTATTGTAAAGATAATGAAGTACACACTCGTACGACAACCAGACAGAAGGACAGACCGATATATGTACATACCGAAGAAAAGAGAAAACTAGCGTACGACAAACATTGACAATTACGTTTGCTTTTGTTGTAGTATTTATCATAATATATGTCGATATTTGTTGTCGGTGCTGGCATTGTTGTACTATTGTCACAGGTACTGTTTGCTTGGGAAACACAAGTGCGCTACGCCTTTGTTCGTTGCAGCGTTTGAAAGCATTTGAGAAAGGGTAAGGTACAGTGGGGCCCCTGAAAGTCTCCTTCATGAATATTTATATTTAATAATACGCTGTCAGTCATATTTCATAATATGAAATATATCAAACGAATCCATCATCTCTTTTAAACCTTTTTGTCCTCTCTCAGCCAGTCATAGCCTTTATCAATGCTTAAATTAAAATGTCAAACTCACCCCACGCAAAATTATTGCGAACACAGCAAATAGTCTCACCTGGAAGTAAAGAAAATAATATAAATTTAAATTAAACCAGTTTTAAACTAAATAGACAGGGCTATAATTGGAAAATATGATATTAAGGGATTTGAGTTATGACATTTTTAAAGCAGATAAGGAAAGGTTAAAGTATGACGGAGTCGACTAAATATAACCTCCACAAGCAAGCTTTTATTATCAAATTTGGAAATTAATCACCAAAAATATGAAATTTTAAGGTTTTATGCGTCAAAAAGTTAAATCGTCACATTTTTATTGGCCATGAACAAGATCATATGCATAAGAAACTAGAGGATCTAAAAACTAAAAACTAGAGATCCACTTTTCTTAAATTTCGTTTCAGATATTTCTAGACTAATAAAGGGTGATTTTTTAAGAGCTTGATAACTTTTTTTTAAAAAAAAACGCATAAAATTTGCAAAATCTCATCGGTTCTTTATTTGAAACGTTAGATTGGTCCATGACATTTACTTTTTGAAGATAATTTCATTTAAATGTTGACCGCGGCTGCGTCTTAGGTGGTCCATTCGGAAAGTCCAATTTTGGGCAACTTTTTCGAGCATTTCGGCCGGAATAGCCCGAATTTCTTCGGAAATGTTGTCTTCCAAAGCTGGAATAGTTGCTGGCTTATTTCTGTAGACTTTAGACTTGACGTAGCCCCACAAAAAATAGTCTAAAGGCGTCAAATCGCATGATCTTGGTGGCCAACTTACCGGTCCATTTCTTGAGATGAATTGTTCTCCGAAGTTTTCCCTCAAAATGGCCATAGAATCGCGAGCTGTGTGGCATGTAGCGCCATCTTGTTGAAACCACATGTCAACCAAGTTCAGTTCTTCCATTTTGGGCAAAAAAAAGTTGGATATCATCTCACGGTAGCGCTCACCATTCACAGTTACGTTACGATTCGCATCATCTTTGAAGAAGTACGGTCCAATGATGCCACCAGCCCATAAACCGCACCAAACTGTGACTTTTTCTGGATGCATTGTTAGCTCTTGCAATGCTTCTGGCTGATATTCACTCCAAAATCGACAATTCTGCCTATTTACGTACCCATTGAGCCAAAAATGAGCTTCGTCGCTGAACACAATTTCTTTCTTTCTGAACTTTCTTAACAGAGCACGCATTTTGATAATAAAATTCAATGATTTGCAAGCGTTGCTCGTTAGTAAGTCTATTCATGATGAAATGTCAAAGCATACTGAGCATTTTTCTCTTTGACACCATGTCTGAAATCCCACGTGATCTGTCAAATACTAATGCATGAAAATCCTAACCTCAAAAAAATCACTCTTTATAAACAAAAAGAGTGCATTTTAATGAAAAGGGCACTTTATTGTATAAATTCGTTTAAAAATAGTATTTTGGTCGACTACATTTAGTAATTTTTAAGTTGTTTAGAAACAATGTGGGAATAAACCTATAGTCTGAATCTGAGTTTTTAGTTTGGTGTTTTCATAGTGAAAATCACAAGAGAATATGAAAAAGCGAAAAATATAAATATTTTATCAGTGACAGAAAAACATCCATATTCGCCAATGAGAAGCGTGTTTACATTCAGACACTTTTTTCGTTTTTTTTCGTTCTCTACAAATTAGGCTGGGTCGCGGTCCATGCAAATTAATAAATGATTTTCAGACACCACGCGAAAGTAATGATTGAATTGTTTAATTTAAAAATCAAGGTTTCTCTTTTACTTTTATACCCTACACCACTTCGTGGACTAGGGTATTATAAGTTAGTTTCGCTCCAAATGTTTGTAACACCAAGAAATAATTGAGCGAGACCCACCTTTAAGTATACGGATCGGCATAGAATCACCAGCTGAATCGATTTAACGATGTCTGTCTGTCCGTCCGTCTGTTGTCCATCTAAGCTTCTTCGCACTCTACAGGTCACAAATGTGGTCCGAATGTCATGAAATTTGGCAAAAGTTACTTTTTTTGGCCAAGAACGATTGGTATTGCATTTGGAGGAAATTGGTTCAGATTTAGATATAGCCTCCATACAAATATTCCTATAATTTACACTATTAATGCTCTAGAATACACATTTTACATGGGATAATGACCAAATTTTCAGGATCGTGTTGTATTTGAACTGGAAACTGCTCACGGGAAAGTGGACCACATGGGTTTATGTTTTGTTATAGCCCCCATACAAATGGGCCCCCAGTTTACACAATTACCGCTCTAGAACAACCATCTTACATTGGATCTCGATAATTTTTGCAGATCATGTTATATTTCAACTAAGAATACCTACTTTGAAAGTGATTTATAAAGGCCAACTTTTTAATGTAGCGCCCTTACAAATGGGCCCTCATTTTAATTATTATCTCTCTAGGACCCACATTTTATATCGGAATTTTTTCATATTTTGCAGATTATATTATATTTCAACATGCTATGAAAGTCAAATATATGTGTCCATACTTTGCAATACCCCAAATGGGGCCCACATTCTACACTATTACAGCTCTACGTCTTACATCGGATCAACGTATATTTCAACTAGGAATACCCACCGTGAATGAGAAATATATAGGCCCATGTTTTGAACCAGGCCCCAAGTGTTGTTATAGGTCCCTTTCAAATGTCGGTCCGATTCATCCTATTACTACTGTATAATTTGTATTTATCTGCCGGAAAATTGGATCAGTTATCATATTACTTACCATTACCCGCCCGACTTTAGCCTTTCCTTACTTGTTTTTTGGTTGCATTTTTATCAAACTTTTTGCCTTAACTACTAGACCCTTGAAAACACTTTACTGGTCGAATTATTGGACTATATATATATTAAAAAGCCCCACTGACGCCAAGAGCTCATTTTTTGAAAAAAAAAAGTTTCAAAATGTGGCTATGAAAAACCAAGAATCGTGAGCCAACTGCCACTTTGAAAAAACACAAAAAATCATATAAAAGTCCAATAATACGACCAATGTGCTTATCTAAGACAAGAATAACAAGTAAGGAAAGGCTAAAGTCGGTCAGGCCGACTCTATGATACACTCCACTTTCTATCCGAATACAAGTTGGATTATAAGCTGTTGTGTGGTATGTGGTTTCTAAAGCGGCAAAAGTTAAATCGGGAGCGACATTTGTATGGGGGCTATATCTAAATCTGAACCGATCTTACCGAATTTCTGCATAGGTGTTTCTAGTTGGATTATAAGATGTCGTGCCAAATTTAAAGAAAATCGGGTACAATATGTGGGTTCTACAGAGGAAAATGTCAAATCGGGAGCGTCATTTGTATGGGGGCTATATCTAAATCTTAACCGATCTTACCCAATTTCTGCATAGGTGTTTCTAGTTGGATTATATGATGTTGTGTCAAATTTAAAGAAAATCGGGTGCAATATGTCGTTTCTAGAGAGAAAAATGTCAAATCGGGAGCGACATTTGTATGGGGGCTATATCTAAATCTGAACCGATCTTACATAATTTATGCACAGATGTTTTTAGTTCGATTATAAGATGTTGTGCCACATGTAAAGAAAATCGAGAACAATATGGGGATTCTAGAGCGGAAAATGTCAAATCGGGAGCGATATTTGTATGGGGGCTATATCTAAATCTGAACCGATCTTACCCAATTTCTGCATAGGTTTTTCTAGTTGGATTATAAGATGTTGTGCCAAATTTAAAGAAAATCGGGTACAATATGTGGTTTCTAGAGCGGAAAATGTCAAATCGGGAGCGACTTTTGTATGGGGGCTATATCTAAATCTGAACCGATTTGTCTCAAATTAAATAGCGCTCGTCCTTGATCCACAAAATGATGAATGAGAAATATATTGGCGCATGTTTTGGCACAGGCCTCAAGTGTTGTTATAGGCCCCCTTCAAATGTCCGTCCGATTCATCCTATTACCGATGTATAATCTGTATTTGTCTTTGGATCTTGATCACTTTTTCCAGATCATGTTATGTTTACTTTACTCGGAATTATTATTATTTACCATATTCATTAAATTTGACTAAAGATGAATTTATAATATAATTTATATGAACTACATAAAATTGCTCCCATGAAATACCTGGGTTTAGTAATCAAATCGAGGTATATACGCAGGGAGTGGAGTAGGGTATTATATAGTCGGCCCCGCCCGACTTTATCCTTTCCTTACTTGTTTTTGGTTAAAGTACTTTCACTTAGACATTTCATAAAAATATGAAGAATAGAAACAAGTAAGGAAAGGCTAAAGTCGGGCGGGGCCGACTCTATGATATACTCCACTTTCTATCCGAATACAATTCAATTCGGTGAAAAAGTGAAAACGGGAAATATAAAATGTATACTTTGGCCAAAATCGGTTAAACTTTTGGGAGCAACATTTGTATTTGGGCTATATTTAAATCTGAACCGATCTTATCCACTTTCACCATAGTTTTGTTTAGTTAGATTATAAGATGTTGTGCGAAATTTAAAGAAAATCGAGCATAACGGCAAAAGTCAAATCGGGAGCGACATTTGTATGGGGGCTATATCTAAATCTGAACCGATCTTACCCAATTTCTGCATAGGTGTTTCTAGTTAGATTATAAGATGTTGTGCCAAATTTAAAGAAAATCGAGTACAATATGTGGGTTCTACAGAGGAAAATGTCAAATCGGGAGCGTCATTTGTATGGGGGCTATATCTAAATCTTAACCGATCTTACCCAATTTCTGCATAGGTGTTTCTAGTTAGATTATAAGATGTTGTGCCAAATTTAAAGAAAATCTAGTACAATATGTGGCATTTAAAGCGGAAAAAGTCAAATCGGGAGCGAAATTTATATGGGGGCTATATCTAAATCTGAACCGATCTTACCCAATTTCTGCATAGGTGTTTCTATTAAGATTATAAGATGTTGTGCCAAATTTAAAGAAAATCGAGTACAATATGTGGGTTCTACAGAGGAAAATGTCAAATCGGGAGCAACATTTGTATGGGGGCTATATCTAAATCTGAACCGATTTGCCCTATTTTCACTATGGGTGTTTCTAGTGGAAATATAAGATGTTTTACCAAATCTGAAGACAATCTGATACAATATGTGGTTTCTAGAGCGGAAAAAGTCAAATCGGGAGCGAAATTTGTATGGGAGCTATATATAAATCTGAATCGATCTAACACATTTTTACCACAGGTGTTTCTAGTTGCAATATAAGATGTTTTGCCAATTTTAAGGGAAAACTGTTGTAATATGTGGTATCTAGGGTGAAAAGAGTCAAATCGGGAGTGAAATTCGTATGGGGGCTATATCTAAATCTGAACCGATTTTCTTCAAATTAAATAGGGTTCGTCCTTATCCCGAAAAACTTCGTTGTGCAAAGTTTCATTTGGTTCTGTCTACAATTGCGACCTGTATCGTGATTACAAGAATAGATGGACAGACAGACAGACAGAAAGACGGACGGACATTGCTAAATCGACTCAGAAAGTGATTCTAAGTCGATCGGTATAATTAACAATGGGTCTATCTCGTTTCCTTTTGGGTGTTACAAACAAATGCACAAAGACATAATACTCTCTGGAGTGTACAAAAACAGCTTTAAGAGCCTTTATGATTAACCAAAACAACCGAAACATTGAAGGAAACCAACAGATGTCAAATCGCATAAAATTCTATTCGAGTTAATACCGCTGTTCTTCTATAAATTGAGATTGAGATTATGCAGGCAGTGATTCCGATCCATATTTACCCGGTTCATTAGCCGCGCAGTTATTTCTATCATCCCTGTGGATCTGTTTCCTGGTACGATTCGCTATCTCATTGATATATGTGCGGCATTCGTGAACCACCTTGGATATTGTTCATACACCTATGAGCGATTCTATAGTCGTTTGGCTGTCCGTGAAGATAGGGATATCATACTCGTATATCGTATAGTACACAAAGCAAAATTGGAATGTTGCAAAGTCTAAAACTCTTGAATATAAAGGGTACTGCTAAAAGAGTTAGGTCCATATATATCTCACAATATCAGTCAGTTAAAAATGGACATTTTTTGACTACCTCACTCTACTTTTAGTTTTCGGACTGATCATGTTTTGAGGCCTTTCGCACTATCCCCCCTCTTAAAGTACAAATTTCGAAAAATCCCTTTGATTGATCTTTCTTGGCACCACACAATAATTAATCTAAATGCATCATATCAAAGGTTAATTTTTAAAAGATATAGTCATTTTTGTGCCACCCTGTATACTAACTGACTCATCGACTCTCGCTGTATGTCTACCATTAGATATGAAACGTCCTTTGAATTGTGTTTGATTTGATACAAGTGATGCCATGATGCAACTGATGATGATGCCACTGACACTACCTCTGTCTATACACAAAAAGCTGCTTGTTGCGTTTGTTGCACATGCATTACAAACAACAAGCAACGTTCATCGGTTCGTGTTATTATTTATCAAAGGAAAAGTATCAATTTATCGCATTGCAAATGTGTGTTGCATGAGCACATCAAGGTAAATGGAGAAAAAAGAAATCATAAATAGCAGTAAGTACTTGTTTTCCACCTTTCTACACTTAGTTTGCCTTTCTTTCGTATTTCCTTTCGACAAGAATAACCATGATAATGATAATGCCTTCATTGCAGCCAGGTCCTTGGAAAGGAATTTACATACGTGCATGCATGCAGACAAATGCATATTAGGGGGCCTCACGAAAAAACAGTTTTGCAACCTGTGATATAAAGTGATTGTTCAGACTTTTCAGCAGACAAAGCTACAAATAGACCTAAGGAACAAAATCATAATACAACACCAAGAAAGTTTGATTAGCAAATTAGAATTGTACCGCCCTACATGCGGCCGTCGTCTATGAAAATAAATCGCAACAAATAAGGAAAAACAAGGACTATACAGATTTGATATAACCCACATCAAAACATGGACATATATTGTTCAGTACAGCATCAGTTTACCTTTAACCAAATTTAGTGTAATCGTCTACTCAGTTGGCAATTTTGAATAAGACCCGATTTCATATGTGGGTTCTGAAACGGTAATAAAGAAAATCGAACTTGATGTATGGTCTACTTTCATTGTAGAACTTCCTTGGTCAAATATAACAAGTTTTGGTAAAAGTGCTTCTAGTGATGTAAGAGGATAAATCGGGATGACATTTTTATGGAAGCTGTAGGATGAGGTATATCTGACCCTCTTTCAAGTTCTATATTCCTTTATGAAATAAACTATGATTTGCAAAATTTGATGAAGATCCGATGAGAGATGTGAATTCGAGCTTTACAGTGGTCAAACTTTTTTTATGAAGAGGTAGCTTCGTTAATAATAAATTAACATTTGAGTGCGTCTTTAGATTTTAACGATATTGATATTGTCTGAAAGGTTTTCATTGCCACTTTGCGAATATAATAACAAACTAGCATTTCACTATACAGTGAACTACAGTCGTGGACTGCAAAAATAAATACTATTCTTAATTCTTGAATATCCTGAAAACACACAATTTAAATTTTCTTAATTATTTTATGTATCTTCTTATTATATTCTCTAAAAGATAAAAACATTGATATGTAAATTGGCTGAGAAACTGCAATTCTTTTTTAAAATGATTTCATTTAAACAAGGCAAGATAGTAGTCCACATTGCAAGTCAACTTGAAAGACTGAATACAAATATTATATCAAAATTGTCCCAGCAATTCAAGTTTTCGAGACTAAACTCAACGAGAAAATTTCGAATGTCTTCCGATTTTGATGAAAAGTCCGAAATCAGACGATTTTTTGAAATATTGAAAACTGTTGCAAACCTATAGCGATGAAGTTTATCATATGTTGCAAAATGGGATTTACTTAAATAGTCATAACTTTTTGGCTTTGATCACAAAAAAAAAATCAAATGGAAATTAATAAAATAAAACGTATTTTTTTAAATAAATATTGAAATTAATTTTGGAAAAAATCCCCATTTTATTTTTAACTGAAATAATTTTGGGAAAAATCCCCATTTTATTTTTTCGATTTTTTTCTCAGGAAAGCGTTGGTTAAGTGCTCAGAAAAGTTCTGAGTAGCCTTTTCAGTAGTTTCTGAGATATCGTCAAAAAATGTAGAAGTACTCTTAGGATTTTACGTTATTTTTATTATATTCTTTTTATAAATAAAGGGTGGTTGAATTGTAAGGGCCGATGTTGAATGTGAACCACACCTAAAGGTCAAGTTTTTTTCTGCATTTCATTTGACATTTCCTAACTCAATTTGAACCATGGGCTGGCGGCATCATCGGGCCGTATTTTTTCCAAAATGAGGCCAATCAGGCAGTTACTGTGAAAGGTATTCGCTATCGTGAGATGATAACGAACTTTTTATGGCCCGAATTGGAAGATATGGATGTGGACGATATGTGGTTTCAACAGGACGGTGCCACTTGCCATACAGTTAACGAAACAATGTCTCGTTTACGCGACAAATTCAATGGCCGTGTTATCTCACGTGGTGGCGATGCCAATTGGCCGCCAAGATTATGTGATTTGACGGCTTAGAACCTCAATTATGCCTCAGCATCATGCAAAATTTTGGACCATCGGATAGAGGTGTGCCACCGAAATGACAATAATTTCCTAAATAATTTTTGTTTTATTCAAAATCAACATCGGCCCATAAAATTTTAACCACCCTTTATATTGAATTTTTTTAAATCCTATTTTTTATACCCTCCACCTCTCGGATGGGGACATACTAACTTTGTCATTCCGTTTGTAATACCTTGAAATAAAAAAAATCTAAGACGATCTAGCCATGTCCGTCCGTCCGTCCGTCTGTTGAAAGCACGCTAGCATCTAAACGAAAGGAGCTAGAACGTTCAAATTTTCCATAAATGCGTCTTATAGTCGTAGATCGGTTGGGATTGGAACGGGGCGAAATCGGTCCAAAGGGACAAATTTTTCCCTCACAAGGAGTAAAAATGTCCATAATAACCCCCACTATTTTAGCGTATTTAAGCATGTTTTTTGAATATCTCTGTTTATATTTGCTTGATATTTGGTATGCGCATTCCCCTTATAGCAAAACCGTGCACCATAAGGTGATTCTTATTTGTAGGGGGTGAAATGGGGCAAAAAGGGATAAAAATGGTACATATTAAACGACAACACCAAGAAACACGAAATTCGGTGTATACATTCCTCTAATTGAGTGGATACATAATATGAAAGTATTTTTTCCAAATTCGTACTTTTAAGGGGTAAATGGAGGGATACATATGGTGCCAACCAAAGGGCTGTACCTAGAATATTGAAATTCGGTGTATACATTCCTCTGATTGTATAGACAAGTAAAATACACGGATTTTTCAAAATTTGTACTTTTTGGGGTTAAAATGAAAAAGGGGATAAAAATAGTACCAATCAAATGACCGCAGCTAGAGTCATGAAATTCGGGGTATATATTCCTCTGACTGTGTAGACACGGAAAATAAACTGATTTTTCGAAATTCGTACTTTTTGGGGTCAAAATAGAAATAGGGGATTAAAATAGTACCAACCAAAAGACAGCAGCTAGAGTCATGAAATTCGGAGTATACATTCCTTTGACTACGTAGATATGAAAAATAAAAGGTTTTTTTCCAAATTCGTACTTTCAAGGGATACAATGGGTACGGAGGGATAAAAATGGTACCAACCAAACGGCTACACCTAGAATAATGAAATTCGGAGTATACATTCCTCTGACTGCGTAAACGAATTTTTCGAAATTTGTACTTTTTGCGGTTTTTGCAGCTAGTGTCATGCAATTCGGAGTATACATTCCTCTGACTGCGTAGACACGGAAAATAAACGGATTTTTTGAAATTCGTACTTTCAAGGGATACAATGGTACAGAGGGATAAAAATAGTACCAACTAAACGACTACAGCTAGAATGATGAAATTCTAATTTCGTAGAAACGTCAAGGAGGTAAAAATGGTACCAACCAGTTGGGCGCAGCTGGAATCATGGAATTCGGTGTATATATTCCTCTGACTGCATAGACACGCAAAATAAAAAGTTATTTTCCGCATTCGTACTTTTTCTTTTACGACAAAAATTGGTTGAATCATGGAATTAGGTTATTTTGCACTATGTACGTCTGATAATGGATTTTCAAAATTTGTACTTTTGGAATTAAAATAGAATGGAAATACAACCAACTATAGCACCCACTATCTACCAATATTTATGATATTTAAGCTTTTTGAAAATAAAAATAGAAGAATAATTATTTTTTTGAATTGACGTATTGGTAGCCTTGCTTTTTTTATAATTAAAATATTATGTTTATTTATAAAATTATTTTTTCACTATTTGTATTTGTTTTGGTTTGGCTATATTAAAAAAATTATATTTTCCTTTAATATTACTGCACTTCTACGAAAATCGACATCCTCGGCCCGGCCGAACTTAACGCCGTTTTTACTTGTTTATAAAGGGTGATTTTTTAAGAGCTTGATAACTTTTTTTAAAAAAAAAAACGCATAAAATTTGCAAAATCTCATCGGTTCTTTATTTGAAACGTTAGATTGGTCCATGACATTTACTTTTTGAAGATAATTTCATTTAAATGTTGACCGCGGCTGCGTCTTAGGTGGTCCATTCGGAAAGTCCAATTTTGGGCAACTTTTTCGAGCATTTCGGCCGGAATAGCCCGAATTTCTTCGGAAATGTTGTCTTCCAAAGCTGGAATAGTTGCTGGCTTATTTCTGTAGACTTTAGACTTGACGTAGCCCCACAAAAAATAGTCTAAAGGCGTCAAATCGCATGATCTTGGTGGCCAACTTACCGGTCCATTTCTTGAGATGAATTGTTCTCCGAAGTTTTCCCTCAAAATGGCCATAGAATCGCGAGCTGTGTGGCATGTAGCGCCATCTTGTTGAAACCACATGTCAACCAAGTTCAGTTCTTCCATTTTGGGCAAAAAAAAGTTGGATATCATCTCACGGTAGCGCTCACCATTCACAGTTACGTTACGATTCGCATCATCTTTGAAGAAGTACGGTCCAATGATGCCACCAGCCCATAAACCGCACCAAACTGTGACTTTTTCTGGATGCATTGGTAGCTCTTGCAATGCTTCTGGCTGATATTCACTCCAAAATCGACAATTCTGCCTATTTACGTACCCATTGAGCCAAAAATGAGCTTCGTCGCTGAACACAATTTCTTTCTTTCTGAACTTTCTTAACAGAGCACGCATTTTGATAATAAAATTCAATGATTTGCAAGCGTTGCTCGTTAGTAATTCTATTCATGATGAAATGTCAAAGCATACTGAGCATCTTTCTCTTTGACACCATGTCTGAAATCCCACGTGATCTGTCAAATACTAATGCATGAAAATCCTAACCTCAACAAAATCACTCTTTATTTTATTCGTTTTCAGCAAAAATACCTTTCCGCCCTGGAGAAGGTTTTTTGCCATACGCATAAGGGTTAAAAAGCGTAAATATTCTTATTCTATCGATATATATCGACGTAATAAATACTTAAAATTTAATTTAACGGGAATGATATAAATTGTCCAATTATGAGTTTTTTTGTTATAATATTACTCATTCGCTTAGTTATAGAACTAAACGGCATGAAGTGTATCCTAAAATCAATTTATTCGATTTAATTTGGTTTTACACAGTTTCTGTTTGAACTCTTTTGTTAAAAATTATATATTTCGGTCGATATTCAACGAATTTTTTGGACCAGTGGTGCCATAAATGTAAACATATAATTAGATATCCCCAGTGGATGTCCAGTGTTTTAAATATACTCATAGAGTGAGAACTACAGCTTTAAAATGCAAAAACAAGTGGCTTCCTCATTCATTGATATCGTTATTCATAACGAAACATTTTCTTATACAAAATACAAAAGTGAGGATAATGGGATAACCGAGTTTCATTTATGTATGTATGCGTATGTATATCTTTGGTTCGCTAATGTTCGAGTGGTTTTCTGAAACAAAAGAATAACTTCAACAGCAGGTTGCGCTCGATTTCATTTGCAGATAGAACCTTGATTCATCTTCGTTTTTTCTTTGCGCTATGATGCAACAAATTGCTATAAATTCAGCGAGTGCATCAATGAGTAGTTTCTTTTACTTTGTAGTTGTAATTATTGTATTGATATGTCGAGTTTTAGCTTGTGTTTGTTACACAGGCAAGAGTTCGAATTCGCGAACTCCGGGAACGAAAAGCACTATTCACAGAACAGACTAACAAATTTTCAGAATGGAAGGCCCCTTAAGTTCGTTCGCTAATATGAATTTTGTAATTTGGATTTTTTTTTTTCAATAACTACGATATTCCGAAGACTAAATCATTCAGAGATTCCATAAAAACTACAACAATCTGATCCAAAACAAATTCTATATAAAGGGTGATTTTTTAAAAGCTATAGGAAAGTTTTTCAAAAAAAGAACACATAAAATTCAGAAAAATGTTTGAAATCTTCATTTGAATCGATAGTACGGTCCATATAATTTATATTATTTCATGCAAATATTGACCTTGACTGCGCCTCAAATGGTCCATCCGCTTAGTCCAATTTTGGCATTTCCACGTTTTTGAGTAACAGAGGCCCAATTGCTGCGAACGGCGACGAATCGATAATTGATGGTCATCATTAACACTGGCCGATACAGCTGCGATATTTTCTTCAGTTCGCACTCTACGTAAGCGTGTTGGTGGTTTAGTGTCCAACAATGTAAATTTGGTGCGAAATTTAGTCACAATAGCCCGAATAGCCGCTTCAGTGGGTCGATTAAACTGACCATAAAATGGAAGCGCGCGATGAACTTTCTTAACAGAGCACGCATTTTGATAATAAAATTCAATAATTTGCAAGCGTTTCATGACGATTCATGGTTAAATTATAGACCAAACTGAAGATGTTTGACAGTGAAACAAAACACGAAACGTGCGTCAGCTGTTTAAACCAGTGTTGCCCAAAAGATAATAGCTAAAAAATCACCCTTTAATATATGAATTCATATTTTTAAAGTTGAACTTTTACTTCGACACGTATTTTCTTAATTCGAATTATATTTAGATCGTGTAAATGAAGAGATTTATTTAAAAACCTAAATATTTTCGGCTTATTCATATCTGAAAACTACAGAAAATTCAGGATCTTAAATTTGAAAGTCATAACAGGGTAGATAGACTATATGAAGTTTCGTCTAAACCACCTTATCGCCCTGCAGAAAATCAATCAGATAAACCCAGTTTCGAATAGAATAACTGTCAAAAAGAACACTTGCGTAATTAAGTTATATGTAGCTTCCTACATGAAAACTACATTCTCATTCTACTAAATTAAGATCTTGTTTAGATGCCAACTTTTGACAGCATGGTTAGTGATTATTTTTAGATCAATCCTACGTTTTTAATATTTTTCAAAGATATCAAGCGTTTTTCTTATGTTGTGGGTGTGGTTTGTGACTTTCAACTTGACACATTGTCAAGAACGCACAGAAAAAAGGGTGCTACCGATTCATCTTTGCCGTATGCAACACTTCAACTTGTTGGTTTTTAGCGTTTTCATGGCTCTTCAGCATCTTTGCAATATCATGCTCCCTCATCATCTTCAGCAGCAGCAGCAATGGCAACGACATCTTCAACATCGCCCGCAGCAGCGGGGCAGCCATAACACCGGCATCATTATCATCTTCATCGCCACCGCCGCCGTCATTACGAGCGTTTATGTTGTCTTCCTCCCCTTCCCTTCCCCTCACCACACATTTCGTGTTCTTAACAAAGATCCACATAATGTTTCCATAAGGAGAACAACAACATAAATCGAAAAGAAAACAATAAAGAAGACGAAACAATCCATATGACACACGACATGCTGTTGATGATGATGACGCTGTTGCTGCTGCTGCAGCATGTGCATGTCAGTCTGTTAAGGTGATGAATTAAGTGAATTCTGTTTTAATGACACGTTATGTACGTACATTTCATGCTCGAACATTTTGTATGCTCAAGACGTAAAACGCTCTCGTGCACATGCCTAGGGGAATGGTTTGTGGCACGGGACGGGATTTTATTTTGCTCCACATCATTTAACATTACGATGACTATAATGCTAATGGTGGGCTTATAAAGTTTGGAAACTAGATAAGAAATAGAAACCTATTCTTGGCCGAAATACGATCTGTGGTATTCAAGATTTTCTTGATTTCTTCACGAGCTCCGCCTCCTACATCCGATCCATAAGAAGTAGAGTTTTTTTATAGCCGCCACTACACAAAACGGAAAATAATATCCCGAAGAAATGTAGGAATTTTGTGCAAAAAAATTTGGGATTTATTTTCCCCGATTTAGGTATTTGGGGATTTTTGTATGAGGTATCCCAAAAATATTTTTGAAGACTATTTAAAAAAATCAATCGTGCCCTTGTTTGATACCTCATATAAACTTCAGACTATTCATAAAACAGAGAAAATAAATCCCAAACTTTTTTAAATTAAAAAAATCTCATTACTCCTAAAACGAGGAAAATAAATCCCAAAAATAAGTTTTTTAAGAAAAATAAAAATCCCATTATTTGTAAAACGGGGAACGTAAATTCTAATAATAAGATTTGTTAGAAAAATAAAAAATCCTAAAACGGGGAAAATAAATCTCAAAAATGAGATTTTAGGAAAATAAAAATCCCATTATTCATAAAACGGGAAAATAAACCGAATTCCCTACAAAATCCCCGAAATATTTTAAGAGATCCCCAAATTTCATATACTAATTTAATAAAATTAATTAAATAATGAAAGAAATAATAAAAAATAATTTATTGGAATTTATTTTCCCCGTTTTAGGAATTGTGTGAAAAGCACTTGTTTAAAACGAGGAAAATAAATCCCAAAAATGGGATTTTTTTAAATTAAAAAAGTTTATTGGGAAATATTTTAAGAGATCCCAAAATTTCAAATATTAATTTAATAAAAATAATTAATTTATTTTTTAGGAATAGTGGGATTTTTGTATGAGTTATACCAAATATGTTTTTGAAGATTATTAAGAAAAAAACAATCAAAAATCCCAAAAATTAGATTTTTTAGAAAAATAAATAAAATGTTAAAAATAAATTCAATAGCTCTACAAAATTCCGCGAAATATTTTTACAAATCCCCAAATTTCAAATAAAAATTTATTAAAATTAATTAAATTAATAATTAAATAATGAAGTAAATAATAAAAATAATAGATTATTGGGATTTATTTTCCCCGTTGTAGGAATTGCAAAATTTTTTGTATGAGGTATCCCAAAAATGTTTTTGAAGACTAGTTAAAAAATGCAATGTGCGTGTTAGTTGTGAAAAGCGCTTGTTTGATACCTCATATAAAATTCCCATTATTCCTAAAACTGGGAAAATAAATACCAAAAATACGATTTTTTAGAAAAATAAAAAATATATGAAGACTATTTAAAAAAATCTGGTTACTTTTGAAAAGCACTTTTTGATATCTCATATCAAAATCCCACTACTCCTAAAACAGGGAATACAAATCCCAAAAGTGAGATTTTTTAAATAAATTAAAAAAATCCCATTATTCCTAAGACGGGGAAAATTAATCCCAAAAATAAGATTTTTTAGAAACATTAAAACTACCATTATTCCTAAAACGGGGAAAATAAATTCCAAAAATAAGATTAAAAAAAAATCCCATTATTCATAAAACGGGGAAAATAAATACCAGAAAAATAATAAATCCCATTATTTCTAAAACGGGGAAAATAGGTCGAATATCCCTCTAAAAACCCCGAAATATTTTAAGAAATCTCCAAATTTTAAATAAAAATTTGCTAAAATTAAGTAAATTAATAATTAAATAAATAATAAAAAATTGTTTATTGGGATTTATTTCCCCATTTGTTGAATTGTGAAATTTTTGTATGAGGCATCCCAAAAATAGTTTTTGAAGACTATTTAAAAATTCAATCGTGCACTTGAGATATCAACCTCATAGAAAATTCCCACTATTCCGAAAACAGGGAAATTAAATCCCAAAAATGTGATTTTTTAAAAAAAACCCAAACTGGGAAAATAAATCCAAAAAATACGACTTTTTTAGAAAAATAAAAAAATCCCATTACTCCCTACAAAATCCCCGAAATAAATAAATAAATAATGAAGTAAATAATAACAAGTAAGAAGACGTTAAGTTCGGCCGGGCCGAATCTTATATAACCTCCACCACGGAGTGCATTCCACAGTATTATCAGCAGATTAAAGGATGTCGACTTTACATAGAAGTACCCCTCTATTTTACGTGTCTATTCAATTAGAGGGATGTACACACCGAATTTCATGATTCTAGCTGTTGTCGTATCATTGGTACCATATGTTATCCCTTTTTGTCCCATTTCGCCCTCTAAAACTTTTATTTTCTTTGTGGTGCTTCCAAGCTACCAGAGGAATGACCGCAACAAATTTTAACTGTATGAAAATAAGAAATTTAATTAATAAGCCAAGGCTACTAATATTTGTGTACTATATATATAATGGATATAATACTTCAATTCATAAAGTAAATATAAGGGAGCAATCATAAATGCCCTAAATATTGGGGGATAGAGAGTGTATTTTCAGGTACAGTCGTTTGGTTGTATTTCCATCCTATTTTAATTTCAATAGTATAAATTTTGAAAATACCTTATCTCTCACGTACGCAGTATAAGACAACTTCATGATTCTACCATTTTTGTCGTAAAAGCAACAAAATAAAGTACGAATTTGAAAAAAAATATATATATTTTACGTGGCTATGCACTCAGAGGAATGTATATACCCAATTCCATGATACTATCTGCGGCTATTTTGTTGGTATCATTTTTATCCCCTTTTTCCAATTTTGCCCCCTCAAGAGTACGACTATCTAAAATCTCTTTATTTTACGTATCTACACAATGTACACACTGTATTTCATCATTCTAGCTGAATTCGTTTAGTTGGTACTATTTTCATCCCCTGTAGCCATTGTATCCATTGAAAGTACGAACGTTTTATTTTTCGTGTCTACACAGTCAGAGGAATGTATACTCCGAATTTCATGATTCTAGCTGCTGTCATTTGGTAGGTACTATTTTTATCCCCTTTTTCCTGAAATACTCTAAATATTAGGGGTATTTTCAGTCCTTGTGAGGGAAAAATGTTTCCCTCTGGGCCGATTTCGTCCACTTTCAATCCCAACCCATCTACAACCATAAGACACATTTAGGAAAAATTTGGAGGTTCAAATCATTCGTTCGGTGCTTTCATCAGACAGACAGACAGACAGACGGACATGGCTATATCGTCTTAGAATTTTACTACGACCCAGAATATATATACTTTATGGGGTCTCCGATGAATATTTCAAGGTGTTACAAACGGAATGACAAAGTGAATATACCCCCATCCTGGAGGTGGAGGGTGTAAAAAATAATTGTTGACGAATCACCAAATCATTGTTTATGTTTTTGTTTGTTTTTTTTTTTCAAAAAAAAAAATATATATATTGGGGATCATTGGGAATTCTTATGACTATTTTGGGCACAAGGAAAAAAATAATCTGCAAGCTTTCTTGTATCGAGTCGAATCTCTATAAAGTTAATGTCTCATATTGCCTGTTCATCCAATCTCTCCCCTATACACAGACATATATGTATTCATACGAACATAAAACAACATCATACATAAATCGTGAGATTTTGAAAATAAAACTTTTGCTGTACGATTTTCGTACGATTCCAACACAAAACGTTTTGTATTCGAATCGTATCGTATCGCAGCGCACCACACAGCACCGCACAAACAATAGTTTTCACAAAAAGGATCATTATCATTACCGGGGGATTTATAAATTGGAGTAAGGGATTTATAAATTGTAGCATGAGATTTAGAAATGAGAGTATGTGTGTTTTTTTTTCCTGGTGAAATATCCGCGGTAATCACATTGTATATAGGGATTGCTTATTTATGTCAGGCAATTTAGTATTGAAAATAGGTACCTACATGCATACATACATACATACGTGAACATACAGACAAGCTGACGACGGTGGCCTTGTGTCAGCGCTACACTTTTGGATAGGCGTTTTAGTGTTTTAAAGATTAAATAGTCCTGAACATAATGATTGTGATTTGTAGTTACATTATCTCATACATACTCGTACTTATAAATATCGACTTATAGGAGAATAATTTAGGTTGGATTTATTAAACACAAAACACTAGATAGGAGGAGTGGTTTCAGACATAATGGATACAAATAATCTCTGGCATCGGAGACGCGTGCTGAGGATTTGAAGATATCCATGGCGAATGTGTGGTAGATCATTAATATTTTACTGAAAATTTATCAATTCTACAAGCTCCAGGTCTGATATTTATACACTCCACGAGAGTATTATGTCTTTGTGCATTTGTTTGTAACACCCAAAAGGAAGGGAGATAGACCCATTGTCCGATCGACTTAGAATCTCTTTTTGAATCGATTTAGCAATGTCCGTCTGTCTGTCTGTCTGTCCGTCCGTCCATCTATTCTTGTAATCACGATACAGGTCGAACCAAACAAAACTTGGCACAACGAAGTTTTTCGGGATAAGGACGAACGCTATTTAATTTGAAGAAAATCGGTTCAGATTTAGATATAGCCCCCATACGAATTTCACTCCCGATTTGACTCTTTTCACTCTAGATACCGCATATTTTAAGAGATTTTCTTCAAAATCGGCAAAACATCTTATATTTGAACTAGAAACACCTGTGGTAAAAATGTGTTAGATCGGTTCAGATTTATATATAGCTCCCATACAAATTTCTCTCCCGATTTGACTCTTTTCACTCTAGATACCGCATATTTTAACAGATTTTCTTCAAAATTGGCAAGACATCTTATATTTGAACTAGAAACTCCTGTGGTAAAAATGTGTTAGATCGGTTCAGATTTAGATATAGCCTCCATACGAATTTCACTCCCGATTTGACTCCTTTCACTCTAGATACTACATATTTTAACAGATTTTCTTCAAAATTGGCAAAACATCTTATATTTGAACTAGAAACACCTGTGGTAAAAATGTGTTAGATCGGTTCAGATTTATATATAGCTCCCATACAAATTTCGGTCCCGATTTGACTCTTTTCACTCTAGATACCGCATATTTTAACAGATTTTCTTCAAAATTGGCAAGACATCTTATATTTGAACTAGAAACTCCTGTGGTAAAAATGTGTTAGATCGGTTCAGATTTAGATATAGCCCCCATACGAATTTCACTCCCGATTTGACTCTTTTCACTCTAGATACCGCATATTTTAAGAGATTTTCTTCAAAATCGGCAAAACATCTTATATTTGAACTAGAAACACCTGTGGTAAAAATGTGTTAGATCGGTTCAGATTTATATATAGCTCCCATACAAATTTCTCTCCCGATTTGACTCTTTTCACTCTAGATACCGCATATTTTAACAGATTTTCTTCAAAATTGGCAAGACATCTTATATTTGAACTAGAAACTCCTGTGGTAAAAATGTGTTAGATCGGTTCAGATTTAGATATAGCCTCCATACGAATTTCACTCCCGATTTGACTCCTTTCACTCTAGATACCGCATATTTTAAGAGATTTTCTTCAAAATCGGCAAAACATCTTATATTTGAACTAGAAACACCTGTGGTAAAAATGTGTTAGATCGGTTCAGATTTATATATAGCTCCCATACAAATTTCGCTCCAAATTTGACTTTTTCCGCTCTAGAAACCACATATTTTACCAGATCCTCTTCAAATTAGGCGAAATATCTTATATTTGTTCTATAAGCAGTATTTGGTGCAAATGGGTCAGATCGCTTCAGATATATATATATAGCTCCCACACAAATTTCACTCCTGATTTCACTTTTTCCAATCTATAAACCACATATTTGAGTTCAGATTTACATATAGCTCCAATACAAATATCGCTCCCAGATAGAATTTTTCCGCCAGAGAAACCACGAATTTTCACCGAATTTCTTCGAACTGAGCATAACACGTTGTATTTGAACTGGAAGAACTTATTGTGAAAGTTAGTCACTTTATTCCATGTTTGGATATAGCAAATACAAATATTCTTCTCGATTTGACAAATTGGACCAGGTGATATTAGCCTGTGATTAGGAAACATACAAAAATTCTTCCCGTTTTCACTTTTTTACCGAGTTGAATTGTATTCGGATAGAAAGTGGAGTGTATCATATAGTCGGCCCCGCCCGACTTTAGCCTTTCCTTACTTGTTTTCTTGTAATTTTGTTTTTATTTATTCAATATTTCGTCCATCGTTGAGGAACAGCTTCAGGAATTGAATATTTTATCAAAAAAAAAAAAACAATTTAATAAACATAGACATCGACTGTTTACATCTTCTGTTGCACTGTAGGTTATTAATATTTAATAAATTCTAATAACAGCAATGCTTTTATTGTGGAAATCGGTCTGAGTTGATTGTAAAGATGTGATGAAAATACTTTCCCTTTACTTTGACGATTACCGTCAATAGCTTTTCTTGTGTATATTTGACCTCTTAGGGGATATTTTGTATTTGCATCACATATCAACCGATAAAATTTTAAGAAATTTAACATTTTTTTTTCGTTTAGAAAACAGAATTTAATATATGTTTAAATTATGCAAATTAAACATTGTTTACTTATAAAAGTAATAAAGAAAGTTTTTTTTTGATCCACAATTCTAAACCATTCCCTCAAAAGCGGGTAAAATGAACGTTTGGATTTTGAAATGCGATTAAATTGTGCTTCCTATTTTTTGCTGGGTACATATAAAATAATTAAATTTGAAGTATATGTAGTTAATAGACATTATTCTCTGTAAATTGATACTAATCGTACGGTGTTCTAAACTTCCAAACTCAAGAGCTTATTGGTTAGCATACAACAATCGTATCGCAAATATTAAAAAATCGACAGGTACTTCATTTCAATGTTAATGGTAAAACGTGGGATCGAAATGATCCTACTCGCTACTATTGATCTAATCCGCCCGATGCCATATTTACGATGTCAAAATAACAACATTATTTCGGGAAGAAAGAACCGAATTGTCAATCTAGTCTCAGCTTATGTTGGTACTAAGCTTGTATTAGAGAGTAATCGGAAATAGTTAAATGAATCGATCAAAAGGTTAAATCCATTAAAAATAGTCATTGTAAACAAATTGCAAAAGATTACAACCTTTCAAATTTCATAAATAGTACTTTTATTATCTTTATGGATTAGAGTACTTTACTTCCATCGTTGGTAAAATCTAACGCCAATTCGAGCGGGACAGATATATAATGTTGTGGTAATTCATACAATATACGGCTTCTAGAACGATAAGTTATAAAATCGGGTGGGTTATTATTATGAAGCTGGACCAACATGGCAGGCCCGTGCGCAGGATTTTCCCCTGGGGGGGTTTTTATATACACTCATAAAAAAGTGTATATATAATGAGTTAAAATTAACTAAAATTTAGGAAACCAAGTACACTTTTACTAAATATAAGTAGAATTTTGCTGAATTTTTCCTAAATCTAAGTAAATTTTTCATAAAACCAAGTAATTTTTTACTAAATTTAAGCAAAATTTTCCTAAAACTAAGTAAATTTTTACTAAAACTTAGTAAAATTTTGCTGAAAATTTCCTAAAACTAAGTAAATGTTTACTCAAATCAAGTAAATATTTACTCAAACTGAGGACAATTTTGCTGATTTTTTTCCTCAAAAAGGGTACATTTTTACTTAAACTGAGGAAAAATTTATTTTATACAAGGAAAAAAGGTGAAATTAAAATAAGTTCAATTTAACTAAAAAAATCAAACAAATAGGTTTGCTTCAGAGTATAGAAAACTGATGCAAAAAAAGACAACGTGAAATATTTCTCAAAAGTTTCATGATACCTCTGCCATAAGGAGTTGAGCTATTACTTCATTATTCTTGCGAAGGCAAGATATGCGCTTTCGCAGTGATTCTTTAGAATAATTCATAAAATATTTAAGAAATAAGACTCTGCAAAAGTAGGAGAATTGCTTCTTAGATTAATACTCAAGAATTTTTTAAACAATTTAAAATGTTTTTTATAAGTCCATTAATACTTAAATGTATGAAGAACTCGGCAAAAATTTCAGAAAACATTTTAACTTCATTTTAGGAAAAAACACATTTTTAAGTTAACATTTTCTAAATGTAATTTTTTCCATACAAAAAATTTCAGGTTTTTTTCTCACTTAAAACCTTGAAAATATTCTTCCACATAAGTTTGAATTTACTCACTCGCTTATGAACGCCTATATATTTTTATATTTTAATTAACAACAGCCAATTTGGCAGACTGCAAACTCTTTAGCAGTGTGAATGGTGTTGTAAGATTGCAGAAAACTGCTGTTATGCCAAAAAAACAGCTGTAATAGCAGAAAAGTGTCTGCTGATAGGCTGCTGCTTTTTTTAGCAGACTTGTTCTCTAAGTGTAGAACTTTTTTTAAATAGTTGCTTGAAATTACATACATAAATATCGAGGGCTTATAAAGAGTGATTTTTTTGAGGTTAGGATTTTCATGCATTAGTATTTGACAGATCACGTGAGATTTCAGACATGGTGTCAAAGAGAAAGATGCTCAGTATGCTTTGACATTTCATCATGAATAGACTTACTAACGAGCAACGTTTGCAAATCATTGAATTTTATTATCAAAATGCGTGCTCTGTTAAGAAAGTTCAGAAAGAAAGAAATTGTGTTCAGCGACGAAGCTCATTTTTGGCTCAATGGGTACGTAAATAGGCAGAATTGTCGATTTTGGAGTGAATATCAGCCAGAAGCATTGCAAGAGCTACCAATGCATCCAGAAAAAGTCACAGTTTGGTGCGGTTTATGGGCTGGTGGCATCATTGGATCGTACTTCTTCAAAGATGATGCGAATCGTAACGTAACTGTGAATGGTGAGCGCTACCGTGAGATGATATCCAACTTTTTTTTGCCCAAAATGGAAGAACTGAACTTGGTTGACATGTGGTTTCAACAAGATGGCGCTACATGCCACACAGCTCGCGATTCTATGGCCATTTTGAGGGAAAACTTCGGAGAACAATTCATCTCAAGAAATGGACCGGTAAGTTGGCCACCAAGATCATGCGATTTGACGCTTTTAGACTATTTTTTGTGGGGCTACGTCAAGTCTAAAGTCTACAGAAATAAGCCAGCAACTATTCCAGCTTTGGAAGACAACATTTCCGAAGAAATTCGGGCTATTCCGGCCGAAATGCTCGAAAAAGTTGCCCAAAATTGGACTTTCCGAATGGACCACCTAAGACGCAGCCGCGGTCAACATTTAAATGAAATTATCTTCAAAAAGTAAATGTCATGGACCAATCTAACGTTTCAAATAAAGAACCGATGAGATTTTGCAAATTTTATGCGTTTTTTAAAAAAAAAAAGTTATCAAGCTCTTAAAAAATCAAAAAATATGATATATATGTGATTATGAACAAAAACATAACTTTTCAGGAGAGCGAAAAAACTGATTTTCTCTTTAATTTGAAGAGAAATTTTTAATCGTTCTTCTACACTTTAATCTAAAAACGATTACTAATTGCTACGATTAAAAAGTTTTCGAAATTTCTTATTATTCGCGGTTTCATAGTTCATAGCTTTTGAACTTTTGAGAACTATGAATGTTGAAATAAGAATAAGATTTATTGTAAACTCCATAACTTTTTTCATGAAATCTTGGCAATGTTGTATAGAAAACGCATTTTCTGCCATGTATACAGCGAATTTAAAGATTCCAGCTTCATCCGTCAGATTGGTCACTTGTAACATACATATATGTAGCCAGTCGCGAAAATCGCTGCAATTGATGAAAAATCCTAAATTCGCCGTTGCAATTCCTTATATTATAACTTTCTTCATTCATAATTCTGAAACTTTTCATACACAAATATTTCCCATGAAGTCAGCAATCACGTACCAAAGAAATATTTTGGTATTCTCAATATACTTTTCTAAATATACTTTTCACAATTTTTGACTTTACAGCTACCATTTTTCCTATTTTAGCCTGATAACTGGGGAATCAAAATGCTATTAACGGGAAATTATGGAATTTGATAGTACGATAAATCTAGAAAAATGTTTTAAACAAAATCGTTGCAGCGAATTATAACCTTCGGATTCATGCTGCTCCATTGTTGAACTATTTATTTCTATTATTTTTATGTTCATAGCCACTTAATAGTCACAAAGTAACGTTCGAGGGGATAGCCAAATCAGAAAATTAAAAAAATGGCTTTAGAAAAAAGTCTTTTCCAAATTTATATGACAGATGACATCCAAATCTGAGAATAGTTTAGCATCAAAAACTCATTTTCGAGAAAATGGTTCATAGCCACTTTTGAATATAAGCCCTCGATATATATTTTGAAGAAATATTACACAAAAAACGATCAAATTCCTCGTCGTTAAACCCTTCAGTCCCGCATTTTTTCTATGATAAATGCAGCAAATTTGATATGATTTTTGACAAAGTATGGGTCTAAATAGGAATTCTAAAGAGTTTTGGGGCTTTTAATTTATATAGGACATGAGCAACAGGATGTTTACTCAAAATCTTTATACGCATATTCCGATTAAATAAAATATATTTGGAAATGTTTCTTCATTTGTATAATCTTCAATATGTATAAAATCGAATAACAAATACTGTATTCGATGAAATGCAAGAAGAAACAACTAGAAATTTTAATTCCAAAGAACCAAATAGTGGGTATTTTAGAGTTACGTCTTCCTACGTAGATCCAAGTTACTGAATTTGTTGTTTCTCTTTTGAATAATACTTGTTACATATGTACAAAAGAATACTAGCTCTGAAAATATTTGACACAAGTGAAGAATATAACAAAAATTTGAGTAAGTTAAAACTCATTTCTTATTATTTCGCAACTTTATAGTAGATTTTAAAATAGATACCTACACGCACAGAAGAATGCATTTCGTAGAAATGAAATTTTAGACACGTGAACATAGTTTTTGAGTTTCTTTTGAGGGAAAAATTTGTTTGTTTGCGGTAAACATGTCATCAGTTGTTGTAAATGAACAAAGAGAAATAAGTTTATGTATATCAAACAGTTTTCTTCGTTTGTCGAAATGGATTTGTATTATCATTACAAACTTCCAAAACATTTAGAAGTAACAGAAACCGTTGTTGTTGCATCTGTGATGAAAATAGGACACATCGGTTCAGATTTAGATACAGCTCCATAAAAATGTCCAATCGCAAATGTTACATCTTAGCGCTCTACAAGCATCAAGCAAATTATTTGCTTTTATTAAGAATATTTTAGATTTCATTATGATATCATAGTGATTCTTATATACACTTTTTTAAAATTACTAAACGATTTTGTTATTAAATTTCCAAACTTATATTGCAGTACATAACTAAAAGTTCATAAGATATAGCTCTAGTCGAATGTCAAGAAGTGGTATCGGTTAATAAAAATGAAAATTTTGCGAACAATTTGGTGTCCATTAGCGAAATTTGCACTACACAATCTTGAAATTGGCACAATTCCTTTAGTTTGTTTGTATTTTTCATAACCTTTGTCCGAAATTCAAGAAAGTTTCCAAGATTTTTATGTAATTTTCATGATTTCATGATTTTACTGCAAAATTACCATTTCAGACGAGTTATTTTAAAAAGATCTTAAAAATTCTATATTTTATTGCTTCAGAAAGTCTAGAAGGTATTAAAAAGTATATGTTCGAAACCTCTCTGAACCCCCAAACCCCCCCCCCCCCCCGCACGCACGGCCCTGCAACATGGTCCTCAATTACAAGAGATGTTCCTAGCAAACATATAAAGTAACATAGAAAACGGTATGAGGTATCTAGAATGAAAAAATCAAATCGAGACTGGATACAAATTGCTCTTTCATTATAAAACAAGTAAGGAACGGCTAAAGTCGGGCGGGCCGATTATATGATACACTCCACTTTCTATCTGAATCCAATTCAATTCGGTAAAAAAATGAAAACGGGAGGGATTTTTGTATGCTTCCTAATCATAGGCTTATATGACCTGACCCAATTTGTCAAATCAAAAAGAATATTTGTATCGGGGCTATATCCGAACCCACTTACACAATAGGTTCTTCCCGTTCAAGTATAACGTTTTACGCTCAATTCTCAATCTTCTGAAAATACGTGGTTTCTGGGCCGGAAAAAGTCAAGCCGGGAGCGAAATTTGTATGGGAGCTATATATAAATCTGAAACGATTTTCTTCAAATTAAGTAGCGTTCGTCCTTATCCCGAAAAACTTCGTTGTGCAAAGTTTCATTTGGTTCTGGCTACAATTGCGCCCTGTACTCTGATTACAAGAATAGATGGACAGACAGACAGACGGACATTGAAAAAGTGATTCAAAGTCGATCGGTATAAATTACAATGGGTCGATCTCGCTTCCTTTTGGGTGTTACAAACAAATGCACAAACACATAACACTCTCGTGGAGTGTATAATTACGTATATTAAAAACAATCACTCACGTGTCTTATACGCACATACAACAATACAAATATTACTTAGTCTTAGGGTCATTACCTTCGGCGTAGGTTCATTACCTTCGTCAAATGTGCAGTGCAATATTATAAATAAAGAATTTTATATAAAAATTACTATGTCCTCGAGCTTGATAACAAGTAAGGAAACGCTAAATTCGGGCGGGGCCGACTCTATGATATACTCCACTTTCTATCCGAATACAATTTAATTCGGTGAAAAGTGAAAACGGGAAGAATTTTTGTATCCTGTAAATGTATGTATTTGACAAAAAATTTTAAATCGGAAAGGACATTAAATCGTAATATCTTATCAAAATAAAGAACCTTCCCTTAATGAGCATAATATCAGAAGTTATCCATTGACTTTTTTCGAATAGGGATCATATGATTTATAATAGAACTGACTTTATTATCGCAGTGTTAACCTCAATTTTTCTATGAATTTACTATTCTATGAAATTACTATTCTTTAAATTTTAAATAATTCCGAAGCTATTGGCCAGTTTTTGCTATTTTTAAATGAAGTCGGATAAATTGTTATTTTAATATCTGTGGAGCATACAAATCAAAAATCGAAAAAATTGTGGTTTTACCACAGATACCCAAATGGAGCACACTGGCTATTCAAAATTAATTTATCATACAAAGTATACGACGATTTCATTAATTTTTAAGGCAAAACTTATAATATCGATTAATCGATTATTTGGGAAAATTTATTCGAATTATTCGTTATTCGAAAATCATGATTTTTTATTATTCGAACAAATATTTGACAAAAATTATTCGATTAATCGCGGTTGGACACCCTAATTGTTATCCCATACAATAATTTTTTGGGAGTGGGGATCCATTCCCAAAATTTATAATATGGATGAATTTAATAAATATTTTTGAATTACAGCTTTTCATGTGAGTCTTGAATATCATAATCCTTCCAAAGAATAATAATATTCCACCTACTTTAACACAATGAAGAAGCACAATAGAGGAGCTGTTGTTCATTGTTATTTAGAGGAACACATGACCCCACGTATTGGAATTGACTTATATATATGCGACTTTCAAATCAAAATACAATCATTCAATTTTCTATAGCCGTCATCATATAGTGGGATACCAAATTCAAAGAAAGATCAATATATTTCACAACAGTTGTCTAAGTCGACATTTATATTTTCTTTTGTAATTTTAGGTGGGTTGTCTATTTTGCTAGTAAGATTTGACTGAGTTAGAACTCCGTCAAATCTCGGCGGCGTGGTTGAAGTCGATTTGAGCCGATGAAATCGGCTGCGGCGCGGCTCGTGCAGAAACATGGGCGGCGGCGGCTTAAAATCGGTCGGCTTGTATCTCTGGCGGAAATGTCAAATCGGGAGCGACATTTGTATGGGGGCTAAATCTAAATCTGAACCAAAATTACCTAATTTCTGAATATGTGTTTCTAGTTGGATTATAAGATGTTGTGTCAAATTTAAAGAAAATCGGATGCAATATGTCGTTTCTAGAGCGGAAATGTCAAACCGGGAGTGACATTTGTGTGGGGGCTATATCTAAATCTGAACCGATTTTAACTAATTTCTGAATATGTGTTTCTAGTTGGATTATAAGATGTTGTGGCAAATTCAAAGAAAATCGGGTACAATATGTGGTTTCTAGAGCGGAAAATGTCAAATCGGGAGCGACATTTGTATGGGGGCTGTATCTAAATCTGAACCGATCTTACCTTATTTCTCCACATGTGTTTCTAGTTGGTGTGCCAAATTTAGAAAGTGATTCTAAGTCGATCGGTATACTTAACAATGGGTCTATCTCGCTTCCTTTTGGGTGTTACAAACAAATGCACAAAGCCATAATACTCTCGCGGAGTGTATACATATTATTTATTTGGAATTATACTTTTCTTTAAAATCGATAGGTAGCAACTTTGGTTTAATTTCTAAAATATATCCGATTTCCCGATTTTCGATGTTAATATTGTATTTCAAAATAATCCTTGTGTCCCAGTCTCATCTTTTTTTGCAGAACTCAAGAAATTTTTGCAGAACTAGAAGAAATTTATTGAATTTTGGCCGATGGTTTTTGATTCTGACCCACTAAGCTTGAATTAGAGATTAATAATGTAGAGACAGAATCGACAATAGTGAAGCGAATCGATCAGAAGGATCACATTAAAAAAGCGTTCCTAAATCAAATTTTTTCAAAAATTTTGCTAATTTTTCATCATCCTACATTATTTTTTCCTACATTTATATATTTTTATATATTATAAGACTCAATTTTAGTATGCTCCAGCAATATTTTTATTTTTCAGTGAAAACAAATACATAATACTCTGGTGAGTGTATGCAAATCGATATAGCCTAGTGACCAAGTAGAGCGGCAATTTTACTCGGCGTGCCTAGACAGAATGCTTGTGTAAATTTTGGTAATTGTTGGGCTATAATATCCAGTTCCAGTAGTGGTAAAAGCGTACTCAAATACTAAGTATAACGCGGATGGAAATATTATTGATGATAATTTTGATTTAAATATTGAGTCGTTTCGGCCAACTTTTGCACGCTGTGTAGAAAGGTTGGCATGGATATGATTCATTTAGTATGAGCACTGCTTAAATACTTATTTCTTACATGCACACACACAGCCATACATACATTTGTTAATATGAAAATTGTAGAATTCATAAAACTTTAAGGACACTCTACATGTATTTGCTGTCTTTTTTTCTTCGTAAAATATGGGCAAATCGTAAAAACAAATCATTCATGCGTACCGTAAAATTTGGAATATTTGCATTTCCCTTAAATAAACACTTCCTCATAACCATAAACCCAACCAGAATCAACGAACGAACGAGCGAACGAACCAACGTACGGAATGGAACGGAACGTATGCAAATAACAAATAAAATTCTGAAAACTCGCTCGCAATGTGGGTGATTGCCAGCGAGTATGAGAATGTATCATGTGCAAGTGGGATGCCGACACGTATAAGGAGCATTTTTATCTAATATCTAATATTTATATAAGACAAATAAACGTTAACGGAAATATGTAAAAATTTCCACAAACACAGAAATCACAAATTGAGCAAAATTGCAAAAGGACCAGAAGAACATGAAAAAAAAATGGAAAAATGTACACCCACACAGAACACATGTTTATTTAAATACCGGAGCATCATTATTCTCTATGAAATAACAATGAAAATAATTTTAAAGGATATATGTTCCACATATAAGGAGAGCATATTCAAATCTTCCACATCCTTCTCGTAAATGTTGCGTTTCATTAGGATTATGGGTAGCATTAGCATGGGAAAAAAATACGGTGATCGTTTAATGCTCGCATCCCGCCCGTAACTCATGTGCATTCTCCCCCGTAAAATTTCGGCTTAATTGTAAAAATTATTAAACACATATGTGTTGGACGGGCCTACATTCCACAATCCAGCAGGTATACAGAGCGGAGCTGAGAAAAATGAAAGCATTGCTTCCAGTTTCAGTTCAGTTCTGTTTTTATAGCCGGAGATAGGAAAATAAAACAGACATGAACCGTAGAACATATTGTTGCTTTATTACTTTTGGATGCATGGCCCAGAGTGTATTTGGGGGTGCCCATGTTGCCACTTTGTGCGTGTGTATGTGTGTGTGTGGATACCACACGTCTTTAACACACTTACCCGGGCTACGTGAGGTTTTATCAAATATCAACCAACCAACCATCCCCACCGACAGACAGCACACGTCAAAGTCTTGCATGCAACCATACACTGGAGGCTGAAGATATTGGGACCAAATAGTTCCTTGATTGCACTGTATATTTATACCCTCAACCACATCTTCATTAATTTAATTTAATATACCCATGTTGCTTTATGCATTTCTTTTTGCTGTCCAGCACCAAAGACCAAAGTCTTTAGAGAAATATTCTACATTTCCATTATGCATCGATACAACTGAACCATGAATCACTTTAGACAGAACTAAGCGAATAGACCTAAGTGTGAATAAATTGTAAATTCTCTTGAGGTGCGTTTCAAGTCGTGTCGTTTGAAACCGATTACAGGTCATATACTTTGAGACCGATTCTAGGACATGTCTTTTGCGGTATGGCGCAAGTCATGTCCTCTGAGACCGGTTCCAGGTCAAATCCTTTTTAGGTCATGTCGAAGACATATCACAGGGGGTCAATTCACTCCCTCCACGACAAACAATGTTAAAAGGGACCGGTCCCCTTCATACATTTGGGTTAGAACCAGGACCGGTCCCCTTCATACATTTGGGTTGGAACCAGGACCGGTCCCCTTCATACATTTGGGTTAGAACCAGGACCGGTCCTTACCCACCAGGGACAAGTTCTGGGACTTGCCCTGCGACAGTTCATTTTCCCGTAGGGAACGCATGGAAGAGACGCCCATTCTCGTCTTATTTCGCAACACCATCTTACGCCTACAGGGGAATAGAAAATTCCACGTGAACAATTTCCCCTTTTATTCGCGATAAGGGTGATTGCTTCGTCAGCAGCGGCTATCACAAACTCAAGGGTAAACGTTTACCTTGAGGAACTGTTGAAATTCTTCGACTAGTTTAAAATGCGACTGAACGTCGACTGTGTGCGACGAAATTATTTTCAAGGGTAAGAGACGCTTCCTTTACCCTAGTGCAAGGGAGTACGGTCCTGCTCTCTCTCTCTCTCTCTCTCTCTCTATTGGAGGCAATATGATTCGTACTTCCTATAGAATCAAATATCTGGGAGTTATGTTTCATGGTAAATTTCAATTCTGTAGGCACATTGACCATATTCTGGCCAAAGTGAAAACTGTTTTCTGGAGTTATCTGCACCTTTTTCGATGTATGGGTGGTCTAGATGTTAGAGTTAAGCTATTGATCTACAAACAGATCAATAGGCCCATGATCTCCAACGTCTTTCCAGTGTAGTATGGAATTTCTTCCCACCATATTGAAATACTTAAAATCTGGGACAGGACGATGCTGGGGCCCAGTGTAACTTCCACACGGCTATTCGGAATCAGCTATATTTTGGTAGTTGATAAAGTTTTTATAATCAGTTTCTACAGATCATCAGATGATTCTATACGGATGATCGGAATACTTTGAAATTTGGTATTTGGCAATGTTTTTATTGACGTTTCATACACTTGGAATATGGGTGATATTGCCATACCCATTCTGGTACCTCCCACAAAATGTGGCATAAGCATGTGGCATGTAGAAGTTGGGTCCAATTGCCACACATTTTTCTACAACTTCCCACACACATAATCCAGCGCTAAGTAAAATTTAAGGCCTTCCATACATATGTTCTCTGAAAGTGAGGGTATATATAAGTCGGTATAACCGCCTGAAACTTCCTTACTTGCTTTTTTGTCCGTTCCGTTTCAATACCCTAAAATATTCATCGGAAGTATATATAAATATATTCTGCGTCGTGATAAAATATAGTCATGTCCGTCTGTCTGTCTATTGAAATCACGTTAGCTTCCATACGAAATGAGGTAGGAGGTTCAAATTTTCCATAAACGTGTCTTGTGGTTGCAGGTCGCTTTGGAATTGAAATCGGCCCAGAGGGAAAACAATTTCCCTAATAAGGACTTCAGTCTAGAGCATTTAAACATTTTTTTAAATTCTCTTCTTGAAATTTGTTGCGTACATTCTTCATGTAGCGTGGATGCACTAGAAAGTAAATTAAAAGTTTTAGTTGGTGGAATGGGACAAAAAGGATAAAAATGGTACCAATGATACGAAACAGCTAGAAACATTAAATTCGGTGTGTACATTCCTCTAATTGCGTAGACACGTAAAATAGAGGGCTTTTTCAAAATTCGTACTTTTAAGGGATACAATTGGAAAAGAGGGATAAAAATGGTACCACACAAACTGCTGAAGTTGAAATCATGAAATTCGGTGTATAAATTCATCTGACTGTAAAGTAATTTTTCGAAATGTATCATTTTAGGCGGAGATAGGACGAAAGGGAATAAAAATGGTACCAACCAAAAGACAGTTAGAATAGTGAAATTTGTTGTGAACATTGCTCTGACTGTGTAGACGCGACAAATAAAGATATCTTCGAATATTTGTACCTGTAGGATGAAATTCAGTGTTTAAACTCGCCCGTCTGCATAGAAAAGCAAAATAAGAGCATTTCTCCAAATTCATACTTTTCGGGTCAAAATAAAACAATGAACTAAACTGGTACCAAGCAAACTGCGGTACATATGATGAAATTAGGTGTGTATGAACGCGAAACATAATGGTAATTCTTATCAAAATCGCACAGACACGTAGTCTGTAGCTGGAATAGAGTGATCAAAAACCCGGTTTTTCTCCAATGTCAGGTTTTTGGGTTTTTCGAAAACAGTGATTTAAAAAAAACAGCTGCCCGGTTTTCTTTTTATAAAAACCGGTAGGACCGGGTTTTTTTGTGTCTTCGTGAAAAAGTAAAAATTGCGGAAATTAATCATTTTAGGATAATTCCACAAAATGTTGACCCATTGTGCATACTCGTTCTTGGGGATAGGACAATTCTGATGTCATAATCAGATTCACTGAAATCTTTCGAAAGTGACTCCAAACATTCCTGCCAGAATTAGGATCATTTTGGTCAACAGCCAATAATTCATTTGACGATTTTTTAATAATATTTTATTTTATTTTTTAATAATATGTCAACGCATCATTACTACTATTATTCCCAAAATATCAGTTTAGAACAGTTGTGAACACCGTAAAAACAAAAATTTTGTCTTGCTGAAATCGTTTTGAAAAACAGCTATTATTTCTGATATCTTGTAGAGAACAAATTAAGCTAAAATATATAAAAATAAAAAATATGTCATAAGTTTGATGTTAAATTCAAGGGTTAATTTTGGACTCTTTGAGATACAAGGACGAGTATAATATACGTATACGGCTGGATCGCGGAAAAATGCTGTGGTCACCCCCAGGAATTATTATTTAATGATGATCTGCAAAATATTTCGTCCTTGGGCCAAACCGTCTGTGAGCTAAACTAAAAATAATCACTTATATTCTTATATATATAGCTGGTCGACATCCTCTGCGGCAAATGGTCAACGGCGTCGATTTTTCTTCATCCCATAAGATATTCATGTGAAATCTAGGACGAACATTGCCATTTTAGACTCACTGTATTGCTGTGTTCGTATTTTTTAGTTTATTTGCGGTCCCTAATAAAAAAACGTTTTATGATGCTAATGCTATATGTTATATCACCGAAACAGAGACTTTTTTGTAATATGCAAAACCGGTTCAGACCGACATAAAAACCCCGTGTTCCCGGTTTTCCAAAAACCGTGATTTTAAAAAACCCGACGGTCGGTCTAAGATGAAAACCTCGGTTGACCCGGATTTTGGTCTCGGGTTTGATCACACTAAGCTGGAATCAAGAAATTTCAAAGGGAAATCGGCCCTGAGGGAAATGTATCTCCCTAATGATGACTGACAATACACCTCATATTTAGGGCACATTTTTGAAGATTACTGCGTCATGTATACTTTTTGATTACAATTGCTTTATTATATTTATACATAGCAATGGACTATTATTATTATAATAATGAAGCATCACAATTTATATGAGACAGTGCACAAAGGTATCTCAATATCTCAAATAATCTCAATTTTCCTAATATGATACCTCATTTCTATATAAAGTCGACAGCCTCTAATCTGCCGGTAATACTGTGGAATGCACTCCGTGGTGGAGGGTATATAAGATAAGGGCCGGTCGCCGAATCTTTTTACTAGTTGAATTTATTCTATTTACTGTTACTGCCCTTGTTTTACAGTTTATTTTTTTTTCTAATATCTTTCCATTGTAAAGGGTGATTTTTTAGCTATTATCTTTTTGGCCACACTAGTTGAAACAGCCGACGCACGTTTCGTGTTTTGTTTTACTGTCAAACATCTTCAGTTATTCTATAATTTAACCATGAATCGTTTTACAAACGAACAACGCTTGGAAAATATTGAATTTTATTATCAAAATGCGTGCTCTGTTAAGAAAGTTCATCGCGCGCTCCCATTTTATGATCAGTTTAATCGAGCCACTGAAGCGGCTATTCAGGCTATTGTGACTAAAATTCGCGCCAAATTTACATTGTTGGACATTAAACCTCCAACACGCTTACGTAGAGTGCGAACTGAGGAAAATATCGCAGCTGTATCGGCCAGTGTTAATGATGACCATCAATTATCGATTCGTCGCCGTTCGTAGCAATTGGGCCTCTGTTATTCAAAAACGTGGAAATGCCAAAATTGAACTAAGCGGATGGACCATTTGAGGCGCAGTCAAGGTCTAAATTTTCATGAAATAATCTTCAAACATTAAATTATATGGACCGTACTATCGATTCAAATAAAGATTTCATGCATTTTTCTGAATTTTTGTGTTTTTTTTTTGAAAAACTTTACTATAGCTTTTAAAAAATCATCCTTTACATCTCTTGGGTAGCTGTTGATTTCAAATTTCTAGTTTGATTTTTGTTTTTAAGTTTCTTGGGCGAGGTCTGGCATTGTCTTGAGTTTCTACTACTCTATTCAAGGTTACTAGATAGTGATCGCTACATATTTCAGGCCCCGATTAATGCTGATATTTGTGCATTTTGCAATTGAGCTCTTCATATTAACATACTTATTTGTATGTAATCGGTCGATCATCATACTTGATTTGCTGAAAAATGGAAAATAAGGGTATCGAAATGGCGCCGTTTAAGCCTTCTAGAAATTTTGATTGCCCGATAACTATAAGTTAGTCTGAAAACTGAAACTAGATTTGTAATCTAGTAGGAAGATTGACAAAACATGAGTATAGTTTCCTCAAAGTCAGAGTCAATACTTCATTTGCTAGAAACGGAAACATTGTTTTCCTCAATTTTAGTTAAATTTGACTTATTCTAGTTCTTTTGTAAGTAAAATGAGAATGAGTACAAATTTACTTGTTTTGTGGAAAACATCAGCAAAATTATTCTCAATTTGAGTAAATATTTCTTTCGTTTGAGGAAAATGTCATCAATATTTGTCTTTGATGAAATTTTTTAGCTGGAGAAAAAATACAATTTTCCACAATTTGAATAAATGACGAATGAATGGGTTTCTCGTTCTATCGAAATAGTCAATATAAAAAAAACTCACTCACGGCAATATCCACATCATTGCATGTCGCCTGTGCTAATAGCTACAGCATGTACTGTACTACTTTGTAGTACTACAAAACCATATCATAATGTTAATATAATGGTGTTCTATCAAATATGATGCTTTTTATTGAATTTTATGACCAACGCCATACGACGACGACGAGGACAACACACGGTACAACCCAAACACACACACACACTCAAATACACAACTTCGTTTTCCCATAAAATCCTGCATGTCTGCAACGACGAGATGTTAACACTTCGACCAGGATAAGCATAAAAACCAATAAAACGGCCTCGAAGCGTACAAAAGACGAGACGACAACTTGAAGCTTAAGATACGCATTAAAAGGACCATCATTTTTAAGGTAACTTTAAGCCACGTCAAATGTTTAGGCTTATAAATGTCATAAAGTAGATATGTGGGCGCGGCAATGACGCCGACATATGTTAATATGACAGTAGCAGAGTTCTGGGGCGAAATGAGGGCATAATTGACGGCGGCAAAGTACAAATGTGGATGCAGCGGATACGGCGACATTTTAATATTAATGGCACCGTGGGACAGTTCCTATTGGACTTGAACGTAGTACAACTAGCTTCACAGGTTTATGTTTTTAATGATTCTTCAGCCTTGTGATATTCGTGTGTTTTCCTAACGCATTTCTATATTTCTATCTTTTATAGAATCCAAATTTATTTATAAATAAAAAACTTCACAATTCTTAAAACGGGGAAAATTCCAAAAAATGTGAAATTTTTAGAAAAATGACTGTCATTCCTTAGGATTGATCGTGGATTATAGGAAGAAAAAAATATTATTAGCGGCTACGTCCATGACTACTACTATTCAATGACTACCATTGTAATTTGTACCTTGGGTTTCGAGAATAATTGTTTGACTATTTTTTTAAATTTCTCATATTCTAGTGAATCGTACTTAGCGAATTTTTATAGTTATCTATTTATGGATTCTTTTGTATTTTTGAAGTCCACTTTCCAAATTTATAAACTTATTATATATATCTCTTTGATGGTTGGCAAGTACTGCTAAATAAGATAAAATCTGATGAAATATAAGAAAAAAAAGAAAGTCGTACCGTTAAAATTAATTTATTGCCCCGTAATCCATATTTGTATACCCTCACTCTACAGAGTAGGAGGGTATCTTCATTTGTGACAGAAAAAAAGTGTAACGCATTGAATGAGTGACTTAAGACCGCAAGTATGTTTGGACCAAATTCACGACTTTTTAAGCAGTTTGAGCCATGACCATCTGGCTGGCTGGTATACACGATAACACTCAAAAGTAGTTGATGAATGAATTCAAACTTTGCACATGGTAATATTTTTCCCAAACTTAGTCTAAGTTCGAAGTTGGGCGAAGTTGCAACGCCCTTCGGGTACCTCCCACACAAATGACTCACATTCCTATGTTCAATTTAAACTAATGTAACTTCCACACGGAACTTCGGAATCGGCTATATTTTGGTATTTGATAAAGTATTTATAATCACTTTAAGCGTATAAAATAAGGCGGGTATTGCCACGCCCTACCACACAAATCATACGTAAAATTAAAACTGTTATAACTTTTATAAGGATGATCGGAATACTATGAAATTTGATATTTGACAATGCTTTTACATATGTTGCACGTACGTAGAATATGGGCGATATTGCCACACCTCTTCTGGTACCTCCCACACATAACGTGATATAAACCTTGGTTAAAATAAAACCGATATAACTTCCATACGGGTAGTCAAAATCATTTGAAATTTGATATTTTAAAATATTTTCATAATCACTTTAAACCAAAAAAATATTTACGGTTTAGCCACACCCTCCCACACAATTGTCTATATCTAAGGTAAAATTAAATCCTTCATAACTTCTATACTGTTGCATGGAATCCACTATGACTTGATATTTGATCATGTTTTTGTTTTATAACTGTGGCAGCTAGGACTAAATGCCATGAACCTTCTAGTACCTTCCACACAAATCATCATTGTATTTATAATAATTTCCATAGATATGTTCTCTGAGAGTGAGGGTATATATAAGTCGGTTTAGCCGACTGACGTTTTCTTACTTTCAAACAATTTTCATGCATTTTGGCGCATATCATTTAATTTGTTGTTGAAAATTGATTGTCAATGTATGAGACTAAAAAATATAGCAAACATTTTCTTATCGGTAATTTGGGAATTGAGAATTTTTGAAAATAAAAAAATTTTGTATTGAAAAATTAGCAATTTTGAAAACGACCTGTTCGAAACGGGCAGTAAAAGTATATAAATTATGTCTTCTTTACGAAAAATAATAATAATTAGATCCACTAACAGAAAATAAAAACACTTCTACAAACGAAAACGATAAAAATAAGACCTTTTTGGAATCTTTGTTTTTAGAATTGTATAACTTCTGAATAAACCTAACTGTATGAAATATTTTATGGAATATTTAATTTTTTAGGCGAGTTTCTAACCGGGGATGTTAGGTTTGTAGTCGCACATTCCTTCCATCGGAAATACGCCATTCTTTAAAAAAGTTAATATTTCGACAATCTCTACATTTATTTTTTCATAGCCGTATACCAATGGATAAAAATGTACTCTTTCAAAATTCGAACTTTTAAGGGGTAAATGAGAACAGAGGAATACAAATGGTACCAAACAAACGGTTATAGCTTTGTATTTACTTGATATTTGGTAAGTTCAATCCTTTTATAGAGTGATAAAAAGTAGCATAAAAAGATCCATACTTTTAGGAGGTGAAATGTAAATATAAGATGGAATAACGAAATTCGGAATGTACATTCCTATGACGTGCAAAATCAAGGAAATTTGTTCTTTTGGGAAAACAGGAAAAAGGCGTTTAAAATTTGTACCAATCAAACTGGAATAATGAAAATCAGTGTATATTTCGCTCTGCTTGCGTATACTCGAAATATAATTTGATCTTTCGATCACATGGTGCACAAAATAAAAGCTTTCTCCAAATTCGTACTTTTAGGGACAAAATAGCATAAAAGTGTAGCTAGAATCGTAAAATTAAGTGTGTGAACGCGAAAGATAATAGATTTTCAAAGTACGTACTTTTAGAATAAAAAAGGAATGAACTTCGATAAGTAGTATGCTTCCTTGACTGTGTGAAAGGTTGGAATTGAAAGTGAGCGGAAGCGGTTCGAAGAGAAAACTTTCTTCCCTAACAACGAATGAAAATATCCGCAATAACATATCGGTATATATGTACGTTTCTTTGAAGATTTCTTCCATTCTGAAAATTTTTGATATAAATATATAGTTGATTTAATGACATATAGTGTTGATTTAGGACAATTTTTGATTTTCAAAACCATGTAGTTAAAAAATGGTGGAATGCTTTGCCATTCTTAGATATATTTTTATGTTTTTATTTTGATAAAATTTATTTTAGCTGGGTCAAAAGAAGTATCGATGTTTTTTGAACGATTGCTACTAAACCACTGGATCTACGTTTATAACGTTTGTAGCCCTTATATATTTAAGGTTTCAGTCGCCTCGTTCGGTTTTATACTTCAATGATAATAAACGTACCTTTGACGATAATTGTAATTTAAACAAAAAAGAATAAAATTATTTTTTTTTATTTTAAAACCGTTTAATTATGAAAAGCTGTGGTATGATTAGTCATTCTCCGATATAATTATCTTTTTGTGATAAAATATAGTTTAGCTCGTATATCGTCAAAAGAAAAAATATTTTTATAACCTACAGCACTTCCTGGGCTAGGGTATTATAAGTTAGTTTCGCCCCAAATGTTTGTAACACCAAGAAATAATCGAGCTAGACCCACCGAAGTATACCGATTTAGATATAGCCCCCATACAAATGTCGCTCCCGATTTCACTTTTTCCGCTCTTAAATCCACACATTGTACCCGTTTTGGGTATTGGCACAACATCTTATAATCGAACTAGAAACATCTATGGTGAAAGTGAGTAAGATAGGTTCAGATTTAGATATAGACCTCATACAAATGTTGCTCCCGAATGTTTAACCGATTTTGGCCAAATTTTACATATTATATTTCACCAATAAACAGACATGGTGAAAGCGGGTCACATCGTTCCAGGTTTCAATATACCCCCATACAAATGTCCTTTCCGATTTAACATTTTTTGTCAAACACATACATTTACAGGACGCAAAAATCCTTCCCGATTTCACTTTTTTACTGAATTGAATTGCAATGAGTATTGTTTGGGTGATGTCCATATGTCCATACTTTGAAATGACTTTGGTATACTACTGTATAATTTGTATTTGTCTGTCGGACAATTAGATCAATTACCATATTATTTACCATACTCGTTAAATTTGACTGAAGATGAATTTATAGCATATAAATTATATGAATATAATTTATATAATTTGTATGAACTACATAAAATTGCTCCCATGAAATACCTGGGTTTAGTAATCAAAGCGAGGTATATATGCAGGGAGTTGTGTAGGGTATTATATAGTCGGCCCCGCCCGACTTTAGCCTTTCCTTACTTGTTTTTAAATACGTTTTTTTCGATTTTCATTAACGATCGCTACTTAACCACTGTTTCTACGTGAGATATACTTTTGCAACATTATTTTATAAAATTAATTAATTTTTTAATTACCTTAAATTTAAAAAGGTATTACTCAGGCTTATATCTCAATAATAAAGGTACCTTTGACAATAATTGTAATAATTTTTATAAAAATAAATAAATAAATATAAAATCCAAAATATTCTGTGAAGTAATACCTTGAATAATACGAGTAATACCTTAAATTAAGGGTAATTATCACGGCTACAAATGTTGAATATGTATCTTTCACGTAGAAAAAAGTTGAAATATAAGCTGTTTTGCCAAATTTGAAGAAAGTCTGTCAAAGTTTGTGGTTTCTAGAGCGGAAAGAGTCAAATCGGAGGAGACATTTGTATGGGAGCTATATATAAATCTGAACCGATCTATCCTATTTTTACCAGAGCTGTTTCTAGTTGAAATATACGGCGTTTTGACAAATTGGAGGAAAGTATGCTGAAATATGTAGTTTCTAGAGCGGAAAAACTAAAATCGGAAGCAAAATTTGTATGGGAGCTATATCTAAATCTGAACCGATTTGCTTCAAATTAAATAGCGTTCCTCCTTATCCCATAAAACTTCGTTGTGCAAAGTTTCATTTAATTCTAACAACAATCGACTCAAAAAGTGATTCTAAGTCGATCGGTATAATAAACGATGGGTCTATCTCGATTCCTTTTGGGTGTTACAAACAAATGCACAAAGACATTTACGTTCAAATTCAAAATTTTGGTTTGAAACTTGAGACGACACTGACATTATATCGTTTTAAATTGTTTTTACATTGTTTTTACAATAAAAATTAATGAAACGTATTAGTGAACGGCATTTGAAACGATGTTAAGTTCAACGTCGCGGGTTCGGGAAAAAAATAAAAATATCTCTCGAAGTTGGCTATAATATTCCGTACGGCATTTGGGAATTTTTGTTTGGTGGCCCGGTCTAGAGTACAGCCGTGTTTATAAGTAAACCTTAAAAGAATACAATATTAACATTTTCGGATTGTTTACGGACATACTACCCTGATATTACGCCTTTATCGAAATTCCCCCGACTATGAACTCTTCACATCATCACAGTTATATTATTTTAATGTCTACATGGCAAAAACGATCACAAAACATTACTGTCCAAAAAATTTAATAACACCATAAAGCATCAGAGCATCATGCGTTGCATTTGGTGTTGGAGTTGTCGAGGGGTATAAAAAGGTGTCAAATGAAGCATGCATCCAGCCATCCATCCATGTGTGTAGGTGCGTGCTTGTCACACACTCACACAGCGACTGGCAGAGGAAAAAACACGAAATTTTATCGCCACCAACATGAGGCAATAAACATTGGACATCTGTCTAGGACCACTGCGGCTCGATGCATGAACATATGAATGTATGTGAAGTTTTTGATTGTGGACTTCCAGGCCTGTCTTCCCCCAAAAAAGTGGAGAAGAACAAGGCATCCATTAAATTATGACGCACATTTTATGGAATATCAAAAACATTACAGCTTGTTATTCTCTGCCGTTTATTAAGATTGTAAATATTTACGAGTTGATATTTTTTGTAATAGAATTACCACGACCACCGCGTAACAACGTTTCTATAATAAAATCATAAAGTGAGAAACAGAAAAAACCCTGCATACATGTGTACAACATACATACATACAGAGATACTGGCTTTTATGGAGGTTTTACATGAATTCTTGCAACAGTTACAAAATATGCTGATACATGTGTTCAGCCTGCTGATGGATTTATCTCACACCGGCTATAAATTGGCATTTCAGAGGAACCCGCATTTAAATTCAATTAAGTCGTTATCAAATTCTAACGATTCCGCAGAAAAAGTTTTAATTCAAAAGTATGTACATATGTACGTGAGTATATATACTATGAGTTGGATATCCACATCGCAGAATTGTATTTTTTTTAAACACGTGGTGTATAGTATAGTATATAGAGGTGGTTTTCGATTTAACTAAAAGCTTATGATATTTAAAAACCTGTAATGTACACATTACATGTACATAACAGAATATTGAAATATATTATATATATGGTGTGCATAATTTAAAGAAAATCGGGTACAATATGTGGTTTCTAGAGCGAAAAATGTCAAATCGGGAGCGACATGTGTATGGGGGCTATATCAAAATCTGAAACAATCTTACCCTCTTTCTGCATAGAAGTTTCTAGTTGGATTATAAGATATTGTGCCAAATTTAAAGAAATATGTGATTTCTAGAGCGGAAAAGTCAAATCTGGAGCGACTTTTGTATTGAGGCTATCTAATTCTGAACCGATATGCCTCAAATTAAATAGCGTTCGTCCTTGATCCACAACACTTACTTGTGCCAATTTTTTGTTAAGATCGGACTATAATTGCGACCTGTAATTTGATTACAACAATAGATGGACAGACGGACGGACATTGCTAAATCGATTCAAAAAAAGATTCTAAGTCGATCGGTATAATTTAAAATGGGTCTACCTCGCCATTTCACGAGTTATGACCAATTCAACAGTGAAAAACATACTACTTTTTTCAAAAGGTGTGTTCATTCAATCGCCTATAACTCCTGCATCAGCCATTTAGTCGGCACCAAATTTTTCCCATATTGCCCATTTTGACCCTAAAAGTACGAATATAGAAAAATATATGTATTTTTCGAGTCTATGTAGTCAGAGCGACGAATACAGCGAATTTCATGATTCTAACCGCAGCCTTTTTTGGTACTATTTTTATCCCCATTCTCGCCGTTTTGCTTGCACTAGTATAAATTTCGAAAATATTCTTTATATTGAGTGTATATACATTAAAATGAATGTACGCACCGAATTGTTTGATTCTAGCAGCTGTCATTTCGTCGGTACCAATTTTATCCCCTTTTGGCCATTTTGACCTTAAAAATACGAATATTAAAAATCTCTTAGTTTTTTGTATATATACAGTCAGAGCGGCGTATGTACCGAATTTCATGATTCTAACCGCAGAATTTCGAAAAATCCTTTATTTTATATCCTTCACATGAATGTTCGCACTAGATTTTATAATTTTAGGAACAGCCATTTAGTTAGTAAAATTGGTACCAACAAAATGGCTGTTGCTACCGATTTTTTTGAGTCTAGCAGCGTTTTATTATCAGAGTCTACTCAATTAAAGTGTTATATTCGTTTGTCTGAGGCGATCCAAAATCACTCAATTATTACGAGAAATATATAAACCACAAGAGTCTATAATTCGTCTCTGTATAGAAAAGCATGCAAAGCGCTTGTATCTAAAATATTTCTTATCTATGTTTTATAGAATTCATGTAATAATTGAGTGATTTTTTGATCGCCTCACACGAACGACGAACAAGCAGCCAAACCCTCATGATGTAAGATCAACAGTAGTCCATGACGACCTTAAATATGATAGCGGACAGAGTTACGCTGGGTTCCTGTGCTATTGCAGGGAACGGATCAGCTAATGATAATAAACTACCCATGCTGCTATGGTAGATCTAGCCAGGAAGACAAATTCTATACAAAAGTCATATATCAGTCATTACTAATACTACAGGCTGACGATGATCTCAAAAATAAACCCAAGACTCTCATAGACCTAGATAAAGCGATGAATGCCTAGGAATTTTCGCTTGTGCGAGTATGAGGAGGAAATCGAGACTTATCAAAACAAAGGCATCGGTGCTTCGATGATTTCGTTATCCTCTGTCTTGATTTACTAAAATGCCTCTCGCGCTATTCCTTTGTTATTGTTATACCCTACACCACTTCGTGGGCTAGGGTATTATAAGTTAGTTTCGCCCCAAATGTTTGTAACACCAAGAAGTAATCGAGCTAGACCCACCTTTAAGTAAACCGATCGGCTTAGAATCACCAGCTGAGTCGATTTAACGATGTCTGTCTGTCTGTCCGTCTGCTGTCCATCTAAGCTTGTTCGCACTCTACAGGTCGCAATTGTTGTCCGATTGTCATGAAACTTGGCAGAAGTTATTTTTTCTCGCCAATAACCATCGGTATTGAATTTGGAGGAAATCGGTTCAGATTTAGATATAGCCCCCATACAAACGTCGCTCCCGATATGACTTTTTCCGCCCTATAAAGCACATATAGTACCCGATTTTCTATAAATTTGGCACAACATCTTATAATCCAACTAGAAACATCTATGCAAAAATTGGGTAAGATCGGTTCAGATTTAGATATAGCCCCCATACAAATGTCGCTCCCGATTTGACATTTTCCGCTCTAGAAACGACATATTGTACCCGATTTTCTTTAAATTTTGCAGAACATCTTATAATCCAACTAGAAATACCTATGCAAAAATTGGGTAAGGTCGGTTCAGATTTAGATATAGCCCCCATACAAATGTCGCTCCCGATTTCACTTTTTCCGCTCTTAAATCCACACATTGTACCCGTCTTTCTTTAAAATTGGCACAACATCTTATAATCGAACTAGAAACATCTATGGTGAAAGTGGGTAAGATAGGTTCAGATTTAGATATAGACCTCATACAAATGTTGCTCCCGAATGTTTAACCGATTTTGGCCAAATTTTACATATTATATTTCACCAATAAACAGACATGGTGAAAGCGGGTCACATCGTTCCAGGTTTCAATATACCCCCATACAAATGTCCTTTCCGATTTAACATTTTTTGTCAAACACATACATTTACAGGATGCAAAAATCCTTCCCGATTTCACTTTTTTACCGAATTGAGTTGCAATGAGAATTGTTTGGTATACTACTGTATAATTTGTATTTGTCTGTCGGACAATTAGATCAATTACCATATTATTGACCATACTCGTTAAATTTGACTGAAGATGAATTTATAGCATATAAATTATATTAATATAATTTATATAATTTGTATGAACTACATAAAATTGCTCCCATGAAATACCTGGGTTTAGTAATCAAAGCGAGGTACATACGCAGGGAGTGGTGTAGGGTATTATATAGTCGGCCCCGCCCGACTTTAGCCTTTCCTTACTTGTCTTTAAAATAAATCTCTTTTTTATTACACTGTCCAACAGTCATATTACACTTGAACCAGATGATATACGTCGGAAACTATAGATGAAATGAAGTTATTTAACGTTTTTAGTTTCTCATTTCCCCATCCTGTTGCCCCTTAAAACGACTACAAAGTAACAAAGGACACAATTTTTCAAATAATATTTTAAATACTTATTAGCACCTTATGATACTGGTATAAATGCCAAATTAATTAAGAGAATATGTTCTAAAAATACTTCAAATTGCATGATAGAATATCTGTATTAGTTTAGCATTAGCAACTATTTCAAGTTATTCCTCTTAAAAAGTAAAATATGAAAAAACTAAATAAACTAAGGGGTAAACATAAAATGGTTGTTAATACTGAACTAATACAGATAGAAACATGCTATTTGAAGTATTTTTAACAGTTATCCTCCTCCTTAATTCGCCAATAATACCATTATTATAGGGTGCGAATAAGTATTTAAAATAATTTTTGATAAATTGTATCCTTTGCAGTCTTGTGTCCTAGAATGAGTAAATGAAAAACTTAAAACGCCAGTTAACTTCATTTAGCCTATAGTTTCATACGGTTAAATTGTAACGATCTTATATGCCGAATTTCATTGTTATAACATCAGTTGGGTTGGTATCAATGTTTATCCCCTTTTGCCCCGTTTCCTCGTGCAAAATGCGAATTCAAAAAATCCTTTTTTCGAATCTTCGAAGTCATGATTTTTTACTTTAGTCATGGTCTGTACCGTTTTTATCCCCGTTTCCGCGAGTTTTTAAAAATTCATTTATTTTACAAATCTACGCGGTCAGTGGAGTGTTCACACCCAAATTCATGATTTTTACTTCAGCCATATATTCTGTACCATATTTATCCCCCTTCCCATTTTACACCTTAAAAGTGCGAATTCAAAAAAAATAACCTTATTGTAAGTGTATACCAATTAGATGTACACACCAGCTTTCATGTCTGTAGTTGTAGTTGTTTGATTGGTAACATGTTTATCCCTTTTTATACTACCCCTTCACTGACTAAAATATGTCTTTGGTTGCTACCCCATTTTGCCCTTAAAAGTGGGGTCAATGAGAAATGTTTATATCGAATTTCATGATTCTAGCTGCAGTTGTTTGATCGTCACCATTTATATCCCCTTTTGCCCCTAAAAGTAAAATTTTTCGAAAATTCCAATCAGAGCAAGATATGGACTACGAATTTTGTGATTCTAGCTGCAGCCATTTGTTTTGCATCAAATTTATCCCCTTTTTGGTCATTTTGACCCTAAATGTACGAAAATCGCTTTGTTAGTATCTACTCTAGCCAGATCGAAGTATACGTCGAATTTCATTATTGTACATACAACCATTAGGTTGGTACCATTTTTATCCCCTTTCGTCCCCTACTTCTCTATAAATTTCTTGAAATTCCTTAATTAGAGGGATGTATAAACCGAATTGTGTGTTCCTGGCTGTTGTCGTTTGATTTGTACAAACATTTCACCACATAAAAGTACGTAAATGTAAATTGTAATATATATATATATATATATATATATATATATATATATATATATATATATATATATATATATATATATATATATATATATATAAAGGGTGATTTTTTAAGAGCTTGATAACTTTTTTAAAAAAAAAAACGCATAAAATTTGCAAAATCTCATCGGTTCTTTATTTGAAACGTTAGATTGGTCCATGACATTTACTTTTTGAAGATAATTTCATTTAAATGTTGACCGCGGCTGCGTCTTAGGTGGTCCATCCGCTTAGTCCAATTTTGGCATTTCCACGTTTTTGAGTAACAGAGACCCAATTGGTGCGAACGGCGACGAATCGAAAATTGGTGGTCATCATTAACACTGGCCGATACAGCTGCGATATTTTCTTCAGTTCGCACTCTACGTAAGCGTGTTGGTGGTTTAATGTCCAACAATGTAAATTTGGTGCGAAATGTAGTCACAATAGCCCGAATAGCCGCTTCAGTGGGTCGATTAAACTGACCATAAAATGGAAGCGCGCAATGAACTTTCTTAACAGAGCACGCATTTTGATATAAAATTCAATAATTTGCAAGCGTTGTTCGTTTGTAAGACGATTCATGATGAAATGTCAAAGCATACTGAGCATCTTTCTCTTTGACACCATGTCTGAAATCCCACGTGATCTGTCAAATACTAATGCATGAAAATCCTAACCTCAAAAAAATCACTCTTTATATATATATACATATATCTTATATATTGTATATTATATATATTATATTGTAATATATATATCTTATCGTAGATCTGTTCAGATTGAAACTGGGCGAAATCGGCCAAAAGGGAAAAAATTTCTCTCACAAGGGCTAAAAATACCCATAATATTTTAGAGTATTTCAGCATATTTTTTCAATATGTCTGCTTGTACTTACTTGATATTGGATTTACGCATTCCCCTATAATAAAAGCGTGCACCATAAAGTGATTTTTATTCATAGGGCTGAAATGGGGCAAAAAGGGATAAAAATGGTACATATCAAGCGGCAACAGCTAGAAACACGAAATACGGTGTGTACATTCCTCTGATTGCGTAGACACGTAATATAAACGGATTTTTCTAAATTTTTACTTTTTGGGGTTAAAATGGAAAAAGGGGATAAAAATAGTACCAACCAAATGAGAGCAGCTGGAGTCATGAAATTCGGCGTATACATTCATCTGACTGCATAGACACGCACAATAAAAAGATTTTTCAAATTCGTACTTTTTACTTTTACGCAAAAATTGGTTGAATCATGAAGATAGGTTATTTTGCACTATGTACGTAAGATAATCGATTTTCAAAATTTGTGCTTTTGCAATTAAAGTAGAATGGAAATACACCCAACTGTAGCACCCACTATTTACCAGTATTTATCGTATTTCAGCTTTGTTCTTCAAAATATAAATATAAGAATATTTTTTAATTTTTGAATTGACTTGAAGTATTATTTCGATATATATAGTGTAAACGCCTTATAAGCGTGCTTTGAAGTAATAAAAATATTATATTTATTTATAAAATTGTGTTTTCAATATTTTTATTTGTTTTGATTTGGCCATATTAAAAAATATATATATTCCTCTAATATTACTGCACTTCTACGAAAACGACAGCATGTGTGGAATGCAATCCATGGTGGAGGGTATATAAAGTTCGGCCTGGCCGAACTTAACGTCATTTTTAGTAGTTCTTGCTATTTAAGCGGGAAGAGCTTTATTTACAACTTTGGCGACCCCCACTGAATTTTGTTCGGCAAATTTTTGTTTGGCTATATTACAAAAATTAACACTTTCCTGTATTGTTACTACACTTCTACGAAAATCGACAGCCTCTGTGGAATGCAATCCATGCTGGAGGTTAAATAAAGTTCGGCCCGATCGAACTTAATGCCTTTTCTACTTGTTGTAAATAGAAAATATGTTTTCTAATTTCGTGAACCGTTTTTGCGATTGTATTTAGTTTGACGTGCAACATATTCCCATATAGGCCATTTAGTTGTTGTTGTTGGCCTTGACCAAGTTACGATAAGTAATTGCAGACCAGAATACTCGAATACTGGGTTACGATGAAAACAATGACCTTTCGGCATGCAGCCCACAATACAGGGTGTGACCTTTTTTATTGAGTCGGTAAGCTTATTAACAACCGTTTGCCTAGACACTCTCGATACAAAACGGCATATAAATCTGTCATGAGCAGTTTGTAATGTTTCGACCATTCTTTAGTGTTCAAAGCCTATCAAATCTTCAAATCTGTGATAAACAAATTTCTTAGGAAATACTTAAAACACACACACAACTATGCTTGCATGGATGTGGGGAATGGAGAAACTTTTCCAAAGCAGAGGAGAAGCAAAAAAACTCAAACAATACCAGTGGCAATCGTCTTTGGAACCTTTCAAATCCAACACAACAATTCTGTTTTATGTCTTATCAATGCGCGCCCATCTCTCGAATCAAATCTTATGAAAATGTGCTGCGTCTTCCAGTTTTTTCGAATTTATTTGTATTTTTTGTTTTGACTTGAGTTTGGTACATTTGTAGATGTTTTCTTTTTGTCTGTCTTCAGACAAATCACACAAATGGCTGCTTCATAGTCTTCCGTTGGCGTTTTACACTAAAAAGCCATAAAACTCTCATAAATTGATCGGGCATTTGAAGTTTCTGGCTGTGGATGGAGGGGCCGGGCCGCATGGTAAAAGGCTTCGCATGATTATAAACAGACCATTAACAGATAATACCCATTCGAAAATGACATTTCGGTCGGTGAAGTTTCCAATTCCAATTTCGATTGACTGGCTGACTGACTGACTGTCCGTACAATGAATGACCATGTACATGTGCTTGTGTCTGAGCCTTTTATTTTTTATTGATTTCTTGCCTCTTTTTTACGTTTTGCCTACGACCGAGAAAAAAAGACGGAGTAGAAAAAAAACGAATAAAATCCGAATTGTCGTTTATTGAGGAATTGTGATTTGTATGCGAATGGAAAAGTTTCGTTGTATCTCAGCGGTAGCCGCCCCTTACCCCACCCCCCAATCTAACGATGTAACATTGACCACAATCATTGGAGGACTTGGTTATTCCATCTGGAGTAATACATGCATACAAACATCTTTCTTAAGAAACTTGGTTGTCCTTTTCCTTGGGCCGTTGTTGTGTGTTTACAAGGAATTTAAGGACAAAGTTAGTTTTTTGTTTTGCGTTTTAAAAGCAAAATTGATTGATATTTTTGCTTTGGATTATTTAATGGATTTTCAGTTTATTAAATTTTGCTGAGGATAAAGTTTTGAAATTATTTTTGAATGACCAAATGAAGAAAGTTTTCTTTGTGGAAGTTACTCTCTATGTTGAATTTAATGTGAAAGCTTTCTAATCAAGTGGGAGAGATCTAGCAAAATCAGCATATTCCAAATTTTGTAAAAGATGAATAGAAATTCTGAGAAATGCATATGGAGGGTAGCAAGAACAACCATCTATTAAAAGAGAATTGGGTATGCTTTTTCTTTGATTCGGTGTGATATTAATCATTCAAAGGTGATATAGTTTTGGTGGAGAATTCATTCAAAAAGTCACTGGCGGCAACTGGTCACCGTTTGGTATAATATATACATGACTAGGAGAAAGATCATCTATATATATAAAAGAGTTGCGTTACTGACTGACTTATCATTGACCAGCCCCCAGACCAAACGGCTGAAGCTAGGGTCATGAAATTTTCAGGGTAGTTCCCAAATATGACGTTGACGTCGAAAGAAAGGGTTTTACGAAATTCGTACTTTTGGGGGGTAAAATGGCCCAAAAAGGGATAAACATCGAACCTTCGTCCTGACTAAACGGCAGTAGTTAGAAACATGAAAATCGGTGATTTTCTTGCACTGGCCATGCAGAAGAGCTACAAATCGAAATTTGTACTTTTAAGGGGCGAGCGGGACAAAAAGGGATAAAAATGGTACCAACTAAAGTATTACAGCTGGAATCGTGAAATTTGGTATGTAAATTCCTCTGACCATATAGAAACGAAGTAAAATTGGATTTGTCGAAATTTGTACTTTTAAGGGACGAGCGGGACAAAAAGGGATAAAAATGGCACCAACAAACGTATTACAGCTAGAATCGTGAAATTTGGTATGTAAATTCCTCTGACCATATATAAACGAAGTAAAATTGGATTTTTCGAAATCTGTACTTTTAAGGGGCGAGCGGGACAAAAAGGGATAAAAGTTGTACAAATAAATTATTACAGCTAGAATCGTGAAATTTGGTATGTAAATTCCTCTGACCATATAGAAACGAAGTAAAATTGGATTTTTTGAAATTTGTACTTTAAAGGGGCGAGCGGGATAAAAATGGTACCAACAAACGTATTACAGCTAGAATCGTGAAATTTGGCATGTAAATTCCTCTGACCATATATAAACGAAGTAAAATTGGATTTTTCGAAATCTGTACTTTAAAGGGGCGAACGGGACAAAAAGGGATACAAATTGTACCAACTAAATTATTACAGCAAGAATCGTGAAATTTGGTATGTAAATTCCTCTCACCATGTAGAAGCGCAGTAAAATTGGATTGTTCGAAATTTGTACTTTTTAGCGGGTAGGCGGAACAAAAAGGGTTCCAATTTAAGCATTGCAGCTATAGTCGTGAAAAATGTGTAAATTGTGTGTAAAGAGCAATATAAATGGATTTTTTCGAAATTTTCTTATAGGGGCTGAGCAACAAGGGATGAAAGTAGTACCGACCAAAGTATTGGAGCTATAGTGGTGAAATGTGGTGTGTAAGTTCCTATGACAACGTAGAAGCGCAAATCTAATTCGAATTTAAATTAAAATCGAATTTTTCCAATTTTGTACTTATAAACAATGAGCGGGATAAAAATAGTACCAACTAAAATATTTCAGGTATAGTCGTGAAATTTTGTGTTTAAATTTCTCTGACAACGTAGACTTGCAACATAAATGGATTTCTCCAAATTTGTACTTTTAAGTGGCGAGCGGACAAAAAGGGATAAAACTGGTACCAATTTTAGTATTACAGCTAGAATCGTGAAATTTAGTGTGTAAATTCCTCTGACCATATAGCAGCGCAGTAGTTTGATTTTTCGAAATTTGTACTTCTAAGGGTTGCGCGGGACGAAAAAGGATAAAAATGCTGTACAATCCTTTAAAGGGGAATCCAAAAACAATTTTCACTAAATTACTTCGAAAATTTACTTCTCTGGTCCAAAAGTATTTTTTAAAAAGGAATAGAAAGGAAATTTATTTACAATAGGTATGGTGACATTTATTAATTGGATACCGGCACTATCATTATCATAACTTGGATTTGCAGCGATTTTAAAAAGTCCCGAAAACCTTTAAGTAAATGATTCTTCCCGACGAATTAGAATTACAATTCACTTTTCAAGGCAACATTCCCGGTGAAATCAAACTTATTGTTTACAGACTTAAATAAAAAACAATTAAGGAAGGTTAAAGTCGGGCGTGGCCGACTATATGATACCCTACACTTAGTCATTATACCCTATGGTGTAGGATATAAAAAGGTCATTATATGTGAACCAGGTGATATACGATGTAGCTATAACAGGAGAATATATTACAAATTCCATACTTCTATCTGTACTTGTAAGACAATTTGAACACAAACTTTGAATGGGAGCTATATACAAATCTGAACCGATCTGACCTATGTTCAGCAAAGGTTTTCTAGTTGAAATATTAGACACTTTCCCAAATTGTATGGAGTGTTAAATATGTGGTTTCTAGAGCGGAAAGAATCAAATCGGGACCTATATACAATCTGAACCGATGTGACCCACTTTCGCTATAGTAACTTCTATTTGACACATTAGCTGATGTGGCGAATTAGAAGAAAATCTGTTCAAAAATGCTATTTCTAGAGCGGAAATAATCAGTTCAGTAGCGAAATTTGTAATGGAGCTATATATATATATATATATCTGAACTCATCTGAACCATTTTCAACAGAGCTGTTTTTAGTTGAAATATAAGTTGTTTTGCCAAATTTGAAGAAAATCTGTCAAACATAACACACCGCGCCAATATTTTAAAAGTAATTGAAATTACCTTCAAAACAAGGTGTAACACATTCAAATCGGTTAAGTATTTCACGATTACGGGCGATTGAATGAACACACCTTTTAAAAAAAATAGTATTTCTTTCACTGTTAAATTGGTCATAACTCGTGGAAAAAAATTAAATTTTGTTTCCTAAAATACGTATATAATAATTCAGTGAGAAGAATACATACACAAACGTTCTAAACTATCGCAGATATCGAGGTCAAAAACCGTACTGCTTGACATGGAATGACTTATATTTACTTCTGCTTTCTTTTTTTTTTTCAAAAATACGTATATAATACGGTTGACATGGAATAACTCATATTAATTATTGCTACGACGCACAGTGGAATATTTTCATACAAGCTGCCGCAAAAATTAGAAGGAATAGAGCTAGGACCATGAAGTTTGGCACACATCCCTTATAGCCTCATATTAGATCAAAAACAATTTTTTGTTTAAATCGGCCCACAACTACGCCTACCTCCCACGTAAGTTAAAATGAAAAACGTCATAAATTTGTTGTTTTAATATATGTATATGTTAATACAAATCATAACCAGTGATTTCATTTAAGTCCACAATTAAATGAAAATTTTCAGTGCCACGCCCAACACTAAAATAAAAATGTTATTTTTTCCGATTTCTGAAATTTTTGATAAAAGTTATTTTATTTTTATACACTCCACGAGAGCATTATGTCTTTGTGCATTTGTTTGTAACACCCAAAAGGAAACGAGATAGACCCATTGTTAATTATACCGATCGTCTTAGAACCAAATGAAATTTTGCACAACGACGTTTTTCGGGATAAGGACGAACGCTATTTAATTTGAAGAAAATCGGTTCAGATTTAGATATAGCCCCCATACGAATTTCACTCCCGATTTGACTCTTTTTACTCTAGATACCACATATTACAACAGATTTTCTTTAAAATTGACAAAACATCTTATATTGTAACTAGAAACACCTGTGGTAAAAATGTGTTGGATCGGTTCAGATTTATATATAGCTCCCATAAAAAATTTCTCTCCCGATTTGACTTTTTCCGCTCTAGAAACCACATAATGTATCAGATTGTCTTCAGATTTGGTAAAACATCTCATATTTCCACTAGACACACATGGTGAATATCGGTCAGATCGGTTCAGATTTATATAGCTCCCATACAAATTTCGCTCCCGATTTGACTTTTTCCGCTCTAGAAACCACATATTGTATCAGATTGTCTTCAGATTTGGTAAAACATCTTATATTCCCACTAGAAGATCCCATGGTGAATATCGGACAGATCGGTTCCCATACAAATTTCGCTCCCGATCTGACTTTTTCTGCTCTAGAAACCACATATTGTATCAGATTGTCTTCAGATTTGGCAAAACATCTTATATTTAAACTAAGAACATTTTCTTTAAATTTGGGACAACATCTTATAATCTAACTAAACAAAACTATGTTGAAAGTGGGTAAGATCGGTTCAGATTTAAATATAGCCTAATTTCGAATGTTGCTCCCATAAGTTTAACCGATTTTGGCCAAACTATACATTTTATATTTCACCTATTTCGTTCCAGGTTTCAATATACCCCCATACAAATGTCCTTTCCGATATAAAATTTTTTGTCAAACACATACATTTACAGGATACAAAAAACCTTCCCGTTTTCACATTTTTACCGAATTGAATTGTATTCGGATTGAAAGTGGAGTGTATCATAGAGTCGGCCCCGCCCGACTTTAGCCTTTCCTTACTGGTTTAATCGATGATAAACGGCTATTATAGCTTTTTAAATAGCTTAAGATTAATATAGGCCCAATATTTACATGGCATAAAACCTTACGTGACATAAAACCTTACATTCCTAATTTAGACAAATTTTCCAAAATACATTACTAGAGCACAACGAAGAAAGTATTGATTTATTTTTGGTTCAGAATGTTTTACCATTTCAGTAATTAAATCGATGAATAACTCAAGAGCTCCTATTTTCAACGAACTAAACGAAATTTCAATACGATATATGGTTTCCGAGATATATCCTAATAAAATAACCTCTATTATGATGCAATTTTCAACTATTTTAGCATTTATGAACTTTAAGCTTAAGTTAGCCGCGATATTGGCCAAATCTTTTAGAATATGCTTAATAGGAATGTTCTTTGCAAAATCCAATCGTTTTTGCCGTTTGCCGCTTATAATACACTGTGCGACGCCGACGAATGCAACTCAATGAGATGCTTGTGTGGCTATGTGTGCTTGCTGAAATGAGTTATACTTCTCATTCGTTTGGTAGAATTGTTGGGTATTTTATTGAAATATCACTTCTTATCATTCTGAAAAGATACATGTAGATTTTTCTGGAGTCAATTCAGTAACCAAGAGGAAAGCGATATCCTGACGAAGTAGCACATGTTTAGAGACTCTTCAAGCTAATTTGACGCTCCAAACATAGTCCCCTTGACCATGTCAAATTATGAAATTATTGCCGATTGCTAATATACAGGGTTTTCCAAGAAGAGGTGTTATTTTGAATCACCCGGTATTTCTGTAGCTATCACTTTTGAAGCTTTTACTCATTGACATTTGACAAGTAGAAACTACGCCATTACTAACAAGTAAGGAAAGGCTAAAGTCGGGCGAGGCCGACTTTATGATACACTCCACTTTCTATCCGAATACAATTTAATTCGGCGAAAAAGTGAAAACGGGAAGGTTTTTTGCATCCTGTAAATGTATGTGACAAAAAATGTTAAATCGGAAAGGACATTTGTATGAGGATATATTGAAACCTGGAACGAAATAGGTGAAATATAAAGTGTATAGTTTGGCCAAAATCAGTTAAACTTTTGGGAGCAACATTTGTATTTGGGCTATATTTAAATCTGAACCGCTCTTACCCACTTTCACCATAGTTTTGTTTAGTTGGATAAGATGCTGTGCCAATTTTAAAGAAAATTGGGTACAATATATGGTTTTTATAGCGCAAATCGGGAGCGATATTTGTGTGGGGGCTATATCTAAATCTGAACCGATCTTACCCAATTTCTGCATAGGTGTTTCTAGTTGGATTATAAGAAGTTGTGCCAAATTTAAAGAAAATCGGGTACAATATGTGGGTTCTAGAGCGAAAATGTCAAATCGGGGGCGTCGTTTGTTTGGGTGCTAACCAATTTTACCAATTTCTCCATAGGTGTTTCTACTTAGATTATAAGATGTTGTGCCAAATTTTAAGAAAATCGAGTACAATATGTGGCATTTAAAACGGAAAAAGTCAAATCGGGAGCGACATTTATATGGGGGCTATATCTAAATCTGAACCGATCTTACCCAATATCAGCATAGGTGTTTCTAGTAAGATTATAAGATGTTGTGTCAAATTTAAAGAAAATCGAGTAATATGTGGTTTCTAGAGCGGAAAATGTCAAATCGGGAGCGTCATTTGTATGGGGGCTATATCTAAATCTGAACCGATCTTACCCAATTTCTGCATAGGTGTTTCTAGTTAGATTATAGGATGTTGTGCCAAATTTAAAGAAAATCAAGTACAATATGTTGTTTCTAGAGCGGAAAAAATCAAATCGGGAGCGACATTTGTATGGGGGCTATATCTAAATCTGAACCGATTTGACCAATTTTCACCATAGACGTTCCTAGTTTAAATATAAGATGTTTTGTCAAATCTGAAGACAATCTGATACAATATGTGGTTTCTAGAGCGGAAAAAGTCAAGTCGGGAGCGAAATTTGTATGGGAGCTATATATAAATCTGAAGCGATCTAACACATTTTTACCACAGGTGTTTCTAGTTGAAGTATAAGATGTTTCGCCAATTTTAAAGTAAATCTGTTGTAATATGTGGTATCTAGAGTGAAAAGAGTCAAATCGGGAGTGAAATTCGTATGGGGGCTATATCTAAATCTGAACCGATTTCAAATTCAAATTAAATAGCGTTCGTCCTTGTCTCCAAAAACTTCATTGTGCAATGTTTCATTTAGTTATGTCTACAATTGCGAACTGTATCGTGATTACAAGAATAGATGGACAGACGGGCGGACGGGCGGACATTGCTAAATCGACTCAAAAAGTGATTCTAAGTCGATCGGTATAATTAACAAAGGGTCTATCTCGCCTCCTTTTGGGTATTACAAACAAATGCACAAAGACATAATACTCTCGTGGAGTGTATAAAAATGGAACGATACACGCTTCAACAACGCATTGAAATTTTTAAAATTCACTACAAAAATGGTGAAAATCTTGCAGTCACAGTTCACAAAACTAAAGCGTATTTGGGTCGTCGTGAAGCACCTTGTCGGACCGCAATACAGAAATTGGTGGAAAAATTGGAGCTGTTGGGACAAGTTAGTGATGTGAAGAATAAAACCCGTGCACGCCGCTGAAGAACAACTGCGAATATTGTTGAAGAAAACCCAGGTTTGTCATTCCTCTCGTAGATTCGAATTGGGCATTCCACAAATGTCATTATTCCGTATTATGCATAAAGATTTGTAAAGGCTTATAAAGTTTCGTCAACACAAGAATTCAAGCCGGCCGATCATCAACAACGTCGTCTTGTTGCTGATTGGGTCCTTGGCCCATTTCCACCTCCGTTGTTGACGTCAACAAGCAAAATTGTCGCATCTGGGGCTCGGAAAACACAAGAGTTATTGTTGAGAAGCCTATCCATCCTCACCGTGTGACTGTTTGGTGCGGTTTATTGTCCGGCGGGGTCATTGGGCCTTACTTTTTCGAAAATAAGGTTGGATCAACAGTTATGGTGAATGGATTGCGCTATCAAGAGATGATTAATGATTTTTTATGGTTGGAGTTGGATGGTATATGCAACGAAACCTTTGCTCTTTTACGGGAAAAGTTTCCGGTATGTGTTATCTCTCGAAGAGGTGATCACAATTGGCCACCGAGATGTTGTGATTTAAAACCTTGCGACTTCTTCCTTTGGGGCCACGTGAAAGATAAGGTATACGAAAACAGCCCAGTGTCGACTCAATAACTCATAGATAGAATTCGTGAGGCTATGGCAGCCACTTTGCTATTTGGTTATGGAAAATTTCATGAAAAGGATAGGGTCCTGTAAGCGTGTCGTGATGACCATTTGGCTGATGTTGTTTTTCATTATTAACGGCATACCTTCCTCTGTATTATGAAATAAACATCCGATCATTTATCTCAATGGCATCTTTCTTTGAATACGAAAATAACACCTCTTGTTGGAAAACCCTGTATTTTGCAAATGGTCTTACATATGTATGAGCGTCAATTAGTTTAGGAGATATTTGAGTTACAAGAAAAAATCATATTTATTATGGAGGTTGATTTCGTATTTTTAACATTGCAATCTCATTATTAGCCCGATTTTAAAATGGTTTCTATAGTTGGATTGCTTATATAAAGAGGTACAAAATGTGATAGTCCTGATAAGACCGACTTTTCGTAATTTTTATATGTTTCAATGATATTTTTCCTAAAAATATACCAGTTTTAAATTAAAAAAAATTGATGTAATTTTCTGTAATCGGGCACATTTAAAGCGAATATTTCACAATAATGAATGCCTAAAATTACGCCCCAAGCATGAGCCCTCAGCATATTTTAAACCAAGTGGTGATGGAACCTCTTGGTTGGATACCAAAGTAGGACTCATCTTGTCACATCTTTCCTTGTGGTGACAAATAATATAAAAAATTGTTTATATTTGAAACAAGGACGAAACGACTGTTATAGTCCTTATATTAAATGACAGCGTTTTCGTATCGCAGTTAAACCAAATGGTATTATCACCAACTTTGCAAAATGCATACGCGCGCGCTGGCTGTTGTTATTAATGAAACCACTATGACAACAAATCGTTACTCACTCCCTATGGAGTGTTTATTTAATTGTGGCAATTAGGTTTTATGCTCGTTTAAGCATGTATCTAATTATATAAATTACTTTTATTATTTTAACCCAAATACATTTAAGCGGTTTTGTTGCATGACAAATTAAATCAGTATGAATTTAATGGCGCTCACGCTTAGTTGTGCAAATGTTACTAAAGTGATGTCTGATGGATTCATAGAGCAAAATACGGGGAATTAGTTGAGCCAAAAACTAAACTAAAATCCAATGAATATCGAATGTATGGTGGCGAAGTTGTTATGATTACCTAGAGAATCCTACAAAACATTCTAATATCTTTATAAAATAGTTGCGTTACTGACTGATTTATCATTAACCAGCGCCCAGACTATACGGCTAAAGGCAGTGTAGTTCCCAAATATGACGTATACGCTGAAATTCGTACTTTTAGGGGGTAAAATGGGACAAAAAGGTATAAACATCAAACCTTCGTCCTGACTAAACGGCAGTAGCTAGAAACATGAAATTTGGTGTGTTTCTTGACTTACCATGCTGATGAGCTACAAATAGGACTTTTACGAAATTTGTACTTTTAAGGGAAGAAAGAGACAAAAAGGGATAAAAATTGAAGTTAAAATATTTAAATATTATTTTAAATTTTAAATTTTTCTGACAACGTAGATTGATTGAAAATTTGTACTTTTAAGGGTTGCGTGGCACAAAAAGGGATAAAAATGGTACCAACTAAAGTATTGCACCCATTGTCGTGCAATTTGGTGTTAATCTCCTCCGACAACGTAGAAGCGCAAATCTAAATGGAATTTTCGAAATTTTGAACTTATTGGGGGTGAGCGGGACAAAAAGGGATATAAATGGTACAAATTAAAGTATTGCAGCTATAGTCGTGAAATTTCTTGTGTAAATTCCGCTGACAACATAGAAGCGCAAATATGAACGGATTTTTCGAAATTTGAATTTATTCGGGGTGAATGGGACGAAAAGGGATAAAAATGGTACCAACTAAAGTATTGCAGCCACAGTCGTGAAATTTGGTGTGTAAATTCTTATTGAGTTTTAATACCTTTTCTTTTATTTTGTCGGCAAATAATTCAATATTCGTTAATATTAGCCAATATCAGAGATACAAGCCGACAAGCCGCCGCATGGGTCTGCACGAGCCGCGCCGCCGATTTCATCGACTCATTATCCCATACAATTATTTTTTGGAAAATTTATAATATATATTTATAATATATATATATAATAGCTTTTCATGTGAGGCATATTTGACCAGACATATTGAATATCATAATATTGAATAACATATTGAATATCATAAAGAAGGGTAAAGCTCTACCTACTTTGACACACCAAAGAAGCACAATAGTGTAGCTGTTGTTTATTGCTACTTTCAAATCAAAAAACAATCATTCAACATTCTATCTACAACAACATCTACTGAGATACCAAATTCAAGGAAAGATCCATATATTTCACAGTAATAGGTTGTCTGAGTAGGCAGTTGTATATTATTTTGTAATTTTAAATGGGTTGTCTATTTTGGTAGTAAGATTTGACGGAGTTCTAAATCTCGGCGGCGTGGTTGAAGTCGACATGAACCGATCAAATGGGCGGTGTGGTTGAAGTCGATATGAAACGTGCGGCGCACAGTGGTCAATTTCGCGAGATAGCGGTCAAAACTCTATAACTTTTGGCCGGATTGGTATTTTTTTTACGCAAATTGTTTTGTTCAATAGGAGGGACTTTAAGCTTCAATTTGCGTGTTCAAACGTAAAAATCGACTGATAGGAACGTAAGTAATGTGGAGTTAAAAATGCATTTTAATTTTTTGTTGAGTTTCCATGTAAAAGTTGAATATTTTGACATTTTAAATAGGTATATTTTTTATAATTTCTTATTTTCTTCAATCGTATTTTACAACCAATACTTATTTATTATTCCTAAACTTAATTTTGGTCAGAAAATGCCAACATTTGGCCCCTGACATTTATTTAGTCTCAATATTCACAGGGGCCAAAGGTTGGTTTTAGTGGAAGAAAGCTAATTCTTGTGAGGATTAAACTGAAAAATAACACTGAAATTCCCAACAATATCAATACCATTTGTATATATTATATACAGAACACAACATCGATAAAATTTTAAGTAAACTTTTACTATTGATTTAAAGTGCACATATTTTATTTAAATGTATTAATAAAAATTTATACTAAAATTAGAAACAAATTATAATCTTTAAACTAGTGTTAATTAAACAATATTAGTAAAAATTTCTTCCAAATAGCTTTGATTTTCATTTTGCAGTAGTTGTTTAGCTTCTTCATCTAACTCTAATGAGGTTGATTTCCATTTTTGTCGAATACTAGACATATATGGGTCTGATGTGCACAACAAAATATTAATAAGATCTTCATTAGTACAATATCTGGAAATTTTTCTTGTATTGTGCTCGCGAAAGAATCTGTAGTCTTTGTTCCTTTTTTCTTGCGCTTCTTCTGAGAGATCTCCAATTATATATAATTATATAATTCACTATTAAAAACTGCACTTTCAAAATATTGACTTGTACTTTTCGCGTTCGTCGACACTTGTTGAATGAGTAAAATCGATCAATGCACATCTATTTATACTGTGTATTGTTCACTATTTTACTGACAGGTACTTGTAAATGGGTGCATATTTTTTTTACCGTCGCTATATACCTGTTTCACCATGTGTGAGGTTTAAATTTTCCGAATAATGACCACCCCTAAATGTGAAAAACCCAAATAATTAAAAGTTACTTTGCTTACTATGGGGTTTTCAGTTGGCTACCTGTTTTTTACAGAAATTCAACGCACATTTAGGGGTCGTCATTATTCGCAAATGTATTTAAAACAGGTATTCTGAACGGACCTGATATTCGGAAATTGATCAAAAGTGAAGAAAAAACAACCTACGAAGAAAACAAGATCATCAGAACCACAAGCGTCAACTTCTGCAAGCATGGATATTGCCAATAATTGAAAAATGTTCTGAATTTGGTTTTTATGCATATTATTATTGCGTATTAATTGCATATTATTTTATTTTCATAAAGTTTTTATAAATATTTTTTTTTGCATGATAATTTTTTAATTTTTATTTTTATTTTATTTTTTGAAATTGCGAATAAAAGCGAAACGCGTGCATCGATTTTCATGATCTTTGTCTCATTTTGTTCATAGGTTATGTGACTTTGCGAAAAAGTAACTACACTTGAAACTTATTTCCGTTTTGTATTTTTTATGAATTTAAAAAAAATGTTCTTCATTATACCCTACACCACTTCGTGGTCTAGGGTATTATAAGTTAGTTTTCCGCCAAATGTTTGTAACACCAAGAAATAATTGAGCTAGACCCACCTTTAAGTATACGGATCGGCTTAGAATCGCCAGCTGAGTCGATTAAACGATGTCTGTCTGTCCGTCTGTCCGTCCGTCCGTCCGTCTGCTGTCCATCTAAGCTTGTTCGCACTCTACAGGTCGCAATTGTTGTCCGATTGTCATGAAATTTGGTAGAAGTTATTTTTTCTGGCCAAGGACCATTGGTATTGAATTTGGAGGAAATCGGTTCAGATTTAGATATAGCCCCCATACAAATGTCGGTCCCGATTTGACATTTTCCGCTCTAGAAACGACATATTGTACCCGATTTTCTTTAAATTTGGTACAACATCTTATAATCTGACTAGAAACACCTATGCCGCAATTGGGTAAGATCGGTTCAGATTTAGATATAGCCCCCATACAAATGTCGCTCCCTATTTCACTTTTTCCGCTTTAGAAACCACATATTGTACCCGATTTTCTTTAAAATTGGTACAACATCTTATAATCCAACTAGAAACACGTATGCAAAAATTGGGTAAGATCGGTTCAGATTTAGATATAGCCCCCATACAAATGTCGCTCCCGATTTGACATTTTCCGTTCTAGAAACGACATATTGTACCCGGTTTTCTTTAAATTTTGCAGAACATCTTATAATCCAACTAGAAACACGTATGCAAAAATTGGGTAAGATCGGTTCAGATTTAGATATAGCCCCCATACAAATGTCGCTCCCGATTTGACATTTTCCGCTCTAGAAACGACATATTGTACCCGATTTTCTTTAAATTTTGCAGAACATCTTATAATCGAACTAGAAACACGTATGCAAAAATTGGGTAAGATCGGTTCAGATTTAGATATAGCCCCCATACAAATGTCGCTCCCGATTTGACTTTTTCCACTCTAAAATCAAGATATTGTACCCGTTTTTCTTTAAAATTGGCACAACTTCTTATAATCCAATTAAAAAACAATGGTGAAAGTGGGTAAGATATGCTAGAATCCACTATTTTGTGAGGGTCGGAAAAAAATGGGGTGGTGGAGCGAGTGTAAGTGGGCGCTCATCGTGGTCAAAAGTGAGGGAAAAGGGGTAAAGACACACAAAAAGCCCCAAAACTGCCTCGGAGTCGTCCCCAGAAGGGTTAAATGTAAGACCGACCACCATTAATTTTCCCTTCCCAACATTATGTTCGAACACATATAGCCCCTATCTCACTTGTTAGGGGGCTCCTATACAAAAATTATTTTTTTATATATTTTGTTCCCACCGCTCTTACTGGCCCAATGAGGCCGCTAGTGGAGTCAAATGTATGGCCGACCCCCAATATTTTATCAACCCCCGCATTTTCTCCGAACATACTTACCTCCTATCCTTAGGGTGGTCCCCATATGATTTTTATACCCTACACCACTTCGTGGGCTAGGGTATTATAAGTTAGTTTTCCGCCAAATGTTTGTAACACCAAGAAATAATTGAGCTAGACCCACCTTTAAGTATACGGATCGGCTTAGAATCGCCAGCTGAGTCGATTTAACGATGTCTGTCTGTCCGTCTGTCCGTCCGTCCGTCTGCTGTCCATCTAAGCTTGTTCGCACTCTACAGGTCGCAATTGTTGTCCGTTTGTCATGAAACTTAGCTGAAGTTATTTTTTCTGGGCAAGGACCATTGGTATTGAATTTGGATGAAATCGGTTCAGATTTAGATATAGCCCCCATACAAATGTCGCTCCCGATTTGACATTTTCCACCTTAGAAACCACATATTGTACCCGATTTTCTTTACATTTGGTACAACATCTCATAATCCAACTAGAAACACCTATGCTGAAATTGGGTAAGATCGGTTCAGATTTAGATATAGCCCCCATACAAATGTCGCTCCCGATTTCACTTTTTCCGCTCTAGAAACGATATATTGTACCCGATTTTCTTTAAATTTTGCAGAACATCTTATAATCGAACTAGAAACACGTATGAAAAAATTGGGTAAGATCGGTTCAGATTTAGATATAGCCCCCATACATATGTCGCTCCCGATTTGACATTTTCCGCTCTAGAAACAACATATTGTACCCGATTTTCTTTAAATTTTGCAGAACATCTTATAATCCAACTAGAAACACGTATGCCAAAATTGGGTAAGATAGGTTCAGATTTAGATATATCCCCCATACAAATGTCGCTCCCGATTTGACATTTTCCGCTCTAAAATCCACATATTGTGCCCGATTTTCTTTAAAATTGGCACAACATCTTATAATCGAACTAGAAACACGTATGCAAAAATTGGGTAAGATCGGTTCAGATTAAGATATAGCCCCCATACATATGTCGCTCCCGATTTAACATTTTCCGCTCTAGAAACGACATATTGTACCCGATTTTCTTTAAATTTTGCAGAACATCTTATAATCCAACTAGAAACACGTATGCAAAAATTGGGTAAGATCGGTTCAGATTTAGATATAGCCCCCATACAAATGTCGCTCCCGATTTCACATTTTCCGCTTTAGAAACCACATATTGTACCCGTTTTTCTTTAAAATTGGCACAACATCTTATAATCCAACTAAAAAACGTATGGTGAAAGTGAGTAAGATCGGTTCATACAAATGTTGCTCCCGAATGTTTAACCGATTTTGGCCAAATTTTACATATTATATTTCACCAATAAACAGACATGGTGAAAGCGGTTCACATCGTTCCAGGTTTCAATATACCCCTATACAAATGTCCTTTCCGATTTAACATTTTTTGTCAAACACATACATTTACAGGATGCAAAAATCCTTCCCGATTTCAATTTTTTACCGAATTGAATTGCAATGAGAATTGTTTGGGTGATGCCCATATGTCCATACTTTGGTATGACTTTGGTTAACTACTTTATAATTTGTATTTGTCTGTCGGACAATTGGATCAATTACCATATTATTTACCATATTCGTTAAATTTGACTAAAGATGAATTTATAGCATATAAATTATATGAATATAATTTATATAATTTGTATGAACTACATAAAATTGCTCCTATGAAATACCTGGGTTTAGTAATCAAAGCGAGGTACATACTCAGCGAGTGGTGTAGGGTATTATATAGTCGGCCCCGCCCGACTTTAGCCTTTCCTTACTTGTTTTTTATTGGAAACTTATTTTTAACTTGTAAACTGTTGCTTGTATAGGAAAACAATACATGAACATATTAAGGGAATTGTAATTCTTAATTTTTTAAAATTTATTTCAACTAAATCGGGCTAGTGGCTGTCGAGCTATGTCAAACAACAGGGCCTAAAACGTGATAAATTCCCCTATACGATAGTACTAACTTCAAATCGATATTAAAAATATTTCGGCAGGTAAGAAGACAAAACGAATGATGCAGAAATTTCACATACTGTTCTCAGAATTGAGTTGGCAAATCATGTGTTGTACTGTGTAATGATTATTTATTATTATGACTTTGGATGATATGTACGTCAATCGTTTCGTTTGTTTTCGTGCACTGGATAGCACTATGTTGTGACAGTGCTGTTGTCTCTTTCATTTTTGTGATTCATTCTCGTTTCTAATGTTCTCTTCGTTGTGTTCTGTCGTTAATGTTGGTAAAAATTGAATTTAATGTTCTATTTGGTTTGTAAGCAAAGCGAATGTTGTCAGATTCTATTGTCATTTTTGTCAAAATTTTGATACACCCTTCTATGTGGACTAGGTCCAAATATGGGCCAAATTCTCCTAATTTCAACAGAATTATTTTTTGGGTCAATAAGAACTCTTGTACAAAATTTCATCAAAATATATGCATAATAGCCACTTTCACATACAAATAACTTCTCAAAAAATATGACGTGCATTTGTACCGAATATCTTACCTTGGGTCAGAAAAATTGCTGTAGCTCAAAAAGTGCAGTCCCGATGCATGGACATGTATATATAGGAATGTAGGGGAGGGTTAGGACTACAAAATAGTAAATTTGTGTTTTGACTCAGCTTGACTCACAGGAGTTGTGCTCCATGAAGTAGGAAATTTCCGATAAATTAGACCTTTTTTAAAAAAAATATTTAAATTGTTCTGCAAACAGTAGAGCTTCAATTTTTTCTTCCAGTGATAGGAAATAAGTTAAGTTACAACACAAAATTTATTTCGTCCAAAAATCTTGAAAAACAAAAAAGTTATGATCATTTCAACTTTAAAAATGAACTAAAAATATCATAAATTCTGAAAAAGCCCATTTTGGACCACCCTGTTCTCAGTGAAATAGTTAAAATAGAGTTCTAATTTTTTGGCACCCGAGGTTTACTACTGTCTACTTTCATATAAGTCTAATAACTTTAAAATCGGAGAACAAAAACCAAAAGGAGTTTTGGCCGCTATCTCAAAATAATGACCACAGTGCGGCGGCTTGTCGGCTTAAAATCGGTCGGCTCTGACCATGTAGAAGCGCAGTAAAATTAAATTTGTCTAGATTTGTTCATTTAAGGGGTGCGTGCGAAGCAGCGGGTACTGCTAGTTCATTATATATTTCTCTGAACCCCATCAACTTGAAAATGACTTCCATCGTTTAGGATGAAAAAAATGGTGCGAAATTGAAAACTGGCGTTGGATTTTTCGGCAAGAATTCCAATTGTTAAATAATAAAGCATATCTATTACACAATAAATAAATTCCTCTGTCCGCTGAGTTGCACGAAAGTAGCGATCTACTAAAATGAACGCTACATGTATGAACTTCCTGCATCCAAAATAACACACCAAATGTGTAGATCTTTGTATTTAATTAGTACCTATTATTGAATAGACATATTCATATCGCACTGAAGTCTGAAACTAGAATCAACATCATTGGTGCTGGTATAGCGCCGTACTTGTTGCCATGTAAATGAAATTGACTCCCCTGTCCAATTGTCTCCAAATTCGCATCACATCGAGTCTGAAGCAATTATCAAAAGTTATTCTTGAATTTATTTCGGTACAAATTTTCAAGTGTACTTTTCGATGATGCGAAGCACAAGTTAAGCCACTTAAAGTATAAAGTAAATGATGAACAATACCCAACTGCACACACAAACACACACGCACACACTCGCACTCATTCACGGATAAACTTTAAACATAAAACAGAGCCGATTTGATACTCGACGAAATAAGTGGACACTTGAATTGAATTGTACTCATATTCAACTGACTTTTAAAGTAAAGCACACCCGGACACATACTTGTGCACCCGTATTGTATGTATATGCGAAAGTATAAGTGGCGGGATTTTGGAGGCCTTCTCCGAGGAGGCCTTTCAAAGATTTAACGGTGGTGTGGAAACAGTCGCCAAAAAAACTGTAGAAATTATATCTGACATGAAAAACCCCATAAAAGTAGGGAAAAGATACATTTAAAGTGTGCTCCCCTAGTTTATTTAATTTATTCATATTTTACTTGTTAAGGGGGAAACATTAAATGGTATTTAATGCTAAACTAGTATATATTCCCCTTTTTAAGTTGACACTTATAGCTGTATTGTAGGGTGCGAAGTATTTAAAAAAAATGTTTGAAACTTTTCAGCCCTTTAAAGGGCAACAGGGTGACGGAATGAAAAACTGAAAAAGCTACTTAAATCTAAAATAGTAATTTGGAAAGCTCTTATTAGATAGCACTCATACACAGTCACAATACGCTTGTCGAATTACTCTATTTTAACTGAACGCCCTACGTATGTTTAATTTTTATCATTTTCTACCAGATTCGAACAAAAAAATACAACCGCAGAGGCCTCGATATCATGTTTCTGATGCAGCCGGCCGTTTTATAACTTTTTGCACCTCTTTCCCGAAAAGTACACATTTTGAAAAGTCACTAAAAGTTTTTTTTGTTTCTCCCCTAAAATCATGTACTTTATTTGGTACCACGTTTAGCCATTTTCGTCCAGCATCCTCCTTATAAGAAAAATAAATAAGGAAAGGCTAAAGTCGGGCGGGGCCGACTATATAATACCCTCCACTTTCTATCCGAATATAATTCATTTCGGTAAAAAAGGGAAAACGGGAGGAATTTTTGCATGTTTCCTAATCATAGACTGATATTACTTGACCCAATTTGCCAAATCGAGCAGAATATTTGTATCGGGGCAATAGGTTCTTCCAGTTCAAGTATAATGTGTTATGCTCAATTTGAAGAAATTCGGTGAAAATATTTGGTTTAAAGTTAAGACGGGAGAGAAAATTGTATGGGAGCTATCTGAACCGATCAGCGCTTTTTCACCATGAGTGTTTCTAGTTGAAATATAAGGTATTTTGCAATATTTGAAGAAAATCAGTTAAAATATGTGGTTTTAGAGTCAAATCGAGAATGAAATTTGACTAGGAGCTATATATAAATCTGAACCGATCTGACCCATTTTAACTATGGGTGTTTCTAGTGGAAGTGTAAGATATTCTGTCAAATTTGAAGAAGACATGTTAGAATTAGGGTTTGGGGTTTCCCGGACTTTTTTCATTTCATCATCCCCGGGAATCCCGGGAATTCCCGGGAAAAAGTAATTTATTTTAGGTATGTCCAATATGGTTTAAAATAACAATATTTAGTAACGGATGTGCTTTTTAAAAATACTGTCATATTACAAATTAAAAGCGAATGTGTTTGTCAAAATATTTTACATTTTACAAATATTTTATTCTAGACTAATTGTCGTCATAAAATTGGAACGTCTTTAAGTTAGAAGACTCATTCGTCTAGAGACGAAAATATTTAACAGCAACGGGGGGAAATATTCTAAACTGTAAAAGCAATAGAAACGTTTTAAAAAATTAATATTAATTAAATAAATTCATAAAAAATTGAAATAGTCCAGTCATTAATTCTTACAAAAGGTCATATATATATACCGTAGGATATACATATTTCTATTCCTATTAGATTTCTCTCGAAAGTTTCCAGGTGAACAATTTTAATGTTTTCCCTATTTTTATACCATTTCTTACTGGCTTCATATGTAAAATAAATTCTTCATTAATAATATTTTCACCTTTTATCTCGTAGATTCTTCTGGTAAAACAAGAAATTTAAAGTTAAACCAGATAGCACGAGGGGTTAAAATACTTACACACACTACACTATGTCAGGCATAGTATTATCAGTATGATATTTTCGATTTATAAAGGGTGATTTTTTAGCAAGACTGGTTTAAACAGCTGACGCACGTTTCGTGTTTTGTTTCACTGTCAAACATCTTCAGTTTGGTCTATAATTTAACCATGAATCGTATTACAAACGAACAACGTTTGCAAATTATTGAATTTTATTATCAAAATGAGTGCTCTGTTAAGAAAGTTCATCGCTCGCTTCCATTTTATGGTCAGTTTAATCGACCCACTGAAGCGGCTATTCGGGCTATTGTGACTAAATTTCGCACCAAATTTACATTGTTGGACACTAAACCACCAACACGCTTACGTAGAGTGCGAACTGAAAAAAAATATCGCAGCTGTATCGGCCAGTGTTAATGATGACCATCAATTAACAATTCGTCGCTGTTCGCAGCAATTGGGCCTCTGTTATTCAAAAACGTGGGAATGCCAAAATTGGACTAAGCGGATGGACCATTTGAGGCGCTGTCAAGGTCAACATTTGCATGAAATAATCTTCAAACGTTAAATTATATGGACCGTACTATCGATTCAAATAAAGATTTCATGCATTTTTCTGAATTTTATGTGTTTTTTTTTTTTTGAAACACTTTCCTATAGTTTTCAAAAAATCACCATTTATTAAAAATCCTGCATATATCCTAATAAAAAGTGTGTATTCCCCTAGCTGTGTTTCGCAAAAAATAATATGTAATATGATGTAAAGAAATGTTCATTACTATTATCAATAATGTAAATATATGAATTTAAAATATAATTAAATATATAAAATATAATTAAATATATAAAATATAATTAAATATATAAAAAATAATTTCCCAATTGTACAGTAAAACTAAATTAGTGCTCAAAATAATCAATAAAATATTTTTTAATATTTCCCGTATTCCAGGGAAATTTAAAATTTTTTCCCGGGAATTTGCACCACAGTTTGAATATAAGTGGTCTTGCTAAATTTGAAGATAATCTGATAAAATATGTGGTTTCTAGAGCGGAAAAACTCAAATTGGGAACGATATTCGTATGGGAGCTATATATAAATCTGAACCGATCTAACACATTTTCGCCGCAGATATTTCTAGTTGAAATGTAAGATGTTTTGCCAATTTTGAAGAAAATCTGTTCAAATACGTGGTATCTATAGTGGAAAGAGTCAAATCGGGAGTGAAATTCGTATGGCAGCTACATCTAAATCTGAACCCATTTTCGTCCTTATCCCGATTATTAACAATGGGTCTATCTCGCTTCCTTTTAGGTGTTACAAACAAATGCACAAAGACATAATACTCTCCTGGAGTGTATAAATACATCTATCATCAACACTTTAAAGTTTCAAAAAAATAATTAAAATAAAATAAATTAAATTGTAAAAACTTAAAAAATATAACGAGGTCTGCCAAGTATTTCAGGAATTGCAGGCGATTGAATAAACACATACACAAACTTTCAAAACAATCACAACTATCGAGGTAACAGAACTGTACCCCTTGACATGGGATGACTTTAGTAAGCGACAATGTTAAAAAATATTTGTTTTATTAGGAGTAACAAATTTACTCTTTTTCTAAGGTTTTTACTATTGCTGCTTGTTATTTCCGCTTAAAATTAATTTAAGTTCAGACTTCCTTGTGAAAGCAGGCCCTTTTTAGCAGGCCTTTGAAAATCGTTTCACGTCGTCGGCAACGTACAATATACGAATGAAGGGATGTGAACAAATATAAGTGTATCAGTATGCATACATCCAATAGACTAACATCTATACGAGGATAGATTGAAATCTTTCGGAACTTAAAGTGAACTGAAAACGCTGTCTAGTTGTACATTAGGACGATTTTTTCAATATTTTCAAAATTGTCCAACGACACCAACAATTAATGATATTACCAGTAATGATATAACCAATTTCTTCCATCTGGGTGATATGCTGATATTAATATGAGTTGCCAAAAACGGGTATGTTTTGAAACTATGAATTTCTACCAAATTCTGCGCTTCTGTAAAAGTGGCTGCTCAAAAATTTTTACGAAAAACGGTAAAAGGATTGTGGATTATAACAACTCGTCAAAGACCGAGTTTTTAGGACGGGATATACTGTTTGTCGTTAACCTTGAAATATCCACCTGAGACATCAAAAAATTCTAAGACGATCTAGTCATGTCCGTCAGTCACCTTGTTCACAGAAATGTATAGAGTCATTTCTGAACCTATCATCACACCATTCCGAATTTTTGATATTTTTTAGAGAATAAATAAATAAAATACATAAAAAATTATATATATTTTTTCATGATATTCACGGATTACGTTTTTAATTTTTGGTGTCTTTGAGGCTTAGATTCGGAAATTGCTGCGGTCACCCCCAGAAATGAAGATTGGATTGTTTAATGACGATCTGCAAAAAAATTCCGTCGCTGGGTCAAGCCGTCTGTGGCTAAACGCTACTGAAAACACATCGAAAAATCACGTTTTTCCTGTGTAATTTTTTTATGTTGCATTTTCGTCCAAATTTTTTTTTGAATTAATAGACCCTTGAAAGCACTTTAAATATAAATTTCTATACTTGTCGTATTATTGGACGTTTAAATTGATTTTTTTGTGGTTTTTCAAAGTGACAGCTAAAAACTATATTTCTTAGATACATATTGTAAGTGTTGTTATGAAAAATAAACAGAAGCAATCAATACCTTTCGAATGATGAATATCGTAAGAAACATGACGTCACTGACGTTTGTAAAATAATTTAATACAGGAGATACAGGGTTTTCAGACCCAAAATTTCCAAACTCTTTTTACAAAAATGAGCGCTGCGGCGTCAATTTCCTTCGGATGTGCATAATTTAGGCGTCGTTAGAAAGGTATTGAAAGGTATTTTTAAGAAAATTCAACCACAAAATACGAAAAAGCTTACAGTTGTCACTATGAAAAAATACATACAAATTACTATAAACATTCAATAATTCGACCAATAAGTTACTCACCGACTAGAATCAAAATTTAAAAAAATTGGACAAAAATGTAACGTAAAACAAGTAAGGAAAGGCTAAAGTCGGGCGGAGCCGACTATATAATACCCTACACCACTCCCTGCGTATGTACCTCGCTTTGATTACTAAACCCAGGTATTTCATGGGAGCAATTTTATGTAGTTCATATAAATTATAAAGTTACTATAAATTCATCTTTAGTGAAATTTAACGAATATGGTAAATAATATGGTAATTTATCCAATTATCCGACAGACAAATAGAAATTATACAGTAGTAATAGGACCGACATTCCAAAAAGGAGCCTATAACAACATTCTGGGCCTGGTCTAAAACATGGGCCTATATATTTCTCATTCACGGTAGTTATTCCTAGTCGAAAAATATCATGATCTGCAAAATTTGATTAAGATCCGATGTAAGATGTAGTTTCTAGAGCTGTAATAGATCAGAATGGATCCCATTTGGGTTATACCAAATGGGCATATGGGCATCACCCAAACAATTCTCATTGCAATTCAATTCGGTAAAAATTGAAATCGGGAAGGATTTTTGCATCCTGTAAATGTATGTGTTTGACAAAAAATGTTAAATCGGAAAGGACATTTGTATGGGGGTATATTGAAACCAGGAACGATGTGACGCGCTTTCACTATGTCTGTTTATTGGTGAAATATAATATGTAAAATTTGGCCAAAATCGGTTAAACATTCGGGAGCAACATTTGTATGAGGGCTATATCTAAATCTGAACCGATCTTAGCCACTTTCACCATTGGTTTTTAGTTGGATTAGAAGATGTTGTGCCAATTTTAAAGAAAAAACGGGTACAATATGTGGATTTTAGAACGGAAAAAGTCAAATCGGGAGCGACATTTGTATGGGGGCTATATCTAAATCTGAACCGATCATACCCACTTTCAGCATAGGTGTTTCTAGTTCGATTATAAAATGTTGTGCCAATTTTAAAGAAAATCGGGTACAGTATGTGGTTTCTAAAGCGAAAAAAGTGAATTTGGGAGCGACATTTGTATGGGGGCTATATCTAAATCTGAACCGATCTTACCCAATTTTTGCATACGTGTTTCTAGTTGCATTATAGGATGTTCTCCCAAATTTAAAGAAAATCGGGTACAATACGTCGTTTCTAGAGCGGAAAATGTCAAATCGGCAGCGACATTTGTATGGGGGCTATATCTAAATCTGAACCGATCTTACCCAATTTTTGCATACGTGTTTCTAGTTGGATTATAAGATGTTGTGCCAAATTTAAAGAAAATCGGGTACTATATGTGCTTTATAGGGCGGAAAAAGTCAAATCGGGAGCGACATTTGTATGGGGGCTATATCTAAATCTGAACCGATCTTACCCAATTTTTGCATACGTGTTTCTAGTTGGATTATAAGATGCTGTGCCAAATTTAAAGAAAATCGGGTATTATATGTGCTTTATAGGGCGGAAAAAGTCAAATCGGGAGCGACATTTGTATGGGGGCTATATCTAAATCTGAACCGATTTCCTCCAAATTCAATACCGATGGTCATTGGCCAGAAAAAATAACTTCTGCCAAGTTTCATGACAATCGGACAACAATAGCGACCTGTAGAGTGCGAACAAGCTTAGATGGACAGCAGACGGACAGACGGACGGACGGACGGACAGACAGACATCGTTAAATCGACTCAGCTGGTGATTCTAAGCCGATCGGTATACTTAACGGTGGGTCTAGCTCGATTATTTCTTGGTGTTACAAACATTTGGGGCGAAACTAACTTATAATACCCTAGCCCACGAAGTGGTGTAGGGTATAAAAATTACACGGGAGAAATATCATTTTTGAAGGAGGAGCGTTTATATCACAAATTACTTGACGCAGTGACGATATATTTTGCAGATCATCATTAAACAATCCAAACTTTATTTTCGTGGGGTGAATGGAAATTGTTTTCCATTTGTATGGCCCGCTACCCAGCCTAATGCATATAAGTATATATATTCATGGAGCCATGCACCTCTGATCTTTCTAACCGGGTTTTTATATATGCACAGATTGTGCATCTAACCGAGTTTTTATATATGCACCGATGTATATAACCGAGTTTTTATATATTCATTTCCCGTTTATATGCACTTAAGTCGAACATTTTTGGGAATGCATATAAGCGATAAATACTGTACTTCTAAATGTTTTTGGGAGTTTGTAATGACCATAAATTCATTTCGACAAACGAAGAGAACTGTTTGGTGTAAACATATTTCCCCTCTCAGAAGTGGCGACATGTTTACTGCGAACAAAATAATGTTATCCGCAAAAGAAACTCAAAAACGAAGTTCATTTGTCGAAAATTTCGTCCCTGCTTGTAGACCGACATAGCGTAATAAAATAAAAGAGAATATTCTGATATCTAATTTGTAGAACAGTTTAATGAGTCCCTAGCCGTTTTCCCGGGAATAAGAGAATATTAAAAAAAATTATTGATTATTTTGATCAATAATTTAATTTTACTATATAAATGGGAAACGTAGATATATTTCAAATTCATATATTTGCATTACATACAACAATAATGTGCATTTGTTTATATTATAGTACTACAAGCAAAACTTTTCAAATTCGCTAGGTCGCCAGTTTTTGGGAATACAAACTTTCTGTGAGTATATTTACTGGATCTTTATTGTGAAACAAAAATACTATGGCTGACATAGTGTCAATACTTAAAACACCTTGCGCTATCTGGTTTAACTTAACATTTCTTGTTTTCCCAGAAGAATCAACGAAATCAAAGGTGAAAACCTTCTTAAAGAAGAATTTAGTTTACATATGAAAGCAGTAAAAAGTATTCTATTGTTCAAGTAAAGTATTGTTTAACTTAGAGAAATCTAATAGGAATAGATATATATATATATATAAATATATATATATCTATATATATAAAAGAGTTGCGTTACTGACTGACTGACTGACTGACTGACTGACTGACTTATCATTGACCAGCCCCCAGACCAAACGGCTGAAGCCAGGGTCATGAAATTTTCAGGGTAGTTCCCAAATATGACGTAGACGTCGACTAAGAAAGGGTTTTACGAAATTCGTACTTTTAGGGGATAAAATGGGCCCAAAAAGGGATAAACATCGAACCTTCGTCCTGACTAAACGGCAGGAGCTATAAGCATGAAATTCGGTGAGTTCCTTGCAATGACCATGCAGACGAGCTACAAATAGGGATTTTTCGAAATTTGTACTTTTAAGGGACGAGCGGGACAAAAAGGGATAAAAATGGTACCAACTAAGGTATTACAGCTAGAAACGTGAAATTTGGTATGTAAATTCCTCTGACCATATAGAAACGAAGTAAAATTGTATTTTTCGAAATTTGTACTTTTAAGGGACGAGCGGGACAAAAAGGGATAAAAATGGTACCAACTAAAGTATTACAGCTAGAAACGTGAAATTTGGTATGTAAATTTCCTCTGACCATATAGAAACGAAGTAAAATTGTATTTTTCGAAATTTGTACTTTTAAGGGACGAGCGGGACAAAAAGGGATAAAAATGGTACCAACTAAAGTATTACAGCTAGAAACGTGAAATTTGGTATGTAAATTCCTCTGACCATATAGAAACGAAGTAAAATTGTATTTTTCGAAATTTGTACTTTTAAGGGACGAGCGGGACAAAAAGGGATAAAAATGGTACCAACTAAAGTTACAGCTAGAAACGTGAAATTTGGTATGTAAATTCCTCTGAACATATAGAAACGAAGTAAAATTGTATTTTTCGAAATTTGTACTTTTAAGGGACGAGCGGGACAAAAAGGGATAAAAATGGTACCAACTAAAGTATTACAGCTAGAAACGTGAAATTTGGTATGTAAATTCCTCTGACCATATAGAAACGAAGTAAAATTGTATTTTTCGAAATTTGTACTTTTAAGGGACGAGCGGGACAAAAAGGGATAAAAATGGTACCAACTAAAGTATTACAGCTAGAAACGTGAAATTTGGTATGTAAATTCCTCTGACCATATAGAAACGAAGTAAAATTGGATTTTTCGAAATTTGTACTTTTAAGGGACGAGCGGGACAAAAAGGGATAAAAATGGTACCAACTAAAGTATTACAGCTAGAAACGTGAAATTTGGTATGTAAATTCCTCTGACCATATAGAACGAGGTAAAATTGGATTTTTCGAAATTTGTACTTTTAAGGGACGAGCGGGATAAAAAATGGTACCAACTAAAGTATTACAGCTAGAAACGTGGAATTTGGTATGTAAATTCCTCTGACCATATAGAAACGAAGTAAAATTGGATTTTTCGAAATTTGTACTTTTAAGGGACGAGCGGGACAAAAAGGGATAAAAATGGTACCAACTAAAGTATTACAGCTAGAAACGTGAAAATTTGGTATGTAAATTCCTCTGACCATATAGAAACGAAGTAAAATTGGATTTTTCGAAATTTGTACTTATAAGGGACGAGCGGGACAAAAGGGGATAAAAAATGGTACCAACTAAAGTATTACAGCTAGAAACGTGAAATTTGGTATGTAAATTCCTCTGACCATATAGAAACGAAGTAAAATTGGATTTTTCGAAATTTTTACTTTTAAGGGACGAGCGGGACAAAAAGGGATAAAAATGGTACCAACTAAAGTATTACAGCTGGAAACGTTGAATTTGGTATGTAAATTCCTCTGACCATATCAAAACGAAGTAAAATGGGATTTTTCGAAATTTGTACTTTTAAGGGACGAGCGGGACAAAAAGGGATAAAAATGGTACCAACTAAAGTATTACAGCTAGAAACGTGAAATTTGGTATGTAAATTCCTCTGACCATATAGAAACGAAGTAAAATTGGATTTTTCGAAATTTGTACTTTTAAGGGGAGAGCGGTACAAAAAGGGATAAAAATGGTACCAACTAAAGTATTACAGCTAGAATCGTGAAATTTGGTATGTAAATTCCTCTGACCATATAGAAACGAAGTAAAATTGGATTTTTCGAAATTTGTACTTTTAAGGGACGAGCGGGACAAAAAGGGATAAAAATGGTACCAACTAAAGTATTACAGCTAGAAACGCGAAATTTGGTATGTAAATTCCTCTGACCATATAGAAACGAAGTAAAATTGGATTTTTCGAAATTTGTACTTTTAAGGGGAGAGCGGTACAAAAAGGGATAAAAATGGTACCAACTAAAGTATTACAGCTAGAATCGTGAAATTTGGTATGTAAATTCCTCTGACCATATAGAAACGAAGTAAAATTGGATTTTTCGAAATTTGTACTTTTAAGGGACGAGCGGGACAAAAAGGGATAAAAATGGTACCAACTAAAGTATTACAGCTAGAAACGTGAAATTTGGTATGTAAATTCCTCTGACCATATAGAAACGAAGTAAAATTGGATTTTTCGAAATTTGTACTTATAAGGGACGAGCGGGACAAAAGGGGATAAAAATGGTACCAACTAAAGTATTACAGCTAGAAACGTGAAATTTGGTATGTAAATTCCTCTGACCATATAGAAACGAAGTAAAATTGGATTTTTCGAAATTTTTACTTTTAAGGGACGAGCGGGACAAAAAGGGATAAAAATGGTACCAACTAAAGTATTACAGCTGGAAACGTTGAATTTGGTATGTAAATTCCTCTGACCATATCAAAACGAAGTAAAATGGGATTTTTCGAAATTTGTACTTTTAAGGGACGAGCGGGACAAAAAGGGATAAAAATGGTACCAACTAAAGTATTACAGCTAGAAACGTGAAATTTGGTATGTAAATTCCTCTGACCATATAGAAACGAAGTAAAATTGGATTTTTCGAAATTTGTACTTATAAGGGACGAGCGGGACAAAAGGGGATAAAAATGGTACCAACTAAAGTATTACAGCTAGAAACGTGAAATTTGGTATGTAAATTCCTCTTACCATATAGAAACGAAGTAAAATTGGATTTTTCGAAATTTGTACTTTTAAGGGGCGAGCGGGACAAAAAGGGTACCAACTAAAGTATTACAGCTAGAATTGTGAAATTTGGTATGTAAATTCCTTTGACCATATAGAAACGAAGTAAAATTGGATTTTTCGAAATTTGTACTTTTAAGGGGAGAGCGGTACAAAAAGGGATAAAAATGGTACCAACTAAAGTATTACAGCTAGAAACGTGAAATTTGGTATGTAAATTCCTCTGACCATATAGAAACGAAGTAAAATTGGATTTTTCGAAATTTGTACTTTTAAGGGGAGAGCGGGACGAAAAGGGATAAAAATGGTACCAACTAAAGTATTACAGCTAGAATCGTGAAATTTGGTATGTAAATTCCTCCGACCATATAGAAACGAAGTAAAATTGGATTTTTCGAAATTTGTACTTTTAAGGGACGAGCGGGACGAAAAGGGATAAAAATGGTACCAACTAAAGTATTACAGCTAGAATCGTGAAATTTGGTATGTAAATTCCTCTGACGATATAGAAACGAAGTAAAATTGGATTTTTCGAAATTTGTACTTCTAACGAAAAGGGATAAAAATGCTGTACAATCCTGTGTTACCAAATAAAGTACATATTTTTAGGGGAGCAAAAACACATGTTACCTATAGTGATTTTTCAAAATGTGTACTTTTTGGGAAAGAGGTGCAAAAAGTTATAAACTGGATGGCTGAATCTAGAAACATGAGATCGAGGATATAAATGGTTGTAATTTTTTGTTCTAAACTTAGTAGAAAACTATACATACGAAGTAGTTCAGCTAAAAAAGTGCATATCGACAAGCACATTCCTTTGACTGTGTGTGAGTGCTAGCTAATAGGAGCTTACCAAATTACTATTTTAGATTTATCTATATCCACCAAAAGAAAATTAAATAAATACTATCCAAAAACAGAGACGGAAAAAATTAACGAATAACTTGCTTTTTCGCGTGCGAAGCAGCGGGTACTGCTAGTATATACATATATAAATGACCCTTTGTAAGAACTAATGACTGTACTTTTTCAGTGTTTTTATTTTTTATGAATTTATTTAGTTAATATTAAAATGTGCACAATGATTCTATTGCTTTTACAGTTTAGAATGTTTCTTTAAAATATTTTCGTCTCTAGACGAATGAATCTGCTAAATTAAAGACGTCGTAACATTCTCAGCCATACGAGTACATTGTTTCCTTAAACATTTTTTAATTTTGAATCTTGTGCAGGTGTCAGTCACTAGTGCCTGTGATTTATTCAAGACGTCTTCAATTCTGACGATTAGTCTAGAGTAAAATATTTGCAAAATGTAAAATAATTTGTAAAATATTTTGACAAAAACATTAGTTGTTAATTTTTTTGATATTTAAAACGATGATGGACAATACCTAAAATAAATTATTTTTTCCTAGGAGTGAAACTTTTCATTACCGTTTTTCCGGTAAATGAAACACATAAAATAAATTTTTAGGTCTCACACACAAATTTTTTATTTTTTTTGTGCATAAAGCATATTTTTTGCATCGAATTACCTTAATTTGTAATAATTTTTACAATTATCCATAGATATTTAACATATGGGTATTATTTTCTTTGTTAGATTGATAGCTATTATTAAAATTGTTATTATATAAAATTATTTCTAATTTATTTTTTATTTATTTTTTTCAATTATTTTCTATTTTGGATTTTTTCAATAAATCAATCATAATAAAATTTTGGGTGACAGTTCCTAAACTATGTGAAATGAATGTTTCTAGTTGAAAGTAACCATTAAAAGTACATTTTATTGAACATGTAAGTGGATCTATATTTTCAAAATGACACTACAAATACTAAAGATATCTACGACGAATATTGGAATATTAGTCATTTTTTAATTTATCCATTAAAAACCCACGAAAATAATGGTTGGATTTTTTAATCATGATTTACAAAATACTTACTTTACGAATTTAATGAGACGAGAACAACTAAATTGCGTTTTGGAACTAAAAAATCTGACTTTTTGCACTAAATGTATCCTATCTTCCACGGGTGCAATTTCGTGCAGGCAAAAGTTACCCTACAAAAACGGGGAACCCTTCAGGCTTTCCAAATATGAATACATTTCGTTAAAGGCTGTAGAAGGAAAAAAATTGTTTTGGTCCAAAGTCAAACATTTGTTCAAAAAGGATATTTTTTACAATAAATATATAAAAATTTTGAACAAATACGTAAAAATATGTTAAAAATATAAAAACAAAAAATAAAAATTTTAGAGGGTGATCGCAGCAATTAAAGTTCGTATCCCAACCTAATGATTATGCGGGTTGCAAAAGTTTAAAAATATGAAAAATAAATTTATGGCGGATTCTGGGCATTCTTCTGTATATATTATAAAGGCAGGGAATATTCTTCGCCCACTTCGGAACTTAAGCAAATTTTAAATAAAACATTAATATGTATAGGGTCCGCCATCTAACGTTTTTTTTTTCAACTATTCAACCGTTGGACTATTATTTGTGGGGTGGCCTCAGCAGCCATTTGAGTGAAATTATTTTCCATTATTAACCGGAAGGATTGTACTTTCAAATAAAAAATGAAATTTGAGAAAATATTCAGTAGTTTTTTTATAGCATTTTCAAAGAAAAAGGTTATTTGTTGAAATATGTGGTTTCTAGAGCGGAAAAAGTAAATTATAGGAGACATTGGTATGGGAGCTATATAAAGATCCGCCATTTAACGTTTTTTTTTTTCAACTATTCAACCGTTGGACTATTATTTGTGGGGTGCCCGATGCAGGCATTTGAATGAAACTATTTTCCATTATTAACCGGAAGGATTGTACTTTCAAATAAAACAGAAATTTGAGAAAATATTCAGTAGTTTTTTTATACCATTTTCAAAAAAAAAAGTTATTTGCGGACCCTATATTTAGGTAGATAGGACGAACGATCTGCCGTGGCTTAAAGACTCACTGTAAATTATAAAAACTAGACCGAAAACTTACTTATCCCCCCTCGTACTTAATCAAAAACACAAGTGTTTGCAAGTTCACAGGGTCACACGGCCTTTGTCACACAGAGAGGAAGTATGATTGAAACTTTAAATGATTTCCTCAATTTAAGGAAGATTTTGTTGTACCACAACAATAACGGGCAATAACAATGGTGAAAGGGGGTGGGGAGGGGAGGGGAGAGGGCATTTGTGATAGGCCGAACGAGCAACAGAGAGGAGAAGTCACTTAAATTCTTGTTTTTGATGTTGTTCTTTATACTTTTTAATAAAAAATAAATTATTCATGAATTATTTAGTTTCCGAACACAAGACACACTTATTGGCAATTCCCGCATCCCAGCGCATTCACGGCAAAAAGGTGACACACAGAGACACGCCCACCCCTACCACCACTGTCACGTGTGACATATGCCAAATTCGGTTTGAATTATTTTCATTTTTGTCCTTACGTCTCTGTTCCAGCCATTGGTAAACCTTTTTATATCACTTTGGGGAATTGATAGGGCAATAGGATTCCTATATGCAGCGTGTGTGCGTTCGTGTTTTCTTGTTTTTTTCTACTTTTTTGAAAAGGGTTACTTTCTCCGGAATTTGAGGAGCACAAAAAGGCAAAGATATATATTTTTTCAATTGATAAATGTTGACTTAACAAGGCGACCCGACACACACACACGTTACATACGTTCGCAACGTCCTCATCCGTAAATGGCTGGTATCTCTTCCTTTCAAATGAAATACTTCCTGGGGATCTATAAAGTTATGAAATCATAACTATGATAAATAGGCTTATATTGAAGTGGATTGTCAGACATTTTGGATGTTCGCAAATGAATGGAGCAGGCATATAAATCAATTTGTAAATAGTAAAACAAGACAAGAGAGAAACCGAATTTCAAGTTTTGTTTTTCTTCGCCTTCTTCTTCTTTTGTTTTTCGAAGATATGAATTTGGCAAAGCATAAATAATAAATGAATACATTTGGCAGGATCCGTCAGGCGTAGGCTACCGTAGCAATATGCTCAGCTTCAACGGGAGCAGGGGAAGTCATCAAAGTCATTCCGCCGTCAATGTTTGCTTTTTTTCACAGTCGCATGTCAGGGATTCAATGTCCGTGCAATAACTTTCCAATATTGAAGTAAATTCAATTAGGGAAGAAGGGTTTGTTTTATCACGTGTCTCTCATTTAACCTTAGCAGTAGTAGTAGTTTCTAAAATTTCATGAATTAATAAAATAATAAACGAAAAGTTTAAAATCCATGAAATTTTGGCACTGAGATCAACAGAGTAAAATTGTCCAACTTTTTGTTAATTTAATTGTCTACTCCACTATCTGCACATCGGTCCAATGATTGGTCTAACAACGAGGAACTTCTTACAAAAGTGGTTTTCGTAGTGAATACCAGGCTTGTCAGTTGAATTTTTTTATTTTTCGCCAAAATTGTCATGAAAATCGTCAATTATCTCTAAATAGAAATAAAGTTGAATTATTTTACAGAATTCGATCAAAACAAAAGCAACTTATGAATGATTTGTTGATTCTACAACAACCAGGGAATATTTTTATCGTCCTTGTCCCAAAATAGTCATGAAAAATTCTCAATTATAAAAATAGTGGTTCCATGTTAAAGAATTTGATTGAGTATTATGTTCGCGTTTTATTTCAACATTTTCGATTAAAGTCATTGCAGAAACAATGACTTGTCTAATTCTTTTGTTTTTACCCTGTAGATGCAATTCAATGTAATTGCGAAGTATCGGATAATTATATTTAAATAAATAAAATACCTTGATTTTTCGAGCTCGTGCTCGAAAAACCAAACTTTTTATTGAATTCGATTGAGTTTAAAAAAAATGTAGTCAGTTTAAGTACTGGAGTTCAATTGATTAATAAATAAATAAGTAAATAAGCTTCAGTCGGCTAAACCGACTTATATATACCCTCACTCTCAGAGAACATATATACGGAAGGCAAGTACTAGGAGGTTCGTGTAACGCATTGCATCCACATTTATAAAAAAATCTAAAAACATGATCAAATATCAAGTCATAGTGGATTCCATGCTCCAGTATAGAAGTTATGAAGGATTTAATATTACCTAGGATAGATGCAATTGTGTGGGAGGTAAGAGAAGGGCGTGAGTAAAGTGTAAATATTTTTTATGTTTAAAGTGAATATAAAAAAATTTTCAAATATCAAATTTTCGGTTTATTGTAACCAAGGATTATGCCACTTTGTGTGGGCGGTGCCAGAAGGGGTGTGGCAATGTCGCCCATATTCCATGCGAATGTAATCTCTATTAAAGCATTGCCAAATATCAAATTTCACAGTATTCCGATCATCAGATCGTAGAACTTATAACAGCTTTAATTTTACGTAGTTTAGGGCGATTTGTGTGGGAGGTACTGGAAGGGGCGTGGCAAAACGTCATATTTAGTACACTTAAAGTGTTCATAAAAACATTATCAAATACCAAAATATAGCTGATTCCGATTATCCGCGTGGAAGTTATATGTGTTTTAATATGACATTGGAATATGGGCTATTTGTTTGGGAGGTACCAGAAGGGGCGTGGCAATTTCGCCCATCTTCGAACTTAAACTAAGTTTGGGCAAAATGTTATGATGTGCAAAGTTTTAATTGATTCCTTAACTCCTTTCGAGAGTTATCGTGTACACCAGAAAGCCAGACGGACGGACGGAGGGACATGGCTCAAACACCTTAAAAAGTCGTGAAACGGATTCGGTCCAAACATACTTAGGGTCTTAAGTCACTCCTAATCCTAAAGAAGGAAACATTCTGTATCTGTGGGAAAATGTAAAACTGCACTGTGAGAAATTGTTGGAAATTGCTATAAACGTACCTATCCTGAGATAGAATAGGTACGTACATATTACAGAAGTGGTACCAAAGAGTGAATAAATTAAAATTAATGCATATTTTTATGAATAATAAGATATATCATCGCATATGAATAAAAACAGATGTGTATTTGAGAAAATATTAGCTAATGTCTTCATATAACTATCATATACGGTAAGGTAATATCATCTGCGAGTTCTCCGTGTCAGCATTTTTGAAACAGAGTAGCGATCCTGTAAATCTGAAAGGGCATTTTGAATAGATCATTTTTGCAAAAAAAACCCTTCGCGATGGTAATTGTATTTATTTCAACTTTCTCTATCTGAGAGTCGGGAATAATTCTGTCACAAATGGTCCCTATTTAGTCAACAATCATATGCAAAAATTATTTAGGTATTCTCTATATGATAAAAACGATTTTTGACTTTACAGCCAACATTTATATTACATTTATTTTATTTGCCAAGTATCTCCAGCAGAGTAATCTCAACAAGCAAAGTAATACGAAAACGATTCGAAATCGTATCGCCTAGAAGAAAAATGGTATTGCGGAAACAATCATATTCGTATTGCGGAAGTTACCTTACATAGAGAAGTTTGTGCGGCCAGGGCGGTACGCCAAGGATATTGCCAGATTATCATCCGGAAGAAATCTAAATGATATTGCCAAAATATTAACTGGATGATAAAAACGGGATATCACCAGAAAACCACCTGGAAGACAAAAAAGCAATTTTCATATTTCAATTCACGTAAAATTATTAATTACAAGAAGAAGTGAATGAAGAACATACAATAAGAAAGTAAATGACAATAAAACAACGTTTGTTAATTCGGCAATTCGCACGTATGGCTCTGGTTAATCAAATTGACATTTTCGCACTTGCGTTTGGGAAAGAATCAAAACATACACCTGAAAATAAAACAAATAATATGTATATAATAAAAGCTGTATAGAGCGCCCCGGTAGTCGAGTTGGTAGCGTGCTCGTCTATCAGCGTGGGGGTTGTGGGTTCGATTCCTACCAGAGGCTCTGGTCTGTCGCTGCAATAACTAGCTACAATGGTCTTAGTCACCCCGGCTCAATCCTTGGTCCAAAATTATAATATACATTTACTTTGTATTGTAATTTATAATAAATAAATAAAAAATAAAAAAAAAAGCTGTATATACAAATTTTCCATACAGACCTTTAATTGCAAAAATGAAGTTACGTGTTTGAATCGATGGCTTTTCCTTGGTTCACATCCTAATAAATTTGACATTCAAACCGTCAAATAACATCCATTTTAGAGCGTGTCTAGTACAGACAACAGTTTCATCACTTCCAATTCGTTTTAAAAAATAGGCCTGTTCGATTGCGCTTACTAGCTTATAATTAAGATACTTGATAAGGTGGCAACGTTGTTACTCATTGGTTTTTCTGAAATAAATCAACAAGAAAAATCTGGCAGCAACACTAAGAGAGTTACAAGCTACTTTCTTGTTAAGCGAGTAAATTCCATACAAAAATTAGCTAGTAAGCCCAATCAAACAGGCCTAATATTGTCTGTACGAATAGCAAAAAATGAATGTATGTATGATAAAATGTAACAATTATAAACTTACCAATTGTCTTCCCATCAAATCAGTTGAAAACTTGCTATCGACTTCATTATTCTTGAAAAAAAATCTTCTTCTTGAAGAATGTCATCTCCCGCCTTTTATCGCCTAGTTCATTTTTCAGTATTTAACCATAAAATATGCACAGATTTCCAATAAAAAGACAATTTTTCCTTTATTGTTTGTCAAACATTCATTCGAACTATAACAACAGAATCAATTCTTTTCAATATTGCTAATATTTCTCCAAGATGAAAAAAGGATGATATGAAAAAAAAAAAAATTATGAATTTCTTCAAAATGATAAATGTTTGTAGGGATGGAATTTGGTATGTACGTAGATCTGACTGCTTAACCGAAAAATAAAATTTTGTAAACTATTTTAATTTCTACTTATAGCGGTTATTAAACATGATTACATCAATATGGTTTTTCCCAAAATCGGCTAAAATCTGTTTAGATATGTTTTCTATGGTATCTGAAAATTGCCGGAGATTCGATGGGTTATATTAAAGAAACCAATAAAATCTTTTAAGCAAAATAACTAATACAAATATATATAAAGGGTGGTTAAATTGTATGGGCCGATGTTGAATGTGAACCACACCTAAACGTCTAGTTTTTTTCTGCATTTCATTTGACATTTCTCAATTTTAGACTAACTCAATTGAAACATGGAAAGATACGCAATCGAGCAACGCGTTAAAGTTATTCGGGCTTATTATGAAAATCGCACTCCGTGAGTTTTTCGGTCAATTTAATAACATATTTTCACCTCAGTGGATTCGTCAATAAGCAGAATTGCCGCATTTGGGCGAATGATAATCCAAGAGTGATTGTCGATAAACCAATGCACCCACAAAGAGTGACAGTTTGGTGCGGTTTATAGGCTAGCGGCATCATCGGGCCGTATTTTTCCAAAACGAGGCCGGTCAGACATTTACTGTGAATGGTCTTCGCTATCGTGAGATGATAAGGAACGAACTTATGAACCGAATTGGAAGATATGGATGTGGACGATATGTGGACAGCTAACGAAGCAATGGCTCTTTTGCGCGACAAATTCAATGGCCTAACATGGTGGCGATGTCAATTGGCCGCCGAGATCATGTGATTTGACACCTTTGGACTTCTTTCTTTGGGGTTATTTGAAAGGAGCTAAAGTATGAGATAATTTGGCACAATAACGGCATATAACCTCAATTATGCCTCAGTGTCATCGAAAATTTGGACCATCGGATGGAGGTGACCCGTAATTTGTTTCATACATAATTGAACCATACCAATATTATCACAATAAAAATAAATGACAATAATTTCCTAAATAATTTTTGTTTTATTCATAATCAACATCGGCCCTTAAAATTTACCCACCCTTTATATATAACTTATTTTCGTTTGTCTACGGCGGACGATAAAAATCCATCAACTATTACCGGAACTCTGTAAAACTCAGCAATCTATAATTCGTTTTTTTCTTCGATGTGGTATATTCTCCAGGACCTGGCAAAGTCGGTCCTGAAGGAAAACGGGTTTTTCTAAAGATGCAGTGGTTCAGAATGAAAATCAATCGGCCAAAATTCAATAACGTTTGTTCTAGTAAACATTTTGGAGTTCTATAAAATATGGAAATTAGATATTTGTAAATAAATTTGCAATGTAGTTGTTGCACTTTCAAAACAAACGAGGTCAAAAACCATTCCGCTCGACATGGAATGTCTCATATATATAAATATAAAGGCCCTGTTTTGTAGGGCAACGTTTGCCTCAACGACCACCCTTGGAAGTTAGAATACATTTAGTGCAAAAATTCAGACTTTTTGTTCCAAAACGCGAGCTACTCCTTTTTCTCAGTAACTTTTGAAAAGTAAGTACACAGCTAAAAAATAAGCAATTTTCTTTTTATCTTTAAGCTCAATTTTATACCAATCGATGTTCATTTGCCAGAACTATGGCAAAAAACTGTAATAACACCTGATTTCGCAGACAATTCGAATTAATAGGTGGCAATTAATTCAAAATTCCAATTTTTTTAAATTATTCATTTTAATGTGTTGGCAACAATGTGTCATTATTACTTTCTGAAAATACGTTACTTTTTGCCTCTCAAATTGGTGTTTGGCCCCGTCGCACATACTTTGGATTAGAGACGGGTGCGTGAGTGATTATTGACTCACGTTCACGCACGCTCACGCGAGTAAAATAAATTTTGCTCACGATCACGCGTGATTCACGTAAATCACACAAACAATTTCCACAAAGAAAATAATATTCCTATTCTAAATCAAAATGAGAAACGCCGCGCAAATTCGAAATTATATTGTTTAAATCGCTCTACGTTTGCGATGTTTGTCTTAAATTCATATTTGTATACCCTCCACCTAAGAATGGGGTATATTCACTTTGTCATTCCGTTTGTAACGCCTTAAATATTCATCGGAGACCCCATAAAGTATATATATACTTGGTCGTAGTAAAATTCTAAAACGATATAGCCATGTCTGTCTGTAGACAGCACGCTAGCTTCCGAACGAATTGAGCTAGGAGGCTCAAATTTTCCCTAAATGTGTCTTATGGTTGCAGATCGGTTGGGACTGAAAGTGGGAAAATGTTTCCCTCTTAAGAACTGAAAATACCTCTAATAACCCCTAATATGTAAATTATTAAAGCATGTTTTTTCACTATGTCTGCTTATATTTGCTTGATATTGGGAATGCGCTTTCCCCTTATAACAAACATCGAGCACCATAAAGTGATTGTTATTCGTAGGGGGTGAAATGGGGCAAAAAGTGAAAATTTATTAAACGACAGTAGTTAGAAGCACCATCTAATTGAGTAGATACATAATATAAAAGTATTTTTTCCAAATTCGTACTTTTAAGGGGTAAAATGGAAATAGAGGGATAAAAATGGTACCCACCAAACGGCTGCATCTAGAATAATGAAATTCGGTGTATACATTCCTCTGATTGCATAGACACGTAAAATACACGGATTTTTCGAAATTCGTACTTTTTGGGGTTAAAATGAAAAAGGGGATAAAAATAGTACCCACCAAATGACCACAGCTAGAATCAAGAAATTCGGAGTATACATTCATCTGACTGCGTAGATACGAAAAATAAAAGGTTATTTTTAAATTCGTACTTTCGAGGGATACAGAACAGAGGGATAAAAATAGTAACAACGGCTACAATTCGGTGTGTACATTCCCCTAATTGCGTAGACACGCAAAATAAAGAGATTTTAGAAAGTCGCACTTTTAAGGGGGTAAAATAGGAAAAAGGGGATACAAATGGTACGAACTAAATGACCGCAGCTAGATTCATGGAATTCGGTGCATACATTCCTCATACTGTATAGACAAGCAAAATAAAAAAAATTCCAAATTAGTACTTTATTTTGTTAATTTTACTGCAAAATTTGGTTGAATCGTGAAGATAGGCTATGTGGCACTGTGTACGCGAGATAATGGATTTTCAAAATTTGTACTTTTGGACTTAAAATAGAATAGAAATACAACTAAATGTAGCACTACCTAACAATATTTATGGTATTTAAGTTTTTTTTATACCCTACACCACTTCGTGGGCTAGGGTATTATAAGTTAGTTTCGCCCCAAATGTTTGTAACACCAAGAAATAATCGAGCTAGACCCACCGTTAAGTATACCGATCGGCTTAGAATCACCAGCTGAGTCGATTTAACGATGTCTGTCTGTCCGTCCGTCCGTCCGTCCGTCCGTCCGTCCGTCTGTCCGTCTGTCCGTCTGCTGTCCATCTAAGCTTGTTCGCACTCTACAGGTCGCTATTGTTGTCCGATTGTCATGAAACTTGGCAGAAGTTATTTTTTCCGGCCAATGACCATCGGTATTGAATTTGGAGGAAATCGGTTCAGATTTAGATATAGCCCCCATACAAATGTCGCTCCCGATTTGACTTTTTCCGCCCTATAAAGCACATATAGTACCCGATTTTCTTTAAATTTGGCACAGCATCTTATAATCCAACTAGAAACACGTATGCAAAAATTGGGTAAGATCGGTTCAGATTTAGATATAGCCCCCATACAAATGTCGCTCCCGATTTGACTTTTTCCGCCCTATAAAGCACATATAGTACCCGATTTTCTTTAAATTTGGCACAACATCTTATAATCCAACTAGAAACACGTATGCAAAAATTGGGTAAGATCGGTTCAGATTTAGATATAGCCCCCATACAAATGACATTTTCCGCTCTAGAAACGACGTATTGTACCCGATTTTCTTTAAATTTGGGAGAACATCCTATAATGCAACTAGAAACACGTATGCAAAAATTGGGTAAGATCGGTTCAGATTTAGATATAGCCCCCATACAAATGTCGCTCCCAAATTCACTTTTTTCGCTTTAGAAACCACATACTGTACCCGATTTTCTTTAAAATTGGCACAACATTTTATAATCGAACTAGAAACACCTATGCTGAAAGTGGGTATGATCGGTTCAGATTTAGATATAGCCCCCATACAAATGTCGCTCCCGATTTGACTTTTTCCGTTCTAAAATCCACATATTGTACCCGTTTTTTCTTTAAAATTGGCACAACATCTTCTAATCCAACTAAAAACCAATGGTGAAAGTGGCTAAGATCGGTTCAGATTTAGATATAGCCCTCATACAAATGTTGCTCCCGAATGTTTAACCGATTTTGGCCAAATTTTACATATTATATTTCACCAATAAACAGACATAGTGAAAGCGCGTCACATCGTTCCTGGTTTCAATATACCCCCATACAAATGTCCTTTCCGATTTAACATTTTTTGTCAAACACATACATTTACAGGATGCAAAAATCCTTCCCGATTTCAATTTTTACCGAATTGAATTGCAATGAGAATTGTTTGGGTGATGCCCATATGCCCATTTGGTATAACCCAAATGGGATCCATTCTGATCTATTACAGCTCTAGAAACTACATCTTACATCGGATCTTAATCAAATTTTGCAGATCATGATATTTTTCGACTAGGAATAACTACCGTGAATGAGAAATATATAGGCCCATGTTTTAGACCAGGCCCAGAATGTTGTTATAGGCTCCTTTTTGGAATGTCGGTCCTATTACTACTGTATAATTTCTATTTGTCTGTCGGATAATTGGATAAATTACCATATTATTTACCATATTCGTTAAATTTCACTAAAGATGAATTTATAGTAACTTTATAATTTATATGAACTACATAAAATTGCTCCCATGAAATACCTGGTTTTAAGATATAAAGATAAGTCTATTTAGTTTTTGAATTGACTTGAAGTATTATTTCGATATATATATATATAGTGTAAACGTATTGGTAGCCTTGCCTTGTAAGCGTGGTGTGAAATAATAAAAATATTACATTAATTTATAAAATTATGTTTTCAATATTAGTTTTTGTTTTGTTTTGTCTATAGGGTAATTCCACAAAATTTCGACTCAAAATGGATTTCGACCATCAGCGATTTTGATGAAATTTGGCACATTCATTCTACTAGTGTGTGCGGGCAATATACTTTTTACGGTAGCTCAAATCAAAATAGTTCGTGGCTTAAGTTTAACAGTAGTCCAAAGTTGGCTATCTCGGGGTTTTTGGAAGATATTATCGATATCATTACTTTGAATGGCGTCATCAGATTGTAACGATATTTTTCCCATCTGAAAGATTTACACTTCCTCTTTCCGAATCTGCATGATAATTTTAATGTCCTTATGGTCCAAGGATTCTAAAAATTAAAAATAAAATTAATCCTTGAATATCCTGAAAAACATATTTAATTTTCTCTATTTTGTTCTGTATTTTAGCTTATAGTATTCTCTACAAAATATCAAAAAAGGCCAAAATTTTTCATTCATATCTATATACATTAGAGTGGCTTCAAAATAAAAGTTATGGATGTTCCCGACTAAAATGAAAGATTGGTTTGTTTTATGTGTTCTCCCAAAATATTTCGCTGTTATCATTGTGCGTTCGTGAGCTGGACGCGTTCAAAATAACCTCTATAAATCAGGTTTTTGTGGAATAAAATACACGGTGAGAATGGTATTTAGATAAAACCTGCTAGAAATTAAAATCTGGTCCGAGCCTTATCAAACCATATCAATAACTTGCATTTTAACCCAGAATAGAGGGTGGAATTTTATAATTTTTGTGCAATTTTTGTTGCATTTTTTATAAAAAACCGCAATAACTTCCATATTTGTAGTACTATCAACATTTTCACTTGACTCTGGTTTTTCTGAAAATCACAGGAAATCTTGACAATATTTTTTGTTGGATTTTCGACTTCTCTTTCTTCTTCAATTTAGGAACATTTAGTTTTGTTGTGTCACAAAGAATTGGTTCATTATATTTACTTCAATTTCCATTTTTATTAACCATTGATCATTAGGTTTGGTCACAAAAAAAAAATGATATTTTCACCATCCAGGAATAAAATTCGTATTGATGAATGAAAAATTGTAGTACTATCAACATTATTCCTGTGTATTCTTTGGTTGTGATGCAATTATGACAGTTTTTTCTGAAATAATATACCCTTGAAAACATAGGAAATAAAAATTCTTGTCTTATAATAAATCATTATTAGACTATTAGATTAGAGTAATTTTTGTACTTTTTCAAATTATCAGCTAAAAACTAACATTTCTTGGGAATAACTTTTAATAATATAAGCTAAACTGAAGGAATCAATATCTTTGGAATGATGCCTAAATGATGAAAGTTGGGCAAAAGTGTAACAAAAAATTAAATTTTTATGGGTATTTTCAGCAGAGTTTATCTCTCTCTAGGGACAACATATTTTGCAGATCATCGTTAAACCATCCAGTTTTAATTTCTGGTTTGTTGCCGCAAATAAATTTTTGTGACCCAGCTTACTGTGTATACGTTGATTCTGAGCTTGTATCACATTGTCTTTAAGTAATACCTCATGTTTGTTATTAGTTAAGCAAACTTAAAGTATTTTTTAAAGCTAACACCAACAAAAATGCATATCAAAATTGTTAGGCACATCTTGATGTTGATTTGGAAAGAAACCAGTGAAAAAATAAATGCATCTCAGCCGCATGGTTTGATCTGCGTCAAACTCACGCAGTCTATTATTATATTCCACAGGCATTTTTTCAAACAAAAATAATCATTTCAAAATCACTTAATTACAAAGTCCGACGAGATATGTAATTATAGTTCAACCCCGACTGCAGGTGAATTGATAGGAAAACAATTTTCGCTCAGCGTGTTAAAAATTGGGCGTTATTCAATAAACTTTAATTTCATATGCCAAACCAAACCAGCCCAATCAACTACTGGCCGACGTTAATCTTCGCTTGAAAAGAGAAATAAAATAGTAATTTTTTGACTGGTGTGCTATTATTTATTTGCGTTTGAGTTTTCTTGGTTGGCATTTCTTTACCAACCCAACATAGTAAGATGTTATCGCAGATATTTCATTTAACTTTACTTTGTTTCTTCGTTGTAAGTCTGACAGGCAGTGTCGACTGACTGATCAATGAATTAACCAACTGTGAAATTGTTAATTTTCCGTTAGTTTAGTTTGTAGTATAATCATTTATAGGACTTTCTAACATGAACCTTCATTCGTTCGTTCGTTTGTTCTATGCCACACTTTCATTAAAAATGTTTCCGGGAGCTGCAGGTGCTGTCTCTCTGCTAAAGAAAATACTTAAACTAGGACTACTTCATTCACGATTAGTTTTTTTCTTAATATTTTTTAAACAAAGTTTATTATGAAAAATATCTATCGTGTTGAACAAGAACTGCTCCCATTGGTTAATGTTGGCAGTAACTTTAGTTAAAACTATGGTCGGTGCAGCGAAAGTATTTCAAGAAAAAAATCCGTGATACACCCGAGAAAAAACTGAGTATTCGAATAATGCAAAGAGAAAATAATTTAAATTTCGATGATTGTTTTGTTTTCATTTTATGCATCAGTTGAAACTTATGAACATTTTCTTAAAATTCATTATTTTAAAAACTCGCTTTTAAATACATTTTCTTCACTAACTTTCTGAAATGAAAGTTTGTTCAGTGTGTTCAAAATAAAATATATTTATCAATGCAAACCAAGTAAGAAAAGGCTAAATGCACTCTCTTCCCCATTGCAATAGAAGATTCAGGGAAGAAAGTGAAATCGGGAATATTTGTACAATTTTTGTACGGCTACTACACCATTAACCGAAGTAACCTACTTCCACAAAGTATGATTCCAGCAGAAATATAAAGTGTTCTCTTAGATCAAAATCTGTAAAGGAATGTATCTGAGAGAAAAGTTAAATCGGGAAGGTCATTTGTATGAGGGTTATATTGAACCCTTAGACGATATGGCCCACTTTCACAACAGGTGTTACTATTTGAAATAAGATGTGCTTTGGTAAATTTGAAGAACATCAGTTAAAATATATAGTTTCTAGAGCGGAAAAAGTCCAATCAGGAGCGAAATTTGCATGTGAGCTACATCTAAATCTGAACGGATCTAACCCATATTTACCATAGATGTTTCTAGAAAATCGGCCAAAATATTTGGTTTCTAGCGACATTTATATGAGAGCTATATATAAATCTTAGCCATTCTAACCTACTTTCGCCATAGAAGAAAATCGGCTAAAAGATGTGTTTTCTAGAGCGGAAAAAGTCAAATCGAGAGCGAAATTGTATGGACATATATCTAAATCTGAAGCGATCTGACCGAGCAATTTTTTTGTAGAACATTTCAATCCTTACATGTCCTTTTTGAAAGGACTTTTTTTGATTTTCTCGAAAAAAAAAATCAAATTGACTCATAAAGAGAGGAGCTAGAGGATTAAGATCTTCTTTAAGATCTTTACTCTCTACTAAATGTGTTATTTAAATAAAGTTACAAGTGGTTAGTTACTGTTACTAAACAAAATAATGTGCAAAAATATTGTCTTTTTTACAAAAAATAGTTTCAAAAATGTGTTTTCTTAAGTTTTCTTAAATAAGATATATATCGATTGAAAACTCCAGGCGAGTGCAAATACTGAATATCATGATTCCAGCTACAAACTTTTGTTTGTAGCCAAATTTAATTCCATTTAGATCCTGTTGCTACGATTATCGGAAGATCTCTTTATTATTCGCGTCACCGTAGTCAGTTTAATGTACATACCGAATTTCATTATTATTGCTGCAGCCGTTTGGTTGGTTCCATTTTTATCCCCATTTGCCCCATTTTTCGGCTAAAAGTAAAAATTTCGAAAAAAAAAATCCTTTTCATTTCGCATTTTCATAGACAGATGAAAGTCCACACCGAATTTCATGATTTCAACTTCAGCGGTTTGATTGGTACCATTTTTATCCCACTTTTCAAATTGTATCCCTTAAAAGTACGAATTTTGAAAAATCCCTCTATTTTACGTATATAAAGCAGAAATTAAAAAAAAAATTGCTTTAATATTCTAAATATTAGGGATTACTTTCAGTCCTTGGTAGGAAGAAAAAAGCTCATTTCGTTCGGGCGCTATCGAGCTTTCAACAGACAGACAGATAGACAAACTAACTGGCGGACATGGCTAGATCGTCTTAGAATTTTACCACGAACCAGTATAATATAAAGGGTGATTTTTTAAAAGCTATAGGAAAGTTTTTCAAAAAAAAAACACATAAAATTCAGAAAAATGCATGAAATATTTATTTGAATCGATAATAATATAATTAAATGTTTGATGTTCATTTCATAGAAATGTTGACCTTGACTGCACCTCAAATGGTCCATCCGCTTAGTCCAATTTTGGCATTTCCACGTTTTTGAGTAACAGAGGCCCAATTGCTGCGAACGGCGACGAATCGATAATTGATGGTCATCATTAACACTGGCCGATACAGCTGCGATATTTTCTTCAGTTCGCACTCTACGTAAGCGTGTTGGTGGTTTAATGTCCAGCGATGTAAATTTGGTGCGAAATTTAGTCACAATAGCCCGAATAGGGTCCTAGAGGAGTAATAATAAAAATGGGGGCCATTTGTAAGGGCGCTACATTAAAGAGTGGGTCAATATAGATCATTTTGAAAGTAGGTATTCTTAGAATGAAATATGAATATAATATAATCTGAAAAACTTCCGATGTAAAATGTGGGTCCTAGAGAGATAATAATTAAAATCGGGGCCCATTTGTAATTTGGTGCGAAATTTAGTCACAATAGCCCGAATAGCCGCTTCAATGGGTCGATTAAACTGACCATAAAATGGAAGCGCGCGATGAACTTTCTTAACAGAGCACGCATTTTGATAATAAAATTCAATAATTTGCCTGCGTTGTGCGTTTGTAAGACGATTCATGGTTAAAATATAGACCAAACTGAAGATGTTTGACAGTGAAACAAAACACGAAACGTGCGTCAGCTGTTTAAACCAGTGTTGCCATATATTAGCCAGATATTAGCTAAAAAATCACCCTTTACTTTATGGGGTCTCCGATGAATATTTCAAGGTGTTACAAACGGAATGACAAAGTGAATATACCCCCCATCGTTAGGTGGAGGGTATAAAAATAATATCACTTCCCAGAGTTTTCCACTTCATACTTTTTTGTAGCACAGTGTTATTTCTTCAAATTTCTGGTTTTATTTGAAAGGTTGAACTTTGTCATTTAGTGCGTCATAAACTTCAGCGGTTTGATTGGTACCATTTTGATCCCTCTTAGTGACTTAGCCACGGAGAGCTTCATGAAGGCTGAACTAAAGGCCGATCTCTTCTCGTAAATTTAAAGTTTTAAATGGTGCATCATATAGGGTCCGCCATCTAACGTTTTTTCAACTATTCAACCGTCGGACTATTATTTGTGGGATCCCCTCAGCAGCCATTTGAATGAAATTATTTTCCATTATTAACCGGGGAAGGATAAAAAAAGAAAAGAATAAAAAAAGAAATTTGAGAAAATATTCAGTAGTTTTTTTATAGCATTTTCAAAAAAATGTTATTTGGCGGTTTAATCGATTGATAATTATTTTTTGATGTATTGTATATATATATATGTACATTCGAGAACGTTTAATGTTCAAGTTTCGTCAGGTTCTCTTCTACGACAAAAATATACTGTCATATATTATCCAGATTGATTGCACACTTTTCTCCCCTAGTGTAAGTGGGCGCAACCAACGCTAAACTATTAATTTCTGCTTAGTCTTGCATAACATTACAATAAATTTAATTACATTGATGATAGATTCTTGCCTCCTCTTTATCGACATCTAACGATGAGAAGACAGGAAAAACGACAAAAAAAGTGGAAGGGAACTTCAATGGACTGATTACAAGTTTTTCTTAGGCGGTTTTACTCGGCGGTTTGTCCCGTGCTTTGCAACAACGCATGCAAGGTCTACGAGCAGAAATAAGTCTATGGAGCAGATACTGCTGAACGTTTTTTAGCTGCCGTTGTTGTTGTCGTTCGTAAAAATAACTTTTCAACGTTTTACTTTACAGAAGGAAAAACGCTCAACTGTAAATTCTATTTTTTGTAGTGGGATTTCTATTTTTTTCGTGCTGTGTGGGGTCGTCATATTGTAACATGAAAAATAGCAGAACAAACAATGCAATCAATTGGAAAATTGTTTTAATTAAAAAACTTTGATTGTTATTGAACTTTATAAACTCTTTTCTGTGTGTGTATGAGAGTGTGTGTGAGTGCTTTGATATTTTAGAAAATATGTGGAAAGGAGATGGAAAAAAATCAACCGGCAGCATGAAAATTTATTTGTTGTTGAAAGTTTTATTTTTTCGTTGTTTAATGTACAAACAACAATATTTGCCAAACACATCAAAACAGTAGAACAATTTACGGTAGCCCAAAATAGAGGCATGCAACAATTTGATTTTTTTTTGTGGAAATTCTTTCGTACGACATGACAACGCTGCGAAACTAGGTTGAAGCGAAAGCAAATGTATTTTGTATTTCAAAAATGTAAGTAACCTTTAGTGGCAGAGGTGACAAGGGATGATGGCCCATTAACTGGTCTACTATGACCTCTGACAACGTTTTGTTATTATATATTGCATATCACAAAAAACTAATAAGTTCTGCCAGGCCGAATCCACCATCGAGTGATTTCCACAACATTATCGGTCGATTAAAGGCTATCTTTACTTTATTTAGGACTGCAGCAATATATTATGAAAGTTTAAACGAAACTTTGAATATTTATATACCAGTGTGCGTCAGGTTCAAAACTCTAGGAAGTGAAGACGTTTTTATTATACGATTGTAGCTACAGCCAGTTATAGTAGCTTGGTACCAGTTTTATATCGTTTACCCCTTTTTATCCTTAAAGATACGAACAAAGTCAGAAAAAATAATAATTAGTATTTCATGCTAAAAGTACAATTATCGAAAGATCGGATTATATTTCAAATCTACGCAACATGAGCGAAACATTTTAATTATTCTAGCTAGCTATTTGATTGGTACCAATATTATCCCTTTACTCAGCGTTTCCCCATAAACGTAAAAATTTTGAAATTTTTCTCGATTTTGCAATATACCGTCATAGGAATGTACATTCCGAATTTGGTTATTCTATCTGCAGCCATTTGGTCGGTACCAATTTTATCCCTTTTTCCACAATTTCCCCCTTAAAAGTACGTATTGTGAACATCAGTTTATTCTACGTGTACACGCTAGTAGAGAGATGTACACTAGGGCGTACCTCAAAAAAAAAGTTCGCCGTACACCTTCGAATATGAAGTATTATTGAAAGGTAGTTTCAAAAAAAAAATTTTTATTTTTTTATGCCGAACGTAGGGGTCGCGCTTTTACATTTTTCTATATAACTTGTATTTATAAACGGATTTTAAAGTGTGATACATCGATGTTTTTGTCCGATTTTTTTGTCTTTGAAGTCATTGAGCTCAAGCACCCCCTTCTGGTACTTACCCATCATTTCTCAGTTGCTACTACCCTAATGTACCACTCTAATAATCGAAAATTAAAGCTCGCATAAAATCATGAATCATGTTTGAGCTCAATGACTTCAAAGACAAAAAAATCGGACAAAAACATCGATGTATCACACTTTAAAATCCGTTTATAAATGCAGAAGTTATATAGAAAAATGTAAAAGCGCGACCCCTACGTTCGGCATAAAAAAATAAAAAAAATTTTTTTGAAACTACCTTTCAATAATACTTCATATTCGAAGGTGTACGGCGAACTTTTTTTTTTTTTACTTGTAACCTGGTACGCTCTAATGTACACACCGAGTTTCATTATTATAGCTGCAGTCGTTTGGTTGGTACTATTTTTATCCCTCTATTCCCATCTTACCCCTTAAAAGTACAACTTAACACACTGAACTTGGTGTTACTAGCTATTATTTCACTTTTATCCCTTCAGACTCTAAAAATATGTATTAGTTTATGCGGGTCCACGCTATAAAAGAATTGAACTTACTAGTTATGAAGAAAATACTCAGCAGAAATCATTACTCCCCTTAAAAGTACAAAATTGAAAAAAAAACTTTTTAGATTGCATGTCTTCGCAGTCTGAGGAACGAATGTACCGAATTTCATTATTCTATCTGCAGCCGTTTGGTTGGTACCATTTTTATCCCTCTATTCCCATTTTACTCCCTTAAAAGAAACAATTTGAAAAAAGCCTTTTATTTTACGTGTCTAACCAATTACAGGAATTTACACACCGAATTTCGTGTTTCTAGCTGTTTTTCGTTTGTTAGGCACTATTTATATCCCTTTACCCCCAACAAATAAGAATCGATGAGCATACCAAATATCAAGTAAATAAAGGGTGATTTTTAAAAGCTATAGGAAAGTTTTTCAAAAAAAAACACATAAAATTCAGAAAAAATGCATGAAATCTTTATTTGAATCGATAGTACGGTCCATATAATTTAATGTTTGAAGATTATTTTATGCAAATGTTGACCTTGACTGCGCCTTCCACGTATTTGAGTAACAGAGGACCAATTGCTGCGAACGGCGACAAATCGATAATTGATGGTCATCATTAACTCTGGCCGATACAGCTGCGATATTTTCTTCAGTTCGCACTCTACGTAAGCGTGTTGGTGGTTTAATGTCCAACAAAGTAAATTTGGTGCGAAATTTAGTCACAATAGCCCGAATAGCCGCTTCAGTGGGTCGATTAAACTGGCAATAAAATGGAAGCGCGCGATGAACTTTCTTAACAGAGCACGCATTTTGATAATCAAATTCAATAATTTGCAAGCGTTGTTCGTTTGTAAGACGATTCATGGTTAAATTATAGATCAAACTGAAGATGTTTGACAGTGAAACAAAACACGAAACGTGCGTCAGCTGTTTAAACCAGTGTTGCCAAAAAGATAATAGCTAAAAAATCACCCTTTATAAGCAGACATATTCGAAAAGGTTTTTAAATACTGGAAATATCAGGGGCATTTTCTTTCATTGTAAAAGGAAAATGTTTCCTCTGGAACGATTTTGTCCATATTTAATCCCAAGCGGTCTACGACTATTGGACGTATTCTGGGAAAAGTTGGACGTCCTAGCTTATTATGTTTAGATGCTACCTTGCTTTCAACAGACGGACGGACGGACATATCTACATCGTCTTAGAATTTTATGACGATCAAGAATATATATACTTTATAGGGTCTCAGGTAGATATTTCAAGGAGTTACAAACGGAATGACAAACTTAGTATACTCCCATCTTGGAGGTGGAGGTATAAAAACGATTTCAATATTGCCGAGGTTGGTTCTGAAACCTGGATTTTCGAATTGTTTATTCAGTTAGTGCTTACTAATGGAAAATTGATGCAATTGTGTTCAATAAGATCAATCCAAAGATAAAGATTCAAATAAAGGTGCCATTTTTGTTTTCAAAAGGTGACAGTATTAAAAAATTTTTATTTTCTTCCAGACGGAGCACATTTATATTATTTTTTTATTAAGAAGATATAACTTTTATGAGTCTAATTAGATTTGTTGAAACATTTTTGCCAAGGACCTGTTCTCATGCAGTGACTGGTAAATCGAATCCGATTCTAATCGATTGTGCGGGTTCAAAACCAGACCCTTTTGGAATCGATTATATGTGTCCAACTTTATACTGGTATCAATTATCGATGCTTAGGAATCGAAATTTAATTTAATAGAGAACACCCAAAAAGTATGTACTATCTTTGTACGTACGATGTGAAATTTAAAAGTTGTAATTTTGCTAATTCAAGCTAAAGAAAATGTCAACAAGTTCAGCGTGGAATTGATATAAAACAAGTAAAAACGGGTGTAAGTTCGACCGACCGAACCACAATGGATTGTATTCCACAGAGGCCGCCTATTTTACAGAAGTACAGTAACATTTCAGGAAAATGGTACATTTTTTTAATATAGTCAATCCAAATAAAAATATTGAAAAAATACGTTTAATAATTTTATTGAGAATTTTAAAAAAGCTCAAATACCCTAAATATTGGGGAATAGTGGGTGCATTTTCAGCTGCAGCCGTATGGTTGGTTGTATTTCCATCCTATTTTAATTACAAAAGTACAATTTTTGAAAATCCATTATCTCTCACGTACATAGTGCTTTTCAAATTTTGGCCGTAAGAGTAAAAAATATAGTACGAATTTGGAAAAATCTCTGTTTTTTCCTAGCCTATGCTCTGACTGCAATGTATACACTGAATTTCAGCGGTTTGGTTAGTATCATTTCTATCCCTTATTGTCCCATTTATCCCCCAAATATTGTGAATTTTGCAAAAAAAAAATCTTGTGAAATTTTAATATGAGGCGGAAATTAAAAAAAATAATAGCCTAAATACTCTTAATATTATGACTCTTTTCGGTCCTAGTTAACAAAAAAGCATCCGAACGATTTTTTTTCAATCCCAAACGATCTGCCACCATTAGACACAAATTTCGTTCGCAAATTGGTGTGCTTTCAACCGACAGACCGGTATGGTCAAATCGTCTTAGAAGTTTACCAGGATATAGAATATATCGAGGGCTTATATTCATAAGTGGCTATGAACCGTTTGGATGTCATATAAATTTGGAGAAAATTTTTTTCTAAAGCCATTTTTTCAATTTTTTCTGATTCACACGTTAATTTGTGACTGCAAGTGCAAATAAAAATAATATAAATAATATAGTTCAAAAATGGATCAGCATATAACCTAAGGTTGTAACAACGATTTTGTTTAAAACATTTTCATCATATCGTACTATCAAATACCATCATTACGCGGTTAATAGCATTTTGCTTCCCAAATTATCAGGCTAAAATAGGATAAATAGTGGCGTTAAAGACAAAAATTGTGAAAAGTGTTTTCAGAAAGCCCCGCGTAACTTTTTATCATATTGAGAATATCAAAATATTTTAATAGCATATGACTGCTGCCTCCCTGAACAGAGGAAGTTTAAATATAAGCAATTGCAACTGCGAATTATGGATTTTCAAACAATTGGAGAAATTCGCGACATATGTATATGTTACTAGCGACATTGGTTCTTAACACACAAACAAAAATTCAGTTGGATCCGTTGGCTAGATCGCGAGAAAATCATAAAACAAAACTGTCATGAGTGGAAATCATTTTCGCCATATTTGCCGCGAAAATGAAAATTTTCCAAAAATATCCAATTTGTATTTTTTGTTTACCGTGCCCTACCGCGATATCCACTTTTTGTAAAAAATTTGGAAAAAGGGATAAAAATGGTAGCTATCTGACGGATGAAGCCGGAATCTTCAAATTCGCTGTGTACATTCCAGAAAAAGCGTTTTCTACACAAGATTTCATAAAAAACGTTATCGAGTTTACAATAAGTCTTATTTATATATTTGAGCAACATAATGCTCAATTTTAAACATGCAAAGTGACTATGAACCATAAAATCGCGAATAATAGCCAATTTCGAAAAGTTTTTAATCATAGCTATTAGTAATCCTATTTAGATTAAATTGTAGAAGAATGTCTCTTAATTACTCTTAAAAGTAAGGAGAAAATCAGTTTTTTACTCTCCTGAACCGTTGAGTTTTTGTTCATAGCCACTTATGAATATAATCCCTCGATATATACTTTATGGGGTCTCCGTTGAATATTTCAGGGTGTTACAAACGGAATGACAAAGTGGAGGGTATACAAATGTCAGTTGTCAATGAAATTGATCAATATTTGGCGTATTGTATGCTAACAAAAAAATCAGAAAAATAAACAACTTTTTGGTTTTGGCTGGACATTTGGTGCTAATTCCGAAAAATTATTTGTATGGTTCAACATTTCAACCGAGTCCGATTAAGAATCGATTCTCTGGTCCGAATATTAATCGGGGAATCGATTCTTGTTCTCGATTCTCATTCACTAGTCTCATATCAAACTGTTTTGTCATTTTTGTTCAGTATCGTTTGGCGAGTCATCATGGAAAGACTCACACCACAACACAGCGTCCAAATTGTTCAGATATATTACGAAAAACAGCGTTCTGTGAGAAAGAAGACTGTGGCGAATCGATTCGCCGTCGTTCTTAGCAGCTTGGTTTGTCGTATTTTACATAAGGATCTCAGTCTTAAAGCGTACAAAATACAAAATCTTCTAGAATTGAAGCCAGGCGACTTAAATTTGCGTGTTATTTCCAGGAAATGGGCTCTCCAGTCGCTGTTCTTAGAATCACTTTTTGAATCGATTTAACGATGTCCGTCCGTCCGTCCGTCCTTCCGTCCGTCTGTCCATCTATTCTTGTAATCAAAGTACAGGTCGCAATTGTAGCCAGAACCAAATGAAACTTTGCACAACAAAGTTTTTCGGGATAAGGACGAACGCTATTTAATTTGAAGAAAATCGGATCAGATTTGGATATAGCCCCCATACGAATTTCATTCCCGATTTGACTCTTTTCACGCTACATACCACATTTTAATACAGATTTTCCTCAAACTTGGCAAAACATCTTACATTTCAACTAGAAACACCTATGGTGAAAATTGGTCAGATCGGTTCAGATTTAGATATTGCCCCCATACGAATTTCACTCCCGATTTGACTTTTTCTGTTGTAGAAACCACATGTTTTAACAGATGTTCTTCAAAATTGGCAAAACATCTTATATTTCAACTAGAAACACCCACGGTGAAAATGAGCCAGATCGGTTCAGATTTAGATATAGCCCCCATACGAATTTCACTCCCAATTTGACTCTTTTCACTCTAGATACCACATATTACAACAGATTTTCCTCAAACTTGGAAAAACATCTTACATTTCAACTAGAGGCACCTATGGTGAAAATTGGTCAGATCGGTTCAGATTTAGATATAGCCCCCATACGAATTTCACTCCCGATTTGACTTTTTCTGTTGTAGAAACCACATGTTTTAACAGATGTTCTTCAAAATTGGCAAAACATCTTATATTTCAACTAGTAACACCCACGGTGAAAACTAGCCAGATCGGTTCAGATTTAGATATAGCCCCCATACGAATTTCACTCCCAATTTGACTCTTTTCACTCTAGATACCACATATTACAACAGATTTTCCTCAAACTTGGAAAAACATCTTACATTTCAACTAGAAACACCTACGGTGAAAATTGGTCAGATCGGTTGAGATTTAGATATAGCCCCCATACGAATTTCACTCCCGATTTGACTTTTTCTGCTGTAGAAACCACATATTTTAACAGATGTGCTTCAAAATTGGCAAAACATCTTATATTTCAACTAGAAACACCCACGGTGAAAATGAGCCTGATCGGTTCAGATTTAGATATAGCCCCCATACGAATTTCACTTCCGATTTGACTCTTTTTTTCCGCTAGATACCACATATTAAAACAGATTTTCCTCAAATTTGGCAAAACATCTTACATTTCAACTAGAGACACCTATGGTGAAAATTGGTCAGATCGGTTCAGATTTAGATATAGCCCCCATACGAATTTCACTCCCGATTTGACTTTTTCTGCTGTAGAAACCACATGTTTTAACAGATGTTCTTCAAAATTGGGAAAACATCTTATATTTCAACTAGAAACACCCACGGTGAAGATTAGCCAGATCGGTTCAGATTTAGATGTAGCCCCCATACGAATTTCACTTCCGATTTGACTTTTTCTGCTGTAGAAACCACATGTTCTAACAGATGTGCTTCAAAATTGGCAAAACATCTTATATTTCAACTAGAAACACCCACGGTGAAAATTAGCCAGATCGGTTCAGATTTAGATATAGCCCCCATACGAATTTCACTTTTTGACTTTTTCTGCTGTAGAAACCACATATTTTAACAGATTTTCTTCAAATTTGGCAAAAAAATATCTTATATTTGCATGAGAAACACCCATGATGAAAATGAGTTAGATCGGTTCAGATTTATATATAGCACCTATACAAATATCGCTCCCGACTTGATTTTTCCGCCCCAGAAACCACGTATTTTCATCGAATTACTTAAAATTGAGAACTGGAAGAACCTATTGTGAAATGGGTCACTTAATTCCATGTTTGGATATAGCCGTGATACAAATATTCTTTTCGATTTGACAAATTGAACCAGGACATATTAGCCTATGATTAGGAAACATACAAAAATTCTTCCCGTTTTCACTTTTTTTCCGAATTGAATTGTATTCTGATAGAAAGTGGAGTGTATCATATAGTCGGCCCCGCCCGACTTTAGCCTTTCCTTACTGGTTATAATAAGATTTGCCACCCCAGTGAAATCGCTGTATACCAAGGAAGACACATATGTATGAAGGCTATATCAAAACCTAAACCGATCTGAACGATTGCTGCAAAAAATAGTTATAGTACAAATAAGTGATGTGCACAAAATTTCATTAACATCGGTTGGAAAATGTGGATTTTACTTTTAAAGGTAAGATTTTCTTATTTTTTCTTATAGTTCAACAGACTTTGTTTTTGGCGTGCAGTATAGCGTGGGTCATTTAAAATTTAAAATTAGAATCGGCTATAAAGAAAAAGTGACTGAATAATTTTTCAAATTTCTGGTTTTATTGGAAAGGAACTGAACTTTTGTTGACTGGCTCGGCAGTACCTCATCCGATCAACCCAACTTTTGAGTAGATGGCCAAATGCTGCCGCCAGCCCAAAATCCACACCAAAAAGTGGCTTCTTGTGAATGCATTGGCTTCTCAATAGTCACGTGTGGATTCTCTGAACCCCGTATGAAAACGACGAAAATTTTCCACGTTAACTTTTTACAGTTTGCGTTAAAGACTCACTATTTTGGAAGTAAGTTTTTAATATTTCCCAATTTTGTTCGAGCAGAAACGTCCCATAAAAATAAAATTGAATGTTATTCTACCTTCCAAAGTCAAAGTAATCGGTAGTTCCAACTTAAAATTTTAAATGTTCCACCCTTTATAACACTATACCTGCAGATATAAGAAATAACCCCTGCTTCTGGGCATCACATCATTCCATACTACACAATATTTTACTTATTGAAAAGCAATTTAAACAAAATACTTTTAAAATAAAAAATATTTATTTTTGCTTCGGAGATTATGAATTCATAAGCCCAAATTTTTGTAAACATTTGTGGCAAAGCAGAGCCTTCGCAATCTTTGTCATCTGTGCCATGCGGGCTGTCGTGTCATCCCACACATGTGCAAACAATTTGTATGTCATTCGAAAACCAAAATAACAACAAAAAGTACTCAGAAAATCTTAAATATTTTTCTGTAATAAACACACAATTGATTTTTATGATTTTTTCTTCGTTAACGAAGGCACATCTTCCTTCTCCGAAAGTACTGCAGATACATTTTCATTTATCGGGCTATCATTTCAATGCCACCGTCCCGTCCCTACCCTACCGCCACCACACACCACCAGCAGCGGCAGAATCCACTTTATGAAACATTTAAAGATACATTTTCCATTATCACACTTAACACTTCATAAAACTGTCTTTATGCTCAGCTACATTTGAGAGTATGAGTTCAGTTTTAATATTTAATGATTTTCGGTTATGATTTTTATAATGCAACACACTCGCATCGGCAGCGATACACTCACACTCCACACTGCCGGCAAGAGTATGTCTGTCTGTAGGGAGTGGGTTGTGTGCTGCTCAACCAAGGGAGTGGTACTGCTGCGGGGAAGTGTTGGAACGATATATGGAAATTGAACAATATCCGGTGTGTGTTGACAAGTGGAGAAAGTCTTGATATGTAAATTTCAAATTTCTCATATTTTATGATGCCATCAATGTATGTATGTTTGTGTAACTCTGAGGGAGGAAGAAGATGAAGAGATCACTCGCTCGATTAGGACTAGGAAGATTTGTTGGGTATGTAACTGAAACTCCACAATTCAGGAAATAAAATGTCCAAGGGTGGATTTGAGATTCAATTAATATCTGTATATGTTTATAAAGACCACAACACAGAGCATTGCATTTGTGCCTTCTTTAGAACATCAAACTGAAGATAGACCCAAAATTTATTATAGCGATCGTATCTGGTAATCAGAGTTCAACTACCAAAAACACTAGGCCATAGACATAGAAAAATATTTTTTGCTATCGATGATCGACAACAAAACAAAGTATCCGATCTACGCTTAACAAAAGTAGCTAATTTTTTGGTAACAAATTTCAATAATAAATAATTTTATTACATCCCTGAAATTTGGCCTGAAACTGAAGTAAATTTTAAACGATTGTGTTTAACGAATCTTTCTAACATGAACGATTTGTTTATAATTTTGTACAAGAATTGATGTAGAAAAAGTTATTTCACAGCAAAAAAAATTGGAAGTACTTCCGTAAGTAACACCTTTTAGTCGCATCCCAAAATCCCAATTTGCATATTCCCTAACAATTTGCTAATAGCATTTTCATAAGTGGGTGGGAACCAATTGTTCGTATGGGATCAATGTGATAAGGTGTCCGCTTTGCATCCCGAAGGTCTCCGGTTCGAACCGTTGATCCTGAAAAATCTGTTGTTTTGGTTATATTTTTTTTATACCCTACACCTACAGAATGGGGGTATACTAACAGAATGACAACTGTTTGTAACACCTTGAAATATCGACCTGAGACCCTTTAACGTATATATATTCTTGATCGTCATAAATAAGACCGTCTGTTTGAAGCAAGCTAGCATCCAAACGAAAGGAGCTAGGACGTCCAAATTTTCCATAAATGCGTCTTATAGTCGTAGATCGGTTGGGATTGAAACTGGGAGAAATCGACCAAAAGAGAAATTTTTTTCCCTCACAAGGACTAAACATACCCATAATAACCCCTAATATTTTAGAGTATTTAAGCGTATTTTTTTAATATGTCTGCCTGTATTTACTTGATATTGGCTATGCGCATTCCCCCTATAACAAAAAAGTGCATCATAAAGTGATTTTTATTCGTAGGAGGTGAAATGGGGCAAAAAGGGATAAAAATGATACATATTAAACGACAAAAGTTAGAAACATGAAATTCGGTGTGTACATACCTCTATGTGACTATATACATACATAATAAAAAATATTTTTTTGAAATCCGTACTTTTAAGGGGTAAAAGGGGAATAAAGGGATAAAAATGGTACCAATCAAACGGCTGCACCTAGAATAATGAAATTCGGTGTATACATTCCTCTGATTGCGTAGACACGTAAAATAAACGAATTTTTTGAAAATCGTACTTTTTGGGATTAAAATGGAAAAAGGGGATAAAAATAGTACCAACCAAATGACCGCAGCTAGAGTCATGAAATTCCGAATATATATTCTTATCGAAATAATACTTCAAAAAATTAATATTCTTATATTTAAACTTTCAAAAAACTTATATACCATAAATATTGGTAGATAGTGAGTTCTCGTTATCTCACGTACATAGTGCAAAATAGCCTAACTTCATGATTCAAACAATTTTTGCCGTAAAAGTAAAAAGTACGAATTAGGAAAAATCTCTTTATTTGCGTGTCTATGCAGTCAGAGGAATGTATACACCGAATTCAATGATTCTAGCTGCGGCCATTTGGTTGGTACCATTTTTATCCCCTTTTTCCTAGTTTACCTCCTTAAGAATACGACTTTCTAAAATCTTTTTATTTTACGTGTCTACGCAATAAGAGGGATGTACACACCGAATTTCATCATTCTAGTAAGTCGCTTAGTTGGTACTATTTTTATCCCTCTGTACCATTTGTATCCCTTGAAAGTACGATTTTTTGTCTCAAGTATCTTTATTTGCAATCTATTTACAGAAAAAATATTAAGCAAATTGTATAAAAACTTACAAATAACAGTTTTTGCTAAGCTCCAGCGAACATATCAAAGGTTTACATTATTCCATTGGTAAATAACACAAAAAATTAAATAGAAATTATTTGAATTCTAACACTTATGCTATTTTACAATTTTGGCTACAGGTTTAAATATAGTTATATGACTGTTAGGTAATAAAGGGCAAATCAATGACATGACGTCGTTTCAGCCTTCTAAATTAATTGGTTAAGGCAATAAATTAGGATGTAGACTCAATCTATTGAGATAATTTCCGCTATATCTTCTAATCTCGTTTTTAACTTTGGAGATATCCAGATCTTTATGTATCTTATCATTTCTTGCAAACCAAGGTGAATTAGTGATTAGCCTCAGTGTTTTGGATTGATATGTTTGCAGAATTTCAACATTTGAATTGCTTGCTGTTCCCCAAACCTCGATTCCGTATGTCCACACCGGTTTTAATATGGTTTTATATAGAACAACTTTGTTGTTCCAAACATAGTTGGGATTTTGGACCTAAAAGCCAAAACATTCGCTTTGTCTTCATCTCTAGCTGTTTTCTTATTGCTTTTATGTGACGTTCCCATGTTAAACGTCTGTCTATATTCAGACCTAGGTATTTCACATAAGTCGATGAGGGGATAGTGACTCCATCCAGCATTACCTGTGGGCAATCTGCTTTACTAAGGGTGAATGTATCCTGTGTAGATTTTGCAGGATTAACTTTAATGTTCCACTTCTTCAACCAAGATTCAGTCAAGACAAGTTGTTTTTGTATTATATTGGAAGCTTCCACAGGTGACTTGTTATGGCAGTATCATCAGCATACGTTGCTACTGTTACATCGTCATTGGTAGGAAAGTCAGATGTAAATATTGTATATAAAACCGGCCCAACACACTGCCTTGAGGAACTCCGGATTTTATGAAACCAATTTCCAAATCTTCGTCATTTATGTTCACATAAAATTCATTCAACTAAATATGATCTCATCAGCAGGTAAAAAGGTGTAGGTAAGAGTGATTTAAGTTTATATAACAAGCCATGGTGCCAAACTCTGTCGAAAGCTTGTTTGACATCTAAGAAAATTGACGAGCAGTACTGTGTATTTCCAAAACACTCCCTGACAGTCTTGACTATTCTATGGCATTGTTCTGAAGTTCCATGGCCATGTCTAAATCAGAGCTGTTAAGTAATGATTAGTAATCGTAATCATTAGTAATTAGATAACTTTTTTTTAAAGTAGAAGTAATGATTACAATGCGATTACATTCAGTTTTATACGATTAGTAATTGATTACGATTACAAGTAATCAAAAAATAATCAGGATTACTTGCGATTACTGAAAAATAATCAAACTATTACTTAAGATTATTTCAGTATGGCAGCTCGCGAAATCGGTATGAGAGTCATAGTAGTGTGTTTGTCAAAACTTTTGACTATTCAATATATGTCAGTTTTGATTTTTTCTGTTCTCGTTCTTTTGCCAGCTAAAACCGAAAGGTAACGGAAGTACAACTTCCAATTCAATATAAATAAAATTAAAAAAAATAATTAATTAATTGTTGAATAGTGGATTATATAATCATTACGATTCTTTTTAAAAAGTTATGTAATTGATTACTAATCGTAATCGAAATTTAACAGCTCTTGTCTAAATCCGAATTGGTGGTCAGGGATGATATTTAGTGTTTCTAGGACGGGAGAGAGTCTTTTCTGGAAAAGTCTTTCGAACAGCTTGGAGATTATGGGTAATAAACTTATTGGTCTATATGATAATAGAATATTTTCTTGTTTATTTGGCTTGAGTACCATAATAATTTTCGCGAATTTCCATTGCGTAATTTTATACCCCCCACCTCCAGGATGGGGGTATACTAACTTTGTCATTCCGTTTGTAACACCTTGAAATATCGACCTGAGACTCTATAAAGTATATATATTCTTTATCCTTATAAAATTCTAAGACGATCTAGCCATGTCCGTCCGTCCCTCCGTCTGTCCGTCTGTTGAAAGCACGCTAGCTTCTAAACCAAAGGAGCTAGAACGTTCAAATTTTCCATAAATGCGTCTTATAGTTGTAGATAGGTTGGGAGTGAAATGGGGCAAAATCGGCCCAAAGGGAAAATTTTTTCCCTCACAAGGACTAAAAATACCCGTAATAATCCCTAATATTTTAGCGTATTTAAGCATGTTTTTTATTTTTATGTTTTATATTTGCTTGATATTTGGTATGCGCATTCCCCCTACAACAAAAACGTGCACCATAAAGTGATTCTTATTTGTAGGAGGTGAAATGGGGCAAAAAGGGATAACAATGGTACATATTAAACGACAACAGCTAGAAACTAACTGAGTAGAGACATAATATAAAAGCATTTTTCCAAATTCGTACTATTAAGGGGTAAAATGGGAATAGAGGGATAAAAATGGTACCAACCAAATGGCTGTACCTAGAATAATGAAATTCGGTGTATACATTTCTCTGATTGCATAGACAAGTAAAATAAACGGATTTTTAAAAACTCGTATTTTTTGGGGTTAAACTGAAAAAAGGGGATAAAAATAGTACCAATCAAATGACCGTAGCTATAATCATGAAATTCGGAGTATACATTCCTCTAACTGTGTAGACACGGAAAATAAACTGATTTTTCGAAATTCGTCATTTTTGGGGTCAAAATAGAAAAAGGGGATAAAAATAGTACCAACCAAATTCGGAGCATACATTCCTTTGACTACGTAGACATGACAAATAAAAGGTTTTTTTTCCAAATTCGTACTTTCAAGGGATACAATGGGTACGGAGGGATAAAAATGGTACCAACCAAACGGCTACACCTGGAATAATGAAATTCGGTGTATACATTCCTCTGATTGCGTAGACATTTAACATAAACAGATTTTTCGAAATTCGTACTTTTTGGGGTTAAAAAGAAAAAAAGGGGATAAAAATAGCACCAATCAAATGACCGCAGCTAGAGTCAGGAAATGCGGAGTATACATTCCTCTGACTGCGTAGACATGGAAAATAGACGAATTTTTCGAAATTCGTACTTTTTGGGGATAAAATGGAAAAAGGGGATACAAATAGTACCAACCAAATGACCGCAGCTAGAGTCATGCAATTCGGAGTATACATTACTCTTACTACGTAGACACGAAAAATAAACGGATTTTTTGAAATTCGTACTTTCAAGGGATACAATGGTACAGGGGATAAGAATAGTACCAACTAAACGACTACAGCTAGAATGATGAAATTCTAATTGCGTAGAAATGTCAAGGGGGTAAAAATGGTACCAACCAAATTGGCGCAGCTGGAATCATGGAATTCGGTGTATACATTCCTCTGACTGCATAGACACGCAAAATAAAAAGTTATTTCAAAATTCGTACTTTTTCTTTTACGGCAAAAATTGGTTGAATCATGAAGTTAGGTTATTTTGCACTTTGCACATGTACGTCTGATAATGGATTTTCAAAATTTGTACTTTGGGAATTAAAATAGAATGAAAGTACAACCAAATGCAGCACCCACAATCTATATTTATGGTATTTAAGCTTTTTGAAAATATAAAAATAAGAATATTTATTTTTTGTTTTGAAATAGATAATGGTTTGATATAATTAAAATATTATATTTATTTATATAATTTATAAAAAAAATTCAATATTTGTATTTGTTTTGGTTTGGCTATATTACAAAATTAATATTTTCCTGTAATATTACTGTTATATTATTATTACGAAAACCGACAACCTCTGTGGAATGCAATCCATGGTGGAGGGTATATAAAGTGCGGCCCGGCCGAACTTAACGCCGTTTTTACTTGTTTTTTCTATTTAGTTTCTTTATTTCTCCTTCAACCTCTCTTACAGTAAAGTGTTTAATAGGACGATACATTTGACAAGACACATCAAGAAAGTCTCTGATTTTCTCTTCCTCCCGTGAATCGCAAAATGAAAATGGGGTGAATGTTTCTTCTGGGAATGATTTAAAAGCAGATACCTTGGCCTTATCCGATTTGCACCAAACACCGAAGGAATCCTTAATTGTTATATTTCGTTTTTGTGGTCTTTTTAGGTATTTCGTAGCCTTCCTTTCTTATAAAATTATTTAACGAATTATTTTTTAAATTCCGATTTCGCCCAGTTTCAATCCCAACCGATCTACTACTATAAGACTTTTAAGATTTTATGTAAACTTTGGACGTCCTAGCTCTTTTCGTTTAGATGCTAGCGTGCTTTCAATAGACGGACATACGGAGGTCGGACATGGCTAGATCGTCTTAGAATTTTATGACGACCAAGAATATATATACCTTATAGGGTCTCAGGTCGATATTTCAAGGTGGAGGTGGAGGGTATAAAAACTGTGAAAAATGCCTTTATACTTTTTCAAAAGCATATTAGTGGTTTAACCTTCAATCGAAGTACTTTGATGCCATCACAATCATTCCTTAACCACTTTAAACTCTTGAAATGTTTTTAAGACATAGCCCTTGTTAATAAAAGTCAGGAGTTATTGTTGAAACTGCGAATAATAGCACTCCGACACTGGTATTATTATTGCTTCGAAAGAATCCGCAACAATGATAGTCATTTGTGAGCTGTTTTACTTATGGAGTGTAAAATATATTGGAGCTGAGAAATAAATCGGATAAATTACAAAAAAAAAACGCAATGTGCATCGGAAATCATTTTCAGGATTAACATTTCAGTGAAGATTCAAATTGAGCCAACAAATTATCGATACAATTTTCGCGGTAAATAGTCGATAGATTACTCAAATTTTATTACATATTTTCGTCAATTTTCAGATCGAATATAATGTCAGCATTTTTGGGATTAATTTTCTTCTAATGATGGCTTGACTGAACCAATTGCTACCTCTATGTCTTTCTTTATTAATCCTGTAACTATAGAAATCGCTAGAATTTCTGCTTAAAACACGCTATATATTTAAGATACATTTTGTGAAAATTGTTTTGCCACCTACACTCCACCATAGGATGTGAGCATAAATATTTGCCATTCCCTTTAAAACATCCCAAACGTGTAAGTCCTAAAGTTCTAAAATTCTGTTCGACTGTCCGCATATCCATCTATCATTAGGTATTCCGGCATGGCCTAGACTACAGGAATACCCATCACAATTATACATGATTGTGGAACCATTTTCCATGCAATCAATGATTGATTCAACAACCTCTTCGATTCAGCTACACATCGCGCTGTCTTCATGAATCCTTTGTGAATAATTTCACTTCCAATTTGTCACAACACATCTGCTCTTTCCTTTACCCTTTTTTCCACCAGAAAACATTGCCACTTTGAGTTCGGCGTTCAGCGCTAAATCATTCTTCTTCTTCTGTTGTGTTAACTAATTTCAAATTTTTGATATATTTAATAACTTTAACCACTTGTGACTTTCTCTTTAAACAATAAAGGCTGATTTATTTTATTGCAAAATTTTTGACAGCCTCATGAGAAAAACGCACACACATTTTTACAATTTCAGCTGCTTTTATTGCTGTTTTTGTCGTCTTTTTGTGGTTTCCTATGAAAAATCCATAAAGTAAAAGTGTTTCAAATTCCAAATCGAAAGGCAGACAGAGAGACAAACAGACAATAATAGACAAAACACACGATTGGTGTTGTGGAGGAAGAGGAGGACGATGGGCAGGGGAGAAAGTGAATGTTATGTGCAATATTTAATATTATTTTCAGGGTGAATATTGACAGAAAAACAAATACATACGAACAGACATCACTTTTGGATACATATCCAAATATACATACATTTTGTTTATGTGTATGCACTATAGGACGTCATACAGGAAATTATAGGCGTACTTTATTATTTGTGGTAAAGAAATGGTTAAAATATGATAACATTTTTCAAAAATTTAGAACAAAAATTGGGTCGCTGAAACACTGAATGGTAATAAGCGAATGGTAATAATGGAAATGATTTTTGCTCTAATAATTTGAACTGTTCAAAATTAATAACAGCAGAATCTATTAATATTAAACAGCTCTTATTTTCAGCGAAAATCACTTTCTGGAAATTCTAAAATCTTGATAATTTCCAATTAAGCGGGATAAATCACTTGTGATAAATAAAACACGCCTATTGTTGTAGTTGTACCCCGTCAATCATTTATGAATTTATTGAAAATTTTAAGCAAAACTAATTTCGGTTTCTGAAAACCTCTAAAAAATCTGAGAGTAGGCTCCAAACATTGCAAAACTGTGTACTCAGTTCGGTAATGTACTGGTTGAGTTCCTGTTTAAAAAGACTTGTCTTTTTTGAAGGACATAATAATTCAATAATTTATTTTAATTTTTCTGCCATATTGGTAATTGGTACCAAATGAAATAGATCACTTTGGGCAATCTAAATATTCTTTTGTAATTTAAGAATTGGAAGAAAAACGCTGGAAAAGGTCCATTCAAATTTTAATACTTCCTCTCCGATTAACTTTATTTCTACCATAGAATCCACGCTTTAATAGGATCTTGATCATATTATCCAGATCATGTTATATTTCGCCTCGGAATACCCTCTGTAAAAGTGGACCAAATTAGTATTTGCTTTCAAATATTCTCTATACATTAGAATGGATTAGAAAGAAGATTGTTTAATGGTTTAATATTTTAAATTTATTTTTTATTTGTGTTAATATACCATCATTATAACCAATCATTTTGATTATTTTTCACTGAAATTTTGGTTGATTTTGCAAAAAATATTTTGAAAAAAAGCTGCTGAAGACTTCAACACAACACATGCAACATAACAGGCATACAATAACTATACATACAAACAACAACAATACACACGAGGTACAGTGAAGACGGGACATACCGTACAACAACAACCTATGTATTGTTGCGAGCGATGCGAGCACATGCATAACATTGAATTGGCAATGTGAGCTTTTTAGTGTGTCGACTTAGTTCGGTGGAATATTTTGTTTATCAGCGCTTCTCATTTGTCATATGTGACCGCTGGTACTAATATGAACCATGATTTAAGTCAAAGTTCTGACGCGATGGGGTAGCGCCCATCGAAACTGCGCAGTCAACTTTTAGCTGCAACAATAAAGGTCTCTCTTTGCCTTTTTGCTAATTTTTTTGAAGACTTCAGCACAACCTTTGGTCTTTGGGTACATTCATCTAATTGAATAGATAGGTAGTAGTAGGATATAAAAATATTTTTTCCAAATTCATACTTTTAAGAGGTAAAATGGTACCAACCAAATTGATTCATGGAGTCGGTGTATATATCGTTTGACTGCGTATATTCGCAAAGTATACAGACTTTTCATACTTTTTTAACTTTTACGGCAAAAATGGGTAGAATCATGAAGATAGGTTATCTTGCCTTGTGCACGTGATAGTTAATGGATTTTCAAAATTTGTACGATTGGAATTAAAATATTTTAATAAAGTAAATTATTTCAATTTCTGTATTACAAACATTTGGCGTGAAACAAACTTATAATGCCCTATTCCACGAAGTGATTTAGAGTATGAAATGTAGGCATATTTTTAAATTAAGAGTTTTTTTGAAATATAAATTTTTTTAAAGCAGACTTTTAAAGACTCATAAGATAGTCTATTTCTAATTTTATTGGAGAAAGTGAGCGCGGCAGAGAACGATATTATATACTCGAGAGTTGTATTGTTAGTAAATCGTTAATTATCAGTTCCCTTTCCTGTAGCTTCGAAACCCAAAATTTATACTTTGATGCAGTAATATAGCCATTTTTAATGCATAGTTGTTACTTTAGATTGTATATATTTTTCATTTATTTAATTATTAATTATTTTGTTTTAACTTTTTTTAACTCAATGAGATGCTTGTAAGATGCCATGTGTCCTTTATTACTTGGTGAGATTTTTTAAACACAAATTCGGCAAGTGAGTTGTGCTTCTCGTTCGTTTGTGAGAATCATCTCCTTATAGAGGCCGGGTTTGATGTTGAAAAGTCGCTGCGAAGCCACTTGAAAAGACTTTTGACATGGTCGAAATCATGATCGTGGTAGTCTGCAGCCAAGTAATAAATTTCACCATGCCATTTGTAAATAAATTTGCAAAAATGCAAATTGCAAAATGGTCTTGAGCCAGGACAATATCCCAGTTCAAATCAAATATTGATTACAGACCAAAAAAATACAAACGAAAAAACTAAAACAAATTATTTTTTTTTCAATATTTTTATTTATTTTGGTTTGCCTATTTAAAAAAATAACATTTTCTTGTTATGCTACTGCACTTTTACAAAAATAACAAGGTCTGTGGAATGCAATCCATGGAGGAGGGTAACAGGTCGAACTTAACGCAATTTTACTTTTTATTTTTATTTTTAGGTTTGTGCTCGACCAAAATTGGGAAATATTAAAAACTTACTTCCAAAGTAGTGACTCTTTAACGCAAACTGTAAGAAATTTACCTTCATGAAGCTCATTTTCATCTCGATGGCTATGTCAACATGCAAAATTGTCTCATGGGGTTCACATGACCATTGAGAAGTGCATCCACAACGAGTCACTGCTTGGTGTGGATTTCGGCCTTTATTGAAAAATTGGGTTGATGGGATAAGGTAGTGCCGAGTCACTCGTGGTAGCCATATGAATGATGTTGTGTTCCATTATTAAATTATTTATTATTTAAAGCTATACTTTTCCAATAAAGCCAGAAATTTGAAAAAAAAATAATCAGTACTTTTTCAGTACCGATTCAAATTTAAAGTTTTAAATGACCAACCTATATAATAATCTAAAACTTTTCATTTAGTGCATCAGATCGATATTTCCATGACAAACTTAGTATATCGCCCACCATGGGCGATATAAAAATATATATTTTTACTTTCCTTTATGTATGCCGCCCTAACGTACGTACATATTTTATCCACCATATGACTATTGTTTGCCGTAGTCTGATAGTATCCTGTTTTCCGTTTTCTTTATGTGGCCTTTTGTTGCGGCACTTTGGACTCCCCGAGCTTTTTCTCTGCCGAACTTTTGCTTTTATCTGTTTCATGTTATTTTTTTCGTTTTGGGAAACATTGCTACATTTTTGCTTTTGTTTTTACTACAAATAGAAAATTTTTGCTTAAAATACGCAGAAGCCTTTGCAGTTGTTCCTTTGTGGCTTATGGCAGGATGTTATTTTTTGTTGTTGCTCTTGATGCTCTTACTTCGTAGTTCATGCGATAGTGTCTGGTAGTGGTTGCAATGGCATGGCATGGTATGGTTTTTGTTGCTTTAATAATAAAGAAAATCTATATTCATTGTACAATGTACATATTTGTTTCCTTATATATATGTGTATGGGCATAATATGCATAGTCATGGTCGAGGGTCAAACTATAGTTCTGGTAAATTTCTAATAATCATAAAGGGGTGGGGGCACACTTGGCATCATCTTACAGAAAATAAGCTGTATTTTAAGGAATTTTGACGGCCGCACACTGCTCCATATTAGCATTGGACAAAAAATTAGAAGGTGCTTCCAGAATACAAAAAAATGCATTTCTAAAAGAATTATGATGAGCTAAATTCAAAATTATTATCGGGTTTTTTGTAGCATTTACGGTTTTCTTGGTTTGTTTTATTTTATTGATTCAATGAACATATCAACTAGGGAGGCATTCTGAATATTTCTCTGAAAGTAAAAAGAAATTTTTTTAATAGAAAATACTTAAAGTATCTTTAAATTACCTAAGTAAAGAAAAATGTTGCCAAAAAGTAATTCATATTTGGCAAAAGAATAAAAATTAAATTTTAGTTACTTAAAAAAATATATATGAAAACCAATTGGATAAAATTAAAGATTTTGTTTGTTTTTTAATTGATCAAAACATTACGAAAATAATATCAATGAATTTTATGATGGTTTTTTCTTGACCATCAAAAATTGGGAATTTTTAAAATATTCATCTTTAAAATCTTCATCAAAATTACATATGTATATAAAAATATTAATTATAATGACTGTTGTCGAAATTAAAAATATTTAATATGCTAACGCCGAATTATTATGACAACAATCCCATTATAATTGCGTTAGAGTAAGTACCAGTAACACCATCATGAAAATTATGGAGCGTCTAAATGACACTATTAACTATTTATAAAATTTATTCTACAAAAGTCGAAGTATTTTTAATAAAAATAGTAGGAACAAGTAAGGAAAGGCTAAAGTCGGGCGGGGTCGACTATATAATACCCTACACCACTCCCTGCGTATATACCTCGCTTTGATTACTAAACCCAGGTATTTCATGGGAGCAGTTTTATGTAGTTCATATAAATTATACTATAAATTATTCTTTAGTCAAATTTAATGAATATGGTAAATAATAATGTAATTGATCCAAAATTTGATGAAGATCCGATGTAAGATGTAGTTTCTACAGCTGTAATAGAGCAGAATGGGGCCCATTTGGGTTATACCAAAGTATGGACATATGGGCATCTCCCACACAAGTAAGGAAAGGCTAAAGACGGACGGACTTTCTATATCATTACAATTCAATTCGGTAAAAAAGTGAAATCGGGAAGGATTTTTGAATTATGTAAATGTATGTGTTTGACAAAAAATGTTACATCGGAAAGGACATTTGTATGGGGGTATATTTAAATCTGAACCGATCTTACCCACTTTCACCATAGGTGTTTCTAGTTCGATTATAAAATGTTGTGCCAATTTTAAAGAAAATCGGGTACAATATGTGATTTCTAGAGCGGAAAAAGTCAAATCGGGAGCGAAATTTGTATGGAGGCTATATCTAAATCTGAACCGATCTTACCCACTTTCAGCGTAGGTGTTTCTAGTTCAATTATAAAATGTTGTACCAATTTTAAAGAAAATCGGGTACAATATGTGGATTCTAGAGCGGAAAAAGTCAAATCGGGAGCGAGATTTGTATGGAGGCTATATCTAAATCTGATCTTAGCCGCATTCAGCATAGGTGTTTCTAGTTCGATTATAAAATGTTGTGTCAATTTTAAAGAAAATCGGGTACAATATGTGGATTCTAGAGCGGAAAAAGTCAAATCGGGAGCGACATTTGTATGGAGGCTATTTCTAAATCTGAACCGATTTCCCCCAAATTCAATAACGATCGTCCTTGGCCAAATTTCATGATAATCGGACAGCAATTGCGACCTGTAGAGTGCGAACAAGCTTAGATCTGTCCTGTCCTGTCCCTATTCAATTTGTCCTATTTCAATTTTCTGTCCCTATTTCAATTTTTTTGTCCTTTTGACCATTATAAAATCACCATGGTTGCGGATAAATCCCAACAAGCCTGTGATTAAATTACTTTATTTCCGATAAACAACATCATATTTTTTTAAAAATGGGAAAGGCAGCATATAAATTTTTCAAATACATATTTGGAAAATTTCATCAAATTCGGAAAGAAAAGGCAAAATTTGCGTGATCGTTTCACATGGAATTTATTTATACAGTTTTGCTATGTTTCGTGCCTACTTTCTGAATTTTATAGAGATTTTCATGACCCAACATTAGTGACCAACAGAGTTATATGATGTTTTTGACCTGATTTATTACACGTCATTTCAATATTTTTCTATTGGAAATTCACATGTATTGGTATGTATGTAGGTGAGTATTTTTTGTTACTTGAGATGCATGAGTTGTGGGCCCCCTTTTTGTTTAAAATCTAATATTTAAATCAGTTTTTGCATTGATTTATTACATTTCCATATTTTGCACAAACTTCTATGTCGAACATATGGGTCACTGCCATATACGTTTATAAATTATTTGGAAAACAAGCTTAAAAGGCGTCAAGCACAGGCGGCCGAATCGTACATAGCCTCTACAATGGGGTGCGTTCCACGCTATTCTCGGCAGATTAAAAGTTGTATAACGTCCAAGTACAGTACCATCTGAGATGAATTATAGGTGCGTTATTTGTACTAGTAGTAAAATACTTCCAGTATTTCTAAGGTAATAACTACTTGGTTACAATAAAAGAAAAAAAGCGACAACATTTTTTTGTTTGTAGTGTTTCTCTGTTTCTTCCTGTATTTCTTTTATTTTTCGCAAAGAAAACATAATTTAAATGCATTTAATGTCCTCCCTGAGTCATTTTAGTCAACGGACCTCCACGGTAGTTCTCTCCAAAAATTTCTCTCAAATTACAAAACAACTACTAGAAAATATTTATATTTTTATATTTTGGAGGAAAAGTGATGGAGAAAAGCGTTGACTTCATAAGTATTACCAGATCCCTTTGGAGAATATTTGTTATCATTTTAGAACAAAATCTCAAATTCTGAAATAGATTTTCCCTCTATTTTCGTATTTTGGTGGATAAATCTGTAAAAACTTGTAAGTGAATATTCGCAGACATTTTTTGTACATAATCCCAAAATTTCGTTACGATGTTTAATTTTTATGCCCTCCACCATAGTATGGGGAGGGTAAACAAATCGTTTTGATCGTCATAAAATGCTAAGTCTGTACGTCCGGCCCACAGTGGTTCAGAATCAAAATCCATCGGCCAAAATTCAATAACTTTTGTTCTAGTAGACATTTTTTAACGAACTCCGATTGTTATAAAATTTAGCATGATGATAAAGGAAATTTATTCACTTTTTATCTGGGTACCTACTTTTCAGAATTTAATGAGACGAAAATGACTAAATTGCGTTTTGGAACTAAAAAATTTTACTTTTTGCACCAAAATGCATCCTATCTTCCAAGGGTGCAATGTCGTGCAGGCAAAAGTTACCCTACAAAAACGGAAAACCCTTCAACCTTTCCAAATATGTATACATTTCGTTAAAGGCTTTCGAAAGAAATCAAACATTTGTTCAAAGAGGATATTTTTTACAATATTCATTACAACCAAACTATATTTGACACAAACATAGTTTTGGCGTCATAATTAAGCTAAGAAACCACAATTTTTTATAAAAAAAAATTGAATGTAAAATCTCTTCAAATGTGTGAGAAACAGTTCGAAAAAGTCAAAAAAAGAAATTACGTTTTTTTCAATTTTCAAAATCTCAAAAACGTGAAAATCTGTAATACAACATTATGAACATATACGTAAAAATATGTTAAAAAACATAAACACAAAAAAAAAATAAAAATTATAATTTTCGATTTGAACTGGGATATTGTCCTGGCTCAAGACCATTTTGCATCTATATTTAATAACATGCAAATTTCTTTACAAATGGCATGGTGACATTTATTACTTGGCTGCAGACTACCACGATTTTCTAAACGCAAATTCGGCAAGAAACACCTAAGCTGAAAATAGGTAATATCGGCTCGGATTTAAACATAGCCCCATACAAATGTTGCTCCCGATTTGACTTTTTCCGCTCTAGAAACCATACATTTTGTCTGGTTTTCTTGGCACAACATGAAATGAGTCAAATCGGTTCAGATTTATATATATATATATATATATATAGCATAGGGTCGTAACAATTTATTCTAATCTACTCTATTTACAGCTCGAGCTTTTAATAAATTTAGACTTAGGTTTAATGTATGAACTTCAATTTCAATTTGCCGTTTCCACGTGTGTAAAGGACGTCCTCTTCTCCTGCTGCCTGTGGGTTCCATTTGATGGCCTGCCTTGCGATGTCATCTACAGGTTTCCTTAGCGTGTTACCTATCCATCCCCATTTGCGTTTTCTGATTTACCGCCCAAAGCTAATTGTTCGCAAAAGCTCTGGGCCTAAATATTTCGAAACCGAAACATCTGTAGAGAAATGTGGTCAAATCAGTTCAGTGTTATATATAGGTTCCATGCAAATGAAAAAAAAAACACATATTTTAACACATTTTGATCATAACAAGTTATTTTTCAGATTGAAATATACATTGGGATTGAGTGACCATATCATCGTCTATGATATAGGACACTTTCCTCGCTTTCCAAAATCCTCACCGAAAGTCGGCCCGCCCGACTTTCGCCTTTCCTTACTTGTTTCTTCCTATAATCTCAGGAACTAGACCAAAAAGTGATACTTATAGTGGTGGCTCCCGGACTATAGAAGAACGTTGACTATTAAAAATAAGCTTATATTTTTTTGCAGGTTGAATTCGTCATTTCAACATTTTCCAATAGTTTCGTAACAAAACCCATCTGTCATGCATTGTGACTGAAATGAAAAATGGTGCTTTGTCATGGAATGGCCCACAACAATTGGGTTTACTTTTCAAATCTTTATCCACAGACTTGTACATACAGATGTATGTATGTATTCATGAACGTTGTTCAACAAGTTTAGATTGTGTTTTTGAGAAGAAAAAAAATCCTACCCCACAGCCCTCAAAATCGAATAAAAGAGTTTCGTTTTTAATATGTGGTTTTAATTTTGTGGGATTTTACACTTTCTTGTGTTTGTCCATTGAGTTTTTCTTCATCATCATCATCGTCCGTTTTTTGATTTAAAGGGATTTTCCCATTCTTTAAGGTTGCCTGCCACACATCCACTTCATCAATCTAATAAAACCTCGACCAATTGCATTGTAGTCTGCAAATAAATTTCTAGTGGTTTTCACCAAACTGGTACCGTACTCTGTGATAGAGAGGATGTAATGTGTCGGCCATAAGGTTGGTATCCGTCCTCGACGACGGGCAGATGTGTCCGAGTTTGATGATGTCGATGTAGATATCTTTGTGGCACAATTGATTGAGTTCTTTCAATTAATGAGCATTTTCTCTCAAACTTTAGGTTGGTTTTGAAATTTCAATCAGGGACTGTGACTGGATGTGTACATTGTTAACTATTCCACTTGTAGTGCGTCGTATAGTCGGCTATGGTCTGTTGCTGGATTCAACTCGTCCTTGTTTGATTGGGATTTTAGACAATGAGTGAGTATTCGTTGTAGAACAAGAGAACATACATTTTTAAATGAAGCTATTTTTTGAGGGTTTCAGCATTCCACAAGAAAGGGATTTAAACTTGATAAGAACCATCAAGTTTGTGTAAGTCTGTATATATATGTATTACACAGGCAGGCATATGTCAGAGTGCTTGTATTTCTGATTAAATCATGCTTGTGGTCTGTTTCGGAAGTCTTTTTATTGATTATGATGTACTTGTAAAAAATTCAATTCAAATTTAAGTTTAAATCCAAAGCCTTTGAATATTGAACAAAAGAACGATTCCCCGGAAGAAGATTGAAATTCCATCCATTTGAGATATACTAGGGTTTAGTATAATCTTATGCACGTCTAAAAATGATTCTGAATATAAAATTATAGTATTTAAGGGAAAATAAAGAAACTTTAAAAGAGAGACAAAGAAAGGCGGCCCTATGCTACCCGCAGGAATAAAAGTATCATATAGAAAAGGAGAAATGTATGGAAATGCGAAATAGTATAAAAGTTTTAAATTAAATTCTAAGTGGTTTATATTATCTTTATATGTTACCTTATTGGTTAAAGTATCATTGACTCGTAAATCGATGCTTAGGTTAGGTTAAAAGGGACGCCCGTCATTTGACGAGTTCACTCGGGGTTGATTTAACTCGGTCACGAAAAACTCAATCCCAGTTAAAGATTTTCAAATTACCGCTTAAAGATGTTTTTAGTGAAAAATGTGTAGGGACTACCACAAACGTCCAACTTATAGAGGATTCCCACTTATCCAGGATCGACTGTAATTGTTAAGCAGAAAGGCACACTTTTCTTGAGAAAAGTATACCATTTTTTAAAGGGCAGAACGAGGGCTGTAACAATACATAACAGACATGGTTCTTGAGCCACATTTTGCGCTTCATTACACGTAAAACTAAAAAGTTCATAAAAAGCTAACTTCTCCAGGAAAACAAATTCATATTGAACTATGCGTAAAATTTTCAAATATTGAAATTTTGGAATTATGTGGATAAAGTATCTCCGCAAATAGTGACTCAAAAGTTTATGCATTTCTTTCCTATAAAATACCTAAAGTGTGAAAAATATGTTCCAAAATTTATTTATCACAGGGATGTGGTAATACTTTCTGTGTAAGAAGTCAACTTATGGGGTTAAAAACTAAACTAAACAATTTTCACAATTTTGCGATATGAGAAGTTTGGAAATAATTTTTATTTATATTGCAAAATTATTAATTTTCGAGAGGATATACAGAGAAACTCCGTTTACCAAAATGACTCAGGAAGAACATGCATTTAAATTATGGATTCGTCGCGACAATTTAAAAATCTACCTTATATTGAGATCACAACGTTAAAACTATCAACCTCGCCAAAAATAAAGCATTAGACATCTCTTCTAACTAATGGAGGTACATACAAGTGTAAGCCCATTTTCTCTAGATATTTACGAGCACTACACTGTGCAAAATAACTTTGCAATCTGTACATTTTCAACAAGTGGCAATCATTTTAAAATTTCACTTGGCCGAGGTGACCCATTTTGGAGGGTCACGCAGCGGACCCCATACCGACTAGAGATCTAAAATTTTGCACATAATCTGGAAAACAACTCAGCTCCAAGCATGTGTAATTTCGTCAAGTTAGCTTTTTCTGTTCAAAAATTACAGAATTAATAAAAACAAGTAAAAAAGGAGCCGAACTTTATATACCCTCCACCATGTGATAAATTCCACAGAGGCTGTCGATTTGCTGTCGTAGAAGTGCAGTAAAATTACAGGAAAATTATAATTTTTTTAATATACCCAAACTAAAACAAATAAAAATATTGAAAAAAATAATTTTATAAATAAATATAAAATTTTAATTATTTTAAATCACGCAAATGTAAATATAAGGCAACAATCTTCAAAACAGCTTAAATACCCCACATTTTGGGCAATATTGGGAACATTTTCAGCTACAGCCGTTTGGTTGATTGTATTTCGATCCTATTTTAGTGCCAAAAGAATGAATTTTGAAAATCCATTGTCTCTCACGTAGTTAGTGAAAGTTAACCTAACTTCTAGATTCTACCCATTTTTGCCGTAAAAGTTAAAGCATACGAATTTGGAAAAAATCTTTTTATTTTGCATGTCTATGCAGTGCAAGGAATATATGCAACGAATTCCATGATTCCCCTTCCATTTGTATCCCCTTTTTCGCTTTGTACCCCTAAAAAGAACGACTTCCGAAAATCAATTTATTCTACGTGTCTACGCAATAATTCTAGCTGTAGCCGTTTAGCTGGAACCATTTTTATCCGAGGAAAATATACATCGAATTTCATTATTCTATGAGTAGCCGTTTTGTTGGTACCATTTTTTATCTCTTTATGCCAATTTTACCTCAAAAAAGTACGAATTTGTAAAAAATCCTTTTAAAAATCTTTAAATTTTGCGCGTCTATGAAATCAGAGCACCAAATTTCATGATTCCATCTGCGACCATTTGGTTGGTACCATTTTTATACATCTTTCCCTTTTTAGCCCCTTAAAAGTATGAATTTCGAAAAAAAACTCTATTATACGTGTCGATGCAATTATAAAAGTGCACACGCCAAATTTCATTATTCTAGGTACAGCCGTTTGGTTGGTACTATTTTCATCCTTCTTTGTCCATTTTACCCCTTAATTTGGAAAGAATACTTTTAGGTTATGTATCTTCTCAACTACTATTTCACCCCTACAAATCACATTGCGCCAAACTTATGTGTTATCAGGGGAATGCGCATTCCAAATATCAAGTAAATATAAGCAGACATATTCAAAAATAACAACATTTATACTGGGGCTATATCTAAATCTGAACCGATCTTAACCACTTTCACCATAGGTGTTTTTAGATGGATTGTAAGATGGTGTGCCAAATTTAAAGATAATCGGGTACAGTGGTATCAAGATTGGAAAAAGTCAAATCGAGAGCAACATTTGTATGGGGCTATATTTAAATCCGAACCGATATTACCTATTTTCAGCTTAGGTGTTTCTAGTTGGATTATATGGTTTTAAGCCAAATTTTAAGAAAATTGGCCTATATATAGTCAAATCAGGAGCGACATTTGTATGGGTGCTATATCTAAATCTGAACCGATCTTACCCGCTTTAATTATTGGTGTTTCAAGTTAGATTATAAAATGTTGTGCAGAATTTAAAGAAAATCGGTTACATTATGTGGTTTCTAGAGCGGAAAAAGTCAAATCAAAGCAAGTAAGGAAAGGGCGGGCCGACTATATGATATCCTCCACTTTTTAACCCATTACAATTGAATGCGGTGAAAAAAGTGAAATCGGGAACTATTATTGTATGGATCCTATATAATGAACCGATGTTTTCATTTAAGTTAAATCGGAAAGCACATTTGTATGAGAGTTGTATTAAAACCTGAAAATATGTGGCTAAAATACGCAACACGCTTCAACAACGCATTGAAATTATTAAAATCCATTTCCACCTCGGTGGCTACGTCAACAAGCAAAATTGTCGCATCTGGGGCTCGGAAAACCAAGAGTTATATTTGAAAAGCCTCTCCATCCTCATCGTGTGACTGTTTGGTGCGGTTTATGGTCCGGCGGGGTCATTGGACCTTACTTTTTCGAAAATGAGGTTGGATCATCGAGAGATGATTAATGATTTTTTATGGTCGGAGTTGGATGGTATTTATCTGGACAACGTTTACTTTCAACAAGACAGCGCTACGTGCCACACAAGCAACGAAACCATTGCTCTTTTACGGGAAACGTTTCCGGACCCCGTTATCTCTCGAAGAGGTGATCACAATTGGCCACCGAGATCTTGTGATTTAACACCTTGCGACTTCTTCCTTTGGGGCCACGTGAAAGATAAAGTCCACGCCAACAGGCCAGCGTCGATTCAAGACTTCACAGATATAATTCGTGAGGCTATCGAGGACATAGGGCAGCCACTTTGCATTTGGTTATGGAAAATTGCATGGAAAGGATATGGTCCTGTAAGCGTGGTTGTGGTGGCCATTTGTCTGATGTTGTTTTTCATTATTAACGGCATACCTTCCTCTTTATTATGAAAAAAACATCCGATCATTTATCTCAAAAAATGGCATTTTTCTTTGAATACCAAAATAACACATCTTGTTGGAAAACCCTGTATCATGAAACCTTTGAGAAATATTTCATGTTGTTGTTGTATTATTATACCCTACACCACTTCGTGGTCTAGGGTATTATAAGTTAGTTTCGCGCCAAATGTTTGTAACACCAAGAAATAATCGAGCTAGACCCACCTTTAAGTATACCGATCGGCTTAGAATCACCAGCTGATTCGATTTAACGATGTCTGTCTGTCCGTCCGTCCGTCCGTCCGTCCGTCCGTCCGTCCGTCCGTCCGTCCGTCCGTCCGTCTGCTGTCCATCTAAGCTTGTTCGCACTCTACAGGTCGCAATTGTTGTCCGATTGTCATGAAACTTGGCAGAAGTTATTTTTTCTGGCCAAGGACCATCGGTATTGAATTTGGAGGAAATCGGTTCAGATTTAGATATAGCCCCCATACAAATGTCGCTCCCGATTTGACATTTTCCGCTCTAGAAACGACATATTGTACCCGATTTTCTTTAAATTTGGCAGAACATCTTATAATCCAACTAGAAACATGTATGCAAAAATTTAGTAAGATCGGTTCAGATTTAGATATAGCCCCCATACAAATGTCGCTTCCGATTTGACATTTTCCGCTCTAGAAACGACATATTGTACACGATTTTCTTTAAATTTGGCAGAACATCTTATAATCCAACTAGAAACACGTATGCAAAAATTGGGTAAGATCGGTTCAGATTTAGATATAGCCCCCATACAAATGTCGCTCCCGATTTGACATTTTCCGCTCTAGAAACGACATATTGTACCCGATTTTCTTTAAATTTTGCAGAACATCTTATAATCCAACTAGAAACACGTATGCAAAAATTGTGTAAGATCGGTTCAGATTTAGATATAGCCCCCATACAAATGTCGCACCCGATTTGACATTTTCCGCTCTAGAAACGACATATTGTACCCGATTTTCTTTAAATTTGGCAGAACATCTTATAATCCAACTAGAAACACGTATGCAAAAATTGGGTAAGATCGGTTCAGATTTAGATATAGCCCCCATACAAATGTCGCTCCCGATTTGACATTTTCCGCTCTAATAACGGCATATTGTACCCGATTTTCTTTAAATTTTGCGGAACATCTTATAATCCAACTAGAAACACGGATGCAAAAATTGGGTAAGATCGGTTCAGATTTAGGTATAGCCCCCATACAAATGTAGCTCCCGATTTCACTTTTTCCGCTTTAGAAACCACATATTGTAACCGATTTTCTTTAAAATTGGCACAACATTTTATAATCGAACTAGAAACACCTATGCTGAAAGTGGGTATGATCGGTTCAGATTTAGATATAGCCCCCATATAAATGTGGCTCCCGATTTGACTTTTTCTGCTCTAAAATCCACATATTGTACATATTTTCTTTAAAATTGGCACAACATCTTATAATCCAACTAAAAAACCTATGGTGAAAGTGGGTAAGATCGGTTCAGATTTAGATATAGCCCTCATACAAATGTTGCTCCCGAATGTTTAACCGATTTTGGCCAAATTTTACATATTATATTTCACCAATAAACAGACATGGTGAAAGCTGGTCACATCGTTCCAGGTTTCAATATACCCCCATACAAATGTCCTTTCCGATTTAACATTTTTTGTCAAACACATACATTTACAGGATGCAAAAATCCTTCCCGATTTCACTTTTTTTACCGAATTGAATTGCAATGAGAATTGTTTGGGTGATGCCCATATGTCCATACTTTGGTATAACTTTAGTATACTACTGTATAATTTGTATTTGTCTGTCTGGCAATTGGATCAATTACCATATTATTTTCATATATTCGTTAAATTTGACTAAAGATGAATTTATAGCATATAAATTATATGAATATAATTTGTATGAACTACATAAAATTGCTCCCAGGGAGTGGTGTAGGGTATTATATAGTCGGCCCCGCCCGACTTTAGCCTTTCCTTACTTGTGTCTTTATACATTTGTTTGTAAATTCCAAAAGTAAGCTATATAGAGCCATAGTTTATTGTATCGATCGGTTTAGAATCACCTTTTGAGTCGATTTATCAATGTCCGTCTGTTCATATATTTTTCTGAAATCAAGGTACCGGACGCAATTGCTTTCCCGTACAAATGAAACCTTCCACATGAGTTCGTTAAGTTCTAAAAATTGCAATAAATCACAAATTTATAACAAAGCTGAAATAAGTTACTTTCGATTGGCCTGTTTTCAAATAGTGAATGTTCTCTCCGAAATGTTTGGCTTCATGGGATACTCGAGATCTACAATAGGATTAGTATAATAAGTATAAACATTGCCTTTAGGAAAACATTTCTTTTTGCTCAAAACTGTCCTCACTGTGTGTCCGTCCCTTGAGGGTTGACAAATTGAAATATTTGCCCGAATGTATGCACTGCATTGGAATAATGTAGGTATGTGTGTCCATACTTATGTATTGTATGGCATAATTTAATACAGATATTATGATTAGAATATATGGAATGAAAGACAGGGAGAGTGGAGTGGTGTGGTGTGGAGAGAGAGAGAACAACTGAAACCTTTTTAATAATGCTCAAATCCCAATCATCATACTCATGACCACTGAACAGACATGAGTTGAAAGCAGAGGAAAACCTTAACATACGACGAGTATTATGTTCTGGTAAAGGATACCAGTGTTCCTCGTTCGTCCTTGTTAGCTTATAATCATACATGTGAACACACGTACATACAGACACATGAGTTTATTTTGCCGAGTTTGGTTGTTGTTGCTTGCTTGCTGTTGTTCCTTTTTTGTGCTGAATTCCACAAAAAAGTATTAAGTTACAGATTGAATTTCATGTGCTCGTCCAACAATGCTGAGGGAGAAACGACTACCAACTACCAATTTTCTCGGGGGGGATTTATGTTCGACATTATTAAAAATTGACTGAGGTTCCGATACCAAACGCACACACACAGACACCCAAACACACAGCCAGCCACACAAAAGCGAAGGTCTACCCCAAAATCAAATGAATTCAGTCAGTCGTAGTCTTTCATTATACTTGCGTACGAACATGCCGTACTTACGAACATACGAAAATTCAATATTTAAGGGGGCCATAAAGAAAAGAAGCTAATGCAAAATGTCATATTCCCCAAATAAGAAAGTGCCTATCAAGTGGCACATTTCAAAGACATATGGCATATTAACTTACATACCGAGTTGGAGAGGACTACAGCGGCGACAACGACGACGACAACGACTCTAATAACCAGTTCGAAAAATACTTGTAGGCCTATAATGACCACATGACACCGTACACCACTGCGGCAACCGATTCAAAGTAATTTACGATGGCTGTGATGGCAGTAGGATGGACACAAATGCCAGAGGCTTAGAGACTCAATCGTTTGAATGAAAATGAAAACCATAAGGAATTTACCAAGTAAATATGTATGCAAATGTACAGAGAATTTGGCGAACTCGTGGTAACCGAATTTTAACACAAAGACGAAAATAAAGAGTGATTTTTTTGAGGTTAGGATTTTCATGCATTAGTATTTGACAGATCACGTGGGATTTCAGACATGGTGTCAAAGAGAAAGATGCTCAGTATGCTTTGACATTTCATCATGAATCGTCTTACAAACGAACAACGCTTGCAAATTATTGAATTTTATTATCAAAATGCGTGCTCTGTTAAGAAAGTTCATTGCGCGCTTCCATTTTATGGTCAGTTTAATCGACCCACTGAAGCGGCTATTCGGGCTATTGTGACTAAATTTCGCACCAAATTTACATTGTTGGACATTAAACCACCAACACGCTTACGTAGAGTGCGAACTGAAGAAAATATCGCAGCTGTATCGGCCAGTGTTAATGATGACCACCAATTTTCGATTCGTCGCCGTTCGCACCAATTGGGTCTCTGTTACTCAAAAACGTGGAAATGCCAAAATTGGACTAAGCGGATGGACCACCTAAGACGCAGCCGCGGTCAACATTTAAATGAAATTATCTTCAAAAAGTAAATGTCATGGACCAATCTAACGTTTCAAATAAAGAACCGATGAGATTTTGCAAATTTTATGCGTTTTTTTTTTAAAAAAAGTTATCAAGCTCTTAAAAAATCACCCTTTATATATATTGATATTTGAAAAGAAAAAGAAGAAAAAACAAAAATGACAGATGGATTATAAGACAGATACACTTGTTTTGTGTAGATTCTAATAATATTTACGCACAAACCCTTGACTGCTTTTGGTCGAAAACGCACGAAATCTTTGCTTGGCGTACTCTGGAGGAGAAAAATCTTTAAGACCGCCCGATGTGCTTCAGTGCAGGAAACGTTTCCACTGCGTAGGCGGTTTTGGACATAACCCAGAAGAGAAAATCATTAAGCCCGGGCGAAGAAAACCTTTACTCTGCGTTCATAACACAAAGTTGAAAATCTTTAATAGAAAATAAAATTTAAAGGTTTATATTAGGTTGGGCCACGAAAATATGCTGCACAGAAATCAATATTGGATAGATTATGATGATATTTCATCGCTGGGTCAAGGTGCTCCTACAAATCATGTTTTTTCGCATCAATTATTTTGTAAAAAATTTTATTCTGAATCAATAGAAACTGGACAACACTTTAAATATAAATTACACTATGCCACAAACAATTTTGCAGAAGGGCTATACATTTTGATTTTCTAAACTCGAAAACGATATTAAACAATATTTTTATGGATAATTATACACTCCACGAGAGTATTATGTCTTTGTGCATTTGTTTGTAATACCCAAAAGGAAGCGAGATAGACCCATTGTTAAGTATACCGATCGACTTAGAATTACTTTTTGAGTCGATTTAGCAATATCCGTCTGTCCGTCTATTGTTGTAATCACGATAAAGGTCGCAATTGTAGCCAGAACCAAACGCAACTTTGCACAACAAAGTTTTTCGCGATAGGGACGAACGCTATTTAATTTGAAGAAAATCGGTTCAGATTTAGATATAGCCCCCACACGAATTTCACTCCCGATTTGACTCTTTTCACTATAGATACCACGTATTTTAACAGATTTTCTTCAAAATTGGTAGAACATCTTATATTTCCACTGGAAATATCCATGATGAAAATTGGTCAGATCGGTTCAGATTTTTATATAGCTCCCATACAAATGTCGCTCCCGATTTGACTTTTTCCGCTCCATAAAGCACATATATTACCCGATTTTCTTCAATCTTGGCTTAACACCTTTTAATCTAACTAGAAACACCTATGCTGAAAATGGGTAATATCGGTTCATATTTAGATATAGCCCCCACACAAATGTCGCTCCCGATTTTACATTTTCCGGTCTAGAAACCAGATATTGTACCCGATTTTCTTTAAATTTGACACAACATATTATAATACTGTAATGTCGAGCACAATGTCGAATTGAATTGTAATGGGATAGAAAGTGGAGTGTATCATATAGTCGGCCTCGGCCGACTTTAGCCTTTCCTTACTTGTTATACACTCCACGAGAGTATTATGTCTTTGTGCATTTGTTTGTAACACCCAAAAGGAAACGAGATAGACCCATTGTTAAGTATACCGATCGACTTAGAATCACTTTCTGAGTCGATTTAGCAATGTCCGTCTGTCCGTCTGTCCGTCTGTCCGTCTGTCCGTCTGTCCGTCTGTCTGTCCATCTATTGTTGTAATCAAACTACAGGTCGCAATTACAGTCCGATCTTAACAAAAATTGGCACAAGTAAATTTTGTGGATCAAGGACGAACGCTATTTAATTTGAGGCAAATCGGTTCAGATTTAGATATAGCCCCCATACAAAAATCGCTCCTGATTTGACATTTTCCGCTCTAGAAACCACATATTGTACCCAATTTTCTTTAAATTTGGCACAACATCTTATAATCCAACTAGAAACACCTATGCAAAAATTGGATAAGATCGGATCAGATTTAGATATAGCCCCCATACAAATGTCGCTCCCGATTTGACATTTTCCGCTCTAGAAACGACATATTGCACCCGATTTTCTTTAAATTTGGCACAACATCTTATAATCCAACTAGAAACCCCTATGCTGAAAGTGGGTAATATCGGTTCAGATTTAGATATAGCCCCCATACAAATGTCGCTCCCGATTTGACATTTTCCGCTCTAGAAACCACATATTGTACCCAATTTTCTTTAAATTTGGCACAACATCTTATAATCCAACTAGAAACACCTATGCAAAAATTTAATAAGATCGGTTCAGATTTAGATATAGCCCCCATACAAATGTCGCTCCCGATTTTACATTTTCCGCTCTAGAAACGACATATTGTACCCGATTTTCTTTAAATTTGGCACAACATCTTACAATCCAACTAGAAACACCTATGCCGAAAGTGGGTAATATCGGTTCAGATTTAGATATAGCCCCCATACAAATGTCGCTCCCGATTTGACATTTTCCGCTCTAGAAACGACATATTGTACCCAATTTTCTTTAAATTTGGCAGAACATCTTATAATCCAACTAGAAACACCTATGCAAAAATTTAATAAGATCGGTTCAGATTTAGATATAGCCCCCATACAAATGTCGCTCCCGATTTTACATTTTCCGCTCTAGAAACCACATATTGTACCCGATTTTCTTTAAATTTGGCACAACATCTTACAATCCAACTAGAAACACCTATGCCGAAAGTGGGTAATATCGGTTCAGATTTAGATATAGCCCCCATACAAATGTCGCTCCCGATTTGACATTTTCCGCTCTAGAAACGACATATTGTACCCGATTTTCTTTAAATTTGGCAGAACATCTTATAATCCAACTAGAAACACCTGTGCAAAAAGTGGCTAAGATCGGTTCAGATTTAGATATAGCGCAAATAGAAATGTTGCTCCCAAATGTTTAACCGATTTTGTCCAAACTATACATATTATATTTCACCTACTTCGTTCCAGATTTCAATATACCCGCATACAAATGTCCTTTCCGATTTAACATTTTTTGTCAAACACATACATTTACAGGATACAAAAATCCTTCCCGTTTTCACTTTTTCACCGAATTAAATTGTATTCGGATTGAAAGTGGAGTGTATCATAGAGTCGGCCCCGCCCGACTTTAGCCTTTCCTTACTGGTTTTTTATTGGATACTATTTTTATGGATGGAATGCAAGGCCTATTTGAAGAAAATCTATGGATAAATGCAGAAGCTATGGCCCTAGTTGTATCTCTCCATACAAGAATACTTCGGATTTGCACTACAACTGCTCTAGAACCCACATCATACATTAAATCTTGTTTAGTAACACCGCACAGTGGTTCAGAATCAAAATCCATCAGTCAAAATTCAATAACTTTTTTTGGAGGCATTATTGAGTTCTGTAAAACACAAAATTAGACAAGGACCCAAGGATTATTTTGACATATTAACATTAAAAGTCGGGAAATCAGATATATTTTAGAAATCGACCCAAAGTTGACTACTTTTCGTATTTTTCGATTTTAAAGAAAATTAAAATTTTTATTTTTATGTTTTTATGTTTTTTAACATATTTTTACGTATTTGTTCATAATACGAAGAAAAATTTTTAATTTTTTGCATTACAGATTTTCACGTTTTTCATATTTTGAAAATTGAAAAAACCTAATTTCTTTTTTGACTTTGTCGAACTGTTTCTCACATATTTTAAGAGATTTTGAATTTTTATTAGAAATTGTGGTTTCTTAGCTTTATTATGACTATGTTTGCGCCAAATATAGTTTGGTTGTAATGAATATTGTAAAAAAACCTTTGACTTTGGACCAATACAACTTTTTTGCTTCAAATATGTACATATTTAAAGAGGTTGAAGGGTTCCCCGTTTTTGCCTGCACGAAATTGCACCCTTGGAAGATGGGATACATTTGATGCAAAAAGTCAGCGTTTTTATTCCAAAACGCAATTAAGTCACTTTTCATCACATTAACTTCTGAAAATTAGGTACGCAGATAAAGAGATGAGTAAATTCCTCATGCTAAATTTTATAACAATCGGAGTCCATTTGCCGGAAATGTGCCAAAAAAAATAAAAAACAAAAATAATACCTGATTTAGCAGACAAATCGATTTACTGCATGAAAATTGCACACAGGTCTCTTTTTTAACTTCATAGAACTGTTTCTCACATATTTTAAGAAACTTTGCACTCAAATTATCTCGTATTATTTTGGTTTTTAGGGCATATTTCCGGCATATGAACTTCGATTGTTATAAAATTTTGCATGAAGGTAAAGGAAATTTACTCATCTTTTTATCTGCTGACCTTCTTTTCAGAAGTTAATGAGACCAAAATGAATAAATTGCGTTTTGGAACTAAAAAATCGGAATTTTGGCACTAAACGTATCCTATTTTCCAAGGGTGCAATTTCGTGCAGCCAAAAGTAACCCTACAAAATCGGGAAACCCAAGCAAGCAAGCGGCTGTAGCTATAATCACGAAATTCGGTGTTTACACTGACTGCGAAGACACGTAAATTACTAATAACTCCCTTCTAAAGGGTGTTTTTTATTGGGGTATAGAACTTTAAGTTGGCATCACTTTTTTAACTGGCGGCCATTTTGTCAGCTGTCAAGTGATTAATATTTAGTTTGGTTTGCCATTTCATCATGAACAGGTTGACAAAAGAACAACGCTTGCAAATCGTGCAAATTTATTTCGAAAGTAATGGTTCAGTTCTCTAAGTTCACCGCAAGCTCCGTCCATTTTATGGTCGACATAATCGTCCATTCGTCCATCAGAGCAATTAATTCGGTTAACCATGGATCGTTTTCGCACTACGTTTACTCTATGTGATAATACGCATCCGCAGAGACGTCGAACAGTGCGCACCGAAGAAACAATTGCCGCTGTAGAGCAAAGTGTTGAAGAGGACCCGAATGAATCGATTCGCCACCGTGCACAGCAATTGGAGCTTTATGGATAATTTTGCGCAAAGATCTTGGCTTGAGACCTTACAAGATCCAGCTTGTGCAAGAATTAAAGCCGCGAGACCATGCAATGCGTCGTGATTTTGGTGTATGGGCCGAAAATGAGATTCATCTCAATGCTGGATTCATCTCTTCCGAAATAATGCTGGAGAGTCAGTAACCGTTAATGGAGACCGGTATGGAGCCATGATAACCGACAATTTTGTTCCCGAAATGGATGGCATAAATGTGGATGCCACATGCCACACAGCGCACGTCACAATCGAATTATTGAAGGAAACATTCGATGAGCGCATAATTTCGCGGAATGGACCTGTCAATTGGCCACCAAGATCGTGTGATTTGACACCATTGTATTATTTTCTTTGGGGATATGTGAAGTCGCTCGTCTACGCCAACAAACCAGAAACGTTAGGGGACTTGGAAGCCAACATTCGTGGCGTTATTGCCAACATACGACCCCATATGCTCGAAAAAGTGGTTGAAAATTGGACATGTAGAATTGGCTAATTCGAGACAGCCGCGGCGGCCACATGCCCGAAATCATATTTAAACATTAATGGCCTAAAATTATTCTTCCAATAAAGCCAAATTGGTGGACATTAAAACGATTTTCTTGTGTTTTATTTCAATTCGAAGTTCTATACCTCAATAAAAAACACCCTTTACTTGTTTTTAAGTCATAACCATTTTTTTTTTTTACAAAATTCACACCTATTGACACTATTATTTTTATCAAGATCAGATGTAACAAATTGAGTTTAGAGATTTATGTAAACAAATCAGAAATTGATAATAAGTAATCCATTGCAATGTCTTTGCGTAATGCACCACTTTTTCTGTAAGTGTTCCTAACTGAAATTTAACGTGATGTAGAAAATACGTATATGATCGTATCAGAGGACTATTTGTTCTACATCAAAACATGGTCCAACAGTTAGTGTTGCTATGTTATCAAAAAAAGCTTGATCCAGATCCGATGTAATATGACGGTTTTAAGGCGATAATAATGAAAATTGGTGGGACAGTTATATTTAAAAACATTTGTCCAATTTTCCTGTATGTATTTCAAGAGTAGATATAATATGATCTGGAAAATTTACCCAAGAACCGATGTCAAATGCAGATTTTACAGCGGTAATAGGATAACAATAATTGGGGGCTGTACCATCGCATGAGCCTTTTATAGTTCTCATTCACGGTAGGCACTCCTAGCTGAAATATATCATGATTTGCAAAATTTGCAAACTGGGGCCTCATTTGCAAGGGGGTTATATCAAAATATGGACCCATATATTTGACTTTCATAGTATGTATTCTTAGTCGAAATATAACATGATATGCAAAATTTGATAAACTTCTGATGTAAACTATGGATTCTAGAGCGGCAAAAAAATGAGGGCCCTTTTGTAAGGGCGCTATAATAAAAAGTGGACACTTATAGATCACTTTCAAAGTAGGTATTCATATTTGATGATCCGAAAAATATTATCAAGAGCCAGCGTAGTATGTGTAAGGGCGCTACATAAAAATTGGGCCGTTATAGATCACTTTCACGGTAGGAATTCTTAGTTGAAATATAACATTATCTGCAAAATTTTATCAAGATCCCACGTAAGATGTTCGTTTTAAAGCGATAATAGTGTACTCTGGAGCTCCAGTTGTACGGGGGCTATACCAAAACATGGACCTGTATAGTTGACTTTCATAGTAGGCGTTTCTAATTGCGACATAACATGATGTGTGAAGTTTCATCAATATCCGAGGTAAAATGTGCATTTTAGAGAAATAGTACTAGTGTAAATCGGAGGTACATTTGTATGGAGGCTATATCAAAACATTGACCCATGTGGTCCACTTTTACATTAGCTTTTTATAGTTCAAGTATAACACGATTCTGAAAATTTGGTCATGGTCCCATGTAAAATGTGTATTATAGAGCAGTAATAGTGTAAATTATAGGGATATTTGTATGGAGGCTATATCTAAATCTGAACCGATTTCCTCCAAATTGAATACCGATCGTCCTTGGCCAAAAAAAAATAACGTCTTCAAAATTTCATGACAATCGGACAACAATTGCGACCTGTAGAGCTTAGATGGACAGCAGACGGACGGACAGACAGACATCGTTAAATGGATTCAGCTGGTGATTCTAAGCCGATCCGTATACTTAAAGGTGGGTCTAGCTCGATTATTTCTTGGTGTTACAAACATTTGAAGGAAAACTAACTTATAGTACCCTAGTCCACGAAGTGGTGTAGGGTATAAAAACGACCATTACAAAGTATGTTCAGCCGAATGAAACTTTAATTTTAGATTTATGTTATGATAAACTTATTGCCGTAATTACTTGTTTGGTTTTTCATTGATCCTTTAGAGTTATTTGATTCTGAATAATTATTAAAATTAAATTTTTAAATCAGTTTGAACTCAATCATAAATATATCCAAATATAAGGTACACCTTTTTTGAGCCATATTGTGTGGGAGTTAGGAATTGTATTATACAGATAAGCTTTTGGTGGTATAGGTATTCCAGCTTCTCTTCATTAGAGACAATTGCAGAAATTATTCGTTCAGAAATTCAATTTGAAGTCAAAAACATTCCACTCCTGTATATTTCAAATCAAATGCCATAATACATGTATTGTGGAATTTAATAACAGATGACGAGGATGAGAATGAGGATTACAACCACGGATAAGAAAACGCAGCTAAGGCTGAAGGTGCCGGTTGTTGTTTTGGTGGTGGTGGTGCTGCTGCTGCCACTTTGACAGTTGTCTGCCTTTCATTTGCAGCGCTTTCAATGTCTGGAGAGAAGAGAAAATCATAAATCTTGCAAAAAGTAATAATAACAATAAAATTTATTTCTACCGAAATATGTGTGCCAGAGTATGTTGCACATAAAACTTTAGCCACAAATGTCATGCTCTAGGAATGTCTGAACAAACATGCTCATACTCGTCGTCGTACTATACTATACTCCAGTGGAAGAGCAATCCATGTAAGACTGTGTGTTGTAAAAGGCACCTTTAAGGCTTTCATATAGAAGGACATATATGTGTACATTAGGTCGTATCGATTAGTTTCACAGCGATTTTCCGCGCTTTGTAATGGTGCAAAAAAAGCCAATATTAATAAATTTCCTAGCAATCATCAGATAAGAGGAAATTTTTATAACGAAAATGTCTTTTATATTTCACAATTGCGACCAAAAGAAAATTAATGTAAGATGTGAATCTAAATCACAGTCTTGGCATTGAACTCATATACAGATACGACCTACAGTACATATATTGTATGTCTGTATGTACATACCTTTTTATTTGCGGTTTAGCTTAGACTCAATAAAAAAGTACTAAAGTTTCATATTCGCCATATAACAAACAAACAAACAAACACAACTTCTTCCCATCCCATTCCCATTCAAGGAGTAGGAAGCCAGGTATGTGGTAGGGGGGTGGGGGTGCTATGATGATGACTTGTTAAGTTTATACGGGAGCATAATCCCCGGGAATGTACGAGGCACTCCAAAGCCAAACTCAGCGAACAGCAAGCCCATGAATAACTACTGTTCCAGACAAAGGCGAGGACATACACACCGATGAATGTACTCCCACATATACATGTGTGCATGTGTGTGTTTGTCTGAATGTTTGCTCCAAAGTACGTCTATAAGAAGATGTGAAGTGGAAAACATTGATATTCGGCGCCATGTGACGCGTCAAAATCGTAAACCTTTCAAAACGTGGGGTTTTGTCTTTCATTGTTTTTTTTTTTCGTCTCTGCCAAGAAAAAGAGTGATTTACACGGATTATTTTTTTCTAGTTGTTTTTCAAGAAACTGTTAACAAAATTATTAAATATTTTCTTTATGGCAGTTGTTGTTTTTTTCGAAATACTTTAGTGGGGGAAGCAGACAATTTTCGGCTATTTGTTAAAATAAGTACATAAGTTTGAAAGACATTTTATATTGGTACGAGTATCAGATCGATGGAAGCCAGCGAGTGAGTGAGTGGATGGTTCAAGATAATATGTATATTTTGTCTATTGTTGATTTTATGGCTCATAAAACATTAAAAATAATTTCCATCAGTGTCAGTTTATTATGGAAATTATATTTATGTATGGCTTTCACTTTTATCAGCGGCTGGGCATACACCCAGCAAAACATTTTGTTTGGTCACAAGTTGTTCGGTTAAAAAATAAACGTTGGAAAATCGAAAGCCGTGGGAGATTGTTTGAACTTTTAATAAAATTGTTTTTATGGCCCTTAAAAATAGTTAATTTCAGCCTGACCCAATCATCTATACCAGGGGTGCCGAGGTTATTTAATCCGTTATTATAAACTGTTAATGATATTTTTATAAACTATTAATGACCACAAGACGTATCGAATTTTTGAATAATTATTTCTATCTGCACTTACAAACAATATGTTATAATATGCTTTAAAAATGACACTAAAATCGTAAAACTAAAATATTTTTGGACAACGCATTATATAAAAATGTATTAAAAAAGTAAGTTGTCTTCATTATTTCTATTAAAAACAAGTAAGGAAAGGCTAAAGTCGGGCGGGGCCGACTATATAATACCCTACACCACTCCCTGTGTATGTACCTCACTTTGATTACTAAACCCATTTATTTCATGGCAGCAATTTTATGTAGTCCATATAAATTATACAGTTACTATAAATTCATCTTTAGTCATATTTAACGAATATGGTTAATAGTATGGTAATTGATCTAATCATACGACAGACAAATACAAATTATACAGTAGTAATAGAACCGACATTTCAAAAGGGGGCCTATAACAACATTCTGGGCCTGGTCCAAAACATGGGCCTATATATTTCTCATTCACGGTAGGTATTCCTGGTTGAAAAATATCATGATCTGCAAAATTTGATGAAGATCCGATGTAAGATGTAGTTTCTAGGGCTGTAATAGATCAGAATGGGCCCCATTTGGGTTATACCAAAGTATGGATATAGGGCATCACCCGAACAAATCTCACTGCAATTCAATTCGGTAATAAAGCGAAATCGGGAAGGATTTTTGCATCCTGTAAATGTATGTGTTTGACAAAAAATGTTAAATCGGAAAGGACATCTGTATGGGGGTATATTGAAACATAGAACCATGTGTAAAATATAATATGTAAAGTATGGCCAAAATCGGTTTAACATTTGGGAGCGACATTTGTATTTATTAAAATATACTTTAATAAATCGAAGACGTACTTTTTTATACCCTCCACCTCCAGGATAGGGGTATACTAAATTGTCATACCGTTCATAACACCTTGATATATCGGCTTGAGCCCTCTTGATCGTCATAAAATTCTAAGACGCTCTAGCCATGTCCGTCCGTCTGTTGAAATTACGCCAGCTAAGACGTGCAATTTTTCCATAAATACGTCTAATAGTTGTAGATCGGTTGAGATTGAAACTGGGCGAAATCGGTAAGAACGGAAAATTTTTTCTCTCACAAGGACTGAAAATACCCATAATATTTTAGAGTATTTAAGCATGTTTTTTTTAATATTTCTTTTTGTTATTAATTGAAATTGGGTAAGCGAACTCCCCCTACTACAAAAACATGCACCATAAAGTGATACTTATTCGTAGGGGGTGAAATAGGGCACAAATGGATAAAAATGGTACATAGCCATTTTTATCCCTTTGACAGTCAGAAACACGAAATTTGGTGTGTACTTTCCTCTAATTGAGTAGATACATAATATAAAAGTATTTTTTCCAAATTCGTACTTTTAATGGGTAAAATGGGATGAGAGGGATAAAAATGGTACCAACCAAATTCGGTGTATACATTCCTCCGATTGCGTAGACACGTAAAATAAAGAAATTACCTTTAGGGATAAAATGGAACAAACAAAAACGGCGTTAAGTTCGGCTGGACCGAACTTTATATACCCTCCACCATGGATTGCATTCCACAGAGGCTTTCGAGTTTCGTAGAAGTGCAGTAATATTACAGGAAAATATTTTTTTAATATAGGCAAACCACGCTTATAAGGCAAGTCTACCAATACGTTTACATATCGAAATAATACTTCAAGTCAATTCAAAAAGTAAATATTCTTACAAATATTTATATTTTCAAAAAAGCTTAAATACCACAAATATTGGTAGATAGTGGGTGCTACAGTTGGTTGTATTTCCATTCTATTTTAATTACAAAAGTAAAAATTTTGAAAATCCATTATCTCACATACATAGTGCAAAATAACCTAACTTCGGGATTTAACCATTTTTGCCGTAAAAGTAAAAAGTACGAATTTGGGAAAATCTTTTTATTCCGCGTGTCTATGCAGTCAGAGGAATGTATACACCAAATTCCACGATTCTAGCTGCTGTCATTTGGTTGGTACCGTTTTTATCCCATTTTTCCAATTTTACCCCCTTATCAGTACGACTTTCTACAATCTCTTTATTTTACGTGTCTACGCAATTGAAGGAATGACCACACCTAATTTCACCATTCTAGCTTTAGCCGTTTAGGTGGTACTATTCTTATCCATGTGTACCCATTATATCTCTTGAAACTACGAATTTGAAAAAAAACTTTTATTTTTCGTGTCTACGCAGTCAGAGGAATGTATACTCTGAATTTCAGGACTCTGTAGCTGCTGTCATTTGGTTGGTACTATTTTTATCCCCTTTTTTCATTTTAACCCCAAAAAGTACGAATTTCCAAAAATCCGTTTATTTTACTTGTCTACGCAATCAGACGAATGTATACACCGAATATATATTATTCTAGATGCAGCCGTTTGGTTGGTACCATTTTTATCCCACTATTCCCATTTTACCCCTTAAAAGTACGAATTTGGAAAAAATACTTTTACATTATGTACCTACTCAATTAGATGAATGTACTCACCAAATTTCGTGTTTCTAGCTGTTATCGTTTAATATGTACCATTTTTATCGCTTTTTTGTCCCCTACGAATAAGAATCACTTTATGGTGCTTTTATGCTATAAGGGGAATGTTCATTCCAAATATCAAGTAAATACAAGCAGGCTGAAATACTGTAAATATTAGGGGTATTTTCAGTCCTTGTGGGGGAAAAAGTTTTCCCTCTGGGCCGATTTCGCCCACTTTCAATCCCAACCGGTATGCAACCATAAGACACATTTAGGGAAAATTTGAACCTCCTAGCTCATTTCGTTCGGAAGCTATCGTACTTTCAACAGACAGACAGACGGAGATAGCTATATCGTCTTAGAATTTTACCACGACCCAGAATATATATACTTTATGGGGTATGCGATGAATATTTTAAGGTGTTACAAACGGAATGACAAAGTGGAGGGTGGAGGGTATAAAAAGGGGATACAAAATGGCCGTAGCTAGAATCATGAAATTCGGTGTATACATTTCTCACTTCTCGTATACACCTAAAATAAAAAGGTTTTTTCCAAATTCATACTTTCAAGGGATATGATAGGTTCAGAGGGATAAAAATAGTACCAACTAAACGGCTACAGCTAGAATGATGACATTCGGGTTGTACATCGCTCAATTCCGTAGACACGTAAAATAAAGTGATTTTCGAAAGTCGTACTCTTAAGGGGGTAAAATGGGATAAAAATGGTACCACCCAAATTACACAGCAATGACCAAACGCAACTAGAGTAATGGAATTCGGTGTATACATTCCTCTGACCGCGTAGACACAAATTCGTACTTTATTTTTTTACTTTTACTTTTACGGTAAATATGGGAAAAAGTGATAAAACTGGTCGCGAGCAATTGGCTAGAATCATGAAGTTAGGATATCTTGCACCGTGTACGTCGGAGATTATGGATTTTCAAAATGTGTACTTTTGGAATTAAAATGGGATAGAAATACAACCAACCAAAAGGCTCTATCTGAAAATGCACTCACTAAACTGAAAGAAAAATCGTTCGTTGCATCAATGAATCAGATTCTTTATAGTAATTTCGTTGCAGCAACTAAATATTACGTGCCCACAACAATCCGACACGTTGCTGCAACGATGTGATCGTTTATGGTATGAAACCGATTTTTCGTACTTTTCGTAGTTTCGTTCATGCAACAATTCAATATTCGTTGATGCAACGAAAATACTCTCGTTCATTTTTTACACGGGAAAACATTATTTAATACAACAACTCTATAAATTTTCTGATTATAATCATTATTTTTATACAAATCCATATTATTTTGTCAAAAATTATTAAAATTAATGGAGTTTGGATGGAACACTTTGCCTCAGCAACTCATTCGATGCAGCAACGAAACTGATATCGTGCAACAATCGGAGACACACAAATTATGTGTTTTTCTAGTGTGTGTGTTTTTGGGATGTAATCGATAGTAATTCTCATTCACTTTGTTGGAGTTCTGCCTGAAGTAGTTGAGCTGCAGTTGCGAATAATCACTTCGAAGTCCACTGCCGGTGGTCATCATGGAACTAACGATAAAGTATCGTTGCTGCAACAAAAATATTTAATTTAAAGCCATGAAATTTTTCGAGACTATATTGAACAAAGAACATTATCGCAGCAACGAAGCAGCATTGCTGCAGCAACGAAACAACTTTGTTGCAGTATGAAACATATTCGTTGCGGAACTATAATTTCCATTAAATGAAGATTCGTTGCATCAAAGAAACTTTGTTCGTTGCAGCAACGAACGCCGACGTTGGTTGACTTTTAATGACCAAATTCGTTGCAGCAACGTAGAAATTCGTTCTGGTTACGTACGTTTTTGTTTCAGTGTATTCACCAATTTTGGGGTATTTAAGTTTTTTTGAAGATTGATACCAATAACTTTTTTTTTTGCAAATGCTATAAAAAAACTACTGAATATTTTCTAAAATTTCTTTTTTATTTGAAAGTACAATCCTTCCGGTTAATAATGGAAAATAATTTCATTCAAATGGCTGCTGAGGGCACCCCACAAATAATAGTCCAAAATAGAAATAGAAAAAATGATATTAATCTGAAAACACGAAAATTACGTCAACATACTGTTTCCTATATTTTTCGAATAAAACATTTGAATTTTTTCAAATTAAATTATTTTATTTCGCATAACAAACAAATTGAAATCAAGTTTTAAAGAATTTAAAACAAAATAAAACACAAAATCAATTATATTTCAAAACTATTTCCAAGGATCAAAAATAATTAAACATATATGTCCAAACCATCATTAAACAATCCAAACTTTATGTTCTTGGTGACTGGAAATTGTTTTTTCTATTTTAAAGGGTGAATTTTTAAAAGCTATAGGAAAGTTTTTCAAAAAAGCACATAAAATTCTGAAAAATGCATGAAATCTTTATTTGAATCGATAGTACGATCCATATAATTTAATGTTTGAAGATTATTTCATGCAAATGTTGACCTTGACTGCGCCTCAAATGAGTTATAGAGGCCCGATTTCTGAGGACGGGGACGAATCGATAATTGATGGTCATCATTAACACTGGCCGATGCAGCTGCGATATTTTCTTCAGTTCGCACTCTACGTAAGCGTGTTGGTGGTTTAATGTCCAACAATGCAAATTTAGTGCGAAATTTAGTCACAATAGCCCGAATATCAGCTTCAGTGGGTCGATTAAACTGACCATAAAATGGAAGCGCGCGATGAACTTTCTTAACAGAGCACACATTTTGATAATAAAATTCAATAATTGCAAGCGTTGTTCGTTTGGAGACGATTCATGGTTAAATTATAGACCAAACTGAAGATGTTTGACACTGAAACAAAACACGAAACGTGAGTAAGCTGTTTCAACCAGTGTTGCCAGATAATAGCTAAAAAATCACCCTTTATATATGAAAGAATTGCGTTACTGACTGACTTATCATTGATCAGCACCCAAACCAAACGGACTAAGAAATATGGCGTTTCCAAGTTACTATTTATACACTCCACGAGAGTATTATGTCTTTGTGCATTTGTTTGTAACACCCAAAAGGAAGGGAGATAGATCCATTGTTAATTATACCGAACGTCTTAGAATCACTTTTTGAATCGTCTGTCCGTCCGTCTGTCTGTCCATCTATTCTTGTAATCACGATACAGGTCGCAATTGTAGACAGAACCAAGTGAAACTTTGCACAACGAAGTTTTTCGGGATAAGGACGAACGCTATTTAATTTGAATACGAAATTTAATACGAATATCACTCCCGATTTGACTTTATTCACTCTAGGTACCACATATTTTAACAGATTTTCTTCAAAATTTGCAAAACATCTTATATTTGAACTAGAAACACCTGTGGTAAAAAAATGTGTTCGATCGGTTCAGATTTATATATAGCTCCCATTAAAATTTCGCTCCCGATTTGTCTTTTTCTGCTCTAGAAACCACATATTTTAACAGATCCTCTTCAAATTAGGCGAATTATCTTATATTTGTTCTATAAACAGCCATGGTGCAAATGGGTCAGATCGGTTCAGATATATATATAGCTCCCACACAAATTTCACTCCCGATTTCACTTTTTCCAATCTATAAACCACATATTTTAACAGATCTTCTTCAAATCTTCCAAAATATCTTATTTTTCAACTAGAAACATCCACAGTGAAATGGGTCAGATCGGTTCAGATTTACATATAGCTCCAATACAAATATCGCTCCCAGATAGACTTTGTCCACCCCAGAAACCACGAATTTTCACCGACTTTCTTCGAACTAAGCATTAAACGTTATATTTGAACTGGAAGAACTTACTTTTAAAGTTAGTCTCTTTATTCCACGTTTGGATATAGCCCCGATACAAATATTCTTTTCGATTTGACAAATTGGACCAGGACCACTAGCCTATGATTAGGAAACATACAAAAATTCTTCCCGTATGGAGTGTATCATATAGTCGGCCCCGTCCGACTTTAGCCTTTCCTTACTTGTTTATAATAAATTCTATCCAAAAAAAGAGATGTATAAATCTGATAACAAATATCTGGCTTTTCCGCCTCCGAAGTAGCGTCACTGCTAGTATTTACATATATGTTGTAATAGAAAATATTACGATCGTATGCATTGTAAGTAGAAAAATCATGGTTCAAGTTGGAGAAGTGCCTTTAATATAGGGTTTTTTAAGAGCTTGAGAACTTAAATGAAAATAAAAACAAGTAAGGAAAGGCTAAATTCGGGCGGGGCCGACTATATGATACACTCCAATTTCTATCCGAATTCAATTCAATTCGGATTTATGTATGTTTCCTAATCATAGGATAATATGACCTGAACCAATTTGTCAAATCGAGAAGAATATTTGTAACGGGAATGGAATGAAGTGACCAACTTACACAATAGGTTCTTCCAGTTCAAGAATAACATGTTATGCTCAATTTGAAGAAATTCGGTGAAAATACGTGGTTTCTGGAGGGAAAAAGTCAAACCGAGAGCTAAATTTGTATGGGAGCTATATATAAATCTGAACCGATCTGACCCATTTTCACCATGGCTGTTTATAGAGCAAATATAAGATATTTCGCCTAACTTGAAGAGGATCTGTTAAAATATGTGGTTTCTAGAACAGAAAAAGTCAAATCGGGAGTGAAATTCGTATGGGGGCTATATATAATTCTGAACCGATCTAACACATTTTACCATAGGTGTTTCTAGTTGAAATATAAGATGTTTTGCCATTTTTGAAGAAAATCTGTTGTAATATGTAGTATCTTGAGTGAAAAGAGACAAATCGGGAGTGAAATTCGTATGGGGGCTATATCTAAATCTGAACCGATTTGCAGCAAATTAAATAACGTTCGTCCTTGTACTGAAAAACTTCGTTGTGCAAAGTTTCATTTGGTTCTGTCTACAATTGCGACCTGTATCGTGATTACAAGAATAGATGGACAGACGGACATTGCTAAATCGATTCAGACAGTGATTCTAAGTTGATCGGTATAATTATCGCGGCAAATGCGGCAATTTTGCTTATGGACGTAGCCATCTAACCGGAAATGAACTAAACACAATTCTGTGGACTATGAACTTCACGAACAGATTTATTTTTTTTTTTCCTCAAAATAAATTTCCACAAAATAATTAGGAATCGTTGTTCTGACGTTAAACGATTCATGACAACTTGCCAAACCTTTCTGAACAGAAATGCAACACAGTTTTACATTAAAATCTGTCAAATCATAGTTATCCATGTCGATAGTTTTCATGCAGTTTTACTTTCTTTAAATTGTCAGCATTATCGTTCTGCACGGTAAGCACCCACACTAAAATCTAAAAATTTAAATTTATTTTGATTTCTGATAGCTGTAGATGCAGTGCAAGGTGAATAGGTTATTATAAAAATATTTAAATTTAGTTTTTGTTCACATAATTTTAATAAAAATGTTGATCATTTGGCGTTCTTCACATAACCACGTCCACAAAGTATCGCCTAACAAAAGTTTGGAATACATTAAAAAAATTTGAGTTCTAAACTTGGAACAACACAATTCAACAATTTGCATAATATAAATTGCCATAGCTTCAGAAAACGTTCGTTGGGTTTCAGTTTTTTGTTTCAATAAAGATCACAAAGATCGCCTCATAAATCATTTGGGGAAAAGCCATAAAAATGACTTAAGCCCATCACTGGGAATAATAAAGTATTTTCACTTTCCCTAAGACGAATGTGTAGAAAAGTTTTGAAATTAATTTAAAATATTCATACATATACTGCCTGCCTGCCTGCCACCCATTTCAATTTGGGTTTTCAAATTTCGTCGCCACTTTTATTTCCAGTACATTTCACATCGCCGCCCCTCATTATCTGTCGCTGTGCTGTTGACCATGATGTTGTTGATGTTGTTCCCTATCTTTCAACGGGGGATCACAGTCAAGAGTTCTTTTGGAATTTTGAATAAATTTTGTGTGTTTCGCTTAATGTCGGTATGGGTTGCACTGTAATTTCATGGTTTCATGGCTTTGCCGTTTGGCAGCCAAGCACATGCGAGCCATTGTCTCTCGGAACGCCACCAGTTTATGGGATGTTTTGGGGTGTATCTCACAGATTGGGGAGCAAAAGCAAAAAAAACCAGTAAGGAAAGGCTAAAGTCGGGCGGGGCCGACTCTATGATACACTCCACTTTCAATCCGAATACAATTTAATTCGGTGAAAAAGTGAAAACGGGAAGGATTTTTGTATCCTGTAAATGTATGTGTTTGACAAAAAATGTTAAATCGGAAAGGACATTTGTATGCGGGTATATTGAAATCTGGAACGAAGTAGGTGAAATATAATATGTATAGTTTGGACAAAATCGGTTAAACATTTGGGAGCAACATTTCTATTTGCGCTATATCTAAATCTGAACCGATCTTAGCCACTTTTTGCACAGGTGTTTCTAGTTGGATTATAAGATGTTCTGCCAAATTTAAAGAAAATCGGGTACAATATGTCGTTTCTAGAGCGGAAAATGTCAAATCGGGAGCGACATTTGTATGGGGGCTATATCTAAATCTGAACCGATATTACCCACTTTCGGCATAGGTGTTTCTAGTTGGATTGTAAGATGTTGTGCCAAATTTAAAGAAAATCGGGTACAATATGTGGTTTCTAGAGCGGAAAATGTAAAATCGGGAGCGACATTTGTATGGGGGCTATATCTAAATCTGAACCGATCTTATTAAATTTTTGCATAGGTGTTTCTAGTTGGATTATAAGATGTTCTGCCAAATTTAAAGAAAATTGGGTACAATATGTCGTTTCTAGAGCGGAAAATGTCAAATCGGGAGCGACATTTGTATGGGGGCTATATCTAAATCTGAACCGATATTACCCACTTTCGGCATAGGTGTTTCTAGTTGGATTGTAAGATGTTGTGCCAAATTTAAAGAAAATCGGGTACAATATGTCGTTTCTAGAGCGGAAAATGTAAAATCGGGAGCGACATTTGTATGGGGGCTATATCTAAATCTGAACCGATCTTATTAAATTTTTGCATAGGTGTTTCTAGTTGGATTATAAGATGTTGTGCCAAATTTAAAGAAAATTGGGTACAATATGTGGTTTCTAGAGCGGAAAATGTCAAATCGGGAGCGACATTTGTATGGGGGCTATATCTAAATCTGAACCGATATTACCCACTTTCAGCATAGGGGTTTCTAGTTGGATTATAAGATGTTGTGCCAAATTTAAAGAAAATCGGGTGCAATATGTCGTTTCTAGAGCGGAAAATGTCAAATCGGGAGCGACATTTGTATGGGGGCTATATCTAAATCTGATCCGATCTTATCCAATTTTTGCATAGGTGTTTCTAGTTGGATTATAAGATGTTGTGCCAAATTTAAAGAAAATTGGGTACAATATGTGGTTTCTAGAGCGGAAAATGTCAAATCAGGAGCGATTTTTGTATGGGGGCTATATCTAAATCTGAACCGATTTGCCTCAAATTAAATAGCGTTCGTCCTTGATCCACAAAATTTACTTGTGCCAATTTTTGTTAAGATCGGACTGTAATTGCGACCTGTAGTTTGATTACAACAATAGATGGACAGACAGACGGACAGACGGACAGACGGACAGACGGACAGACGGACAGACGGACATTGCTAAATCGACTCAGAAAGTGATTCTAAGTCGATCGGTATACTTAACAATGGGTCTATCTCGTTTCCTTTTGGGTGTTACAAACAAATGCACAAAGACATAATACTCTCGTGGAGTGTATAAAAACAAGAAACTACAACAATACCAAAAAAAATAAAATGACTATAAAATTATTATTAAAATAATAATTATCGGCACGAACTAGCACTAAATATGAAAAAACTATTATTTTTTGCTTTTCATGTTACGCTGGGTGGGGGAGGGTGTCTTCTTAAATGTTGTAAAAATAAAATCATAAATATTATAATTCCACAGAGCTAGAGCAGCGCCGTTTTTGTGGCAGGGCTGGGAAGAGCTGGACATATTTACATGTTTTAAATGATTTTTCATACGAGATATGCGTTGAAAGCTATTTTGAATGAAAGCTAAAGCAAATACTTCTTACCTTTGTTTTTATTTTATGGGCATGTTGATATACATCAGACAAACAATCAATGTTGGTCATTTACCTGGAACGACACAAATTGTATAAATTTTTTATTTAATCATTTACCTAATTATATGTATTATTTGTAATTTTATTAGTTTGCAGTTAATTGCTAATAAGTTGGCGCAAAACATTGCAATTTTATATGTTGCACACAAACACATTAAAACTTTTAAAGAAAAAATATTGAGTTTATAAAGAAAAAAGTGATACTAAGCGCATAAATTTGTAAATTTAAATCAATTTGATACACATATAAAAACCAGAAATTGTAAGGGTTTACAATCGCCAGCAATTTGAATTTTTATTGTCGATGATACAAGATGATCCGTGCCAAAACATCCATTTTTAAAGCCATTTTCTAATATCAAAGTTTTAGAATTCTTTCGGCATCTACCACATTTGCAGGATCTATTCCCATGGAATTACTTCTATATCCATAGTACTAAGGAAAAATAAAAAATACTATTGGGTTTTTAAAAATCAACATATTTCGGCTTAATAAGAAAATAATAAAAAGGTAAAATCACAGTGAACAACACAAGTGTAGCTACTTCATGAGAAATACTCAAAAATATAAAGGAGATTAAAAAAAAATTTGGTATTTGTTACAAAAATATGAAAAATATTGGTTTTGTAAAGTAAAAAAGTGATAATAAGCGCTTCATTTTTGTAAATTTAAAACACTTTGATTTAAATATTAAATCCAGGGATTGTCCGGAAATTTGCAGTTTTTATAGTCGATAATTCAAGATTCCTACAAAAAACATACAATTTTAAAAACTTTTTCAAATATCAAATTTAGAAAACTGAAGAAATACTCTCTAAATAGTATTCCCAAGATCTACTCCCATGTAATTTCGTCTACATTCCAAATATTCCAAAAAAATGGCTTGTTTAAAGAGATTCACGCAAAATGAAAAGGTAGAATGGAAAATTAGTTTCCCGTATAGCTTTAAGAGCACTTGAGAAGCCAAAGTATAAGGAGTATGAAATGAAGAAATAATGAAAACCTTTACCCCAAAAGAGAAAACTTTTAAGCCCGGTCGAAGGCCGGCAACCCTGGAAACCTTTACTCTGCGTAGAGAGGAGCAAATGTTTAAGCACAGCCGAAAGTCGACAATGGTGAAAACTTTTACTCTGCATATCCAGCTTTTTACGTACACCAAATGAAATATTTTTGGGCGATTATTATACCCTCCACTACGGTATTATGTCTTTGTGCATTTGTTTTTAACACCCAAACGGAAACGAGGAAGACCCATCGTTTATTGTACCGGTCGACTTAGAATCACTTTTTGAGTCCATTTAGCAATGTCTCTCTCTCTGTCCGTCTGTCCATCTATTGTTGTAATCAAGTTATAGGTCGCAATTATAGTCCGATCTTAAAAAATGGCGCAAGTAAGTTTTGTGGATCAAGGACGAACGCTATTTAATTTGAGCCAAATCGATTCTGCTTTAGATATATCCCCATACAAGTGTCGCTCCCGATTTGACTTTTTCCGATCTTTTTTAAATACAAAAATTACCCAATAAAATATTATTGGGGCATTTTTTGCATTTGGCTTTGTCCATTTTCTGCTTCGCACATACGTGCTCTTTGTAGCAAATTTCCATAACAGAGATTAAGACACCACTTGCATTTTCAAAAAATATGGGCCACCGGAGGATACACCGCTCCAAACAGTACACTTAAGTTGGTGTGTTTGTCGCTGATGAACTGCTCTTGGATTTGCCGTAGCCCAAATCCTGCAGTTTGATGACATACCCATTTAATAGGAAATGGGTACCAAATTGTGAATTATGACTGTTGGTTTGAAAATTAAAATTCAATTATTTTTGAACGTTGTTCGATCATGTAATGTAATGATTCATATTTAATTCCACAAGTCTCCTTCACAAAATGCGAAAAAAAAACAAAGAAAGAATAATAACTAAAAAAGTTATAAAGAAATCAAACCATATAGCTAATGCATAATAATATAATGCAAGATCTATAGTGGGTAGGAGGGCCACTCGGTGGGGTGACAAAAAAAATAAAAAATAATATATCGGCAAAGAATGATGATGACAAATGTCAAAAAATTTAAATATGAAAAATGACCCTTTTGGGAGATTTTTCATAAACCTTTACTTTGCGTATCCGGGACATACCCCAAAGGAGAAATCCTTAAGTCCATCCAAAACCGTTGTAGCCGGCTTTGTACGTACACCAGATGATATATCTTGGGACAATCTATATATATAACAGAGTACCGCCACTCTCTTTACTACGCTTATAACTCAAGAACGCATGGACCGATTTCGATGATTCACACCAATTCGGATTGGTCGCCGGGCGAACAAGAAGAATACCCGAGAAAATTCCCGAAATATCCCCAATTTGTATGGAGTGATTTTACGACGCCATCTACATGATAGATGACGTTTATGTTTACGGTGCATTAAAGTTCATTGTAGAAACCGATTGTACAGTCTCAGTGGCAAGGATAAATTCCACCATTGTCTTTATCAACAGAGGCATTGCATTCTTTGCTTCATAGCGAAAGACCAGAATCACTTCATTTTCTATCGAACACTCAGAAATATAACGGATGCTTTCAAATGACTTCATTTGGTGCAGATATTATTGATGAACGCAGATTCAATCCAAGAAGGTCGTTACAATGAAATCACCAAGAGCAATGAATTTTTACGCGTACCGTTTGATGATTCCGAGAAACGGAGCTCCGATTCGGATTTGCGTTCTACTGAAGCTCTTGGCCGTATTTATATAGTTCATCCAAAGAATGACGAATTTTTTTACTTGCGACTCATCATTTGAGTCACTTCGAAATGTCCATGGTGTGGTGTTGCCACCATTTCGTGCTGCATGTTAGGAGCTCAATTAGCTTGAAAACTATACGCAGTGGGATACGACAATCGCTGAAGCAACTGTTGCTGCATTCCCAAGTAAAATACGCATATTATTTGCGATCATTATTGCCTCATGTTTTCCATCAAATCCACGTGAATTGTGGGACAAGTACAAGGATGACATGTCAGAAGACATTTTGCATCGAGTTCGTGGCCATTCAGAGAATCCCCATATTGAGATGAATGAAGAGATGCTCAACCAGGCTTTGGTTTTGATAGAAGGCAAGTGTTACCTCATGTGCAGCAGTTTGTTAGTCATGTTAGGAATGCCATTGCCAGATCGTCGACCATACGACCCTTTCGAGCTAGAATTGCAGCGTGAACGTGAATGCGACACGAACGCATTAAGCCAATTGGTTCGAACAATTGGCAAAGAACAAGGATGTGGATCACTTAAATTGAAAAATTCAAAATCAAATCACTGCATTCCTTCAAATCTATCGACTGTGTAATAAATGAAGACAAAGTAAGCAACTATCCAACTGAGTTTTTGAATTCATTGGATGTGCCTGGATTGCCACCGCACAATTTACAATTTAAAGCTGTTTCAGTTGTCAGTATGCTTTGCAATATCAATCAACCAAATGTATGCAATGGAACGCGTTTAGCGGTCACAAAACTCATGAGCAATGTGATCCACGCAAGAATACTAAAAGAGGACTTTAAAGGTGAGGAAGTTCTCATTCCGAGAATTCCAATGATTCCAACCGATATTCCATTCGAGTTTAAGCGAATACAATGACAATCAATAAATCGCAAGGCCAATCATTGAGTGTTTGTGGCCTCAGTCTGGAGAATGAATGTTTTTCACACGGTCAACTGTATGTCGCATGTTCCCGTGTCGGGAAAACAATCCGCTTTGGCCGCTTTCGCACCTGACAACAACAACAAGTATTGTTTATCACAGAGTGATTCAATGAGGGAAATACAATTCAAAATCGACAAGACCGTAACCTATCCAACAAATATTTAAAAAAGAATCAATGGCAATGGACAATTGACCACAGATTTTCTGCAATTTGAAATGACGTAGGACAACACCTGTGAGACGAAGTTCTCCGGGCCACTATAATGAATAACACTAATATTCTCTTAATTATACATATACTTATCATTTAATAGTTCATTTTTTTGCAAATGAATGTGAATTACCGCACCGATAAATAAATAAAATAAATACAATTTGAAGGCAAAACAACGTTTGTCAGGTCAGCTAGTTCTTCATATTAAAAATTTCTCAAATGTGTGAGATTTTTCGTATGAAAAACAAGTAGGGAAAGGGTAAAGTTGGGCGGTGCCAACCATATAATACCCTTCACTTTCTACTCAAAAACAATATGATTCGTCGAAAGCAGTGAAATCTGGAGCAGCAGCGGCTATCACAAAATCAAGAGTAAATGTTTACCTTGAGGAACTGTCGAGATTCTTCGACAAGTGAAAAATGCGACTGAACGTCGACAAGTGCGAGGGAATTATTATCAAGGGTAAGAGGCGCTTCCTCTACCCTAGTGCACGGGGGTACGAACCTGCTCTCTCTATTGGAGGCAATATGATTCGTACTTCCGATAGAATCAGATACCTTGGAGTTATCTTCCATGGCAAATTTGAATTCTATAGGCACATTGACCATATTCTGGCCAAAGTTAAGACTTTTTTCTGGAGTTATCTGCACGTTTTGCGATGTACGGGTGGTCTAGATGTTAGAATCAAACTATTGATCTATAAACAGATCATTAGGCCCATGATCTCTAACGCCTTTCCAGTTTGGTATTGGATTTCTTCCCACCAAATGGAAAGACTTAGAATCTGGGAAAGGAGGATTCTGGTGTCCTGCCTGGGCTTACGACCAAGCAGACATCCAGATAGTTCCTGGCGACATCCGTCGTCCATCTATGACTCCATAGACTTTGATAGGATTGATGTATTCCTCATGAGGAGTGCAATCAAGTTTCTAGAAAAGGCCTCCTTTCTAGAAAACGGACTGGTTAAGGACAGTCTTCTGTATGAGAACAGTCTGCAGAGACTATCGACGGACAACTACAGACCGCCGGTCAGTATTCTGACCTTATGTAGGGAAGGTCTTCTGTTTAGGGATGTTGTAAATAAGTATTAGTTCGTAAGTTAAAAACCAAAATGTTAAGTAACTCCCTTTTTCCATGCTTTATATAAGGTTACTTTCTATATATGTTTGTGTGCCACAAAATTTGAAATCAATTTTTGAAAGCTTTTTTCTCAACCAATTTTGTTCAAATTTTGCACACTTAATCATTTTCGATGACAATACAAGGAAATGGAAAAATTTGACCAATTGGACAAAGGGGCGTGGTACCTCCCATACAAACCACAAATTAAAAATCTATTATTTCTGCTCCTGATAACGGTATTTAAACAAAATTTGGTACGTCGGTTTGGTGTGCATGTTGTAAGTGCTGCTGCAAATATGGGCGGGATTGTACAAAGGGGCGTGGTACCTCCCATACAAACCACAAATTAAAAATCTATTATTTCTGCTCCTGATAACGGTATTTGAACAAAATTTGGTACGTCGGTTTGGTGTGCATTTTTTAAGTGCTGCTGCAAATATGAGCGGGAATGGACAAAGGGGCGTGGTACCTCCCATACAAACCACAAATTAAAAATCTATTATTTCTGCTCCTGATAACGGTATTTGAACAAAATTTGGTACGTCGGTTTGGTGTGGATTTTTTAAGTGCTGCTGCAAATATGGGCGGGATTGTACAAAGGGGCGTGGTACCTCCCATACAAACCACAAATTAAAAATCTATTATTTCTGCTCCTGATAACGGTATTTGAACAAAATTTGGTACGTCGGTTTGGTGTGCATTTTTTAAGTGCTGCTGCAAATATGAGCGGGAATGGACAAAGGGGCGTGGTACCTCCCATACAAACCACAAATTAAAAATCTATTATTTCTGCTCCTGATAACGCAGTAATTTTTCCTTCTACAAAAGATAACTAAAAAAGAATTTCTAGGCCCAATAGAATTCTGCTTGCATAAAGCATGGATTTGAAAAAAAAAAATTTTTTGATTTACTAGTTCTTATTCCTTTTTTGGGAGAATATAAATGTATAGCGATAAGAATGTATTATGGAAATGTTGCAGTACGCTGCAACATAGTATAAGTATTAGTTAAATAGTTCTTGAAATGTATTAGTATATACGCTAGAAATTAAGTACAAATGTTAGTCGTAAGAGTATACTCAATTGTTTAAGTTTTTTGAATTAAATAAAATCTGAATCTGAGTGAAATCTGGAAGGATTTATGCATTTATATTTCCAAGTAAAATATAAAGTGTTCTGGCAAATTATCAAAATCCGTAAAGAAAGGTGGTTAAAAGGTGTTCTCTCTAATTTGATCAAAATTGGTTAAATTGTGAGCAGAAAAAAATCAAATATGGAGCGACATTTGTATGGGAGCTATATATAAATCTGAATTCATCTGACCGACTTTCACAGACGTTTCTAGGTGTTGTGCCAAATTTTAGGAAAATCTGTTTAAAAAAGTGGTTTTTAGAGAGGAAAAAGTCCAATCGAGTACAAAACTTGTAGGCTATATCGAAAACTGAACCGGTTTACTGCAAATTAAATAGCCTTCGTTGTTATCCCGTTTGGGTTTTACAAACAAATGTACAAAGACATAATGCCCAATCGGAGGGTATAATGACCCAATTTTTAATTTTTCATTTGGGTAATTTTTCTTTTATATTTGGGCTTAATTTCATTATCCTTTTTGCTCAAGTTTTCAATTGTTTATAAATTATATTGTAAATTTCCTATGAAATTAATAATTCGCTTACCGGATTCACTAGAATAGTATAGACCTATTAAAATAAGTTAGGGATAGTTTGAGTAAATTCCGTAACTCTTTTCGACGTTACCGTGTACCCCACCTTGCCAAACAGATGTCCGTTCGTCAGCAAGCTGATAGAGTACTGAAACATAGCTACTGGCTTTAGCCACTCCTTTGATGCGCTACATATTTTGTCTGTCCCAAATTATATATACCCTCTTAACTTGTATGGTAAAATGAGTTACTTTAGATGAGTTTACATTTATATATTTTTATATAACTTACACTCAAACAGGATTTTGTGTTGAGTTAATTCCTATCGGTGCTGGTCGATCAAACTCTCCAAAACCTTTTAAATTAATAAATATTTGGATTTCACCGACATGTTGTCTCACATCTCACAAATTTCACCAATAACATACATACAGAGAGGCACAGCCTACGCACTTAGCCTCGTCATTCGAAAGATGTTTGTTTACCCCGAATGCCAGGATTACTTGCCTTTGTGTATTTGTGGCGGCCTAACCCCACCAACGCAATAAGACACGTATACGCGAGTGTGTGTATGGGTGTAGTAATTTGATAGATTTCTAACCTTATCATTACAGAACTTTTTTTGTGTGTACACACGGTAAATATATTTAGGAGTGTTTCATAAAACTCTGTTTACCCTATTAACCAACAAAAGGACTCGGTGACACGTAAAATTCTTTACACCTTGGGCAAACAACAGGACATGGTGGCCGAAAAGATGGTGGCAGAAGGAGAGAACGGGGTTCTATGCGCCAAATAAAGCACCGAACGAACAACTTGTTGAACTGAAACGTAGCCAACGCTGACACAAAATTTAAGGTGTTGCTCCAGCGAAAGCTGACATTATGGCATATGTCCATTACTTGGTGTTTTTGTGTGGTGACCACCAAAACAAAACCAAACCAAAAACAACAACGTCAAACAAGGAATAAAAAAGAGTGTCCAAATGGCAGTTGTTTGTGGTTGCGGCAACGTCGCAACCAAACAAACACAACGTAATGAAGAAAGGAAAATTTGTAGTCAGACAGCACCAACTAAAGGACATCCTACATCTAATGGCGTGCATGCCTTTTATATGGGGGACATACAGTTGGAAGATTATTCTGCAAAAACTGACACAGAAGACCATTGTCTATAGTAACACAAAGTTTTAATTTCATGTCTAAACAATGCGCTGTTCCGTTTAGGGTATCCAATTTTTAAAAAGTATTTTGTTTGTAGAATTAAAATTTAAATCGGTCCACTAAGCAACAAAAATTTTGATTAACATTTCCTCATGTAATTCTTTATAAACTCGTAAACTATATTTTTAATTTTACTAAATTTTAAATTTTGGAATTAATTAATTTCATTTTGAAAATATAGGTCTGATAGCACCAGTTTATATGTTCAATTACAGGTGCTTATGACGGGAAAATCCCCTTTAAAAACAAAATAATTTTTAGCATTTTATATATTTTTAAGGGTTTTTTTCGTGCCAGCAATTTTTTTTTTATTTTTTTAGTTAAATGAATAAGCAGATATGATCGGACGTTTATTTCCAAAATTAAAAAACCTTACACGAAAGGTACCTTATATAACTTTCGATTCGTGTGAGATGAATCTGATTTTTTGTAATTGGAAGTGAACACATTAGCCTATTTTTAGAAAAAACAAGTAAGGAAAGTCTAAAGTCGGGCGGGGCCGACTATATAATAATAGTAATAGGACCGACATTTCAAAAGGGGACCAATAACAACATTCTGGGACTTGTCCAAAACATGGGCCTATATATTTCTCATTCACTGTAGGTATTCCTAGTTGAAAAAATATCATGATCTGCAAAATTTTATGAAGATCCATAGTATGGACATATGGGCATCACCCACACAATTCTCATTACAATTCAATTCGGTAAAAAAGTGAAATCGGGAAGGATTTTTGCAGTATGTGTTCGACAAAAAATGTTAAATCGGAAAGGACACCTGTATGGGGGTATATTGAAACATGGAACGATGTGACCCGCTTTCACCATGTCTGTTTATTGGTGAAATATAATATGTAAAATTTGGCCAAAATCGGTTAAACATTCGGGAGCAACATTTGTATGATATCTAAATATGAACCGATCTTACCCACTTTCACCATAGGTTGAATTATAAGATGTTGTGCCAATTTTAAAGAAAAACGGGTACAATATGTGGATTTTAGAGCGGAAAACGTCAAATCGGGAGCGACATTTGTATGGGGGCTATATCTAAATCTGAACCGATCTTACCCAATTTTTGCATACGTATTTCTAGTTGGATTATAAGATGTTCTGCAAAATTTAAAGAAAATCGGGTACAATATGACGTTTCTAGAGCGGAAAATGTCAAATCTGGAGCGACATTTGTATAGGGGCTATATCTAAATCTGAACCGATCTTACCCAATTTTTGCATAGGTGTTTCTAGTTGGATTATAAGATGCTGTGCAAATTTTAAAGAAAATCGGCTACAATATGTCGTTTCTAGAGCGGAAAATGTCAAATCTGGAGCGACATTTGTATAGGGGCTATATCTAAATCTGAACCGATCTTACCCAATTTTTGCATAGGTGTTTCTAGTTGGATTAGAAGATGTTGTGCCAAATTTAAAGAAAATCGGCTACAATATGTCGGTTCTAGAGCGGAAAATGTCAAATCTGGAGCGACATTTGTATAGGGGCTATATCTAAATCTGAACCGATCTTACCCAATTTTTGCATAGGTGTTTCTAGTTGGATTAGAAGATGTTGTGCCAAATTTAAAGAAAATCGGCTACAATATGTCGTTTCTAGAGCGGAAAATGTCAAATCGGAGCGACATTTGTATGGAGGCTATACCTAAATCTGAACCGATCTTACCCAATTTTTGCATAGGTGTTTCTAGTTGGATTAGAAGATGTTGTGCCAAATTTAAAGAAAATCGGCTACAATATGTCGTTTCTAGAGCGGAAAATGTCAAATCTGGAGCGACATTTGTATAGGGGCTATATCTAAATCTGAACCGATCTTACCCAATTTTTGCATAGGTGTTTCTAGTTGGATTAGAAGATGTTGTGCCAAATTTAAAGAAAATCGGCTACAATATGTCGTTTCTAGAGCGGAAAATGTCAAATCTGGAGCGACATTTGTATAGGGGCTATATCTAAATCTGAACCGATCTTACCCAATTTTTGCATAGGTGTTTCTAGTTGGATTAGAAGATGTTGTGCCAAATTTAAAGAAAATCGGCTACAATATGTCGTTTCTAGAGCGGAAAATGTCAAATCTGGAGCGACATTTGTATAGGGGCTATATCTAAATCTGAACCGATCTTACCCAATTTTTGCACAGGTGTTTCTAGTTGGATTATAAGATGATGTGCAAATTTTAAAGAAAATCGGGTACAATATGTGGTTTCTAAAGCGGAAAAAGTGAAATAGGGAGCGACATTTGTATGGGGGCTATATCTAAATCTGAACCGATCTTACCCAATTTTTGCATAGGTGTTTCTAGTTGGATTATAAGATGTTGTGCCGATCCGTATACTTAAAGGTGGGTCTAGCTCAATTATTTCTTGGTGTTACAAACATTTGGCGCGAAACTAACTTATAATACCCTAGACCACGAAGTGGTGTAGGGTATAAAAACAGTAGTCGCTACATATAGTAAGTTTGCTGTTCTACACAGCGGTGATGCCAACTCTAAGGAAACAAATCGCGCGAAAGCCTTTCGAAAAAGGGCCAAATTATAAATTGGGTGTGAAATCATAAAATAGCTCTACAAATTTAACCGATTAACATAGAAAGATTAAATTTGGATATGTATAGTGGAACAATTCTTTAAATTTCCTTAAACCACACAAATTATTTAGATTGGTCAAAGTGAGCTCTTTCATTTGGTTTCAATATGACATCATCACAGAAAAATTACAAAAAATAACAATTGTATCCTTCAAATATTTCAAGTCATTTTAAACGTTTTGTTTGAAAATCAAATTGATTTTGAAAACAAAACATTTGCAAATATTTGCTGTATAGACAACGAAGATTTTTTCTGTTGAAGCTATACAAAAATAACTGTGATAAATGTTCTTTCAACTAAATAAAAAATAAAATATTTAATGCAAAACTGAGCCCTACGGTTGAGACACGATTAAACAAAATCTTGGCATACCCATAGAAAGAGTTGAAAGTGATAAATCAAATTATTAAAAAGGGCTAAATTTATGCGTTTTTTTAGTTTCGGGCTAACATAATTCTTGCGGGTTTCGGACAACCTAAAACAGGCCAAATATAGCTCGAAAAAGGCTAAGTTGGCATCACTGTTACACAGTATTTCATACAATTATAAATTGTGCAAAATATCGGAAGACAATTTTTAATGATCTTTGATCAGTGTTGCCAGATATATTTAGAGTAATATCTAGGGTTTGGGTCCGGGAATTCCCGAATCGTTTTTCCCGGGAATTCCCGAAAAAATTTGGACGGGACTTCCCGGGAAATTTAAAAATGTTTCCCGGGAAATATTAAAAAATATGTTTTTGTTTATTTTGAGCACTAATTTAGTTTTACTATATAAATTGGAAATTACAGACATATTTCAAATGCATATATTTACATTACTGACAATAATAATGACCATTTTATACTATGGCTGACATAGTGCCAATACGTAACCCCTCGTGATATCTGGTTTAATTTTAAAATTCTTTTTTCCCCAGAAAAATCGACGAAATAAAAGGTGAAAATCATCTCAAAGAAGAATTTACTTTACATATGAAACCATTAAGAAATGGTCTAATAATAGGAATAAAATTAAATTATTATAAAATTATCACCTGGAAACATTCAAGTGAAATCTAATATGAATAGAAATATAACCTACGGTATATTTAAATTACCCTTTGTACCTTTTTCATTTTTATTAATTTATTAAATTAAAATTAACATTTTTTAATGTTTATATTGCTTTTATAGTTTAGAATATATTCTCCTGTTTATGTAAAATACTTTCCTCTCTAGGCGAATGGATCTAAATCAAATTAAAATATAAATTAAAGACGCCATGACATTCTCAGCCATATGAGTTATTTGTTTCCTTAAACAATTTTTTAATTTTGAATCTAGTCTACCTAGGTGTCAGTTCACTTGTGCTTGTGATTTCAATGTCCAATATTATTTATGACTCCTTCAATTGTGTCTATTTGTCTAGAGTAAAATATTTGTAAAATGAAAAATAATTTCTAAAATATTTTGCAAAAAGCTTTCGTTTTTAATCTATATATATAAAAGAGTTGCGTTACTGACTGACTGACTGACTGACTGACTGACTGACTGACTGACTGACTTATCATTGACCAGCCCCCAGACCAAACGGCTGAAGCAAGGGTCATGAAATTTTCAGGGTAGTTCCCAAATATGATGTAGACGTCGACTAAGAAAGGGTTTTACGAAATTCGTACTTTTAGGGGATAAAATGGCCCAAAAAGGGATAAACATCGAACCTTCGTCCTGACTAAACGGCAGTAGCTATAAACATGAAATTCGGTGAGTTCCTTGCAATGACCATGCAGACGAGCTACAAATAGGGATTTTTCGAAATTTGTACTTTTAAGGGACGAGCGGGACAAAAAGGGATAAAAATGGTACCAACTAAAGTATTACAGTTAGAAACGTGAAATTTGGTATGTACATTCCTCTGACCATATAGAAACGAAGTAAAATTGGATTTTTTCGAAATTTGTACTTTTAAGGGTAGAGAGGGACAAAAAGGGATAAAAATGGTACCAACTAAAGTATTACAGCCAGAATAGTGAAATTTGGTATGTAAATTCCTCTGACCATATAGAAACGAAGTAAAATTAAATTTTTCGAAATTTGCACTTTTAAGTGGCGAGCGGGACAAAATGGGATAAAAATGGTACCAACTAAAGTATTACAGCTAGAATCGTGAAATTTGGTATGTAAATTCCTCTGACGATATAGAAACGAAGTAAAATTGGATTTTTCGAAATTTGTACTTTTAAGGGGAGAGCGGGACAAAAAGGGATAAAAATGGTACCAACTAAAGTATTACAGCTAGAATCGTGAAATTTGGTATGTAAATTCCTCTGACCATATAGAAACGAAGTAAAATTGGATTTTTTCGAAATTTGTACTTTTAAGGGAAGAGAGGGACAAAAAGGGATAAAGTATTACAGCCAGAATAGTGAAATTTGGTATGTAAATTCCTCTGACCATATAGAAACGAAGTAAAATTAAATTTTTCGAAATTTGCACTTTTAAGTGGCGAGCGGGACAAAATGGGATAAAAATGGTACCAACTAAAGTATTACAGCTAGAATCGTGAAATTTGGTATGTAAATTCCTCTGACGATATAGAAACGAAGTAAAATTGGATTTTTCGAAATTTGTACTTTTAAGGGGAGAGCGGGACAAAAAGGGATAAAAATGGTACCAACTAAAGTATTACAGCTAGAATCGTGAAATTTGGTATGTAAATTCCTCTGACCATATAGAAACGAAGTAAAATTGGATTTTTTCGAAATTTGTACTTTTAAGGGAAGAGAGGGACAAAAAGGGATAAAGTATTACAGCCAGAATAGTGAAATTTGGTATGTAAATTCCTCTGACCATATAGAAACGAAGTAAAATTAAATTTTTCGAAATTTGCACTTTTAAGTGGCGAGCGGGACAAAATGGGATAAAAATGGTACCAACTAAAGTATTACAGCTAGAATCGTGAAATTTGGTATGTAAATTCCTCTGACAATATAGAAACGAAGTAAAATTGGATTTTTCGAAATTTGTACTTTTAAGGGGAGAGCGGGACAAAAAGGGATAAAAATGGTACCAACTAAAGTATTACAGCTAGAATCGTGAAATTTGGTATGTAAATTCCTCTGACCATATAGAAACGAAGTAAAATTGGATTTTCTCGAAATTTGTACTTTTAAGGGAAGAGAGGGATAAAAATGGTACCAACTAAAGTATTACAGCCAGAATAGTGAAATTTGGTATGTAAATTCCTCTGACCATATAGAAACGAAGTAAAATTGGATTTTTTCGAAATTTGTACTTTTAAGGGAAGAGAGGGACAAAAAGGTATAAAAATGGTACCAACTAAAGTATTACAGCCAGAATAGTGAAATTTGGTATGTAAATTCCTCTGACCATATAGAAACGAAGTAAAATTGGATTTTTTCGAAATTTGTACTTTTAAGGGAAGAGAGGAACAAAAAGGGATAAAAATGGTACCAACTAAAGTATAACAGCCAGAATAGTGAAATTTGGTATGTAAATTCCTATGACCATATAGAAACGAAGTAAAATTAAATTTTTCGAAATCTGCACTTTTAAGTGGCGAGCGGGACAAAATGGGATAAAAATGGTACCAACTAAAGTATTACAGCTAGAATCGTGAAATTTGGTATGTAAATTCCTCTGACGATATAGAAACGAAGTAAAATTGGATTTTTTCGAAATTTGTACTTTTAAGGGAAGAGAGGGACAAAATGCATAAAAATGGTACCAACTAATGTATTACAGCTAGAATCTTGAAATTTGGTATGTAAATTCCTCTGACCATATAGAAACGAAGTAAAATTGGATTTTTTCGAAATTTGTACTTTTAAGGGAAGAGAGGGACAAAAAGGGATAAAAATGGTACCAACTAAAGTATTACAGCTAGAATCGTGAAATTTGGTATGTAAATTCCTCTGACCATATAGAAACGAAGTTAAATTGGATTTTTTCGAAATTTGTACTTTTAAGGGAAGAGAGGGACAAAAAGGGATAAAAATGGTACCAAATAAAGTATTACAGCCAGAATAGTGAAATTTGGTATGTAAATTCCTCTGACCATATAGAAACGAAGTAAAATTAAATTTTTCGAAATCTGCACTTTTAAGTGGCGAGCGGGACAAAATGGGATAAAAATGGTACCAACTAAAGTATTACAGCTAGAATCGTGAAATTTGGTATGTAAATTCCTCTGACGATATAGAAACGAAGTAAAATTGGATTTTTTCGAAATTTGTACTTTTAAGGGAAGAGAGGGACAAAATGCATAAAAATGGTACCAACTAATGTATTACAGCTAGAATCGTGAAATTTGGTATGTAAATTCCTCTGACCATATAGAAACGAAGTAAAATTGGATTTTTTCGAAATTTGTACTTTTAAGGGAAGAGAGGGACAAAAAGGGATAAAAATGGTACCAACTAAAGTATTACAGCTAGAATCGTGAAATTTGGTATGTAAATTCCTCTGACCATATAGAAACGAAGTTAAATTGGATTTTTTCGAAATTTGTACTTTTAAGGGAAGAGAGGGACAAAAAGGGATAAAAATGGTACCAACTAAAGTATTACAGCCAGAATAGTGAAATTTGGTATGTAAATTCCTCTGACCATATAGAAACGAAGTAAAATTAAATTTTTCGAAATTTGCACTTTTAAGTGGCGAGCGGGACAAAATGGGATAAAAATGGTACCAACTAAAGTATTACAGCTAGAATCGTGAAATTTGGTATGTAAATTCCTCTGACCATATAAAAACGAAGTAAAATTGGATTTTTCGAAGTTTGTACTTTTAAGGGGCGACTCTGACTTTTAAGGGAAGATTGGGATAAAAATGGTACCAACTAAAATATTACAGCTAGAATCGTGAAATTTGGTATGTAAATTCCTCTGACGATATAGAAACGAAGTAAAATTGGATTTTTTCGAAATTTGTACTTTTAAGGGGAGAGCGGGACAAAATGCATAAAAATGGTACCAACTAATGTATTACAGCTAGAATCGTGAAATTTGGTATGTAAATTCCTCTGACCATATAGAAACGAAGTAAAATTGGATTTTTTCGAAATTTGTACTTTTAAGGGAAGAGAGGGACAAAAAGGGATAAAAATGGTACCAACTAAAGTATTACAGCCAGAATAGTGAAATTTGGTATGTAAATTCCTCTGACCATATAGAAACGAAGTAAAATTGGATTTTTTCGAAATTTGTACTTTTAAGGGAAGAGAGGAACAAAAAGGGATAAAAATGGTACCAACTAAAGTATAACAGCCAGAATAGTGAAATTTGGTATGTAAATTCCTATGACCATATAGAAACGAAGTAAAATTAAATTTTTCGAAATCTGCACTTTTAAGTGGCGAGCGGGACAAAATGGGATAAAAATGGTACCAACTAAAGTATTACAGCTAGAATCGTGAAATTTGGTATGTAAATTCCTCTGACCATATAGAAACGAAGTAAAATTGGATTTTTCGAAATTTGTACTTTTAAGGGGAGAGCGGGACAAAAAGGGATAAAAATGGTACCAACTAAAGTATTACAGCTAGAATCGTGAAATTTGGTATGTAAATTCCTCTGACCATATAGAAACGAAGTAAAATTGGATTTTTTCGAAATTTGTACTTTTAAGGGAAGAGAGGGACAAAAAGGGATAAAAATGGTACCAACTAAAGTATTACAGCTAGAATCGTGAAATTTGGTATGTAAATTCCTCTGACCATATAGAAACGAAGTTAAATTGGATTTTTTCGAAATTTGTACTTTTAAGGGAAGAGAGGGACAAAAAGGGATAAAAATGGTACCAACTAAAGTATTACAGCCAGAATAGTGAAATTTGGTATGTAAATTCCTCTGACCATATAGAAACGAAGTAAAATTAAATTTTTCGAAATTTGCACTTTTAAGTGGCGAGCGGGACAAAATGGGATAAAAATGGTACCAACTAAAGTATTACAGCTAGAATCGTGAAATTTGGTATGTAAATTCCTCTGACCATATAAAAACGAAGTAAAATTGGATTTTTCGAAGTTTGTACTTTTAAGGGGCGACTCTGACTTTTAAGGGAAGATTGGGATAAAAATGGTACCAACTAAAATATTACAGCTAGAATCGTGAAATTTGGTATGTAAATTCCTCTGACGATATAGAAACGAAGTAAAATTGGATTTTTTCGAAATTTGTACTTTTAAGGGGAGAGCGGGACAAAATGCATAAAAATGGTACCAACTAATGTATTACAGCTAGAATCGTGAAATTTGGTATGTAAATTCCTCTGACCATATAGAAACGAAGTAAAATTGGATTTTTTCGAAATTTGTACTTTTAAGGGAAGAGAGGGACAAAAAGGGATAAAAATGGTACCAACTAAAGTATTACAGCCAGAATAGTGAAATTTGGTATGTAAATTCCTCTGACCATATAGAAACGAAGTAAAATTGGATTTTTTCGAAATTTGTACTTTTAAGGGAAGAGAGGAACAAAAAGGGATAAAAATGGTACCAACTAAAGTATAACAGCCAGAATAGTGAAATTTGGTATGTAAATTCCTATGACCATATAGAAACGAAGTAAAATTAAATTTTTCGAAATCTGCACTTTTAAGTGGCGAGCGGGACAAAATGGGATAAAAATGGTACCAACTAAAGTATTACAGCTAGAATCGTGAAATTTGGTATGTAAATTCCTCTGACCATATAGAAACGAAGTAAAATTGGATTTTTCGAAATTTGTACTTTTAAGGGGAGAGCGGGACAAAAAGGGATAAAAATGGTACCAACTAAAGTATTACAGCTAGAATCGTGAAATTTGGTATGTAAATTCCTCTGACCATATAGAAACGAAGTAAAATTGGATTTTTTCGAAATTTGTACTTTTAAGGGAAGAGAGGGACAAAAAGGGATAAAAATGGTACCAACTAAAGTATTACAGCTAGAATCGTGAAATTTGGTATGTAAATTCCTCTGACCATATAGAAACGAAGTTAAATTGGATTTTTTCGAAATTTGTACTTTTAAGGGAAGAGAGGGACAAAAAGGGATAAAAATGGTACCAACTAAAGTATTACAGCCAGAATAGTGAAATTTGGTATGTAAATTCCTCTGACCATATAGAAACGAAGTAAAATTAAATTTTTCGAAATTTGCACTTTTAAGTGGCGAGCGGGACAAAATGGGATAAAAATGGTACCAACTAAAGTATTACAGCTAGAATCGTGAAATTTGGTATGTAAATTCCTCTGACCATATAAAAACGAAGTAAAATTGGATTTTTCGAAGTTTGTACTTTTAAGGGGCGACTCTGACTTTTAAGGGAAGATTGGGATAAAAATGGTACCAACTAAAATATTACAGCTAGAATCGTGAAATTTGGTATGTAAATTCCTCTGACCATATAGAAACGAAGTAAAATTGGATTTTTTGAAATTTGTACTTTTAAGGGACGAGCGGGACAAAAAGGGATAAAAATGGTACCAACTAAAGTATTACAGCTAGAATCGTGAAAATTGGTATGTAAATTCCTCTGGCCATATAGAAACGAAGTAAAATTGGATTTTTCGAAATTTGTACTTTTAAAGTGCGAGCGGGACAAAAAGGGATAAAAATGGTACCAACTAAAGTATTACAGCTAGAATCGTGAAATTTGGTATGTAAATTCCTCTGACCATATAAAAACGAAGTAAAATTGAATTTTTCGAAGTTTGTACTTTTAAGGGGCGACTCTGACTTTTAAGGGAAGATTGGGATAAAAATGGTACCAACTAAAATATTACAGCTAGAATCGTGAAATTTGGTATGTAAATTCCTCTGACCATATAGAAACGAAGTAAAATTGGATTTTTTGAAATTTGTACTTTTAAGGGACGAGCGGGACAAAAAGGGATAAAAATGGTACCAACTAAAGTATTACAGCTAGAATCGTGAAAATTGGTATGTAAATTCCTCTGGCCATATAGAAACGAAGTAAAATTGGATTTTTCGAAATTTGTACTTTTAAAGTGCGAGCGGGACAAAAAGGGATAAAAATGGTACCAACTAAAGTATTACAGCTAGAATCGTGAAATTTGGTATGTAAATTCCTCTGACCATATAGAAACGAAGTAAAATTGGATTTTTTGAAATTTGTACTTTAAAGCGAAGAGCGGGACAAAAAGGGATAAAAATGGTACCAACTAAAGTATTACAGCTAGAATCGTGAAAAGCGAGCGGGACGAAAAGGAATAAACATGCTGTACAATCCTTTAATTACGTTACGGATATTTCAAAATTTGTACTTAAAAGGGGTATACGGGACAACAAGGAATATATCCACCAAAAGAAATTTAAATAAATACTATCCAAAAACAGAGACGGATAAAATTAACAAATAACTTGCTTTTTCGCGTGCGAAGCAGCGGGTACTGCTAGTATGTAATATGTCAGTGATTTAACCCATTAACACTCATTCATTCATTTTTAACACTCATTCAATTATTTTCGTAGTAACAATTACAATAATAAAAAATATTTAGTTTTGTTCTTCTAGATCAATTGTGTCATATAGTTTAATAATCGAGAGTAAAGTAAAGTAACGTAAAGTAAGAAAACCTTGCAATAGTATACACGGACGTGTACGGTGGGCGTTAATGGGTTAAAAAGTCACACCTGTTACTAAATGTTGATATTTTAAACCATATTGGACATATCCAAAATAAATTATTTTTTCCCGGGAATGAAAATTTTCATTCCCGTTTTCCCGGGAAACGAAAAATGTCCAGGAAACTCCAAACCCAAGTAATATCGTCAAATTATTGGTCCAAAAATCGTCAACATTTTTTTGGAAAATCGTAAAAATGAAAATGGAAATTTCTCTAAAAAATTTTATGTTTATAATATTGAAAATACGAAATAAATCGAAAATATATAAAAAATAATAAAAATTCCGAGAGATCATACCAATTTTAATTTAACTCATATTTTGAATGTTCTTTCCTCATTTTCTGGCCAAATCTTCCTTTTCAGAGATTTTGTTCTTGGTGGTTTTATTTGCACCAAACAAATTCTAGAAAGTTTAATTTTTTTTCTAATTTTGGGGCTTATATATTTTTGTATATACCCAGTTTGTAGTACTCTGGGAATGTTAATCAAAGGGGGACAGAAAAATAAGTAATGGAAAACAAATAATTTAAAAAATAATTGCGATTTCGCACTTGCATATTGAATCAACACATTTTGGATTTCTGAAACTTTAAAATTAAATTTAAACATTTGTGTCATAATGCTTTAAATTTATTTTCAAATTTTCACAAGTCTGATCACATTGTAAAAGTGTATGGGATAACATTTTTTTAAGATTATTATGTTTTTTAAGATTTTTTATTATTTTTAAGATTATTTTTTTTATACATTTTATGTCTAAAATAAATACTTTTCTAGTTTCACTTGGAGACATTTTATTTAAAATATTAATAATAGATAAAACGGCTTTAGGAGCCTTTATCATTAACCAAAGCAATTGAAACTTAGAAAGAATTTAATAGTTACAGATCCCAAACCACATAAAAGTCTGTTGGATAAGTTATTTTTATTGATAGCGTTTCAAAAGCTTTGAATAAGTTTGATTTAAGCTATTTTCCCATAATTCAACCAAGAAATACTGGAGAAACTCCATTGACACAAAAAAACTTAATTTCAGCGGTAAAATCTTCATTGCCTCTTTTTGGCATAAAAACCGTAAAAATGACGATAAATCCTCACTTCTGCCAACGCTGTCCTTTTGCAGAGAATCCCACAAATATATTTACTATATTGATGTTGTGGATGCTTATCTAATAAGTTCATGGAGTAAAAGCTGTATAGTGTGTGAAAAGGTCTAGGTAGATCCCAGTACTCCTCAAAACGCCTTATCAATCACAAAATATCGTTCGTAAGAAGAAATACTTATGACCTGGTTTTTTGAAATTATTTTCGTTCGTCTGAAGAGAGCGAGAAATCTAAAATCATGCAAAGAGCTCATAGCTAAAATAGTTCTTATCTATGTTTTTTTAAAATTCAAGTAATAGTTGAGTGATTGTTTATCTTCGACGTTGACGAACTAAAATAATAAAAAACAAGTAAAAACTGCGTTATGTTCGGCCGGGACGAACATTATATACGCTCGATCATGGATTGCATTCCACAGAGGCTGTCAATTTTCGTAAAAGTGCAGTAGTATTACAAGAAAATAATTTTTTAAATATAGCCAAACAAAACCAATACCAATGTTGAAAAAATAATTTTATAAATAAATATAATATTTTTATTATTTCAAACCACGCTTATAAGGCAAGGCTACCAATACTTTTCATATCGAAATAATACTTTAAGTCAATTAAAAATAAATATTCTTATATTTATACTTTCAAAAAGTTTAAATACCATAAATATTGGTAGATAGTGGGTGCTACAGTTGGTTGTATTTTCATTCTATTTTAATTCCAAAAGTACAAATTTTGAAATGGATTTTCTCACGTAAATACATAGTACAAAATAACCAATTTTTGCCGTAAAAATAAAAAGTACGGATTTGGAAAAATCTTTTTATTTTGCGTGTCTATGCAGTCAGTGGAATGTATATTCCAAACTCCATGATTCTAGCTGCGGCCATTTGTTTGGTACCATTTTCATCCCTCTTTTCCATTTTAACCCCTTAATGACGCGGGCTTATTCAAACGCCTGTAACTCCTGAAATAATTTAACAACTTTTATGTACTATATCTTGTTTTGACGGTAATTTGAATTACTTTAAAGAAATTGAAGTGTTACGTAAACGCCTCGGTAGATTTTGCTGTTGTTACACTTTTATCTCATTTATTTATAAATTACAATAAAGTACAAACACGAATATTGAAAACAATCCAAGCTATCGAGGTCAAAAATCGCACCGCTTGGCATGGAATGACTCATATATAACAACAGAATATTGAGTAGTCTTCAGTGAGTAGTGAAAATGTGATACGTAGCGCCTTTTTTGACTGATACAAACAAATGCAAAAGTTTTAACACTTTTGCCATGATTCGAGTGCGCCCACATACACTAGTCCTAGCACATACATGTACATTAGGCTGGAATGCAGTCCATAGAAATAAAAAACAATTTTCGGGCACCTCACGGTAATAGCGTTTGGATTGTTCAATGATGATCTGCGAATATTCATTTTTATACCCTCCACCTAAGGATGTCATTCCGTGTGTAACACCTTAAAATATTCATCGGAGACTCCGTAAAGTATATATATTCTGGGTCGTGGTAAAATTCTATGACGATTTAGCCATGTCCGTCTGTCTGTTGAAAAACAAGTAAGAAGGCGTTAAGTTCGGCCGGGCCGAATCTTATATACCCTCCACCACGGAGTGCATTCCACAGTATTACCAGCAGATTAAAGGATGTCGACATAGAAGTACACAACCATATTACGAAAATTGTGATATGTTTATGCACATTACTATATTTGATTACTATTTCAAACTATAATGTATACTTATGCGCACTGTTTAAAATCTATTACTATAAATAAATACAATGATCTAATTGTGAAAGTGAACATGCCGAAAATATTAGGCGATTATCAGTCGCCATTAGGGAGAAGCATTTTCAGATACAGGCAAAGTGACTGCATTAAGAAAAGTACAAATTTTAAAGATATCCCCATTCACCCCATTCTCCGCCCAAATGTACAAATTTGGAAAAAAAAACTTTTTGTTTCGAGTCTTCATAGTCAGACCAGCGAATACACACCGAATATATACACCGAATTTCATGATATCAACTTCAGCGGCTTGGAAGGTCCCATTTTTATCCCTCTTTTTCAATTATATCCCTTAAAAGTACGAATTTCGAAAAATCCCTCTATTTTACGTATCTATGCAATTAGAGGGATGTACACGCCGAATTTCACGATTCTAGCTGTTGTCGTATCATTGGTACCATATTTTATCCATTTTTGTCCCATTTCGCCCGCTAAAACATTTATTTTCTTTGCTGTGCTTCCAAGCTACAAGAGGGATGTCCGCAACAAATTTCAAATGTATGAAAATCAGAAATTTAATTAATAAGCCAAGGCTACCAAAAAAATATAAGGCAGCAATCATAAATACCCTAAATATTGGGGGATAGAGAGTGTATTTTCAGCTGCAGTCCTTTGGTTGGTTGTATTTCCATCTATTTTAAATTCAAAAGTATAAATTTTTAAAATACCTTATCTCTCACGTACGCAGTATAAGACAACTTCATGATTCTACCATTTTTTGTCGTAAAAGCAACAAAATAAAGTACGAATTTGGAAAAAAATATTTTACGTGGCTATGTACTCAGAGGAATGTATGTACCCAATTCCATGATACTATCTGCGGCCATTTTGTTGGTGCCATTTTTATCCCCTTTTTCGCATTTTACTACTTAAAAGTACGACTTTCGAAAATTTCATCATTCTAGCTGTAGCCTTTTAGTTGGTACCGCTTTTATCCCTCTGCTCCCATTGAATCCCTTGAAAGTACGAATTTGATAAAACTTTTTTTGTCGTGTCAATCAGAGGAATGTATACCGCGAATTTCATGGTTCTAGCTGCATCCATTTGTTTGGTACAATTTTTATCCCCTTTTTCCATTTTACACCCTAAAAGTACGAATTTCGAAAATTTCCTTTATTTTATGTGTGTACGCAATCAGAGAAATATATACACCGAATTTTATTATTCTAGGTGCAGCCGTTTGGTTGGTACTATTTTTATCCCTCTATCCCCATTTAACCCCTTAAAAGTACAAATTTAGAAAAAATACTTGTATATTATGTATTTACTCTATTAGAGGTATGTACACGCCAAATTTCGTGTTTCTATCTATTGTCGTTTGATAGGTACCATTTTTGTCCCTTTTCGTCCCATCCCAAAATCACTCTATGGTGCCCTTTTATGCTATAAAGGGAATGCTAATTGCAAATATCAAGTAAATACAAGCTAATATGTTCAAAAAACATGCTGAAATACTCTAAATATTAGAGGTATTTTTAGTCCTTGTGAGGGAAAAATTTTTCCCTCTGGGCCGATTTCGCCCACTTTCAATCCCAACCGATCTGCAACCATAAGACACATTTAGGAAAAATTTGAACCTCCTAGCTCATTTCGTTCGGCCGCTATCGTGCTTTCAATAGACAGACAGACAGACAGACGGACATGGCTATATCGTCTTAGAATTTTACCACGACCCAGAATATATATACTTTATGGGGTCTCCGATGAATATTTTAAGGTGTTACAAACGGAATGACAAAGTGAATATACCCCCATCCTGGAGGTGGAGGGTATAAAAAGGATAAAGTTGGCACTAATGATACCGCAACAGCTAGAAATATTAAATTTGGAATATACATCCCTCTAATTTTTTAAATTCTTACTTTTGGGACGAAGAAGGGATAAAAATAGTACCAACGATAAGGCAACTGCTAGAATCATGAAATTCGGAAATTGCGTAGACACGTAAACTAGAAGGGTTTTTTTTCGAAATTCGTACTTTGTATACATGCACCTGACTGTATAGACGCGAAACATAATGGAATTTTTCGAAATTTTTTACTTTTAGGCGAAAATGGGGCGAATGGGGACAAAAATAGTACCAACCAAACGGATGCAGCTAAAATAGTGAAATTCGGTGTGTACATTGCTCAGACTGCATAGACGCGAAAAGTAAAGAGATCTTTCGATATTCGTGCCTTCGGGATCTAAATGGGATTAAATTTGGTACCAATCAATCATGAAATACGTCTGACTGCGTAGACGCAGAAAATAAGATGAATTTTTCCAAAGTCAAAATGAAAAAGAGAATAAAACTTGTATCAAGCAAACGACTGAAGCTAAAATCGTGAAATTAGGTATGTAGGTTCTACTGTGAATATGAAACATTTTGGATAATAAATATTAGTACTTTTCTTATTAAAATGGTACGGACATTTGGGCTGATGTTTAAGTCACATTTATGAACATTCACTTTTTGATTACTCCGGAATTTTTATATTTATATAGACGAGGACTAATAATATTATAATAATGAAGCATCACTATTTATGTAAAACAGTGCACATAATTATTCCTTATAGAAATAGTAAACAAATACTGTGATGTGCATAAAAAGATCACAATTTCCTAATATGGTACAGCACTTCTATGTAAAGTTGACAGCCACTAATCTGCCTCCACCACTCTGTAGTGGAGGGTATATAAGATTCGGCCCTGCCGAACTTAACGCCTTTTTACTTGTTTAAGTTGAACTTGTGCCAAACTTTTTCTTTGAATTAATAGACCCTCTAAGTCTAATATTAACTTATTACTCGAACTACACTATGCAAATTTGTGTCCGAGACCTAAAAATTTTTTTCAATGTAGCAAACTGATTAAAAATACAACAACATTTTTGTATGATTTTTTTCTTATTATTTTTTTTCTAAAATTCCAATTTTTGCCTTAAAAATCTCTTTAAAATAGAAAAGACATTTGAAAACAAAATATTCTATTCTTAACAAACACTCTCACGCAGACCGCCTTTGTAGAAGATTTTAAAAATCCTTAACTTTTGGTTAAATAGCCCGAAAACCCGCTTTAAATATTATATATATCTGAAAAGCTGGGAACAACAAAGAAATCTATTTGAAAAACATCCGTAGAAGTTATGATCCTTATTATAGATGTAAGGAAATTAAAAAAACATTTTTATGAAATTTTTGCTTAAATTGATTTAGTCATACGTGAAGACGACATATGAACCAATCCATTTAATTGTTTATTTTGATTTTCGACATTACATTAAATAATTTTCTTGGCTAATTTTAATGTAGTGTTCGTAGATGTATTTTTATCGACTGTATTAGCTGGGAATGATGGGTTATATGTTTTACGATTTTTTTCCTTTTTTTTTTTTTGAAAATTTCTTCATTAATTTATTAACACAAGGCATAAAAACAATAGAAAATTCAAGAAAAATTATATTTTCAAGATGGTGCAATCGCACACTACAAAAAACATTGTGTTAATAAATTAATAAAGAAATTATGATTCTGATGATTGTTTACTGAAATTTGGTTGATTAAGCAAAATATTAAAAAAAAGTAAAAATATATCCCATCATTTCACCACTTCTAAACTCACAAAGTCGATAAAAAAGAACACCACTTTGAAGTTTCAAAAAAAAAAATGATTATATTGGACAAATATAAAAGGTACCTTCACATAAATTCGAATTTGAGTAAATGAAAAACTATCAATTAAATATATCAATTACAAAAAATATCAATATTTTTAATGTCATTTTCGAGTTTACTAAGCCAAAATACATAGCCCTTCGACAAAATTTCTGTTGCATAGGATTTTCATAGTGACAACTGATTTTTTTCTTATTATGTGTAATTTGTAAAAATTTAATAGTTTTAATTTAATTTGGAAATATTAGTTCTGAAAAACCATCTTTTTGGCTAAATAGATTCAGTCACGTAGTTTTTTCATTCGATGTTCATCAGCTGTGCATTATTCAAAAGGAATTGATTCCTTTTGTTTATTTTCCACATGAGTTTTCATTTGTCGGTTTGATGAACCAAAAATTTGGGACTAAACGTCACATAATTAACCATTTTTAGACAAAAATTAAAAGTTATATTTAAAGAGCTTTCAGGGATCTATTAACTCAGAAAAAATTGATAAAAGTGCAACATAAAAAATGCATGGGAAAATATGATTAAACAATCTAAATTTTATTCCGAAATGATGACCCAGTCTAATATACATGTAAAGGGTGATTTTTTAAGAGCTTGATAACTTTTTTTAAAAAAAAAACGCATAAAATTTGCAAAATCTCATCGGTTCTTTATTTGAAACGTTAGATTGGTCCATGACATTTACTTTTTGAAGATAATTTCATTTAAATGTTGACCGCGGCTGCGTCTTAGGTGGTCCATCCGCTTAGTCCAATTTTGGCATTTCCACGTTTTTGAGTAACAGAGACCCAATTGGTGCGAACGGCGACGAATCGAAAATTGGAGGTCATCATTAACACTGGCCGATACAGCTGCGATATTTTCTTCAGTTCGCACTCTACGTAAGCGTGTTGGTGGTTTAATGTCCAACAATGTAAATTTGGTGCGAAATTTAGTCACAATAGCCCGAATAGCCGCTTCAGTGGGTCGATTAAACTGACCATAAAATGGAAGCGCGCAATGAACTTTCTTAACAGAACACGCATTTTGATAATAAAATTCAATAATTTGCAAGCGTTGTTTGTTTGTAAGACGATTCATGATGAAATGTCAAAGCATACTGAGCATCTTTCTCTTTGACACCATGTCTGAAATCCCACGTGATCTGTCAAATACTAATGCATGAAAATCCTAACCTCAAAAAAATCACTCTTTATGTAATATGTACAAGTATTTATATACATACATACATTCGCATGTACTCTATCGCTGAGCTAAGCCGAGCCACATAAAAGGTGGTAAATAGTTCGACATCGCAGGACCTTCTGCACAACTCAATGTAGTCCGGTGGCGAGTGTGAGTGAGAGTACGAGTGACTAAATATTCGTGGAACAGTCCATCATCGTTCCATGCCTCCATCCGTCCATTCCGCGAATGTGAAGTGTGTAAACAATACATTTTTTATAACATTCTATTTAAATATCATTTAGTAAGTTTTATGCACTAATTAATCTTCAATGGAGTCCATTCTGGCGCATGAAAAAACCCTTATTACACAGTTGCCGGTCGACGTCGACGTCGTCGTTGTGGTGGGTAAATTTTGTTGATGTTGTTGCTGTCGCTCTCTTCCGTTTTGTGGCATGTGGCGTAATATTAATAAAAGTGAAATACCCCCGAAAAAAGAACCATTTGCATGAATAACACGTATTAATACAGATGACCTAAATATGAAGATATTGTGTTTATTATTATATGCGTGGTGGAGTGTTGACGGAAGGCGAGGGTGGCCGAAGAGGAAACGCCAAAAAATGCAACTATTGTTTGGTGACCAACCCCCAGGGAAATGGGATTTACTAAGCGTGCCTTTCCGTTTCCAAGCAAATGGGAAAATATAGTCTAAAATACGGTTGGCTTAAGGGAAACAACCGATTTAACGTAGTTTCTGGAACTGAACCCTACACTCAGTTAAAATGAACTTAAATTTAATGTCGCTAAACAATATTTACTCACATCAAGTACAAACCTTTCCTTGAAAGAAGGTCTTGCTTGCAATTTCAATGAATTTTTCCTTAAACTGAATACATTTTTACTCACACCGTGGAAAATTTTACTTGATATAAGGAGAAAGTGAATAAGGGCAATTGATTTAAAACTGAGAAATAGTTCCACAATAAAAAAACCCTTCAGTGTATGTAAAAATCATTTAAAAGATGACAATGTGAAATAATTCTCAAACGTTTGAAGACACTTCTGTCATAACGACCCCTGTGCACGAAATTATCGTATGTGTCAAAAACAAAATTTTACAGGAGAGCGTTTTTCTACTTTTCTGCTTGCAATATCAAAATAAAAATTTAGATGTGCTTAAATAATTAACTGATATAACTATACACAAAATTATTCACGTGGAAAGGTTGAAGTTTTCCTAGCAAAACTTATTTTTTGGCATATACGATAATTTCGCTCACATCATTTCGTAGATGCGTCTGCAGAAAATTTCACTTAATTAAACTAAGATTTTTTGTGCTTTTATGTATTTGTTTATTATTTTTAACTAAGTATGATACAAAGTAACAAAAAATGTAGTCAATATTTAACAGAAGCATGATTTTATTAAAAATAACTAAAAAATTATAATAAAAATTGGTTACTTAATCTTCTTCGTCGCTTTCATTTGACATGCCTTTTTCGCGTACAGAATAATTTAAATTTAAATACTCATTATGGAATTTCGGCGGTATGCTATTTGAAAAGAAATCGTTGAATTTTTGCAAAGAGATATATAATGGTAAATTGTACAACTTTTCTATCTTAAAGGTGAAATCAATGTTATTTATAGCTTTTAGTCGAACTTTCGGATTATCCGAAAATTATTCCAACTGATTCTGATTTTTTTGAATAAGGCTATGCGAACTTTATGTTTAGTTTAATTTTGTTTGATAGTAATAGGTTGATAGGTAACAGCAGATGACTTCAACTGTCATAATATAGGCCTATGTCTTTAACAGTTTTTCTTTGGTTTATGATTATTAACTATTTATACAAGGCTGCGCAAATTTTATTGCAGCTTCGCTTATCATCACACACAATAATCATTTCAAGTGCCGCTTTCATAAACGGTGAAATTATAATAGGTGAGTAATAAAAACCTTTTTGCAAATCGAAGCTGGCGCAAACAAAACTAGAAACCTTTTTGCTTTCCTGTTGATCTCTTAAAAAATTATCCTCGGCCTCATCTTTGTCTCTTACATGTATCCTATACTCGCTCCCTCTTCATTTAGATGTTTAACATTTTCGCACTTTAAAAACCCTGTCTGAAAATCCAATTCGACACAATACAGTTGCTGAGGTTCTTATTATTCATATATTGAGTGCAGCACCTAGAATTCTATGGTAACTATTTTTCGAGGCTAAATCCAAAAAGTTAACACAAACTATTGATTTTGATACAAACATTTACAACTACAATAGTTGGCAACAATGTGAAAAAATATTTTTTATTTTTAATAAAAAAATGATTTTTTATTAACGTTTTTGTTATCGCAATTTGTTTATCCCAGCTTAAAGAAAAACAACCCTGTGGCTTTGGAAATGTTCTGCTCATATGTTTTATTATGAGGTCTAACCTTACCTTTTGGAATGGACTAGGTAGCACTTTTTTATACACTCCACGAGAGTATTATGTCTTTGTGCATTTGTTTGTAACACCCAAAAGGCAGGGAGATAGACCCATTGTTAATTATACCGATCGACTTAGAATCCCTTTATGAATCGATTTAGCAATGTCCGTATGTCTGTCTGTCTGTCCGTCCGTCTGTCTGTCCATCTATTCTTGTAATCATGATACAGGTTTTCATCAAAATTGGCAAAACATCGTTATTTCAACTAGAAACACCTGTGGTTCGGTTCAAATTTATATATAGCTCCCATACAAATTTCGCTCCCGATTTGACTTTTTCCTCTCTAGAAACTTCATATTGTATCAGATAGTCTTCAGATTTGGCAAAACATCTTATATTTAAGCTAGGAACTCCTATGGTGAAAATCGGTCAGATCGGTTCAGATTTATATATATCTCCCATTCAAATTTCGCTCTCGATTTGACTTTTTCTGGTCTAGAAACCATATATTTTAACAGATCTTCTTCAAATTTGGCAAAATATCTTATATTTCCTCTAGAAACACCCAAGGTGAATATAGGTCTGATCGGTTCTGAGTAACATATAGCTCCTTCACAAATTTCACTCACGATTTCACTTTTACCACTCTATAAACAACATATTTTACCAGATTTTCTTCAAATCTTGCAAAATATCTTATATTTATACACTCCACGAGAGTATTATGTCTTTGCGCATTTGTTTCTAACACCCAAAAGGAAACGAGTTAGACCTATCGTTTATTATACACTCCACGAGAGTATTATGTCTTTGTGCATTTGTTTGTAACACCCAAAAGGAAACGAGATAGACCCATTGTTAAGTATACCGATCGACTTAGAATCACTTTCTGAGTCGATTTAGCAATGTCCGTCTGTCCGTCTGTCCGTCTGTCCGTCTGTCCGTCTGTCTGTCCATCTATTGTTGTAATCAAACTACAGGTCGCAATTACAGTCCGATCTTAACAAAAATTGGCACAAGTAAATTTTGTGGATCAAGGACGAACGCTATTTAATTTGAGGCAAATCGGTTCAGATTTAGATATAGCCCCCATACAAAAATCGCTCCTGATTTGACATTTTCCGCTCTAGAAACCACATATTGTACCCAATTTTCTTTAAATTTGGCACAACATCTTATAATCCAACTAGAAACACCTATGCAAAAATTGGATAAGATCGGATCAGATTTAGATATAGCCCCCATACAAATGTCGCTCCCGATTTGACATTTTCCGCTCTAGAAACGACATATTGCACCCGATTTTCTTTAAATTTGGCACAACATCTTATAATCCAACTAGAAACCCCTATGCTGAAAGTGGGTAATATCGGTTCAGATTTAGATATAGCCCCCATACAAATGTCGCTCCCGATTTGACATTTTCCGCTCTAGAAACCACATATTGTACCCAATTTTCTTTAAATTTGGCACAACATCTTATAATCCAACTAGAAACACCTATGCAAAAATTTAATAAGATCGGTTCAGATTTAGATATAGCCCCCATACAAATGTCGCTCCCGATTTTACATTTTCCGCTCTAGAAACGACATATTGTACCCGATTTTCTTTAAATTTGGCACAACATCTTACAATCCAACTAGAAACACCTATGCCGAAAGTGGGTAATATCGGTTCAGATTTAGATATAGCCCCCATACAAATGTCGCTCCCGATTTGACATTTTCCGCTCTAGAAACGACATATTGTACCCAATTTTCTTTAAATTTGGCAGAACATCTTATAATCCAACTAGAAACACCTATGCAAAAATTTAATAAGATCGGTTCAGATTTAGATATAGCCCCCATACAAATGTCGCTCCCGATTTTACATTTTCCGCTCTAGAAACCACATATTGTACCCGATTTTCTTTAAATTTGGCACAACATCTTACAATCCAACTAGAAACACCTATGCCGAAAGTGGGTAATATCGGTTCAGATTTAGATATAGCCCCCATACAAATGTCGCTCCCGATTTGACATTTTCCGCTCTAGAAACGACATATTGTACCCGATTTTCTTTAAATTTGGCAGAACATCTTATAATCCAACTAGAAACACCTGTGCAAAAAGTGGCTAAGATCGGTTCAGATTTAGATATAGCGCAAATAGAAATGTTGCTCCCAAATGTTTAACCGATTTTGTCCAAACTATACATATTATATTTCACCTACTTCGTTCCAGATTTCAATATACCCGCATACAAATGTCCTTTCCGATTTAACATTTTTTGTCAAACACATACATTTACAGGATACAAAAATCCTTCCCGTTTTCACTTTTTCACCGAATTAAATTGTATTCGGATTGAAAGTGGAGTGTATCATAGAGTCGGCCCCGCCCGACTTTAGCCTTTCCTTACTGGTTATACAGATCGGCTTAGAATCACTTTCTGAATCGATTTTGTCTGTCCATTTATTGTTGTAATCAAATTACAGGTCGCAATTATAGTCCGATCATAACAAAAATTGGCACAAGTACGTTTTGCGGAGCAAGGACGAACGCTATTTAATTTGAGGCAAATCGGTTCAGATTTAGATATAGCCCCCATACAAATGTTGCTCCCGATTTGACATTTTCCACTCTAGAAACCATATATTGTATGCGATTTTCTTTAAATTTAACACAATATCTTATAATCCATCTAGAAACACCTATGCGGAAAATGGGTAAAATCGGTTCAGATTTAGATATAGCCCCCATACAATTGTCGCTCCCGATTTGACTTTTTCCGCTCTAGAAACCACATATTGTACCATGTTTTTTTCAAATTTGGCTTAATACCTTATAATCTAACTAGAAAGACCCATGATGAAAGCGGGTTAGATCGGTTCAGATTTAGATATAGCCCCCATACAATTGTCGCTCCCGATTTGACATTTTCCGCTCTAGAAACCATATATTGGATGCGATTTTCTTTAAATTTGGCACAATACCTTATAATCCATCTAGAAATTCCTATGCAGGAAATGGGTAAGATCGGTTCAGATTTAGATATAGCCCCCATACAAATGTCGCTCCCCATTTGACATTTTCCGCTCTAGAGACCACATATTGTACCCAATTTTCTTTAAATTTGACACAATATCTTATAATCCATCTAGAAACACCTATGCAGAAAATGGGTAAGATCGGTTCAGATTTAGATATAGCCCCCATACAATTGTCGCTCCCGATTTGACTTTTTCCGCTCTAGAAACCACATATTGTACCATGTTTTTTTCAAATTTGGCTTAATACCTTATAATCTAACTAGAAAGACCTATGATGAAAGCGGGTTAGATCGGTTCAGATTTAGATATAGCCCCCATACAAATGTTGCTCCCGATTTGACATTTTCCCTTCTAGAAATCACATATTAAACCCGATTTTCTTTAAATTTAGCACAACATCTTATAATCCAACTAGAAACACCTAAACAGAAACTGGGTAAGATCGATTGAGATTTAGATATAGCCCCCATACAAATGTTGCTCCCAAATGTTTAATCAAGTTTGTCCAAACTATACATATCATATTTCAGCTCCCATACAAATTTCTCTCCCGGATTGACTTTTTCCGCCCCAGAAACCACGTATTTTCACCGAATTTCTTCAAAGTGAGCATAACACATTGTACTTGAACTCGAAGAACTCATCGTGAAAGTTAGTTACTTCATTCCAAGTTTGAATATAGCCCCGATACAGATTTTTCTGGCCCCGTTTCCAACACTCACTGTCAGATCGCTTAATGACATACCGCGTTTGAAGCGTCAGTCCAAGCAGATTTTTACCATGCAACAATACACGCCACGCGAGCGCTCTGAAATAGTTGAAATTTACATTCAACAGAACAAGTCAATTGTGAAAACTCAACGTGCTTTTAAAATATTAAAAAATGTGAGAAGTGCGCCTTCTAAGAACACCATTAAGCGTTTATACGAAAATTTTTCGACTGGTGAGGCTCTTTCTAATCCGAAGAGGCCAAATAAAAGTCGACCAAGGCGATCGGCCGAGAATATCGCTGCCGTACGAGCCAGTGTTGAGAGGTCCCCAAGAACATCCCAAAAACGCCGTTCTCAGCAGTTGGGCAATGCTCGGTCCACTTTACAACGGATTATTCGCGTTGATTTGCATTTGTTCCCGTACAAAATTCAATTGACGCAAAGATTGTTGCCTGTGGACAAGCCTCGTCGATTGGAATGGGCCCAAAGAGTCATCGAAATGGCCGAAGATTACGAGCAATTTTGGAACAAAATTATCATGTCCGATGAAGCCCATTTAACATTGAATGGGACCGTAAATAAGCAAAATTGCCGTATTTACGCCACTGAAAATCCTCAGGAGATTCAAGAAGTGCCTCTTCATGACGAAAAAGTCACAGTTTGGTGCGGCGTTAGTGCGAAAACGGTCATTGGGCCGTTTTTCTTCCAAAATGAAAATGGCCATGCTGTTACCATCAACCAGGAGCGTTATCGCGACATGATGACCAATTTTGTGATGCCAATTATTCGTCGAAAGCGTATGAGGCAGTTCTGGTTTCAACAAGACGGCGCTCCGCCGCACACAAGTCGCATAACAATCGATTTTCTGAAGAATTTGTTTCCGGGCCGATTGATGTCGAAAAGTGGTGATTTGGACTGGCCACCGCGTTCGCCCGATTTGACGCCGCCTGACTTCTTCTTGTGGGGATATTTGAAGTCAAAGGTTTACGTTAACAAGCCAAGGACCGTAGAAGAGCTCAAGGACAACATTCGTGAAGAAATAGCCGCTATTCCGGCCGAAATGTTGGCGAAAACGATGGAAAATGCTGCAAAAAGGGCACAATACGCCATCAACGCCAGAGGCGGCCATTTGAGAGATATCATATTCAAAAATTGATGTAAACAAATCTACTTGGAACAAATTAAATGATTAAGATTGCCAACCGCCAAATTTTTATTTTTTTCTTTGATTTAAAAAAAAAACATGGGTCCATCGAATATGGGCAACCCTGTACACATGAAATTGTATATCGTATATAGAAGAACTGTAGGTGTCGGAAAAGTTCGAAAGTATTAAAACAACTATATCCTATATCCTGGAAATTAAAAATCCTGTAAAAACCAGAAAATGTCACCAAATAAAAAACTGATCACACATTTCTGCGCGCAGCTCCAAAAAGAACTGTCTGTCACACGGTCTTATTTATATAATTTATATGAGAAAATAAAATCGTTTCAATATAAAGTGGAGTAAATTATCCCCAGCATGTTATACATGTGGTTTCTTGTTGCACCCCACTGTATATATGACCGGAAGTTAAAATATCTGTTAGATTAGTAGCAACAAAAACGTTAAGCGAAATAATAATTTGATACAAATAAATCATTTTATCATAATCTAAAGCATTTTCAAATAGCAACAAATATTCTCCATTTCACTTTTCAATAAAAAGAACTGTTCCCAAGAGAGATTTAAGCACTTTTGAAGGACTTCTCAACAGCTGTTTTTTTTTCAGGCCGCTTAGTCATTTTCCAACAAGTAAGTGTAACACAACTCCCAGTTAAGCCTTTTCTCTCTCTTTCATATGTTCTCGTACGAACAACCATACATATGTAATAATGATGTTCTCTAATAGATTCGATCTACATTTCAGTGATTCGTTTCTGTTTTCAATTTCGTATTATACCTTGTTCCCCCATTTACGAAAATCCCTGCATTGTCTGTTGGATTTTCCAATCAAAATCCCTCACTAATCAAAAAACAAAAAAACAGAAGAAGAAAAGAAAAACTGTTTCCATTTTACTCCACCCTGGATGGTGTGGTTTATTTAAACTGACCCATCTCTTATGGTTTAGTGCATGCAACAAAGCCATAACCATTTAGCCACAAAACTTCATACCGTACATTCATTTTTGTTTTCATTTAAGGCGAAAACAAAATGCTACACACGAATATAGAGCTAATGCTTTTGTGTTATGTTACAGTGTACTGTGTAACCCAGTGAACAGTTTACCAGTTTTTGCAACATATATTTAGAATACAAAAAAGTGATATGTTGCCAATTTCATTGAGATCTTTTGAAAAATATATTTCCTGGTATTTCAAAACACTTTTTTTGTAAAGATGACTTCATGTAAGTAATTTACAAAAAGTCAAGAAAAGGATTATTTCAATAATTTACTCAGACGGATCTGTAGGATATGTCCAATTATCATAAAAAATATTTATTTAGTCAATTAATTCTCGAAACCCAAAGCACCGAATTCAAAAATAAGTATTTAGTTTTATCCACGGTAAGAGCTGACCTGATCCTCAATTGAAATTAAGGAATGACGTTTATTTTTCTAAATCTAAAATCACATTTTTGGGATTTATTTTTCCCATTTTGGAATTATAGAATATTTATATGAGATATCAGAAAAGTGTTTTACAAGTAAATTATAAAAAAATATAAATTATAAATTCCTGAATTGTTTTTTATGATATAAATAAGAAGAAAATTATATTTGTTGCACAAATGTTTTTAAAATATTCAAAATATCTTCGGCTATTAATTTCTCTCCAATCACCCTATAAAATCTATATTGATGCCAAAGAATTTTACTGGGTTCTCCATGTAATCGAAATTGTATTGCATGTGTTTCGTATACTCTTCGATATTATTGCTACTGTGGGGCTCATCTCGTTTATTGTTGCATGTTTGTTTCAATAATGCAGTTTCGTTTTGTTTGCAACAAATCGCTGTGTCCATATCTCGTCAGCATTCAGTCTGCTGCATGAATTCAATTCAACTGCATCATCAGGATAGGGTTAGCCTTTTTTCATTAAACCATGATACGATATGATACGACACGGAGTATGAGAAGAAGAAAAAATTATAGAAACTATTTACTGAATATCCTTTCAGATTGAATTAAGAAGGATAATTGAAAATAGTAGAGGATATCGTTCTGAAAATCAGGGTAACACAATATCCACACAAGACACAAGCGTACAAAGTGTATTTCATTTCATAATACGTTATTAACAAAATAAATGCTAGGGAATGGAATATTATTTATTTGAATCCTTTGGAACACATACTTAGAAACATTTGTGGTCGTTTTAATAATAGCTTAGATGACATGAGCTTATAAATGAAAAATATGTTTCTTTTTTTATCCATGCTCCATATTTTGCAAGTACATATTGAACAAGTAAATTTTGAACAGTTGCAATAATAACCCGGCAATAGTTTCAGAATTAAAAGAGAAATATTCAGAACTAGCTGAAGTATAAGAGCCAGACATAATGGTGTTGAAATTGGTTGAGTTTTTCCACAAAGTACAGCAAAATCAAATAGGCAATATAAACTCCGTAAAAACTGGTTTGGGTTTTTCTGGAATTGATTTGAGGTTTTAAAAAAATGGTACTGACTAAATGGTTGCAGCTAAAATTATAAAAGTTTGTACGCACCAACTCTGTCGTTAATAATGTGGAAAGCACTAAAGGTTTATTTGTCTCGAATTTCTTTTGGAATTCTCGACAAACAGGAATGAATATAAAAATTTAAGAATACATATTTCTGTAGCAATTATTTATGTCACAGTTCTGAGACATCTTCCCAAAACTCTATATATTTTACAAGATTAAAAAAATCTAATGCTGATATAAACTTTCTGGACAATGGTTCAGATGCATTTACTTTCCGATGTAACTACCGAATTTTATACATGTGTAATAAATTTTGCCATCTGAGTTCGAATAGAATGATATATAAAAATATATAAATATTAAATATATTTTAGGGATATATTATCAAAACTCCAAAAAGCTCCTTTAAGTAATCGATCTTATTGTTAGTAGAAAATTGCTGAATTATTATTAAACAACGACAAAAATTCAATAAATCTACAATTTTCTATTAGAATTAAGATCTATATGCTATGTATGTAGAATGCAATGCTCTTTGGAACTTCAAAGGCTTCAAAGTGGTTCACAACTAAAAATATATTTTCTTATTTTTTATTAGTCGCGAAACATGTATCACTTGCACAAATTTGTTTTTAACAATAACATAAAGCCTCTGGGATGTGTCCAATGCCGGCTACGCAAAGTAAGGGTTTTCCGCTCTGCATTTATGAAAAATCGCCCATGAATTTATGGAATACCCCAATGGGCATTATGAAAAATTACCCAAACAGCAAATATGAAATATTTCCCAATAAATGTGATATGTTCACCAATTTTTTTCATATTGAATTCTTGAATTCATTCATTCTGAATTCTTGAAAAAAATCGTAACAACTTTTACAGAAATGCATATATGGAGTTTATTATGGGTATATCAGCAGCTATTACGTGGTAGTTGAGCATTACAGTGCCCCAAAAAAAGTTCTCCCTAATGCTAATCTTCAAACTGCCATTACACATAGAAAACAAATAAATTGCTAAATTGAGGTGTTGCGATACTCGTTCAAAATTATATTTATTTGGAAACTACAGTCATACGATTTCTGCATTAACTTTCGATTCGAGTAAGATCCCAAGAATTCGTTGTTAGCAATTGGGCTATTTCCACAGAAAAATAAATTAAAAGTCGAAGGGGGCATTGGTTCATAAATATTTTTTTAAATTTTAAAAACCAATCTATACCCTAAACTGGGGTATTGTGTCTTTGTGCATTTGTTTGTAACATCAAAAGGAAACGAGATAGACAGATCGCCTTCGATTCACTTTCTGAGTCGATTAAGCAATGTCCGTTTGTATATCTATTGTTTTAATCAAAGTCCATGTCGCAATTATTGTCCGATCCTAAACAAAAATTGGCACAACTACGTTTAGTGGGTCAAGGACGTATTTCCCGATTTGACTTTCTCTGCTCTAGAAAATTCATATATATATTCATATATTTATTTTTTTCTATGGTTAAATTATATTTCTATGGTTAAATTGAGTCAGATCGGATCGGATTTATTTATTTTCAAAGCCGCTTATATTTCAACTAGAAACATCTGTGAATGTGAGTCAGAGCGGTTCAGATTTATATATAGCTCCCATTCAAATTTCGCTCTTGATTGGACTTTCGCCGTGCTAGGGACCACATAGATTAACCGATTTTATTCAAATTTGGCAAAGTACCTTATCATTCAACTACAAACATCTTTGGCAAAAGTGGGTAAGATCGGTTCAGATTTAGATGTGTGTATATTAGATGTATCCATTCAAACATCATTGTCGATATCACTTTTTTCCATGCTTTATATAAGGTTACTTTCTATATATGTTTGTGTGCCACAAAATTTGAAATCAATTTTTGAAAGCTTTTTTCTCAACCAATTTTGCTCAAATTTTGCACACTTAATCATTTTCGATGACAATACAAGGAAATGGAAAAACTTGACCAATTGGACAAAGGGGCGTGGCACCTCCCATACAAAGTTAAAACCTATTATTGAATATTGTCAGTTCTATGACACCTAGAATGCTGAAATTTTGTGTAAGTGCATCTAGCATCAATTCGCATAGTTATGCCAAAAATGGGCGGTATTGGAAAAGTGGGCGTGGAACCTCCCATACGAAGTTAAAACCTATTATTGAATATTGTCAGTTCTATGACACCTAGAATGCTGAAATTTTGTGTAAGTGCATCTAGCATCAATTCGCATAGTTGTGCCAAAAATGGGCGGTATTGGAAAAGTGGGCGTGGCATCTCCCATACGAAGTTAAAACCTATTATTGAATATTGTCAGTTCTATGACACCTAGAGTGCTGAAATTTTGTGTAAGTGCATATACCATCAATGTACATAGTTGTGCCAAAAAGGGGCGGTATTGGAAAAGTGGGCGTGGCACCTCCCATACGAACTTAAAACCTATTATCGAATATTGTCAGTTCTATGACACCTAGAGTGCTGTAATTTTGTGTAAGCGCATCTAGCATCAATGTGCATAGTTGTGCCAAAAATGGGCGGTATTGGAAAAGTGGGCGTGGAACCTCCCATACGAAGTTAAAACCTATTATTGAATATTGTCAGTTCTATGACACCTAGAGTGCTGAAATTTTGTGTAAGTGCATATACCATCAATGTGCATAGTTGTGCCAAAAAGGGGCGGTATTGGAAAAGTGGGCGTGGCACCTCCCATACGAACTTAAAACCTATTATCGAATATTTTCAGTTCTATGACACCTAGAGTGCTGTAATTTTGTGTAAGTGCATCTAGCATCAATGTGCATAGTTGTGCCAAAAATGGGCGGTATTGGAAAAGTGGGCGTGGAACCTACCATACGAAGTTAAAACCTATTATTGAATATTGTCAGTTCTATGACACCTAGAGTGCTGAAATTTTGTGTAAGTGTATCTAGCATCAATTCGCATAGTTGTGCCAAAAATGGGCGGTATTGGAAAAGTGGGCGTGGCATCTCCCATACGAAGTTAAAACCTATTATTGAATATTGTCAGTTCTATGACACCTAGAGTGCTGAAATTTTGTGTAAGTGCATCTAGCATCAATTCGCATAGTTGTGCCAGAAATGGGCGGTATTGGAAAAGTGGGCGTGGCACCTCCCATACGAAGTTAAAACCTATTATTGAATAATGTCAGTTCTATGACACCTTGAGTGCTGAAATTTTGTGTAAGTGCATCTCCATCAATGTGCGTAGTTCTGCCAAAAATGGGCGGTATTGGAATAGTGGGCGTACCACCTCCCATACGAAGTTAAAACATATTATCGAATAGTGTCAGTTCTATGACACTTATAGTGCTCAAATTTTGTGTAAGTGCATCTAGCATCAATGTGCGTAGTTGCGCCTAAAATGGGCGGTAATGCAAAAGTGGGCGTGGTACCTCCCATACAAACCACAAATTAAAAATCTATTATTTCTGCTCCTGATAACGCAGTAATTTTTCCTTCTACAAAAGATAACTAAAAAAGAATTTCTAGGCCCAATAGAATTCTGCTTGCATAAAGCATGGATTTGAAAAAAAATTTTTTTTTGATTTACTAGTTTCCAAATCCAATTGTAATGGGATAGAAAGTGGAGGGTATCTTGTAGTTGGCTCCGCCTGACTTTAGCATTTTCTTAATTGTTATTTATATGCACATATTACATTAAACTTATATATAGCCGCTGATGTTGGTATAAATGACAACAGTTTCCAATGACGTTAAGTACTTGTTTGAGGTGAAACATTGAAAAAAGTCAAATGTTCGGCGTTTTGAAGGGCAATTTTAAGATTTTTTCTTTCCAATTTGCTTGCTGTTCCAAAGCAAACAGAAACTAATTTTTCATATAAATTAGTAAAAATGCGTTTTTTCAATTGAAATTTCGTCAAAATGTAGATAGGTATAATTGAATACAAGACCTCGATATATTCGTGATCGCCCTAAAAATCTAAGAGATCTAGCTGTGTCCGTACGTTGAAAATCGAAAGTCCAAGTTTTCTAAGAATACGTTTACCTGTAGTAGATCGGTTGGGATTAAAAAGAGGCGAAATCGGTAAAATTGTTCCCTACTTAAGACAGGAAATATCCCTAATAATTCCTAATATTTGGAGTTATTGAGCACATTTTTTTAAGATTCCTGCTTTGTATCTAGTTGAGCACCAACGCAAAAATGGATACAAATAGTACAAATCAATCATCTGCTAGAAACGCAAAATTCGGTGTGTAATCCGTTCGGTTGCGTTGACAAATAAAATAAAAATAAATTATATTTAATTTCTTCTATAACTTTAGATTCGTATGAGATCCCATGATTTTGAATTGAGAGTAAATACATAGAAATATGAACTAAAATTTAAGGTGACATCCAATTATTAACATATTATTTTTTAAATTTTTTAATTGTCAAAAACAATGAACAATAAATAATTTAGTTTTCATAAATCAATAAGAAGATACCTTTCAAACGTATATAAGGTCGTCAAAACTTTTTAACTATGTCACAGCAAGAAATCATAACAAATTTTTGGAATTGTGTAGAAAATATTTCTCCGCAAATAATGGCTGACAAGTTTAAACATTTTTTCGGTAAAATTCTCAAAATCCTTATGTTGGGAATTTTTTTCGTAAAATTTTGCAAAAACAGCAAATAGTAAAAAGAATTTCAGAACTTCGCAAACAATTTTTTATATTGGTGGAGGATATACCGCGGAGGTCTGTTGACGAAAAATATTCAGGAAAGTCATTAAACGTATCTAAATTATGTCTTCTTTACGAAAAATAAAAAAATGCGGGAAGAAACAACAAATATTATTGCCTAATATAATATAAATATAATATGATCGCCCCGGTAGTCGAGTTGGTAACGTGCTCGGCTATCAGCGTGGGGATCGTGGGTTCGATTCCTACCAGAGGCTCTGGTCTGTCGCTGCAATAACTAGCTACAATGGTCTTAGTCACCCCAGCTCAATCCCTGGACCCAAAATTAGAATATAAATTTACTTTATATTTTAATTCATAATAAATAAATAAATATAAAATAAAATAAATATAATATATATAATATTATTTGCTTGTAACTTAAATATCTCTTAAGCTATTGGTAGTTCACACACATGTAAGTACATTTTTGTAGGTGTTCACGAGTACAATATAAAGTATTCCTTGAAGATTTGTTGCGTATTTAAATAGAAACCAGTAAGGAAAGGCTAACGTCGGGCGGGGCAGACTATACGATACACTCCACTTTCTATCCGAATACAATTCAACTCGGTAAAAAGTGAAAACGGGAAGAATTTTTGTATGTTTCCTTATCATAGGCTAATATGACCTGGTCCAATTTGTCAAATCGCAAAGAATATTTGTATCGGGGCTATATCCCAACATGGAATAAAGAGACTAACTTTCAAAATAAGTTCTTCCAGTTCAAATATAACGTTTGGTGGTCACTTCAAAGAAATTCGGAGAAAATTTGTGGTTTCTGGGGCGGAAAAAGTCTATCCGGGAGCGAAATTTGTATTGGATCTATATGTAAATGTGAACCGATCTGGCCCATTTTTACCACAGGTGTTTCTAGTTGAACTATAAGATGTTTTGCCAATTTTGAAGAAAAATCTGTTAAAATATGTGGTATCTAGAGCGGAAAAAGTCGAATTGGGAGCGAAATTTGTATGGGAGCTATATATAAATCTGAACCGATTTGACCCATTTTCATCATGGGCGTTTCTAGTTGAAATAAAAGATAGTTTGCCAAATTTGAAGATAATCTGATACAATATGTGGTTTCTAGAGCGGAAAAAATCAAATCGGGAGCGAAATTTGTATGAGAGCTATATATAAATCTGAACCGATCTAACACATTTTTACCACAGGTGTTGCAGTTGAAAAATAAGATGTTTTGCCAAATCTAAAGACAATCTGATACAATTTGTGGTTTCTAGAGCGGAAAAAGTCAAATTGGGAGCGAAATTTGTATGGGAGCTATATATAAATCTGAACCGATTTGACCCATTTTCATCATGGGCGTTTCTAGTTGAAATATAAGATAGTTTGCCAAATTTGAAGATAATCTGATACAATATGTGGTTTCTAGAGCGGAAAAAATCAAATCGGGAGCGAAATTTGTATGGGAGCTATATATAAATCTGAACCGATCTAACACATTTTTACCACAGGTGTTGCTAGTTGAAAAATAAGATGTTTTGCCAAATCTGAAGACAATCTGATACAATTTGTGGTTTCTAGAGCGGAAAAAGTCAAATTGGGAGCGAAATTTGTATGGGAGCTATATATAAATCTGAACCGATTTGACCCATTTTCATCATGGGCGTTTCTAGTTGAAATATAAGATAGTTTGCCAAATTTGAAGATAATCTGATACAATATGTGGTTTCTAGAGCGGAAAAAATCAAATCGGGAGCGAAATTTGTATGAGAGCTATATATAAATCTGAACCGATCTAACACATTTTTACCACAGGTGTTGCAGTTGAAAAATAAGATGTTTTGCCAAATCTAAAGACAATCTGATACAATTTGTGGTTTCTAGAGCGGAAAAAGTCAAATTGGGAGCGAAATTTGTATGGGAGCTATATATAAATCTGAACCGATTTGACCCATTTTCATCATGGGCGTTTCTAGTTGAAATATAAGATAGTTTGCCAAATTTGAAGATAATCTGATACAATATGTGGTTTCTAGAGCGGAAAAAATCAAATCGGGAGCGAAATTTGTATGGGAGCTATATATAAATCTGAACCGATCTAACACATTTTTACCACAGGTGTTGCTAGTTGAAAAATAAGATGTTTTGCCAAATCTGAAGACAATCTGATACAATTTGTGGTTTCTAGAGCGGAAAAAGTCAAATTGGGAGCGAAATTTGTATGGGAGCTATATATAAATCTGAACCGATTTGACCCATTTTCATCATGGGCGTTTCTAGTTGAAATATAAGATAGTTTGCCAAATTTGAAGATAATCTGATACAATATGTGGTTTCTAGAGCGGAAAAAATCAAATCGGGAGCGAAATTTGTATGGGAGCTATATACAAAACTGAACCGATCTGACCCATTTTTACCACAGATGTTTCTAGTTGAACTATAAGATGTTTTGCCAATTTTGAAGAAAATCTGTTAAAATATGTCGTATCTAGAGTGAAAAGATTCAAATCGGGAGTGAAATTCGTATGGGGGCTATATCTAAATCTGAACCGATTTTCTTCAAATTAAATAGCGTTCGTTCTTATCCCGAAAAACTTAGTTGTGCAAAGTTTCATTTGGTTCTGTGTACAATTGCGACCTGTATCGTGATTACAAGAATAGATGGACAGACAGACAGACAGACAGACGGACGGACATTGCTAAATCGATTCAAAAAGTGATTCTAAGTCGATCGGTATAATTAACTCTCTTCCTTTTGGGTGTTACAAACAAATGCACAAAGACATAATACTCTCGTGGAGTGTATAAAAATACGAAGGTGAATCTTTTGTGGAACTGTCACATTTAAATGCAATTCAAATGAATTCTCGGCAAATGTTAATGAATTGAAAAGTCTTACTATTAATTTGCACATCTTTACTCAAATGCATAAATTCGTTAAGGATTATTTAAAATGTCGACAAAGCCAAAAGCATTTAGACATATCTAACGTTGGTATACTGTGTAAACTGAACAACTCTATTTTCAAGAAATAATCAACTGTAACATAGTTAGTTTATTTGGTCACTCTCCTTCTCTGTAGTGTCTAGTAGTTCAAGCAGAAACTACTTTAGCTAGTTAGACTCAATGATGATCTGTTGAATCACATTTTATTTATTGTAGTTTTCTTGACTTTGCCAGATGGAATTTAAATATAACTGGATTCAGTACAGCATAGCTTGAAATGGAGTTGGTCTGTTTAGCTAGTATATCATATGAGTAATACTAATAATATTTGTTGAAAATAAATTGCAATATTTATTTTGTTATATTGATCTTTTAATCACATATATAATGATCGTTGGACGTTCATAACACATTTCTTTCGTTTTCAAAGTGAACATCCCTTGTGAGTAAGAACTTTCATTTAGTTGAATTTACGTAAACCAATTTTATATTAGTTTCGTCATGAGAGTATTTTGATATAATATCAGTATATTATATTTCATCCTATAGAAATGGAAACGTTGAAAGATGTGTTCCCACAAAACAGGCACTTTTGGAGTTACAACGCTCTTGCTACATATTCGTTATATGTAAATAGGTATGCTCGAATATCTGGGCTATCATGCTGATGTTTATTCAATTGCATTCATACAATTTCATAAATAAAATGTATCAATTGAAATTATCATTTCAGCACTTTGACACACATAAATCATTTATCTTATCCAACATACTCTGAATTTGTGAAGATAGATGATGATGATACTTTTTGACAACAAAGCAAAAAATTTACACTGGAAGAAAAATCTTCGGAATTTTAAACATTAGATCGAAAAAATATAATACCTTTACAAACGACACCATGGTCTATCATTACACTCCAATTAATTCATCATCAGAAATTATTCTCCTTCAGTGATACTTTGTTGCTTGAATATTTTCTCGAGTGTATAACGATGCCTTTGATGATGATGATGATGATGATGCTTTTAAATCGTAGAATATGCATAACATGGTACTTTATGACTGTACAGAAATACTATTGAAAATGTTGAAATGATGACACAAGGATATTTTCGTTTGACTTCAACACAAAAAGGATATTTATAATGTATTCATTTGTACGTATATGCATGCGTAAGGAATATACATATATTATACACTATAAATAAAATGTATATAAAGATTTATTATATACAAACAGTATAACGACATACACGTGTGCTATATGTAAACATCTGTGCGTGTGTGAGAGAGCTTCCAAAATATTGCCATCATAATATTACCAACTATATTAATGACTTAATATTGTTGACTTTCATAAGATTTCACAATATAAATAATTGGCATTCAACATTGAACGAATGACATATAGTAGATGTAGATTCTTAGACTTATACTTACGTACACATCTAATATGATGACAATAATAATTAAACGTTTTAATGAAGTGTGATATCCTTGAGGTTCTCTTCGTTGCATTATTCATCGACTGGCATTATTGGTCAAGCATTTACCTTTTATGAATGAATTTGCCAGGATGTGAATTAATGGTATGGACAAAATGTAAATATTATTGCGATTGTAAATTATGCAATGCCTGGTATGTGTTCAGACACTTGCTTGATATATGCAAGTTGTAGTATTTGTGCGATAATGCCCAAAATGTATACTTAGCGAAATCCATATGGGTAAAATGATCCATATTTCAAGTTTCATTTCAACAAAGCCACAAATTGATGTAGTCTTGATATTCAAAATGAAATAATTAAAATTTCTGAAAATCAATCTCATGACTCGAGAAGTTAAATCGTCTGAACCAAGTGCCTTAAAGAAGGATAATTGGTAATAATTATAAGATTTGCAATCAACGATTCCTTGTCGTTTCTTTACCAAAACTTATTTCCGATTTTTTGGGGGTAAATATAGTTGCTCAGTCTTATGAATAATTAATATGCAAAGAGTTGGAGAATTAATATGTAATTGTTTTTTATTCCATTCTGCTGTTGTATTCTTACTTGTGTTCATGTATTGCAATTCTTCTTTAATTAATTAATCAGATTTTATTAATTATTTTTATACCCTCCACCTCCAGGACTTTATCATTAACTTTGTCATTCCGTTTGTAACACCTTGAAATATCAACCTGAGACCCTATAAAGTATATATATTATTGATCGTTATAAAATTCGAAGACGATCTAGTCATGAATCCGTCTGTTGAAAGCACGTTAGCATCTAAACGAAAGGACGTAGGACGTCTAAATTTTCCATAAATGTGTCTTATAGTCGTAGATCGGTTGGGATTGAAACTGGGCGAAATCGGCCCAAAGGGAAAACAATTTTCTCTCACAAGGTCTAAAAATTCCCATAATAACACCTAATATTTTAGAGTATTTAAACATATTTTTTCAATATGTCTGCTTGATGTTGGGTATGCACATTCCCCCTATAACAAAAACCATAAAGTGATTTTTATTCGCAGAGGGTGAAATGGGACAAAAAGGGATAAAAACACGAAATTCGGTGTGTAGATTCCTCTAATTGAGTAGATACATAATATAAAAGTACTTTTTCCAAATTCGTACTTTTAAGGGGTAAAATGGGAGTAGAGGGATAAAAATCGTACCAAACATGCAACCAAAAATAGGCTGCACGCCAAAAAATGGTTGAATCATGAAGTTATGTTATTTTACACAACGTACGTGAGATAATGGATTTTCAATTTTTTTTGGAATTAAAATAGAGTGGAAATACAACCAACTGTAGCACACACTATCTACAAATATTTATGGTACTTAAGCTTTTTGAAAATATAAATATAAGAATATTTATTTTTTGAATTGACTTGAAGTTTTATTTCAATATGTAAACGTATTTGTAATTATACTTGTATTTGAAATAATCAAAATATTATATTTAGTTGTAAAATAATTGTTTCAATATTTGGTTTGGCTATATTACACATTATATTACTAAATTTATATTTTCCTTAAATTAGTTACTGCACTTCTACGAAAATCGACAGCCTCTGTGGAATGTAAGCAATGGTGGAGGGTATATAAAGTTCATACCGGCCGAACTTAACGCCGTTTTTACTTGTTACCTATGTTGTTGTTTTAAACGATTTATATACACTCTACGAGAGTCTTTGTGCATTTGTTTGTAACACTCAAAAGGAAACGAGTTAGACCCATCGTTTATTATACAGATCGGCTTAGAATCACTTTCTGAGTCGATTTAGCACTGTCCGTCGCCATTATAGTCCGATCTTAACAACTATTGGCTCAAGTAAGTTTTGTGGATCAAGGACGAACGCTATGTAATTTGAGGCAAATCGGTTCAGATTTAGATATAGTCCCCATATAAATGTCGTTGCCGATTTGGCTTAACACCTTACAATCTAACTAGAAATACCTGTGGCGAAAGCGGGTTAGATACAAATGTTGCTCCCAAATGTTTAACCGATTTTTGCCAAACTTTACATATTATATTTAACCTATAAACACACATGGTGAAAGCGGGTCACATAGTTTCAGGTTTCAATATACCCCCTTTCCGTTTTAACTGTTTTTGTCAAACACATACATTTACAGGATACAAAAATCCTTCCCTATTTCAGTTTTTTAACGAATTGAATTGTAATGACATAGAAAGTGGGGTGTATCATATAGTCGGTTCCGTCCGACTTTAGCCTTTCTTTACTTGTTATTTATATTATTAATTTATTACCTTTCATTGTTATTTTCACCAGTGAATAAATACAAAGCTTAAACAAATAAGGTTATGTTTACTTAAATATCATAAAATACAACAAATACAAAATTTGCCATTGCTACGACAATGTATAACACACGGGAGATATATTTCATATTTCAAGTGAATCAAACATTTATGGCATTGCCAAAGGTCAAATTTCGGACTATTCCGACCATCCGTATATAAGTTATAATAGCTTCAATTTTATGTTGTGTGGGAGGTACCAGAAGGGACGTATCAGAACCCGTCATATCTTGCACGCTTAAAGTGTTTATAAAAACTTTATCCTATACCAAAATATAGGGTATTCCGACTATCCGTGTGGAAGTTTCATTGGTTTTTATTTAACATCGGAATATGGAGCATTTGTGTGGGAGGTACCAGAAGGGACCTTAACTTAAACAACGTTTGAATTGATTCCTTAGCTCCTTTCGAGAGCTATCGTGTACACCAGCCAGCCAGGCGGACGGACATGGCTCAAACACCTTAAAATGTTGTGAAACGGATTTGGTCTTAAGTCACTCCTTCACTGCGTTACACTTTTTTTCTGGCCCAAATGATATATACCCTCCTACACTGTAGAGTGAAGGGTATAAATAAAAAACGCCAAGTGACTCAATTTTGCCTATAGTTTCATACGTATATCATCCGGTTCAAATGTAAAGACTTTTTTAAAAAATTGTAATAAAATCGCTTAAAACAAGTCCTATCAGAAGCGGTCTTTTGCAAAAATATATGTAGATAAGTGGGCATGCATCCACTGGTTGATTTTAAGAAAATGTTTTTTTTTTTTATTTTTGATCGATATTGTCATTATATTCGAACTTAAAAAATCATTAAATTATAACATGAACAATATAAAATGTATATAATAAATATTTTAGCTACGGGATCGGCTCTTTACGTGCTTTTATATAGGCAAAACGAATTATAGACTCCTGTGGCTTATAGATTTTTCGTAATAATTTAGTGATTTCGGATCGATCACCTCAGAAAAGCTACAGGCCGATAATTGTTAGTAATTCTAATATATTAACAAATATATTAAGCTTATTACACATATTACATAAAAAACGTGACTATGGAAGCAGAATATTGTCGAGATATAAACTTATTGACCGCTGGTGTCATTTTTAACGTTTTATGTGAACAAATTGCGCCAATCCATACTTCCTTAGAACAAACAATGTTCGATGCTTTAACAACGCTTTTTTGCGTATTGCGCAAAAAACTGTAAACGTTTTTTAAAGGATTTAAAGAATTAATACTTTTCAACAGTGGAAATTCATTTACTGGAAATTTATTCAGAAATGTGACTTTTTAATAAAAATGCTTCTAAAACAAAGATATTGTTGGTATAATTATTTTTTATAATTAATTACAGGGAAATGAAAAATCTAGATTTATCATCTAAACATTCATAAAATTTATTTATACAGATCGGCTTAGAATCACTTTCGGAGTCGATTTAGCCTTTCTGTCCGTGTGTCTGTATGTGCATCTATTCTATTTCGGGTGATGAAATATTAAACGTACCTTTGTAATTTTAGTAAAAATATTATCGATACAATTTTTTAATATTTTTTTCTACACCATTTTCAATTGAAACAGAGAAAAATCAAATTGAAATTCAGAAATGTAAATTGAAATTGAGAATATACAATTTGATATTGAGAAATGAAAAACTGAAAATGGGAAAAATCAAGTTGAAATTCTGAATATATTAATTAATATTGAGAAATAATATGAAGACAAGTGAGGAAACGTTGACTTGAAATAGAGAAATGAATATCACCAAGCCATTTGTAGATAGGAGAACACGTGAATGGTCCAGGCAACTACAAGTTCCAAACATCCATGCCATTGTTGGTATTTCATCCTCAGGCGTTTTACTGATGAGTGGGAGACATGAAAAATGTAAAGCACATTAGGCCAGAGATTGGGTAAGTGTATGACTAAATAGATGGAAGGAACTCACCTGTTTTTGAAAATACAACAGCTACCCCTCTCCATCCGGATACATACATATTAAATCCCATAGAATATATGGTCAAATAAAAACTTTTGCAAAAACCCATCTCAACATACCAGATGTATCCCCACCTGGAGTTCGCGAGCAGCACTTCACCTATTTAGAAACTACAATAGACGTAGCTAAAGCGATAATTAATGTCGGTTACTGCGCCTGAGCAGTTCATTGGAGGAGGATATGCCTGTTGGAGAATAGTTTATATAAGTATATTCATTTTGGCTTTGTTATACGTTATTATATACGTTGTTATAAGTAGTTTATCGCCAAATGTTTGTAACATCAAGAATAATACTAATCGAGCTAGACCCACCTTTATGTATACGGATCGCCTTAGAATCACCAGCTGAATCACCTGTCTAACTGTCCATCTAAGCTTGTTCGCACTCTACAGGTCGCAATTGTGGTCCGATTGAGATGCAATTTGGCAGAAGTTACTTTTTTGGCATTGAATTTGGGGGAATCTGTTCAGATTTAGACATAGCCTCCATACAATATCTCTATAATTTACACTCTTACTGCTCTAGAATGCACATTTTACATGGGATCATGACAAAATTTTCGGGATCGTGTTATATTTGAACAAGAAACAGCTAACGGGAAAGTGGACAACATGGGTCCATGTATCTCCGATTTACACTATTGGTGCTATCAAATGTACATTTTACATATGTACAAAATGTTACAATTAGATTAGAAATACTTATTTTGAAAGCCACCCATATAGGTCAATGTTTTGGTGAAGTCTCCATAAAAATGGGAGCCAAGTTTACACTATTATCGCTTCAGAACCCACATCTTACATTGGATCTTGATAAAATTGTGCCACCATTTTTATTATTACCCTTCTAGCACCCTCATTTTACATTATATTATATTTCAACTAAGAATACATACTATGAAAGTCAAATATATGTGCCCATACTTTGATATAACCAAAATGGGCCCCCTTATTAATTACTTATTACAGTTCTAGAAACTACATCTTTCATCGGTTCTTGATCAAATTTTGCAGAACATCTATCATCTATTTCAGCCATAAATGAGTACTATATAGGCCCATGTTTTGGCACATGCTTCAAGTGTTGTTATAGGCACCCTTCAAATATTCGTCCGATTCATCCTATTACCGCTGTATAATCTGTATTTGTCATTGGATTTTGATCAATTTTCCGGATCATTACTTATATTTACTTTACTCGGAATATCTGCCGGAAAATTGGATCAATTACCATATTATTTACCATATTCTTTAAATTTGACTATAGATGAATTGCTGCCATGAAAACCTGGGTTTGGTAATCAAAGCGAGGTATATACGCAGGTAGTGGTGTAGGGTATTATCGGCTACGACCGACTTTAGCCTTTCCTTTTTCTTATACTATTTTATTCTTATTTATAAACTTATAATAATCTCTTCTCAATTGCAACGTTGATTTTATCATTTTAATTTCGCATCATCAATTTGTCTTTTCTCAATATCAATTTATTTATTCTCAATTTCAATATTCATTTCTAAATTTCAATTTGTATTTTCCAAATTTCAATTTTCATTTCCGAATTTTAATTTGCATTTTTTCAATTTCAAATTTTATTTTTCAATTTACATTTCTCATTTTCAATTTGTATTTTCACAATTTCAAATTTTAAATTTTATTTCTGAATTTCCACCTCCAGGATGGGGGTATACTAACTTTGTCATTCCTTTTGTAACACCATGAAATATCGACCTGAGACCCTATAAAGTATATATATTCTTGATCGTCATAAAATTCTAAGACGATCTAGCCATGTCCGTCCGTCTGTTGAAAGCACGCTAGCATCTAAACGAAAGGAGCTTATAGTCAGGGCCGTGCGCAGGGGGGATTTTGGGGGTTCAAACCCCCCAGAGAGGTTTCGAACATATACTTTTTAAAACCTTCTAGACTTTCTGACGCAATAAAATATAGAATTTTTAATGTCTTTTTAAAATAACTTGTCTGAAATGGTAATTTTGTAGTAAAATCATGAAAACACGAAAATTACGTAAAAAAATCGTGGACACTTTCTTGAATTTCGGACAAAGGTTATGAAAAATACAAAAAAACTAAACGAATTGTGCCAATTTCAAGATTGTGTACTGATAATTTCGCTAATGGACACCAAATTGTTCGGAAAATTTTCAGTTTATTAATCGATACCACTTCTAGACATTCGACTAGATCTATATATTACGAACTTTTAATTCTCTACTGCAATAAAAGTTTGGAAATTTAATAACAAAATCGTTTAGTAATTTTAAAAAAGTGTAGATAACAATCACTATGATTCATAATGAAATCTAAAATATTCTTAATAAAAGCAAATAATTTGCTTGATGCTTGTAGAGCGCTAAGATGTAACATTTGCGATTGGACATTTTTATGGAGCTTTATCTAAATCTGAACCGATGTGTCCTATTTTCATCACAAATGCAACAACAACGGGTTCTGTTACTTCCAATGTTTTGGGAGTTTGCAATTATAATACAAATCCATTTCGACAAACGAAGAATACTGTTTGATATACATAAACGTATTTCTCTTTGTTCATTTACAACAACTGATGACATGTTTACCGCAAACAAACTAATTTTTCCCACAAAAGAAACTCAAAAACGATGTTCACGTGTCTAAAATTTCGTTTCTACGAAATGCATTTTTCCTCTGCTTGTAGGTCTCTATTTTAAAATCTACTTTAAAGTTGCGAAACAATAAGAAATGAGTGTTAACTTATTAAAATTTGTGTTATATTTATCAGTTATGTCAAATATTTTTCAGAGTTAGTATTTTTTTGTGCATATGTAAAAAGTATTATTCAAAAGAGAAACAACAAATTCAGTAACATGGATCTAAGTAGGAAAACGAAACTCTAACATACCAAATAATTAAGTTTTTACATATTTAAGATTATAAAAATGAAGAAACATTTCCAAATATTTTTTATTTAATCGGAATATGCGTATAAAGATTTTGAGTAAACATCCTGTTACTCATGTCCTATATAAATTAAAAACTCCAAAACACTTTAGACCCATACTTCGTCAAGAAGCATATCCAATTTATCCAAAAAAATGCGGCACTGAAGGGTTTATCGCCGAGGAATTTGATCGTTTTTTGTGTAATATTTCTTCAAAATATATATCGAGGGCTTATATCTAAAAGTGGCTATGAACCATTTTCTCGAAAATGAGTTGTTGATGCCAAAATATTCTCAGATGTGGATGTCATCTGTCATATAAATTTGGAAAAGATTTTTTTCTAAACCCTTTTTTTATTTTTTATTTGGATATCCCTCGCACGTTAGTTTGTGACTGTAAGTGGCTATGAACATAAAAATAATAGAATAAATAAAATAATAGAAATAAATAAAATAAAGGTTATAATTCGCTACAACGATTTTGTTTAAATCATTTTTCTAGATTTACGGCATATCGTACTATCAAATTCCATCACTTCGCGTTAATAGCATTTTGATTCCCCAGTTATGAAGCTAAAATAGGAAAAATGGTGGCTGTAAAGTCAAAAATTGTGAAAAGTATCTGTAGAAAAACCCGCGTAAAACTTTTGATCATATTGAGAATACCAAAATATTTCTTTGGCATGTGATTGCTGACTTCATGGGGAATATTTGTGTATGAAAAGTTTCAGAATTATGAATGAAGAAAGTTAAAATTTGAGGAATTGCAACGGCGAATTTTGGATTTTTCATCAATTGCAGCGATGACTGGCTACATATATGTTACAAGCGACCAATCTGATGGATGAAGCTGGAATCTTTAAATTCACAGAAAATGCGTTTTCCATATAACATTCAGGAGAAAATCAGTTTTTTCGCTCTCCTGAAAAGTTATGTTTTTGTTCATAGCCACTTATAAATATAAGCCCCCGATATGTAATTTGAAGCAACTATTTTAAAAAAGTTCTACACTTAGAGAACAAGTCTGTTAATAAAAGCAGCGATTGTCTGCTGCCTATCAGCAGACACTTTTCTGCTATTACAGCTGTTTTTTGGCATAACAGCAGTTTTCTGCAATCTTACATCACCATTCATATAGATGATATATGGATTACTGAAATGCAATTTTGCCGACAATGTATCAAAATATTTCTCGAAGATCCTGGCAATACAATATGAGTGGTTTCCAAACGCTCCAGTAAAAATTTCCTAAAAAGTTGGAAAATTAACTATTTATGAGTAAAGTTTCCATCTTTCAAAGCCATATTAAATAGTTCATTTACTAGAAAAAAGGGTAGTAGATTTACTTAAAATCATTTCTTTGGATCTAATAAAAAAATCTTACAATTGAGTAAATTCAAACTTATTTGGAAGACTATTTCCAAGGTTTTAAGTAAGAAAAAAATCTGAAATTTTTTGTATGGAAAAAATTCCATTTAGGAAATTATTTTAATTTCACCTTTTTTCCTCGTATAAATAAAATTTTCCTCATTTTAAGTAAAAATTTACTCGTTTTGAGAAAAAAATCAGCAAAATTGTCCTCAGTTTCAGTAACTATTTACTTGATTTGAGTAAACATTTACTTAGTTTTAGGAAAATTTCAGCAAAATTTAACTTATATTTGGTAAAAATGTACTTGGTTTCCTAAATTTTAGTTAATTTTAATTCATTATAGGGTTAATTTTTTTATGAGTGTAGATGAAAACCCCCCCCAGGGGAAAATCCTGCGCACGGACCTGCTTATAGTCGTAGATCGGTTGGGATTGAAACGGGGCGAAATAGGAAAAATTTTTCCCTCACAAATTTTACCCATAATAATCCCTAATATTTTAGAGTATTTAAGCATATATTTTCAGAGATCTATGATGAATATTTCAACTAGAAATACTTACCGTGAATGAGAACTACATAGGCCCATGTTTTGGCACAGGCTGCAAGTGTTGTTATAGACACCCTTCAAATGTTCGTCCGATCCATCCTATTACCGCTGTATAATCTGTATTTGTCATTGGATCTTGATCAATTTTCCGGATCATATCATGTTATATTTACTTTATTCAGAATATTATTACCATATCCTTTAAATTTTACTATAGATGAATTGCTCCCATGAAAACCTGGGTTTGGTAATCAAAGCAAGGTATATACGCAGGTAGTGGTGTAGGGTATTATATAGTCGGCTCCGTCCGACTTTAGCCTTTCCTTACTTGTTATACCCTCCACCTCCAGGATGAGGGTATACTAACTTTGTCATTCCTTTTGTAACACCTTGAAATATACCCTAAAAGTATATAAATTCTTGATCGTCATAAAATTCTAAGACGATCTAGCCATGTCCGTCTGTTGAAAGCACGCTAGCATCTAAACGAAAGGAGCTAGAACGTTCATTTCCATAAATGCGTCTTATAGTCGTAGATCGGTTGGGATTGAAACGGGGCGAATTCGGCCCAATGGGGAAACTCTTTCCCTCACAAGGACTAAAAATATCCATAATAAGCATATTTTTTTGAATATGTTTGTTTATATTTGCTTGATATTTGGTATGCGCATTACCCTGATAGCAAAAACGTGCACCATAAAGTGATTCTTATTTGTTGGGGGTGAAATGGGGCAAAAAAGGGATAAAAATGGTACATATTAAACGACAACAGCTAGAAGAACGAAATTAGATGTGTACATTCCTTTAACTGAGTAGAGACATAATATAAAAGTATTTTTTAAAAAAATCGTACTTTTAAGGGGTAAAATAGGAATAGAGGGATCAAAATTGTACCAACCAAACGGCTGCCCCTAGAATAATCAAATTCGGAGCATACATTCCTCTGATTGCATAGACAAGTAAAATACACGGATTTTTCAAAATTCGTACTTTTTGGGGTTAAAATGAAAAAAGGGGATAAAAATAGTACCAACCAAATGACCGCAGCTAGAGTCATGAAATTCTGAGTATACATTCTTTTGACTATGTAGACATGGAAAATAAAAGGTTTTTTTCCAAATTCGTACTTTCAAGGGATACAATAGGTACAGAGGGATAAAAATGGTACCAACCTTTCCTCTGATAGCGTAGACACGTAAAATAAACGGATTTTTCGAAATTCGTACTTTTTGGGGTTAGAATGAAAAAGGGGGTACAAATAGTACCAACCAAATGGCCGCAGCTGGAATCATGGAATTCGGTGTATACATTCCTCTGACTGCATAGACACGCAAACTAAAAGTTCTATCGAAATTCGTACTTTTTCTTTTACGGCAAAAATTGGTTGAATCATGAAGTTGGATTTTCAAAATTTGTATTTTTGGAGTTAAAATAGAATGAAAATACAACAAACTGTAGCACCCACTATCAACCAATATTTATGGTATTCAAGCTTTTTGAAAATATAAATATAAGAATATTTATTTTTTGAATTGACGTATTGATAGCCTTGCGTTACAAGCGTGGTTTGAAATAATTAAAATATTATATTTATTTATAAAATTATTTCTTCAATATTTGTATTTGTTTTGGTTTGGCTATATTAAAAAATTTATATTTTTCTGTAATATTACTGCACTTCTACGAAAATCGACATCCTCTGTGGAATGCAATTCATGGTGGAGGGTATATAAAGTTCGGTCCGGCCGAATTTAAGGCCGTTTTAATTTGTTGTTCTTATACTATTTTATTCGTATTTATAAACTTATAATAATTTCTTCTCTACGTTGCTTTTATAATTTTAATTTCACATCATCAATTTGTCTTTTCTCACTATTAATATTTTTTCCTGTTAATAATTTGTCTTTTCTCAATATCAATATGTTTATTCTCAATTTCAATTTTCATTTCTGAATTTAAATTTTCATTTCTGAATTTCAATTTGTATTTTCTTAATTTCAATTTTCGTTTCTGATTTTCAATTTGTATTTTCTCAATTTCAAATTTTATTTTTCAATTTCAAATTGAATTTTCTGAATTTCAAATTTACATTTCTTATTTTCAATTTGTATTATCTCAATTTAAAATTTTATTTCTATTTTAGTTTTTCAATTTCAACTGAAAATGTTGTAGTTCGTCAAAATACTTCAGATAATGCTATACACAGGCCTTCGACAAAATATTTGTGGCATAGTGATTTTAACCGCTTTTCTGTTAAAATTTCCATTAAGACTCTCATAGCAACGACGACGCCAACTTCAACAGGAAATATTTCGAAAATTCAAACATTAGATGAAGTGTTATGTTTTTATTTTTCCTTAAATATTTGCCGAGTATCCTTTACACATTAAAGCTTATTGTGGATATTCATTCAATTCCAACGTAACTAATTTATGTTTACTACAACTTCAGTTATATCAAACATTCGGTTTGGCTACCACGGTTCTTAAGAATCCACTATCTGTATGGACTAGCCTGCCTTTAGATCGATGGCAGTGAACAATTTAAATTTTAGGTACTTTATCAGAACATGCAGTGCAGCACAGTGCGACGGACAGACGGACGGACGGAGGGACGTGTAGCTACTCAGCCATACAGAAAGCCAATAAAACTCTGCATCAAAAACGTGTGTTGTGTGTCCAGTGCCCAGCTGTAAAGCTTAAGCTACTCTGTCAGTTTTCCCAACATGACCTACTTAAACTCGCCACATGATTTTCACACGCCGCACACCCCACTGTGCAACATTAAAGGGTTAAATGCTGGGACGGACGACGAAACGACACCAACGTTTAATAGAAATTTATCACGTATTGTCTGAATGTTATTTTAACAAGAGAAAAAGAACACACACACACATACACACCGAGAAAAAAGTGGAGAGCAACAGCAAACAACGGCTAGAGAAAAATGAAATATTTTCAGTGAAAACTTCTAACATTTCGAGCTTTGTATGCACAGGGTTATCAGGTCAGAAAATACTGACACATCCACAGACGCAGTCAGCGAACAGGGAACAGGGAGAAGTGGGGGGAGGGGAGCACAGCAAAATATTAGATTCAATCACGTCCCATGTCCGAAATACACAGGAAAAATATTTTCACAAGAAATATTTTTCAACGAAAAATAACAAACATTTTTCCCTCCCAATCTGTGTGTGTGTGTGAATGTAAAATTTCAATATGGAAAAATGCTTTCCATAACTCTGCGTGAGTGCATGTATGTGTCTGTGGGATTTTTGAAAAATTTGGCTAAATATCATTTGTTGTTTTTGGCCTCCACACAGAACACAATAATGGTAGTGGCACTGGCAGCGACAGTGGCAGTGGCAATGTTGTAACACGAGTCACAATCAAAGCCAACAACTACGAATGGTTTTCGTATAAAAAGACACCAAACGGCCAATGTAAGTCAGTTAGCCATGTTAGTATGGGTACATACTACCATCGGTGTGGAGAATCAACCAACAACATCTGTACTCATGCGTTCGTCTGTTTGGTAAAGTTTTTTCTCGTTGCCAGCAATTTAAGGTTTAGGAGTGCCTATGAAGACCACAGGGTGTTTGTGGAAGGTGCGAGTGAGATTTTTTGAAGGCTGGCTCAGAATATATCGAGCTTAGGAAGTGTTTTTAAACACTTTTCCAATGGAAGTTACATATTTATGCTTAAAGACTTACTAACTCATATGAATGTATTCGTACTTAAATCTATTACAAAAGAATATGTTCAAGTTAAAGTTAAAAGTTCGCTTATCATTTTGTAATATGGATAAGAGTATAATAAAAAATTTTTAGTTTTTATTTCTTCGAAATGTTTCCAATTTAAGTGTGATCATATGTAGAGAAAAAATATATTAAATTTAGAAAAATTGAGACTATGATCTTAATAACATAATGCAACAAAAATGTGTTGCGCGTATGACATTTTCTAGATTTTGAAACTTAAAATTTAATATAATTTTCAAGTTTGAAAATGGTATGGATATATTTTTTTAATTTTATTATTCTTTTTAAATTCCAATTTTTTTTTTAGTTTTTTCGTTTGCATTTTTTTTTTTGGTCTGTAATCAATATTTGATTTGAACTGGGATATTGTCCTGGCTCAAGACCATTTTGCTTCTATATTTAATAGAATGCAAATTTATTTACAAATGGCATGGTGACATTTATTACTTGGCTGCAGACTACCACGATCATGATTTCGACCATGTCAAAAGTCTTTTCAAGTGGCTTCGCACTTGAAAAAATTTCTACAAATTTTGTAGAAGGTACCTTTAATATTTGTACTCTATATTTTGGAAATAAATATTCTATTTTCCCTCTGGGCCGATTTCGCTCATATTCAATGGCCATCGACCTAAAACTATTAGACGCATACACGTTTGTGGTAAATTAGAACCTCCTAGCTCATTTCGTTAGTGTGTTTCAAAAACAGACGGACGGTCATGGCTATACCGTCTTAGAATTTTACCTCGCACAGAGGGATTTGTTCATACAAAGTTTGGCAGAAAGTATAAGCAGTGCTCCTAGAATGTTGAAATATTGCTCTGAGCCTTTGGTTAGCTCAATTAAGAAAAATATAAAGTTTCATCAAAATTGGCCACGCCCAGTATCCACCGCCCATAGAACCCAAAATTTATTTTTGGCCCAAACTTTCTAAAATTTTACACAGAGCCCTTTATTACCTCAGTTAATAATAAAATAAAGTTTCATCAAAATTTGACACACCCACCACCCAACGCCCATAGAACCCAAATTTATTTTGATCCAAACTTTTTGAAATTTGGCACAGAACATTTTATTACCTCAATTAAAAATAAAATAAAGTTTCATCAAAATTGGCCACGCCATAGAACTCAATTTATTTTTGGCCCAACTTCTTGAAATTTGACATATAACCCTTTATTACCTCAACTAACGCCCACCGCCCACCGCTCACCGCCCACATATCCCTTATTATATTTTATCCCAAATCTTTTTGTTTCTTTAGCAAAAGTAATTATTTTATAAATAAATTTCATACGTGCATTTAAATATAGACTTTTATTCATCATCTATCATATATGTAACTATATCATCAATTTCTAGAACCTGTTTACGGGGTTGACATCTAATGCTACTTATAAAAGGATCTGACAATACTAGAAGTCGATGAAAAACATCTGTATTTGTTGCAACTCTATCACACTTTCTGGATAACCTTAATCTATAATTTCTATAATCTATTATCTTTTTCCACAAATTCATGAATTTGGCGCCAAATTTTATAACGGATTATTAATTATTTAAACTTTTTTAATTTTAATTGATAGTATGGAGTATCTTTCTGGATAACCTTAATCTATAATTTCTATAATCTATTATCTTTTTCCACAAATTCATGAATTTGGCGCCAAATTTTATAACGGATTATTAATTATTTAAACTTTTTTAATTTTAATTGATAGTATGGAGTCTTACCTTTCATTTTATTATAGCGGGAGCACCTAGCACGACCGAGCAACCTTTTTTTCTTTCAAGGAAGTTTGCAATCACGGCACATTATACAATTTTATTCTATCATATCTATTAAACTATATGAGCGAACTTTATATATAATATATAAAAGGCTACATTTGAAAAAAATCACTATTTAAATCAGAGCAATAAAATTATCTTACGAACAAACACGTAGAAGTGCGTAAACAGTTTTCAATATTTTGAACCAAAATTTACATGTGACTTTACTTCATTATATCAAAGACAAACAAACGTTTTTTGTATTTTTTGGGATACAATTTATGGATTCTTCAATCAAATTTCTACAAAACTGCATCATTACTTTTTTATACTCTCCACCTCCAGGAGGGAGGTATACTAACTTTGCCATTCCGTTTGTAACACCTTGAAATATCGAAGTGAGACCCTATAAAGTATATATATTCTTGATCGTCATAAAATTCTAAGACGATCTAGCCATGTCCGTCCGTCTGACGGTCCGTCTGTTGAAAGCACGCTAGCATCTAAACGAAAGGAGCTAGGACATCCACAATTTGCAAAAATATGTCTTATAGTCGTAGATCGGTTGGGATTGCAACTGATCGAAATCGGTCCAAAAGGAAAAAATTTTCCCTCACAAGGACTGAAAAAACCCATAATAACCCCTAATATTTTAAATAATTTAAGCATATTCTTTCAATATATCTACTTGTACTTACTTAATATTGGGTAAGCGCATTCCCGCTATAACAAAAACGTGCTCCATAGAGTGATTTTTTTGTAGAGGGTGAACTGGTACAAAAAGGGAGAATAATGGTACCTATCAAACGACAACAGCTAGAAACACGAAATTCGGTGTGTACATTCCTCTAATTGAGTAGATATATAATATAAAAATATTTTTTCGAAATTCGTACTTTTAAGGGGTAAAATGGGAATAGAGGGATAAAAATGGTATCAACCAAACGGCTGTACCTAGAATAGTGAAATTCGGTGTATACATTCCTCATAGACACGTAAAATACGCGGATTTTTCAAAATTCGTACTTTTTGGGGTTAAAATGAAAAAAGGGTATAAAAATAGTACCAATCAAATGACCGCAGCTAGAGACATGGAATTCGGAGTGTACATTCCTCTGACTGTGTAGACACGGACAATAAACTGAGTTTTTGAAATTCGTACTTTTTGGGGTCACAATGGAAAAAGGGGATAAAACTAGTACCAACCAAATGACCGCAGCTAGAGTCATGAAATTGGAGTATGTATTCCTTTGACTACGTAGACATGAAAAATAATTTTTTTTTTTCCAAATTTGTACTTTAATGGGATACAATGGGTACGGAGGGATAAAAATGGTACCAACCAAACGGCTACACCTAGAATAATGAATTCGGTGTATACATTCCTCTGATTGCGTAGACACTTAAAATAAACGGATTTTTCGAAATTCGTACTTTCAAGGGATACAAATAGTACCAACTAAACGACTACAGCTAGAAGGATGAAATTCTAATTGCGTAGAAACGTTAAGGGGTTAAAAATGGTACCAACCAAATGGCCGCAGCTAGAATCATGGTATTCGGTATATACATTCCTCTGACTGCATATACACGCAAAATAAAAACTTTTTTTTCAAATTCGTACTTTTTCTTTTACGGCAAAAGTTAGGTTATTTTGCACTATGTACGTCTGATAATGGATTATCAAAATTTGTACTTTTGGAATTAAAATAGAATGGAAATACAACCAACTGTAGCACCCACTATCTACCAATATTTATGGTATTTAAGCTTTTTGAAAATATAAATATAAGAATATTTATTTTTGGAATTGACGTCTGTACGTCTGATAATGGATTATCAAAATTTGTACTTTTGGAATTAAAATAGAATGGAAATACAACCAACTGTAGCAAGCTTTTTGAAAATATAAATATAAGAATATTTATTTTTGGAATTGACTATTGGTAGCCTTGCCTTATAAGCGTGGTTTGAAATAATTAAAATATTGTATTTATTTATAAAATTATTTTTTCAATATTTCTATTTGTTTTGGTTTGGCTATATTAAAAAAAATATATTTTCCTGTAATATTACTGCACTTCTACGAAAATCGGCATCCTCTGTGGAATGCAATCCATGGTGGAGGGTATATAAAGTTCGTCCCGGCCGAACTTAACGCCTTTTTTACTTGTTCTTATGTCAAACTCATCGCATACCCAATGTGCATCTTCAGAAAATTTTTTTGTTCACCCTATAGTACTAAAAATCATAGTTTTAGTACTATAGGGTGATTCATCTTGAGGTTTGATTTTCAATAGTCTTTTTTTTTGGTCACGCATGACTCATATCAAACTGCTTTGTCATTTTTGTTCAGTATCGTTTGGCAAGTCATCATGGAAAGACTCACACCACAACAGCGTCTCCAGATTGATCGTCTGTATTACGAAAAACAGCTTTCTGTGAGAAAGAACACCATGGCGACACGATTAGTTGTTTTACTCATTAGCTTAGTTTGTCATATTCGACAACTTGGCGTATTTTACGTAAGAATCCCAACCTTAAATCGTACACAATTCAACTTGTGCGACGTAAATTTGCGTGTTATTTTCAGTGAGTGGACTCTCCAGTCGCTACGATCGAACGAACCGCCCAAAATTGGACCTTCCGAATAGACCACATAAGACGCAATTAAATTTATACGATATCATTTTCAGACAGTAAATTCCATAAATTGCTCTTTTCACAGATAATAAAAATTCTTACATTATAAATAAAACTTCACGATGAATCCCCATTTACAAACATAATTATTTGCGAATATTATGAATGTAAAACTGTTTATCTACATCATAGAATTTTGCCGATTTGTCAGATCGGTTCAGATTTAGATATAGCTCCCATACAAATTATTAATTTTAAAATATTGCGAAGGTATCTTTTATAATTATTATTGATTGCATTTACGCCTAAATATTGGCGCATAGTGTCGCAAAAGTATTAAAGTATTAATTTTATACACAACGTTAGAAGTTAAAATAACCCGAATTTCAAGAAACTTTTTAATTAGGATGTTTGTTAGACGCATTTTGTTAATATTGTAGAAGATGAGTTCATCAAAATTGTTGCTAATTTGCGAATAAAATAGTTTTTTCACTCTTCTTTATGTTTTTGTAAATAGACGTTAAGGAATATAAACTCTCGATATGTACTTTATGAATATTTTAAGATATTGCAATATTGAAAATGGAATAACATTCTAACACAATTAGGAAAATTAAACAATTATGTACAGTTCCCTTATGTCAGATTCATAGTCATTAAAAAATCATAACTAATAACAGTATGCAAAAAATTTAGCTAAGAGCTATATATTATATTTTCTTATGTATTTTGGTTTTCTTAATTAAAAAAAAATAAAAAAGAATTTATGGATTTTTTATTTTTTAATAAAGTTAAAGGAATGACTTTTATTGTAGAAAAAAGTTATTTTCAGAAAATCGTGTCATTTAGGAATATATTTTTTCTTACTTTACTAATTAGTAATACTATGCTGTAGTGTGTTGCAACATTACAATAATACATTTTTTACTAATATATATATTTTCCCAAAAAAGACGAAGAAATAGAGAGTTTTTTATAACATTTTTGTTTTTAACTTACAAACTGATACTTATTTCTAAAATATATTTACAATACTAAATATCTAGCAAGGTGATTGGTTTTATACACCGTATAAAATCCTATCCTATCATCCCTGACAAGAAGACCATCCCTATGTAAAGTAAGAAGAGTAATCTATGGATACTGTTGTCATACACAAGACTATATTTAACTAGTCCGTTTTCTAGAAAGAAAACATTTTCTTAAAAAAATGATACATCAATTTTATCAAAATATATTGAGTCAACGATGGTTTTGTTCAACGGTTGTGCCCAGTACCAACAGGATGTCTGTCAGGACACCAGAATCCTTCTGTCCTAGATTCATACTGGAAATGCGTTAGAAATCATGAGTCTAATAAGCTAATCGTAGATCAATTGTTTAACTCTAACATCCGAATCACCCGTACATCGTAAAACGTGCAAATAACTCCGAAACACAGTTTTCACTTTGGCCAGAGTATGGTCAGTGTGACTATAGCATTTATATTTTTTGGGAAGATATTTGAGCGCTAGAGAAGCTATTCTCATCATTCAGCTTAAAAGTTTGGTTTTTGAGGCATTCCATTCAAACCCCATAGTCCAACCAACCCACCCACCATATAGATAATGGCATCATGTGTCCTTGTTAGGCCCCTGCTTACATAAACCCCCAGGAGCATGAGTACATGGAACGTCGAAAGACCATGTAAAAATCCAAACTAGTTATCTGAAAGTATTTCCCTATCGTCTAGAGTGACTCTTAGAGCCCAAACTAGGGTTTGGGGTCCGGGAATTCTCCAAAAAATTTGGACGGGAATTCCCGGGAAAAAGTGTTAAATTTCCCGGGAAAAAGTGTTAAATTTCCCGGGAATACGGGAAATATTAAAAAATATTTTTTTGTTTATTTTGAGCACTAATTTAGTTTTACTATATAAATGGGAAATTGTAGATATATTTCAAATGTATATATTTAAATTACTGACAATAATAATGGCCATTTGATACTATGGCTGACACAGTGTTAATACGAAACCCCTCGTGCTATCTCATTTAACTTGTTTGCCCAGAAAAAACGACAAAAAAGGTGAAAATCTTCTCAAAATTCTTCTCATGAAACCATTAAGAAATGATCTAAAAATAGGAATAAAAATAAAATTGACACCTGGAACCTTCCAAGAGAAATCTAATATGAATAGAAATATACCCTACGATATATTTAAATTACCCCGTGTAAGAATTAATGACTGCACCATTTCAATGTTTTTATTTTTATGAATTTATTTAATAAAAATTAATATTTTTATGTTTCTATTGCATTCACAATTTAGAATATTTTCACCCTGTTTCTGTAAAATATTTTCCTCTCTAGATTCTAGACGAATGAATTTTCTAAATTGAAGACGCCATAACATTATTTGTTTTTTTTTTAATTATTTTTTTTTAATTTTGAATATAGTGTACGTGTCAGTTCACTTGTATTACAATGTCCAATATTTTGACTCCTTCAATTCTGGCTATTTGTCTAGAGTAAAATATTTGTAAAATGAAAAATACTTTCTAAAATATTTTACCAAAAACATTCGTTTTTAATTTGTAATATGTCAGTATTTTAACCCATTAACACTCATTCATTCATTTCTTATATTATTATATTATTTTCGTAATAATAACTACAATAATAAAAAATATTTAGTTTTAGATTATTATTAGTTTGTTTTGTTATTCTCGATCACTTGTACCATATAGTTTAATAATGAAGAATTGAAAATCATCAAAAAGTACGAAAAACTTGCAATAGTGTAAACGGACGTGTACGGTGGGCGTTAATGAGCAAAAAAATCACACCTGTTACTAAATGTTGATATTTTAAACCATATTGGACATACATAAAATAAATTATTTTTAATAATGCCGGTAATTCCCGGGAATATGAACATTTTCATTCCCGTTTTCCCGGGAAATGAAAAAAGTCCGGGAAACCCCCAAATCCTAGCCCAAACCCAAAACAAACAAGTAAAGAAAGACTAAAGTCGGGCGGGACCGACTATATAATACCCTACACCACTCCCTGCGTATGTACCCTCGCTTTGATTACTAATTATTAATTAATTAATAATGATTAATTAATTCGGTAAAAAATTTAAATCGGGAAGGATTTTTGCATCCTGTAAATGTATGTGTTTGACAAAAAATGTTAAATCGGAAAGGACATTTGTATGGGGGTATATTGAAACCAGGAACGAAATATAATATGTAAAATTTGGCCAAAATCGGTTAAACTTTCGGGGGCAACATTTGTATGAGGGCTATATCTAAATCTGAACCGATCTTAGCCACTTTCACCATCGGTTTTTTAGTTGGATTATAAGATGTTGTGCCAATTTTAAAGAAAAAACGGGTACAATATGTGGATTTTAGAGCGGAAAGAGTCAAATCGGGAACGACATTTGTATGGGGACTATATCTAAATCTGAACCGATTTTACCCAATTTTTGCATACGTGTTTCTAGTTGCATTATAAGATGTTCTGCCGAATTTAAAGAAAAATCGGGTACAATATGTCGTTTCTAGAGCGGAAAATGTCAAATCGGGATCGACATTTGTATGGGGGCTATATCTAAATCTGAACCGATCATACCCAATTTCGGCATAGGTGTTTCTAGTTTGATTATAAGATGCTGTACTAAATTTAAAGAAAATCGGGTACAATATGTGGTTTCTACAGCGGAAAAAGTGAAATAGGGAGCGACATTTGTATGGGGGCTATATCTAAATCTGAACCGATCTTACCCAATTTCGGCATAGGTGTTTCTAGTTTGATTATTAGATTCTGTACCAAATTTAAAGAAAATCGGGTACAATATGTGGTTTCTAGAGCGGAAAATGTCAAATCGGGACCGACATTTGTATGGGGGCTATATCTAAATCTGAACCGATCATACCCAATTTCGGCATAGGTGTTTCTAGTTTGATTATAAGATGTTGTACCAAATTTAAAGAAAATCGGGTACAATATGTGGTTTCTAGAGCGGAAAATGTCAAATCGGGACCGACATTTGTATGGGGGCTATATCTAAATCTGAACCGATTTCCTCCAAATTCAATACCGATGGTCCTTGGCCAGAAAAAATAACTTCTGCCAAGTTTCATGACAATCGGACAGCAATTGCGACCTGTAGAGTGCGAACAAGCTTAGATGGACAGCAGACGGACGGACGGACGGACAGACATACATCGTTAAATCGACTCAGCTGGTGATTCTAAGCCGATCTGTATACTTAAAAGTGGGTCTAGCTCGATTATTTCTTGGTGTTACAAACATTTGGCGCGAAACTAACTTATAATACCCTAGACCACGAAGTGGTGTAGGGTATAAAAATCGCTAGCGAAACCAAACAAGAGCGGATAGAATTGTAACATTTTCTATTTTCATGATTTTGAGTACTTTTATTAAAAAAATGTTTGAAATGTGGTACTAGAAAAATTATATTCCACAATAGCATGTTATACACACGATTTGAGTATTAAAGTATAGTATCCCCTTCAATAAATTTATATTCTATCGCCATTTTTTTAATGCCAAAAAAATAAGAAAGATTAGGATTTAAATTAATCATTTATGTTGAATAGAATTAAAACTATTATTTTTTTATTTTTATTATTTTTTTATTATTTTATTTTATTTTTTTTTATTATGAATTGCAATACAAAGTAAATTTATATTCTAATTTTTGGTCCAGGGAATGAGCCGAGGTGACTAAGACCATTGTAGCTAGTTGTTGCAGCGACAGACCAGCACGCTACCAACTCGATTACCGGGGCGCTCCACAAGCAAACCCATATATTTGAATATTTATTTGCTTCAGTCTTAGTTCAATTGGACACATTTTAAGTTAACTTTATATCATGTAAACATTTTTAGTTTTGAGAAAATTTTTTCTTGTTTTGAGAAAATATTTTCTTAGTTTCCTTAAATTGTGTAAAATGGCTAATAATTTGGCATTATTTGAACTACATTCGCAGAAATATATCTAGAACAAAAATAAAGTTCAAAGCATGTTCTAATTTCTAGGAAAAGCTTGACCTTGACATAAAGAAAATTGCATTTGCGTTCTGTATAATGTTAACTCATAAAATCATTTCCTTTGGGCATTTCAACCCACACATTACAGTCATAATACATGTTGTGTAAGTATAAATTCTATTGTTATCTTAAAATTTCCATCACCCGCACATATTCCTCCTATTGCTACAAATATTTTTCCTCTCCTGTTTTGCGTGAAATAGTATTATTTGAAATTTGTTAAAACATCTGCTATCTTTTGTGATTTTGTTTTTTTTTTCTCTCTTTTTTGTTCGTCACATGTTTAACATGGAAATAATGTTTTAAAATATTGTGAATGTGCTGCTGCTTTCAGTGCGAATACAAATTGTTTCTTTAGTAAGAACAAAGTTCAGACTTCCGTCTTCATCTTCTTCTTTTGTCTATTGTGTGGAAATGTGCTATTGTTTAAATAAAACAACTTAAAAATTAAATAAAAAAATTCTTTTGAAATCTCGAATATGATTCATACAATTTTCATGTCATTCACGATGACATTAAATATTTCAACTTGTATAAAATATAAAATTAAAAAACACACACACCAACACACACACATACAACATACATAATTACTTTAACTATAATTACAAAATTACACCACTTCACTCGAGGAGAGGTTGTCTGTTTGCCCGAACAAAGAATGAACTTAAGTTAAACGCAGGCAGGCATATGCAGACATGTACATTAGGTCGGAGCGACTCAATCATAAGGGATGGGATTGTTGTGTTTTGTCTGTAGCAAAATGAGTGTGCAAATTGTATTTATTACAAACAACTTATATTTGAGTGCAAAATCTCTTAAAATGTATGAGAAACAGTTCGACAAAGTAAAAAAATACGGTTTTTCAATTTTCAAAATCTGAAAAAAGTAAAAATCTGTAATACAGAAAATTACTTTTTTTCTTCACATTATGAACAAATACTTAAAAATGTGTTAAAAACAAAATAAAATAAAAATTTTAATTTTCTTTAAAATCGAAAAATACGAAAATTAGTCAACTTTGGGCCGATTTCGAAAATATATGCTATTGCCCGATCTTTAATGTTAATATCTCAAAATAATCCTTGGGTGCTTGTCTAATTTTGGTTTTTACAGAACTCAAAAATGTCTACTACAACAATACTCATTGAATTTTGGGCAATCGATTTTCATTCTGAACCATATTCGACAGAACGAAATGCTGAATGAAGTGAGTCTATATCGTGTATTCCCTGGGTTTATTTATTTTCCACATTCTATAGGCTGAAAACTAAATTCTCCGCAAAATATCATAATCCCCCCGGCCTAATGTCCATGCAGGTGTTTGCTTTCATTCATTCACGTGTGTATTGTTGTGATAAGTGTCAGAAAAGTTAACATGTATTCCTTTCAAAAAAAAGTGAAAAAAACGACATAAACGTTGAAACACATCAGGTTTCAACGAACGAAAGAACCAGACATCACCAGAGTCATAAGATCTGTAATTAATGCAACAATTGAAGCAAAAAAAAAAAAATATTACAAGTCATGTACGCTCGGTGTTTCTCGGTGTTGCCTGGTTTTGTTCGAGTTTTTTGGGCTTGTTAACACCTACACCTGAAGGTGGTCTCCAGTAGACACAGATGTCAGTCCAAAGTGTTAAATAACAATTATGCACACACACACACTCGCACACACACACGAAAATTGGGTTTTTTGTTTTCAAACTCCGCTGAGGGTTTAAAATCAAGATTACGACATTTTAAAACAATTAAAATTAATTATTGACCTCTGTTAGGTGTCCACAATGTGTTGGAAAGTTTCCAATTTGGAAATTCCGAAAAACAGGAAGGCGTGGAATAAATTCTTGTTATCTCAACAAGCTGAGTTGTCAATTTTCCCATTTTAAAGGATACCTGAAATGAGCCTAAAGAAACAGCCTTACGTATGAAATGTTAGGTTAGATTCGCTCTAAACAGAACCAATAGCAAGTAAATCAAAATTTGTTTCTACCATTTTCCCTTTTTAAAGTTTTATTTGATTTTTATTATCAAAAATGTAAATATTTAAATAAATAACATAAAACAATATCAAAAAATTCCAAGAAAAAATCTGTTTTTTATGATTTTCTTCTGAAGAACGTCAAAACAGTTGATAATATGTTAATACCGCTATGCAACAATAACTTTGTCGAAGGGCTATGTACGACATTTTCTAATGTATTTTGGCTTTCTAAAGTCATAAACGAAATTATTATTATACACTCCACGAGAGTATTATGTCTTTGTGCATTTGTTTGCAACACCCAAAAGGAAGAGAGATAGGCCCGATCGACTTAGAATCACTTTTTGAATCGATTTAGCAATGTCCGTCTGTCCGTCCATCTATTCTTGTAATCACGATACAGGTCGCAATTGTAGCCAGAAACGGGATTTTCTTCAAAATTGGCAAAATATCCTGTTTCCACTAGACACACCTGTGGTGAAAATGTATTAGATCGGTTCTGTTGGGTCAGATCATATTAGCCTATGATTAGGAAACATATATAAATTCTCTCCGTTTTCACTTTTTTACCGAATTGAATTGTATTCGGATAGAATGTGGAGTGTATCACATAGTCGGCCCGCCCGACTGTAGCCTTTCCTTACTTGTTTTTTTTTAATTTTTACTAAAATTCAAATTTCATCGAAGGTAATATTAATATTTGTACTTGTACTTTTGCGAAAAAAATGCACGTAGAAACTGTGAAGTGAACGGGAAGTCTTAAAAAAATAAATGCTATAAAAAATAGATTTTATTTTTTAATAGCTAACATTCTAACAAAGGCCTATATGTAAAACTTCTATTGATAAAAGTAAAAAATATTACCCCCCTAGTAGACGATAATGTTCAATAAATTAGGATTTTTAAATTCTTATTTAAATTGCGTGAAAAATCCTTTACCAATTAGATAACAGTATTTTGTACTAGATGGCATCGTAAAGAAGTGAAAAAGGCTTAGTTGAAGAAAATCTATAGTCAGTCTAAAGTCAAATCGAGAGCGAAATTTGTATTGGAACTATATCTAAAGCTGAACCGATCTGACTCACTTTCACAATAGATGTTTCTAGTTGAATTATAAGATACTGTGCCAAATTTGAAGTAAGTCGATTAAATATAGAGTGGAAAAAGTCAAATCGGAAGCGACATTTGTATGGGGGCTATATCTAAATCTGAGCCTATTATATAGCGTTCGCTGCTGACCCGCAAAACTTATTTGAGCCAATTTTTGTTGGGATCGGACAATAACTACGACCTGTACTTTGATTACAAGAATAGATGAACAGGCAGACATACGGACATTACTAAATTAACTCAGGAAGTAATTATAAACCGATCTGTATTATAAATGATACCCTTACCCTAGTTTCCTTTTGGGTGTTATAAACAAATGCACAAAAATATAATACCCTAGTGGATGATTTTTATACCCTACACCACTTCGTGGTCTAGGGTATTATAAGTTAGTTTCGCGCCAAATGTTTGTAACACCAAGAAATAATCGAGCTAGACCCACCTTTAAGTATACCGATCGGCTTAGAATCACCAGCTGAGTCGATTTAACGATGTCTGTCTGTCCGTCCGTCCGTCCGTCCGTCTGCTGTCCATCTAAGCTTGTTCGCACTCTACAGGTCGCAATTGTTGTCCGATTGTAATGAAATTTGGCAGAATTTATTTTTTCTGGACAAGGACCATCGGTATTGAATTTGGAGGAAATCGGTTCAGATTTAGATATAGCCCCCATACAAATGTCGCTCCCGATTTGTCATTTTCCGCTCTAGAAACCACATATTGTACCCGATTTTCTTTAAATTTGGTACAACATCTTATAATCCAACTATAAACACCTATGCAAAAATTGGGTAAGATCGGTTCAGATTTAGATATAGCCCCATACAAATGTCGCTCCCTATTTCACTTTTTCCGCTTTAGAAACCACATATTGTACCCGATTTTCTTTAAAATTGGCACAACAACTTATAATCCAACTAGAAACATCTATGCAAAAATTGGGTAAGATCGGTTCAGATTTAGATATAGCCCCCATACAAATGTCGCTCCCGATTTGACATTTTCCGCTCTAGAAACGACACATTGTACCCGATTTTCTTTAAATTTTGCAGAACATTTTATAATCGAACTAGAAACACGTATGCAGAAATTGGGTAAGATCGGTTCAGATTTAGATATAGCCCCCACACAAATGTCGCTCCCGATTTGACATTTTCCGCTCTAGAAACGACAAATTGTTCCCGATTTTCTTTAAATTTTGCAGAACATCTTATAATCCAACTAGAAACACGTAGGAAAAAATTGGGTAAGATCGGTTCAGATTTAGATATAGCCCCCATACAAATGTCGCTCCCGATTTGACATTTTCCGTTCTAGAAACGACATATTGTACCCGATTTTCTTTAAATTTTGCAGAACATTTTATAATCGAACTAGAAACACGTAGGCAGAAATTGGGTAAGATCGGTTCAGATTTAGATATAGCCCCCATACAAATATCGCTCCCGATTTGACATTTTCCGCTCTAGAAACGACAAATTGTTCCCGATTTTCTTTAAATTTTGCAGAACATCTTATAATCCAACTAGAAACACGTATGCAAAAATTGGGTAAGATCGGTTCAGATTTAGATATAGCCCAAATACAAATGTTGCTCCCAAATTTTTAACCGATTTTGGCCAAACTATACATATTATATTTCACCTATTTCGTTCCAGGTTTCAATATACCCCCATATAAATGTCCTTTCCGATTTAATATTTTTTTTCAAACACATACATTTACAGGATACAGAAATCCTTCCCGTTTTCACTTTTTCAGCGAACTGAATTGTATTCGGATAGAAAGTGGAGTGTGTCATAGAGTTGTTTTATTAACATTTTCTGTAAAATGTACACCAGGCCAGAAAATCACAAACAGAGTACACTGCATTATTATGTTTGATCTGAAGTTTATATTTGAATTAAACTTTTTTTGGTGATCAACAAATAAATGTACAGTAGAGCAGTTAGGCTCATAAAATATATTTTCCCCAAAAATGTATATGAAATTTATTCAAATTTAAATTTGTCTATTTTTTTAAATTTATCATAATTCTAATGATAAATTTTTGGTGAGTGTGCAAAGCCAAAAATTAAAAAAAAATCGCAAAACAATAGAACCCATCATTTCACCAATTCTAAACTCATAAAGTCGATTAAGAAACGAAAATTAAAAACCACTTTCCATTCTAAAATATAGTAGTCTCCTAGTACACAAAAAGTAAACTTTTATTTGCAGAATATATTTTTATCACTATTCAGTTAAAACTAAGTTATCTTTGTATATAAATTTAAATTGTGAATATTTCGAAAACAAGTTCGCTTGAATTAAAACTCTATTTGGTTTCCTGGCTATAATTCCACGGCTCGAGCACCATGTAATTAGTACGACATTTTGGCGGAAGTTACTATAACAATAACACCTAATCACCCTAAAATACACACAACACACGAATGCGTGTATTTATTACAAAAATGTGGCAACTAATCCACCTCAAAAGGATTATAAGAATCAGCATTACCATAAGCCCGTACACGAGAACTCACCCACCGCACGAACTATTGACCTGAAGGAACCACAAAATAAAATGTGTTCCCAAAGGTATCTGAAATGGTTACAAGATGTATGAAGAGGTAGAGAGAGTGTGTATGTGTGTGTGTGAACATGTCCTCGGAGGGATAATGCGTTTACGGATTATGCGATACTGGCGTTGTTGACATCGAGTCAATGACGAAACTTTAAGGGTTAAAATGATGATGAATTTGTTTTGGGTTGTCTGAGGATGTCGGTTGGGGTCCGTCGTTTGATGAAGTTAAAAGTGATTGATGGCTTTTGTATGCCGTACTTTTGTTTTGTTTCGTTTTTTTTTCGTTGAAGAGAATTTTAATTCTGAGTAATTGATTTTATTAGAAAATGTGTGTGTGTGTGTGTTTGGTTTGGCGCATTGATGGTTGATGCCGGCTCGTCTGAAATACCACCCCCCTCCTCGCCAATGTGTAGTGGTTGCCAGAAGAGTGGTTTGGTTGCCTAATAAAATAAAATTGTTGCACGCATGTCAACCAAAATAAACAAATTTCAATTATTTATTGTTTTTTGCTTCGCTCTTTTGGGCTTTGTTTTGCTTTCAGAATTGTTTTTTTGTTTCGTTTTTGGCAATGCGTCGACAGCAACTTTGTGACGATCCCGTATCGTCGCTGACAATTCGTTAATCTATGACAAATTGTTACGGCATATAAATTGTCACAAAATACGTACATATGTATGTATGTATGTACGTACATAGAGACGAGTATGCGCTAGTTCGTTATTGATTGTGTTGGCTGTCGGGAACGGGTAAGCTTCGGCAAATGCACAGGATTTTGAGAAGTTAAGAATGATATTCCCAAGGTCTGAAAACAACATACAAAATTATAAAAATAAAATATAAAATCGTTATTTTTAGATCCTCATACTTCAGCACACGACGGGCACATCCACATTACGAGTATCATGTGCGACACGTCGCACAGTGGGATTTTTTGTGCAATAAGTATTTTTTTCGACACATAAAATATAAAAATGTAATGATGCAGTTTTGTAGAATATTGATTCATTACTAAAAATGGAGCGATTCACGCTTCAACAACGCATTCAAATTATTAAAATTCACCACAAAAATGGTCTTGCAGTCACAGTTCGCAAAACTAAAGCGTTTTTGGGTCGTCGTGACCGCAATACAGAGCAAAATTGTTGCATCTGGGGCTCGGAAAACCCAAGAGTTATAGTTTAGAAGCCTCTCCATCCTCATCGTGTGACTGTTTGGTACGGATTGGTCCGGCGAGGTAATTGGACCTTACTTTTTCGAAAATGAGGTTGGATCAACAGTTATGGTGAATGGATTGCGCTATTGAGAGATGATTAATGATTTTTTTATGATCGGAATTGGATGGTATTGATCTGGACAACGTTTACTTTCAACAAGACGGCGCTACGTGCCACACAAGCAACGAACCATTGCTCGTTGACGGGAAAAGTTTCCGCACCGTTTTATCTCTCGAAGAGGTGATCACAATTTGCCACCGAGATCTTGTGATTTTGCACCTTGCGACTTCTTCCTTTGGGGCCACGTGAATGATAAGGTCTACGCTAACAGCCCAGTGTCGATTCAAGACCTCAAAGATAGAATTCGTGAGGCTATCGAGGACATAGGGCAGCCACTTTGAGATTTAGTTACGGAAAATTTCATGAAAAGGATATGGTCCTGTAAGCGTGGTCGTGGTGGCCATTTGGCTGATGTTGTTTTTCATTATTAACGTCATACCTTCCTCTTTATTATGAAATAAACATCCGATCATTTATCTCAAAAAATGACATTTTTCTTTGAATACCAAAATAACACCTCTTGTTGGAAAATCCTGTATTATTAAGATATTAAGGAGATATCGGTTAGGGAAAAATAATTGGATGTGCATAGATCGCATCTTTCTGAAAGCATTTTGACCTGTAGATGAAGTTGCGCAGCGAAGAACATACTTCCTAAGAAGGATAGCCTGGGTTCTTGTAGTCCAACGCAAGTGCATGCAAGTATTCCGCTGGTTCCTCTTCATCGTCATCTGAGTAGCTCCTGCAGTAGTCTTCGCGTGAGATACCGATGCGTCCAGTCATCTTGCCAATCGCACAGTAAGTACTGCTGTAAGCGTGCTCAGAGATCTTTTGTCGAAATTAGTTAGTTCCCTTGTCCTTTTCTGGCTAATGTTTTGGCAATAACACCCTTGTTATTCTGCTGCTGTGTATAGACTCCCACCTAGACCTTGTTCCGTTGTCCACCATGACATCAACATAGTTAAGTGGTTCGACAAATGGGATGCATACGTTGCGGGTTTCTGGTGTGCTAACTTCATCAGAGCCTTTTGTGGCACATTCGTCCGCTCTTTCGTTGCCAATTATATTGTTATGACCTGTTACCCAGGTTAGCGGGATGTCATGAGTTTGGATTTGCATGCGTGAGTTTATACAATACCTAACACGTCGTGATTTGATGACTGTAGGGCTTTGAGTGCCGCCATACTATCTACATCAATATTGAGTTTTACGGGGTGAGACTCCTCTCAAAAACCATTTTTGCTGCTTATGGCATGGACTTGGAACCGTCTGTGAAGATTGAGATTTCGAACTCTGTGATCACTGAGTTTGATGGCCAATCTTCTCTACTGGGTATTTATACTACCGAACTACATCTAAATTAACTTAACTTATACAACAATTAACGAATCTAGATGTCATGTGAGCGAATATGGGAGGGGTCATGCCAAATTTCCGCCTATCTTTGCACTACTACGCGCATTTTCGCTGCATCTACTCACACACAATTTCAGAACTCTTGTTGTCATAGAACTGATATTCTGACTGAACTGATTCAATTTGTTGGCACAAACATGCACGTTTATGCTAAATGCACTCACACAAAATGCCGGCACTCCAGGTGTCACATAACTGAATATGTTCGATAACACCGTGCGACAATTTTTAAAAAAGTCGTTACACTTGATGATATACGTATGGAACTATAGCCAAAATAGAGTTACTTTGCGTTTTCAGTTCTTAACTTCATCATCTGCTGCCCCTTCACTGGACTACGAAGTTCCAAAGAATACAAAGTCAACTTTTAGCTGCAACAATAAAGGTCTCACTTTGCCTTTTTGCTAATTTTGGGTTCTGCTGAAGACTTGAGCACAACCTTTGGTCTTAAACCAAAATAAATGACAACACATACAGCTTAGCAGACCAACAATGCATACAAACAACAAGAATACACATTTTCAAAAAATTATTTTATATACTTTTACCCGCCCTATGATAACGGTATTTATGTTAAATTAAAGAAGATTATATCAATTAAAAATACTTCAAATATCGTGCTTATATCTGTATTAGTTCAGTATTAGCATATATCTGTGGTCACAACCCTTAACAGCCTAACTCGAGTTAGGACACAATTGAGTTATTAGCACCATCGTATTCAGCGTATCTACATTTATTTGCGCTAAATTTTTCATGTTTGTATCTCTTCTAGGAAGGCAATTAATCCTAAAAAACCTAATAGCTTAAGTAATTTTTCTAAATTACTGTTTTGGAATAACTGCCTAAGTCAATTTAGGATTACAAGAAAGAAATTCGTTTCCTTGGAATCTGTAGCAAAGTTTTCCAAAAAGCACCTTCTCCTGATTTTCAGTGAAGATTCAAAAATTTAAACTCCTGTACTGAAAATATTGAAAAACAGACTTAGGCTGTTATGGGTTGTGACCACAGATATATCAAGTTTGCCCCTTACTGAACTAAAAGTAATTTTAGCACATATTCTCTTCTTTGATTTGGCATTTATACCGGTGTCATAGGGTGTGAATAAGTATTAAAAGTAGTTTTTGAAGTATACAATTACTAAACTAAAAACGCCAATTAACTCTATTTCACCTATAGTTTTAGATGTATATCATCTGGTCTGATGTTATATGGATTGTCGGAAAGTGTAATAGATTTTAATTTTAATTTTTGAAATCTTCTTGAGCAAATTTGATCTTCTTGGATACATTTCATTTTATTTGCGTATTTTTCATAAATGGTATTTTATGTATGAAAAACCCTTTTATGAAATCGCTTCATAAATATTACGAGGGAAATATTTGCAGTGTAGGAATGGTTTTTGGACTCGAACACAAAATTTGTATTTCTCATTGCATGTTGCAATTGGTGACACATTCTTGGAGTGTTAACTGTACCGAGACATCTAAAACCCAATCAATACATGATGTTTTGCCATTAAATGAATACAAAGTGAAAAACTACATGCGAAAATTTCCACTCATCACCACTAATTGGATGGATATTATCCCGTCGATGTTTATAAGGGTAACAATTCGTACTCGAACTCTCAGCACATCATTCAACCCAAAACCAATTGTACAACACAAAACTCCAACATACACACAAACGCACACACGCAAACAAGCAGCCATCATTTACAATCAGTGAATGAATGGAACATGTCATGCCGTCTCTTCTTGTCCGTCCGTCCGACCATCCGTTCGTTCACCCTCCCACCAAAAAGTGATACCCTCTAACATTGTTTGTAATTTTACCAATATTTGCGTTATAATGAAAACGAATATGTAATTTATATTCACACGCGTATTTAATCGAAATAATGCAATGATCCATATACAATTGTCTAGACGTTGGGTCGTATCGAATACCAAAAAAATGTGTTGGCGGCTAAATCCATGGACAAAAAGAATTAGAATTTAAATTTACTTTGTATTGTATTGATGAATGGCTATGTTAACAAACAAAATTGTCGTATGTGAGAGGACACCAATGCATACGATACGGCCTAGTGTTTATATGTATTTGTGTAAAGTATCAATTGTACAAACGTATATCCTTTTTACGTCTAAACATATATATGTATGTATGCTTGAATGTACATTTATTTGTTACACTTTTTGTTTTGACAAATATTCGATCATGTGCATTTTTTATTAGTTTTACACGCGCTGGTTAACCCGGATGGGGGTGTTTTTTATGCTTTGGTTATGCATATGCGGGATGAGTTGGCATGGGATGTTGCTGGGCGAATTTCTTCTATCCCACTCTTAGTTCCAGTTTCCATTAATTTCGATATGTTAACTTTTGCATTGAAAAAAAAAGGTTTCGCATTATGAATTTTTCATAGATTCTGAGAAAAGTATTTTACGAGCCTGTATGTACGAGGGTGGCAAGGAAAATTTTCAAACATACTTCCCATAGTTCGGCCGAAATACATTGTCAATATGTAATATTTTAGTTTACATGGGGGAAAAGTTTGTAAAACTCATCGAATAAAAAAATAATTATACAAGTATAAAATATATATATCCAAAATTGTTTAATATATTTAGTGCTGTATATTAAAAAATTTTATAAAAATTCCAATTATTTGGAATAATTTTGTAGTCCCGGACATAGAATATTTTCTTTATTGTTGAATAATATTACACTAAGGAACGTTGTGTATGGGCTGGGATTAGGGTTTGGGTTCCGGGAATTTCCGAATCGGGAACCGGGAATTCCCGGGAAAAAATTTTAAATTTCCCGGGAATAAGGGAAATATTAAAAAAAATAATTTATTTATTATGTTAATCAATAAATTAAAGTTACTATATAAATTGGAATTTTTAGATGTATTTCAAATTCATATATGTATTTAAAATACTGACAACAATGAGTATTTATTGAGTATTTGTTTATATTATATTACTACAAACAAAACTTTATAAATTCGCTAAATAGTCATTTTAGGCGAAACCCAGCTAGGGGAATAAAAACTTTGTTGAGGCTAATTGCAGGATCTTTATTGCGAAATAAAAATATCATGCCGACAATACTATGGCTTACATAATGTAAATTTTCTTGTTTGGCTAGAAGAATCGAGGTGAATATCTTCTTCAAGAACAATTTACTTTACATATGTAGCCAGAAAGAAATGATCTTAAAATAGGAATACAATAACAATTGTTCGCCTGGAAACTTTCAAGAGAAATCTAATAGGAATATAAATATATGCTACGGTGTATTTAAATTTAAACGGTCCTTTGTACGAATTAATGACTGGACTATTTCAATATTTTTTATGAATTTATTAAATTAATATTAATTGAACCGGGATATTGTCCTGGCTCAAGACCATTTTGCTTCTATATTTAATAGAATGCAAATTTATTTACAAACGGCATGGTGACATTTATTACTTGGCTGCAGACTACCACGATCATGATTTCGACCATGTCAAAAGTCTTTTCAAGTGGCTTCGCAGCGACTTTTCAACATCAGACCCGGCCTCTATAAGGAGATGATTCTCACAAACGAACGAGAATCACAACTCACTTGCCGAATTTGTGTTTAAAAAATCGCACCAAGTAATAAAGCACACATGCCATCTTGCAAGCATCTCATTGAGTTGCATATGTAATCTCCTTCTAGAGGCCGGGTTTGATGTTGAAAAGTCGCTGCGAAGCCACTTGAAAAGACTTTTGACATGGTCGAAATCATGATCGTGGTAGTCTGCAGCCAAGTAATAAATGTCACCATGCCATTTGTAAATAAATTTGCATTCTATTAAATATAGAAGCAAAATGGTCTTGAGCCAGGACAATATCCCGGTTCAAATCAAATATTGATTACAGACCAAAAAAATGCAAACGAAAAAACTAAAACAAATGAGCGTTGGCACGGCAGAAGTATTGCTGGGTAACTATACCTGCATGTACACATACTTACATATGCAACTCAATGAGATGCTTGTAAGATGGCATGTGTGCTTTATTACTTGGTGCGATTTTTTAAACGCAAATTCGGCAAGTGAGTTGTGATTCTCGTTCGTTTGTGAGAATCATATCCTTATAAAGGCCGGGTTTGATGTTGAAAAGCCGCTGCGAAGCCACTTGAAAAGACTTTCGACATGGTCGAAATCATGATCGTGGTAGTCTGCAGCCAAGTAATAAATGTCACCATGCCATTTGTAAATAAATTTGCATTCTATTAAATATAGAAGCAAAATGGTCTTGAGCCAGGACAATATCCCGGTTCAAATCAAATATTGATTACAGACCAAAAAAAATGCAAACGAAAAAATTAAAATAAAAAAAAATAATATTAATTTTTATGTTTCTATTGTTTTTACAGCTTAGAATATTCCCCCTGTTTCTATAAAATATTTTTGTCTCCAGACGAATGAATATTCTTAATAAAATGCGTCATAACATTCTCGGTAAATTAGTTATTTGTTTCCTTAATCGTTTTCAATTGTGAATCTAGTGTAGGTGTCAGTCACTTCTACCTGCGATATAAATGTCCAATTCTGACGATTAGTCCACAACTTTTCAAGTTTATAATGTAATTTATAATCGGAATATGTAAGTTCACGATGAGAAATGTAAATTCATAATAGGAGCATGATAATTCATAATCAGCACTGTAAATTCGTAATGTGAAATGTAAATTCATATTGAGAAATATAAATTCATAATAAGAACATACAAATTGATAATGAGATATATAAATACAAAATGAGAAAATCCAAATTGATAATGAGATATATAAATACAAAATGAGAAAATCCAAATTGATAATGAGAAAATATAAATTCTTATTCAGGAATATATATTCATAAAATATAAATTCATAATCAGGAACTCTAAAATTTATAATCGAAGCTATGTATGTACGTTTGTCTATGGATATTTTCGTAGAAACACATATTTTATCAATGTTCTCATTATAAATTTACATTTTCTCAATATGTTTATATATTTTCTCATTATGAATTCATATTTTCTGAATATGAAAACGTATTTTCTGATTATGAATTTGGATTTTCTGATTACAAACTTGTATATTTCATTATGAATTGATATGTTCCTATTATGAATTAATTGTTCTCAATGAATTATGATTTATATATCTCATTATGAATTAACATGTTCCTATTATAAATTTACATGATCCATTATGAATTTACATGTCCCTAATATGAATTTAAATTTCTCAATGTAAATTTGTATGTTCCGAATATAATCTTGAAAAGGTGTATAGTAAAATATTTGTAAAATGAAAAATAATTTGTAAAATATTTTGACAATAACATTCGTTTTTAATGTGTAATATGACAGTATTGAAAAAAAAAACACTCCAGTTATTAAATGTTGATATTTTAAACCATATTGAACATACCTATAAATAAATTACTTATTCCCGGGATTCCCGGGAAACGAAAAAAGTCCGGGAAACCCCAAACCCTAGCTGGGATGCTAGCTTTTAATTTTTTATGATTATTACTAAACAAATGTTTGCACACTGAACCATAAGCAGAAGTAGTGTAGTACGACAGTGGCTATAGATCAAATATCAACGACCGGCAAAATTAATAAAAAATATTAGTATTACATGCAAATAAAGGTTATTCTTAAAATTATTAACTAAAAACATTATAGTTAATCGATATATATAATAGGCTGTGTCGCCGCCCATACAAATGGAAAAACAATTTCCAGTCACCCCACGAAAATACAGTTTGGATTGTTTAATGATGATCTGCAAAATATTTCGTCACTGGGTCAAGCCATCTGTGAGCTAAGCGCTCCTGAAAACACCTCCAAAAATCATGTTTTTCCCGCGTAATGTTATTTACGTTGCATTTTTGTCCAACTTTTTTTTTGAATTAATAGACCCTCAGAAGCATTTTAAATATAAATTTTGATACTTATCTTAGAATAACTTATTGGTCGATTTATAGTAATTTTTTCGTTTTTGCATAGTGACAACTGAAAAATTCTTCGCATTTGGTGTCAGTATATATATCATATAAATAGCTGTAGTCAATACCTTTCGACTGATGCCTATATCATGAAAATCGGAAAGAAATTGCCGTCGCCGTGCTCATTTTTGTAAAAAGAGTTTGAACATTTTGGCTCTGAATAGCCATCTCCTGTATTAAATTATTTCATAAATATGTTCACAATATATAATATTTATCGTCCGATATTCATCGTTTAGGCATCATTCGACAGGTACTGATTTCTTCTATTTATTTTTCATCACACCTATTACAAAATGTTACCAAGAAATAAGAGTTTATAGCTGTCACTTTGAAAACCCAAAAAATCAATCTAAACGTCCAACAATACAACCAATGAGTTATTCTAGGACAAGAATAACAATTTTTATTTAAAGTGCTTCCAAGGGTCTATTAATTCAGAAAAAAAGTTTCGACAAAAATTCAATATAAAACAAGTAAGAAGGCGTTAAGTTCGGCCGGGCCGAATCTTATATAACCTCCACCACGGAGTGCATTCCACAGTATTACCAGCAGATTAAAAAATGTCGACTTTACATAGGAGCACAGAACCATATTACGAAAATTGTGATATTTTTATGCACATTACTATATTTGTTTACTATTTCAAACTGTTTAGAATCGACTACTATATATAAATCAAATGTTGAAATTGTGAAAGTGAACATGCCTAAATATTGGGCGACTGTCAGTCGCCATTAGAAAGAAGCATTTTCAGATACAGACAAAGTGATAAGAAAAGTATAAATTTTAAAGATATCCCCATTCTCCGCCCAAATGTACAAATTTCGAAAAAAAACCTTTTTCCCTTCATAGTCAGAATATACACACCGAATTCCATGATTCTATCAGCGGCCATTTTGTTGGTACCATTTTTATCCCCTTTTTTCAATTTTGCCCCTCAAGAGTACGACATCTAAAAGTACGAATTTTGGAAAAAACGTTTTATTTTTCGTGTCTACGCAGTCAGAGGAATGTATACTCCGAATTTCATGATTCCAGCTGCTGTCATTTAGTAGGTACTATTTTTATCCCCTTTCTGCCATTTGAACCCCAAAAAGTACGAATTTTGGAAAGATCTTTTATTTTACGTGTCTACGCAATCAGAGGAATGTATATAGCGAATTTCATTATTCTAGGTGCAGCCGTTAGGTTGGTACTATTTTTATCCCTCTATCCCCATTTAACCATTTAAAAGTACGAATTTAGAAAAAATACTTTTATATCATGTATCTACTCTATTAGAGGAATGTACACGCCAAATTTCGTGTTTCTATCTATTGTCGTTTGATAGGTACCATTTTTATCCCTTTTTGTCCCATTTCGCCCCCTACAAATAAAAATCACTCTATGGTGCCCGTTTATGCTATAAAGGGAATGAATGCAAATATCAAGTAAATACAAGGTAATATGTAATTTATTTCCTTGACCCATCCTAATATATAAGAGTTGAGTGATTGATTGATCAGTCAGTCGATCACTCCCCAGACCAAACGGCTAGAGCTAAAATCATGAAATTTGGTGTGTACATCTTACAGTGTAGACGATTTTTGGAAATTCGTACTTTTAAGGGGTAAAATGGGGTAAAAAGGGATAAAAATGGTACCATCGCAATAACCAAACGGCTGTGTCTAGAATCTTGAAATTTGGTACGGGCATCCCTCTTGGCTGTTGAAAATTCGTACATTTGAGAGGTTAAATGGGGCCAAAAATGGTACAAACAACACGAGAGAAGCTGGAATCATGAAATTTGGTGTGTACATTTCTCTTACAGTTTAGAGGTGTGATAAGACGGGATTTTTCTTTTAAGGGGTAAAATGGGGTTGAAAGGTATAAAAATGGTAGCACCGCAATGACTAAACTGTTGGGTCTAGAATCTTGAAATTTGGTACGCAAATTCCTCTTATAGATTCAACGCGCCCAATAAAATATTTATTATAATTCGTACTTTTTGGGGGTGAAATTGTGTTCAAAGGGATGAAAATGATACCAAGCAAACGGATGGAGCTGGAATCATAAAATTTGGTGTATAGAAAATGTTTAGAATCGCAAAATGAACGAATTTTTGCAAATTAGTACTTTTAAAGAGCAAACGGGAAAAGGGGGATAAAAAAGGTACCAAAAACACAGCTGACGCTGTAATTATGAAATTCGGTGTGTATATTCGCCTTTCAGTGTAGATGAGTGATAACAAGAAAATTTCCGAAATTTGTACTTTTTTAAAATTGTACTACCGACTTGAACAAACGACTGGGTCTAGAATCTTGAAATTACGCACATTACTCTTATAGCTCGAATGCGCCCAAGAAAATATTTTTTCAAAATACGTAATTTTTGGAGACAAAAAACAGGTAAAAAGGGATAAAAATAGTACCAAACAGACGGAGCTGGAATCATCAAATTCGGCTGGTCTATACCTCAAAATGCTTACAAACGCAAAATGAAGGAATTTTTCGAAATTCATACTTTTAAAGGGTAAATGGGAAAAGGGGGATTAAAAAGAAACCAAGAACACGGCTGACGCTATAATACTGAAATTCGGTGTGTATATTAGTCTTACAGCGTAACAAGGAATTTCCTTAAATTTTTACTTCTAAGGGATTAAATGGGTTAAAATTAGTACCAAACGGCTTATAGCACGAATACGCCTAAGAAAATATGTTCGCAAAATTATTTTTTGGGGTTGAACTTGGGCAAAAAGAAATAAAAATGATACCAATCAAACAGACGGAGCTGGCATCATGACATTCATTCTTCACTCATTATTCTTTCGAAATTCGTACTTTTTAAGGGTAAACGAGAAAAAGGGGTTAAAAACGTAAAGGTAATCATGGTAATCGATGTGTATATTCGTCTTACATCGTAAACCCGAGATAAGAAGGAAGATATTTTTTCGAAATTTGTACTTTTAAGGGATTAAAATGGATACAAATTTTACCACCGCCCTTTTGCAAAATTCGGTGTTTCACTGACATCTAAAGGATTTTTCAAAATTTATACTTTTAAGTATAAATTGGAACAAAAAGCGATTAAAATGTATCGAATAACGTATAGGCATAATTACTCTGACGTGCAATACAAATATATTGTATCAAAATATGTACTTTATAGGTGGAGGTGGAACAAAAATGATAACAATTTAGGGATTTAGGACATACTTAGGGTCTTAAATCACTCTGACTTACACATTTTTCTATCCTATCATTCTGCGTTTATATATCTACTCCTTAGAGTGAGGGTATAATTATCCCAAAAAGAAAGGGCAAAATTGTTACAATTTGTGTGCCTACTTAAATTAATCTATTGACTGCGTACAATTTGATGGCAAACAAATTATTTTTGCTACATACACGAGAGTATTATGCCTTTGTGCATTTGTTTGTAACACCCCAAAGGAAGGGAGATAGGCCCATTGTTAATTATACCGATCGACTTAGAATCACTTTTTGAATCGATTTAGCAATGTCCGTCTGTCTGCCCATCTATTCTTGTAATCAGGATACAGGTCGCAATTGTAGCCAGAACCAAACGAAACTTTGCGCAGCGAATTTTTTCGGGACAAGGACGAATGCTATTTAATTTGAAGAAAATCGGTTCAGATTTAGATATAGCCCTCATACGAATTTCACTAAAGATTTGACTCTTTTCACTCTAGATATCACACATATTTTAACAGACTTTCTTCAAAATTGGCAAAACTTCTTATAGCTCAACTAGAAACACCTGTGGTGAAAATGTGTTAGATCGGTGCAGATTTATATATTGCTCCCATACAAATTTCCAATTCTCCCAATTTGACTTTTTCCGCTCTAGAAACAACTTATCGTATCACGTTGTCTTCAGATTTGCCAAAACATCTTATACTAAAACTAGGAACACCTATAGTGGAAATAGGTCGGATCGGTTCAAATTTCGATCCCGATTTGACTTTCTCAGCTCTAGAAACCACATATTTTAACAGATCTTCTTCAAATTTTGCAAAATATCTTATATTTCAACTAAAAAAAGTAAGGAAAGGCTATAGTCGGACGGAGCCGACTATATGATACACTCCACTTTCTATTCTATTATAATTCAATTCTGTAAAACACTGAAATCGGGAAGGATTTTTGTATCCTCTAAACGTTTGTGTTTGACAAAAAATGTTAAATCGAAAAGGATATATATTGAAACATAGAACGATGTGACCCGCTTTCACCATGTATGTTTATTGGTGAAATGTAATATGTAAAGTTTGGCCAAAATCGGTTAAAGATTCGGGAGCGACATTTGAATGGGGGCTGTATCTAAATCTGAACCGATCTTACCCATTTTCGCCATAATTGTTTCTAGCTGGATTATAAGATGCTGTGCAAAATTTAAAGATAATCGGGTACAATATGCGGTTGCTAAAGCGGAAAACGTCAAATCGGGAGCGACATTTGTTTGGGGCTATATCTTAATCTGAACCGATCTTACCCACTTTCACCACAGGTTTTTCTAGTTAGATTATAAGGTGGTAAGCCAAATTTGAAGAAAATCGGGTACTGTGCTTTATAGAGCGGAAAAAGTCAAATCGGGAGCGACATTTGTATGGGGGCTATACATAAATCTGAACCGATGGGACCGATTTTCACCACAGATGTTTCCAGTTCAATTATAGGGGGAGACATTTGTATGGGGGCTATATATAAATCTTAACCGATGTAATCGATTTTCACCATAGCTGTTTCCAGTTCAATTATAGCGTACTGTGCCAAATTTGAAGCAAATCGAGTAAAATATTTGGATTCTGGAGCGGAAAAAGTCAATTCGGAAGCGACATTTGTATGGGGGCTATATCAAAATCTGAATCGATTTAGCAATGCCCGTCTGTCTGTCCATCTATTGTTGTAATCAAATTACAGGTCGCAATTATAGTCCTATCCTAACACAAGTCAGTTTTGTGGATCAAGGACGAACGCTATTTAATTGATGCAAAAAGTGATTCTAAGCCGATCGGTATAATTAACAATGTCTATCTCGCTTCCTTTTGGTTGTTACAAACAAATGTACAAAGACATAATACTCTCGTGGAGTGTATAAACACCCATGGTGAAAATGGGTCAGATCGGTTCAGATTTACATATAGCTCCCATACATATATTTTTGAGGGAACAAATCATATTGATTGTTTTTAACAGTTTATAAAATAATACCCACATTCCCGATATGGGGAAAATTTGTTCCAAATTTTAGGTCCCGTTTTGAGTGAGCAAAAATTTATTTTGAAACTTCAATAACTCAGCCAATTAATAACTCCTAACTAACCACTTTTTAAATCCAATTTCCAGGGGTACAGTGTGGAAGGTGATTCATGCTAGGTATCAAATATTAGGCAGAGGGGTGATATTTCATAAATTCATATTTTTCATATTTTCAAAATATAACGTTTGCTAAAGTCCGTGAAAGTTTGTGGTGTCTAGAGCGAAAATGTTAGGAATGGCGTTAAGAATCATTCATACGAAGCTCATATGTTCTAGAAAGTTGTTGATTCGTTTCGTTACTCGTTTTTTCCTTCTGCTACATATAATGTGAGTTATACTACACAATTATTAAATCTGTAAAGAAGCTGATTTAATACATTAATTAATTCAATTGATTTTGCAATTCATTTAATTAATATTTCAATTAAATTAAGTGAACAACTTCAATTATACATTATAACAATACGCAGAATATTCTTGACAACTGTTCTCGTGGAGATGTTCCACTTGTCTTTGTTCTCCATAGGGTGTTAAATAATGAATGCATGTATTAACTAAAATTTGAATAGTTGTATTAATTCAAAAATAATATGGATTGGGTTGTTTTTCGATACACCAACTCCCCTCACCCCTGCCCAACCAATCCACAGGCACGTATGCGAACGTGTGTGTTGATTATTTTTAATGACTCATGAGAATTTTTGATTATTGTTCCTTTCTACATAATTGATGATGTCAACCGATGCCAGCCTGCCAGCCAGTGTGTCATTCACTGTTGTTGAAGTTGCGAGTTGCTCGTATTGTCTGCGACCTAAAAGATGAAAAGGCATCGTCTAATGGATTCCTTCTGGTTGTTCCTCCTCCTCTTCTTCTTCATCTTCTGCGCTATGCGACTTATGAATATATTCATTCATTCTCAAGGCTGTTGAGTGTGTGTGTGTGTGTGCGCGTTCCTTTTCTTCTTCTTCGTCGTTGTCGTCGTTTTCATTACCATAAGGCATTTTCATGTTAAATGTGCAAATTTTTTAATGGAAACTTACCTTGTATTTTTTATTACTTATTCTGCACGAAATGGCGTCTTCGTTTTCATCTTCTTCTTCTTCTTTGTGTGCCAAATGTTCTGTAAATTTATCGAAAAAAAAAGATGAATTTCTTATTAGATTGTGTGGAATCATATCAATAATGTACATAAGTACATTTGCAAACACCACACCAACAAACATTCATATGTATGAATGTATGTTTTTATAAAATATATATTTTTGTTCGATATAATTTATAATGATATTCTGGTTTTCCTTAGAATATGTTTTATTGAAATTGAATAGATTAATTTGAAATATTTTTCTTGGAATTCATTGAAATGTTTTTATGTATAATATGTGTGTATGTTGCAAGAAAAAAATTGTCACAAAGTCTCTGATAGCTGGTGAAATATATTTTAAGAAGTGTGTAGTGGTACAATAGTCTTTCAAAGTAGGGGTTGCCTCTTATGGAATTCCCTATGTACCTACAATAACGATTTTTTCGTAGCGATCCACAAATAATTCTATGAGTCCAAAAATAATATGGTTCTGGACAATGAACTCGTTAGAATTTTTTAATTCAGCAATTTTCAATTTGTTTTCCCTAGCTTTACAGTTGACTGAATAATAATGAATTAAGGAAATTACAATGCCTATAAATAAAACTTTAAGATTTGTTTCCAAAGAAACGTTTAAAATATTTGTAAAAAAGATTCTGAGTCATGTGAAAATTTTGCTTTTGCCGGTTTGATATGAATTGATTTATATCTGGCCTGATCCATTATTCAAAAATAATGTAATGTATGTTTGAAAGTTGTCACAGTAGATGGCAGATTGAGTTCCCCAATTTTAAAAGTTCTGACATTAATGATTGCTAGAACAGTAATTATTTCTATAGCGTTATATTCACCGGTAATTCCAGGGAAAAGTTTAAAATTATTCCAGCTTTCCCTGGAATTCCAAAAGAACGAGGAAAAAAAACCTATTTCAAAGAGAAAGACTGATAAAAAACACGGATATTTTTTATGACGTCGGCCTTTCGGTACTTTCGAAAATTCGCGATTTAAAGCAGTTGCTGGAATTTTCGTTGTTTTTCTTCACGATTTTCATTTTCCGATTTCTTTAGTTTTTTCTTAAAACGATAAAAAATTTATGTTTTTGTATAATTGATTCATTTTTAACGTATATACAATTAATATAATTAATATCGAGGGCTTATATTCATAAGTGGCTATGAACTATTTTCTCGAAAATGTGTTTTTGATGCCAAACTATTCTCAGATTTGGAAGTCATCTGTCATATAAATTTGGAGAAGACATTTGTTTTCTAAAGCCATTTTTTTAATTTTTTTTGAATTGGCTATCTACTCACACGTTAATTTGTGACTGCAAAAGTGGCTATGAACATTAAAAATAATATAATTAATATAGTTCGAAAATGGAGCAGCATATAACCGAACGTTGTAATTCGCTACAACGATTTTGTTTAAAGCATTTTTCTAAATTTAGGACATATCGCATTAACAAATTCCACCATTTCGCGGTTAATAGCATTTTGGTTCCCAAGTTATCAGGCTAAAATAGGATAAACAATGGCTGTAAAGTCAAAAATTGTTAAAAGTATCTTTAGAAAAAACCCGCGTAACTTTTTATCATATGGAGAATACCAAAATATTTTTATGGCATATGATTGCTGACTGCATTCGGAATATTTGTGTCATTGTTCAGAATCCTGAACAGAGAAAGTTGAAGTTGAAATATAATATATATAAAAATGGTACCAACCAAACGGCTGCACCTTAAATATTGAAATTCAGTGTATACATTCCTCTGATTTTTCGAAATTCGCACTTTTTGGGGTTAAAATGGAAAAAGGAGAAAAAATAGTACCAACCAAATGACCACAGCTAGAGTCATGAAATTCGGAGTATACATTCCTCTGACTGCATAGACATGCAAAATAAAAAGATTTTATAAAATCGTACTCTTTTATTTTTACGGCAAATGTTGGTTGAATCATGAAGTTAGGTTTTTTCGCACTATGGACGTGAGATAATGGATTTTCAAAATTTGTATTTTTGTAATTACCTACCTACCAATATTTATGGTATTTAAGTTTTTTGAAAATATAAATATAAGAATATTTACTTTTTTGAATTGACTTTAAGTATTATTTCGATATGTAAACGTATTGGTAACCTTGTCTTATAAAAAAATAATTGAAATAATAAAAATATTATATTTATTAATAAACTCATTTTTTCAATATTTGTATTTGTTTTGGTTATTACAGGATTACTGCATTTCTACGAATATCGACAGCCTCTGTGGAATGCAATCTATGGTGGAGGGTATATAAAGTTCGGCCCGGTCGAACTTAACGCCGTTTTTACTTGTTTTTCATGTGATTGCCGTTGGGGTAAGATTTTGAGATTTGGATGAGAGTTTGCACTTGCCTTATACATATGTGGGCGTATACTTACTATTATTATATTATATTTTTATTAAGTATACGTAATGCAAACAAAGTTATATTACGCTGTGTGTAATTTTTGAAGTCATGGAAATATAACCATATACGGACTCCACGTGATAAAAGACCAGTGTCTTTTTTATTTATTATATTTGTAATAGCTAGCAGGGTATCTTAATGTTGAAGTAGGGAAAAACAAATGAAATTAAAAAAAATACGGGAAATTTCTCACGTTTGCGGCTACACAAACGGAGCTAAGAATCATTCATAGGAAGTTCTAGAAAGTTGTTTATTGAGATCTTAGGTACATTTTTGTTGTTGATTGTTTCCTTGAATTTTGAACGGTTTGCTACCTATGGAACTGAAAAGGAGAAAAAATCGATTGCGATTTTGACCTTGAAAATGAAGTTAGTTTCTTTTTATTTTGATTTTTTTGGCAAATCATACACATCCGTAATTTTTAAGAAAAATATGATTTTTAGAGGTTAGGTAAATTTTTTTCTAGGTACGCGAAGGCAAAATAAAATATATATAATTAGATGCCGGGCTGCTACTTTCTCTAGCGATCCACCACGCAATTCCACGATGGGACAAAACACCAATTTAAGAGGCAAAAAGTCCATTTTGAAGTAACTTATTTTCAGAAAGCAATAATGGCAAGTTGTAGCCACCACTTTAAAATAGCAAAATATAAAAATTTGGAACCACTTTTTCTCTTGTTTCATTTTTGATATTTCAACATAAAGTAACAACGAAATCACATCTTTTTTAAAACGAAAAGGCACAAGCTACTATTTTTTTGTAAGTTAGAAAACACTAACAAATTAAATTAATCAAAAATTAAATGAATTAAATAATGTTATTGCAAAAAAGCAATGCACTACGTTAAAGTGTGTTTTTCGTACGAGTCGTTCCTGTATTTCTTGGAAGAGAACTTTGTTTATCCGGACGTATCCGCTGAACCATATATATGAGAAGAAAGGTTAAAAGGTGCAAACTGCCATGAATTATGAAATTTTCTAATTTAAATTTGTATTAAAGATAAAAATTCAGATATTGTAAAATTTCGTTGGAAAATGCTATTGATCTCCGCGAAATTTCACAGAAGTGTTTATACTTAATGTAGACCATCAACTAACCTGTGAAAAAAGTCTAAAGTTGGTCGATGTTTGAAAGGTTTAGCAACCTTCGTGATATCTGCATTACATTTCAAAGGCATGGTAGTAGGTTGATCAACTTAAAATATTGCTAGACAACTTCGGTAGGCACCATAAGTACATGTTTCCTAATGTATTTTCCTTCAAAAAAAAAAAAAAACAAATATCATCCCACTGTAAACGGACTTATCATTTTTTTCTAAGCAACTTTTGTAAGAAACATATGTTTATTAGGAGAGGTCACGAAAATAAATTGGAGATTGGATTGGATTGTTTAATGATGATCTGCAAAATATTTCGTTGCTGGCTCAAGCCATCTGTGAGCTAAACGCTCCTGAAAACACATCTAAAAATCATTTTTTACCCGAGTAATTTTTTTATGTTGCATTTTTGTCCAAATTTTTTCTGAATTAATAGACCCTTGGAAGCACTTTAAATAACAATTTTTATTCTTGTCTTAGAGTAACTCTATGGTCGTATTATTGAACTTTTATATTGATTTTTTGTGGTTTTACGCCTAGACAGCTAAAAACTCAATTTTCCTGGAAACATTTTGTAAGAGGTGTTATGAAAAATAAATAGGAGGAATCATTACCTTTCGAATGATGTCTCAATGATGAATAACAAACGAAAAATGACGTCACTGATGTGATATAATTTAATACAGGAGATGGATTTTCTGAGCCAAAAGTTGCAAACTCTTTTTACAAAAATGAGCACTGCGCCTTCAATTTCATTCAAATGTTCATCATTGAGGCATCATTCGAAAGGTATTGACTACAGTTATTTATTTTTTATAAAATAGTGACACCAAATTCGAAAAGTTTTCGAAATTCGTACCTTTTGGTGTTAAAATGGAAAAAGGTGATAAAAATAGTACCAACCAACCGCCCGCAGCTAGATTCATGAAATTCGGAGTATACATTCCCCTGACTTCGTAGAGAAGAGAAATAAAAGACTATTTTCCAAATTCGTACTTTCAAGGGATACAATGGGTACAGATGGATAAAAATAGTACCAACTAAACGACTACAGCTAGATTGATGGTATGTACATTCCTCAAATTGCGTAGACACGTAAAATAAAGAGATTTTAGAAAGTCGTACTTTTTAGGGAAAAAAGGGATAAAAATGGTACCAACCAAATGCCAGCAGCTAGAATCATGGAATTCGCTGTATACATTCCTCTGACTGCATAGATACGTAAAATAATAATTTCCAAATTAGTACTTTTTACTTTTACGGCAAAAATGGTTGAATCATGAAGTTAGGATATCTTGCGCTGTGTACGTGAGAGATAATGGATTATCAAAAATGGAGTGGAAATACAATCAACTTTAGCACCCACTATCTACCAATATTTATCAAGAATATTAATTTTTTATATTTTCTGTATTTTTATTTTCCTTTAATATTACTGCAATTCTACGAAAATCGTCAGCTTCTGTGGAATGCAATCCATGCTGGAGGGTATATGAAGTTCGGCCCGGCCGAAATTAACATCGTTTCTACTTGTTGCCTCTAAAACTGGTCATCTGCCCCATCGTGCATTGTGACAATAATTATTCATTTTGCCAGCCCAATAAGTAATTACCTTGGAAGACACATTTTCAAAATTTTGTACAATTCGCTTAAAAGTTAAGAAATATGTATATACCTTCCATAATAGAGTAGATATTCTTAAAATCATTAAAGCTACATTTCTAAAATACTAAACTCCGAAAAACTTCAATGCCAAAAATGAAGTCGAAATTGTCCCATAATCTCAGAATAAACCCTAAACTTTATGGGGACTCCGATGACAAGATTAATATACACTCCAACCTACGGGTATAGGAAAGCTCCGTTTTCAGAAGTTTAAATTTAATTTAATTTAATTTGATATGGAGTAGATGACATCTATTTTCTCCATGCTTTACATAAGGTTACTTTCTATATATGTTTGTGTGCCACAAAATTTGAAATCAATTTTTGAAAGCTTTTTTCTCAACCAATTTTGCTCAAATTTTGCACACTTAATCATTTTCGATGACAATACAAGGAAATGGAAAAATTTGACCAATTGGACAAAGGGGCGTGGTACCTCCCATACAAACCACAAATTAAAAATCTATTATTTCTGCTCCTGATAACGGTATTTGAACAAAATTTGGTACGTCGGTTTGGTGTGCATTTTTTAAGTGCTGCTGCAAATATGAGCGGGAATGGACAAAGGGGCGTGTTACCTCCCATACAAACCACAAATTAAAAATCTATTATTTCTGCTCCTGATAACGCAGTAATTTTTCCTTCTACAAAAGATAACTAAAAAAGAATTTCTAGGCCCAATAGAATTCTGCTTGCATAAAGCATGGATTTGAAAAAAAATCCTTTTCAAGTCCGTCCGACCGTTTGGCTAGCTGCTATAATAACTTTCGAAATGAGTTAAGGCATGTTATTTATATATGGACGTGGGCACGCCTTTTCAGGTTACTGTGGATGGAATCTCAATTCGCCAGTCGGGTTGGTTAGGCCACTCTTGCTTTGTGCGCGTCATATATCCAAACGAATTACGTCTTGAGATTCTTAGAAACCCCCCTTACATGTGTACTCAATTTTAACGATCTAGACTTGTTAATAAGTTGGCTATAAACGTTACGCCTGCGTTGCCTATGATGTTGCCACGACTACTTTTTAATCGATTTTCATTTATATATCTACTTACGAGTATTAATTGTTCAGTTCAGAGAAAAACAATTAAAAAACAACAAAAAAAATATTGTTAAATATTTTGAGACGTGGTGGTGATGGCGATGATGTTGATGTTGAATGCGTAGCATAATGGTGGCGCCACCAAAGTTATTTATGGCACTTTTCATTTCTTTGGCAAGTAAACAACGCAAACGTGCGTCGCATTATTTTATGACAGAAAACTCAAACATAAACTGGTGTGTGTGTGTGTGTGCGTGACTCACCCACTTGCATACATGTACACCTTCAACGACAAAAGCGCACACTCTCGCGTACTCACAAATTCATAAAATTATTACAAACAAACACACGAGTAGAGAGATATATGGCTCGAAGGTTTAGAATTGTGCCAACAAAGGACGTTTTCATCCTGGCCCATTTCTTCCGGGCAAATATAAGTGGAAATGTCTACCTACCCGTTTGTGTGCGAGAGTGTGAGTGCGTGGTGAGTGCGTATGTGTGTCTGTCTATATGCCTGTATGGGCCAAGAGACATTGTTTAATTAATTACACACTAAATGTCGTTTTATTATATTTTTATGACATTTTATTTAAGACTCTTAATTAATACTTATACAAACAATAATTAAAACAAACAATAGAAATGTGTACGAATGCAGGGCCGGTTCATACGTGTAGTCATATTTTCCTGACTTTACTCCTACCAGTAGGTGGTTAAGAGCCAGCTTTTATGAAATTTAAAAGAAGACTATTGATAATTTAGCAAAAATAGTTGAATCAAATAATGGAACATTTTTAATAACTGCGTATATTAACTGCTTCTAAATATAGTAGGATTGGAATTGAATTTTTTGTATACACTCCACCTTAAGATGATGTGTATGTCATTCCGCGAACAACACCTCGAAATATTCATCGGAGGCCCTATAAAATTATTCTGGGTCGTGGTAAAATTCTACGACGATCTAACCATGTCCGTCTGTCTGTTGAAAGGTCGACGAAATCAGCTTGGGGGTTCAAAATTTCCACATATGTGTCCAATAGTTACAGATCATTTGAAAATGTTCGAAATCGGTTCAGAATAAAAATTTTCCTTAACAAGGACTGAAAAATCCCCCTAATATTTAGATTTTTTAAAATTTTCTTTAATTTCCGCCCTATATTACAATTTGGTACATACATTTACGTACTTTTATGTAGTGAAATGGGACAAAAAGGGATAAAAGTGGTACAAATCAAACGACAACAGCCAGGAACACACAATTCGGTGTATACATCCCTCTAATTGCGTACAATTTTAAAATAAAGCTATTTTCGAAATTCGTATTTTTAAGGGATACACTAGGTAACGAGGGATAAAGAGGCCGAAGTTAAGTGCATTTCTCTGACAGTGTAGACTCGTAAAATTAGGGAATTTTACGAAACTCATTCCTTAAGGGTAAAACGGGACGAAAGGAGATAAAAACGGTACCAACCTAATGACTGTATGTACAATAATGAAATTCGGCGTATACTTCGATCTGGCTAGAGTAGACTCTAACAAAGCGATTTTCGTACATTTAGGGTCAAAATGACCAAAAAGGGGATAAATTTGGTACAAAAGAAATGGCTGCGGCTAGAATCACAAAATTCGTTGTCCATATCTTGCTCTGATTGGAATTTTCGAAAATTTGTACTTTTAGGGGCAAAAGGGATATAAATGGAGACAATCAAACAACTGCAGCTAGAATCATGAAATTCGATTTATACATTTCTCATTGACCTTGTAGACGCTTAAAATAAATAAATCTCACTTTTAAAGGCAAAATTGGGTAAAAGGGATAACACTGGTACCAACCAATATTTTAGACAGTGAAGTGGGGGTAAAGGGATAAACATGTTACCAATCAAAAGACTACAACTACATACGTGAGCGTAGATTCGTAAAATAAATGATTTTTTTAGAAATTCGTACCTTTACGGGGAAAGGGGATAAAAATGGTGACTGACCTCGTAAATAAGTAAAATAAAGCGGCTAGAATCATAAAATTCGGTGCATACGTCACTCTGCATACACAGACACGAAAAAGAGATTTTTTGATATTCGTACATTTTGGGTCAAAATGGCCAAAAAGGGATAAATTTGGTACAAAACAAATGACTGCAGCTAGAATCACAAAATTATTTGTTCATATTGCTCTGATTTGAATTTTTGAAAATTTGTACTTTTAGGGGCAAAAGGGGATACATATGGTGCCAATCAAACAACTGCAGCTAGAATCATGAAATTCGATTTGTACATTTCTCATTGACCTTGTATACGCGTAAAGTAAATAAATCTCACTTTTAATGGCAAAATGGGGTAAACATATTTTAGACAGTGAAGTGGGAGTAAAAAGAGATAAACATGTTACCAATCAAACGACTACAGGCGTTGTTGGGTACATCCTTCTATGCGTATACACGTACAATAAGGTGATATTTTTGAATTCGTGCTTTTAAGGTGTAAAATGGGAAGGGGGGTAAATATGGTACAGAGCATATAACTGAAGTAAAAATAATAAATGTCTGTGTGAACACTCCCTGACCGCTTATATTCGTAAAATAAAGGAATTTTTATAAATTCACACTTTTACGGAAAAAGGCCAAAATGGATACAAATGGTACCGACCATATGACTAAACCGCGTAGATTCGTAAAATAAATGAATTTTTAAAAACTCGCGGAAACTCCAACTGATGCAGTTATAACAATGAAATTCGGCATATAAGTTCGTTACAATTTAACGGTATGAAACTATAGGCTAAATGAAGTTAACTGGCGTTTTAAGTTTTTCATTTACTCATTCTAGGACACAGGACTATAAAGTATCCTATAATAACGGTATTACTGGCGAATTAAGGAGGAGGATAACTGTTAAAAATACTTCAAATATCATGTTTCTATCTGTATTAGTTCAGTATTAACAACCATTTTAAGTTTACCCCTTAGTTTAGTTAGTTTTTTCATATTTTACTTTTTAAGAGGAATAACTTGAAATAGTTGCTAATGCTAAACTGTAACAGATATTCTATCATGCAATTTGAAGTATTTTTAAAACATATTCTCTTAATTAATTTGGCATTTATACCAGTATCATAGGGTGCTAATAAGTATTTTAAGTAATAATTTTTGAAAAATTTTATCCTTTGGAATTTTGTAGTCGTTTTAAGGGGCAACAGGATGGGGGAATGAGAAACTAAAAACGGTAAATAACTTCATTTCACCTATAGTTTCCGACGTATATCATCTGATTCAAGTGTAATATGAGTGTAATAAAAAAGAGATTTATTTTAAATGCAATAACAAAGGAAGAGGGCGAGAGGCATTTTAGTAAGTCAAGACAGAGAATAACGAAGTCATCAAAGCACCGATGCCTTTATTTTTATAAGTCTCGATTTCCTCCTCATACTCGCACAAGTGAAAATTCTTAGGCATTCATCACTTTATCTAGGTCTATGAGAGTCGTGGGTTTATTTTTGAGATCATCGGCCAGAGGGTTCTTGAGACTCGACAGCCTGTGGTATTGGTAATGACTGATCTATGACTTTTGTATAGAATTTATCTTCCTGGCTAGATAGGTTACACATTGAAGGTTAAATTGATATTTCTGCCATAGCATGGGTAGTTTATTATCATTAGCTGATCCGTTCCCTGCAATAGCACAGGAACACAGCGGACAGAGTGTCCGCTATCATATTTAAGGTTGTCATGAACTACTGTTGATCTTACATCATGAGAGTTTGGGGCCGTTAGGGCAGCTTGTTCGCCGTTCGTCTGAGGCGAACGATCAAAAGATCACATGAATTACAAATATTATTACAAATAAAACGTAGATAAGAAATATTTTAGCTACGAGCTTAGCTATGCATGCTTTTCTATAGAGACAACTAATTATAGACTTATGGTTTATATATTTCTCGTAATATTTGATTGATTTTGGATCGCCTCAGACGAACGAAAATAACACTCTGATTGAGTAGACTCTAACAATAAAGCGATCTTTCGATATTCGTACCTTTAGGGTCGAAATGGGAAATGGCTGTTCATAAAATCATAAAATCTAGTGCGAATATTAATGTGAAGGTGTAGACGCTCCAAATAAAAGAATTTTTCGAAATTCATAAGGAAAACGGCGAGAAAGGGGATAAAAATGCTACAGGCAAAACGGCTGCGGTTAGAATCATGAAATTCGGTATATACATCGCTCTGACGAAAAATAAGGAGATTTTTTGATATTCGTACTTTCAAGGTCAAAATGGAAAAAAGAGATAAAATTGGTACCGACAAAATGACAGCTGCTAGACTCAAAAAAATCGGTGCGTACATTCATTTGAATGTGTAGACCCTCAATATGAAGGATGTTTTCGAAATTTAAACGAACATTAATTTGAAGGTGTAGACGCTCAATGTAAAGGGTTTTTTTAAATTTATACTTGTAGAAGCAAAACGGCGATAAAGGGGATAAAGATACATACACTCCAAAAATACATATATCTTTCTATATTCGTACTTTTAGGGTCAAAATCTGCAATAGGGGATAAATATGGTACCGACTAAATGGCAATTAAAAAATTTGATGCGAACATTCATTTGAAGGTGTAGACGCTCAATGTAAAGGGTTTTTTTATACTTGTAAAAGCAAAACGGCGAGAAAGGGGTACCAACAAACGACTGCGGTTAGAATCATGAAATTCGGTGCATACGTCGTTCTAGCTACGTGGAAGCGTAAAATAAAATGATTTTTTGGTATTGGTATTTTAAGGGTAAAAAGTGTGAATGTAAAATGGTTGTTGCTAGAATCATAAAATTCTGTGGGAATATTCATTTGAATGAGTAGACCCTTCATTTTTTTTCGAAATTGATACTTGTAGAAGGAAAGCGGCCAAAATGGTATAAAAATGATACCGACAAAAAGGCTGCGGTTGGAATCATGCAATTCGGAGCATACGTCACTCTGACTGTGTAGGCGCGCAAAATAAACAGATTTTTCGATATTCGTACTTTAAGGGTAAACATGGGGAAAAGGGGATAAAATTGGTACCGACTAAATGGCTCTTGCTCGTATCATAAAATTAGGTACATATATTCATTTGAATGTGTAGAAGCTCACCTTAAAGGATTTATACATTTAAGAGAAAAGGCATGGTTAAAGGGGATAAAAAAGTACCCACAAAACAGTTGCAGTTGTAATAATGAAAATCGGTGTTTTCTTTGCTCTAGCTGAAAGAAAATAGAAATCTATCGTAAGATTACTTTCAGAGCCAAAATGCCGAAAAGGTGATAACATTGGTACCGACTAAAAGACTGCTGCTACATATAATCATAAAATTCGCTTAACATAAACGATTTTTTCGAAACTGGCTATTAAAAAGGAACCCGGTGAGAAAGGGGTGAAAATGGTACCATCCCAACGGTTGCGGCTAGAATCATGAAAATCGGCACATACTCTGACTACGTGGACTCGTAAAATAAGAAGATATATTCTATATATATTCTATTTCTATATTCGTGCTTCAAAAGTAAAAATGGTGAAAGGGGGATAAAATTGGTACAGGCTAAATGGCTTTTGCTATAATAAAATTCGGTTCGTACATTCAAGTGAAGACGCTCAAAAAAGGATTTCTGTGTCGAAATTTATACTTGCAGAAGAAAAACAGTACAAAGGGGATAATTTTGGTACCATTCAAAAGGCTATAAGCATAAATCATGCGTAGACGAAAAAATAACCAGTAAGGAAAGGCTAAAGTCGGACGGGGCCGACTATATGATACACTCTACTTTCTATCAGAATACAATTCAATTCCGAAAAAAGTGAAAACGGGAAGAATTTTTTGTATGTTTCCTAATCAGAGGCTAATGGTTCAATTTGTCAAATCGAGAAGAATATTTGTATCAGGGCTATATAAAGGGTGATTTTTTAAGAGCTTGATAACTTTTTTTTTAAAAAAAACGCATAAAATTTGCAAAATCTCATCGGTTCTTTATTTGAAACGTTAGATTGGTCCATGACATTTACTTTTTGAAGATAATTTCATTTAAATGTTGACCGCGGCTGCGTCTTAGGTGGTCCATTCGGAAAGTCCAATTTTGGGCAACTTTTTCGAGCATTTCGGCCGGAATAGCCCGAATTTCTTCGGAAATGTTGTCTTCCAAAGCTGGAATAGTTGCTGGCTTATTTCTGTAGACTTTAGACTTGACGTAGCCCCACAAAAAATAGTCTAAAGGCGTCAAATCGCATGATCTTGGTGGCCAAGTTACCGGTCCATTTCTTGAGATGAATTGTTCTCCGAAGTTTTCCCTCAAAATGGCCATAGAATCGCGAGCTGTGTGGCATGTAGCGCCATCTTGTTGAAACCACATGTCAACCAAGTTCAGTTCTTCCATTTTTGGCAACAAAAAGTTTGTTAGCATCGAACGATAGCGATCGCCATTCACCGTAACGTTGCGTCCAACAGCATCTTTGAAAAAATACGGTCCAATGATTCCACCAGCGTACAAACCACACCAAACAGTGCATTTTTCGGGATGCATGGGCAGTTCTTGAACGGCTCCTGGTTGCTCTTCACTCCAAATGCGGCAATTTTGTTTATTTACGTAGCCATTCAACCAGAAATGAGCCTCATCGCTGAACAAAATTTGTCGATAAAAAAGCGGATTTTCTGCCAACTTTTCTAGGGCCCATTCACTGAAAATTCGACGTTGTGGCAGATCGTTTGGCTTCAGTTCTTGCACGAGCTGTATTTTATACGGTTTTACACCAAGATCTTTGCGTAAAATCTTCCATGTGGTCGAATAACACAAACCCAATTGCTGCGAACGGCGACGAATCGACATTTCACGGTCTTCAGCAACACTCTCAGAAACAGACGCAATATTCTCTTCTGTACGCACTGTACGCATTCGTGTGGTTGGTTTAATGTCCAATAAAGTAAACTGAGTGCGAAACTTGGTCACAATCGCATTAATTGTTTGCTCACTTGGTCGATTATGTAGACCATAAATCGGACGTAAAGCGCGAAACACATTTCGAACCGAACACTGATTTTGGTAATAAAATTCAATGATTTGCAAGCGTTGCTCGTTAGTAAGTCTATTCATGATGAAATGTCAAAGCATACTGAGCATCTTTCTCTTTGACACCATGTCTGAAATCCCACGTGATCTGTCAAATACTAATGCACGAAAATCCTAACCTCAAAAAAATCACTCTTTACAAACATGAAATGAAGTGACCCATTTCACTATAGATTCTTCCAGTTCTCAATTGAAGTAATTCATTCATAATTTAATTTTCACCATTGGTGTTTCTAGATGAAATGAAAGATGTTTTGCCAATTTTGATGAAGAACTGTTAAAATATGTGGTTTCTACGGCAGAAAAAGTCAAATCGGGAGTGAAATTCGTATGGGGGCAATATCTAGTTTCATTTGGTTCTGGCTACAATTGCGACCTGTACTTTGATTACAAGAATAGATGGACAGACGGATGGACGGAAAGTGATTCTAAGTCGATCGGTATACTCAACAATGGGTCTATCTCGCTTCCTTTTGGGTGTTACAGACAAATGCACAAAGACATCGTACTTTAAGGGCTGCTGCTAGAATCATAAAATCCGGTATATACATTCCATTTACTTGTGATTAGCAAGCAAATATCACGAGTATCAGGACCGCGTTTTCATACAGACCTCATACAAATGTCCCTTCACCGCCATAAAGACTTGATCACATTTTCCACCTCATGCCCTACATAGGAAAACCTACTGTAAAAGTGAATCATACAGATTCATGTTCCTGGTTTTGGTGTAGACCCCAGGGCCTCCTGACTTTAGCCTTTCCTTGCATGTCTTCTACGTAATGCAAATTGCACTAACCCAATTCACCTTTTCCGGCCCAGCAATCGGGGCACCATGCAGAGCTCAATCTGAACCTGGCCCTGAGTACACACTACTACTCGTATACTGGGAAAAGTACCATCATAAAGTAATATTAAATAATTTGTTCATACCGAGAGAGAGAGAAAAAACGGGTAAAATAATCATGAAAATAACTATAATTGAGTGTATGTATGTATGGGTAGATTGGCTCATTCATAACGTATGAGTGTGTGGTGTGCTCTATGTGATTTTAAACAAGTGTTTGTAGCATGAGCTGAGCTGAGGTGAGCTTTGTGTCTGCCGGCAGAGCAACTTTTCACTCTGTTAGCAAATATTTGTGGGATTGCATTGCATATTGTATTGTATTGTTTTGTTTTTAATTACTTTAATTATATTACAACAGAATTTGGTTTGGAGTAGTTTTCTGTGTTGCACAACTACATACATACATACGAGTATAACAAATTGTTGTCAACTATTTCGGAAATTGTGCGGTTTCCCCATATTGGACAATAATGTGGCACCGGTATGACAAGGTTGGTAGAATATGACCACACTATGTCACACTACGACAATACAAACTAATTGATTGATTTCGAGTTAAATTTCAGCAACAATGATTAAATCCTTAGAGAAGAAATGAACAAATAGTTGTCACATAGTAAGCAAATTTTACGTGGAAAACTATTACGAAAACATGGAGAATAATATTATTATCAATATTTCATTTGTGTGAGGCAGAACGGAAACATTTATTCCGAATTAATTATCCTTAAAAAATGAACGATGAACACTCCATTATCTACTTTGAACTTGTTTGATTTAACTAATGTTTTAAAAGATGTTGTTCTGTGGTTGTAGAAATGTTCAAAAACGCACGATTTTGGCGGCTACTATATATTGTCTCTTATGGATATAACGCTTTCATGGGAATGTTTTCGCAACAACTCCAATATATCGACCGATGCGTGCGTCGTCCAGATAAGAACATGCACAGGAAAAAATAAAATTTGTATTCAATTAAAAAACGAAATCAAATGAAATATTTTTCAAAAATGGTGTGCTAAAATATTCAAAGAATCAATAATGAAATTTGTAAGCCGTTTTTTGAAAATATTTTCCATATTCACTCAATGACACAATAATTTTTTTTTCAATTTTGTATTCTGTCAGCATTTTGATTGTCAAACTGTTTGTATAAATACCAAATTTTTGTTTACATTCATATGTTTTAAGAACAGTTTGAAATAAATAAATAATAATTGTCGAAAAATATTTGAAAATATTGTGGTAATTGAGATAAGTGAGAAAATGCGTAAATGTTCTATCTGCAATATATTCAATTTTCATAAATTGATGGTGAGTAATGGTTGGAGACAATCTGGGCTACAGATTTTTTTAAACAATTGTTTTAAAAAAGTGGGCGCGATTATTTTTCGTTTATATTACTTCTTTGTTTATTTCATGGCACAACAAAAATATTGTTCAACACTTGACACATTTATCTGTCAATTGAATTTGACACTCAAAATGCTGAAACACACAGAAATTCACATATTGGCGAAAAAGGTTGTAAGTCATTGATTGAAAATATTTGCATATTCTGTCAATGGGAAATTGAAATATTGATTAACAAAGTTTTAAGTCTCTTATTGAAATAATAAAATTAAATTTAGCCGAAGTATGTAATGTAATGTAACTTCATTTGCACATAGGAACAATGGTTTCGGAGGAGTCTCCAAAAATTGGGAAAAAATTTACTTTTTTGAAATATATATTTTTACTGTCACGAAAAAGAGCAGAAAAAATGCCTACATGTGAAAGATCTGTGGATAAATGTCAAAGTTATGACACTCTTGTAGACGCAACAGATTTTTTGAAAACATATGATTCATTATTTTTTATAATTGCCTATTTACAAATTTGATAAAATAAAATACTATTTTGTAGTAATTATACACTCCACGAGAGTATTATGTCTTTGTGCATTTGTTTGTAACGCCCAAAAGGAAGGGAGATAGACCCATTGTTAATTATACCGATCGAATTAGAATCACTTTTTGAATCCATTTAGCAATGCCCGTCTGTCTGTCTGTCCATCTATTCTTGTAATCACGATACAGGTCGCAACTGTCGACAGAACCAAATGAAACTGAAATGAAACTTTGCACAACGAAGTTTTTCGGTACAAGGACGAACGCTATATAATATATAGCCCCCATACGAATTTCACTCCCGATTTGACTCTTTTCACTCTAGATACCACATATTATAACAGATTTACTTCAAAATTGGCAAAACGTATTGTATTTGAACTAGAAACACCTGTGGTAAAAATGTTTATATATAGCTCCCACATAAATTTCACTCCCGATTTCACTTTTTCCACTCTATACACCACATATTTTAACAGATCTTCTTCAAATCTTTCAAAATATCTTATATTTCAACTAGAAACACCCATGGTGAAAATGGTTCAGATAGGTTAAGATTTGGGAAAAAATTTACTTTTTTGCTGCCACGAAAAATGTCTTAAAGAGCAGAAAAAATCTAACGCAGAAAATAATGCCTACATGTGAAAGATCTGTGGATAAATGTCGAAGTTCAGATTTATATAGCTCTCATACAAATTTTGCTCCCGATTTGACTTTTCCGCTCTAGAAACCACATATTTTAACAAATCCTCTTCAAATTAGGCGAAATAGCTTATATTTGTAAATGATTTGATTGTAGTGATTTTTTAAGAGCTTGATAACTTTTTTTTTTTAAAAAACGCATAAAATTTGCAAAATCTCATCGGTTCTTTATTTGAAACGTTAGATTGGTCCATGACATTTACTTTTTGAAGATAATTTCATTTAAATGTTGACCGCGGCTGCGTCTTAGGTGGTCCATCCGCTTAGTCCAATTTTGGCATTTCCACGTTTTTGAGTAACAGAGACCCAATTGGTGCGAACGGCGACGAATCGAAGATTGGTGGTCATCATTAACACTGGCCGATACAGCTGCGATATTTTCTTCAGTTCGCACTCTACGTAAGCGTGTTGGTGGTTTAATGTCCAACAATGTAAATTTGGTGCGAAATTTAGTCACAATAGCCCGAATAGCCGCTTCAGTGGGTCGATTAAACTGACCATAAAATGGAAGCGCGCAATGAACTTTCTTAACAGAGCACGCATTTTGATAATAAAATTCAATAATTTGCAAGCGTTGTTCGTTTGTAAGACGATTCATGATGAAATGTCAAAGCATACTGAGCATCTTTCTCTTTGACACCATGTCTGAAATCCCACGTGATCTGTCAAATACTAATGCATGAAAATCCTAACCTCAAAAAAATCACTCTTTACTATAAACAGCCATGGTGCAAATGGGCCAGATCGGTTCAGATTTATTTATAACTCCCACATAAATTTCACTACCGATTTCACTTTTTCGACTCTATAAACCACATATTTTAACAGATCTTCTTCAAATCTTTCAAAATATCTTATATTTCAACTAGAAACACCAATGGTGAAAATGGTGCAGATTTATATATAGCTCACGTACAAGTTTTGCTCCCGGATGGACTTTTTCCGCCCCAGAAACCACGAATTTTTACTGAATTTCTTCAAAGTTAGCATAACACGCTATACTTGAATTGGAAGAACCTATTTTGTAAGTGTGTCACATCATACCATGTTTCTATATATCCCCGACACAAATATTTCTTTCGATTTGACAATTGGGCCAGGTCATATTAGCCTGTGATTAGGAAACATACAAAAATTCTTCCCGTTTTCACTTTTTCACCGAGTTGAATTGTATTTGGATAGAAAGTAAAGTGTGTTGTATCATATAGTCGGCCCCGCCCGACTTACTTGTTTATTAAATAAAAATTGTGTTATCGGACTTATATGTATATATAAATATTTTCTTTAATTTATCTCATATTTGCATCATGTCTGGTTGAAGATAATCAACAGTTTTAGATTTCAAACTCCACACAAAGTGATAACTATAACTGATGGTTATCTCTTACTTCAGGATAAGCAGATATGGTGAAAATTGGAGTAAAACGTATATTTTTATTTTGACTATATCAGAGATTCTACATTACCACGTTGGAGGTTGTAAAAATGGTCCCAGCCACTCCCTAGTTTTAATGATTATAACCATGAAAATATGTCAGAGACCCAAAAATTGTTTTTGTGTGCATTGAGGCCGCTCTCACAGGAGCCCCAAATAGTGTCTTGAATACACCACGCCACTCGGAAAGGTTTGATTAGCGTACACAGAAACAAAATTATTTTTGTGGTGCCCAAATTGACAGTGTCTGGTGCACACCTTTTTTCGTCCCACACTAGTATTCAGCCCGGTCGAACTTAACTCCGTTTTTACTCGTTGGAGTTGTTTTTGAATGCGACCCAATTTAATATATGTTTGTATGTTCTGTGCTGCGAATACAAAGCAGACAAACAAAAACAACCTTTAAACATTTATACGGTTTTAAGGTAATGCCATTAAAGTAGAGGGTACTGCCAACAAGAGCGCTCTGTAACCTGGAAAGGACTCACTTGGTTAGTGTGTGTGAAACCACAAAAGTGATGTTGAAAATTATCAATGCACTGCCTTGATGTGATTCATGGCCACAATATGAAATGTTGGCCAGTGTGTGAGTATGTTAAAAAAATCCGTAGAAATACGTCTGTGCAAATATTGTGTGCATTAATACCTCGTTAAAACTGTAATGAGTTTTTTAATATATAACTGAAGTACTAAAAAAATAATTATTATATATTTATAATGAAATTATTGTAAATAATTGTAACTGGATAGTATTGTAGTATTCATGTGGTAGGTATTAAAAAAGCACCAGATTCTTCGAAAAAATGCACAGGGGAGATATGTGTTAGCGATTTATTGGAACATTTTTTTCCATTTAATCCCCTATAAGTGCGATTCCATGCCTTGGTATGCTTCAAAAAATATGCTTAAATAGTCTAAATATTAGTGGCTATTGGGGGTATTTTCATTTCTTGTTAGGGGAAAGAGTGTCTAAAAGTTAGGGTATTTAAGCACATTGTAAACATTTTGATAGCCTCTCCCTAAATACAGGAGTGATCTTTAAATTTATTTAAATTTGCATCAAGTTATCATAATTTTCATAACATGGAACTGCACTTCTGCGCAAAGGAAAGTATTCGGATTATTTGCAGCTTTTTTGTGACTGACTACATATATCCAACAAAAAGAGAGCACCCGAAGAAGTGAAGATGTTCATCTTGTGGTTCGGAAGTAGTGAAAATTGGGAAGGATGACCTTTATGTTAAAAGTGTTGTAAAGGAAACACTTTTCACTAGATTCCATTTCCGTTTTAAAATACCCGGGGATAGAACAACGGACCTTCTGGTTGCTATTACGACACTCTAACCATATCAACTGTCCTCTGTTGTGAGTGGTGAATAACTGAAGGAAACCATTTTGTTCATTAGAATCGACAATAGGTAATTTAACTAAATATGTATTTAATATGAACTATATATTTAATATATATAAAAAATAATTAATAAATTTTATATTAAATTAGTATTAAACAAGTAAAAACGGCGTTAAGTTCGGCCGGACCAAACTTTATATACCCACCACCATGGATTGCATTCCACAGAGGCTGTCGATTTTCGTAGGAGTGCTGTAATATTACAGGAAACGATAAATTGTTTTAATATAGCCAAACCAAATACAAATAATAAAAAAATAATTTTATAAATAAATATAGTATTTTCATAATTTCAAACCACGCTTTTAAGGCAAAGCTACTAATACGTTTACATATCGAAATAATACTTCAAGTCAATTCAAAAAATAAATATTCTTATATTTGTATTTTTCAAAAAGCATAAATACCATAAATAATAGTAGATAGTGGGTGTTTCAGTTGGTTGTATTTCTATTCTATTTTAATTCCAAAAGTACACATTTTGAAAATCTATTATCCCACGTACATTTGCAAAATAACCTAACTTCATGATTCAATCAATTCAATCAATTTTTGCCGTAAAAGTAAAAAGTAAGAATTTGAAAAAATCTTTTAGTTTGCGTGTCTATGCAGTCAGAGGAATGTCTACAACGAATTCCATGATTCTAGCTGCGGTATTGGTGGTAACATAGCTGCATTTGGTTGGTACCATTTTTATCCCATTTTTCCTATTTAATAGTACGACTCTCTTTCTTTGTGTACACACCGAAGTTTATCATTCTACCTGAAGTCGTTTAGTTGGTACTATTTTAATCCCTTTGTACCCATTGTATACCTTGAAAGTACGAATTTGGAAAAACCCGTTTTATTTTTGAGTCAACGCAGTCAGGGAAATGTATACTCCGAATTTCATGACTCTAGCTGCGGTCATTTGGTTGGTACTATTTTTAACCCCTTTTTCCATTTTAACCCCAAAAAGTACGAATTTCGAAAAATTCGTTTATTTTACGAGCCTACGTAATCAGAGAAATGTATACACCGAATTGCATTATTCTTAATGCCATTTGGCCATTTGGTTGGTACCATTTTTATCCTGTATTGCATTTTTACCCCTTAAATGTTCGAATTTTGAATAATAATTTTATATTATGTCTGTACTCAGTTAGAGGACTTGTACACATCCAATTTCGTGTTTTTAGTTGTTGTCGTTTAATATGTACCATTTTTATCCTTTTTTCCCTATTTCACCCTCTACGAATAAAAATTACTTTATGGTGCATAGGGGGAATGCGCATACCCGATATCAAGTAAGTACAAGCAGACATATTAATAAAATAGGCTTAAATACTCTAAAATAATAGGGGTTATTATGGGTATTTTTAGTCCTTGTGAGGGAAAAATGTTTCCCTTTGGAGCGATTTCGCCCAGTTTCAATCCCAACCGATCTATGACTATAAGACGCATTTATGGATGGACGTGGTGGACGTGCTAGCTCCTGTCATTTATGACGATCAAGAATATATATACGTTATACGTGTTTCAGGTCGATATTTCAAGGTGTTACAAACGGAATGACAAAGTTAGTATACCCCCATCCTGCAGGTTGAGGGTATATTAAATGAACACTACTTAAGTTAATTGATATTATGTAGTATAATTAATTAATGGAAAATGGAATATTCGAAGTACATTAATAAAGCAATAAATTTGTAATTTTATAAGCAAGACTGTTTATGTTGTTACAATTATACAAAATTAAACACTGTTTATTTATAAAAGTAAAAAAAATCAAAAAGTTTTTTCCCGAGTCACATTACCTCTATGACCCCATACCACAAAATTCGTTCCCATTCTATTCGTAAAATGTTACCGGATTTTAACATATGATCGACTGTTTTGGAAGTTGTTTATAAGAACTTCCTCAAAAGCGTGAAAAAATGCATATTTGTATTTTGAGATGTGATCAAAATGTGCTTCCTGCGGAAGTACTTCAATTTTTTTAGCTGGACACTTAATTTGTGTTATTTTTGCATAGAATTGAACGACCTTATTTTATAAAATCTTAGTCTAAACAAATAATAAATAAACCAAAAATATTGAAATTCACGATTATTTTGATAATTTGAAACAGAGATTTTTGTGGAATTAGGTTAATTATGGTTAGGATTTTCTAAAAGATGAAGTTTTTTAAAGGCCCGAAATCATGATAGTGGTAGTGCGCAACCAAAAAACAAGTAAGGAAAGGCTAAAGTCGGGCGGGGCCGAATACAATTCAATTCGGTAAAAAAGTGAAAACGGGAAGAATTTTTATAAGTTTCCTAATCACAGACTAATATGACCTGGTCCAATTTGTCAAATCGTGTAGAATATTTATATCGGGGCTATATCCAAACATGGAATGAAGTGACTAACTTTCACAATCAATTTGAAGAAATTCGGTGAAAATATGTGGTTTCTGGGGCGAAAAAAGTCAATATGGGAGCGAAATTTTTATGGGAGCTATATGTAAATCTGAACCGATCTGACCCATTTTCACCAAGGCTGTTAATGTTTTAAAAAAAGTACTTATTAGTAAGAAAACATCCATGTTTTGGTTTGATGCTCCCGCGACCGTCGCTCGAAGATTGAACGGATTTGATATTTTTGATTGGTGAAGCAAATTTAGTTGCTTCATGTGAATCGAAGCGAGCACATGTTACGCGGAATGTGGATTGTTTCTTTGCAGAATCATAAAGTTAAATTGCTGAACTATATTGGAATTTATTTATTTTATTTTATTGTTAAAATAGCTTTATAATACTACCTTATCAAAACAACAACAATAAGAATAATGGAAAATACATTTCCCATTCTTCTTATTATAATGTTCCTTTTGTTATGACAACTTTACTTTTTACAACTGTACTTTTTGTGTATACGTTCGCCGTGGTTTCGTTGGTCATCATACAAATTTTGAAATAGAATGAAGTTGCAACAACTTGAAGTTGCCAGAAATGTTTTGCAGTGTGTGTGTTCAAACCACCAACCACAACACACAAAAACGTCAACCAACATACTTACCACCCAGTACTTATATATTAACTTTTTGTAAGCGTGCGTGGAAGTACTTATTTCTCAACTTTTTGTAAGCGTGCGTGGAAGTACTTATTTTTTTACAATCCCCTTTATAAAAATAATTAGAAACGGAGCCGCAAAATAAGTAGTTAAGGTTTTTGGTTTTGCATTATTACCCACATTTCTTTGTAATGAGAGTTTTTGCTGCGGTATATCGTGCACTTCATGATTTTTTCGGTCAATTTAATTGTGCAAATGTGCGTACAATCGGAAAAATCGTGCACAAATTTGAGCAAACTGGGTCTGTAGGAGATGTGAAAACACGATTGCATTCTCGTACAGCTCGTACTGCAGAAAATATTGCTGCTGTTCGGGATAGTGTGGCTGAAGAGCCGTCCACCTCAACTCGTCGACGTGCCCAACAATTGCACCTCTCACGCTCGTCGTTGATGAACATTATGCATAAAGACTTGTATTTACACGCTTACAAGGTGCAATTGACGCAAGAACCAAAGCCTCTTGACCATTCCAAACGTCGCCAATGGTCAGAATGGTGGCAAGAGAAAAAAAATCATATTCAGTGATGTGGCACATTTTCACCTCAGTGGATTCGTCAATAAGCAGAATTGCCGCATTTACGCGAATGATAAAGCCAAGAGTGACTGTTTGGTGCGGTTTATGGGCTGGTGGCATCATCGGGCCGTATTTTTTCCAAAATGAGGGCGGTCAGGCAGTTACTATGAATGGTCTTCGCTACCATGAGATGATAACGAACTTTCTATGGCCCGAATTGGAAGATATGTCTGTGGACGATATGTGGTTTCAACAGGACGGAGCCACTTGCCACACAGCTAACGAAACAATGGCTCTTTAGCGCGACATGCATACATTCTACTAGTGGTTGTGGGTAATACACCGTTTACCGTAGCTCAAAGCAGTGCGTGGTTCATGTTTTATAGTGGTCCAAAGTTGGTTATCTCGGGGTTTTTTGGAAGAGATGGCCACATTATCGATGTCATGGATCGCGTTTTCAGATCTTAACGATATTAACATCATCTGAATGATTTATACCTCCTCTTTACGGAAATATTAATGTCCTTGTGATTCAAGGACTCCAAAAATTAAAAATAATATTAATCCTTGAATATCCTGAAAAAACATATCTCTAATTTTCTTTATTTTGTTTTGTATTCTAGCTTAAGTTATTCTCTACATAATATCAAAAATTCAGAGTGATGTGACCATAGGTTAAAAAATTACGGCTGTTTTCCAAAGTATTGCGTTATTTCATAAGCCCAAATATTTTCATGTTCCACGTTTTTAGTTCGATTTATGTTTTAGGGGCTCGTTGGAGAGGTATTGATCTCCATTAGCAATTTTAAGAACTTGTTAACCCATTGAGGGACGCACATTTTTTCGTGAACACATTTTTTTATGAAGACATTTGCATCGTAAACACATTCTAGTGTTATGCTAATTTTTGAAAAAAAAGCTGAAATTTCGGTATTTCAATGGATAAATTAGAAGGAAAACTGCACATGAGGTGTTACAACCTCCGTACGACACGATTTCCCTCCTAAGAACGAGACTATATAGAACTGAAACTATAGGTCACTAATAGCAAAACTGCATATCAATTTTTTATTTCGTGGTCGTTTGTCCTTTTAAGAGGACTTTTATTTTCTAAAGGATATAGTGGTTTTAATAATTTAGTTTCGTACTTGTGCGTGCCATAGAATAGCGATATGGGCATCAAATGAAAGAGAAGAATATTTTTTAAAAATACTTCAAACTTCATGTTTCTACCTGTATTATTTTCCCTTCGTCTATCCATTGAAAGAACAAAATTTCAGATTTTTTAAAAAAGCTTTGCATAAGAGTAGAATATGTTTACGATGCAAATGACTCCATATGTCAGTTGTTACTTCACATTTAAACAATTGAAAAAAAAAATGTACGACCCTCAATTGGTTCTTAAAATTGCAATATATACATCTCCAACTACGAGAACATAAGTTGAACTAAAAAGTTTAGCGTATTTTTTAAAAAGTGTTCTCAATGCCATTCTCATAGTTTCAAGAAAAACATATATTATAACGTTTTTTTCGAACGCGTCCAGCTCACGAACGGACAATGATAAAAGCGAAATATTTTTGTAGAACCCGTAAAACAAGCGAATCTTTTAGTCGGGAACATCGTCATCGACATTTGAATCGGGAAAATCGACAACTTTTATTTTGAAGCGACTCTTATGTATATAGATATGAATGAAACAAGTAAGGAAAGGCTAAAGTCGGGCGGGGCCGACTATATAATACCCTACACCACTCCCTGCGTATGTTCCTCGCTTTGATTACTAAACCCAGGTATTTCATGGGAGCAATTTTATGTAGTTCATACAAATTATATTCATATAATTTATATGCTATTAATTCATCTTCAGTCAAATTTAACGAGTATGGTAAATAATATGGTAATTGATCTAATTGTCCGACAGACAAATACAAATTATACAGAAGTATACCAAAGTCATTTCAAAGTATGGACATATGGACATCACCCAAACAATTCTCATTGCAATTCAATTCGGTAAAAATGTGAAATCGGGAAGGATTTTTGCATCCTGTAAATGTATGTGTTTGACAAAAAATGTTAAATCGGAGAGGACATTTGTATGGGGGTATATTGAAACCTGCAACGATGTGACCCGCTTTCACCATGTCTGTTTATTGGTGAAATATAATATGTAAAATTTGGCCAAAATCGGTTAAACATTCGGGAGCAACATTTGTATGAGGGCTATATCTAAATCTGAACCTATCTTACCCACTTTCACCATAGCTGTTTCTAGTTCGATTATAAGATGTTGTGCTAAATTTAAAGAAAAACGGGTACAATGTGTGGATTTTAGAGCGTACGTATTTCTAGTTGGATTATAAGATGTTCTGCAAAATTTAAAGAAAATCGGGTACAATATGTCGTTTCTAGAGCGGAAAATGTCAAATCGGGAGCGACATTTGTATGGGAGCTATATGTAAATCTGAACCGATCTTATCCAATTTCTGCATAGGTGTTTCTAGTTGGATTATAAGATGTTGTGCCAAATTTAAAGAAAATCGGGTACAATATGTCGTTTCTAGAGCGGAAAATGTTAAATCGGGAGCGACATTTGTATGGGGGCTATATCTAAATCTGAACCGATCTTACCCAATTTTTGCATACGCGTTTCTAGTTGGATTATAAGATGTTCTGCTCAGGTGTTTTTGCACAGGTGTTTCTAGTTGGAGTATAAGATGCTGTGCCAATTTTAAAGAAAATCGGGTACAATATGTGGTTTCTAAAGCGGAAAAGGTTAAATAGGGAGCGGCATTTGTATGGGGGCTATATCTAAATCTGAACCGATCTTATAATACCAATTTTTGCATACGTGTTTCTAGTTCGATTATAAGATGTTGTGCCAAATTTAAAGAAAATCGGTTACTATATGTGCTTTATAGGGCGGAAAAAGTCAAATCGGGAGCGACATTTGTATGGGGGCTATATCTAAATCTGAACCGATTTCCTCCAAATTCAATACCGATGGTCATTGGCCAGAAAAAAAAACTTCTGCCAAGTTTCATTACAATCGGACAACAATTGCGACCTGTAGAGTGCGAACAAGCTTAGATGGACAGCAGACGGACAGACGGACGGACGGACAGACAGACATCGTTAAATCGACTCAGCTGGTGATTCTAAGCCGATCGGTATACTTGAAGGTGGGTCTAGCTCGATTATTTCTTGGTGTTACAAACATTTGGGGCGAAACTAACTTATAATACCCTAGCCCACGAACTGGTGTAGGGTATAAAAAGTTGGCCTTGTTGAAACTTTACTGTTAAACTTAAGCCACGTACTATTTGAGCTACCGTAAAAAGTATATTGCCCGCAAACACTAGTAGAATGTATGTGCCAAATTTCATCAAAATCGATGATGGTCGAAATCCATGTTGTGTCGAAATCTTGTGGAATTACCCTTCAATTACTTTAAAAATATTCAAGGGCTATGTTATAGCTTCTTTTGATTTTCAAAATTATAACATTAAATGAGGGTGTTATGTATTTGTGCATTTGTTTGTAACACCCAAAAGGAAGCGACATAGACCCATCGTTTAGTATACCGATCGACATAGAATCACTTTTTGAATCGATTTAGCCATGTCCGTCCGTCCATCTATTCTTGTAATCACGATATAGGTCGCAATTATTGTCCGATTCTAACGAAATTTGACACACACGATTTTTGCACGTCAAGGACGGAGGCTATTTAATTTGAAGTATATCTGTTCCGATTTAGATATAACCCCATACAAATATTACTCCCAATTTCACTTTTCCTGCTCTAGAAGCCACATAATTTAGCGATTTTGATCAAATTTTTGCACAACACCTCATTTCCCAGGGAAACTTCCAAATAACGAATGACCCAGGTAATTCGTTATTATACAAACACGAGCTCTGTCTTCACTTCAAAACTTTCATTTAAATTTGTAACTGCTACATTCACTCAGGTTTCATACATTTTTTGGCTAATCGTCTCGTAAAACCAATCATTTCGATGTTGCACTTTCGCTCCGTGTGCCTGGATGGAATGAATTTATTGTACACGACACCCTGATCTTGGACAAAATAATGTGTGTGATGAGGGAGGAGCACAAATGTGACAGTTATGATGGGGGTTTCAGCAAAGAGGCCTACATACACACACACGTAGACACTCACATAAATTTCCAATCGTAAATGTTGGTATGGCGTGTCTTGCAACCATTGCCAAAGTGTTTAAAGCCACAATCTTGGCTAATTTATTTTGCACACTTACTCAAATGTACAGACACACACACTCATGCACATCCACAGAATGTGTATGAATGGATGCATGCAACCATAAGATACTCTTTATTGTTTATAACACATTAAAGCCGCAGTTGCATGTAGAAGCACATCCAATACACGTAGAGAAATGATGATGAATTTCTGCGAAATAAAAATATCAATTAAATTTTAGTTGAAATAATTTATTTAATTAACTGATCTGCTTAATAATTTTGCAATTTGTATAATTCTGCATAAAATGCTAAACACTAAAAGGAAAAAATTATATTGATTGAAAGAAAAGTTTCTGGGATGCAATGAAATGCCATTATTAATATTAATTATTAGTAGTATAAACGTATCGGATATTATTAAAATTAAAGAATCAAATATTTTGCCCTTATTCATAATATCAATGATAGATCTTATTCTCAGTGTACTAATAACTCTGTCCGTGTTTAGTCAACACAATGTTTTGTGGCAAAGTTTTAGTTTAAACCGAAAGCAGAAGCAGGAGAAGACGAGATGGTTAGTTGGTTGGTTTACTGCTGTTAACTAGTACAAAGTGTTTATGACAAATTTCCCCAAAAGTTAGATGGTGTAGCAACTTTTGCTTGGCATGCCATAAACACAGAATAAATGAACCTCCGAAGAGAGCGAGCAAGTATCTGCTGGAACCACTGTATATTATCTCAAATAATAGTATATTCGTTGTGTGTGTGTTTAAATAGACGTTCTAACAATAAATAGTACTACTAAATTGTAAGTAATAATATGAGTAATAATGTTAGACTTGATTTGTAATACATTTGTGTTGGGTGGCTTTAAGACTGAATGTGGTAGCCAAACGAAGTGCTACATGTTGAACAGCAAAACACGCACAGGATTATTACATACCGTTAGCTTAATTCGAAAAGGGTGTAAATGACATTTTTTCTAAATGTTTATTTCTATTGGAATATGTAACAAATGGTATTTTGAAGCCATTGTTTGATAACACTGTGCAACAAAATAAGACTTTTTGAATGGAACCCTATAAATCTGAAAGGGCATGTTGATTAGACAATTTTTGTAGAATAAACCAAGTTATCAGGCTTTTAACGAGTGGATAAATGTTGGCAGTAAAGTCAAAAATTGGGAAATGTAACACTTTCTATCATATCGAGAACACCAAAATATTTGTTGGTTCATGATTACTGTTATTTGTGATAGAATTGCCTCAGAAACCCAGATAGAGAAATTTGAAATTTGAATGAAATTGCACCAGTGAATTCTTATTTATTTTTTGCAACTTTTTTCGCGACTGACTACAAATATGTTACAAGCGACATTGGATCTTAATAGATCGTGAAAAAAATTACAAAACAAAAATGTCATGCATAGAAATCATTTTAGCCATATATCCAGCGAAAATGAATAGTTTTCAAAAATATCCAATTTGTATTTCTTGTTTAAATTAAAATTTAATGAAAACTTCAATAACTCAGCCAATTACAAAAGGTTTTTTAACAAGTAAAAACGGCGTTAAGTTCGGCCGGGCCGAACTTTCTATACCCTACACCATGGATTACATTCCACTGAGGCTGTCGATTTTCGTAGAAGTGCAGTAACATTACTTGCCAATGTCAATTTTTTTAATATAACCAAACCAAAAAAAAAAATACAAATATTGAAAAACTAATTTTATAAATAAATATAAAATTGTTTTTATTTCAAACCACGCTTAGCAAAACTACCAATACGTTTATATTATATTTCGAAATAATACTTCAAGTAAATTCAAAAATTGGTTGTAAAGAGTGATTTTTTTGAGGTTACGATTTTCATGCATTAGTATTTGACAGATCACGTGGGATTTCAGACATGGTGTCAAAGAGAAAGATGCTCAGTATGCTTTGACATTTCATCATGAATCGTCTTACAAACGAACAACGCTTGCAAATTATTGAATTTTATTATCAAAATGCGTGCTCTGTTAAGAAAGTTCATTGCGCGCTTCCATTTTATGGTCAGTTTAATCGACCCACTGAAGCGGCTATTCGGGCTATTGTGACTAAATTTCGCACCAAATTTACATTGTTGGACATTAAACCACCAACACGCTTACGTAGAGTGCGAACTGAAGAAAATATCGCAGCTGTATCGGCCAGTGTTAATGATGACCACCAATTTTCGATTCGTCGCCGTTCGCACCAATTGTGTCTCTGTTACTCAAAAACGTGGAAATGCCAAAATTGGACTAAGCGGATGGACCACCTAAGACGCAGCCGCGGTCAACATTTAAATGAAATTATCTTCAAAAAGTAAATGTCATGGACCAATCTAACGTTTCAAATAAAGAACCGATGAGATTTTGCAAATTTTATGCGTTTTTTAAAAAAAAAAAGTTATCAAGCTCTTAAAAAATCACCCTTTATTTCCATTAATTATTTCTCACGTACACAGTGCCCTTTATTTTGCTTGTCTAAGCAATTAGAGGTATGTACACACTAGAGCGTACCAGGTTACAAGTAAAAAAAAAGTTCGCCGTACACCTTCGAATATGAAGTATTATTGAAAGGTAGTTTCAAAAAAATTTTTTTTTATTTTTTTATGCCGAACGTAGGTGTCGCGCTTTTACATTTTTCTATATAACTTCTGCATTTATAAACGGATTTTAAAGTTTGATACATCGATGTTTTTGTCTCGACGAGGCCGATTTTTTTGTGTTTGAAGTCAGAAGAGTTTCATGATTTTATGCGAGCTTTAATTTTCTGATATTAGAGTGGTACATTAGGGTAGTAGCAACTGAGATATGATGGGTAAGTACCAGAAGGGGGTGCTTGAGCTCAATTTCATTTTTTGGTTCAATTTTTATCCCCTTTTTCCATTTTAACCCCAAAAAGTACGAATTTCGGAAAATCTCATTACGTGTCTACACAATCAGAGGAATGTATACACAGAATTTCATTATTTTAGGTGCAGCTGTTTGGTTGGTACCATTTTTATCCCTCTTTTCCCATTTTACCCCTTAAAAGTACGAATTTTGAAAAAATAATTTTATATTATGTATCTACTCATTTAGAAGAACGTACGTACCTACGAATACGTACCCCTACGAATGGGAAGCACTTTATGGTACGCCTATTTGTTATAGGGGAATGCGCATACCCAATATCAAGTACAAACAGATATGTTGAAAAAACATGCCTAAATACTGTAAAATATAAGGAATTATTATGGGTTTTTTTAGTCCTTGTTTGGTCCTACGGCTATAAGACGCATTTGTGGAAAATTTGGACGTCCTAGCTTCTTTCGTTTAGATGCTAGCGTGCTTTCAAAAGACGGACAGACGGACGGACATTGCTAGATCGTCTTAGTATTTTATGACGATCAAGAATATATACTTTATAGGGTCTCAGGTCGATATTTCAAGGTGTTACAAACGGAATGACAAAGTTAGTATACCACCATCCTGGAGGTGGAGGGTATAAAAACAAAGTGGCGTTTAACTCCTCATGTGGACTGAAAAAAAATCACAAATGGCTGGTCAAGTCTGGAAAATTGTGAAAAATTGTTTAAAAATATGTGTTTGATGGAAAATCAAAAAGTTTTCTTAAATAAACTAGAAATCATTCGAAAGATCCAAGTAAAATGGCGTTAAGTACAACCGGGCCGAATCTTATATACACCTCACTATGGAGTGCAATCCATAGTATTTCCGACAGGTTAGAGGCTGTCGATTTCCCGTACAAGTGCAGTGATATTTGTGATGTTTGTTCATCGGATTATTTGTGATGTTTCATTATAAATATAATTTTGAATTATTTAATTAATTTTAAAGACTTCGCCCACATATAAGGCGAGTCTAAAAAATGGTTTTGAGCGCCCCGGTAGTCGAGTTGGTAGCGTGCTCGGCTATCGGCGTGGGGGTTGTGGGTTCGATTCCCACCAGAGGCTCTGGTCTGTCGCTGCAATAACTAGCTACAATGGTCTTAGTCACCCCGGCTCAATCCCTGGACCCAAAATTAGAATATGTAAATTTATATTTATATTTAATTTATAAATATATATTTGTATTGTAATTCATAATAAATAAATAAAAAAATGGTTTTACAGCGTGATAAGCATATATACATGTAGATATAAATAATTCTTCAAGCGTATACAAAAAAGGCAGCAATCTTAAAAAAATAAGCTAAATATTAAAGGTATTGACAGCATTTTCATTCGTTGTTAGGGAAGAAAATTTACCATTTGGATTGATTGCGGCCATTTTCAATTCCAAAACCTTCCAGATGAAAATTGCTTTTGGACAATTTTCTTTCATTTGGCTTACAAACCTCCAATAAAAAGTTTGATGCCGATCGAAACACTAGGATCTGCCAAAAATGAAAATGAAATACTTTTTATATAGGAAAAACTAGGCTTAAAATCGTTTTAAAATACAATTTGCATTCTAACAGGCCATAAATCATCAAAATCGGAAGAAAAACAAAATAGTTACAACTGTTTTGAATTGAATTTTACGTCAATTGAATGTTAAAGCAAACATTACATGAACATTAAAGTGTTAATAATACTTGTTAATAATAATGTTTGTTAATACTTTTTCAATAAAGTGGCACACATTCTGAAATCTGTGTTAGATTACATTTCGAAGAAGATGGACAAATTTTAAACCGATTGACATTTACCGTGATTAAAATTACTCAAAAAAAAAAGACAAAACAAATAAGGAAGGGCTAAAGTCGGGCGGGGCCGACCATATAATACCCTACACCACTTCCTGCTTATATACCACGCTTTGATTACTAAACCCAGGTATTTCATGAGAGCAATTTAATACAGTTCATATAAATTATACAATATACTATAAATTCATCTTTAGTTAAATTTAATGAGTATGGTAAATAATGAAGTAATTCATCCATTTTGCCAGCAGATATTCCGAGTAAAGTAAATAAACATGATCTGGAAAAATTGATCAACATCGAATGATAAATACAGATTATACAGCGGTAATAGGATCAATCGTACGGACATAATGAAACATAATGATCTGCAAAATTTGATGAAGATCCGATGTAAGATTTATTTTCTAGAGCTGTAATAGAGCAGAATGGGGCCCATTTGGTTTATACCAAAGTATGGATATATATGGAATCTGAACCGATCTTACCCAATTTCTGCATAGGTGTTTCTAGCTGGATTATAAGATTTTGTACCAAATTTAAAGAAAATCGGGTACAATATGTGGTTTCTAAAGGGGGAAAAGTGAAATAGGGAGCGACTTTTGTATGGTGGCTATATCTAAATCTGAACCGATCTTGCCCAATTTCTGCATAGGTATTTCTAGTTCGATTATAAGATGTTGTACCAAATTTAAAGAAAATCGGGTACAATATGGGGTTTCTAGAGCGGAAAATGTCAAAACGGGAGCGACATTTGTATGGGGGCTATATTTAAATCTGAACCGATCATACCCACTTTCAGCATAGGTGTTTCTAGTTCGATTATAAAATGTTGTGCCAATTTTAAAGAAAATCGGGTGCAATATGTGGTTTCTAAAGGGGAAAAAGTGAAATAGGGAGCGACATTTGTATGGGGGCTATATCTAAATCTGAACCGATTTCCCCCAAATACCGATGGTCCTTGGCCAGAAAAAGTAACTTCTGCCAAGTTTCATGACAATCGGACAACAATTGCGACCTGTAGAGTGCGAACAAGCTTAGATGGTCAGCAGACGGACGGACAGACAGACATCGTTAAATCGACTCAGCTGGTGATGCTTATACCGATCGGTATACTTAAAGGTGGGTCTAGCTCTATTATTTCTTGGTGTTACAAACATTTGGCGCGAAACTAACTTATAATACTCTAGTCCACGAAGTGGTGTAGGGTATAAAAATTAATTTAAAAAATCGCTAAAAATTCGATTTTGAGAAAATCTAAAACGTTTGACTAATAGTATACTCTGAACTATACACACTTAGCTGATATGGAATATTAACAGCACTACGTATTTTGCTGAAAACAAAAAAAGGATGTTTTCAATAAATTAAAGATTTTATTCGATAGAGCTTCGCAATGTCAAAATTAAACTTTAATCCCTTATTGTATATCCATCAAGAATTAATCCGCTGATAATGTTAAAAATATATGCCACAACAAGTAGTTTTCCAGGAAAATCGATTTTCATAATTTTTGACATATTTTTCGTTTAACTTGTAAAGTTTGTTTTACTTTTTATATCCTCCACCTCCAGGGGGTATATTCATTTTGTCATTCCGTTTGTAACACATTGAAATATTCAGCGTAGACCCCATAAAGTACATATATTCTGTATCCTGGTAAGATTCTAAGACGATTTAGCCATGTCCGTCTGTCTGTCTGCCTGTCTGGTGAAAGCACGCTAGCTTCCGAACGAAATGAGCTAGGAGGTTGAAAATTTCCGTAAATGTGTCCTATGGTTGCAGATCGGTTCCGATTTTTATACACTTGAAATTTGTTTCGTACTTTCCTCCAGTAACGTGTAATCAGCAAAAAGTACAAAAAAAGATTTAGCGGGTGAAATGGGACAAAAGGAATAAGAATGATACCAATTGAAACAACTTGAAACATGAAATTCTATGCGTACGTCCCTAAAATTACGTAGACACGTAAAATAGGGAGATTTGTACTTTTAAGGGGTACAATTGGAAAAGAGGGATAAAAATTGTACCAACTAAACCGCTGAAGATAAAATCATGAAATTCGATGTATGCATTTATCGGACTGTGTAGACGAAAAGCATAAAGGATTTTTTTGAAATTTGTACTTTTAGGCGAAAAATGGGGCGAAAGGGATAAAAATTGTACAATCAAACGGTTGCAGTTAGAATAGTGAAATTCGGTGTGTACATTGCTGTGACTGCGTAGACACGAAAACAGAAACATATCTTTCGATATTCGTACCTTTAGGACCAAAACGGGATAAAATTGGTACCACGCAAACGGCTGTAGCAAGAATCATAAAATTCAGTGGTAACACTCGTCTGCCTTCGTAGACACGCACAATATGATGATTTCTCCAAAAACGTAATTTTAGGGTCAACATTTCAAAAAAATGATAAAAGTCGTGCCAAGCAAACGGAGGTACCTAGAATCATGAAATTAGATGTGTTGATTCCAATATGGACGCGAAACATAACGGATATCTGAAATTTTTAAACTTATTATCAAAATGATACAGTCACTCTGTTTCTAGCTGAATCAAGAAATTGCAATTGGGAGAAATCGTTCCTGAGGGATAATGTTTCTCTCTAATGACGACTGACAACACACCTAATATTTTGAGTACATTTTTGAAGATTGCTTCCTCATGTTCTTGATTACAATTGCAGTATATATATGTTAGTAGACTATTAATATTAGAATAATGAAGCAATGCAATTTAGTTAAAACAGTGCGCATAAGTATGCCTTATAAAGGGTGATTTTTTAGCTATTATCTTTTTGGCAACACTGGTTTAAACAGCTGACGCACGTTTCGTGTTTTGTTTCACTGTCAAACATCTTCAGGTTGGGCTATAATTTAACCATGAATCGTCTTACAAGCGAACAACGCTTGCAAATTATTGAATTATTATCAAAATGCGTGCTCTGTTAAGAAAGTTCATCGCGCGCTTCCATTTTATGGTCTGTTTAATCGACCCACTGAAGCGGCTATTCGGGCTATTGTGACTAAATTTCGCACCAAATTTACATTGTTGGACATTAAACCACCAACACGCTTACGTAGAGTGAGAACTAAAGAAAAAATAGCAGCTGCATCGGCCAGTGTTAATGATGACCATCAATTATCGATTCGTCGCCGTTCGCAGCAATTGGGCCTCTGTTACTCAAAAACGTGGAAATGCCAAAATTGGACTAAGCGGATGGACCATTTGATCGATCGACTTAGAATCACTTTTTGAGTCGATTTAGCGATGTCCGTCCGTCTGTCCATCTATTCTTGTAATCAAAGTCCAGGTCGCAATTGTTTTTAGAACTAAATGAAACTTTTCACAACGTAGTTTTAAGGGATAAGGACGAACGCTATTAAATTTGAAGCAAATCGGTTCAGATTTAGATATAGATCCCATACAAATGTTGCTTCCGATTCTACTTTTTCCGCTCTAGAAACCACATATTTCAACAGATTTTCCTCCAATTTGGCAAGACGCCCTATATTTCAACTAAAAACAGCTCTGGTTAAAATAGGATAGATCGGTTCAGATTTATATATAGCTCCCATACAAATGTCTCCTCCGATTTTACTCTTTCCGCTCTGGAAACCACAAACTTTTAGAGATTTTCTTCAAATTTGGCAAAACAGCTTATATTTCAACTAAGAAAAGCTATGGTAAAATTAGGATAGATCGGTTCAGATTTATATATATATCTCTCATACATATGTCTCCTCCGATTTGACTTTTTCCGCTCTAGAAACCACAAACTTCGACAGATTTTCTTCACATTTGGCAAAACAACTTATATTTCAACAAAGAACAGCTTTGGTAAAAATAGGACAGATCGGTTCAGATTTATATATAGCTCCCATACAAATGTCTCTTCCGATTTGACTCTTTCCTCTCTAGAAACCACAAACTTTGACAGATTTTCTTCAAATTTGGCAGAACAGCTTATATTTCAACTAAGAACAGCTCTGGTGAAAATGGGTCAGATGAGTTCAGATATATATATATATATATATCCAATACAAATTTCGCTACTGAATTGATTATTTCCGCTCTAGAAATAGCATATTTGAACAGATTTTCTTCTAATTCGACACATCAGCTAATGTTTAAAATAGAAACAACTATAGCGAAAGTGAGTCACATCGGTTCAGATTATATATAGCTCCCGATTTGATTCTTTCCGCTCTAGAAACCACATACTTAACACTCCATAAAATTTGGTAAAGAGTCTAATATTTCAACTAGAAAACCTTTGCTAAACATGGGTCAGATCGGTTCAGATATGTATATAGCTCCCATTCTTAGTTTGTGTTCATATTTTCTTATAAATACAGATAGAATTTGTAGTATATTCTCCTCTTATAGATGCATCGTATATCACCCGGTATATCACCCTTTTTATATCCTACACCATAGGGTATAATGACTAAGTGTAGGGTGTCATATAGTCGGCAACGCCCGACTTTAACCTTCCTTACTTGTTTATTCTTGATTTAGAGTAACTTTTTGTCTCATTTTCTGCTGCCAGAATAATTTCGAGTCAAGGATCAAGCACAGTCAGATAGGTAAGCGGAGTAGTCACTACAAGGTAAGCGGGGTAGTCTTAAGGTTGCGATCTTGGTCTTTGCGTTAAAGAGTACACAACAAGTATACAATTTGAAACACATAAGTCGTTTTGACTTATGGACACAGAAATAGTGGAGCTATGACTTGAATGCGCGCGTGTGTGTGTGAAAGTATGTATAAGTGGTGTGGTTGTAGTCTTATTATGGGACATTTGTGGGAGTTGAAGAAGGAAGGCATCGTCATCATGTGTTTGTGCTTGTGGGTGTGCAAATGTTTACGAACAAGTCGCATTTTCATTTGAGCTTCTCTGTTGCATGCGGTTGTTGCATACATCATCGTCTGTGGTGCGGTTATAAAATGTATATTTTTACTGTAAAGTGTGAGTGCAAATGGATGTGTGTGTCTGTGTGATTTAGATGTTTATTCAAATTGAATAATATCATTATGAGCGTTTTGTGTACGTATGTATGTCTGCATTTATGCATATGTATGTGTATATTGTGCAAGTGTTGGTTTATTTAAGAGGGCATTTTACTTAAGCATACCCAGCAAACATTTTCGATCATCTGAGATTCGTCCACGAATCGCCCGGAAGATCTCACAAATCGCGGCGATGCTCATCTGAGAAGCGTTGACGAATCGTCGTTGTGAGCAGTTGGCTCTGTGAAGCGATTCGCCATGAAGAATCTGAAGCGATGCATACGAGAGCATTGCCAGCGAATCGCCATCGCGATTTGAATGTAATTCGCCACGGCGATTTGAATGCAATTCGCCACCGCGAGTTCAATGCAATTCGCCGCCGCGATTTGAATGGAATACGATTCTAATGTCAAAACGATGTTGTTCTTAAAAAAATAGGAACTATTTATTAAAAAAAGTTTAAAACAAAAACAATCAATTCATTGGGTTTTTTAACTTTAAAAACAAAATAATTATTTGTTGGCGCTTTTGAGACGTTTGTCAATACGATCCTTGGCATGCACAAAATGTTGTTGAATTACAGAATTTATTTTCTTGTCATCAGCAGCGGAAAATTTACCGTGGCATATTTCTATTTAAAAAAGTAATAAAAATAATAATAAGAATTATATATTGATAATAAAATAACGAAATTCTCACCTCTTATCACCGATATAAACAAAAAATTTTGTATGGTCGGCTTATCTTTTGTTCCTTTCCATGAAAATTGCATCGCTAAGTCATCAGCAATAATTCGTTTAGTGGCTGATCGAATAAAATTTGACAGGTCATCACCTCCAATTCTTAAGATAGCTCTTTTCTAAAGAAGAAGAGAATAATATATATAATAATACAAATTTATATAAATCGTTTTAAGCATACATACCAATTCCGCAATCATATCCTTATTAGATTGCAGTTCCTTGTCGAAATTAATTAATCACTATATATATGTACGTCATTGTCAATGTCTATATTTTGCTCGATTGATGACTTTTCATTATTTTGCCCGGCACTGTCTTCAAAAATATCATTTATTTCACGCACAATTTTATTATTAGAACTATTTTCTTCATAAATTGCCTTCAAAATGTTTGATGCTTCTCTCTTACTCCTTTTCCTTATTTTGCTGGCTGACATAATTGATATTATATTAATTTTTCTTACACAACACAAACGACACTTTATAACTTCACAGCTCAACTGACACAAATTGTAAATTACATATGATATGCCGATTTTGATTTTACAGTTATTTCTATTCATAACAAAATGAAAAAAAAAAACAAAAAATCTGTCGAAGGTTCGCTTAAACAGCTTCCAAATGTTGTCAGGAAGATCGTGTGTATTGCTCTAGGATTGCGGGGCAATTGCTGTGGCGACGCTGAGACGATTCATCACCAAACCATTGCCAAGAAGCATTGTCTACAATTCGCGGCTGTGATTAATCTTCAAAACAACTTCACGGCGAATTGCTTAAGCTTCGCGTAGGCAAGAGTTCGCCACGGAATCTTCCAATTGTTTGCTGGGTAACTAACTTAATTGTGTGAATGTGCGTGCGTGTATTTAAATAAAATGCTTTCTGGCGCAACACGTCAAATGTTAGTTGCCGGGAACGGATTTCATGTATCGTTACCATAATTCTAAAAGGATGTAAATGATTTTTTTTCGTACTTTTCTTTTGTACACATTCCTATGTTTTGCATCGCTTTCTATCGGAATATGCAACAAACGCGATTTCAAAACAAATCTCAGTTACGTCCTTTTAGAATTATGGGGACGATATACACTATGACGACCTACACCTGTGATTATGTGGTTGTCAGGAATAATCGCTAATCCTGCAAATTATTGTTTTTCTAGTTTTTAATCCCCCCCACGACGTTTTTAACATTTACGATTAATATATTTGAACTCTAATACTTTCATGACTCAAGACCATTTAAGATCTGAATTTTATACATTGTAAATTTATCAAATAGATAGATAGATATTTTATCAAATATATATTTAAAATATACACAATTAGTTTAGATCCAAGATCGTCTTACTAGAACTGTTCAAGCATTAGTTGAAAAAATATTTTGTACGTATTTCATGAAAGAAAATGATAGCATTTATTGATTTTTTTTGAAATTTTAAAGTTGGGGAAGTGGTTAGTGGGTTCAATGGGTTCTGCAAAAACAAGCAAAATTTCAGTGAATGAAGTTAGAAAATTCGATAGAAGGAATATTTCTTAGTTAAATTAGTTGACAGAAAACATTGCTCAATCAGAGAAAATATATTTCAAGTATGGTTAATCAGCAAATTGTGATGTATGTAGAGAACTACTTAATTATCAGCTTAAGTAGGTCATCTAACTACGGGGGACCTGATGACATGTCTGTCAGTCGATCCATTCACCAGTTAGGAGTGAGTAATTTCGTTGCTCTGCATATCTCCAATACGAGCTATCAGCATTGCGGTTCGATTTCCATCAGTGGCTCTGGTCTGTTGCGACAAAAAATATATATAATGGTCTGTGTCAACCGGTTCAATCCATGGACACAAAATTAGAATATAAATTTACTCTGTATTGTTATTCAATAAAATAAATAATATTTCATTCTTTTTCTTCTATTTCTAGTTGTTTTAAAACCTTGTATTAATAAACCAATGAAGAAATTAATGCTAATTCACGACTTTTCTTAATACACTCACTGAAACTTTTGTTTTTTTGCGAAAGGAATTTAGAACATAAAATTTTAAAAAGAAAACCCTTTATTTCACCACTTTCAAACTCACACAGTCGATAAAAAGACCTATATGAATACAAATTTAAAGTTAATTTTGAATATCAATATAAAATGATTAGAATGATAAAAACTAAAAAAATTTAGAGGATACATTTACTCCATTTAAATTTTGTAACACCGAGCAGGATAAGGAAGTTAGTGACTTCCTTGATGTTTCATGTCAAATGTTTCGACCCATAAAGCACTTTACAGTGCGAGAAGCCAAATCCGAGATAAAGAAGCTGAACAAGAAAACACCCGGATATGACCTAATAGATTATAAAGTGATTAAGTCTCTTCCAAAAAATGGATTGGTCTTCCTCACTGTTATTTTCAATTCCATTTTAAGGCTCTCACATTTCCCTAAACAGTGGAAATGTGCTAAAATTACAATGGTTCCAAAACCAGGAAAGCCTGAAAATCTAATCTCATCATATAGACCTATTAGTCTATTGTCAGTATTTTCAAAATTATTTGAAAAACTCTTTCGGAAGCGTTTAATCCCAATCCTTGAAGCTGAGAATATAATGCCAGATCACCAATTTGGATTCCGAAAACAACATGGTACACCTGAACAGTGTCATAGAATAGTAAAAACGATAAGAGAAAGCCTGGAAAATAAACAATACTGTTCATCCGTTTTTCTAGATGTTAGACAAGCCTTTGACAGAGTTTGGCATCATGGTTTGTTATATAAGCTGAAACAAATTTTACCTACTCCATTCTATTTGTTATTAAAATCATATTTGGACGAGAGAAGTTTTTATGTAAACGTTAACGGCGTTGAATCTGAAATTGGTACCATAAAAGCTGGGGTCCCACAAGGAAGTGTGTTGGGGCCAGTTTTATATACTCTTTTTACTTCCGATATGCCGGTTTCTAATGATGTCACAATCGCCACATACGCTGACGATACGGCTATACTAGCCACTAGTAATTGTCCTTCCGATGCATCACATATTCAAAGGCAAATTACTTTAACAGAAAAATGGCTTAGCAATTGGAATATCAAAGTAAACCCCGAAAAGTCAACTCATGTAACATTTAGTTTAAGAAGAGGAGACTGTTCTCCTCCGATATTAAATGGGCTAGCAATTCCTTCAGCAGATAGTGTGAAGTATCTGGGCCTTCACATCGACAGAAAACTAAATTGGAAAAGGCACATAAGGTTGAAAAGACAGCAGTTAAACATTAAAACTAAAAAGATGTATTGGCTGTTAGGTCCCAAATTCGAATTAAGTTTAACCAACAAAGTGATTCTCTACAAAACGATTTTAAAGCCTATATGGACATATGGCATACAATTGTGGGGAACCGCTAGTAATTCGAACGTAGAGATCTTAAGAGCTTGATAACTTTTTTTTTTTTAAAAAAAACGCATAAAATTTGCAAAATCTCATCGGTTCTTTATTTGAAACGTTAGATTGGTCCATGACATTTACTTTTTGAAGATAATTTCATTTAAATGTTGACCGCGGCTGCGTCTTAGGTGGTCCATCCGCTTAGTCCAATTTTGGCATTTCCACGTTTTTGAGTAACAGAGACCCAATTGGTGCGAACGGCGACGAATCGAAAATTGGTGGTCATCATTAACACTGGCCGATACAGCTGCGATATTTTCTTCAGTTCGCACTCTACGTAAGCGTGTTGGTGGTTTAATGTCCAACAATGTAAATTTGGTGCGAAATTTAGTCACAATAGCCCGAATAGCCGCTTCAGTGGGTCGATTAAACTGACCATAAAATGGAAGCGCGCAATGAACTTTCTTAACAGAGCACGCATTTTGATAATAAAATTCAATAATTTGCAAGCGTTGTTCGTTTGTAAGACGATTCATGATGAAATGTCAAAGCATACTGAGCATCTTTCTCTTTGACACCATGTCTGAAATCCCACGTGATCTGTCAAATACTAATGCATGAAAATCCTAACCTCAAAAAAATCACTCTTTACAATGGTTTCAGTCGAAAACATTGAGATTAATGACAGATGCTCCTTGGTTTGTTAAAAATAATATAATTCACAGTGACCTAGGTATCCCGAAAGTTAAAGATGAAATAAAACGTTTTAGCACTAATTACTTAAACCGATTAAGTACACATCCCAATGTTTTAGCCATAAATTTATTAGACGATACTGATGAAGTAAGAAGACTGAAAAGACGCCACGTGTTAGATCTCCCCTTTGTATAGAAGTATTGTTATGTATATTTGAATCTGCCGTGTACAATAAGAACTAAACTGAAAATCGAAATATGTATATATTGTTAAGTTTATTGGAATTTAACAATTCTGTTATTTTTAAGTTTTCAGTAGATTTGCTTAATGTTTCTTGTAAATAGATTGCAAATAATAAAAATATTTGAAAAAAAAATATATATATTAAAAACTTTTAGCTATGAAAAGCTGTGTGTGCCATACTCCGACAAAATTTTATTTTTGTGGTAAATCGTCAAAAGAAAAACAATGTTTGCATCATTTGTACCCCTGTTATTACCCTCGACTTGATCAGGCTTATAGTTCAACTATATTGTGAAATTGTATGGGTATCATTTTTGTGGAAGATCTTAACACTCTAGCTCATCTCTTTATAGGCCAATTTGACAACCAAAACTAATCTCCGTCTTTAAAGTCATTTCAAAAAATACTCTACTTCTACTCCATTTAAAGCTGCCATCATCAGCTGTTGTTTGCAAATGAGAATCTTTAGAGTCACTTTTGACCGGTTGCTTTAAATTAAAACGGAAAACGGAAGCACGCTCTGTTTCAAAGTTGGCCGAGAAAAACAAAATTTTCGAACAACCGCTGTCTGCTTTAATATTTGTGTGAGTTTCTTTTAAACTGTCCGCCTCCCCACACGACCTCTTTCGTTGGCTGTTGTTTCACTTTGTTTTTTGGTTATAATAAAACAAATTAATTTTTAATTAACCTTTGCTAATTTGAAATTAATGATGAAACAAAAGGTCAACGGAGAAAAGCTGAAAAACAAATACAAACAGCCGAAAACAAGCGAAAACCTTAAATAATTTCATTAGGCCTTATTAAATGGCATGTATTGGTGGCCACCGAGCGACCGAGTGAGCGACCGATGGATGCAATGGCTGCCGGGACCAGTCAACACAAAGTACAACGACGAACAGTTCATTAAACCAAATGGCCAAGTCAACGAACGTGTGGATGGAATGTTCGAACGGGTTGGTGAGGGGGGAACATTTTCAGGAATTAAACCAAACATTTGTTGCTGTTGTAGCGCGAACTGTAACAAATGTGAAAACTACATTAAACGCCTCGGCCTATAAGCCACAAAGCAGAGCATATCTCACCAGCATCCCGTGTGGAAAACCAATCCGTACACAGGGCCAGCCAGATGATCAAAAGGGGCCAAAAAAATATTGGATTTTTTTTGCGAACAGAAAACGGAAAAAGTGTTGTTGGCGAGAGAGCCTGTCTATATGTGCGGCATGATTAACTGGGCGTAAAACTCGTGCCTCAACTGAAATCCCCATCGAAAAAAATAACCCAACCAACGACAACACACACCATCACCAGCAACAACACCATCAGGGTATAACGTCAAAATAAATGTTATAAAGTAAGTTTGCATGCCGCCATATAATTAATAACGGTAATATATTTTGCATATGCCATGACACGGTGTGTGGTTGGCTCCCTCCACCGCGAACATGCTCCCGGAGAACAAAGAACAAAAAAATGGTTAGTTAACCCCTCCTCGCTGTGTCCTTTGTCCCTGCCGAAACGAACACAAGTTGCATGAGCTTAAAGTGCTGCCAAGACTGAGTGCCCCCCAAACATAACTCTTTTATCGTATTTGTGCATCATGTCGTTGTTTTTCCTCTTCACTGGAGCACAGTGGTTCAAAACGATAAAAAACATAAAAAATTATATTATATAAAATATGAATCAGGGCAGCAGAATTTTGATCTACCAAATTTACAATTGATATTGACAAAATACAAATTGAAATTTAAAAATTAAAATTTAGGAAAAAAACAGATTGAAATTCAGAAATGTAAATTGAAAAAACAAAAACAAGTGAGAACGGCGGATTGCATTCCACAGAGGCTGTTGATTTTCGTAGAAAATCATTACATTACAGGAAATGTAAATTTGCTTTAATATAGCCAAACCAAAACAAATAAATCAAGTAAGTGTTGGGGCTGACAATATGATACCCTAAATCGTGAACGACATTTGTATGGGAGCTATATATAAATCTGAACCGATCTCATCTACTTTTGTAAATATAAGATGTCCTGTCGTATATGAAGAAAGTCAATAAAGGTATGTGGTTTCTGCAACTTCAAATCGGGAGCGAAATTTATATGGGAGTTATATCTAAATCTGAACCGATTTGACACATTTTTACCACAGATATTTCTAGTTCAAATATCAGGTGGTGTGGCAAATTTTATCAATATCGGTTAAATTATTTGGTTTCTAGAGCAAAAAAGTAAAATCGGGACTGACACATGTAAATCTGAGCCGATTTGACCGATTTACACCAGAAGAGTTTCTAGTTGAAATATAAGGTGTTTTTTGAAGAAAATCTGTTAAAATTTAGGGCTTTTTTACGGCCCCAACGCCTCTCACACCCGCCTACCGAGAGCGCCACGTCCCCATAACGTAGGGACAGCGTACACACCACAGTCCGAACCATGGCGGCTAAGCAGTAGAGGGTGGACACCATCTACAGATCAAATATCAACAGCCGGCATAACAAAAATATTAACAAAATATTAACAAATAAAAGTTATTCGTAAAGTTAGTAACTAAATATATTAAAGTAAACATGTCAGAACAAACTAAACATCCAAGCAGGAGAAAATCCTCGACTTTATTATATCGATTCCTAATCCGAAATCTATGATGTGACACAATGAATTGAAATCAATACACATTCTGCGAATGGGCTCTGCGGAAGCGTAAAGTCAATATGGATGAATTGATAGTATCTAGAAGGTCTAAATGGCACGTTGAACTTAATCCTAGAAATAATATAGTCAAGAAGAGAAATCACCATTTCATAACCATCACGGTGTTCAACATAACACGTCTGTTTTTCAAGGAAGGCAAGTCGATATACTTCAATCTACTAGTATAAGGGGGAAGAATAAAATCACTATTCCAATGCAAGTGTCTTAATGAAAATATTAAAAATTGTTTCTGAACTGACTCAATTCTGTCAATATAGGTACCATACTGAGGATCCCACACTACGGAACCATATTCCAGAACAGGTCTGACAAGTGATGTAAATATCTGCTTCGGAGAACTCCCTAGCCCATCGCTTAATGAAGCCAAGGACACCATATGCTTTGGTAACCATTGTAATGGTATGATTGTAATAATATGGTAGTTGAATGGCATTCTTATGGAATCCATAAGAATATCAAGGTCTACAAAAGAATCAGCTAACTCTAACTCAGTTCCTCTAATATTATATCTGACAAATCTTGGATTCGATCTAAAGAAACGCATGTGTCTGCATTTCCTTAGGTTGAGTTCCATACAATTCATGTCACACCAGCGTCCAAAACTATCTAAGTCATCCTGCAATGTATTCGAAAATTCTGGCCAATTATAAGAAACAAATATTTTTACATCATCTGCATACATTAGAAGTCGAGAATTAATGGTAGACCCCGGAAATTCATTTATGAATAATAAGAAAAGAACCGACCCTAGATGACTACCCTGAGGAACACCTGATGGAATCAGAATTGGTCTAGAATAAGAATTACCAAATTTGACAATCTGAGAGCGATTTGAAAGATACGAAGATATTCACTTCAAGAAGTTAGAGCTAAAACCTATACAATCTAATTTATATAACAAAAGTTCATGGTTCACTTTATCAAATGCCTTACTAAAATCTGTATAGATGACATGGGTCTGATTTTCCTGAACAAATTCATCAATAACAAATCAATCAACAACATCAAATTTGTCACAGTAGAAAAGCCCTTACGAAATCCATGTTGATATGGACTCAATATAGAAGAAACTCTATGAGATACAACCTCAGTAACCAATTTGTCAAATAGCTTCGGAATAGCACTGAACTTAGCTATCCCACACATTGACACATTAATTAGACTGTCAGTTTTATGGAGGGGATCAATGAATGAACTCCTCGAAGCCAAAGGGAAATATCCAAAACTGAATGAAGTATTAAATAATAATGTTAGCGGAATAGCCAAACCACTAGCACAGAATTTCAAAACAATACTTGGCACCCCATCAGGGCCAACACTATTTGTGGATTTGAGATTATTCAAACTCGTTAAAACTAAGGGTAAATCAATAACAGGGATTTCTAATTGACTCAATGCAGAAATATTATAAGGAGGGGCGTCACTCGACCATAAGATCGCTCTGAGTATGTCGTCGCAAAAAATGTTGCAAAACAATCAGCACTCGCCTGATCATCACCAAACTCTAAGCCATCCATTCTTATTCTTGTCGGCTTAGTTGAGGATCTACGTTTCAAATTCACAAAGCCGCCATATTTAGTACACTTAAAGTGATTATAAAAACATTATCAAATACCAAATTATAGCTGATTCCGATTATCCGCGTGGAAGTTTTATGGGTTTTAAGTTATCCTTGGAATATAGGCTATTTGTGTGGGTGGTGGGAGGAAGGGGCTTGGTAATTTCGCCCAACTTCGCACTTAAACTAAGTTTGGGAAACATATTAAGATGTGCAAAGTTTGAATCAATAACTCATTTCGAGAGTTCTCGTGTACACCAGTCAGCCAGACGGACGGATATGGCACAAACACCTTAAAAAGTCGTAAAACGAATTTGGTCCAAACATACTTAAAGTCTTAAGTCCCCCCTTCAATGCGTTACACTTTTTTCCTGTCCCAAATGATATATTCCCTCCTACTCTGTAGAGTGAGGGTATAATAAGAAGAGAATTGACACTTTATTCACACTTTGGGAGCAATTCCGTGATATGTCTCTCTCGACCTATCCCAGGATAACAACGTTTATAGCAGTTTCCACTAGGTTTATTATACCCCCATTCTGGAGGTGGAGGGTATACAAAGAAAATACATATTGAACTTATTTATAGAAATTTTCTTCAATTTAAATTTCTCATGTTCAATTTGTATTTTCTCAATTTCAATTTTCATTTCTGAATTTCAACTTGTATTATCCCAATTTCAATATTTAATTCTCAATTGCAACTTGCATTTTCTCAATTTCAAATGAAAATGGTGTAGAACTGAAAATTGCAAAAATAAAATAGAAAAAAAATATTTTTTCGAAAAAATATATTAATTTTTTTATGTCGATCTTATATGATTTCTCAATGCAAACACAAAATATTTTTTAGGTCTCGGACACATTTTTTTTGTTGTGGCGTGGTGTTATATATTGCCTAGTGTAAACGTAGAAATTCGGTCACCACTTGGTCCCCTTGTAATTGAATAGCAACTTCACATTTTTGTCGCTTTCAAGCCACTGTGCATTGGAGTTCTTACTCCACCAAATCCACCGGCACACAATATCAACGTGTGTGTGTGCTTCCACGAGGCAGACAGTATAGCAGCCAAGAAACGAAAAAAAAACTAACCAAAAATCGGGTTAAAAAATTTGTGGCAATAATATTTAATGGCAACAAACATACACTCTGCCACACTGATGAAAAAACACAACTTGTGGCTTTTTTGTCTTGTTCATCATCATCATCATCGTCGTATCGCTTACATGTGGCCAAGAGGCAGAAGTAACAAGAAAGGATGACATTTTTGAGGATTTTGGGGAATAAACCACAAATTAATGATAGCGGTTTTGTTTAAACGGTTGGTTACCGGAAAGATTTCAAGGAAGGTCTTGAGAAAAAGGGAATTGATATTAGATTCAATATGTACACACACACGCGAAGAAAGATAGAAGGTTAAATGTACAAAATCAGGACGGAAAGGCTAAGTTTAATTAAAATGGAAGATGGACAGGCATACCTCAACAGCACATAGCATTTTAATATAATTATGATAGCATATTTAATTATACATATGTGGGAGGAAACCTATCAATAAAAGTAAAAGATTATTTGATATTTTGCTGAAAACAAAATAAATCAATAAATGTCCGTAAAGAATACACAGTGCGATAAAACAAACTGTAATAGAAATATATGGGAAGCGATTCTATTTTTTATAAACTCGTTGTGCATTTGTTTATAACACCCAAAAGGAAGGCAGATAGACCAATTGTTAATTATACCGATCGACTTAGAATCACTTTTTGAATCGATTTAGCAATGTCCGTCCGTCTGTCTGTCTAAACATCTATTTTTTGTAATCACGATACAGAACGCAATTGTCGCCAGAACCAAATGAAACTTTGCACAACGAAGTTTTTCGGGAGAAGGAAGAACGCTATTTAATTTTAAGAAAATCGGTTCAGATTTTGTTATAGCCCTATACGAATTTCACTTCTGATTTGACTCTTTTCACGCTAGATACCACATATTTTAACTGATTTTTTTCAAAATTGGCAAAACATCTTATATTTCAACTGGAAACTGTGGTGAAATTGTGTTTGATCAGATCAGATTTATATATAGCTCCAATTCAATTTGTGAAAATAGGTCAGATCGGTTCAGATTTATATATAGCTCCCGTACAATTTGTGAAAATAGGTCAGATCGGTTCAGATTTGTATATAGCTCCCATTCAAATTTAGCTCTCGATTTGACTTTTTCTGGTCTAAAAACCACATATTTTTCCAGATCTTCTTCAAATTTGGCAAATGAAATTTGGTGAAAATGGGTCTGATCGGCTCAGATTTACATATACATTCATCCCATTTTCACTTTTTTTTAACGAATTGAATTGTATTCGGATAGAAAGTGGAGTGTATCATATAGTCTACCCGCCCGACTTCAGCCTTTCCTTTGATCTGCGTTCTTCAGGGACATGTAAAGTACGTTAATCACCATCTTATGATGTATCTTGAGATCATTGATCGAAATAAGGTGGGTATCGAACTGCGGGGAACTTTGCTAATTTACATTTTGTGAAAAAAAAAATTAATTTAAATAAAAATAAATAATAAAAATTATTAAAAGCTGCAACAATAAAAGTCTCACTTTGCCTTTTTGTTAATTTTGGGTTCTCCTGAAGACTTCAGCACAACCTTTGGTCTTAAACCATAATAAATGACAACACATACAACATAACAGACCAACAATACATACAAACAACAACAATACACACGAGGTACAGTGAAGACGGGACATACCATACAACAACAACATTTGCATTGTTGCGAGCACATGCGTAACATTGAATTGGCAAAGTGAGATTTTTAGTGTGTCGACTTAGTTCGGTGGAATATTTTGTTTATCAGCGCTTCTCATTTGTCGTATGTGACCGCTGGTACTAATATGAACCCTGATTTAAGTCAAAGACATACATTCGTTGCGAAAGTTCTGACAAGATGGGGTAGTGCCCATCGAAACTGCGCAGTCAACTTTTAGCTGCAACAATAAAGGTCTCACTTTGCCTTTTTGCTAATTTTGGGTTCTGCTGAAGACTTCAGCACAACCTTTGGTCTTAAACCAAAATAAATGACAACACATTAATAAAAACTTCAATATCTTAGTCAATTTTCATTTTATTCCTTACTAAATGTGTTTTCAAATAAATTCACAATTGTTACGATGGCTATAAAAAATAATATTTTTAAAATAGCAGGGTGGTAAAATTGTAAGGCCCGATGTTGAATGTGAACTACACCTAAACGTCAAGTTTTTTCTGCATTTCATTTGACTTTTCTCAATTTCAGACTAACTCAATTTAAACCATGGAAAAATACACAATAGAGTTAAAGTTATGCAGACATATTATGAAAATGGGCGTTCAAATCGAAATGCATATCGTGCACTTAGTGATTTTTAATCGTCCAAATGTGAGTCCAATCGGAAAAATCGTTCTAAAATTTGAGCAAACTGGGTCTGTAGGAGATGTACTGCAGAAAATATTGCTGCTGTTCGGGATAGTGTGGCTGAAGAGCCGTCCACCTCAACTCGTCGTCGTGCCCAACAATTGCACCTATCACGCTCGTCGTTGATGAACATTATGCACAAAGACTTGCATTTACACGCTTACAAGGTGCAATTGACTCAAGAACTAAAGCCTCCAAACGTCGTCAATGGTCAGAAAGAAATAGCAATAATGGATGATCAATTTTCGAAGAAAATCATCTTCAGTGATGAGGCACATTTTCACCTCAGTGGATTCGTCAATAAACAGAATTGCCGCATTTGGCCGAATGATAAGCCAAGCGTGATTGTCGAAAAACCATATATCTCACGTGGTGACGATGTCTATTGGCTGTCAAGATCATGTTATTTGACACCGTTGGACTTCTTTCTTTGGGGTTATTTGAAAGAAAATGTGTACGTCGATAAGCCAACAACAATACAAGAGCTAAAGGATGAGATAATTCGGCACATTAACGGCATAGAACCTCAATTATGTCTCAGCGTCATCGAAAAGTTGGACTATCGGATGCAGGTGTGCCGCTGAGGTCTGAATTCCATACGTTTTTGCAACAACTATATAAAATGGTATTTGTCAATTTTTTTAACAAAATCTGAAGTTGTTTAAATTTGGCGGTTTTTTGGCAATTTCTATCAATTGTCTTGGCGATAGATGTACAAAATGATCTGACAACCCTGTCAGAACGTATGATTTACCTATAGCGTCTTGATTTCTGACGAAAAGTACTCAGTTTTCTTTGTAATATCGCTTATATTGTTGTTTTTTGAAAATTATTTAAATTTTAAATTATAAGAATTTTGAAGAAATATTTTCCAGTGACCGCAATTTCTTCAGATCAAAAAATTTCTTTGATTTCTTCCATTTAAGTGTGTGTTTTTAATATTTTTAAGTAATATTTTTTCATTATAGCCTAATATATATGTTTAGCACTTGCTCTTGATTGCATGAGTAACAGATAATATTTCATACTTATGATATCCCCAGAGAACTGATTCGTTAATGTGGGGCATCTAAAATGCACATGTTTTGCTTTCCGTTCCAAAGTCGATGTCGCTGTCGGTGCCGCTGTCCCCACTAAACGCATTATTTCAACATGAATGCATTCAGTGTTCAGATGTTAAAACTAATAATATATTTTTTATGAAAACAAAAATGGTTACAATGTTCTTTTATTTGTTTTTCACTTTTTTCCTTCGTTAAAGGTTAGTGTGTGTGTGTGTATTTTTCTGTGGTAGTTGATGTAAAACTAAAATGCATATCTGCAGTACAAGATACTCCACATACGAGTGCGCGTATGGCTTGTACCGGGTCTGAACATTTGAACAAACATGCAACTGTTATTATATGTCCACCACACCCATATTGCGAAGTGGTTTTGTTTTTCTCCTCTTCTTCTTTCTGTGTAGCATACCCCGTGTTGCACTTAGTGCTACGTTTTTTTCTGTTCTCTACTAAAAATAAAGAAATTTACGTTTTTTTCCCTCGACTAGAAGAAGACGAAAATATCAGCCACAAATAGGGTTTGGTCAACGAGAGAAATGTTCTGTGGTTTCCATTTAATTTAGTTTGTTGTTGACGTTGCTTCCATGTTGTACGAGTATTCCTAAATGGAATTTACGTTGTTTGGCATTATGATTTCGAGAGACTCCCCTCTTTATTATTTCTGCTTCTAAACTTATGTATTTTGCAAAGCAAAAAAGAAAAAAAAACTTCTACAAATGGAAATATTGTATAAACATGAAAAAGCAATTGTTTGAGAAAAATTATTTGCAGTTTAGCCACGAGTATCGATACATATGTATGTACGAGTGTATATGAAGTGTGATTGGCATTCGTTGGTCAATGGACACACTTGACATTTATATATTTGCCATGGAGTTGGGTCATTGGCCAAGGGCTGAACTCGAAAGGTTAGTTTACGTATTAAGCATGTGATAAAGTACATTGACAGCAACAATTGTATGTCGTACTTATAATTGGAACAATAAGAGCAATTATCATTTTGAAATATAATATATCAAAAGTCGCCATACCGACAGTGTTGGCAGATGCTGATTGAAAAAGGATTGAGGAAATATGTGTTAAAGTGGATATAATGAGATATATTTTTGAAAGTGATAAAATGGTCTACCGTGAGGTACAAAGTTATAATATTCCTTAGGCTGAGTCAAATCCATATTCCAATTGTGTTATTATTTCCTAAAATGTATGAAAATTGACTAAACTAATTAATGCAATGGAAAGTTATAGCAATATACAAAGGACAAATTTTACTTAAAAAATCTTTGAATAGAGTAAACAGTTCTTAATCTTTCCTAGAGTTTAAGAAAGAAATTAGTGAAGAAATTTTAGGATGGAATTAAAAAAAAATACTTAAAGTAAGCTATTGTCTATCCTTTAATGTATTTCAAGTTCTTCAAACTTTTAAGTATTAAGGATTGCTTCAAAAGCAAACCAATGTTTGTAGAAAAGAAAACATTAATAAAAATCAAAGAAGCAATTCTCGTTTGTTTGGCATTATTTTAACCCTTTGAGGACCATACATTTTTGGCCAAAAATAATTTATTTCTAAACATTAAGTGCCCATTTTGCTGGGCTATGATTCTAAATGAAATTGTTTACTTAAAAAATAAAAAATATATAATTATACATAAAGTAGCATATTTACGACACTGAAAAGGTTTCGGGAGTCTTGAAGTGGAGGAACACATTGCATGAACCATTTTGCTGCCTCCATTGAATAAGTGGCCCATATATGTAATTTCCCCAGTTCTCCTCTATAAATCAGCTCTAGTTAGTTGCTCTATCATTCATGTAGACAGTTAGTTTTCCTAAAAACATCCGGGCAAGTACCCAGCAAAAAAGTTCTTTCACAAAAAGTACATTTTAGTCGCAGCCCAAAAACTTCATTTACCTAATTCCTGCATTTGCGGAAATTCTTTTGAAGAACTGCCATAAAAATTTTAAATATTTTGTGTTTGTTCTTTATAGCAGTCCAGATTTATTAGTTTTTTATAAATCAGCTTATTCGGAGTACTGTTGCAACGAGAGTCTTGCATTTTTGTGAAAGTGCACTAATTGTTAGCCCGCACAGTTGTGCTAAAAATTACGAAATTAAAACCTACTATCGAATATTGTCATTTCTATGACAACTAAAGTGCTGACAATTTGTGTGAGTGCATCCAGCATCATTGTGCGTAGTTGTTCTAAAAAATGGGCGGTATTGGAAAAGTGGACGTTTTTGAGTCGATTTATCTGTTCATCTGTATGTCCATCTATTCTTAGATGCAATTATTATCTTATCCTATCATAAAATGTCAGTCAAGGACGGACGCTATTTAATTTGAATCAAATCGGTTCATACTTATATGGGTATGGGTACTATAGCCATACTAGAATCATTCTCGATTTATCTTTTCTATTTATTCATTTAAAGGTCAAAGTTATTTATTAAGAAATCAAATCGGGATGAACATTGGTGTCCTCGGAAAGGACAACAATTTCATTGACTCCATAAATTAATATTCTTTATCATTGAATTTTCGGAACCATAAGGTCATAAAATTCTAAGACGATCTAGCCATGTCCGTCTGTCTGTTCAAAGCACGCTATCATGTAAACGAAAGAGCTAGGACGTCCAAATTTTCCACAAATGTATCTTATAGTCGTAGATCGGTTGGGATTGAAACTGGGCGAAATAGGCCCAAAGGGAAATTTTTTCCCCTCACAAGGACTAAAAATACCCATAATAATCTTTAATATTTAAGAATGTTCTTTGAATATGTCTGTTTATATTTGCTTGATATTTGGTATACGCATTCCCATATAGCAAAACCGTGCACCATAAAGTGATTCTTATTTGTAGGGGGTGAAATGGTGCAAAATGGACAAAAGGAGATAAAAATGGAAGATATTAAATGACAACAGCTAGAAACACGAAATTAGGTTCCTCTGATTGACACGTAAAATAAACGGATTTTGGGGTTAAAATGAAAAAGTACCAACCAAATGACTGCAGCTAGACTTATAAAATTAGGAGTATACAATGTATACTATACATTCCTCTGACTGCGTAGACACGGAAAATAAACGAATTTTTCGAAATACGTACTTTTTGGGGTTAAAATGGAAAAAGGGGATAAAAATAGTACCAACCAAATCACCGCAGCTAGAGTCGTGAAATTCGGAGTATACATTCCTCTGACTGCGTAGACACGGAAAATATAAGGTTTTTCTGGGGTTAAAATGGAAAAAGGGGATAAAAATAGTACCAACCAAATCACCGCAGCTACAGTCGTGAAATTCGGAGTATACATTCCTCTGACTGCGTAGACACGGAAAATTGAGGGTTTTTTCAAATTCGTACTTTCAACGGATACATGGTACAGAGGGATAAAAATAGTACCAACTAAACGACTACATCTAGAATGATGATAGTCATACTCTTAAGGGGGTAAAAATGGTAGCAAATGGCCGCAGCTGGAATCATGGAATTCGGTGTATACATTCCTCTGACTGAGTAGACACGCAAAATAAAAAGTTTTTTTTTGCCAAATTCGTACTTTTTCTTTTACGGCAACAATTGGTGGATGTTGATTTAATAAAACACTTGTTGTTTATTACTCGTACATTCTTAATATGTTTATTGTGTTGTATATCAACTAGGAGGTATAGGTAATGATGTTGCATACAAGTTACAACAGGGTGACACCATACAATGCATGCCAACCTATATGAAGCGTAAGCGTAACATGCATACACAAAGCGCATGCATATTAACTTATACAACATCTCCCCTTTACAAATATTAAATAAATAAAATTATGAAAAATAATTATATCTAATAATAATACAAATAATATTATAAAATTAAAACTATTATAATACATCAATTAAATTACAAATTAAGCCTATTTGGATTTTTTACAATTCTACCCTTTTTAGTTATATAGTTCTCACTTTGATTTTGTATTGGGATATCTAAGTTTTGTTCAACAATTTCTTTTTTATCAACAACATCAATATTTTCATTATCCATCTAATTTTCAGTTCTCGATTCTTCTTTATTGATATAAGCTTCATTGCTACTATCATTTACTGGCCTTTTCATTATGTGTTCCAGACTTCTTCTGAACACAGATCCTTTTTCATCTAACACTACAAATGGCCTTGGTTCCTTGCATACTTCTACAACTTTCCCCGGCATCCAACAGCTTAATGGTGTGTTCTTAAACATTACTTTGTCCCCTTCGTGCACGGGCTTCAAGAGTTTTGATTTTTTGTTGTAATACGCAGTACATTTTTCCAAATTGGAATTTACCTTTTAAGTGAGAACTGCTATATCCAGAGTTGAGCAACTCAATTTCTACAAACTTAGAATAATAGTCAACCACAAGCAAATACATTTTCTTCCTGAATTCAAAAAGATCGCAGCCCACTTTGTACCATGGAATATCTACAATCTCGTGCGACATTAATTCCGGCCTCGAATTCGAGTTCTGGTACTTCAAACAAGTTTCACAATTAGATACAATGTCCTCTATGTCATTATATATACTTGGCCAGTATACAAACTGTCGGGCAAGATTTTGACATCTTAATACCCCCAAGTGACCTTCGTGTATTTTCTCCAAGATATTTCACCTCAAGGAATTAGGAATAAGTATCTGACTGTTCTTCAATAAAATTTAAAACGGTTATCTCATCCTTTATTTTGAAATAAGGCTTAACATCATCCTCCAATTTTCGTCTACTGTCTGGCCAACCATTTCGCACATACTCAAAAATTTTCGAAAATGTCTCATCGTTTCTACTACGTTCCGCCACCAGATCGATATTAGCAAATGGAACTTCCATATGTGAGGAAATGAAATTACAATGTAAAGAAATTTCGTCATCGATTTCCGATAACGCAGTGTCATCTAATGGAGCTCTCGAGAGTGTATCGGCTATTTTTAAATCTCTTCCCGGCTTATACACAACCTTTAGGTTGTAACCTTGTAAACGCAACATAAAACGCTGAAGCCGAGGCGGTATTTTAAAAAGAGGTCTATCAAAAAGAGTCACCAAAGGTTTATGGTCTGTTTCCACTGTAACCTCGGACCCATAAATGTACTGATGGAACTTTGTACATCCAAACAGAATAGCAAATAGTTCCTTTTCGATTTGAGCATAATTCCTCTGAGTTTCGGTCAATGACACGGACGCATACGCAATTGGCTGTCCATCGTGTAAAATCGTTGCACCAAGTCCAAACTTTGAAGCATCAACGGACAGAATCAATTTTCTGTTATTATTGAAATATGTAAGAACAGGAGCTTTCGTAATCTCATTTTTCAAACCTTCAACCTCTTTATCATGAGCAGGCGACCAATGCCATTGAACATCATTCTTCAACAATTCCCTTAATTTTTGGTTTTTCGAAGATAAATTTTCTATAAATGGTCCTAGGTAATTGACCATTCCCAAAAATCGTTGTAACTCCTTAACATTATTCGGATTAGGCATGTCATTTATAGCCTTAATCTTCTCATTGTCGGGTTTCACTCCGTTTCTATCAAAAATGTGACCCAAGAATTTTATCTCAGATTTATAAAATTTACATTTTGACTTGTTGAACTTCAGACCAACATCCCTAGCCCTTTGAAAAACCAATTCCAAAGTTTTCGAATGTTCTTCAATACTTGAGGAATAAATCAAAAAATCGTCGATATATATTATCAGACCAGCTATGTCACCAAAAAGTTTCACCATTTCAGCATGAAATATTTCCGGAGCAGCATTGATGCCGAATGGCAATCTCAAAAAACGGTAACGACCAAAAGGTGTATTAAAAGTACATAGTTTAGATGATTGCTCATCTAATGGAACCATCCAAAACCCACTATTAGCATCTAAAGCTGTGAAATATCTAGAACCATTTAAATTCGCCTTACAGTCCTCTATATTCGGGAAGGGAAAATGAGGCCTTAAAATCGCCTTATTTATATGTCTCGGATCTAAACAAATTCTCAAATTTCCGTTTGGCTTCGTGACCAGGACAATAGAATTCACCCACTCTGTTGGCTCGCTTACCGGAGAAATTACTTTTAAATTCAACATTCTGTTCAATTCCTTTCGTAAACTGTCATGTAATTTAAATGGAATTTTACGTGGCGGTTCCACAACCGGTTCAACATCATCTCTAATTTTTAACCTACATTCGTTATGCAAAAGACCAAGGCCATATAAAACATCAGAATATTTTTCAACTATTTTATTGATTGAAATGCTATTTATCTTTTTAATTAAATTCATGCTAATAGCTGTATCAATACCTATAATGTTTTTACATGCAATATTCACAATAAAAAACTTTGCGTTATAGCTCTCATTTTTATAACCGAAATCTAAATCCGCCGTTCCCAATACTGGAATCCTTTCCCCACTAAATGTGAAGATTCTCATTGAGGTTTTCTTTAGCCCTTGTGCAATTTTCAGCAAATCTGCAGTCTCTGACGACATTATATTGGCTTGTGCCCCAGTATCAATCTGACATAAAATAGTCTGCTCGTTTACCATTACCTCAACATTCCATTCAGTTGCAGTTTTAGTTTCCTTGCTTACAACTCCAATGAAAAGGTCTTCTTCTTCCTCATCTTCATGATCGCATACATTTGTTTGATGTACCTTTTCTTGAATAAGCACATTCTGGCAAAGTGATTCAACTTCCCACATTCATGGCACTTAACCCCGTCCGCAGGACATTTAACTTTGTGACTCTGGCCGCATCTTTTGCAGCTGCCGTTATTCGTGTTGTTGCTTCTATTGATATTTCTGCTGCTGTTATAGTTGTTGCTGCTGTTATAGTGGTTGCTGCTGTTGTAGTTTTTATTGTTGTTGTTATTACTGCTACTGCTGTTGTTATGATAGCTGCTACCGGCATTTTTTCTCACCGCGTTCACAGAAACCTCTAAACCGCCATCTTGTAAAATTGATGCATTTGCTTTTGCCATTACCATATTTTTCGCAATAGTAACAGACTTTTCCAGCTTAATCTTTCCTTCCGTTAACAAACTTTCCCTTATGTTGCCCATATTAGCTGACAATCCACATATAAAAATGTCTCGCACCAAATCTTCACGCAAATCTCCAAACTCACAATTCAAACATAAATTTTTTAATGCTGTGACATATTCATCAATAGTTTGATTTTCTTGCTGCTTGCATGTAAAAAATTTGTATCTCTGTATGACGATGTTTACTTGTGGTGTAAAATACGTTTCCATCTTCTTCACCAAATATACATACTTCACCAAATCGATATGTAGATCAAACGAATTGAAGGCATCTAAAGACTGGCTTCCAAGATGATGCAACAGCAACGCAACTTTCCGCTGATCCGATTGCAACTCCAGGTTGGATGCTCTTAAAAATATTTTGAATTTTGTGTGCCTTGTCTTCCATTCCTTGGCAAGATTTGGTGCTTTAAAATTCAATGGCTCTAATGGGGTAGCAAAAAACTGACCACTTGCTTGCAGCTTTTCGTCGTCCGGCATGTTTGCTCACTTTAGCTCGCTCGCTTTATATGGTGGTTATCTTTATTTTAATTGATATTAAATATCAAACCACATCTGACACCATGTTGATTTAATAAAACACTTGTTGTTTATTACTCGTACATTCTTAATATGTTTATTGAGTTGTATATCAACTAGGAGGTATAGGTAATGATGTTGTATACATGTTACAACAGGGTGACACCATACAATGCATGCCAACCTATATGAAGCGTAAGCGTAACATGCATACACAAAGCGCATGCATATTAACTTATACAACAGTGGAATCATGAAGTTAGGTTTTTTTGCACTATGTACGTATGATAATGGATTTTCAAAGTGTGTTCTTTTGGAATGGAATGTAGCACCAACTATCTACCAATATTTATGGTATAGGGTCCGCCATCCAACGTTTTTTTTTTTCAACTATTCAACCGCTGGACTATTATTTGTGGGGTGCCCTCAGCAGCCATTTGAATGAAATTATTTTCCATTATTAACCGGAAGGATTGTACTTTCAAATAAAAAAGAAATTTGGAAAATATTCAGTAGTTTTTTTATAGCATTTTCAAAAAAAACTTATTTGACGGACTATATAATAAAAACAAGTAAGGAAAGGCTAAAGTCGGGCTGAGCCGACTCTATGATACACTCCACTTTCTATCCGAATACAATTTAATTCGGTGAAAAAATTAGAATAGGAAGGATTTTTGTATCCTGTAAATGTATGCGTTTGACAAAAAATGTTAAATCGGAAAGGACATTTGTATGGGGGTATATTGAAACCTGGTACGCAATAGGTGAAATATAATATGTATAGTTTGGCCAAAATCGGTTAAACATTTGGGAGCAACATTTGTAATTGGGCTATATCTAAATCTGATTATAAGCTGATGTGCCAAATTTAAAGAAAATCGATTACAATATTTCGTTTATAGAGCGGAAAATGTCAAATCGGGAGCGACATTTGTATCTGAACCGATCTTACCTGATTTCTGCATATGTGTTTTTGGTTGGATTATAAGATGTTATGCAAAATTTAAAGAAAATCGAGTACAATATGTCGTTTATAGAGCGGAAAATGTCAAATCGGGAGGGGGGCTATATCTAAATCTGAACCGATCTTACCCACTTTCTGCATACGTGCTTCTAGTTGGATTATAAGATGTAGTGCCAAATTTAAAGAAAATCGATTACAATATGTCGTTTATAGAGCGGAAAATGTCAAATCGGGAGCGACATTTGTATGGGGGCTATATCTAAATCTGAACCGATCTTACCTAATTTCTGCATATGGGTTTCTGGTTGGATTATAAGATGTTATGGAAAATTTAAAGAAAATCGAGTACAATATGTCGTTTATAGAGCGGAAAATGTCAAATCGGGAGCGACATTTGTATGGAGGCTATATCTAAATCTGAACCGATCTTACCGAATTTTTGCATAGGTGTTTCTAGTTGGATTATAAGATGTCGTGCCAAATTTAAAGAAAATCGGGTACAATATGTGGTTTCTATAGCGGAAAATGTCAAATCGGGAGTGAAATTCATATGGGGGCTATATCTAAATCTGAACCGATTTGCCTCAAATTAAATAGCGTTCGTCCTTAATCCAAAAAACTTACTTGTGCAAATTTTTGTTAAGATCGGACTATAATTGCGACCTGTAATTTGATTACAACAATAGATGGACAGACAGACGGATATTGCTAAATCGACTCAGAAAGTGATTCTAAGTCGATCGGTATACTTAACAATGGGTCTATCTCGCTTCCTTTTGGGTGCTACAAACAAATGCACAAAGACATAATACTCTCGTGTAGTGTATAATGAAAATATGTTCGTTGGTACTCGCATCACTTGAGAAGGGCTGAACAGATTTGGCTGATCTTTGTTACAAACTGTTCGTTGTATTCGAGCACCTCAAAATAGGAATATTTTTAAAAAATTATGCCTTTTTCTATAGAATTTTTAATTGAACTCAAGGCTGTAAGTCTCAATTCAAGCAGTGGACATGATAAATTCGTTTATGTTACGTTCGTTATGATTCTGCAAAAGTTTTCGGAAGACAAAAATTCAGATAATTATAAAGAAAAGTCAGAAATTCGAACAATATTATATGCACTTTTTGTCAGAACTGACGATAAGAACCACAAATTTTGTTGATTCATTTTTATTCGTACGTGTACATGAAGCATTTTCACCGATTCGTGAACCAAATACAAAGAGGACATTTCTGAAAATTCACAATGAGGCATTGAATGAAGACATGCGACTAATAGTAGCCCAACTAGGAATGACAGCGCCCCACTATCCGATGCACTAAGAATACGATGCTTACGATAAAAGATGCACGTGGAACACGTGGCTTATGAACGATTGCACTATAGTGATTTTCTTTTTGGACGCTCTCGGTGAAAACGGAAAATCCTCTTTGATAGTACCAAAAATTCGCTCGCAAAATTAAAGCGATGCTTCATCAGGAATTTCAGCTGGGTTCATTGAAGACTGCCGAAATTCACTCAGGTTGCGATGAATATGGAAATTAACGAACCTCTATCGAGCAAACTTTCAAAGATCTGAGGTAGCCAACGTTTTGATCGGTCCGGAGGAGTGTACTATGGCGCACTGTTGGTTCAGTGATTCTGTTGGAAGGTGATTTTCGATTTACATTACGGGCGAATCCACAGCAAACTTCAGCTGACGAACAGGATCATTTGTCGAGGAACAGCCAATTTGGAGTATTTTCAAAACAATTGCTGGACATTTGTACTAGAAAATGTCTGTTGATATTGCGAATGTTGATATTTACATTTTTTTAGTTTGTGTTCTCATATGTTGTCTCCAATTGGCTGCGAAAAACATTGAATTGGAGGATTCTGTTTCTAGAGAAAATTATGTTTACAACCTCAGACTATCGCCTCAGAATCTTCTGTTCATATCGGATTATTTTTTGCAATGACACTGGGAAGTGGGAAAATTGACAAATAGCTTCTTAAAAGAAAGCACGATGATGAGAGCACGCTTCGCTGTTAAATCGGCAATTAACATACTACCCTCATGAAAGTTTTGAAAGATTGATCTGTTATCCTCTGGACGATCACGTTGGAACCGTAAGACAATTTTGATCGTGTAGATTTTGGCTACGATTCTCTTGCAGAATTTAATTATACGTCCTTCAGCTGAAATTGAACAAAGTTGTTGAAAAAGGTCGCAGAACGACGAATCTGCGCAATTATATTCAAAACACTTCCTTGAAAGTGTCAATGGCAAAATCGCCTTAGAAATGACGACCTTCTGCATTATATTCCCCGTCGATTTTTCCAGTTCACCATATGAAAAATCAAACTCGTGAAACATTGTTCAAAATCCACTTAAGCGAAAGTGCGGACACTTCCATTAATCAGAATTAGATATCCATGATCGTATCATTAAATTGAATAACTATGCCAGCAAACGACAATCGATACAATAATCACTGAGAACAACATTTTTCTCGTTCCAGGTTTGCTTAAACATTTGATACACATTAAACATTTGGAATGTGGACAGGAACATTTTTGTCGGGTCAGCTAGTATAATAATATTTATTTTTTTGAATTGACTTGAAGTATTATTTCGATATGTAAACATTGGTGGCATTGCCTTATAAGCGTGGTTTGAAATAATTAAAACATTATATTTTTTTATAAAATTGTTTTTTCAATATTTGTAATTGCTTTGATTTGGCAATATTAAAAAAAATATATTTTCCTGTAGTATTACTGCACTTTCGATCAGTTCCAATCCCAATCGATTTCATTGTCATAAAGGTATCAATCAAAAATAAAAGGTTTTTCCGAATTCGAGGGATACACTGGGAACAGAGGGATAAAACAGGCAACCTTAGTGGGTGCGTAAAATAAAGATATTTTCGAAAGTTGTTTATTTTTGTATAAAATTATTTTTATACCCTCACAGAGTAGGAGGGTATATATCATTTGGGACAGATGAAAAGTGTAACGAATTGTAGGAGTGACTTAAGACCCTATGTATGTTTGGACCAAATCCGTTTCACAACTTTTTAAGGTGTTTGAGCCATGTCCGTCCGTCTGGCTGGTGTATACGATAACTCTCGAAAGGAGTTAAGGAATCCATTCAAACTTTGCACATGTTAATATTTTCCCAAACTTAGTTTAAGTTCGAAGATGGGCGAAATTGCCACACCTCTTGTGGTACCTCCCACACACATAGCCCATGTAACTTCCACACGGATATTCGGAATCGGCTATTTTTTGGTGTTTAATAATCACTTTAAGTGTACTATATATGGCGGATTTTACCACGCCCCTTCCAGTACCTCCCACACAAATCACGCATAACTACGTAAAATTAATGCTGTTATAACTTATACACTGGTGATCGGAATACTGTGAAATTTAATATTTAACAATGCTTTTATAGTGGTTACATTTCCATGGAATATGGGCGATATTGCCACACCCCTTCTGGTACTCTCACACAAAGTGGCATAAACTTTGGTTAAAATTAAACCGACATAACATCTATGCGGGTAGTCAAAATCATTTGCAATTTGATATTTGAAGATATTGTTGTAATCGCTTCTTGTACGTCCCTTACTTACTTATTTGTTTTTAATATATTTGTTTAGTTTTGGCTACATTTAGAAACCACCAAAACTAGATTATTCCATCCAATAAAGCTACCCAAAGTTAAATTCCAACACCTACTTGACTCTTTGTAAATGTCTGCATATCGGATTAATTTGTCAATATTCTATGCCGGAAACAACGGTGAGTGTCAAATTAACATAAGCCTTAGAAATGCGACCTTTCGATTGGCCATCCTCGTTTATAGACCCAAAGACATTTCGTTATGTTTTTTCCATTCAAAAATCAATTTGTAGATATTTTTCAATACGCCTATCTTAAAATGGTTTATAGCCAGAAGCTACTTACATAGTTTCGGAAGCAGCATAAATCAGACAAACAGAAGCACTTTGTTGTTTGTGAAAAGAGGAGTGACGCGGCTTAACGTACCGAATGGTTTAAGCTCTTATCGTTATTTCATAGTTTCAGTGAAATGACAACTTTGTCAAAATTACTGCAGACGATAAATCAAATAATCACATGATAAGTAGATACGATATATGTACAAAGTATGTACGTATGTACATACCTACGAGTATTTGCATGGCCGTGTGTATGTTTTTTTACATGTGACACATAATGAGACTCAATTTCATAATTCCGCAACATATTAATGTATGTTCCAACATATGTACATGTGTATGACTGCAGACAGACATATAGACATTTGTACCTCCATGTCAGCGCAAAACAATTCCAATAAAGTAAACTTCCTACACTTAAAATGTTTTCACCCATGACTTATAAAGACAGACAACATTAATTTGTCATTTTTTGCGCTCGCACAGAGAGCCCAGGCACAGCGCAGAGCAGCGCCAACTCACAAACGTCGAGACGAGACGACGACGGCGACACTCACACATTTGCGAATAGTCGTAGACTGTAACACATGTTTCCTTAAATCAAGCATATCATCATCATCATTGCCATACACTGGGGACAAACCCGGCACGGGAAGGAAGAAACATACATCACATTTCAAAAAAGACCACCTCCGCACTATGCCGGAAAAAAACTTGGCTGCTTGGATATGAGTGTGTGTGTGTGCGAGTGATCACCGAAATGTACAGTGTAAAATGCAAAAAATACGGAACAGGTAAATCTCCATAAATATGAAGTTATTAATTGGTTAATTAATTAACTGCGAATGTTTAAAGGGTTTATTTTACTTTTACGGTTGACTTAATACAGTCGAGCTTAAAATATTTATACTATGATGGTTACACCAAACTAATGAGAATTACAACATATATTTTGAATATAATAAAAATCACACACTCAAAAATAAACTGCCAACGAAGGCGAGCCATTCGACCTTGAGGAGTTTTAGGGACAGGTAGATGATGTTCTGTGCGAGATATCATTATTTGAAAGATTTATCACCTACGCTGTGAGGTCCAATTCTGGATGACTTAGATTTTGAGCGATGACATGGTCTATATTGCCTTTGAGGCGACTGGTTGTATGCACCTTGGATCGGCATTGATTTGCGACTAATCCCGCTTCGGCGATCCGGAAGAAAATTTACACGAAATCCCCAGAGAGAGCCCTTACATCCACATCCAGTTGATATCCTAAAAGGATGTTTGAGGTTATCAACTGGCCCACAATCCACCCAAACAGTGAGTTTCTGCGTAGTCACTTGGTTGGCTGATGTGGAATGTTATCGCCCCACAATCCATGGTCATCGCAGTTACAGTTGCAAAAGAATTATAGCAGACACGTTCAGGCTAGGGATGACTGTGTGGGTGGAATTTCTGGTAGAAGTCGTTATCTCGAGTTTTTTTACACAAACCTAGGATGATGTAGCTACGACTAATTTTCTCCGCAAGCGTGAGATGGTCTTACATGCCAAGGGCATGGAGAAAAGTCAGGGTGGTCTTTATCCCCAAGGCGGGAAAAATAAACCACAACACGACAAAAGATTATAGACCCATCAGTCTATCATCGTTTTTACTAAAAACCATGGAAAGACTAATGGACTTACATGTCAGGGAAAAGCTAAATCCAGACGACTTCAGCGAGGCACAACACGCATACCTTAAAGGAAGGTCAGTGGAAACGGCATTACATGAGGTGGTAGGCCATATAGAAAGCTCCTTGTTGTACAAAGACTACACGATGGCAGCTTTTCTAGACGTAGAAGGCGCCTTCAATAACGTCAAAATAACATCGATCACATCCGCTCTCAGACGCCTGGAAATAGACCAAGGCATAACCCAATGGACGGTCTGCATGTTGGAAAGCAGGATTATTAACTCGAAATAGGGTGAGAAAGTTGTGAGGGAACGTGTTACAAGAGGCACACCCCAAGGATGTGTGATCTCGCCGATGCTTTGGAACCTTGTGAAAAATGAAATCCTACTTGAACTCAACAGAGACGGAATTAAGGTGACGGCATATGCCGACGACTTAGTACTGCTGGTCCGAGGTAAATTCTTACCAACGCTCTCAACGAAGCTCTCAAGATGGGCAACATGAAATGGGTTAGGAGTTAACCCAAAGACAACAGAGCTGGTTCTGTTCACGAGAAAATATAAAATGCCGGGCTTCGATCTCCCCAAATTGGACGGGGAGATATTGCATCTATCAAAGGGAACACAGAAGAGATAGGAAAGAAAACACTCTGCGCCTTTTATACCTGTAAGAAGATGTTCGGGAATAGATGGGGACTACAACCAAAGATGGTACACTGGCTGTACACGGCGATTGTAAGACCAATAATCACATACGGGGTATTGGTGGAGTGCGGTAAAAAGAAAATCACTACTAGCAAATCTCAACAAAGTACAGAGGATGGCATGCGTGGGCATTGCTGGGACAACGAGATCAGCTCCTCAAGCAGGACTAGAAACTATACTCAATATACAACCCGTGGACATTTTCAGAGACATTTAAGGAGATGTGCAGCAAGGGTAGCATTGCGTATCAGAGAACTCGGTATGCTGAAAAACGACACGTTTGGACACAGCTCCATTCTAGGAGACACCGAATCATACGGGAGGCTAGATAAAGATTCAGATTTTCTTACGCCCAGTATGCACCTGCATAAGAATTTCAAATTGGTAATCCCACCAGAGAAGAATGGGCATCCAACATGGTCATGACCGGCGAGGAATACTCAATCTTCACTGATGGCTCAAGAATGGAGACAGGTATGGGATCGGGAGTCTTCTCTGAACCTTTAAACCTTAAAATATCCATCCAAATGTCAATTACTTGCACAGTCTTTCAGGCAGAAGTCTATGCCATCAACATAGCCGCGAGAATATTCAGGCTGCCGTAACATCCAAGGACTTGGTGATCCTAAATTCAAGAACATCCCTAAACTGCCCTGAATCTCTTCTGGAGGTGGGCAATCAGTTTTATATTCACCTTATTTGGGAGCCACTGCTGACAGATCCAAAGAGGAAGCGTTCAGAAAATGGCGTTTGAATAAAAATGACAGCACTGATCTGCTACGCTTGCAGACTAGAGCAACAAGATCGAACAACGTCTTCGTGCCAAAGTTCTTTCTTCTCCCGTCATTTGTAAGAAGAGCAAAGGATAACTTCTCATCTATCCCAACTTTTGTTAAAGATGGCCAGATATTCATTAGCACGGTTGTCAAAGCAAAGCTTAGGGTTGCCTGCTGGTAGCGAGTCTCACTCAGAGGCCTATAAGGCCCATTGTGGTACCCATATAAGTTAGGGGAAAGAGCAGATGAGTCGCGCAAAGGAAGATTGTAGGTTGAACGAATTGTATAATACTTAGGGAAGAGATATGAGAGAGGATCAAATTAGGATGTGTACTCGTAGTGCCCCTCTTGAAGCATTTTGCCTTATTGATGAAGTTAAGCAGATTCAGTAAAGGTACATTTGTAAAGTCAATCAGATCAGCAAAGAACATACTTCCTAGAAAGTATAGTCAAAGTTCACGCAGTCCCACGCAAGTTCATAGTAAGTCTTTTCGCTGATTCTTCTTCATCCTCACCTACAGTAGTCTTCACGTGAGATACCAATGCTCTAGGCCATCTTGCCTGTCAGTACTTCGGTAAGTGCGCTCAGCGATCTTTTGCCAAAGTTTAGCAGTTCTGTGCTCTAGATATCTCCTAGGCCTTTAATGGAGGCTGGCACCATGCACTTTTGATGTTGGTAGCGACCAATGACTTACTTAATGATCGACAGTATAGCTTCCTTAGGAATCGATCTACGGGCGACCAGGTGACGCTGCCGTCCGAAAAGTGGAATCGATCCATCCACCAGTTTCGTGAGAGTAAGGTCGTTGTTCTAGATATATCCAAGGCTTTTGATTGAGTTTGGAACGGCACATTCACTTTTGGTGTTGGTAGTGACTTCTCTCGATTTTTATCGAGATTCCTCAGAGATCGCACTATATGTGTTGCTGTAGATGATCCTCTCTTGGATCGAAGGACGAATTTAACCTACTCATTCACGAATGATGGTAATAGGATAAGTCACTCAGCCAGGATTTACTGGCCATTTACGAATGGCGTCGAGGGAATAGAGTAGATTTTAATGCACGCAAGATCTAGTGCTCCATATTGTCTCACATGATCATGTGGTGTCCGATAGATATCGATAAATCGGATGCTTTTGATGTTCTGAACACGAAGATACAATGTGATGTTCTTTTGTACTTGATGTGTCAAAAGAAGCATTGAAGTGTCCAGGCTTTTTAAATCAATGCACAGAAGTAACAAACGGCCAAAAGTCCAATTTTTTTATTTTGATACCCTCACTCTACAGAGTAGGATGGTATATATTATTTGGAACAGAAAAAAGTGTAACGCATTGAAGGAGTGACTTAAGACCCTAATTATGCTTGCAACAAATCCGTTTCACGACTTTTTAAGTTGTTTGAGCCATGCCCGACTGTCCGTCCGTCTGGCTGGTGTACACGATAATTCACGATAGGAGTTAATCCATTATTGCCCAGTACCCGATCCTGTTTTTTGAGTATTACAAAAATTTGATATCTATATTGGCCTTCAAGATATGGCTGGGGTAGTTTTATTCCCCTTGTGCCGTTGTCAATAAACTGGTGTATCTTTCATATGGATAATCAAAATCAGTTACACTTTCATTTTTGAAAATATTTTTAAGTAAGTTACCACTGTGCAGTGTAAGATATACTGCACTCCTTCTGATTTTTTCAATATCTACACTACCTGAAATGGAATACAACTCTATATATGGTCGGGTGTTCCAAGACCTTCCTTGGACCTACTTGATCGAGTTCAGAGGGGGCGATGGAGTTGATGGTAGGATATCGAATTATATTATCTTTCTTGACCACTGTAATAAAGTGGGATGTGTGTCGCTGTTCTATCGATACTATCATGGTGTTTTTGGTGTTGGGATAGTCGTGATGTCATCCCGGATGTTCGGTAGAGATACACGACTTTCAAGGAACTCTCACCTATTTGTTATCGATTGGACAGGTGGTCGCACTACACATTACAGAATGAATTCGTTCTTAGCACGTGCAACTCGTATGTGGAAGCGACTTTCGCCAATATCTTTTACTCCAATTATGACATCCAGGGATTCAAAGCAAATGTCAGCAAATCCTTATCACTCTTTCCTCCATCCAACTTCTTATATTCCTCTAGCCAATGCAATGAACTGCATTTATGGAGGACATCCCTTGAGTATTGGTTCAGTGAAAAAAGGAATAAGGAATAAGGACATTCCAGGGAACTGTAAATCTGAGATTTACAAATTAGGAACGACCGGAACATGCATCTATTGGTAGGCAGAAGGCTGGCGTGCAGATCTTTCAGATCAACGATTTCAACTGTCTACGTTGATTTCAGTATTGACGGGACACTGTCAATACGGTACACAAGGACAGAGGTTGAACATCGATTCAAATGACTTCTGTTGGACGAGGAAGACATAGAGAGTTTTGAACACCATCTTGGTCTCTGGCCAGCTATGACTAACAGATGTTTTGTGACACTGGGTTCTGCTTTCTATGAGAGCTTGAGCTATACTTGGCCAGTGTAGATGTCGGTAAGGTGAGATTCGATGGGGGCTGTAAATCCCATTTGTGTGGTTTTCCTGTAATTTCATACTGTCAGAGGCTTACCTATCCACCAGCAACACAATTCACTCAAGAAACTATACACACGCACACCAGCCGTCAACAGAAATTTGTCAAAAACACTACATCCCCTCCTCCGCCCCCTCCCAACCAAAATCAGCAACCGTCAAAATGAAAACTTTTTGTTTTGTGATAAAAATCTTGTTTGAACACAGAAATGTTTTCTTAATTTCTTTGCTCATTAAAGGCCGGAGTGGAACAGAAAAGTAAAAAAGAAAAAACAAAAGACGACAAAAAAGAAATGTTGCGACACTTACAAACTGGCAGTGTTCATTCTCTCTATCGACAAAGTGCTGCGAGTAGGTTCCTGTGTCTCGGCCTAAACTCATTTCTCAGCAATCACTGAAAAACACTCGTGCACAGTGTTGTATTTGCTGACATGACAAATACAAATGTCAAAAATAATTTGTCATTTTTTAATGAAAAACAACAACATCTAAACCGACCCACCAACCGACCGTCATGTTTTGCAGCCATCGTGCGAAACAAGTACGCAACGCAACACAAACAATTCTTTCATGTTCCGTACTTGTCGACATCGTCGTCGTTGTCGTTGTCGCCGTCGTCATAGTACAAGAGTCTTTAATCATATTCCTTTTGAAAAATTGTAACATTTCCACACACTTGACGAAGTGTTTCAAGTTTCCTGAGATCTTTGTGACTCTCCAAGAGCGAAAAGACAATTATACGATTCGCAAGGTTGATTGTTCGAACAATAAATTCAAAATCTAAACTCGCGTCTAGTTCAGTCTGAACCATCGAATATTGGATGCTCTTTCGGATGTGTTATATCTCACACAGGCACCCGCTCGAAATATTGGCAAGACCACAAACAATATCTTAATCGCGGTTAGACAAATTTATCCTATCCTAATCACTGGTAAGTCAATTATCGGCTCATAATAATATTTTATAAGCGTTTTTGAAAAGAATAAAAAAACGTTTTTCACGATTTATGGCAAATTTCATTAAATTTTAAATTAAATTTTTCAAAAAGGTGTGTTCATTCAATCGCCTGTAGCTCTTGAAATACTTTACCGCTTTTATTGTACTATACCTCGTATGGTACGTAATCGCCCCTTAGATTTTTTAGAGTTTTTACAAATATATTTTTAATTTTGATTTTGAAATGGCTACATTAATCGATTTTTTGAAATTTCAAAGTAGTTTACTTAGATGTAAATTGTCGGTTCTATTTTTATACCCTCACTCTAGTAGTGCCGCATTGAAGGAGTGACTTAAGACCATAAGTATGTTTGGACCAAATCCGTCAAACCTTGCACATGGTAATATTTTTCCCAAACTTAGTTAAAGTTGGAAGATTGGCGAAATTTCCAAGCCCCTTCTGGTACATCCCACACAAATAAGCCATATTCCTATGTTAAATTAAAACCACTGTAACTTCCATGCGGATATTCGGAATCCGATATATTCTGCTATTTGACAATGTTTCTATAATCACTTTAAGTGTACTAAATATGGCGCGAATTTAATATTTGACAATGCTTTTATAGAGGTTACATTTGCATGGAATATGGGCGATATTGCCACGCCCCTTCTGGCATCTCCCACACAAAGTAGCATAGACTTTGGTTACAATAAAACCGATATAATATTCATCCGAGTAGTCAAAATTATTTGCAATGTGATATTTAAAAATGTTTTTATAATTGCTTTAAACAAATATTTGCGCTTTAGCCACGCCCCTTCTTGTACCTCCCACACAATTATCGCTATCCTAGGTAAAAGTAAATGCTTTATAACTCATTTACCGGTGCCTGAAATCCATTATGACTTCATATTTCATCATGTTTTTATAATTATTATGTGGAAGTTGGGTCCAATTGGCACAAACTTCTAGTACCTCCCACAAACATACTCCGACGCTAAGCAAAATTAAAGTCCTTCCATATACATGTTCTCTGAGAGTGAGGGTATAGATAAGACGGTTTAGCCGACTGACGTTTTCTTACTTGTTTAACGTAGAATTGTATGACTTTTTTAACTTCGACTAACTAAAGAAATCTAATATGAATCGGTAAAGATTCATGTTTCAAATAAATTTTCAAAATTAGTAATAGGACCCACAGACTTATTTATATTTGCAAGACCTTTATAAGGAAGTTGAAGTGACTGGAATATTATTAGGCAAATGTATAGATAAATTTTAAATGTAAGTGTCGATATTTATACCCTCACTCTACAGAGTAGGAAGGTATATAAAAAACGCATTGAAGCAGTGACTTAGGACCCTAAGTATGTTTGGACCAAATCTGTTTCACGCCTTTTTAAGATGTTTGAGTCATGTCCGTCCGTCTGTCTGGCAGTTTTAAAAGAAACGAGTAAAAATGCGTTAAATACGATGGATTACATTCTACTTTGTTATCGAGAGATTCACGTAAAAGTGCAGTAACGCGGTAGAGAAATTAATTATTATTTTTTCTAAAGTAATAATTTTTGACTATATATCACAATAATCAATCTTCAAAAATTAAGCTTAAATAGCCTAAAAAGATTATTGGTGGTATTTTCATTCGTTTTTAGGGAAGAAAGTTTTCTTTTTAGACCAAATTCGACCATTGCCAATTACAACCTTCTCTTCTATATTCTATTATCTTTCACGTTCACTGTGTTTTATTTCCTATATAACAGCTTTATCCCTTTTACCCCAATTTCCCCAAAAATACGAATCTGGATAATATCTTTATTTTACGCGTATACGTGTAGGAGAAGTTTATAAATTGATTTTTATGATAGGCGAATGATTGGTATAACTTATATCCCCTTTCGCCCCATTTTCCCTAAAGCAAAAAATTCTAAACAAAACTTTATGTTGCGCGTCTTTATAATCAAAGGAACGTAGACACCAATATTATGATTCTAGCTGCAGCAATTTAGACAGTACCAATTTTATACCTTTATTTAAAAAAATATTTTTTTAATAAAATCACTAAAAATAATAAAAATAAGAGGAATTATGTAATTATTTTTTAACAATATTTTCCGTTCCAATTATTTAATGCATCGGATCAGTCAAAAGTCCACAAACTATACAAAATAGGCCATTTTACCCCATGTATTGTTGCGACATTGAAGAGCCGATATCTCGAAAACTAGAATACATGAATCGGGTATTCCAAAGGCAATTATTTAGTCCTTGGTAAGGATAATATTTTCCAAAAAAGTTCTGGTCCAAATTCTGTTTGAGATCTGAGATATATAGGTTTTTCAGATATCGGGTGTATATATATAAAATTTTGATTGTCCAATATCTGAAAAAACATATATATCTCTGATCTCAAACGGAATTTGGACAAACTCTTTTTTAGAAAATATTCTACTTACCAAGGGCTAAATAATTGCCTTTGGAATACCTGATTCATGTATTCTAGTTTTCGAGATATCGGACAATCAAAATTCGATATATATATAACCGATATTTGAAAAACTATATATCTCCGATCTCAAACGGAATTTGGACCATCTCTTTTTTGGAAAATATTCTACTTACCAAGGACTAAATAATTGCCGTTGGAATACCCGATTCATGTATTCTAGTTTTCGAGATATGGCTCTTCAATGTCACAACAATACATGGGCTAAAATGGCCTATTTTGTATAGTTTTTGGACTTTTGACTGAACCAATGCATTCAAATAATTGGAACGGAAATATTCTTAAAAAATAATTACATAATTCCTTTTATTTTTATTATTTTTATTAAAAAAATATTTTTAAATACGTTCCACAAGCTAAATTAGTTAGTGTATTGGGTTTGGGGCGTATTTAACTTACGAATTTATCTTCACACCCTTCATTCTAACTAATGCCGTTCCCACACTGTCAAAGGAGCATGTACATCGGATCTCGTGCCATCTCGTCATTTTTGTACAAAACCTACGAATTTCGAAAATCCATTATCTTTTGAGTTCACAGCTACATCCATTTGCTTGGTACCAGTTTGAATAGAATTTCATGATTGTAGCAGCAGGCGTTTGATTGGTACAATTGTTATCCTTTTATCATTTTCGCTCCGTTTTAAGGAGTATACATTTAAATCCTTTATATTGTACGTCTACACAGTCAGAGGAATGTACATACCAAATTTTATGATTATGCAGACATTTGTTCGGTACCAATTTTATCCCTCTTTGTCCATTTTAACCCTAAAAGTACGAATATCGAAAGATCGCATTATTTATCGAGACTAAGCAGCAAGAACGAAGTGTACGCCACTGTTCATTGTTCCAGCTTCATTCGTTTGCTTGGTACCTTTTTTATCCCCTATCTTCCCGTAAATAAATTATTTTTCCTCCTTGACCGATTTCGTCCACTTTCAACAGATCCACAACTATTAGACCTATTTCATTTCGTTTAGATGCCTTCGTGCTTTTAACAGACGGGCATGGCTAGATCGTCTTAGAATTTTATGACGATCAGGAATATGAATACCTTATGGGGTCTCAGGTTGATATTTCAAGGTGTTATAAATGGTGGAGGGTATAAACATATCATTATTTTGAAGTATTATTTGTTTCATTAAATCAATGGAATTTTGACATCAATTTAATGAATAACAATCGATGAAGCTTATTCATTATTATTTTTATGTAGCTTTTTCTTTCAGTATAAATGATTTCTTGCAAGAATAATGCAGTTTGATATTAGGTCGATAGTAAGTTTTCAAGTGAACCTAGGCGAGGCCATCATCATGCCTGCAATGAAAATGTATAGGAACAATTTAGAATATTGCATTTTATTTTTTGTTTTCTGGTATTTTGACCAAAAGCAAGTACAACAAGTAAAAACGGCGTTAAGTTCGGCCCGGGCGAACTTTATACACCCTCCACCATGGATTACATTCCACAGAGGTTGTCGGTTTTCGTAGAAGTGCAGTAATATTACAGGAAAATATAAATTTTTTAATATAGCCAAACCAAAAAAAAATACAAATATTGAAAAAATAATTTTATAAACAAATATAATATTTGAATTATTTCAAATCAAAAAATAAATATTCTTATATACCTAACTTCATGGTTCAAGCAATTTTTGCCGTAAAAGAAAAAGTACGAATTTGAAAAAAAATATGTTGCGTGTCTATGCAGACAGAGGAATGTATACACCGAATTCCATGATTCCAGCTGCGCCCATTTGGTTAGTACCATTTTTACCCCCTTGACGTTTCTACGCAATTAGAATTTCATCATTCTAGCTGTAGTCGTGTAGTTGGTACTATTTTTATCCCTTTGTACCATTGTATCCCTTGAAAGTACGAATTTCGAAAAATCCGTGTATTTGCCGTGTCTACGCAGTCAGAGGAATGTATACTCCGAATTACATAACTCTAGCTGCGTTCAGTTGATTAGTATTATATGTATCCCCTATTTCATTTTAACCCCAAAAAGTACGAATTTCGAAAAATCCGTATATTTTCCGTGTCTACGCAGTCAGAGGAATGTATACTCCGAATTTCATGACTCTAGCTGCGGTCATTTGATTGGTACTGTTTTATCCCCTTTTTTCCATGCTTTATAAGGTTACTTTCTGTATATTTTTGTGTGCCACAAAATTTGAAATCAATTTTTGAAAGCTTTTTTCTCAACCAATTTTGCTCAAATTTTGCACACTTAATCATTTTCGATGACAATACAAGGAAATGGAAAAATTTGAACAATTAGACAAAGGGGCGTGGCACCTCCCATACGAAGTTAAAACCTATTATTGAATATTGTCAGTTCTATGACAGCTAGAATGCTGAAATTTTGTGTAAGTGCATCTAGCATCAATTCGCATAGTTGTGCCAAAAATGGGCGGTATTGGAAAAGTGGGCGTGGCATCTCCCATACGAAGTTAAAACCTATTATTGAATATTGTCAGTTCTATGACACCTAGAGTGCTGAAATTTTGTGTAAGTGCATATACCATCAATGTGCATAGTTGTGCCAAAAAGGGGCGGTATTGGAAAAGTGGGCGTGGAACCTCCCATACGAAGTTAAAACCTATTATTGAATATTGTCAGTTCTATGACACCTAGGGTGCTGTAATTTTGTGTAAGTGCATCTAGCATCAATGTGCATAGTTGTGCCAAAAATGGGCGGTATTGGAATAGTGGGCGTGGCACCTCCCATACGAAGTTAAAACCTATTATTGAATATAGTCAGTTCTATGACACCTAGGGTGCTGTAATTTTGTGTAAGTGCATCTAGCATCAATGTGCATAGTTGTGCCAAAAATGGGCGGTATTGGAAAAGTGGGCGTGGCACCTCCCATACGAAGTTAAAACCTATTATTGAATATTGTCAGTTCTATGACACCTAGAGTGCTGAAATTTTGTGTAAGTGCATCTACCATCAATGTGCGTAGTTCTGCCAGAAATGGGCGGTATTGGAATAGTGGGCGTACCACCTCCCATACGAAGTTAAAACATATTATCGAATAGTGTCAGTTCTATGACACGTATAGTGCTCAAATTTTGTGTAAGTGCATCTAACATCATCTAGTTGCGCCTAAAATGGGCGGTAATGCAAAAGTGGGCGTGGCACCTCCCATATGAAGTTAAAACCAAAATTACACCTACTGTAATTTTGTGTAAGTGCATCTAGCATTAATGTGCGTAGTTGTGACAAAAATGGGCGGTAATGGAAATGTGGGCGTGGCACCTCCCATACGAAGTTAAAACCCATTTTCGAATATATGCCGTTCTATGGCAGATAAAAACTGAAATTTTGCAGTAATTTTTCCTTCTACAAAAGATAACTAAAAAAGAATTTCTAGGCCCAATAGAATTCTGCTTGCATAAAGCATGGATTTGAAAAAAAATTTTTTTTTGATTTACTAGTTCATTTTAACCTCAAAAAATACGAATTTTGAAAAATCCATGTATTTTACTTGTCTATGCAATCAGATGAATGAATACACCGAATTACATTATTCTAGGTACAGGCGTTTGGTTGGTACTATTTTTATCCCTCCATTCCCATTTTACCCCTTAAAAGTACGAATTTGGAAAAATACTTTTATATTATGTATCTACTCAATTAGAATGTATGAATGTACACACCGAATTTCGTGTTTCTAGCTGTTGTCGTTTAATATGTACCTTTTTTATCCTATTTTTTGTCCCATTTCACCCCCCACAAATAAGAATCACTTTATGGTGCACTTTTTTGTTATCGTATACCAAATATCAAGCATAGATAAACAGACATATTCAAAGAACATTCTTAAATACGCTAAAATATTAGGGATTATTATGGGTATTTTTAGTCCTTGTGAGGGAAAATTTTTTCCCTTTGGGCCTATTTCGCCAAGTTTTAATCCCAATCGATCTACGACTATAAAACGCATTTATGGAAAATTTGGACGTTCTAGCTCCTTTCGTTTAGATGCTAGCGTGCTTTCGACAAACGGAGAGACGGACGGACATGGCTAGATCGTCTTAGAATTTTATGACGATCAAGAATATATATACTTTATAGGGTCTCAGGTCGATATTTCAAGGTGTTACAAACAGAATGACAAAGTTAGTATACCCCCATCCTGGAGGTGGAGGGTATAAAAATGTCAATTTATTTAATCAGAAACATTTTCTGCATAGGAAAGACGAAAGCAACGGTATAGTTACATTTGTATTTCCACTGATGTCCCTCTATTTACCTTGTTTTATTATCATTTATGATGTTATGGTATCGAGTGCTTCATATTTAGGTTTGATTTTCAATAGGTTTCTTGACAGATCACTCATGACTCATATCAAACTGCTTTGTCATTTTTGTTTAGTATCTCTTCAAAAGTCATCATGGAAGACGTAGTCATAGCCAACATTTACATGATACAATTTTCGGACAGTAAATAAATTTGTCTTTTAACCGATAATCAAAATTTCAAGTTCACTTTGAAATTTATGTGTTATTTTTTAAATTATAAATCAAACCTCACGAGTTGGTTGTCGGTACTATTTTTATCCCGCTCACCCTTTATAAGTACAAATTTCGAAAAATCAATTTAGATTTGCGCTTCTATGTCGTCAGAGGAATTCACACACCAAATTTCACAACTACAGCTGCAATACTTAAATTGGTACCATTGTTATGCCTTTTTGTTTCGTGCACCCCTTAAAGGTGAAAGTTTCCAAAATCCAATTTTACTGTGCTTCTACATGGTCAGAGAAATTTACATATCACGTTTTATCTGCAAAACTTTAGTTGGTACCACTGTTTATCTCTTTTTTGCCGTTCAACCCTTATAAGTATAAATTTCGAAAAAAAAACATTTAGATTTGCGCTTCTACGTTCTCAGAGCAATTTACACACCAAATTCACGACTATTTCTGCAATACTTTAGTTGGTACCATTTTTATCCCTTTTAAGTACAAATTTCGAAAACATCCATAAGATTGCGCTTCCACGTTGTAAAAGGAATTAACAACCAAATTTCGAGACTACAGCTGCAATACTTAAATTAGTACCATTTTTACCCCTCGCAACCCTCAAAAGTACAAATTTAGAAAAATCCAATTTTAATGCCCTTTTACATGGCACTATGGTCCCAAATCCAATTTTTTGGCAGAAATTCAAAAAAATTAAAATTGGAAAGTGTTAAATGTGCATATATTTTCTTTATGGCAATACTCCAAGCAATCAAAAAAATGTACTAGAGAAAATTAGATGGCAACATCGCAAGCCTGAATAGTACTTAAACTTTGCGGTTTAAAAAAAGTGCGATTAATATTGATATAAAGCAGTTTTACAAATTAATTAAAATCAAGACTTAAAAAGAAAATAATAAAGTGACTATATTATGAAAATTAACGGCAAGAGTTAGTAGTTGAAAGATTGTATTTAACATTTTATGATTATTGTGGTCTTGTCAGTATTCATAGGTATTGCAATTTTGTGTTTTGTAGAGAACATAATAAAGGGTGATATTTTAAGAGCTTGATAACTTTTTTTTTTAAAAAAACGCATAAAATTTGCAAAATCTCATCGGTTCTTTATTTGAAACGTTAGATTGGTCCATGACATTTACTTTTTCATTTAAATGTTGACCGCGGCTGCGTCTTAGGTGGTCCATCCGCTTAGTCCAATTTTGGCATTTCCACGTTTTTAAGTAACAGAGACCCAATTGGTGCGAACGGCGACGAATCGAAAATTGGTGGTCATCATTAACACTGGCCGATACAGCTGCGATATTTTCTTCAGTTCGCACTCTACGTAAGCGTGTTGGTGGTTTAATGTCCAACAATGTAAATTTGGTGCGAAATTTAGTCACAATAGCCCGAATAGCCGCTTCAGTGGGTCGATTAAACTGACCATAAAATGGAAGCGCGCAATGAACTTTCTTAACAGAGCACGCATTTTGATAATAAAATTCAATAATTTGCAAGCGTTGTTCGTTTGTAAGACGATTCATGATGAAATGTCAAAGCATACTGAGCATCTTTCTCTTTGACACCATGTCTGAAATCCCACGTGATCTGTCAAATACTAATGCATGAAAATCCTAACCTCAAAAAAATCACTCTTTACTTTATGGTGGAAGTAATATCTCGTCAGCATTTTTCGGCAAACTTCAACAATTTTCATTTTATTTTAGCACAGTTTTTGATTAGCCATAGACATATATATGATTATATCTCTGAATCAGTTTTGTGTAAGAGTACCTTTAAAATGGTATACAACATCATTGACATTTTGTACACAAGTAGACATTTTATTTTATTTCTCAATTTATTTTATCTGTCAAGTATAATATTTGTCTGCTATATTTTGCTTTTGTAATAATGCTCAGAAAAACACATTTCGTTACAGTAAACAAATCTTCATTCTTTTAAGCTCTTATAAAATTTTGGTTTTGGTCATCCTGTACCAATATAGGGTGATCTTTATGTTGTTATGAGTTTATATGGGATGTGGTAGTGGGAGTGGTCCGATCGGCCCAATTTTATTTTTATTTTTTATGTATGTTATGTGTAGCAAATGTACAAAATTATAAGATTGTATCTTTATTTTTCGACTTTATGCCATAAAAATGGATTTGGGGCCAGTGTGCATGGTTAAATAAATTTACATACCAAATATCACGTTTCTAGCTGTAATACTTTTTTTGGTACCAATTTTATCCCTTTTTGTCCCGCTCACCCCTTTTAAGTACAAATTTCGAAATATCCATTTATGTTGCAAGTCTACGTTGTCAGAGAAATGTAGATACCGATTTTCACGAATACAGCTGCAATACATAAATTGGTACCATTTTTATCCGATGAAACATCCGTTAGTCCTTCATTCACCGCATCATTTAATTAGTCATTTAAATTGAATTAAAATATGTATACAATATTTTTTATTTTCTATGTGATTATCTGGTGATATCCCATTTTTGTCACCAGGTAATATTTTGGCGATATCATCTCGATTTCTGCCGTGTGCTAATCTGGTAATATCGCCGTTTTGTCAATCAGAAGTATTGCTGGCTAGTTTCTGTGTTATATTTTACATTATAAATCAAACCTAGCGATGAATCACCCGTTAGTTCTTCATTCACCACATCATGTAATTATTCATTTTGATTGAATTAAAATACGAAAAAAATTGTGCCATGTTTATCTTCCAGGTGATATTTTGGTGATATCATCTAGACTTCTGTAGGATGCTAATCTGGTAATATCGCCGTTTTGTCATTCAGAAGTATTGCTGGTGAGTTTGTGAAAAGTCATACCTCAGCTTTTGTCCTTAATTTTCTAAGATACCGGCATTTGGAGTGCACCCTATATATTTAATTGCCAACAAATATTGCTACGCATGTGTTTCCTTTTGGTTCTCTCAACCATCTGTGGATTTAAGCATAACCAGGTTAACATGAAATCTATTGAAACGGCCTCGCTCCAAATGACCGCGTTTGAATACCAAACAAATGTGGAATGGTTTGAATTTGGTAAACGCTGTCCCCCCTCCCTGAGGAATGTCATTGTTTTGGCAACCGTTGCATGTTGGGCTTATCGCTGGCTGTAATTTTATGTAGGGTATCTTTTGTTTTCTAAACACCTGTCATAGCATTCAGTTTTTAGTGTCTTGCAAGCTTGTCTAGGTATTTGCATATCCACACACACACACACGCAGAAGTGTTCGTCATCAGTCATTCGTATGTATATCTGAGCGGTTCGGTGTGGTGCTGGGTTCCTTGTGCATATCATTGAATGATGTGACATGAAATGGTGTTGAAATGATTGTTTTAAATGGCTTTAATTTTTTATAACTATTATTTATGTCTTCCCAACCCCTCCCCTCACTCCATCACTCGCGGGGTATGTCAGTATATATTCTGTCACCATCACACCGACACCCCTCGCCATGACAGTTAAGCCAGAACTGTGAACAACTCCCTGTGTTCGAACTCCTGTTTGTCAGTCACAACGAACTGACTGCTTCCGCCTGTCCGTCCGTCTGACAGTCAGTCTTCTTTTTGTCTGTCTGCCTGTCTGCTGTCACAGAACTGTGGGGTCGGCTGGAAATTTGTCTAATTGTAAATGATGGTGTAATGAAAACACTCATGCGTGTATTTTGTTGATTTGCCAGAGAAATAACAGAAAAAAAGAAATAAATGATAATAATAATAATAACAACAACAGCAGCAACAAAAAGAACAGACAATTACTATTATTAAATAAAAATGACATTTAAACATGAAACTTGACATTACAGGGTTGTCGTCGTTGTCGTTGTCGCTGTCGCTGGTAGTTGGTGCCGTTGCTGTTTACTTCGCTTGTGTTCCATTCCATTTGAACGCAAAGCACCTGCAAAAAAAGAAATGTCACTATAAATGTCATTTAAATGTGTAACATATGGGCTCTATGGCCACATACGAGGGACGGGTGAAGAATTTCGGATTTTGGCGTGAATGTAATGAAAAACCAGTAAGAAAGGTTAAAGTCGAGCGTGGCCGACTATATGATACCCTATACCTAGTCATTATACGCGGGTGATATACGATACAGCTATAAGAGGAGAATATACTACAAATTTTATACTTCTCTCTGTATTTGTAAGAAAATTTGTACACAAACTTTGAATGGGAGCTATATATAAATCTGAACCGATCTGTCCCATGTTTAGCATAGGTTTTCTAGACGCTTTCCCAAATTTGAGGGAAACCTGTTAAATATGTGGTTGCTAGAGTGGAAAGAATCAAATTGGGGGAGTCATTTATATGAAAGCTATATATACATAAATCTGAACCGATGTGACCCACTTTCGCTATAGATGTTTATATTTGAAATATTAGCTGATGTGCCGAGTTAGAGGAAACTCTATTCAAAAATGCTATTTCCAGAGCGGAAATAGTCAAATTGTTGGCTTAATTTGTATTGGAGCTATATATATATCTGAACCGATTTGCCCCATTTGCACCAGAGCTGTTTCTAGTTGAAATATAAGTTGTTTTGCCATATTTGAAGAAAATCTGTTAAAATATGTGGTTTCTGGAGCGGAAATAATCAAATCGGGGTAGAGACTTTTATGGGAGCTATATATAAAAGCAGAACCGACGTGGGCCTAATTTCGCCATAGATGTTTTAGTTGAAATATGAGCTGGTTTGCCAATTTTGAAGAAAATCTGTTCAAATCTGTTCAAAATCTGTCCACAGCGGAAATAATCAATTCAGTGTCGAAATTTGTATTGGAGTTATATATAATTCTGAACCGATCTAGCTCATTTTCACAAGAGCTGTTTTTAGTTGAAATATAAGTTGATTTGCCACATTTAAAGAAAATCTGTTAAAATATGTGGTTTCTAGAGCGGAAAGAGCCAAATCGGAAGAGACATTTGTATGAGAGCTATATATAAAACTGAACATACATATCTGGCCCATTTTTACCAGAGCTGTTTCTAATTGAAATATACGGCGTTGTGCTAAAATGGAAGAAAATCTGTTGAGATATGTGGTTTCTAGACCGTAAAGAGCAAAATTTGTAAGGGAACTATATCTAAATCTGAGTCGATATTCATTAAATTAAATACCGTTCATCCTTATCCCATAAATCTAGGTTGTGCAAAGTTTCATTTAGTTCTAACAACAATTGCGACCTGTACCTTGATTACAAGAATAGATGGATATAGAACGAGTAAAAGTGGGTTAATTTCGGCCGGACCGAATCTCAAATACCATAATTCACGGAGTGCTTTCCACACTATTACTGGCTGTTTAGAGTCTGCCGACCTAACGTAAAAGTGCAGTACCATATTAGGAAATTAAAAAAATATTTATTTACTATTATAAATTATAACGGCCAATTATGCACACTGTTTTAAATAAATTGTAATGTGTGAATATTATAATATTCTAAATAAATTAAATAACTTGAAAGACTGCTTAGCATGACACTCATCAACTATTGACATGAGTACACACATCTATCTATATATATATTTCAAATAAGGAAACGCTAAAGTCGGACGGAGCCGAATATATGATACACTCCACTTTCTACTCCATTTACATGACAATTCAATTCAGTAAAATCGGTGAAATAGTGACCCATTTTTCACAGTAAAATATATCGCGTTCTGCCAAAATATTTAAAACTATTCTGTAAATGTATGTGTTTGACAAAAAAATGTTAAATCGGAAAGGACATTTGTACGGGGGAATATTAAAATCTGGAACGATGTTACCCTCTTTCGTCATGTATGTTTATAGGTGAACTATAATATAAAAAGTTAGGCCAAAATCGGTTAAACATCTAAATCTGAACCGATCTTACCCACTTTCATCATAGGTGTTTGTAGTTGGATTATAAGACGTTGTGCCAAATTTGAAGAAAATCGGGTATTATATGTGGTTTCTAGATCGTAAGAAGTCATATAGGGAACGTCATTTGTACGGGGTATATATAAATCTGAACCGATCTTACCCGCTTAGGTGTTTCTATTTTGATTATAAAATTTAAAGAAAATCAGGTACTATATGTGGTTTCTAGATCGGAAAAAGTCAAATCGGGAGCAACATTTGTATGGGGGCTATATCTAAATCTGAACCGAATTACCCACTTTCAGCACAGGTGTTTTTAATTGGATTATAAGGTGTTGTGCCAAATTTAAAGAAAATCGGGTGTAATATGAGAATTCTAAAGCGGAAAAAGTTAAATCTAGAGCGTTATTTTTATGAGGGCTATATCTAAATCTGAATCGATTTGCTTCAAATTAAATAGCGTTCGTCCATGATCCACAACGCTTACTTGTTCAAATTTGATTACAACAATAGATGGACAAACGGACATTGCTAAATCGATTCAGAAAGTGATTCTAAGCCGTTCTGTATAATAAACAATGGGTGGTCTAAGTCGATTCTTTTTTACAAACAAATGCACAAAGACATAATATCCTAGTGGAGAGTATACAAATGAATCTGTGTTTGTAAGTTTCTAGTGCGTTTGTTCTTTATATCCGCCTAAACCACTGGACCGATCTTCTTGAAATTTTTACAATATGTATTTGATGAACCGGTGCACTGTGGCTCAGAATCAAAATCCATTGGCTAAAATTCAATAACTTTTATTCTAGTAGACATTCTGTAAAAACCAAATTAGACAAGGACCCAAGGATTATTTTGAGGTATTAACATTAAAAATCGAGAAATCAGATATATTTTAGAAATCGGTCCAAAGTTGACTAATTTTTGTATTTTTTGTTTTTATGTTTTCTTTACAAACATATTTTTACGTATTTGTTCATAGTGCGAAGAAAAAAATTTTATTTTTTTTTTATTGCAGATTTTTCCGTTTTTCAGATTTTTAAAATTGAAAAAACGTAATTTCTCCTTTTGAATTTGCCGAACTGATTCTTACACATTTTAAGAGATTTTGCACTCAAATTTGTTTATTAGAAATTGTGGTTTCTTAGCTTTATTATGACGACAAAACTATGTTTGTGCCAAATATAGCTAGGTTGTAATGGATATTGTAAAAAATATCCTTTTTGAACAAATGTCTGACTTTGGACCAACAAACCTTTTTTCCTTCAAAAGTCTTTAACGAAACATATACATATTTGAAAAGGTTGAAGGGTTCCCCGTTTTTGTGGGGTAAATTTTGACTGCACGAAATTGCAGCCTTGGAAGATAGGATACATTTAGTGCAAAAAGTCAAATTTTTATTAAATTCTGGCCGATGGATTTTGGTTCTGAACCACTGTGCGGTGGTGAAAATAGGCTATATATTTTTTTGATATTTTCTGTGGGCGAGGCACCTCCCACACAAATTGGGGTTTATTCGTATTTAATAAATTAACAAATTCGGAGTAGCGGGAGTCTTGAAACTCAATCAATTTTCTTTTGCAGAATGTTAACTATAAAATAAAATAATATAAAGGGTGATTTTTTAGCTATTATGTTTTTGGCAACACTGGTTTAAACAGCTGACGCACGTTTCGTGTTTTGTTTCACTGTCAAACATCTTCAGTTTGGTCTATAATTTAACAATGAATCGTTTTACAAACGAACAACGCTTGCAAATTATTGAATTTTATGATCAAAATGCGTGCTCTGTTAAGAAAGTTCATCGCGCGCTTCCATTTTATGGTCAGTTTAATAGACCCACTGAAGCGTCTATTCGGGCTATTGTGACTAAATTTCGCACCAAATTTACATTGATGGACATTAAACCACCAACACGCTTACGTAGAGTGCGAACTGAAGAAAATATCGCAGCTGTATCGGCCAGTGTTAATGATGACCATCAATTATCGATTCGTTGCCGTTCGCAGCAATTGGGCCTCTGTTACTCAAAAACTTGGAAATGCCAAAATTGGACTAAGCTGATGGACCATTTGAGGCACAGTCAAGGTCTTCATTTGCATGAAATAATCTTCAAACATTAAATTATATGGACCGTACTATCGATTCAAATAAAGATTTCATGCATTTTTCTGAATTTTATGTGTATTTTTTTGAAAAATTTCCTATAGCTTTTAAAAATCACCCTTTATATAAAAAATGTGTTTTTCGTACCATTACACTTTCTACATGAAAGTGTAATCCTCAGCATTTGTAACTAGCAAAAGTAGATTTTATTGAACATTTTAGCGGGTGCTATTTCCAATTTAATAAAAAAAATATCCATTTAACGACAAAATATTTGTTGCATGGTGGAATTATAGATCAGTTCTTTCCCATCGAACTACTTAAAATACAAATCGGATTAAAATGTGCGGATATACAACTTGTGTAAGTCAATGCGTGAATCCACTCTATTGCATTTTAATACCTGAACTTTTTAATTAAGTTTCGCCTCTCCTTTATTTGAGATTTATAAATACAAAGACAATAATAGAAAGAGATTAAAGAATTTATATTAGCTATGAAAACTCTATTAAAATGGGAGGGCCAAAGAACCCTTGAAAACTTCCTTGGAAACACACTCACATAATTTGTTCATATACATTTAAATTCTTTGAGATACCATTAGGAAATTTACACGGTGTGTTGAATACGAAATTGCCTAGGAAAAAATATGAAAAATCGAAGATATGTAAGTTTTTCATATTCCATTTTTAAAATAATATCAATTTTGTTAATAGAACAGACTATAATGGTAACAAATAAGGCCCTGTATCACTTTTTGGAATGTCAAATTCAGGAGCTTTAGCAGGTAATACCGAGTATATCCAAGTTTCTTAAAAATATTGTGATTTGATTTTTTCATTTCTCAACTTTATATTGAAGTGGTGTAAAAAAGGTTATTTTTCAAAATAGAAATTAGTCAAAAAATATTTGAAGTCTGTAAAGTCTGGAACTTTCCAGTCCACCCTCGTACATATGTATGTGCATACACGGTCCAGAGGACCAGCCAACGCCGAGCAGAGCAGAGCGGATCGGAGCACACGACGAATGTTGACATAAACTGCATTCATTGCCAGTCTGAATGTAACTAACCAACATTTACTATAGGAATCCATGCAATAGGAGCCATAAGCGTTCCATAGATACTGGCCGCACCAGTAGGTCGTCGTTCACATGTAGACGGACGGACTACTTCGAGTTTTGGGTAGAAGTGCGAAGAGTTTTAATGGTTATAAATGCATGTAGGTGTTGTTGTTGCTGCTGTTGTTGCTATTGCTGTTTCTACATATGATTAATGTTTCATAATAGCCAGGTAGTACGTTTGTAGCTCTGCTGCTGCTACCCAGTTTGAATGCATCTCATGCCCAGTACCCAAGTGCCAAGTGCTCAGTTGCTCGATTGTGGACACGTCGAAGGGGAAAGTGGAAGTGGATGCGGACGAAAGCATAATAGTAGGACATTAACTAATGTTCTAGGCATTTTTATTCAATTTACCCAAAATGCCAGAAAGGTGTAATTTATGAAAATGGCGAAAATTAGAAGAGAACAAAAAAACACACAAACAACGACAGCCAAATACCCAAAGAAAAGGTGTACATTTGATAAATGATATTGAAAAAATAATGAATGTTTACCCTCCTCCGCCCCCCCACAAATACGCAGAAGGAAATTGTAGTTAATCAAGCCTGGTCATAAACCATTTCAGTTATGGCCATATAATTTGCTTGATTATTTGGTGGCAAATACGAGTGTCCCGCCACTGGAAGAGGTCATAAATTTTATGCAAGGTTTCAAAAAAAAAAAAAAAACAAAACAAAATCTATTTGTATTTGTTGGCATACATAGAGCAATTTACGGACCGAGATCTGAGTCATCACAACACTCAATAAGCACTGGACTATGGAGGTTTATGGAAGTGACTTTAGGCCCACCTGCCAAGTGATAGTCACTTTTGTAATCTGTGATGGATTTTCAGAAAATTAATTTTGTAAATGGCAAATATGATTCCCAGTATTGAATTGCGTTTGTACGTGAATATGGTACCGTACTGATTCACATTGAACCGCATTCTTTTTGTATATTGCCTTATTGGACAATTGTTCGATTATTCGGTTAATCGAATACGATACTCCACTTCTAAGGAACGTGAATGCACTACATTGAGGAGTGTCGATAAGAATCTGCCCGGCCGAACTTAACGACGTATTTACTTGTTTTTAGTTCATCTTGCTTATTGATTTTCTAGAAATATTTGTTATAATGTCATAGCATAGTCTGCATAAAATATTTTCAAAAATATAGGGTGGCCATTTAACATTTTAAATTTTAACTGCCGATTACTTTGACTTTGAAAGGTAGAATAACATTCATTTTTATACCCTCCACCTCGGTTTGTAACACCTTGAAATATCGACCTGAGAACCTATAAAGTATATATATTCTTGATCATCACAAAATTCTAAGACAATCTAGCCATGTCAGTCCGTCCGTCCGTCCGTCCGTCTGTTGATCTAAATGAAAAAAAAAAAATCCATTAATGCGTCTTATAGTCGTAGATCGGTTGTGATAGAAATGGCCAAAAGGGAACAAATTTTCCCTCACAAAGACTAACACCGATAATAAACACTAATATTTTATAGTATTTATGAATGTTTTTTCAATATGTCTGTATGCAGTAGACCTATGAATTTTGGAAGAGTGTAAAAGAAGACAAGAGTCCATGAAATATATTTTCCTGGAATTTTCTACCACGGATTTTCATGAATAATAAAGTAAATAAAGTTTTGAAAGGACTTTTTTATCCTTTTTTGGTCCATATGGTAAAAATGTAGGAAGAAAGCTCAAAATGTCACCTTTCATTTGATACCCATGTTGCACAAAAACGGCGAAAATTCGTGGAAGGGTACATGGCCTACGCAATTTCGAAGTCCTTTTAAAGGAAAATTCGACCAGAGAATGAAAAACTGAGTATGAGGTTTTGGCATAGTGGGTCACTACTTTCATAAAAATTTAGTTTGGTTGATGTGCTGTTCAACGGTGTTATCGGTGTTTTTATCCCTATAGGAGGAACACATTTTAAGTACATATAAACCAGAAATTAAAACAAAGTGAATATGCCCGCATCCTAAGGTGGTGAGTATAAAAAAATGCTTGTTCTGTCTGGGCAGTTTTCGCCCACTTTAAATCCCAACTGATCTGCTACCATAAGACACATTTAGGGAAAATTTGAACCAGACAGACGGACACACATGACCAGATCGTCTTAGAATCCAAAATATATATACTTTATGGAGTCTCCGGTGAATAATTCAAAGTGTTACAAACTGAATGACAAAATTAATTTACCCCCATTCTTAGGTGGAGGGTATAATAACGCGGTAAAACCATGATTTTTAGGTGAGTTTTCAGGAGAGTTTAGCTCGCAGACAGCTTGATCTAGGAACGAAATAGTTTGCGAATCATCATTAAATAATCCCATCTTTACTTTCGTGGGGTGACTGGAAATTGTTTTTCCATTTCTATGTACCGCTACCCCGCTTAGTTCATTAAAATCGGTTTAGCCTACAGACGCATACTGACAAGTTTAATTATTGAATTAATTAATTTTAATTCAAAATTATAATAATGAAACACTACAATTTATTTAACAAATATCGACAGCCAGTTAAGAATTTATTTGTATATTCAGCCTATTATTTGTATTTATTGTTGTATTATTGAAATTACAAACTCATGGCCAATTTAAATTTTTAATAGTTATTTGTTTTCAATATTTCGTCTTTTTTTGAAAGACATCTTCAGGGAAGAAAATAATAAATAAAACAAACAATAAACTATATAATACCCTACACCACTCCCTGCGTATATACCTCGATTTTATTACTAAACCCAGGTGTTTCACAGTGTTTCTCTAAATGAATCTTTTAATAATATTCAACAAATATATATAATAATTGATCCAATTTTCCGGCACACAAATACAAGTTATACATTAGTAATAGGATGAATCGGACCAACATTTAAAAGGAAGCCTAAAACAACACTTAGGGCCTGGTCCAAAACATGGTCCTATATATTTCTCATTCACGGTAGGTATTCATAGTTGAAATATATCATAATCCGATGTAAGACATAGTTTCTAGAGCTCTATTCGAGTAGAATGGGGCCCCATTAGGGTTATTCCAAAGTATGGCCACATATATTTTACTTTGTATTCTTATTTGAAATATAATAATAATAAAATGGGGCCATTTGTACAGTCTCTACATTAAAAAGTAATTCCATATCACTTTCAAAGTAGGTATTCTTAGTTGAAATATAACATGATATGACAAATAATATCGATATCTAATGTACGATGTGGGTTGTAGAGATGTAATAGAGTAGAATGGGGGCCCAATTTTTATGGGGGTTATACCAAAATATGGACCAATATATTGGACTTTTAAAATATGTCTTCTTAGTTGAACTATAATGCAAAATTTGAAAAACTTCCGCTGTAAATTGTGGGTCCAAGAGGGGAAATAATAAAAATTGGGGCCATTTGTAAGGGCGCTACATTAAAAAGTGGGCCCATATAGATCACTTTCAAAGTAAGTATTCTTAGTATGAAATATGAATATAATATCATCTTCAAAATTTGAAAAACTTCCGATGTAAAATGTGGGTCCTAGAGAGTTAATACTTAAAATGGGGCGATTTGTAAGGGTGCTACATTAAAAAGTGGGCCATTATAGATCACTATCAAAGTAGGTATTCTTAGTATGAAATATGAATATAATATAATCTTCAAAATTTGAAAAACTTCCGATGTCAAATGTGGGTCCTAGAGAGTTAATACTTAAAATGGGGCCATTTGTAAGGGCGCTACATTAAAAAGTGGGCCATTATAGATCACTTTCAAAGTAAGATTCTTATTGAAATATAACATGATCTGCAAAATTTTATCAAGATCCAATGTAAGATGTGGGTTCTAGAGCGATAAGAGTGTAAACCAATTTGTATGGGGCTACACCAAAACATTGACCTATATAGCTGGCAATCAAAATACGTGTTTGTAGTATAAATGTAACATTGTGTGGACAATTTGATCAAGATCCGATGTAAAATGTGCATTTTAGAGCAGTAATATTGTAAATCGGAGGTACATTTGTATGACATGACAAGACATAGACCCATGTGGTCCACTTTTCCGGTAGCTGTTTCTAGTTCAAATATAACACGATCCTGAAAATTTGATTATGGTCCCATGTAAAATGTGTATTCTAGAGCAGTAATAGTGTAAATTATAGGGATATTTGTATGGGGGCTATATCTAAATCTGAACCGATTTTTAAATCGATTCAGCTGGTGATTCTAAGCCGATCCGTATACTTAAAGGTGGGTGTAGCATAATTATTTCTTGGTGTTACAAACATTTGGCGCGAAACTAACTTATAATACCCTAGTCCACGAAGTGGTGTAGGGTATACAAACAAAATTAAAACAAAATCTAGTTGATGTTACACAGCCTATAATCTGCATAGCGACAGCTCAACATCGCATAATCCGCATTAAATATTTTTAAAAACAAAACCCATTTGGGGGTAAACTAAATATAGAACCTTACAGTCGGTTAGTTAAACGAATTGCAAAATACACGGATTTGAATATTTCATATTTTTTGTCCGGTTTGACGTGGAATGACAACAAACTTGAAGAGTTTGCAATTGATTTTTCAAAAAAAATGTGATGAAAGATATGACAGAAGATATAGAAGACTGGTGAAGGAGAGTTAGTTACTTTGATGATTCTGCCCTCCACCATGGATTGCATTCCACAGATGCTGTCGATTTTCATAGAAATGCAGTAATATTACATGAAAATATAATTTTTTTACCAAAACAAATACAAATATTGAAAAAATAATCTTATAAATAAATATAATAGATTTATTATTTCAAACCACGCTTATAAGCCAAGACAACGATTACGTTTAGATATCGAAGTAATACTTTAAGGCAATTCAAAAAATAAATATTCTTATATTTATATTTTCAAAAAAGCCAAAACCAAAAATTTTGAAAATCCATTATCTCACGTACATATTACCTAACTTCATGATTCAACCAATTTTTGCCGTGAAAGTAAAAAGTGCGAAAAAAAACTTTTATTTTTCGTACCCACGCAGTCAGAGGAATGTATACTCCATGACTCTAGCTGCGGCCTTTTGGTTGGTACTATCTTTATCCCCTTTTTCCATTTTAACCCCAAAAAAATGCTTTATTCTACGTGTCCACGCAATCAGAGGAATGTATATTAGGGCGTACCTCAAAAAAAAAGTTCGCCGTACACCTTTGAATATGAAGTATTATTGAAAGGTAGTTTCAAAAATTTTTTTTTTATTTTTTTATGCCGAACGTAGGGGTCGCGCTTTTACATTTTTCTATATAACTTCTGCATTTATAAACGGATTTTAAAGTGTGATACATCGATGTTTTTGTCTCGACGAGGCCGATTTTTTTGTCTTTGAAGTCATTGAATAAGCGCATAGCCATTAATGCTCAAATATATAATGATGTACGCAACGAATTTAAAGATTCCAGCTTCATTCGTCAGATTGGTACCATTTTTATCCCTTTTTCCAAATTTTTTACAAAAAGTGGTTATTGCGGTAGGGCACGGTAAACAAAAATACAAATTGGATATTTTTCGAAAATTTTCATTTTCGCGACAAATATTGCTAAAATGATTTTCACACATGACATTTTTGTTTTATGATTTTTTCGCGATCTATCCAACGGATCCGACTGAATTTTTGTTTGTGTATTAAGAACCAATGTCGCTTGTAACATATATGCAGCCAGTCGCGAAAATCGCCGCAATTGCTTATATTTAAACTTTCTCTGTTCAGGATTCTGAAACTTTTCTGACACAAATATTCCGAATGCTGTCAGCAATCATATGCTATAAAAATATTTTGGTATTCTCAATACGATAAAAAGTTATGTGGGTTTTTCTAAAGATACTTTTAACAATTTTTGACTTTACAGCCACTATTTATCCTATTTTAGCCTGGTAACTTGGGAACCAAAAAGTTATTAACCGAAAAATTATGGAATTTGATAATGCGATATGCCCTAAATCTAGAGAAATGCTTTAAACAAAATCGTTGTAGCTAATTATAACCTTCGGTTATATGCTTCCCCATTGTTGAACTATTTTATTTATATTATTTTTGTGTTCATAGCCACTTTTGCAGTCACAAAATAACGCGTGAGTGGATAGCCAAATCAGAAAAATTTGAAAAAAAATGGTTTTAGAAACAAATTTCTTTTTTAAATCTGAGAATAGCTTGGCATCAAAAACTCATTTTCGAGAAAATGTTTCATAGCCACTTATGAATATAAGCTGTCGATATACTTTATTGGGTTTCAGGTCGATATTTCAAGGTGTTATAAACGGAATGACAAAGTTAGTATACCCCGTCCAGGAGGTGGTGGGTATAAAAATGTTCAGCTGAATGGTACGGGAGATGTTATGATTTAAAGCAATTAATTAATAGTATTGTTAGCTAAAATGTTAAGATTCTAGAATCCACACAACTTATCGAACAATTAAGTAAAACCGTTATAAAATCTGTCAAATGTCATTATCGGTGGTTTGTATGGCGAGTGTTTAAATATTTTTAAAGAAATTAATCATGACATCTTATGAATTGTTCTGAAAAGTTTGATTGCATCGGGGAATCCTCGTCCTCCCGGGATTTGGAAAATAATTAAACTAATCAAAACTACCACTTACTGCATTTTCATTTTCCCTTTTTCACGAAATCTTTAAATCCAGATTATTTTTCTATGGCAAACTTTAAAAATTAGATCTTTAATACTCACACACACACACCGCCATGCACCTACTCATACATTGTATCCGATGATTCCAGTGGCCATTCACCATGACTACGGTTTAAGTTGACAAATAATGTTGCGAGGAATTTCAGATATGATTTAAACGTTTGGCGTGGCAAAAAAGTCAAGCGGATTATAGTAATGACTACATATACACACAGCAAAATGCTGATGTCGGTCTAAACATATATGTATGTACGCTATATATGTATACCCACATACATATGAAATATGGCAATAGAAAAAGTAATAAAAAACCACGAAATAAGCGCTGTGTGCTCACCATCAACAACAAACTTAGCAGAAAATCTTCAAAGGACGGACGCAACAACATCGTCCACATTCCTTCACAAAATGTGGCGAAAATGCCCTGTGACAACGGCAGCAAAAGGAAGAAAAGGAGGGAGAGAGAGGGGGAGAGGACGGCAACTAGGACGACTGCGACGAATTGTGTGCTTCTCCACGCCATTTAACTACACTTGAAGTCGCTGCTGAAAAGGACAATAATAAATTGCTGTAAACGCGTTATGAAATCAACAACCACTTCACTGGTGTCGAGGACTTTCTCAAATGTCTCCAAAGCTTTATATCAACAATTTCTCCTGCGTCACGATTTTTTAAGGTTTTCCTTTATTCTTTTTTGGTTTCGTGCACTTTAAACTCTCCCGGACAATTACGCAAGGAAAAAATAGTAATAATTTCACTCCCCGTACCCCTCGCCCCTCGCCGACGCCCCTTCAAATGTGCAAACAGTTAATAATTTATAATGTTCTTCGAAATAAGCTGGTTTTAGTTGTGAGTGGATGTGTGCTGAAGTGGAAAAGTCCTTGGTCGCTAAAGTCCAAGGATGTTGATTTTGTCGTCTCTCAAGTGATTGTACAAAAGTTGCTGGCGTATGCATTTTGGTTGCAACAACAAGAAAATAGCTAAGAAAACTCATTTAATAAAGAGAAATGTCTTCGAAATATTTTAAGGAATGAACTTAGCACATGGAAGGCAGTTTGGAAGGGGGATGTCAAGTCTGCATGAAATAAAATAACGCAAATTAAATTCAGATGGGATGCTGAAGTGCGGTGATGACCTTCATTGTTAATTGTAGGTGGTTGCAACAGCTTCATTAAAGGCAGTTATCGCGAAAGAACGAAAAGTTTATAAACATATGTCTTATATTTTCCGGGTTGATTCAAAAATTTAAAAATTTCGCTCGTTATTCTGAAATGTCCTAGTTTGGACGATTTTTTTTAAACTGCCATGAAAATAATACTAATTTCGGGTCATGAAAATCTCTATGAAATTATTAATTTATTAATTCTTGATTTATTAATTCTTGTGAATGCAAGGAATTGGTCTTTGAAGTTATGTGAATGGTTATGGTTATTTCTGAAACGTCGCGCCACAAATATTACCAAAAATCTAGATATTTTAACATTTCTTACATTATATCTCAAAAACGGAAATTGCTGGGACAATTTTTATGTCATAGTTTTGGGTTGTTTTTTTTTGATAGAATTACCCACATTTAGATTCGATACAAAATTCATAACAAAGAAACAGATTGTTGCAAATGTGATACTACAATAAAAAATATACACTTTAGAGACTAAATTTCCAAAAAGGTCCCGTTTCTATTGTGTTTTAAAGGTGACATTATATCGGCTGTAGTTTTTTTGGTTTCTTCCTGAAGGTTGCAAATTTCTTTATTTTTTAGTGAAGAATACATAATTTAAATGTCCTTCCTGAGCCAAAAAAAAACTCAAATCGAAAAACAGCGATTGGAAAAGTTTAGTATGCTTTTCTAACCCCAATGTTGATTTATTACACAGAAAGTATAACCACATCCCAGCGGTAAATGGTAGCACTCCCAAATTTTGCAATATATTTTAACAAATCTGGGAATTTGGGTGTTTTGTTGAAAAAGTACAAAAACTTTATTTTTGTAAAAATCTACATAATTCCAGAATTTATAATATCTCAATTTTGGTGAGTTTTATGTTTGTTCACTATAAGTATGTTTTTCTAAAAAAGTTTTCATGAAATACAAAAAGTTATTCCCTTTTTATTGTCTTATACAGATTATTGTAGCAATTGTTTTGTGCGTTCCAAAATGATATAAGTTTTTTATAAAAAGTGTATTTTTCATCATATTTAAAATACCAAGGCCCGGATTTAAAAATTGTCAAAATATATTTTTATCTCCGAAATATATAAATCATAAGGTTTTGTAATGGTCACTTTATAATTACAGATCTATTCCTAAACCTACCTCTTATATTGTTATTATTTTGTCAAAAAGTTTGTGTTTTTTAGATTTTCATAAAACTAGCAAAAATAACCATAATGTCCATTATATCACTTCCGTTTTGATAGACAGGTCAAAACGGCGTTAAGTTCGGCCGGGCCGAACTTTATATACCCACCACCATGGATTGCATTCCACAGTGGCTGTCGATTTTCGTAGAAATGCAGTATTATTACAGGAAAATATAATTTTATTTAATATAGCCAAACCAAAACAAATACAAAAATTGAAAAAATGATTTTATAAATAAATATAATATTTTTATTATTTCAAACCACGCTTACAATGCAAGTTACCTATACTTTTACACTATATCTCTCGAAATAATACTTCAAGTCAATTCAAAAAATAAATATTCTTATATTTATATTTTCAAAAACCTTAAATACCATAAATATTGGTAGATAGTGGATGCTTCAGTTGGCTGTTTCTCCATTCAATTTTAATTCCAAAAGTACAAATTTTGAAAATTCATTACCTCACGTACATAGTGCACAACAAGTAAAAACGGCGTTAAGTTCGGTTAGGTACAGCCATTTGGTTGGTACCATTTGTATCCCTCTATTCCCATTTTACCCCTAAAAGTACGAATTTGGAAAAAATGTTTTTATATTATGTCTCTACTCAGTTAGAGGAATGTACACACCGAATTTCGTGTTTCTAGCTTTTGTCGTTTAATATGTACCATTTTTATCCCTTTTTTGCCCCATTTCACCCCCTACAAATAAGAATCAATTTATGGTGCACGTTTTTGCTGTAGGGGGAATGCGCATACCCAATATCAAGCAAATATAAACAGACCTATTCAAAAACATGCCTTAATACGCTAAAATATTAGGGATTATTATGGGTATTTTTAGTCCTTGTGAGGGAAAAATTTTTCCCTTTGGGCCGATTTCGCCCCATTTCAATCCTAACCGATCTACGACTATAAGACACATTTATGGAAAATTTTAACGTTCTAGCTCCTTTCGTTTAGATGCTAGCGTGCTTTCAACAGACGGACGGACGGACGGACATGGCTAGATCGTCTTAGAATTTTATGACGATCAAGAATATATATACTTTATAGGGTCTTAGGTCGATATTTTAAGGTGTTACAAACGGAATGACAAAGTTATGGGGTATACCCCATCCTGGAGGTGGAGGGTATAATAACCTAACTTCATGATTCAACAAATTTTTGCATTAAAAGTAAAAGTACGATTCTGAAATAATCTTTTAGTTTGCGTGTCTATGCAGTCAGAGGAATGTAAACAACGAATTCCATGATTCTAGCTGCGACCATTTGGTTGGTACCATTTTTATCCCCTTTTTCCTATTTTACCCTCTGAAGTGTACGACTTTCTAAAATCTCTTTATTTTATGTGTCTACGCAATTAGAGGAATGTATACACCGAATTTCATCATTCTAGCTGTATTCGTTTAGTTGGTACTATTTTTATCCCTCTGTACCCATTGTATCCCTTGAAAGTACGAATTTGGAAAAACCTTTTATGTTTTGTGTCTACGCAGTCAGGGGAATGTATACTCCGAATTTCATGACTCATGGAATGTATATTCCGAATTTCATGACTCTAGCTGCGGTCATTTGGTAGGTACTTTTTTTATCCCCTTAATCCCTAAGGTACGAATTTCGAAAAATTCGTTTATTTTACGTATCTAGACAATCAATGAATACACCGAATTTCATTATTCCAATTGCAGTGTTTGGTACCATTTGTATATCTCTTTTCCTATTTTACCCCCTAAAAGGACGAATTTGGAAAAAATAACCTATATTATGTCTCTACTCAGTGAGAGGAATGTACACACCGAATTTCGTGTTTCTAGCTGTTGTCGTTTAATAGGTTCCATTTTTATCCCTTTTGCCCCATTTCACCCCCTACGAATAAAAATCACTTTATGGTGCAATTTTTTGTTATGGGGGGAATTCGCACACCGGATATCAAGTATGTACAAGCAGACATATTGAAAAAATAAGCTTAAATACTCTAAAATATTAGGGGTTATTATGGGTATTTTCAGTCCTTGTGAGGGAAAAATTTTTCCCTTTGGGCCGATTTCGCCCAGTTTCAATCCCAACCTATCTGCGACTATAAGACGCATTTATAGAACATTTGGACGTCCTAGCTCCTTTCGTTTAGATGCTAGCGGGATTTCAACAGACGGATGGACGGACGGACATGGTCTCAGGTCGATATTTGAAGGTGTTACAAACGGAATGACAAAGCTAGTATACCACCATCCTGGAGGTGGAGGTAGTGATCTAGAAAACTCTGCGCAATTATATTATTTTTCTGGTAAGTATTATCGAGTAGAACAAGAATCTGTATTTGAAATTTCCCAGATACCCTTGGGTTACGATAAAAACGGCTTTTTGTACCTCTCCAAACTTATAAGTCTGTAACTTAGTCTGTTATCAACCGATTTCCTTATTTCAAAGTCAGAAATAGTACATTTACTACAAAATGGGTTAGGACATTTACTTAAAAGCATTTTTGGATCTAGTAAAAGCGTCATAGTAGGTTTGCAATCCATGGCATACTTTTTTCTGAGTGTACAGACAATCGAAACTTTTATCTCCCATTCAAACCGACCCGGTTTTGGGTATATCAACTAATTTGTTTTTTCTTCCAGAGAATAATAGAGGCTTTAAAAAAATCTTTTTCGTGACATCAGTTTCAGGATTTTGTCAATAGAACGTGTAGGAAAAAAAGTACACCAACTGTCAATATGTAACATGTAACATTTTAAATGAGAATCGGCTATAAAAGAAAAAGTAGATAAATTTAACGAGTATTGATATATGATATATTGATAATTGATACAATTTTCAGGTAATTTCCGAGTAAAGTAAATATAACATGATCTGGAAAAATTGATCAAGTTCCAATGACAAATACGGATTATACAGCGGAAATAGGATGTTTGAAGGGGCCTATAATAACACTTGGGGCCTGTGTCAAAACATGGGTCTATACAGTTCTAATTTTCGGTAGGCATTCCTAGTTGAAATATAACATGATCTGCAAAATTGTACAGAGATCCAATGCACGATGTGGGTTCTAGAGATGTAATAGAGTAGAATGGGGGTCCAATTTGTATGGGGGGGGTTATACCAAAATATGGACCCATATATTTGACTTTCATAGTATGTATTCTTAGTTGAAATCTATATATATAAAAGAGTTGCGTTACTGACTGACTGACTTATCATTGACCAGCCCCCAGACCAAACGGCTGAAGCCAGGGTCACGAAATTTTCAGGGTAGTTCCCAAATATGACGTCGACTAAGAAAGGGTTTTGCGAAATTCGTACTTTTAGGGGGTAAAATGGGACAAAAAGGGATAAACATCGAGCCTTCGTCCTGACTAAACGGCAGTAGCTAGAAACATGAAATTCGGTGTGTACCTTGCACTGACCATGCAGACGAGCTACAAATAGGGTTTTTTCGAAATTTGTACTTTTAAGGGAGGAAAGAGACAAAAGGGATAAAAATGGTACCAATTTAAGAATTGCAGCTAGAATCGACTTGCAATATAAATTGATTTTACGAAATTTGTACTTATAAGGGGTGAACGGGACAAAAAGGGATAAAAATGGTACCAACTAAAGTATTACAGGTAGAATCGTGAAATTTGGTGTGTAAATTCCTCTGACCATGTAGAAATGTGTTAAAATAGGATTTTTCAAAATGTGTACTTTTAAGGGTTGCCAGGGACAAAAAGGGATTAAAATGGTACTAATTAAAGTATTGCAGCTATAGTCGAGAAATTTGGTGAGTAAATTCCTCTCACCACATATAAGTGGAATATAAATGCATTTTGTACTTTTAAGGGTTGCGCGGGACCAAAAAGGGATAAAAATGGTACCAACTAAAGTATTGCAGCAAGAATCTTGAAATTTGATATGTAAGTTCTTCTGAACATGTAGAAGCGCAGTAAAATTGGATTTTGCTAAGTTTGTACTTATAAGAAGTGAGCGGGACAAAAAGAGATACAAATGGTACCAACTAAAGTATTGCAGTTAGAATCTTCAAATTTGATGTGTAAGTTCTTTTGACCATGTAGAAGCGCAGAGTTTAGCAGGACAAAAAGTGATAAAAATGGTACCAACTAAAGTATTACAGCTAGAATCGTGAAATTTGGTATGTAAACTCCTCTGACTATATAGAAGCGCAGTAAAATTGGATTTTTCGAAATTTGTACTTTGAGGAGGCGAGCGGGAAAAAGGGATAAAAATGGTACCAACTAAAGTATTACAGCTAGAAGCATGAAATTTGGTATGTAAATTCCACTGACCATATAAAAACGAAGTAAAATTGGATTTTTCGAAATTTGTACTTTTAAGGGACGAGCGGGACAAAAAGGGATAAAAATGGTACCAACTAAAGTTTTACAGCTAGAAACGTGAAATTTGGTGTTTAAATTCCTTTGACCATCTAGCAGCGCAGTACTTTGATTTTTCGAAATTTGTTCTTCTAAGGGGTGCGCGGGACGAATAGGGATAAAAATGCCGTACAGTCCTTTAAAGGGGAATGAATGTGTTACCAAATAAAGTACATATTTTTAGGGGAAGCAAAAACACATGTTACCTATAGTGATTTTTCAAAATGTGTACTTTTTGGGAAATAGGTGCAAAAAATTATAAACTTGCTGGCTGAATCTAGAAACATGAGATCGAGGATATAAATGGTTGTAATTTTTTGTTCAAAACTTGGTAGAAAATTATACATACGAAGTAGTTCGACAAGCACATTCCTTTGACTGTGTGTGAGTGCTAGCTAATATGAGGTTTCCAAATTACTATTTTAAATTTGTCTATATCCACCAAAAGAAAATTAAATAAATACTATCCAAAAACAGAGTCGGATAAAATTAACAAATAACTGGCTTGGTCGCGTGCGAAGCAGCGGGTACTGCTAGTATAACACTGTGCAACATTTTTGAAGTCATTTCAAAATAACCATATACGGACACCGCTACATGATAAAAGACCAAAAAAAAAAAGACCCGTGTTTTTTTTCCCTCCCAAAGTCATGCACTTTTTTTTATGGGCCCCCAGAGATTTGAGGCCTCGGTGTAATTTTTGGAAAAAAGTGATCATATTCTCAGGCTCATATCTTGCAAACCGTTCGGAATTTGATCAGAGAGTAACTCTGAGGCAAAGTTCTAGCTCTTGTCATAAAGAAGATGAAGTTTTTTTGATTTTATATGTTCACAATTTTTTTTTGTTCTTTATGACAAGAGCTAGAACTTTGCCTCAGAGAGTAAATCAAAATTCCGAACGGTTTGCAAGATATGAGCCTGAGAATATGATCACTTTTTTCCAAAAATTACACCGAGGCCTCAAATCTCTGGGGGCCCATAAAAAAAAGTGCATGACTTTGGGGGAAAAAAAACACGGGTCTTTTTTTTTTGGTCTTTTATCATGTAGCGGTGTCCGTATATGGTTATTTTTTTTCGTGTTGCACTGTGTAATATAATCTGCAAAATTTGATAAACTTCCAATGTAAAATGTGGGTCCTAGAGCAATAAAAAAATGGGGCCCATTTGCAAGGGTGCTACATTAAAAAGTCAAAGATCCAATGTAAGATGTGGATTCTAGAGCGATAATAGTGTAAACTGTGGGCCCATTTGTATGGCGGCTATATCAAAACATTGACCCATATGGCTGGATTTCTAAATAGGTGTTTCTAGTCTAAATGTAACATTCTGTTGGAAATTCTATCAATATTATCGATGTAGATGTGCATTTTAGAGCAGTAATATTGCAAATCGCAGTTACATTTGTATGGGGGCTATATCAAAACATGGACCCATGTGGTCCACTTTCCCTTTGGCTGTTTCTCGTTCAAATATAACACGATCTTGAAAATTTTGTCATGATCCCATGTAAATTGTGTATTATTGGGCAGTATCAGTTTAAATTGTAGGGATATTTGTACGAAGGCTATATCTTTAGATCCAATTTCCTTCAAATTCAATACCGACCGTCCGTGGCCAAAAAAATAACTTCTGCCAAATTTCATGATAATCGGACAACAAGTGCGACCTTTAGAGTGTGAACAAACTTAGATGGACAGCAGACGGACAAACGGACAGACAGACATCGATTCAGCTGGTGATTCTAAGCCAATCCGTATACATAAAGGTGGGTCTAGCACGATTATTTCTTGGTGTATGGTTGTAACACGAAACTACCCCTACTACACGATGTGAAGAAAACATGAATGCAACTTTGCGGTCCGTATGATCATCATAGTAACTATGCTACGCTTTGGACTCTTTGATTTGACTATTTCGAGCATGGTGGACCTGTCTGGAGATATTCCCATATATTGTTGGTCAAGGCAAGTCATTGTTTATGCGATTCGGACTTTATTTTCGATTTACACGATTTTTCGTATCCTATCGAGGGATATCAATTGAAATTGAGAAATTGCAATATCATATTTAGAAAATGCAAATTAAAATTGAGAAAAACAAATTGAAATTACAAATTGAAAATTAAAATTGAGAGTATGCAATGATATCCAGAAATGAACGATTGAAAATTTAAATTGCGAATACACTAATTGATATTGATAAATAATATAAAGAAAAGTTGACTTGAAATAGAGATATGAATACCCTCATGTCACTTGTGGATAGGAGAACGCGTGGATGGTCCAAACATGCGTCTCATTGTTGGTATTTCATCGTAGATCATTTAAAGCACATGAGACAAGAGATTGGGAAAGGGTATTACTAAATAGATGGGGGGAACTCGGAAATCACTTTGAGAACCTAGTTGTAGTTTATGACAACATTCCCTGTCACAGTCAATTTGAAAATCAAAAGCTACCCTTCTACGCCAGGGCCCATACCCATAGAATATATATAGACATAAGCAAAATCCCATCTCTACATACCAAATGTATCCTCACTTCGTCTACTTAGAATGAACAACAGGCCGAGCTAAAACAATAATGACTGCCGGTGACTGCGCCAGAGCAGTTCAACATTCCAGGACTTTATACCAAAGATCGATAGAATTTGAGGATATGCCTGTTGGAGAACAGTTTATATATTCAATTTAGGTTTATATTGTATTTCCTTTTGCTATTTTATTGTTATTAATACATTTGTAATATTTTCTTCTCCATTTCAACTAGGAAGGTGCTCAATTCAATAATAGCCTATAATTTTATGGGTGTTTTAAGATAATTATGTTTAAAGTTTTTTTTGTGAAATCGGGTACTTGAATAATATTGGATTTTCTACGAACGGATAATGACGTTCATATTCTGCAAACAAACCAATTTATTATTTTCTACGCATCCTTTAAGGATGAGAATTTTGAATGAAAAAGTATACATTACTTTTTCCAATGATATTTCAGCTAATTTGTGGAACTAGAATTTGGCAAATTTTGACCAGGCATCACTGATGGAGATTCTAAATATGTCTATGAGCACATAGTCTACTATTATAATGTGGGGACAAATTAGTATATCGACAAATAATTAGAAACAATCTTTGAGCGCCCCTGCAGTCGAGTTGGTAGCGTGGGGGTTCCCACCAGAGACTCTGGTCTGTCGCTTCAATATCTGGCTTAATGGTCTTCGTCATCCGGTTCAAACCCTGGAGTTTTTATAAGATTTAGAGAGTAAAAGATATAGCCGAAATATTTTGGCGGTATTCACAAAACAAATCAAGCTTTTATTTTACGCGCAACAAGCGCAAAGTCTTCATTGTAATGAAGTAATTTATGAAAACTACCAACCTTAAATATTTTTTTTTGATTTGTCAGATTATTGTCGTAAATATGAACATTTGATATATCGTTTTCTTATCTGATCTGTCCTCAATCGTTATTTCAAAATTCTGTTTGAATTATGTCAGTGTCGTGTTGAGGGAACACAGCATGTATTTGTTGGCAAAACAAAACATCTTCCTACCAATTTGCCGACCTTTAAAATTTCCATGTTCATCTTTCTTGGCAACTTCTTCTTCGGAATAAATTCTTCCGTTGGAAATAGCTCAACTTTTTGCAACATGCCACACACTTAAAGTTCGGGCACAATAATGTGAACAACAACAGCAACGGCAACATAAATTTTGTGGGGCGGGGAGAAATGAGAAATTTCATATGAGGAGAACCTGTGCCAAGCCGGCCATGCAAGTGTGGCTGGATGTATGGCAGGGTATGGTGCACGGGTAGGTTGTAATGTAAAGTTGTACACCGAAATGCCTTCAACTAAATCATTGTAGTAACAAGTGCGTTTCATGTTTGTTTTATAATATGAAAGCACGATGCCAAACTCCGGCCTTCCCTGCGGCAGGCCCACGCCGCCAACACCACCACCTACGAACAGACTGCCGAGACCAGGCCAAGGCAGCCCAGCCCTTCCGCCCATAAATGAAAAGTGTCTTTTTATTTTCAGCAAAAGTAAGAAGAAAAAAACGAGCACAGAAAGAAAACCTTTACATTATATGGACATACACACATACCTACTCGTACATATTGTTACGTTTCGTTACGACTTCTTCCTGGGTTGTATCTGGATCAGTATATTCATATCTACGAGCGTGTGCAGGCAGGCAGGACAGCACAGTGGCCATCGCAAGCAATCAGGGATTTGATTTGTGCTTTAAATTTTATGGAAAATATCGAGCTAATGATCGGCAATCGAATCTAAGATATATCCTTTTACCAGTGATACCATGACACCATCTAAACAATTTCCCCAAATCTAACAACTTTCTCTTTCAATGTACCGAGTATCTCGAGTTCATTTCGCTACACACCTCTCGTCTAACGCAATCCTCGAATTTCGCTCGCAACCACTGTGCATTCATTTGTCTGCATGTGCCTGGGTTGATTTGAACATTTTTCCACTTTTGCGTCACAGGGCGTACCCGCCGCCCGGGCTTCGTTTCTGTTTCTGTTTCTTGCATTGCACTTTGGCGTTGTGTGTTCGTTCTTTGTTCTTTTGAAGTCATGAAGTTATTCAATTTGTTAGCAACATGGAATTTTAAGTAGTAAATAGTTTTCGTTTTGTACTCAGCTTTTTTGCACTCATTCTACTTTTCCTCTTTCATTTTCTTCTGCTTTTGCTGCTTCTTCTTCTTGTTTAATGTTATGTTTCAAAATTTATGGATAATGTTCTTTGGGTCTTTGCTCGGTGTGCACTCGTATGTGTCTATGGATGTATGTATGTGTGTGTCTTTGTTCCAGCTTCTGTTGTTACACTGCTCTCACAAAGAATCAAGTGTAAACGGTGTAAAGGTCGGCGTAGTTGAATTTTGTACACACTCCACAGAGGATGTAGGACAAGATTTGCATTCGATTCAATTTGATTGTGCGTGAAATCGAAAATGCAAAGAATATGAATATTGCGTACATGTTAAGAGGTCCCGAATTGTTACAAGGAAACAGGTGTATTTGATGTGGAGCGAGTTTCTGTGGGCGGAATTTAAGCCAAGATATGAAATTTGGGAAATTATTACAAAATTGAAAGCCTGTCAATAATTCAATAGAAAAACTAGTAAGCCTGGATCCATGAAAAGTCGCCCCAAAAATAATGAAAAATTAGATACGTCAAAAAGTGGGTTAAAATGAAAAATTCAAGTATTCCCAAAAAATAAATGCCAAATCAGCCAAATATGTATTGCTAGGTTTAATGATTTTAATGATGATAGCTCCTACTCAAAAATGGAAAATGGGCTCCAAATATTGTATTGACCACAAAAACACCAAAATTTGGGGTGGAACATTTTTTCATAGGATATTTATACACTCCACGAGAGTATTATGTCTTTGTGCATTTGTTTGTAACACCCAAAAGGAAGCGAGATAGACCCATTGTTAATTATACCGATCGACTTAGAATCACTTTTTGAATCGATTTAACAATGTCCGTCCGTCCGTCCGTCCGTCCGTCCGTACGTCTGTCCATCTATTCTTGTAATCAAAGTACAGGTCGCAATTGTAGCCAGAACCAAATGAAACTTTGCAAAACAAAGTTTTTCGGGATAAGGACGAACGCTATTTAATTTGAAGAAAATCGGTTCAGATTTAGATATAGCCCCCATACGAATTTCACCCCCGATTTGACTCTTTTCACGCTAGATACCACATATTACAACAGATTTCTTCAAACTTGGCAAAACATCTTACATTTCAACTAGAAACACCTATGGTGAAAATTGGTCAGATCGGTTCAGATTTAGATATAGACCCCATACTAATTTCACTACCGATTTGACTTTTTCTGCTGTAGAAACCACATATTTTAACAGATGTGCTTCAAATTTGGCAAAACATCTTATATTTGAACCAGAAGCACCCACGGTGAAAATGAGCCTGATCGGTTCAGATTTAGATATAGCCCTCATACGAATTTCACTCCCGATTTGAGTTTTTCCGCTCCAGAAACCACATATTTTAACAGATTTTCTTCAAATTTGGCAAAATATCTTATATTTCAACTAGAAACACCCAGGATGAAAATGAGTCAGATCGGTTCAGATTTATATATAGCTCCTATACAAATTTCGCTCCCGGCTTAATTTTTCCGCCCCAGAAACCACGTATTTTCATCGAATTACTGCAAATTGAGAACTGGAAGAACCTATTGTGAAATGGGTCACTTCATTCCATGTATGGATATAGCCCTGATACAAATATTCTTCTCGATTTGACAAATTGAACCAGGACATATTATCCTATGATTAGATAACATACAAAAATTCTTCCCGCTTTCACTTTTTTCCGAACTGAATTGTATTCTGATAGAAAGTGGAGTGTATCATATAGTCGGCCCCGCCCGACTTTAGCCTTTCCTTACTGGTTTTAAATTGGGACTATTTTTCATTTTAAGAAAAATCAAGATTAGCCCAAATGAGTGAATGAAAAAAAGCCTTCGGCCAAGCATAATAATGATGGAGGATGTTGGCTTTGAATAATTTTTCGTTCTAACTAAATATATATGGGTGATTCTATTGGAACGGGTGTGACACTTTTCCTTAAATATGTTTAAATATCTCCCATAATCATTGACTGAGATTTTTGTTATATTGACAATTGAAAACGTAAGGTTAATCGGAATATTATTGCAAATACAAATATGTCTTAGCGTTTTAAATATAGGAGATATACTACAATCTAGAGCGTCACGGGTGTGACCTTAGCTTTGAAGGAAATCTTGAGGTTTTACTTATTTTCTTGAATTCTGTAAGATTCTTCTATTACATGACTTTAGTCATTTTTGCTCATCAACAGAGGGGTTCATACACCTTCCTCTAAAGTATACATGACCGACAACTCTTTATGAATATAGGAAATATAGGATATTTAAATCGTAACGGGCGTGACGTTTTGACGGAAATGCTGTTACGACACCAGTCTATATCAGGAAAAGCAAATGATCGGTCCTATTGTTGTCATAATTTTTTTTGAAATATTATCAAAAACATGTATTATGAGAAGTATAAACATTACGAATGTTTATCGGTGTTTTCTTAAATTATAAATTGATTTCGAAATTTTGTCGAAAAAAGGGTCACTTTACGTGGAATCACCCATATGAAATATATATTTTTATGCAGTTTTTTATACCCTCCATCACAGGATTCATTCACATATATTCAGCGGAGACGCCACCAAGTATTTACATTAGATAATTTCTTATTTTTAAAATATTTTGGTGAACCCACATGGAATTTTTGAAAACTGTGTGCAACAATAAGGTTTTTACACAACTCTAACTTTTGTTCTGTAAAATATATAGAGAAATTTTTCAGGAGAATTGTTGGTTTTTATTGCAAAAAATTAACTGAATGTTAAAAAATTGATTTTATTTTGTTAAAAAAATATTGATTAATTTTTATACCCTACACCACTTCGTGGACTAGGGTATTATAAGTTAATTTTCCGCCAAATGTTTGTAACACCAATAAATAATCGAGCTATACCCACCTTTAAGTATACGGATCGGCTTAGAATCTCCAGCTGAATCGATTTACAAATGTCGCTGCCGATTTGACTTTTCCGATCTAGAAACCAGATATTGATTGTACCCGATTTTCTTTACAACATTTTATAATCGAACTAGAAACACCTATGCTAAAAGTGGGTAAGATCGGTTCAGATTTAGATATAGCCCCCATACAAATGTCGGTCCCGATTTGACATTTTCCGCTCTAGAAACCACATATTGTACCCGATTTTCCTTAAAATTGGCACAAAATCTTATAATCCAACTAAAAACACCAATGCTGAAAGTGGGTAAGATCGGTTCAGATTTAGATATAGCCCTCACACAAATGTTGCTCCCGAATGTTTAACCGATTTTGGCCAAATTTTACATATTATATTTCACCAATAAACAGACATGGTGAAAGCGCGTCACATCGTTCCTGGTTTCAATATACCCCCATACAAATGTCTTTTCCGATTTAACATTTTTTGTCAAACACATACATTTACAGGATGCAAAAATCCTTCCCGATTTCAATTTTTACCCAATTGAATTGCAATGAGAATTGTTTGGGTGATGCCCATATGTCCATACTTTGGTATGACTTTGGTATACTACTGTATAATTTGTATTTGTCTGTCGGACAATTGGATCAATTACCATATTATTTACCATATTCGTTAAATTTGACTAAAGATGAATTTATAGCATATAAATTATATTCATATAATTTATATAATTTGTATGAACTACATAAAATTGCTCCCATGAAATATCTGGGTTTAGTAATCAAAGCGAGGTATATACGCAGGGAGTGGTGTAGGGTATTATATAGTCGGCCCCGCCCGACTTTAGCCTTTCCTTACTTGTTTAATAATTCTGTAACTTTTTCTGAAAGTTTTGGAATTTGGCGAAATTTCACATGATTAGAGTAGAGAAGCTTTCCAGATGATTTGGAAATCTCTATTATAATTACGAAGCAGAAAAACATACTTTTTATACCTTTATTTTTTATTAAAAATAAAGACAGAGATTAAAAAAATTTGTCGCTTTTCAAAGAATAATGTAAAACGAAAAAGAGGGAAAGCGGGACTTTAATTAGGAAATCTGTATTATGCGGAATGCAAAATTTAAGCGCGACAGGGTATCATAAATCGGGAAAATACCGCGAAAAACGGGAAGGATGGTTACCTTACTTATGGAGCGTCTTACTGACACTATTATCTGTTATTAAAAAGTTATTTTAAATAGTCAAAGGGGTATTTTTGCTTATGAAAAAATTGTGTGCCTGCTTAAATTAAACTATAGACTACGTATAAATGAATTGGAGCAAATCGGTTCAGATTTAGATATAGCCTCCATACAAATATCTCCATAATTTACACTATTACTGCTCTAGAATACACTTTTTACATGGGATCATGACAAAATTTTCAGGATCTTATATTTGAAATAGAAACAGTTAACGGGAAATTAGACCACATGGGTCCATGGTTTGATATAGAACCCGTACAAATGTACCTTCGATTTACCATATTACTGCACTAAAATTCACATTTTACATCGGATCTTGATCAAATTTCCCAGACAATGTTACATTTAGATTAGAAAATATATATTTTTTTGCTATATAGGTCTATGTTATGATATAGCCCCATACAAATGGGGCTCCAGTTCACACTATTATCGCTCTAGAACCCACATATTACATTGGATCTTGATACAATTTTGCAGATCATATTATATTTAAATAAAGAAAACCTACGTTGAAAGTGATCTATAAGGGCCCACTTTTTAATGTAGAGCCCTCTAAGACCCACATTTTACATCGGAAATTTATCAAATTTTGCACATTATAGTATATTTCAACTAAGAATACGTATTATGAAAGTCAAATATATGGGTCCCACATAAAAATTGGGACCCTATTCTACTCTTTTACAGATCTAGAGCTCGATACAATTTCGATTATGTTATATTTCAACTAAGAATAATTACTTTAACGCGACGTTTTAACGTCGCGCCCTTACAAATGCCTCGCATTTTTAGTATAACCCCTCTAAGGACCAATATTTTGCATCTGAAGTTTTTCAAATTTTGTAGATCATGTTCTATTTCAACTAGCAATACCTACTATGAGAGTCAAAAACATGTGCCCATATTTTGGCACAATCCCCGTACAAATGGGCACCCCATTTCACACTGTTACCGCTCCAGAACTTATATCTTAAATCGTATCTTTATACAATTTTGCAGATCATGACACATTTCCATTAGGAATGCCTAAAGGGAACTATAATGGCCCATGTTATGGTACAACCCCCAAGTGTTGTTATAGGCCCCTACAAATGTCTGTGCAATTTATCCTATTACCGCTGTAAAATCTGCATTTGTCATTGGTTCTTGGTCAAATTTTCCAGATCATATTATTTTTACTCTTGGACCATATGGGTCAATGTTTCCAAATACAACTGTCCCACCAATTTTCAATATCATCGCTTTAAATCATTCATATTACATCGGATCTAGATTAAATTTTCCAGATCATGGATTATTTCATATAGGAACACTTACTGATAATGTGAACCATGGATCCCGATTTTAGACGTATTTTCTACATCACGTTATATGTCAGTTAGGCACACTTACAGCAAAGGTAGAGCAGTACGCAAATAAATTGCCACCGCTCATTATCAGCTTCTGATTTGTTTACATAACACTTCAGATTCAACTTATTAAAGCCAATCAATTTTGCCATATTCGTAAAATTTGACTAAAGATGTATTACTATAAATATATACTGTATAATTTATCGTCCCCATAAAATACCTGTGGACGATCAAAACCAAGTATATAGAGGTGTAGGGTATCATATAGTCGGCCCGCCCGACTTTAGCCTTTCCTTACTTGTTTTCTTATATTTGTATTTTCAAAAAGCTTAAATAAATATTGGTAGATAGTGGGACCTACAGTTGGTTCTTTTTTCATTCTATTTTAATTTCAAAAGTACAAATTTTGAAATCCATTATCTCACGTACATAGTGCAAAATAACCACTAACCTAACAACTTTTAGTCGTTAAAGTAAAAAGTAAGAATTTATTTTGCGTGTCTATGCAGTCAAAGGAATGTATACTCCGAATTTCATGACTCTAGCTGCGTTCATTTGTTTGGTACTATTTTTTATCTCCTTTTTCCATTTTTATCCCAAAAAGTACGAATTTCTTTATTTTACGTGTCTACACAATCAGAGGAATGTATACACCGAAATTCATTATTTTAGGTGCAGTCGTTTGGTTGGTATTAATTTTATCCCTCTATTCCCATATTTCCCCTTAAAAGTACGAATTTTGAAAAATACTTACACACCGAATTTCGTGTTTCTAGCTGTTGTCGTTTGATAGATACTATTTTTATCCCTTTTCGTCCAATTTTGCCCCCTACAAATAAAAATAACTCTATGGTGCCCTTTTATGCTTTAAAGGGAATGCGAATTACAAATATCAAGTAAATACAAGCTATTATGTTCAAAAAACATGCTGAAATACTCTAAATATTAGGGGTATTTTCAGTCCTTGTGAGGGAAAAAATTTTCCCTCTTGGCCGATTTCGTCCACTTTCAATTCCAACCGATCTGCAACCATAAGACACATTTAGGAAAAATTTGAACCTCCTAGCTCATTTCTTTCGGCCGCTATCGTGCTTTCAACAGACAGACGGACATGGCTTAGAATTTTACCAAGACCCAGAATATATATACTTTATGGGGTCTCCGATGAATATTTTAAGGTGTTACAAACGGAATGACAAAGGTGGAGGGTATAAAAAAACATTTGAGCATTTTTTAATTTTTGGTAATGTAAAAACCGCTTTATTGCCTTTTGAAAATACGTTACTTCAAAAATTTACATTTTACTTCCAAATTAGTACTATGCCCGTCGTGGCATATATATATATATATATATATATATATATATATATATATATAGGAATAACATTTTCGTCAAATTTAACCAAATCGTTAGTAATTTAGATGGACTGTATAAAATCGGTCCATCGATATTAAAATATCACGTTTAGTAACCAAATCCACGTATAGGCGCGGAGAGTAATGTAGAGTATCATATAGTCACTTTATCACACAGCATAGCTTCTTACAACAACACTAATAAAAAATTTTAAATTATTAATTAATTTACATAGTTGTGCTAGAATATTCTAGTTTACAAAATATTTGTTAGTTTATACGTTTTCGTTTTACAACAGATGTGGTTTCTTTGTTACTTTAGGTTAAAATGTCAAAAATTAAACAAGAGAATAAGTTGTAACTTTGACAGCTTGAATTGAGAAAACGAGTTGCCACCTGATTCTAATTTTTTATTTTTCACCATTTGAAAATGTTGGCATCAACTTGCTATTATTATATTTTGAAAATATGTTGCTTCAAAAATTGACTTTTTGTCTCTCAATTTGGCTGTTGTTGTTGTAGCAGCTATAGAGGGAACTGAGGTGATAATCCTTTAGTCTGAATTGCACTAGACTTCATTACGGCATATACCCGATTATAGCAGGAACCTTGTTTATTAATTTTGTTAAAGATTTCTGTCTTGTAATTACTTGACATATGGTAGGCTCAAGCCTTTTATATGGCGAAGGTGCACCATAAAGTGATCAACAGTTTTAGGTGTGGCCTGGGGTAAAACGGGATAAAAATGGTACCAATCATACAGCAACAGCTAAAAACATTAAATTAATGGATTTTCCCATATTATTCATTTCAAGGGGAAAATATAAAAAAAGGAGATAAATTTGACCAAATGGCTGAATAAATGCGGTATGTGTAGTAGGACGGTCCACTTTGTATGTGAGGAAATAAATTAGCAAATCGTCAGGTAAAAACAAAATCTACGGAAATTTTTAAGAACAGAAACCATTGGTCTATGATGAATTCCTGGCCCGCAGAAATCGACTTCAAATTCTATGACGACATAGCTATGACCGTCTATCTGTGTTATTGTCCTGCAACGGTTGGAATTGTAATTGTCAAAATCGATAAAGGATTAAAGACTTTCCCCATACAAGGACTTAAGGAAGGTCTGGTAAAAACGTCGATTTTCAGCGTTATCTCCTGAATTATAAGTGCTAGAAAGATGAAGAAACTTGGAACCAAAGACTTGGAAATAGAAATAAACTTATTTTTTATTTCTTCTTTTAGGGTCAAAATTGGTACAGATAATCATAAAATTTATAGTTTTAGGGACAAAATGTGATAAAAGCGATAAAACTGGTAGCAATAAATTACTATATTTCGAAAGTCGTACATTTTGTATAAAAATAGTATCAATTAATCGTCTGTATTAGGAACCACAAAATTAGTTGTACACAGGAGCGTGTATGGGAGGTGAGAATAGCAAATGGACGAAATGCGTCCAGAAGGAAAAAGTTTTTCACTTTTTAGAAGTCAAATCGAAAGTCACTTTGTGGTGAAATTGGTCAGATAAGTAATTTCATATCATTGTCAAGATTTACTTTTTCACTGGACCAAAGAGTTCACAGAAGAAGTCAATAATTGGGCAAGGAATGTTTTTAATTAATTCAAATGGTCCAGAAACTCATATCGCTCATTTTGTGCAAGAACGTCATACATTTTATTTAGTTTCTTCTTTGGACATCGATTTAATTGTAATAAAATATATATTCTTATATTAAGAGTAGTAGGATGGTTTATAATATTTAAATTGATCTTCCAAAAAAGATAACCACTAAAAGATGAGGCGTTATTACACGAAATTGATATGTGCCAAATTAGGGTGGTGAAGGTTATTATTCAATTTAATAAACTGAAGAAAGTACCAATAAAAATATTCTTAACATATGGCATAGATAGTTACGGACTAATATTCCTATGGAGTGTTTAGATAAGGCGTTTGCTTTTTATGCAAAGATCTTGGCGTAAATGTAAAAATGTAAAGGAAAGCAATGGAGAGGCGGATAATTAACTTTTTATTATTAAAGAAAAAAATTCATCCCATGAAAAATTCGATAACATCCGTATCATAAGATGACGATCTTGTGAACTATCCCATATATAAAATGGGCTGATATAAAACGATTCAATTAAATACTTTATAAAGGCGCAGCCAACATGTCAAACAACATTTGCTGCCCTATTTGTAGGAGACTTTAAACAAAATGGAAATGAAAACAAAAGACAGTGTTGAGCTGGTGTATGTTTTGGTTGGAGCATTTATGTTGTCTTTTCTTCGGTTAGCATGATGCTGATGCAGCTGATGATGACTGCATTTGTGGATGTGGAAGTGTATGTGTACAAGTAGAGCACAAGTAGAACTAAAATTTTGTCCCAGGAACATTTATTTGGAAAATCAGAAATTTATAGATCAAAACTTACTTTGAAATATTTGTTGGTTGCTGCTGCTGCTCGTACGACGTTTTGATGGCGAAATCTGCAAAAGACCAAAGTGTAAGAATTGAAAATTTGGTAGGATTCATTTGGCAAACAACTCTTCTTTCAAACTTTAATACGATTGGTGATATTTAAAAGCACCCTTTTAGCTGTTGCTTTCAATCAATTTTAGACAATAATTCCTATTTTCATTGAAGAGCTCTTAGCTTAGATTTGCATAAAATAGAATTTGGCCAACAAGAAACTTGAAAAGATCCTGTATCTAAATCAATAACGAGTTGCAGTCGGCCATACCCACAGGCCACATCCAAATGCAGACGTTCGTATAATCAGAGAAGAAGAAAGAGGCGACTAGCATTGGACAACCGTGTCGCTTACTACCAACTATCGGAGTAGTTGCAAACAATTGTCATATTAAATGATCAACGTCCATTGACGGTGCCGTCCGTCATTGTCAATACTTTCATTGTGGCTATTTATGGTCATGTTGCAACATTGTATGCTTAATGTCTTGTTCGGCATAACTCATACTAAGTTGCAAGTGGATAGCTAGATACATAGTTCCATCTAATACGTGCTGTGTTATTCCTATTCTATATGGAATTAATTGAAATTACTAAAAACTTAGAATGTGTGGACAAACCCAAAGTACACTGAAGAAATAAATATATTCCCTCTGGTAGAAGACGATTAGTTTTTCCACAAATGTCTAAGATCGTCTATCTGGTGGTTATCTTCATCTGATGTGGCTATACTGTATGTCTACTCGTTTTGTCTTGCAATATTGCAACGAACGTCTATCTTTTGATCTAATAGTAAGCCAAGTTGGATATGACCCTGAGGATCGCACGTGCATTCTGATAAGTTTAATTTATTTATGTTTTATGCCCTCCACCATAGGAAGGAGTGTATATTCATTTTGTCATTCCGTTTGCAACACCTTGAAATATTCATCTTAGAAACCATAAAGGATATATATTCTGGAACGTGGTAAAATTCTAAGACGGACTAGACATGTCTGGCTGTCTGTTCGCCACTTCCTAAAGAAATGGTTTTCAAATTTTCCATATATGTACCTTAGACTGGGTCGCGGTCCATACAAATGAAAAACAATTTCCAATCACCCCACAAAAATCAAGTTTGGATTGTTTAATGATGATTTGCAAAATATTTCGTTCCTAGATCAAGCCGTTTGTGAGCTAAACGCTCTTGAACATTTTTTTGGTTTTGCATTTTTGTCAAAAATTTTTCGGATATAATAGACCCTTGAAAGCACTTTAAATATAAATTTTTATTCTTGTCTTAGAGTAACTTATTGGACGAATTATTGCATCTTTAGAGTATTTTTTTTCAACTGAAAAAACTGAAAAACTGTTCGTATTTTGTGTTAGTATTTTTATAAAATAAATAGCGGTAGTCAATGCGTTTAAAATGATGCCTAAATCATGAGAATTGGATGCCTAAACACTTTTGGATGCTTTAAACACTGGATGTTTGACACTTTTGGCTCTGAAAATCTATTTCCTTCATTAAACTATTTTACAAACATGGACCCATTGATGCCATTTTTCGTCCGATATTCATCATTGAGGCATCAGTAGAAAGGTACTGATTCCCTCTATTTATTTTTTCATAACATTTCTTGCAAAACGTTTCCAAGAAGTATGAGGTTTTATGTAGCTGTCACTTTAAAGAACCACAAAAAATCAATCTAAACGTCCAATAATACGACCAATGAGTTGTTGTAGGTAGGACAAGAATAAACATTTTTATTTAAAATTTGGACAAAAATGCAACAAATTTGCAAAAATGCAAAAATTACACGTGAAAACACGCTTTTTAGAGGTGTTTTCAAAAGCGAAGTTTAGCTCACAGATGACTCGGCCCAGTAACGAAATATTTTGCAGATCGTAGTTAAATAATCTAATCTTCATTTCTGGGGGGTGACTACTGTTGTTTATTTTCGTGACCCATCCTAATGTACCTAATGGTAGTAGATCGGTTGCAATTAAAAATCGAAAAAATCCCTAAAAAGGCCTGAAAATAGTCCATAGTATTTGGATTTCTTAAGCACATTTTTGCAAATTTCTGTTTTCGCAAAATCCTGTCATTACGTAGTGTTTTTCAAAATTCATACTTTTAGGGAGCGATAAAATGATACGAGTCAAATAACAATGGCTAGAAAGTTGATATTTTTAATGTAGAATCTTCTAATTACGTAGACACACAAAATAAATATATTTTTCGAAATTCGGACTTCTCTTATAACGGGAATGTTATTTCCGTTATAGGAGAAGTCCTGATCGCGATGCAAATGTGAACTACTATGAATCAATTTATGAGAAATTGTCATATGTTTCCTACAGAGGGATAGGAATAGATGAGATTTGTTTACCCCTCAAGAAGACACTAGTCTTGTAACATCCCAAAAAGGAAGAGAGATGGACCTGTCGTTTTCCGTTTAAATCATTTTCTGAATCCATTATCATATCCGTCTGTCCATCTATTCTGGTAATTGTAATTATTGTCCGATCTTAATAAAAATGATTATAAAAAGTTCAAAAATTAAATAAATATTTGAATATCAAATAAATCGGTCTAAAACTTTATTTATTAAATTCTCTTTAAAATATTCTATAGAAAGTAGAGCACGTATTCATGTACACAAGCGAGAAATTTTACCTCTGTGTCCAGAACCGTAAGCGGTTAAGCATTTAACCGGTTTTGTCTTCCGTCGCCGTTGGCCGGTTTCGGTAATCAACCATTTTAGGTTAACTGAGAAACCCGGTTAATCGGGTTTTCTTAATGTGTGAAAACCAAACAAATGCATGTTTTACATGGGCGAAATTTTGTAATTTTCCCAGAGTTGACGGACAGATAATATAAGAAATTTATTTTCTTTTTGTAAAGAATACGGATGAAGGGACTGATAAAATTCTGGAAATGTAAAATTTTATACTAATCGGAGATGATGTTGTCGTCTCCTTGGATTCATCATAATAGTAAAAATTAGAAATCGAAATATTCTATTCTAGAACAATAAATTAAGAATATTTAACTTATCAACGTTAATAGAGGTTGATAAAGAAGAATTATAAGTGAGTCGTAGTGAAAATATAATCAATATTTCTATAGGTAATAATTGTTAATAATACAAATGACTCCACAACATTTGAAGCTTGAACACCATAAAAGATTGGAAAGGGATAGAAGAGATTAGTTTTTTTAAATATTTATAATAATATTGGGCAAATGATTGCTCTAAAGAACAATTTTTAATGATTAATTTTAAAATGTTCTTGAACAAACAAATATTATTGAATTCATTACTAAACCGTACGACAATTCTAAAAAGTCATTACAATTGAACCGGATGAAATATGTCTGAAGTTATATGCAAAATTAATTTAATTGGCGTTTTCAGCTTTTCATTCTCTCATCCTGTTGACCGTTAAAAGGATAGCTGAATATACTTTAAATTATATGATATTATCTATATCAGTTTTGACATTAATAAAGTACGAATATCGGAAGATAGCGAGTCTACGCTACCAGACCGAAGTATACAGTGATTTTCATTCTACCTTATTACGAATGTCGTTGTCTTGGCGAAAACGACGATGTTTGTCGAATATTATATAAATTAAATTTTACTACAAATACGCCAGAATTCTAATGTAAATTAGTTTAAACGCTAAACATAAATTGGTACATGCAATTTTAAATTACATTTTGCCACAAAAATTGCTTTCTTTTCAGAAATGTCTGTCCGTCTGGCTGGCTGGCTAGTGTACACGATAAATCTCGAAAGGAGTTAAAGAATAAATTCAAACTTTGCCCATAGTAATATTTTTCCCAAACTTAGTTTAACTTCGAAGATGGGCGAAATTTCCATGCCTCTCCTGGTACCTCCACACAAATAGCACACATTCCAATGTCAAATTAAAACCCATATAACTTTCAAACGGATATTCGAAATAAGTTACATTTTGGTATTTATTAAAGTTTTTATAGTGACTTTAAGTGTACATAATATGAAGGGGTTTTCCACGCCCGCTCTAGTACCTACCACACAAATCACCCGAACCTACGTAAAATTAAAGCTGTTAAAACTTATATACGGATGATCGGAATACTCTGAAATTTGACGTTCGGCAATGTTTTTAAAGACGTTGCATTCACCTAAAATATGGGAGATATTGCCACACCCTTCCACACAAATTATCCTGCCCTAACTAAAATTTAATTCATCATAACTTCCGAATATATGTGCCAGTTAGTATGATAGTGGTCCAAGTCAAAAATCCAAAAAAATTAGATATGCAATTTTTTCTCTTTACTTTGAATAGATCTCTACTTTAAGAGCTTTTCTTTTTTCAATATATAAAAAATGTACCGCTACAATGACATTTCTCATTTTGTGCATATCAAAATTGTCTTTAGTGTCAGTTTGAGATTGTTCTAAGGCACACTATATCCTCTGACAGTTATGTAAACAAAAAAATTTTTAGTTATTATGTTTAGTTATTCAGATAATTTGAATAACATATAAAATAAAATTATTTGAAAAATATATAATAATTTCAATTTAAAGTTTCTAGGCGACAACCTGTAAATATTCATTTATTTTTTATTTATTTTGAAATAATATATTTTGAGTTTTCTTTCATTTTTTGTTTAATTTTTTTTTACATTTTGAGAACAATGTAAGTTGTATAAGTCAATGCCTGCTCTGAAAGTAGTGGTTCCCTTAGAAGTACCAACAATTTTTTTTATAAAAGTTCGCTATAGTAGTAGGAAAAAAATGTGTACTGTAAGAATTTGGAAAATTCTTTTCATTTTGCGTATCTATACAGTCATAGGAATGTCTACACCGAATTTCATCATTCTAGCTGTATTCGTTTGGTACGTACTATTTTTATCCCCTGTACCCATTGTATCCCTTGAAAGTGCGAATTTGGAAACAACCTTTCATATTATGTATACACTGAATTTCATTATTCTAGGTGTAGCCGTTTGGTTGGTAGCATTTTTATCACACCCATTTTATCCCTTAAAAGTTCGAATTTGGAAAAAATAATTTCATATTATGTACCTAGTCAATTAGAGGAACGTACACACCGAATTTCGTGTTTCTAGCTGGTGTCGTTTGATATGTACCATTTTTATCCCTATGACTAAAAATCGTTTTATTGTGCACGTTTTTGTTATCGGGGGAATGTGCATACTCAATATCAAGTAATTACAAGCAGACACATTGAAAAAATATTACGGCTTTTTTCAGTCCTTGTGAGGTACAAATTTTTCCCTTTAGGCCGATTTCGCCTAGTTTCAATCCCAACTAATCTACGACTATAAGACGTATTTATGCAAAATTTGGACGTCCCACAGTGGTTCGGAATCAAAATCCATCGGCCAAAAATCAATATATTTTGTTCTGGTAGACATTTTTCAGTTCTGTAAAAAATCAAAATAAGACAAGGATTATTTTGAGATATTAACATTAAAAATCGGGAAACCGGATATATTTTAGAAATCGGCCCAAAGTTGACTACTTTTCGTATTTTTTATAGAAAATTAAAATTTTTATTTTTTTGTGTTTATGTTTTTTTAACATATTATTACGTAATTGTTCATAATGCGAAGAAAAAAAATGTATTTTTTTTTTGTATTACAGATTTTCACGTTTTTCAGATTTTGAAAATTGAAAAAACGTAATTTCTTTTTTGACTTTGTCGAACTGTTTCTCACACATAAAAAATCTGACTTTTCGCACTATTTGTCTGCTAAATCAGGTATCATTTTGGTTTTTTGGGCATATTTCTGGCAAATGAACTCCGATTGTTATTCAATTTGGCATGTGGATAAAGGAAATTTACTAACCTTTTTATCTGCGTACCTACTTTTCAGAATTTAATGAGACGATAATGGCTAAATTTCGTTTTGGAACCAAAAAATCTGACTTTTTGCACTAAATGTATCCAATCTTCCAAGGGTGCAATTTCGTGCAGGCAAAAGTTACCCTACAAAAGCGGGGAACCCTTCAACCTTTCCAATTTATTTTATAAAGAGTGATTTTTTTGAGGTTAGGATTTTCATGCATTAGTATTTGACAGATCACGTGGGATTTCAGACATGGTGTCAAAGAGAAAGATGCTCAGTATGCTTTGCCATTTCATCATGAATAGACTTACTAACGAGCAACGCTTGCAAATCATTGAATTTTATTATCAAAATGCGTGCTCTGTTAAGAAAGTTCATTGCGCGCTTCCATTTTATGGTCAGTTTAATCGACCCACTGAAGCGGCTATTCGGGCTATTGTGACTAAATTTCGCACCAAATTTACATTGTTGGACATTAAACCACCAAGACGCTTACGTAGAGTACGAACTGAAGAAAATATCGCAGCTGTATCGGCCAATGTTAATGATGACCATCAATTATCGATTCGTCGCCGTTCGCACCAATTGGGCCTCTGTTACTCAAAAACGTGGAAATGCCAAAATTGGACTAAGCGGATGGACCACTTGAGGCGCAGCCGCGGTCAACATTTAAATGAAATTATCTTCAAAAAATAAATGTCATGGACCAATCTAACGTTTCAAATAAAGAACCGATGAGATTTTGCAAATTTTATGCGTTTTTTTTTTAAAAAAAGTTATCAAGCTCTTAAAAAATCACCCTTTATTTCTTTAAAGGCTTTTGAAGGAAAAAAGTTGTGTTGGTCCAAAATCGGACTTTTGTTCAAAAAGGATATTTTTTAAAATATTTATTACAAACGAACTATATTTGGCACAAACATAGTTTTGACGTCATAATAAAGCTAAGAAACCGTAATTTGAAATAAAAAAGATCTCAGTGCAAAAGCAAAAGCAAATGCAAATTTTTTGTACAAATAGCATGGTGACATTTATTATTTGGCTGCAGACTACCACGACCATGATTTCGACCATGTCAAAAGTCTTTTCAAGTGGCTATGCAGCGATTAAATATAGATGCAAAATGGTCTTGAGCCAGAACAATATCCCAGTTCAAATCAAATCACAAATGAGCGTTGGCACGGCAGAAGTATTGCTGGGTAACTATACCTGCATATACACATACTTACATATGCAACTCAATGAGATGCTTGTAATATGGCATGTGTATCTTATTACTTGGACCGATTTCTAAAATATATACGATTTCCCGATTTTTAATGTTAATATCTCAAAATAATCCTTGTCTTATTTTGATTTTTACAGATCTCAAAAATGTCTACTAGAACTAAAGATATAGAATTTTGGACGATGGATTTTGATTCTGAACCACTGTGCGTCATAGCTCCTTTCGTTTAAATGCTAGCGTGCTTTCGACAGACGGACGGACATGGCTAGATCGTCTTAGAATTTTATATATGATCAAGAATATATATACTTTATAGGGTCTCAGGTCGATATTTCAAGGCGTTACAAACGGAATGACAAAGTTAGTATACCCCCATCCTGGAGGTGGAGGGTATAAAAATGGTATTTAGAATGACGCTTTACATAACTATTCTCAGACCCTCCACTACAGGATAAGGATATATTGAGCTTGTCATTCCGTCTGTCCGCGACTTCAGCGAACATTCTTGTGGCATCGTCCGAACATAGCTATTTAACGAGATGGAATTAAAATCAAAGCGTATTTCCACCAATTTTTTTACCGACCTAATAAGCCAGTGATAATTTCGTATTTGCTCCATTTTTACCCGTGGCATGCCACCGTGGACAATTTGATATTTTTGTTTTTATTGGCATCACTTTTTTTCTTCATCAACAATCAAATCGGCAACAACAACTTGTTTGTGCAATAATTTTGCAGACAGCCATAACCCAGAGACATCGACAGCTCTGTTATCGGGGAAACAACATCTCTGGGACACAGACACACACATTAAGCTCCACATTAAGTAGTGTAGCCAGACACAAAACTCGGCTACAACTTATAAACGTATCTAAAACAATTTAACTCAAAATATTTTATGGTTACATTTTACTTTAAGACACAGACAGACGGAAAGACATGTTTATCCGCTGTGGATTCACATAAATGCAGGCATACTTACAAACAGACGACGATGGGGAGTACCTTAAAGATTCAGTCACCACTGAATGGGGAGCATCCTGGCGACGCGTATCAGTGTAGCATTAACGCAAGTAAGTGCATATCTGCGTAGGGAACGCAAAATGATATAACAAAAATGATACTGTGATATCATTATAATGTACGTTGGACATCGTTGCAGAGTAGCAAAGGAGGGTAGGGAATGCATCAGGCCTCTTTTACTTATTGATTTTCGAAATAAATAATTTTTACTATTTTTAGATGTTATATTCACAGCAGTGTTTGAATATAATCAGAGTCTCTGGAACGAACGAAGTGAATATACATCTATTAATTACTTTGCAGAGGTAAGTGTAAGAAGGCCTTATCGAAAAAGGACGATGTGGCCTTGAGGTGCGTACGGCAGTTTGTATACGTTCCAAGTATATAATTTATAAAGGGTCCGCCATCTAACTTTTTTTTCAACTATTCAATCGTTGGACTATTATTTGTGGGGTGCCCTCAGCAGCCATTTGAATGAAATTATTTTCCATTATTAACCTGAAGGATTGTTCTTTCAAATAAAAAAAGAAATTTGAGAAAATAATCAGTAGTTTTTATAGCATTTTCAAAAAAAAAAAAGTTATTTGGTGAAATATGTGGTTTCTAGAGTAAATCATAGGAGACATTGGTATGGGAGCTATGTAAAGGGTCCGCCATCTAACGTTTTTTTCAACTATTCAACCGTTGGGAGTGCCCGAGGCAGCCATTTGAACCGGAAGGATTCCATTATTAACCGGAAGAATTGTACTTTCAATAAAGAAATTTGAGAAAATATTCAGTAGTTTTTTTATAGCATTTAAAAAAAAGTTATTTGGCTGACCCTATATATAAAAATGCACATGCGGCCCTTCTTTTGCTAGGCCTCCCCAACCACACAGCTATGGCTGGCAGATGCCTACATACATTCCATGGATGCCAGGGAACATGACAATTTAAGGTCCTCGGGGACGTTATGAAAGGCACAAAACGAAACATGAAAACATAATGAAATTCCTTAAGTTAAATAAAAATGATAATAACAACTAGTAGATGCCGGCCATCCGAGACAAGAGCAACCAAGAAAGTAGACGGCGACGACGACGAAGTGAAAACTAAAATGTAGATAGAAAAGTTTACGTATCAGTAGCATGGTTTTTGGCGTCTGACGTTCGTTCGTTCGTTGGTGCTCTTCCAACCAGCCGCTTCGTCCATCGAGGTGAGCAGCAAGGGATACGGCCGAGATTTGCACATTAATGCATTTGTTCATTAGTAACTATGGCAGTAGGGTCTCAAAAGAGAATTTTACCTTTACCTTTCTGTTTCTTTATGTTGTGCTAAGATCGGAGTTGGAATGGGGAAACTAAGGCCCCGTAGTAAGACTTTAAATTGTGTTTATTTTTATTACAAGGTACCTCGGAAGAAAAAAATAGTTTTTATCGCATCTCGAAATGAAAACACAATACGCAACTGTAAACACTATTGAAATTTTAAATTAGAATAAAAGTGCTGATTATTTTTTTCAAATTTCTGGTTTACTGGAAAGGTTGAACTTTGTCATTTAATAATGAAACACAATATCATTCATATAATTACCACGACTTGCTCGGCAATACGTCATCCGATCATTTCGATTTCGTGTTTCAACGCTTCAATTGTCTCTGGATGTTTTGCATAACATTTGTCCTTAATGGCTCCCCACAGAAAATAATCCAAAGGTTTCACATCACAACTCCGAGGCGGCCTATTGACTTCACAATTTTGGCTTATTATTCGATTTTCAAAAACAGTGCGAAATCTATCGATGATTGCGTTTGCTGTGTGGGGCCCAGTCTTATTGAAACCATATGTCCTCCATGTCATTCTCTTGAATTTTTGGAAACAAAAATTCGTTGAGTAGGACACAGTAACGCTCACCGTTGGCGATAACGTCAGCTCCTGCTAAACTAATACAGATAGAAACATTATATTTAAAGTATTTTTAATAGATATTCTTCTTTTTCATTTGGCACCAATACCGCTTTTGAATGATTCGTTTAAGTATGGAAGCGAATTAAATAATTCACATCTACATCCTTTGGAAATTAAAAGTCCTGTAAAAAGAAGAGACGATCACCAAATGAATAAATGAATTCACAGTTTTTCTACATGCGATCTCTAGGTTTTAAAGTATATTGTCGTGCTTGGGTCCAATAAAATAAATGTAAAATTGTCGCACGGTGTTATCGCTTTACATGTTGTTGTACATCAGAAGTTTATTTCAAATAGGAATACCTACTATGAAAGTCCAATATAAGAGGCCATGTTTTGGTATTATCCCCGTATGTATGCCCCCAGTTTACACTGTTACCGGTCTAGATTTCACATTATATATCGGATCTTGATCAAATTTGGCATTCGATCTTGATCCAATTTTCTAGATCATTATTTCACATGGAAACATCTGCTGTTAAAGAGGACTGTATGTATCCATGGTTTCATATTGTTCCCATATGCATGTGTCTTTGTTTTGATGTAGACCCCACTCAAATTAGCCTCCGAGACGTATTTTCCACATCACGTTATATTTCACTTAAGTAAAAGTGTAGCATAACACAATGATATAGCCCCGCTCATATGTTCTTCCGATTTGTTTACATAGCTCCCAAGGTCCAACTTATTACAGCGATTTTTTATGAAAATATTCGTTATATGTTTCCCTAGGCACATCTACGATTTTCGATTTTCTTTGTGCATGGGACCCATAAAAAAGCAATGTTAATTTTGCAATACTCAAAAAATTTGACGCATTTATTTCATTTTTATACCCTCCACCACCAGGTATACTAACTTTGTCATTCCGTTTGTAACACCTTGAAATATCGACCTGGGACCCTATAAAGTATATATATTCTTGATCGTGATAAAATTCTAAGACGATCTAGCCATGTCCGTCTGTTCGTCCGCCTGTTGAAAGCACGCTAGCATCTGAACGAAATGAGCTAGGACGTCCAAATTTGACACAAATGTGTCTTTTAGATGTAAATCGGTTGGCGAAATCGGTCCAAAGGGAAAAAATTTTCCTTCACAAAGACTAGAAATACCCATAACAACCCCTAATATCTTAGTGTATTTAAGAATTTTTTTCAATATGTCTGCTTGTACTTACTTACGTGCACAATAAACTGATTTTGGTGCAAATGGGACAAAAAGGTACATATTAAACGACAACAGCTACAAACACCAAATTCGGTGTGCACATTCCTCTAATTGAGTAGATACATAATATAAACATATTTTTCCAAAATCGTACTTTTAAGGGGTAAAATGGGAATGGAGGGATTTTTTTGAAATTCGTACTTTTTGGGGTTAAAATGGAAAAAGGGGATACATATAGTACCAACCAAATGACCGCAGCTAGAGTCATGAAATTCGGAGTATACATTAATCTGACTGCGTAAACACGAAAACTAAAAGATTTTTTCCAAACTTGTAAGGGGGATCAAATGGTACCAACCAAATAGCTGCAGCTAGAATCATGGAATTCGGTGTATATATTCCTCTGACTGCATAGACACGCAACATAAAAAAATTTTCCAAATTCTGACTTTTTACTTTTACTGCAAAAATTTATAGAATCATGTAGTTATGTTATCTTATGTACGTGGGAGAAAATGCATTATCAAAATTTGTACTTTTGGAATTAAAATTGGATGGAAATGATGATGATTGTAGCTGAAAATGCTTCCAGTATCCACTATTCCAGTATCCAGTATCCCACTATTTATTGTATTTAAGTTTTTTTGACGATTGCTGCTTTATATTTACTTTTTGAATTGGCTTGTAGTATTATTTATATATATATATAGTATAAACATATTAAATAAGAATCTAAAATAACTAAAAATTTATATTTATTTATAAAATTATTTTTTCAATATGTATACCCTCCACCTCCAGGATGGGGGTATATTTGTCACTTTGTCATTCCGTTTGTAACACCTTGAAATATTCATCGGAGACCCCATAAAGTATATATATTCTGGGTCGTGGTAAAATTCTAAGACGATATAGCCATGTCCGTCTGTCTGTCTGTTGAAAGCACGATAGCGGCCAAACGAAATGAGCCAGGAGGTTCAAATTTTTCCTAAATGTGTCTTATGGTTGTAGATCGGTTGGGATTGAAAGTGGGCGAAATCGGCCCAGAGGGAAAAAATTTTCCCTCACAAGGACTGAAAATACCCCTAATATTTAGAGTATTTCAGCCTGTTTTTTGAACATATTAGCTTGTATTTACTTGATATTTGCAATGCACATTCCCTTTATGGCATAAAAGGGCACCATAGAGTGTTTTTTATTTGTAGGGGGCGAAATAGGACAAAAAGGGATAAAAATGGTAATTATCAAACGACAACAGATAGAAACACGAAATTTGGCGTGTACATTCCTATAATAGAGTAGATACATAATATAAAAGTATTTTTTTCTAAATTCGTACATTTAAGGGGTTAAATGGGGATAGAGGGATAAAAATAGTACCAACCTAACGACTGCACCTAGAATAATGAAATTCAGTGTATACATTACTCTGATTGCATAGACATGTAAAATAAAAGAACTTTCCAAAAATTCGTACTTTTTGGGATTCAAATGGAAAAAGGGGATAAAAATAGTACATACCAAATGACCGCAGCTAAAATCATAAAATTCGGAGTATACATTCCTCTGACTGCGTAGACACGAAAAATAAAACGTTTTTTAAAAATTCGTACTTTCAAGGGATACAATGGCTACAGGGGATAAAAATAGTACCAACTAAACGAATACAGCTAGAATGATGAAATTCGGTGAGTATATCCCCCTAATTATGTAGATACGTAAAGTAGACAGAGTTTAGATAGTCGTACTCTTGAGGGGGCAAAATTAAAAAAAATGGTGCCAACAAAATGGCCGCTGATAGAATCATGGAATTCGGTGTATACATTCCTCTGACTGCATAGCCATGTAAAACATTTTTTTACAAATTCGTACTTTATTTTGTTGATTTTACGACAAAAAATGATAGAATCATGAAGTTGTCTTATACTGCGTACGTGAGAGATAAGGTATTTTCAAAATTTATAGTAGCTGAAAATACGCTCTCTATCCCCCAATATTTAGGGTATTTATGATTGCTCCCTTATATTTACTTTATGGATGGAAATATTATTTCCTTTATATATATACGTAGTATACAAATATTGGAAGCACCACACAGAAAATAAAAGTTTAGCTTGCGAAATGGGACAAAAAGGTATAAAATATAGTACCAATGATACGACAACAGCTAGAATCATGAAATTCGGTGTGTACTTCCCAATAGTTCGTAGACACGTAAAATAGAGAGATTTTTCGAAATTCGTACTTTTAAGGGCTATAATTAAAAAGAGGGATAAAAATGGGGCCTACCAAACTGCTGAAGTTGAAATCATGAAATTCGGTGTATACATTCTGACTATGAAGACTCGAAAAAAGGTTTTTTTCGAAATTTGTACATTTGCTCGGGGAATGGGGCGAATCTGGGGATATGGGGAATGGGGATATCTTTAAAATTTATACTTTTCTTATCACTTTGTTTGTATCTGAAAATGCTTCTTTCTAATGGCGACTGACAATCGCCTAATATTTAGGCATGTTCATATTTATATATAGTAGTCGATTTTAAACAGTGCGCATAAGTATACATTATAGTTTGAAATAGTAAACAATTATAGTAAATGTGCATAAAAATATCACAATTTTCGTAATATGGTACTGTGCTTCTATGTAAAGTCGACATCCTTTAATCTGCTGGTAATACTGTGGAATGCACTCCGTGGTGGAGGGTATATAAGATTCGGCCCGGCCGAACTTAACGCCTTCTTACTTGTTTTAGTTGTTTTGGTTTGGCTATATTAAACATTTTCCTGTAATGTCACTTCACTTCTACAAAAATCTACAGCCTGTGAATTGCAAGACATGGTGGAGGGTATATAAAGTTCGGCCCGGCCGAACTTAAAGACGTTTTACTTGTTTTTTATATTTTTAATAAATGTACGAATGTACCTTTAATATTTGTATTATAATCTTGGACATATATATAAGTTCGATAATACAAACATTTATTTTCAGAAGTTGTTACACACTTTGTAGACGGTTGGATGGTTGGTATATTTGAAGAAAATCTATGGATAAATGAAAAAAGACGCGATTTTTTGAAACCCCAAAAAATTCTGTTATCTTCGTCACAAATGTTGGCCCTGTCCGAATTTCAAGGGACTTGCATAGACTTTAGATTTAGTTTAGTGCCGTTCGTTGTTTGTTGTAGTCTTCTTCGGTCTTCGTTCCTTGGTTGCCTGGTCGGCTCGGCCGGCTGATTCTCTGCTGATGTTGCTGTAATGTAATTTGTACATTTGCTTGTGTCATTTTAATGACAATCATGATTTTTTGTTCAGCTTTTCTGTTTTGTTTTGTTGTTTTTTTTTTGTTCGTCTTGTTTATTTTCATAAATACAACATTTTACAAGCAAAATTACAACGATTATGTTCAGTGATGTCGTCGTAGTGGGTTTGTAGTCGTCATACATAAATGTTTCTATGGATGTCTGTATGTAGAAAGGTACACACACATACCTACATATGTATGTGTGTATGTTATGGTGCATCAAGATGTAAGCTAAACACATTTAAGAAAAAGTTTATGTATCCACCACAAGTTTACAAAAATCAAAAGAAATAAAAAATCATCATCATCATCAACATCAGAACATCTCGGAACATTATCACAACAAAATATCTTGGCCAAAGCAAATGGATGATGGTCGGCCGGATTCCATGGTCTTCCCACTGTCGGTCGGTTGAATGTTTAGTTGGTGTTGGATGTCTGAATGGAGAATAGAATAGAGTTGAACCGTTTTGTTTTGTGTAGTGTTCTGTTGTGTTGCGTTGTTTATGTAGTAGTTTATGACCGGTTTCGAATTGCATTTAACCGATCACAGAGATAAACTCATATGGTCATCATCATCTGCTCGGTTACAGACGGTTCAAATCCGACTGGCTGGTATGTAAATCTTTGGAAAACCTTTTACGCACACCACCTATGTGTGTGTGTTCATTTGTAGCTGGCTATGCTGGATGTGATTGTATGTGTTACCTTTTACCAAAAATCTAAATCGAGATCCAACAACTTTAACATTAGTACTTATCTACGCTTTACGCTTTAAATGATGCTCTTCATCGTTGAAGGCAATCATTTAAGTTGCCAGTGATGTCTGGCAGCCGGTTGGGCTTTTTAGTCTAATCAAATTTTTCGTGGTAATAGATTTATTTTATTACTTGTGATAAGCAAGTCTGTAAAAGGGATTTATGTATTCCCTTGATGTGGGGACAATTAAATAAATAACAACTGTCCAACTGTCTGGATGTATGGTTTTGGTGTACTTAAGGAAATGTGGAGACTCTCTCCCACACAAATGATCATATCACAAGTAAACTTAAAGTTTCTTGGTTTTCCAAAAAGTGTCCCGAAATGTCCGCCCGTCTGCTGTCGATCTAAAGCTTGTTCGCAAATTACAAATTGTTGTCCGATTGCCATGAAATTGGACAAAAGTAAGTTTTTTTTGGACCAGAGATGATCGCTATGGAATTTTATAGAAATCGGTTCAGATTTAGATACAGCCTCCTTACAAATATTCTTCCAATTTACCCTATTACTTCTCTAGGATACACATTTTACATTGGATCTTGATACAATTTGCAGGATCATGTTATATCTGAACTAGGAACAACTGACGAGAAAGTGGACAAGATGGGTTCATGTTTTTATATACGCACAATACAAATATACCTCCGATTTAATCTACTACTGGTCTAAAATGTACATTTCATCGCATCTTGATCAATTTTTCATACCATGTGGTTATACTAAAAACGCCTACTTTGATAGCAGGATACATAGATCTATGGTTTGGTATAGCTCCCCCATATAAATTAGCCCCCAGTTTACACTATTATTGCCCTAGAACTCACATCTTATATTGGATCTTGATAACATTTTGCAGATCATGTTATATTTCAACTAAGAATACCCACTTTGAACGCAATCTATATGGGTCCACTTTTAAATGTAGCGCCCCTACAATTGGGCCCCCATTGTTTACTATTTCCCTTCTAGAACCCACATTTTACATCTGAGGTTGATCAAATTTTTTAGATCATGTTACATTTCAACTAAAAATAACTATTATGAAATTCATATAAAGAGTGATTTTTTAAAACCTATAGGAAAGTTTTTCAAAAAAAAACATAAAATTCAGAAAAATGGTCCATAAAATTTAATGTTTGAAGATTATTTCATGCAAATGTTGACCTTGACTGCACCTCAAATGTTCCATCCGCTTAGTCCAATTTTGGCATTTCCAAGTTTTTGAGTAACAGAGGCCCAATTGCTGCGAAAGGCGACGAATCGATAATTGATGGTCGTCATTAACACTGGTCGATACAGCTGCGATATTTTCTTCAGTTCGCACTCTACGTAAGCGTGTTGGTGCTTTAATGTCCAACAATGTAAATTTGGTGCGAAATTTTCGATTAAACTGACCAAAAAATGGAAGCGCGCGATTAACTTTCTTAACAGAGCACGCATTTTGATAATAAAATTCAATAATTTGCAAGCGTTGTTCGTTTGTAAGACGATTCATGGTTAAATTATAGACCAAACTGAAGATGTTTGACAGTGAAACAAAACACGAAACGTGCGTCAGCTGTTTAAAAATCTAAAAAAATCACCCTTTATATGGGCCCATATATGGGTATAACCCCCATAGCAATGGGGGCCCAGTTTGCACTATAACCGCTGTGGAATAAATTTTGCGGATAATGTTATATTTCAAAAAAAAGAATACCTACCTAGAATTCGAACTATATAGGCCCTTGTTTTCGCGGAGGACCCAAGTGTTGTTGTAGGACCCCTACAAATGTTATCCTATTATAGCTGTAACACATCTGTATTTGTTAACGGATCTTGTTCATATTTTCCAGATCATATTACATTTACTCTCGGAATACCTACCGGACAATTGAACCATATGGGTCAATCCTTCAAAATCAACATTCATCCATGTTTTTTGGAAGATCGATCTTTTTCGATAAAAATGAGGGTATTTCGAGAGCACGGTAAGGAAAAAATACAAATTAAATATTTTTGCAAAATTTTCATTTTGTGGGAGATATGGCTAAAATGATTTGTATGCATGACATTTTTGTTTTGTAAATTTCTCGCGATCTATCCAACAGATCCGTCTGTTTTTTTGCATGGATATTAAGAACTAATGTCACTTGTAACATATAAAAATGCTGTAATTGTTGCTAAAATCCAAAATTCGCTGTTGCAATTGCATTTATTTTAACATTTATTATCTTGGTTTCTGAAACTAGTAATTTTGTAGTATAAGTTGACGTGTAATTTAGCTGTTTAAGCGTGAAGAATTTTATTTACAACTTTAATGACTCCCACTAAAATTTTCCGGCAAATTTTTTCGTAGACCATTTTAATCCTTAAATGTCTTTTTTGATATTCACGAAAAAGGGGTCAAATTGACCCAGTTGGTCTAAGTTTCTTTTTACAGCGGGTAAAAGTTTTATTTTTTTTTTGTCCGAAGGAGCATTATACTAAGCGAAACAAGTAAGGAAATGTTAAAGTCGGGCAGGGCCGACTATATGATACTCTTCACATTCTATCCGAATACAATTCAATTCGGTAACAAGTAAAAACGGCGTTAAGTTCTGCCGGGCCGAACTTTATATACCCTCCACCATGGATTGCATTCCACAGAGGTTGTCGGTTTTCGTAGAAGTGCAGTAATATTACAGGAAAATATATTTTTTTAATATAGCCAAACCAAAACAAATATTGACAAAATAATTTTATAAATAAATATAATATTTTAATTATTTCAAACCACGGTTATAAGGCAAGGCTGCCAATACGTCAATTCAAAAAATAAATATTCTTTTATTTAAAAGCTTAAATAGCATAAATATTGGTAGATACTGGGTGCTAGTTGGTTGTATTTCAATTCTATTTTAATTCCAAAAGTACAAATTTTGAAAATCCATGATCAGACGTACATTGTGAAAAATAACCTAACTTCATGATTCAACCAATTTTTGCCGTAAAAGAAAAAGTACGAATTTGGAAAAAACTTTTTATTTTGCGTGTCTATGTAGTCAGAGGAATGTATACACCGAATTCAATGATTCTAACTGCGGCCATCTGGTTGGCACCATTTTTTATCCTCTTTTTCCTATTTTACCCCCTTAAGAGTACGACTTTCTAAAATCTTTTTATTTTTCGTGTCTACTCAATTAGAGGGATGTACACACCGACTTTTATCATTCTAGCTGTAGTTGTTTAGTTGGTACTATTTTTTCCCTCAGTACCCATTGGTCATTTGGTTGGTACTATTTTTATCCCCTTTTTCCATTTTTACCCAAAAAGTACGACTTTCGAAAAATCCGTTTATTTTCCGTATCTACGCAGTCAGAGGCATGTATACTCCAAATTTCATGACTCTAGCTGCGGTCATTTGATTGGTACCTTTTTTAATCCCCGTTTTTCTTTTTAACCCCAAAAAGTACGAATTTTGAAAAATCCGAGTATTTTACGTGTCTACGCAGTCTGAGGAATGTATACTCCGAATTTCATGACTCTAGCTGCGGTCATTTGATTTGTACTATTTATATCCCCTTTTTTCATTTTAATCCCAAAAAGTACGAATTTGGAAAAATCTATTTATTTTAAGTGTCTACGGAAGAAGAATGTATTCACCGAATTTCATTATTCTAGGTGTATCCATTTGGTTGGTACCATTTTAATCCCTCCGTTCCCATTATATCCCATGAATGTACGAATTTGGAAAAAAAAACTTTTATTTTTCATGTCTACGTAGTCAAAGGAATGTATACTCCGAATTTCATGACTCTAGCTGTGGTCATTTGATTGGTACTATTTTTATCCCCTTTTTCATTTTAACACCAAAAAGTACGAATTTTGAAAAATCCGTGTATTTTACTTGTCTATGCAATTAAAGGAATGTATACACCGAATTTCATTATTCTAGGTACATCCGTTTGTTGGTACCATTTTTATCCCTCTATTCCCATTTTACCCCTTAAAAGTACGAATTTGGAAAAAAAATACTTTTATGTATCTACTCAATTAGAGGAGTGTACACACAGTATTTCGTGTTTCTAGATATTGTCGTTAAATAAGTACCATTTTTATCTCTTTTTTTGTCCCATTTCACCCCCTACAAATAAGAATCACTTTATGGTACACGTTTTTGCTATAAGGGGAATGCACATACCAAATATCAAGCAAATATAAACAGACATATTCAAAAAGCATGCTTAAATACGCTAAAATATTAGGGATTATTATGGATATTTTTAGTCCTTGTGAGGAAAAAATTTTTCCCTTTGTGCCGATTTGGGATTGACCCAACCGATCTACGACTATAAGACGCATTTATAGAAAATTTGAACGTTCTAACTCCTTTCGTTTAGATGCTAGCGTGCGGACAGACAACGGACGGACATGGCTAAATCGACTTAGAATTTTATGACGATCAAGAATATATATACTTTCTCCGGTCGATATTTCAAGGTGTTACAAACGGAATGACAAAGTTAGTATATCCCCATCCTGGAGTTGGAGGGTATAAAAAAAGTAGTTCACGAAAATCTCCAAAAATTTGAGAAAGAACTGACCATTTCACAAAAAAAATCTAGTACGAAAAACCCCATTAAAATAGAAAAAAATGGAACAACTAGTTTGTTTTATTTCTATATCACTATTTTTAATATATTTTTAATTTTCTTATACATATTTAAATTAGATAACCTAATATTTTGTTTTATTTTGCAATAGCTGGATGGGAAATGAATACATTTTTTTTTCAAATAAGCCTTGTACTCTTCGTTAAGATCACTAGCTGGGATAAAATAAAATATTTTATCTAAAAAAATATCATGAATTTTTAAATTGTAAGGAATATTAAACTTAACGATATTGGAAAATATCGATTCGATTTTTTCCATTTTATGTTTATTTGGCGCTTGCCAAAAAGATATTTTTGAAAAAAATCTCATTTTTGGGGACTGTTCCTAAACCACTGTCTCTATATGAAAGTGAAATAAATCTCGCAATATTTGTATACATCAAAATTACCATTAATTGAACATCTCCAAAATAAGATTAAACATATTAACGGTATTTTCGACGAGAATTGAAAGTTTAATAAAAAAATCAGTGCACACAAAAATAAATTTTCAGATCTCGGACGCAAAATTATTATTTTTTGATGCCTAGTGTTTTCCAATCATCTCTCGTTATCATCCCCCCTACACAGATGTGGGGGATGATGCAGTTTCGAAATTATTTAATAAATAATTATTTTATTATTTTCCCATACGACGAGACCCTGGGGAGATCTAGCCTATCGCACAGATAATTCCCGCGTACTGCACAACGTTCCAGGTTAAATTTCGTTGACACTAGCGAAGGGTAGTCGTCTGCCGTTGAGCACTACTTCATTGAGCCATTGAGGAATAAATCTGTATTCCATCATTTGCAACGTAAGTATGTTCGAGTACATAAAAAACAATTATCATAACGATAATAATGATGATGATGCTGCTGCTGATTCGTACGTATAAGGTTGCAGCGTAAGATTTTTGTGCACCGATAACATCCTAAATAACTTCAGCTTCTATTCATTGTCGTTGAGACCGAGAGCTGCTGCTGCTGTTGTTATTATTGTCTTTGTTGTCGTTGTAGTTGCCGTTGCAGTTGCACGATAAACATCATCATTAAGTTGTACAAATGTGTCTCTCGATTACCATATTACCAGGCTGGGTAAACCACAGGCAACAACAACAACACCATTATGTCCCCAGAAAACATGCGTCCGTTCATTTCACAAGCACCACGAAAGAAAGATCATGATAAGGCTGCCGCTGCTGCTGCAGCTCCTGCTGTTGCTGTTGCTGCGCAGAAGGCTTAGTTGACGTCCGTCTGCATTTCTCAAGAATGAAAGATTATCGCATTTTGTTGGCTCAACTTCATCTTCTTCTCAGCGAGCGATCAGCAGTTTATGGTGATTCCTGGGTGAATTCTTCATATTGCTTGGTTATCGTGTTGCTCTTGCCCCTTATGTCTGTGTGGCTGTGTGTGTATGAATGATAGTTTTCTAATTTATTTCAAAAATAAAAAAGAAAAAATTGAACGCTTTAAACGAACGTTAATTATCATAAATTCATTTGTATGGCAAGTAGTGTTGGTAAGAAGAGATTTCAATGCAATCTCTGTCTGTATGTACGTATGTACCTACGTTCTCAAGAATGTGCTTCTGTGAAGCAGTCATCTGCGAGTGAATGGAATGAAGTCGTTGCATTCGCCTCTGTGTGCTTCGTTGCAATTTTAATGCCTTTTTTGTTGTAACAGCAGATATTTTCTGCTATGAAATCTGATTATTTTTTGGGGGGTATTTCTATCACAAAATACTTTGGAAATTCTTTTGTCATCAATAGAACTCGAAGGGAATCTTGTGTGAGAGATGTGATGGTGACACTGAGATTGAGTTAAGAAGGGCAAAAGCGAATACCGAGAAAAGATTTCGTAGCTACTCCACCATCCACCATATTTGAAGAGCAAGGACCACTGTTACTGTTACTGTTTCTTAAATTATTTTTATTATTTTCCATTCAAATTGTACGTCCTAGAACTATCCATATATAGAACAATAAACAAGATTAAAGTGGAAATGCACTACCAACACTAAGCTAAGCTAAATCTGACCCAGCCTAAAAAAACTACAAATTAATTAAGTGGCCTAGATTTTCAGACAACAACGTTAAACGAATTTAAATAAAACCAACTTAAATTCAATCACATGCATGCACACTAACTAGACTTGCATGCATATATAAATATATATATATATATACGAACGATGTGCATATGTGCAAATGACAAAATTCAATTTTTGATGACAAACTCGATTTTAGAAATAAATCTGGAAAAACTAAACCAAACCCCAACAGTTTCCATGTCCTCGCAAACCGATGAAAAACGCCATCAGAAACGTGCAGAGATAACATCCATCACTCCCCAAATTGGCTAACGTACGACTGACTACACACATGGTGCACACACACACATGCTCACACCAACTGATGTGGCTAAATTGAAATTTGATTAACTGCCGTATATAGTTTAATTTATTTGGTAATTAAAAAACCTTCTATGTTGTATGACCGATAGAAAGACAGTTTATTAAAAATAACGCTTGACCATAAATATTTGGGTTATATGTAGGCACACAATGAGGGTAAAGGAAAAACTGGCTACGACTACCACCTGGAATAGCTCAAATATTTCCAGTTTTTGATTTTTCATTATTGTGCACTATACAGTTGGATGAGGACCAACACTCATGAAATAAGAGGTAATTCATTTAGACATTGAGAATTTAATTTTTGAAATAATTCTTCAAATATATCGTTTGAAATTTGACGCATACATAGGCAGAGATTTTTGTCCCATATAGTCTCTGTAATTTTGGGTATGAATTTTTTCAATTTTTGTCAAAAAATAGTTTCCATCCTATTTCGATAATATTATACTTAAAATAGAAATATTTTGCGACAACGCATTAAACAAATCAGAGATTAATTTTAAACAGGAATAACCACAACTATTTTGAGGTCAGCTTAAAGTAAGTTGTTTTCAATATTTCTATTAAAGACTAAAGTCACGTTTATAATTAATGTACAATAAGTTCCAAGAACTCCATCATCAAACTTATGGAGCGTCTTACTGAAACTATTATTTGTTAATAAAAAATATTTTAACCGTTGAGGTATATATATATATATATATATATATATATATATATATATTGAACCTGGCTCAAGACCATTTTGCATCTATATTAATATAATGCAAAAGTGATTCTCACAAATCAAGGAGAAGCACACCCCACTTGCCGAATTTGCGTTTATTGCTGGGTAACTATACCTGTATATATACATACTTACATATGCAATTCAATGAGATGCTTGTAAGATGGCATGTGTGCTTTATTACTTGGTGCGATTTTTTTAAACGCAAATTCGGCAAGTGAGTTGTGATTCTCGTTCGTTTGTGAGAATCATCTCCTTATAGAGGCCGGGTTTGATGTTGAAAAGTCGCTGCGAAGCCACTTGAAAAGACTTTTGACATGGTCGAAATCATGATCGTGGTAGTCTGCAGCCAAGTAATAAATGTCACCATGCCATTTGTAAATAAATTTGCATTCTATTAAATATAGAAGCTAAATGGTCTTGAGCCAGGACAATATCCCAGTTTAAATCAAATATTGATTACAGACCAAAAAAAAAATGCACACGAAAAAACTAAAATATCTTAATAATATTTTTATACCCTCCACCTCCAGGATGGGGGTATATTCACTTTGCCATTCCGTTTGTAATACTTTGAAATATTCATCGGAGTCCCCACAAAGTATATATATTCTGGGTCGTGGTAAAATTCTAAGACGATATAGCCATGACCGTCTGTCTGTTGAAAGCACGATAGCGGCGGAACGAAATGAGCCAGGAGGTTCACATTTTTCCTAAATGTATTTTATGGTTGTAGATCGGTTGGGATTGAAAGTGGACGAAATCGGCCCAGAGGGAAATATTTTTCCCTCACAAGGACTGAAAATACCCCTAATATTTAGAGTAGCATGTTTTGAACATATTAGCTTGTATTTAGTTGATATTTGCAATGTGCATTCCCTTTATAGCATAACAGGGCACCATATTGTGATTTTTATTTGTAGGGGGCGAAATGGGACAAAAAGGGATAAAAATGGTACCTATCAAACTACAACAGATAGAAACACGAAATTTGGCATGTTCATTCCTCTAATAGAGTAGATACATAATATAAAAGTATTTTTTTTTTAAATTCGTACTTTTATGGGGTTAAATGGGGATAGAGGTATAAAAATAGTACCAACCTAACGGCTGCACCTAGAATAATGAAATTCGATATATACATTCCTCTGATTGCGTAGACACGTAAAATAAAAGAACTTTCCAAATGGAAAAAGGGGATAAAAATAGTACCAAACAAATTGGATGCAGTTAGAACCATGAAATTCGCGGTATACATTCCTCAGATTGAGTGACACGAAAAAAAAACGTTTTCCAAATTCGTACTTTCAAGGGATTTAATGGGAGCAGAGGAATAATAATGGTACCAACTAAAAGGCTACAACTAGAATGACGAAATTTTCGAAAGTCATACTTTTAAGGAGTAAAATGCGAAAAAGGGGATAAGAATGGTACCAACAAAATGGCCGCAGATAGTATCATGGAATTGGGTATGTACATTCCTCTGAGTGCATAGCCACGTAAAATACTTTTTTTTCTAAATTCGTACTTTATTTTGTTGCTTTTACGACAAAAAAATGGTAGAATCATGAAGTTGTCTTATACTGCGTACGTGAGAGATAAGGTATTTTCAAAATGTATACTTTTGAATTTAAAATAGATGGAAATACAACCAACCAAAGGACTGCAGCTGAAAATACACTCTATATCCCCCAATATTTAGGGTATTTATGATTGCTGCCTTATATTTACTTTATGAATTGAAGTATTATTTCCATTATATATACATACTATACAAATATTGGTAGCCTTGGCTTATTAATTAAATTTCTGATTTTCATACATTTGAAATTTGTTGCGGACATTTCTCTTGTAGCTTGGAAGCACCACAAAGAAAATAAATGTTTTAGCCGGCGAAATGGGACAAAAAGGGATAAAATATGGTACCAATGATACGACAACAGCTAGAATCATGAAATTCGGTGTGTACGTCCCAATAATTCGTAGACACGTAAAATAGAGAGATTTTTCGAAATTCGTACTTTTATGGTATATAATTAAAAAAGAGGGATAAAATGGGACCTTCCAAACCGCTGAAGTTGATATCATGAAATTCAGTGTGTAGTCGGTGGTCTGACTATGAAGACTCGAAACAAAAAGGTTTTTTTTTTCAAAATTGTACATTTGTGCGGAGAATGGGGCGAATGGGGATATCTTTAAAATTTTTACTTTTCTTATCAAAATAATGCAGTCACTTTGTCTGTATCTGAAAATGCTTCTCCCTAATGGCGACTGACAATCGCCTAATATTTTCGGCATTTTCACTTTCACAATTACAGCATTGTATTTATTTATAGTAGTAGATTTTAAACAGTGCGCATAAGTATACATTATAGTTTGAAATAGTAATCAAATATAGTAATGTGCATAAACATATCACAATTTTCGTAGTATGGTTCTGTACTTCTCGTCGACATCCTTTAATCTGCTGGTAATACTGTGGAATGCACTCCGTGGTGGAGGGTATATAACATTCGGCCCGGCCAAACTTAACGCCTTCTTACTTGTTAATACTTTGTTTATTAAAAAATTACAGTGAATTAAGAAAAAAAATATTTTAAGATTTGGTGATTTTGTATTAAACTAGAGACAATTTGTTTGAAGTTGTTCAAAAGCAGTTATATCTCAATATCCTTCTAGAAAAAAGTTAGAATTTTTGTTAATTACCTTAAGGCAAAATTCTTAGTTTTCGATCCACCCTAGCGTCTAGAATTTCATATTTTTTGGAAATTGAGAAATGCAGTTCTACTCCCTTCAGAAGTAGAAATTTGGGAACCTTTATTAAAATCGGAGAACATAAGGGAAATTTCTGTTTCGTTTCGCGTGGAATTGGTCTATTTTCATTAACTTTTCTCAAATTAAACAGTCCAATATTATGAAAGTAAATTATTTTATTTTACATATGAAGTTAATTATAAATAAGTTTTAAATAATTAACCAAAAGGAAAGCTAAAGTATATGATCAATTTAATTTAAAAACTTTTTTCAATCGATCAAATAATTAAATTAATAATAGATATATTTATTTTTTTTTAACTTTTCAATACTTAAAATTTATTGTTTTTAGGCAGTATATCCTCTTTATATCCTCCACTTCCGTTTGTAACACCTTGAAATATCGACCTGAGACCTTATAAAGTATATATATTCTTCATCGTCATAAAATTCTAAGACGATTAACCATGTCCGTCCGTCTGTTGAAAGCACGCTAGCATCTAAACGAAAGAAGCTAGGACGTCCAAATTTTCCATAAAAGCTTCTTATAGTCGCATATTGGTTGGGATTAAAAAAAATCGGCCAAAAGGGAAAACATTTTCCTCACAAGGACTGAAAATACCCATAAAAATCCATAATATTTTAGAGTATTTAAGCATGTTTTTTCAATATGTCTGCGTACCATAAAATGATTTTTTTCGTTATGGGTGAAATGGGGTAAAAAGGGATAAAAATGGTACATATTAAACGACAACATTTAGAAACACGAAATTCGGTGTGTACATTCGTCTAATTGAGTAGATACATAATATAAAAGTATTTTTTCCAAATTCGTATTTTTAAGGGGTAAAATGGGAATTGAGGGATACAAATGGTACCAACCAAACGGCTACACCTAGAATAATTAAATTCGTTGTATACATTCCTCTGATTGCATAGACACGTAACATAAACGGATTTGTCGAATTTCGTACTTTTTGGGGTTATAATGAAAAAAGGGGATAACAATTCAAATGACTGCAGCTATAATCATGAAAATCGGAGTATACATTCCTCTGACTGCGTAGACATGAAAAATAAACTTTACTTTCAGGGGATACAATGTGTACAGAGGGATACAAATAAACTAAATAAATAAACTAAACGACTTACTAGAATGATGAAATTCTGTGTGTACATTAGGGCGTACCTCAAAAAAAAGTTCGCCGTACACCTTCGAATATGAAGTATTATTGAAAGGTAGTTTCAAAAATTTTTTTTTATTTTTTATGGCGAACGTAGGGGTCGCGCTTTTACATTTTTCTATATAACTTCTGCATTTATAAACGGATTTTAAAGTGTGATACATCGTACATGTCTTTGAAGTCATTGAGCTCAAGCACCCCCTTCTGGTACTTACCCATCATATCTCAGTTGCTACTACCCTAATGTACCACTCTAATATCAGAAAATTAAAGCTCGCATAAAATCATGAATCATGCTTGAGCTCAATGACTTCAAAGACGAAAAAATCGGCCTCGTCGAGACAAAAACATCGATGTATCACACTTTAAAATCCGTTTATAAATGCAGAAGTTATATAGAAAAATGTAAAAGCGCGACCCCTACGTTCGGCATAAAAAAATAAAAAAAAAATTTTGAAACTACCTTTCAATAATACTTCATATTCGAAGGTGTACGGCGAACTTTTTTTTTTACTTGTAACCTGGTACGCTCTAGTGTACATCCCTCTTATTACTTAGACACGTAAAATAAAGAGATTTTAGAAAGTCGTACTCTTAAGGGGGTAAACTACGAAAAAAGGGGATAAAAATGGTACCAACCAAATGGCCGCAGTTAGAATCATAGAATTCGGTATAGTACATTCCTCTGACAATGACAAAACAGTTTCATATGCGTAATGCGTGATCTGACAAAAAAAGCCTATAAAACTTCACGATGAATCACCCGATACATACAAGGTACCCTTTATACACTCCACGAGAGTATTATGTCTTTGTGCATTTGTTTGTATCACCCAAAAGGAAGGGAGATAGACCCATTGTTAATTATACCGATCGACTTAGAATCACTTTCTGAATAGATTTAGCAATGTCTGACTGTCTGTCTGTTTGCCCGTCCGTCCGTCTGTCTGTCCGTCTGTCCATCTATTGTAATCACGATACAGGTCGCAATTGTCGCCAGAACCAAACAAAACTTTGCACAACGAAGTTTTTCGGGACAAGGGCGAACGCTATTTAATTTGAAGAAAATCGGTTCAGATTTAGATATAGCTCCCATACGAATTTCACTCCCGATTTGACTCTGTTCACTTAGATATAGCTCCCATACGAATTTCACTCCCGATTTGACTCTGTTCACTTTAGATACCACATACTTTAACAGATTTTCTTCAAAATTGGTAAAACATCTTATAGTTCAACTAGAAACACCTGTGCTACAAATGTGTTAGATCGGTTCAGATTTATATATAGATCGCATACAAATTTTGTTCCCAATTTGACTTTTCCGCTCTAGAAACCACACATTGTATCAGATTGTCTTCAGATTTGGCAAAACATCTTATATTTAAACTAGGAACACCTACGGTGAAAATAGGTCAGATCGGTTCAGATTTACATATAGCTCCCATATAAATTTCGCTCTCGGATTAACTTTTTCCGCCCCATAATCCGCATATTTTCACCGAATTTCTTCAAATTTATCATAACACGTTATACTTGAACTGGAAGAACTTATTGTGAAAGTTAGTCACTTCATTCCGTGTTTGGATATAGCCCCGATACAAATATTCTTCCCGATTTGACAAATTGAACGAGGTTATATTAGCCTGTGATTAGGAAACATACAAAAATCCTTCTCATTTTCACTGTTTTGCCGAATTGAATTGTATTCGGATAGAAAGTGGAGTGTGTCATATAGTCGGCCCCGCCCGACTTGTTTTTGTTGCATAGTGTTTTCACCTCTGAACCCGAGTCTTCTGTACATGAAGTGTGTATCAGTAACAAAATCTCAATTTAACAGATATTTAACAAATGCTTATATTTTAATTATTATTAATTATAGCAATTTATTTATTTATTTCATTGACATAACAAAGATGTGGACTTCAAGGAAGCATTGCATAATTTTAAAATTCAAATCAACATTTAAGAGAAATTAGGAAATTCATTCGTCTATATCACGTTATCATTAATGAAAATCTGTCGACAACAGTTTGAACCATCTTCAAGGCATTCACAACAATATTTTCCCAAAGAATGTACATATGCATGTGACGTGAACATTAAGTGAAATTTGCAAGACTTGGGCAACATTTTACGCAATGCCGTAAATCTGTGTGTGTCTATGATTATATTATGGGATTTTTTATGAGTCACGTGTTAAATAAACCTTGTAAATGATGTCTTCAGCAGCATAGCCATACACGACATGAAAATTTCACCGAAACAAACATTGGCCATTACAGTGGCAAAAAAACGAAAAAATAACAAATCCTGCAAAAAGGATCACGCAGCAATCCCGATGTGTCATCCCAGAGAAAACACCAACAAAGTCGGACACTCTCAATAGAGACAGAAAACTTTTGAATAACAAATAAGTTTGAGTTGAAAATCACCACAAACAAAAAATACAAAAAACACAAAAAAACAATTGAAGTAAAAAACCACAAAAAAGAAACCGACGTGTTTAAACTTTTAAAACACATGACATGAACTGGTTTCCTTCCTACTTTTTCGTCGGTAAGTTGAGACTTCGTTTTCTTCTTCTTCCTCGTCATCAGCTTCTTTCTCTTCAGTGAGGTTTTATTACTTACATTTGAGTTTGTGTAGATTTGATGTCTCTGGAGCGTAACCAAAAGTATCCATTACAACGTGATAATACTGGCAATCTTAATCTGCAACAACATATTTCAACATTAAATTTCTGTAGCATTTTCCTTTTCGTCTGCCAGTCAGCCAGCCAGCCAGAAATTTCATTCCAGCAGTTTTGAGATTGGCTCAGTTCTGTGCTCCGGCACTTTTGCATTATTTATGATTTCATTGGGCATTTTTTGTGCTGTTTTTCATTTTGACCAGCAGACCAGAGTATAATTGCATTTCTTTAAGCGCAGTTGTTATGGTATTTTGTAAAGTTGGCCATTGCGACAGTATGGCAGGAATACCAAGCATGTCTTTGCAGTTGGCCACATCACAGTAGAGTTACTCCACGGTGTGTTGTATCACAACCGGTGTACAGGTCTGGGATTTTGATGAGATTGCATCAATTTTGTGAACACAGATGTATTGATTTTGGTAACATTTGAATGCCTTTTCCTCAATTTTAGTTGTAAAAGTATGAATTTCAAAAATGCATTTATATTGCGAATCTATCCGATTTTGGACCAAAAATTTGGAAGATATTTTATAAAAAAATTAACTAAAAATAGCACTAAAATCGTAAAAAACTGTCTAGCTCACGAATAGACCGTAGTAAAGCTGAAATAATTTGCGACAGCACAGAACAAATTTTTGCCTCTAAAATTGCAATCACTAATTGCAGAAATCTAAAAAGCAATAACAATAAAGGTATTACTTGCCTTTTTGCCAATTTTCGATTCTGCTGAAGACTTCAGACGAATGGTTTATTTCACTAAATCCAACAACTTTTTAATGAATATAATAATACAATGCAAAAAAACATTTCAGAAAAATCAACGACTGCTGTAATCGAATCAGCAACTTTTTTGATTGAATACTATCAAAAAATCAACGACTGCTGTAATCGAATCAGCAACTTTTATAAATTAATATTTTCGAAAAAATCAATCACTGCTGTAATTCAATATATCATTTTTTTAAATATATATTTTTTTAATAACTCCATCTACAATTTTAGTAATTGGTTTTACAATTTTCGTCATAACAGAAAAATTAAAGAAAAAAAAACTATCAAATATACAATTTTCGTGATTGAAACTGATTTCTATTTTTTCCTCTTCATTCACAACATTTTTTGAAGCCAGCTTCAGTAAGTTGTTTTAATTATTTTTAATACACTGTCCAACAAATTAAGACAATTGATATTCCAGAACAAGATCACAGATTCCCTGGATATGTATGATAATATTCCCAACGTTACAAATCAAATTCTGAAATTGACTCTCATCTGAAAAATCTACATGATATAATTATTAATGCCATTGATCATTCAGTATCTGTTTTTCAGAATAAAGACCAAATGCAAAAAATTATAACACCTATTAACACATTTATTAAAAGACACAATAGACTACAACATTTACTCTCCACAAAACAACTAACTTTTTTAAAACCTAAATTGAAATTAATTCGGCAATTAATTCAAGAAAATATAGTATTATTTTTCAATAAACATCTTAAAGATAAATTATCTAATTTGTGACCAAAGGATCCTACAACCATATACACAGAAGCTAAAAAACGATATAGGAACACCGATTTATTCAATCGATCGGTTCTTGACACAATAAATCTCGAATGTAACGAACAAGTTCTTTTTGACACAAATTCTGAAAATTTTGTAATAAATGATAAGATACAAATTTTAGATATTGTTGGTGCAGACTTGGAGTCAGTTTATGCCTCAAAAGAGATCGACATGAATAATAGCTTACATCATGAAATGGTTGATGGGTTCAAAAGATTTTTAGAAGAAAACAAGTAAGGAAAGGCTACACTATGATACACTCCACTTTCTATCCGAATACAATTTAATTCGGAGAAAAAAAATCGGACTTTTGTATGGGGGTATATTGAAATCTGGAAAGAAATATGTGAAATATAATATGTATATTTGGGAGCAACATTTGTATTGGGGCTATATCTAAATCTGAACCGATCTTACCCATTTTCAACAAAGGGTAAACAAAGATTATAAAATGTTATGCCAATTTTAAAGAAAATCGGGTACAATATGTGGTTTCTAGAGTGGGAAAAGTCAAATCGGGAGCGACATTTGTATGGGGACTATATCTAAATCTGAACCGATCTAACCCGCTTTCGCCACAGGTATTTCTAGTTTGATTATAAGGTGTTAAGCCAAATTTAAAAAAAATCGGGTACTTTATGTGCTTTATAGGGCGGAAAAAGTCAAATCGGGAGCGACATTTGTATGGGGGCTATATCTAACTCTGAACCAATTTCCTCCAAATTCAATACCGATGGTCCTTGTCCAGAAAAAAAAATAACTTCTGCCAAGTTTCATGACAATCGGACAGCAATTGCGATCTGTAGAGTGCGAACAAGCTTAGATGGACAGCAGACGGACGGAGGGACAGACAGACAGACATCGGTAAATCGATTCAGCTGGTGATTCTAAGCCGATCCGGGTTTGAGGAAACTTCTCCAATATAACCAGGGCAAAAGAAATTCCCGATTCTGTAGAATGCGAAGATTTTGTTTCTCTAGATGTGATAACGAATATTTTCAGAAACTTAAGAGGAAAATTTTCAGCTGGAATGATAACATACAAATTAGCAAAGTTAATTCTACAGTATTGCACGCAGGGTTTGCATTTTCCCGTACTTTTTATTTCCCGGGAAACGGCAATTTTTTTTTTTCAATTTCCCGGGATCCCGGGACTGCACGGGAAATCGTCAACATACTGTTTACCATGAGTTAAGCTTATTTTTTCCAATGAAACATTCACATTTTATTAAAGTAAAATAAATATATATTTCACAACGAACCTGTTACAGAATTCATATAATAAAGCGCAATGTGAGATCAATTCAAACATCTTTTCAAGTTTCAAAATTAATTAAATATCAGATATATCTTATTTTATTGGAAAATGTGGTCGCGACGGAGAACTATCGTTCACATTAATAGTGAGTAGAGCATTAAATGAAATGTTTGTCCTTTGCCCTGTCGCTTCAAAAACTCTAAATTCTTTATTTTTGGCGTTCGGATACACGACCAAAATCTATTTTCCACGGAGTTTATGTTTTTCATATGGAGCTTGACAGGAAATATCCGAAAAAGTGGATTTAGAGTCTACATCCGAACGCAGCTTAAAAATATTTTGTCATCCAACAGCAATATTTGACATACCTGATTAAAAGCTATGTGATCTAAATTTTTATACTACATTTTTAATTTAATTGTGGAAATGATGGAAAAAAATATGTGAAGAAATATGTAAAATGTACGAATTTCCCGGAAAATGAAAAATGTGGGAATTCCCGGGAATTTTCCCGCGGGAAATCCCGGGATGCAAACCCTAATTGCACGCTATTTAATAACATGTCCAATAACACTTACTCTCCCTCGTCATGGAATTTAGGTAAAGTTGTTGCACTCCCAAAGAAAAATAATGATCTGAGTCTCCCCAAAAATCTTAGAGGCATAACTTTGCTCCCTAATATAAGTAAAATATTCAGTTGCATCAATTAAAGAATTATTCGAATAATGACTAATCACAATTTAATCAATGAAAATTAATTTGGCTTTAAATATAAGCACTCTACAATACATGCAACCAATATTCTTGTGTCAAATATTAACTGGCATTGGAATAAAGAATTATATGCTCCTTTATTTGATAGATTTTCAGAAAGAGTTTGATAATATTTGAATTCCAGGATTAATTTACAAAATGATAAACCATAATTTTCCCCATAGATTTATTATTTTAATTTATAACATGATCAACGACAGACATTTTGTCGTAAGTAATCGTGGTAATATAAGTACCCAAAAATTCCGCATGCAAAGGCCTTCAACAAGGCACAGTCAATGTACCAATCTTATTTAATTAATATATATACGATCTATAACATCTCTTACCAGAGTCTATTGGATTCGCATATGATACTATACTATATACACTTATAATATATAATTATATTATATAATTATTATTTATATATCACGCCGACAACAAGGTACACAAAATTAACGAAAAATTACAAGAATTAATATGGTAGTCAAATATTCAAAAGATTGGAATATGAATATAAATTTTGAAAAATGCGAAACCATTCTCTTTTGTCCTCCTCGTTGGCAAATGCAACTACAATATAAAGACAAATTGGGAAACATTTGGTATATGCTCTCCACTGTCTGATATTAGAGTTCCAAATAAAGAAGTCGTAAAATATTTAGGAATTTATTTGGATAAATGTCTCTATTTCAATACCCACGATAACACACATATACTTAAAGCTAGACATGCATTTTTATACCCTACACCACTTCGTGGACTAAGGTATTATAAGTTAGTTTTCCGACAAATGTTTGTAACACCAAGAAATAATCTAGCTAGACCCACCTTTAAGTATACGGATCGGCTTAGAATCACCAGCTGAGTCGATTTAACGATGTCTGTCCGTCCGTCTGTCCTTCTGCTGTCCATCTAAGCTTGTTCGCACTCTACTGGTCGTAGTTGTAGTCCGATTTTCGTGAAATTTGGCAGAAGTTATGGTTCAAGGACATCGGTATTGAATTTGGAGAAAATCGATCCAGATTAAGATATAGCCTCCATAAAAATATCCCTTTTTAATGTAGCGCCCTTACAAATGGACCCCCATTTTTAGACACTCCACGTGAGTATTATGTCTTTGTGCATTTGTTTGTAACACCCAAAAGAAAACGAGATAGACCCATTGTTATTTATACCGATCGACTTAGAATCACTTTCTGAGTCGATTTAGCAATGTCCGTCTGTCTGTCCATCTATTCTTGTGATCACAGTACAGGTCGCAATTGTAGTCAGAATCAAATGATACTATGCACAATGAAGTTTTCGGTACAACGACGAACGCTAGTTAATTTGAAGAAAATCGGTTCAGATTTAGATATAGTCCCCGTACGAATTTCACTCCCGATTTTACTCTTTTCACTCTAGATACCACATATTACATTACAACAGATTTTCTTTAAAATTGGCAAACAACTAGAAACACCTGTGGTAAAAATGTGTTAGATCGGTTCAGATTTAGATTAGGCCCCATACGAATTTCACTCCCGATTTGACTCTTTTCACTCTAGATACCACATATTTCACTTGATTTGCTTCAAATTACCTTGCATTACCTTATAATTCTACTAGAAACATCTGTGTTGAAAATGGATTAAATCGGTTCAGATTTAGATATTTGACTTTTTCCGCTCTAGAAGTCACATATTTCACTTGATTTGCTTCAAATTACCTTGCATTACCTTATAATTCTACTAGAAACATCTGTGTTGAAAATGGATTAAATCGGTTCAGATTTATATATAGCCCCATACAAATTTCGCTCCCGATTTGACTTTTTCCGCTCTAGAAGTCACATATTGTATTAGATTGTCTTCAGATTTGACAAAACATCTTATATTTAAACTAGGAACACCTATGGTGAAAATAGGTCAGATCGGTTCCGATTTATATACAGCTCCCATTCAAATTTCGCTCCCGATTTGACTTTTTCTGCTCTAGAAGCCACACACTTTAACAGATCCTCATCAAATTAGGCGAAATATTTTATATTTCTTCTATAAACAACCATGGCGCAAATGGGTCAGATCGATTCAGATTTATATATAGCTCCAACACAAATTTCACTCCTGATTTCACTTTTTCCATTCTTAAACCACATATTTTAAAAATCTTTTTCAAATCTTTCAAAATATCTCATATTTCAACTGGAAACACCCATGGTGAAAATGGGCCATCGGTTCAGATTTACATATAGCTTCCATACAAATTTTGCGCCAAAAATTTCCCATACAAATTTCGGATTGACTTTTTCCGCACCAGAAAGCGCGAATTTTCACAAAATGAGCTTAACACGTTATATTTGAACTGGATGAACTTATTGTGAAAGTTAGTCACTATATTCCATGTTTGGATATAGCAGCGATATAAATATTTCCGATTTGACAAATTGGACCAGGTAATATTGGCCTATGATTGGGAAACATACAAATATCCTTCCCGTTTTCACTTTTTACCGATTTGAATTGTTTTCGGATAGAAAGTGAAGTGTATCGTATAGTCGGCCCCGCCCGACTTTAGCCTTTCCTTACTTGTTATTATTACACCTCTAGGACCCGCATTTAACATCGGAAGTTTATCAAATTTTTGGAGATTACATTATATTCCAAATAACAATACATACTATGATAATCAAATATATGGGCCCATATTTTGGTATAACCCCATACAAATTGGGTCATTCTACTTTAACCCACATCATGCGTTGGATCTCGATACAATGTTGCAGATAAGAATACCTACTTTGAAAGTGAGCTACATGGGCCCACTTTTTAATGTAGCGCCCTTACAAATAACCCCCATTTTTAGTATTACCACTCTAGGACCAATGTAATGGGTGATTTTTTAGCCATTATCTTTTTGGCAACACTGGTTTAAACAGCTGACGCACGTTTCGTGTGTTGTTTCACTATCAAACATCTTCAGTTTTGTCTATAATTTAACCATGAATCGTCTTACAAACGAACAATGCTTGCAATTTATTGAATTTTATTATCAAAATGCGTGCTCTGTTAAGAAAGTTCATCGCGCGCTTCCATTTTATGGTCAGATTAATCGACCCACTGAAGCGGCTATTGGGGCTATTGTGACTAAATTTCGCACCAAATTTATATTGTTGGACATTGAACCACCAACACGCTTACGTAGAGTGCGAACTGAAGAAAATATCGCAGCTGTATCGGCCAGTGTTAATGGTAACTGATCAATTATTGATTCGTCGCCGTTCGCAGCAATTGGGCCTCTGTTACTCAAAAACGTGGAAATGCCAAAATTGGACTAAGCGGATGGACCATTTGAGGCGCAGTCAAGGTCAACATTTGCATGAAATCTTCAAACATTAAATTATATGGACCGTACTATCGATTCAAATAAAGATTTCATACATTTTTTTGAATTTTATTTGTTTTTGTTTTTTTTTTAACTTTCCTATAACTTTTAAAAAATCACCCTTTATAAGAAATTTATGTGGAAAAATTTCGTATTTTCAGATGAAGCTCATTTTCATCTCCGTGGCTATTTCAATAAGCAAAATTGCCGCATATTGGGTTCAGAGAAGCCACACGTAAATATTGAGAAGGCAATGTATTCACAACGAGTCACTGTTTGGTGTGGATTTACTGAAAAAATTTGGTTGATCATATGAATGATATTGTGTTCTATTATTAAATGACAAAGATCAACCTATCCAATAAAACTACATAAAGCCGATTCTAATCTAAAATTTTAAATAACCCTCCCAATAGTATCGAAGGCTTTTTTGAGTGAGATCTAAGTCAAAACATGGAATAGTATTGAATTTAACCTAATTTAATTTAACCAAGGTTGTCAAAGTAATGGGCCCCTCGTTAATGCCACCCAGACTATAGAGGACAATGCTCTTCGTATAGCTAGCTGTAGTTGTAGCTATAGCTGTAGCTGTTGTTTTTGCATTCCCTTCAGCTTTGAAGTGAACTTATTTTGCTGGAAACATTCTGATCTTTTGTGAAAAGCAGTAACATGATATGTGAGACAAAGGCGGCGGCATCGGCATCGACATCGGCGACTACTACTTAATGCTTAAAATGGCATTTACACGCTTCAGTTTGCTTTGTTGTTGTGCTTTTATGGTACAATTTTCTCTTTTTGTTGGGCTTTGGCCACATGCTGCATACAACCGATGTATGTACGTGTGTCTTGCACTCGTATTGTCTGGCATTCTGTTAACCTTATTAAGTATTTAACAAAAGAAATGTCAGGTAAGTGTCCCAATTGTTTAAGATGATTTGAGAATGTTAACTCGTTTTGTTGCACAAACTGTTGCTGTGCTGCTGTTGTTGTTTTTGGTGGTGTCTACTATGTAGACGTTAAAAACAAACACAAAAAGCTTTACTAAAGATATCGGCCTTAAGTATTTATTTAGTTAAACTTAACTGTGCTGTGGCTGTGACTGTATCGCCTTGGCCAAAAGAGAATTATCCGTTTGTGGTGAAAGGCATATATATGGGAAGGGCCAAGGAAGTGGCAAGATTTTGGCTCCACAAACGATGCGTTGATGTTGATGTTGTGTGGAAGTTATGTAGGCCAATTGTCAGACAGAATAAAATATAAATGAGTGATTGTTTTCTTCCCGCTTTTCATTTTGGCTAAATGAGATAATGTGATGTGGCAGTGTATAATTTAATTGGAACGGAATAAAAGGTACAGCGAATGTGAATGCGATTCGAGTTGCATCCAATCGGGCTACCGACTACAAGGACTGAAATTATCTACTGGTAGATGTGCTGATGCCGGGATGGAATGAAAGAAATATACTTATCCAGAAATAATTAAAATTCTAAACGAATTAAGATAATTTTATAACTAAGTTTTAATGTTGAACAAACTTCAAAAACCCGTTTAAATTAGCTTCATAGTAAAATTCAGAATTATTATTTTTCCCGTAATTTTTTTGATATCTTACAATCTTCATTTGGGCCAAAACTGATTTTGCCTATATTACCAAATTTAATGCAAAACAGTATTAAGTTTTTACTTATATTCTTTTAAGAAACCCAATGAATTTATATCATGCAGTCAGAAAAATAGCATTCCTAAATTTGAGTAAAATCCACACTACAATTTATTTCAACAATTTTACTCCAGTTTAGTAAAAATTTCCTTCAAAGTAGGACACTAAATATGAGTAAAATTTCCTTATTCCAAAGTCATAGTAAATAGTTTATTTACTAGAAATAGGGTAGTGAATTTACCTAAACGCATTTCTTCGGATCTAATAAAAAATTCTTACAATTGAGTAAATTCATACTTGTGTAGAAGAAAATATCCAAGGTTTTAAGTAAGAAAAATACTAAGAATTTTTTGTATGGAAAAAATTCCATTTAGGAAATTTTAACTAAAAAAAGATTTTTTCCTAAAATTAAGTTAATGTGTTTACTGAAATTTATGTCGAGTTTTTCATACATTTAAGTATTAATGAACTTATAAAAAATCACTTCAAAGTGTTTAGAAATATTCTTGAATATTAATCTAAAAAGCAATTCTGGTTCGTTTGCAGAGACTTATTTCTTAAATAATTCAGGTATTTGTCTAAACAACCACTGCCAAGGCACCAATTTTGCCTTCGCAGCACTCATAGAATAATAGCTCATCTCTTTATGGCAGAGGTTTCATGAAACTTTTGAGAAATATTTCATGTTGTCATTTTTATACCCTCCACCTCCAGGATGGGGGTGAAATACGGAATGAGACCCTATAAAGTATATATATTATTGATCTCATAAAATTCCATGTCCGTCTGTCCGTCTGTTGAAAGCTCGCTAGCATCTAAATGAAAGGAGCTAGGACGTCAAAATTTTCCATCAATGCGTCTTATAGTTGTAGATCGCTTGGGATTGAAACGGGGCGAATCGGCCCAAATTTTTCCCTCACAGGGACTAAAACTACCCATAATAATCCCTAATATTTTAGAGTATTAAGCATGTGTTTTGAATATGTCTGTTTATATTTGCTTGATATTTGGTATGTGCATTCCACTTATAGCAAAAACGTGCACAATAAAGTGGGGTGAAATGGGGCAAAAAGGGATACAAATGGTACTTATTAAACGACAATAGGTAGAAACACGAAATTCGGTGTGTACATTCCTCTAATTGTAGATACATAATATAAAAGTATTTTTCCCAAATTCGTACTTTTAAGGGGTAAAATGGACAAAGAGGGATAAAAATAGACCAATCAAATGGCTGCACCTAAAATAATGAAATTCGGTATATACATTCCTCTGATTGAGTAGACACGTCATGAAATTCGGAATATACATTCCTCTAACTGCGTAGACAGGAAAAATAGGAGTTTTTTTTTCCAAAATCGTACTTTCAAAGTATACACTGGGTACAGAGGGATACAAGTTGTACCTACTAAATGGCAACAGGTGGAATAATGAAATTCGCTGTGTATATCCTTCTAATTGCGTAAACACGTAAAATAAAGAGATTTTAGATAGTCGTACTCTTAAGGGCGTAAAATAGGTATGGTATAAAAATGGTACCAACCAAATGGCCGCAGCTGGAATCATGGAATTCGTTGTATACATTCCTCTGACTGCATAGACACGCAAAATAAAAAGATTTTTCCAAATTCACACTTTTTACTTTTACGGCAAAAAATGGTTGAATCATGAAGTTACTACTTACATGAGATAATGGATTTTCAAAATTTGTACTTTTGGAATAATTATAGAATGGAAATACAACCAACTGTTGTACCCACTACCTACCAGTATTTATGGTATTTAAGCGTTTTTGAAAATATAAATATAAGAATATTTATTTTTTGAATTGACTTGAATTATTATTTCGATATACATATAGTGTAAACGTATTGGTAAACTTGCCTTATATGCGTGGTTTCAAATAATAAAAATATTATATTTATTTATAAACTTATTTTTTTTCAATATTTGTATTTGGTTTCGTTTGGTTATACTACCAAAAAATATAATTTCCTGTAATATTACTGCACTTCTACGAAAATCGACAACCTCTGTGGAATGCAATCCGTGGTGGAGGGTATATAAAATTCGGCCCAGCCGAACTTAACTCCTTTTTTACTTGTTTTTTTTTTACTAAAATTCCAATTTTCCTCAAAGGTAACTTTAATATTTTTGGAAATATGTATTTGTCCGATCACGACCGCTTACAAGTTATATTAAAGGTAATTATGATGTCTACAAATGTTTCATTTCACTTTCACATAAAGACAGTGGTTTAGGAACAGTCTCCAAAAATTATATTTGCGAAATAATATTTTTTGCTGGAAAGAATATTTTTTAATAGCTTACATTCTAGTGAAGAAAACAATTTCGATATGTAACAGATCTATGGATAGATGTATATGTTATGCCTCTCTTTGTAGACGAAAAATATTTTTTCATTTATTTTAATTTTAATTGCCTTTACATATTAAATAACAGAATGTCGTATTTTATGGTAGCTGGCATCTCAACGAAGAATAGCTATAAATAAATGTAGCAGCTATAAGGATTCTATTCTACAGGAATGATCATTCCTGTAGAATTTCGGGAATTAAAAAACAACCGTTTGCCGTTTTCACGAAGTTTTTGCATAAATTGATTTAGTTATAAGCCTCTACCTTTATCAATTGATTTTCTTCAAATAGGCCTTCCCTTTTTCATTTTAACGAAATTATTATATTATACTATTATAAATTAAATAAATATTATGCGAAAGGAAAAAATAAGTAAATTCACATTCTTATTGGTCTATTTTATTTTTGCTTTTAAGGATTTTTCGTACCAGCAAAAAAAAAAGATTAAAAAAAAAAATATAAAATTAAAAAAATATTTTTTTCGAAAATATATCAAGTTTTTCGAGATTGTTCGTAAATCACTGTTTCTATGTGAACGTGAAATTAACAGCATTTGCCGCCATAATAACTACTTTTCTAATTCTAGAACATTCTAGAAGGGCTTTGATGCCAATTATTTTATGCAAATAAACGATTACTCATTATTTTACATCCTATGCTTCTGATTAATTTAAAAACGAGACTGGAAGAGCAAAATAGAAACACAAACTAACCAAACCACCGGAAAAAATTACGAAAATTGCAGTGTAAGTTCTTACAGCTACTACTCTTTTTATACCGTCCACCTTATGACGAGGGTATATTCACTTTGTCATTCCGTTTGTAACACCTTGAAATATTCAACGGAGACCCCACAAAGTATATATATATTGGGTGGTGGTAAAATTCTAAGACGATTTAGCTATGTCCTTTTGTCTGTCTGTCTGTCTGTCTCTTATCTGATCTTGCGTGAAAGCACCAAAAAGTAAATTAAATATGTAGCGGGCTAAGTGGGAAGAAAAGGGATAAAAATGGTGCCAATAATACGATAACAGCTAGAAACATTAAATTTGAAATGCACATCTCTCAAATGCGTACGCACACACGTAAATTAGATGGATTTTTCAGAATTCGTACTTTTAAGATACAATTGCAAAAGAGGCATAAAAATGATACCATCCAAACCGTTGAAATTGACAAAGAAAATTTTCTAAATTTGTACTTTTAAAGGGAAAATGACGCAAAGGGGGATAAAAATAGTACCAACCAAACGACTGCAGTTGGAATAATGAAATTCGGTGTGGGCATTGCTATGGCCGAGCAAACGCGAAAAATAAATATACCTTTTGATATTTGGGATGAAATTGGTACCAAGCAAACGATTGTAGCTAGAATCATAATGTTCGGTGTTTACATTCGTCTGACTGCGTAAACAAGCACAATAAGAGTACTTCCCCGAATTCGTACTTTTAGGGTCGAAATGAAAATGTAATAAAACTTGTACCAAGCAAACGGCTGTAGCTTGAGTCAAAAGATTAGGTGTGTACATTCCACTGTGGACTCGAAACATTTCGTCAGTAGCTGGAATAAAAAAATGCAAATAGGCGAAATCGGCCCTAAGGGAAAAATGTTTCTCTCTAATGATGACTGATAAAAATAAAAATTTAGACACATTTTTGAAGATTGCTGCCTCATATTCACTTTTTGTTTCTAGGTCGCGGTGCATACAAATGGAAAACAATTTCCAGTCACCCCATGAAAATAAACTTTGGATTGTTTAATGATGATATGCAAAAAGTTTTCGTTCCTAGATCAAGCCGTTTATGAAACGGCCCTGAAAACACACACAAAGTGCAATTTCCTGCAGGCAAAACTTACCCTGCAAAAACGAGTAATCCTTCAACCTTTCTAAATAAATATATTTTCTTTAAAGGCTTTCAAAAGAAAAAATTATGTCTGCCGAAAGCCATACAAACGGGTATTTTGTTAAGTATTTATTACAAACAAACATTACAAACGCAGTTTTGGCGCCATAATAAAGCCAAGAAATCACAGTAAGACAAATTCGGGAGAAAAATCTCTTAAAATGTGAGAGAAACAGTACGACGAAGCCGAAAAAAGAAATTAAGTTTTTTAATTATCAAAATGTGAAAAAGGTGAAAATCTGTAATGCGAAAAAATTAGAATTTTTCCTGAACATGTGTAAAATAATGTTAAAAAGCATAAAAACATAAATTGTATTTTTCTTTAAAATCGAAAAATATACAACTTTGGTCTAATTTCTAAATTATATTCGATTTTTAATATGCTAATATCTCGAAATAATCCTGGAGTCCTTGTCTAATTTTTTACAGAACTCAAAAATTTTAGTTTTTTCGTTTGCATTTTTTTTTGGTCTGTAAGCAATATTTGATTTGAACTGGGATATTGTCCTGTCTCAAGACCATTTTGCTTCTATATTTAATAGAATGCAAATTTATTTACAAATGGCATGGTGACATTTATTACTTCGCTGCAGTCTAGCACGATCATGATTTCGACAATGTCAAAAGTCTTTTCAAGTGGCTTCGCAGCGACTTTTCAACATCAAACCCGGCCTTTATAAGGAGATGATTCTCACAAACGAACGAGAAGCACAACTCACTTGCCGAATTTGCGTTTAAAAAATCGCACCAAGTAATAAAGCACACATACCATCTTACAAGCATCTCATTGAGTTGCATATGTAAGTATGTGTTACCCAGCAATACTTCTGCCGTGCCAACGCTCATTTGTTTTAGTTTTTTCGTTTGCATTTTTTTTGGTCTGTAATAAATATTTGATTTGAACTGGAATATTGTGGAAAATGTTTAAAAATGCTTGTTAAATGAATTTGATTTGACATGTAGTCCTGTTTTATACACACTTTTAGCGTCCTTTTTACAAGTGGATGAAAATTGCATCCGAATAGTGGCCAGTTTTTCAAACTTGCAAAATCCGTCTTTCTAAGTCGTTTGCTCTGGCCTAGAAGTTCTATTTTATATGATTTCTTAGTTCAATAGAAGTTTATTCAACTGCTAAAATTGAATGTGAAATTCCAATTGAGAGAGAGAGAGAAATCCAACGATTTCAACCAAACATATTCACGGTGTTGCCTCAGGGAATTTAAAGGAAATTCAGTTGGCATTCAATTGGCCGTAGGTTGTTTTGGCTGGATTAATAAACAAATGTTGGACAAGCCAAAGTGATTTTTTTTCTCTCGAAATTGTCATAAATGCAGGATTTTTTATTCCGTTTTCAGGGTATCTGCAGTTATTTCGTTGTTTTTTGTTTGGGTCGCTTTTTGGTGAGAGTGGCGACGACATGTCAACTTTTAATACCTTTGCAAATGTAAATTCCTTTGAAATCCGCTTAAAAATTATAAGCTTTTCCACTGTGTGGTAGCGCGCCACTGGAGTAGTAGCCATGGCCGTTGTGTCATTGGGTTGTTAAGCTTTAAAACAGAATGTCGTTTAGCTTGACCATAAAGGGTAGCCCTGAGAAGGCATGATATAAACGGCTGCGAAGGGAAAATGATTATGGGCCAAGTACGCTGTCTAACCACGCCCTCATTTAGGATATTAATAGAATGATTCCCTCATATTGATATCCTACTAATTGAATTGTTGCATTAAATCGCTCCAAAACTAACACCCAGTTGCGGTATTTTTGGTGTTTTGCAAAGAAGAAATACGAAAAAGCATTTGTCCATTATCGGTCATTTTGGTATTTATAAAATTTTTATCGCAGCCAACCAAGTCAGAGTGCACTGCTCGATGCATAATGTCGTCGCCGTTGTTTTTTTTTTGAGTTGGTAATGCTGCAACAAGAAGGCAGACTTAAAATTCGTTGCCTCAGCCACAGCCATGTAAGCAGAAATTATTTTCCAAATTGACAGATTTAACAAAACAAAAAACAGCAAAAAAAGAAATCAAAATCCTTTTTGACCAAAAATTTAAAATGCTAAATTTTGTTTTAATGTTGATTTGGCGTTTTAAACCCTCCGAATCCGATAAGCCTTAATAGAAGTCGCATCGCATCGTCAGCTTTCTTCAGAGTTCGCGTTCGTCTGTTGGTCTGTTTCTCTGTTCCCTTTTTGGATTGACCATTTATTCTATTCTTGCCTTTTATTTGGTTTTGTGTTGATTTTCCTCTTCTGCTCTTTTGCGAAGCTGTCTCAACTGTCCAACTGTCAGCATGTAGTCCATCAAATTCAATTCGTACATCAGCGCATCACAATTGGAAAAAACGTTTTTTCCTTCTCTTTCTCTGCAAGTCTACCTACCAATGGACGTTGAATGCATAATGGCTGGTCTACCTGGTGTACACTCCGAGAAAGGAGACAATTGAAAGGCGAAAATATGGGGGGAAACTTGAAATTTTTGTGGGAAATTGGAAATTTTGAGAGTATTGAATGTACATTAGGCAATTTGCGGAAGGTAAATAGTGTAAACAGGCCAATGGTATTGCTCAGAAAATGCGATAAAGATAAGTTTGCGATTAAACTAGAGACAAGGGCTTTATGGTGATGTTTGGGGCCAACAAAAGTAGGAAATTAATTATAAAAATCGCGACAGCAAGTTGATAAAGGTATAAGGAATTGGCCAATAGTTATGTAATACTTTAGAGTGGTTCTGATTGAAGTCGACATTTACACCATAAGCCGAAGTCACCTCAGTATTATTTACTATTGAGAATATTAATACGAGGAAAGAAAAAAACTTCGAGAAACCTGAGAGCAAAATAATAATTTTTGCAATAGAGTCTCAAGAAACGTTGGCCTTCCTTGATATAGGGTGGGCCATTCGCGAAGCCTGAAAGAAAATTGACCTTAACAACCACGATTCTTGCAATAGAGTCTCAAGAAACTTTGGCCTTCCTTGCTATAGGGTGGTCTGAAAGAAAATTTAACTTAACAACCACGATTTTTGCAATAGATGGACCATTCGCGAAGCCTGAAAGAAAATTTAACTTAACAACCACGATTTTTGCAATAGATGGACCATTCGCGAAGCCTGAAAGAAAATTTAACTTAACAACCACGATTTTTGCAATAGATGGACCATTCGCGAAGCCTGAAAGAAAATTTAACTTAACAACCACGATTTTTGCAATTGATGGAGCATTCGCGAAGCCTGAAAGAAAATTTAACTTAACAACCACGATTTTTGCAATAGATGGACCATTCGCGAAGCCTGAAAGAAAATTTAACTTAACAACCACGATTTTTGCAATAGAGTCTCAAGAAACATTGGCCTTCCTTGCTATAGGGAGGGCGATTTAAAACTTAAATTAGAATCGTATTATTAGAAAAGTATTGATTATTTTTGAAAATTTCTGGTTTTATTTGAAAGGTTGAACTTTGTCACTTTAATAATGGAACACGATATCATTCATATGACTACCATAACTGACTCGGCAATACCTCATCCGATTAACCCAATTTTTCAATACAGCCCAAAACAGAGATACAAGCCGACCGATTTTGAGACAAGACGCCGCCGCCGCATGTTTCTGCACAAGCCGCTCCGCCGCCGTTTTCATCGGCTCACACGACTTCAATAACGCCGCCGATTTCATCGGCTCATATTGACTTCAATAACGCCGCCGATTTCATCGGCTCATATTGACTTCAACCACGCCGCCGAGTTAGAACTCTGTCAAATCTCACTAGCAAAATAAACAACCCACTTAAAATTACAAAAGAAAATATAACTGTCGAATTAAACAACCTACTAATGTGAAATATATGAATATTTCTTTGAATTTGGTATCCCACTATAAGATGACTTCTATAGAAAATTGAATGATTGTATTTTGATTTGGAGTATGAACATTATGATTGTGCTTGTTTAGTGTGTCAAAGTAGGTAGAGCTTTAGCATTCTTTGGAAGGATTATGATATTCAATATGTCTGGTCAAATATGCCTCACATGAAAAGCTGTAATTTCAAAAAAATATTAAATTCATCCATATTGTAAATTTTGTATGGGATAACAATATGAAATTATGGGAACATTGGCTAATATTTGCCAAAGTATAAAAAAAAGGTATTCAAAACCAATACAAATTGTTCCTTCCCTTTTCCCAAAAATTGTCAAATAAATAGGGGTAATCAAATGACAGAACGAGCCGGCAAATCAGCGGAAAGCCGCCGCCGCCGACACACTTTGGTTAGCGCCGCCGCCGCCGACAATTCTGCGTCGGCTTGTAGCTCTGGCCCAAAATCCACTCCCAACAATGACTCGTTGTGGATGCATTGGCTTCTCTATAGTCACATATGGGTTCTCTGAACCCCATATGATGCAATTTTGCTTATTGGCATAGCCATCGATATGAAAATGAGCTTCATGAAGGCTGAACTGAAGGCCGATATCTTCTCGAAATTTTTCAAAGTAAATTTCTTACAGTTTTCGTTAAAGACTCACTTAGCGTATAGTGTATCATTTTGCAAATGTCAAACATAAACCTGAAAATACAAATGAATGTTATTCTACCTTTCAAAGTTAAAGTAATCGATAGATCAAAATTAAAAATTTAAGAGATTGAATTATTCTAAATAGTGGTATGCAAAAAAAAAATTGGTGACCGAGATCTAAAAATTTATTTTTTATGTGCACTGAGGCACAATGATTCATTATTATAATTCCAAAGGTACTTTTGATATTTCTACTCTCATTTTGGAAATATGAGTCTGAGTAAATGTTCAACCAAATGTTATTATGATGGCTGCAAATATTGTAAATTTCACTTTCACAACAGTTTAGTTATCCAAAAATTTAGAAAAATGTGATTATTTAAAAACAAATACAAAATGTTTTATTTTTTAATAGATAACATTATAACGAAGAAAATAACGTCTATGTATAAATGTAGATGTTGTGATTCTCTTTCTAGACGAATACGATGTTTTTAAATCATGATTTTTAAATTTTTATTTAAATAGAGGGAAGACCCCTTTAGGAATTGGATAGATGCTTATTCTAATTTATTTTTTACCTATTTTAAAATCTATGAAATAATATAATATATAAATAAAATCTATAATAAAAGGTCTGCACTTCTACATTTATCCACAGATTTTTTTGGTTTGCAAAAACATTATCAATTATCTAATGATTCCGGATGTACTTGTGGAATTCTAATTTGTATTATTTTAAATAATCAATCATTTATTTTGTTATTAATATTGCTTAATTTAATGGTAGTCTGCAGCCAAGTAATAAATGTCACCATGCCATTTGTAAATAAATTTGCAATATACACATACTTACATATGCAACACAATGAGATGCTTGTAAGATGGCATGTGTATTTTATTACTTGGTGCGATTTTTTAAACGCAAATTCGGCAAGTGAGTTGTGCTTCTCGTTCGTTTGTGAGAATCATCTCCTTATAGAGGCCGGGTTTGATGTTGAAAAGTCGCTGCGAAGCCACTTGAAAAGACTTTTGACATGGTCGAAATCATGATCGTGGTAGTCTGCAGCCAAGTAATAAATGTCACCATGCCATTTGTAAATAAATTTGCATTCTATTAAATATAGAAGCAAAATGGTCTTGAGCCAGGACAATATCCCAGTTCAAATCAGAAATCCAGAACTTCAATCATCCGAGGGTTAGTTGTAAGGTTGTTTCGAGGCTTCCTCGATCTAAAAACTATGCAATGAGAAAATTGCAATTGAAATTGAGAATTTCCATTTTAAATTGGGATAATTCCAATTGAAATTGAGAATTTTCATTTCAAATTAAGAAATTTTCAAATGAAATTGATAATTTTCATTTCAAATTAAGAAATTTTCAAATGAAATTGAGAAAATTCCATTTGAATATTTCTGCTTTGGCATAAATGGTATATACCATACATGACGATTTATTGAATGCAAATAATTAAATCAATTGTGCCACAGAAAAAGGGCTCATTCAGAATTTGTTCCCGATCCCGATGCTGTTCCTTCAACATGTCTCTAACGAACATGTAATTACAGCTACTGGAATATTATACTGAATAGAAGAATCGCTTCATTCAAAACGTGTTCAACAAATGTACGAAATCGGAGGAAATGAGTAATTTAAATAAACTTGTTTTTGTATACAATAACGCTTAATTCCGTAGCTGACTGGAACAAGTCTCCCAAGGTTAAGGGGTATCTCAAATCGCCAAATGTAAGACCACAGATATACACATGTTCCTGCATTTGAAACTTTTTTTTTGCAGAAGACAATTCAACAATCTTTTCCTAGGTGAAAATATAAATTTCTGAATTTTCTCATTTTCAATAAGAATATTCTCAATTTCAAATGAAAATTTCACAATTTCAATTGGATTTTTTTCAATCTGAAATGTAAATTCTCATTTTCAAGTGGAATTTTCTCAATCTTAAATGAATTTCCATTTAAATTTAAATTGGGATTTTATCAATCTGAATTGGAAGTTCTCAATTTCAATTGGAATTTGCGCAATATGAAATGGAAGTTCTCAATTTCAATTGGAATTTTCGCAATTTTAAATGGAAATTCTCAACTTAAATTGGAATTTTCTCATTATGAAATGGAAGTTCTCAATTTCAAGTGGAATTTTCTCATTATGAAATGGAAATTCTCAATTTCAAGTGGAATATTCTCAATTTCATATGGAAAATCGCAATTTCAATTGGAATTTTCTCAAGTTAAAATGTAAAATCTCAATTTCAAATGGAATTTTCCTAATATCAATTGGAAATGGTGTAGTATATGCGATTTCCTATGGAAAATAAAATATAGAGGAGTGTTTACTGTATCTACTAAAAAACATATTTTCCTAATAACTCCTTATTTTTTCGGAAAACGTGGTACTTGTTATGTTTTCATCATCTTATATCTATCTATATATAAAAGAGTTGCTTTTGGTCTGTTGGCTGGTCAATGATAAGTCAGTCAGTCAACTTATCATTGACCAGCCCACAGACCAAACGGCTGAAGCCAGGCTCATGAAGTTTTCAGGTTAGTTCCCAAATATGACGTAGACGTCGACTAAGAAAAGGTTTTACGAAATTCGTACTTTTAAGGGACGAAAAGGGATAAACATCGAACCATCGTCCTGACTAAACGGCAGTAGCTAGAAACATGAAATTCGGTGTCTTCCTTGTACTGGCCATGCAGAAGAGCTACAAATAGGGATTTTTCATAATTTGTACTTTTAACGTAGACTTGCAATATAAATTCATTTTTCCAAAATTTGTACTTGTAAGGGGTGAGCGGGACAAAAAGAGGGATAAAAATGGTACCAACTAAAGTATTAAAGCTAGAATCGTGACATTTGGTATGTAAGTTCCTCTGACCATGTAGAAGCGCGTTAAAATTGGATTTGTCAAAATTTTTTACTTTTAAGGGTTGCGAGGGACAAAAATGGATGAAAATGGTACTAATTTAAGTACTGCAGCTATAGTCGCGAAATTTTGTGTGTAAATTCCTCTCACCACATAGCGCGCAATATAAATGCATTTTGTACTTTTAAGGGTTGCGCGGGACAAAAAGGGATAAAAATGGTACCAACTAAAGTATTGCAGCTAGAATCTTGAAATTTGATGTGTAAGTTCTTCTGACTATGTAGAAGCGCAGTAAAATTGGATTTTTCGAAATTTATAGTTATAAGAGGTTAGCAGGACAAAAAGGGATAAAAATGGTACCAACTAAAGTATTGCAGCTAGAATCTTGAAATTTGGTATGTAAATTCCTCTGACCATGTAGAAGCGCCATCAAAAATGTATTGTTTTTTGAATAAAAGGATCTGCGGTTGTAATTTTTGTTAAAAACTGGGTAGGAAATGATAAAAAATATATATACGAAGGGAGTTCAGCTAAAACAGTGCACATTCCTTTGGATGTATATGAGTGGTATGTTTCCAATTTACTATTTTAGAAAAGAAAATCAAATAAATACTATCCTAAAACAGAGACGGATAATAACAAATACCTGGCTTTTTTGCGAGCGAAGCAGTGGGTACTGCTAGTATTGTATATCTTTGTAGATCAAAATCGGCATCATTGAGCATTTAAGGATTTGCAATATTTCCTTTCATTATTTCATTTCCATTTGTAAATTTTTAAACTTGTTTTTATAGTTATCAATATTGTTGAACAAATATAAATGATTGAAATATTTTTCTTTTACATTTGGTTTCAGGCTTCATTATATTATTATATATTATATTATTCATTATATTAGTAATACAATTTTCGTTATTATTTAAATTGGAAATTAGTTTAGAGAAGCGGCAAAAATTTGGTTTTATTGGTAGAAATAAAACTTCGTGTGAAATTAAAATTTCAGATTCACCATTAGACGAGGTTTCACAAGTGTTTATCAAAATTATCACTATTACAAATTCTTCGATTTGTTCATTTGAAAAATCTAACGCAGATTTTTTCGAAAACTGGCAGTAGTCCATCCCAATGATGAGATTCGAAACCCTGACCGCTCATAAATACTTTGTTAGTTTTTCTATTCAATTTCTACATCTCTTTAAAACATTTGAACGGTCACTTTTCTTCGAGACTATCATTACGTACAATCGGTCAATAATAGTGCAAGAGCAAAACTTCATTTCTTGCAACGTCTTTCACCTCTGCCCCGCTTGGAGTAGCACATGAAAATTGAATTCACCTCTTCAGATGAACAAAATGATGGATTTACTTTTAAAGCTATAAACAGACAACATCAGACCATTGCCGCTTTTGAAACTTTTCACTCAAAAAAACGAAAAAATACACTCACAGACTCACATAGCACTGAAGATTGAAGGCAAAAAATGCGGATATATAAACATTGATTGCCGTTTATATGGCACAGCACAGCACAGAAACCAAGATGGGGGGAAGACGAAGGCGAATGCGAAAACTTTATAACTTCAACGAGTAGAAAAGTAGTTGGCTGGAGTAAATTTCTCAATTGATGCATAAAAAGCCAGGAGTAGCAAAAGGAGTTACAGTGGCCGCCGCATTCACAGTGAGTGATGAGGAAAGGGGAACGTGGTGCTGGGGTGGTGGGGCGACAGAACGTATGAAATACAAATAAATTGCATTTGATTGAATAAAAAATGAAGAATTGACACGAAGATGAATTGCATTTAAAATCAATTGATTTGATTTCTTTTTAAAACTTCAATAATAAGAGAAGAGACTTCATTATAGGTACTACCACTACCACTCTTGTTGCAATAGAAAACTGTGAATGTGAATTTATACAAACGAAAAATAAAATAAAAAAAAACATAACACTGTTCGCCAGGATTTATGGAATGCTTTGTGCCAAAGGATGCAGTCATTGATTTATTCATCAGGCTTTCAGGCTGCAGAGTATGCATACTCTCGGATTTTACATAGTTTAATATTTAATGGAATTGATTTGCATCGAAAGTGTTTAATTTGCAAAAAAGCAATGCATAATTTAAGCAATTTCCACAAAATATAAGTAAGTTGGCCAGTAGTTGGAAGAGTTTCTCGGCAATTTTACATAGGACATTATGTATGTTTTAGGAGAAATCATAATAGTTCGTTCAAGATTGCACAGCAGAGGTCCTCAGCACAAAAACCATTGCATAGTTTAAGGCTGAAGAAATAAACGCCAATGCTGCATACATCAAGGAATCCACATGGCCACGAAGGCGATAAAATTTTGAGTTTAAAGACAAATACAAGCATATCCCAGCAAAGTAAAAGAATTTGATAATCCCTGTTCATAGTTCGTTAAGAACAAACTTATTAATTTATTTTGGTTATTCAACAAGACGGGTGAGAGTTTTCTATCACAACCGGCCAAAGGTTTTTACCTCAGATGTGGTGAACAGATATGGAAACCCACCGATTTCTGGCAATAGAGCAATGCAAGTCGAGTGATTGAAGTGATTGAGTGATTGATATTTTAGAATTATTTTAGCAACCAACAAATAAATTTCTTCTTTTTCGATTTAGGAAAAAAAAAACAAAATATCTTGAAGAATATATGGATTTTAAACTTGAGAAATATATTGTTCCGTGGTAGAAATGAATAAAGCTTTTACTGTGGATTAAGACATACTCAATATCATTGTTTTGAAAATAATATTATTCAAATTGCTCTACTCTCGTTTCAGATTGGGGGATAGGGTTTATCGCAAATGAGACACTTGTTGAAGATTAGCATTAGTTCTTGTAAAAAATTAATATATGTTAATAAACCGTAACATTTATAAAAATAGCATTTTCACAAGTGAGAGGGAACGAATTTTTCGTATGTGGTCACGGTATCCGCTTTGCACCCAGAAGGTCTCGAGTTCGAATCGTGGATCGGGGTAAACATTTTTTATACACTCCACGAGGGTATTATGTCTTTGTGCAGATGTTTGTAACACCAAAAAAGCGAGATAGACCCATTGTTAATTATATCGAACCACGATGGTGCCAAACACCAATTTGAGAGGCAAAAAGTGCATTTTGATTAACATATTTTCTTAAAGTAATAAATGGTAGATTCCAACTCTTTAAAATGGCATAATACAAAAATGTGGAACCCGGTTGCAACTCGTTTTTTCAAAGCTTGCTGCAAAAGTTACTACTTTGTCTATTGATTCATTTTTGATATTCAAACAAGGGCGTGGCCACTCACAATTTATATAGGCGATATTTGTAACCACTATAACTAGATGTACGAAAATTCAAAGGTGTAGCTGCCTACAATTCTGTTTTGCCTCTAAAACTGGTCATCTGCCCCATCGTGGGATCGTCTTAGAATCACATTTTGAATCGATTTAGCAATGTCCGTCTGTCCGTTCATCAGTCCATCTATTCTTGTAATCAAAGTACAGGTCGCAATTGTAGCCAGAATCAAATGGAGCTATGCTCAACGAATTTTTTGGGGATAAGGATGAATGCTATTTAATTGAAAGAAAAATCGGTTCAGATCTAGATATAGCCCCCATACAAATTTCACTCTCGATTTGACTCTTTTCACACATATTTTAAGAGATTATCTTAAAAATTGGCAAAACATCTTATATATAAATGGTATATAATGGTATATATCCATGGTGAATATGGGTCAGATCGGTTCAGATTTAGATATAGCCCCCATACGAATATCGCTTACAACTGGACTCTTTTCACGCTAGATACCACATATTTTATCAGATTGTCTTCAAAATTGGCAAAACATCTTATATTTAAACTAGGAACACTGTGGTGAAAATAGGTCAGGTTGGTTAAGTTTTATATATAGCTCCCATACAAATTTCGCTTCCGATTTGACTTTTTCTGCTCTAGAAACAACAGATCTTCTTCAAATTGGGAATAATATCTTATATTTTAAATAGCAACACCCATGGTGAAATTGGGTCAGATCGGTTCAGATTTATATATAACTCCCACACAAATTACACTGCCGATTTTACTTTTCCACTCTACAAACCACATATTTTTACAAATCTTCTTCAAATCTGGCAAACAAATCTCATAACATATTAAAACTTGAACTAGAAACACCTATTGTGAAATTGGGTCACTTCATTCCATGTTTGGCTAAAGCCCCGATACAAATATTCATCTTGATTTGCAAAATTGGGTCAGATCATATCGGCCTATGATTAGGACACATACAAAAATCGTTCTCGTTTTACCGGTGTTTCCTTAGTTGTTTTTATACCCTCCACCTCCAGGATGGGGGTATACTAACTTTGTCATTCCGTTTGTAACACCTTGAAATATTGACCTGAGACCCTATAAAGTATATATATTCTTGATCGTCATAAAATTCTAAGACGATCTAGCCATGTCCGTCCGTCCGTCCGTCCGTCTGTTGAAAGCACGCTAGCATCTAAACGAAAGGAGATAGGATGTCCAAATTTTACATAAATGCGTCTTATAGTCGTAGATCGGTTGGGATTGAAATGGGGCGAAATCGGCCTAAAGGGAAAAATTTTTCCCTCACAAGGACTAAAAATGCCCATAATAATCCCTACTATTTTAGCGTATTTAAGCATGTTTTCTGAATATGTCTGTTTATATTTGCTTGTTATTTGGTATGCGTATTACCCTTATAGCAAAAAACTGCACCATAAAGTGATTCTTATTCGTAGGGGGTGAAATGGGGCAAAGAAGGGATAAAAATGGTACACATTAAACGACATCAGCTAGAAACACGAAATTCGGTGTGTACATTCCTCTAATTGAGTAGATACATGATATAAAAGTATTTTTTCAAATTCGTACTTTTAAGGGGTAAAATGGGAAAAGAGGGATAAAAATGGTACCAACCTAATGGCTGTACCTAGAATAATGAAATTCGGTATATACATTCCTCTGATTGCATAGACAAGTAAAATACACGGATTTTTCAAAATTCGTACTTTTGGGGGTTAATATGAAAAAAGGGATAAAAATAGTACCAATCAAATGACCGCAGCTAGAGTCATGAAATTCTGAGTATACATTCCTCTGACTGCGTAGACACGGAAAATAGACGAATTATCGAAATTCGTACATTTTGGGGTTAAAATTGAAAAAGGGGACACAAAAAGTACCAACCAAATGACCGCAGCTAGAGTCAAGCAATTCGGAGTATACATTCCTCTGATTGCGTAGGAATCGGAAAATAAACGAATTTTTCGAAATTCGTACTTTCAAGGGATACAATGGTACAGAGGGATAAAAATAGTAACAACTAAATGACTACAGCTAGAATGATGAAATTCTTATTGCGTAGAAACGTCAAGGGGGTAAAAATGGTACCAACCACATGGTCGCAGCTGGAATTATGGAATTCGGTGTATACATTCCTCTGCCTGTATAGACACGCAAAATAAAAAGTTTTTTTTCTAATTTTTCTATTATGGCAAAAATTGGTAGAATCATGAAGTTGTCTTATACTGCGTACGTGAGAGATAAGGTATTTTCAAAATGTATACTTTTGAATTTAAAATAGATGGAAATACAACCAACCAAAGGACTGCAGCTGAAAATACACTCTCTATCCCCCAATATTTAGGGTATTTATGATTGCTGCTTTATATTTACTTTATGAATTATTATTATATCCATTATATATATACATAGTATAAAAATATTTGTAGCCTTGGCTTATTAATTAAATTTCTGATTTTCATACAGTTAAAATTTGTTGCGGACATTCCTCTTGTAGTTTGGAAGCACCACAAAGAAAATAAATGTTTTAGAGGGCGAAATGGGACAAAAATGGATAAAATATGGTACCAATGATACGACAACAGCTAGAATCATGAAATTCGGTGTGTACATCCCTCTAATTGCATAAACACGTAAAATAGAGGGATTTTTCGAAATTCGTACTTTTAAGGGATATAATTGAAAAAGAGGGATGAAAATGGGATCTTCCAAACCGCTGAAGTTGATATCATGAAAATCGGTGTATATATTCGGTGGTGTGACTATGAAGACTCGAAACAAAAAGGTTTTTTTTCCAAATTTGTACATTTGGGCGGAGAATGGGGCGAATGGGGATATCTTTAAAATTTGTACTTTTCTTATCAAAATATTGCAGTCGCTTTGTCTGTATCTGAAAATGCTTCTCCCTAATGGCGACTGACAATCGCTTAATATTTTCGGCATGTTCACTTTCACAATCACAGCATTGTATTTGTTTATAGTTTGAAATAGTAATCAAATATAGTAATGTGCATAAACATATCACAATTTTCGTAATATGGTTCTGTACTTCGACATCCTTTAATCTGCTGGTAATACTATGGAATACACTCCGTGGTGGAGGGTATATAAGATTCGGCCCGGCCGAACTTAACGCATTCTTACTTGTTTTTTATTATTTTTAGTACAATTTTATTATTTGAAACTACTTTTCCTTACAATTTTATAAATTTACATGCAGTCTGTCATCTCTGTTTTTAGATAGTATTCTTTTACTGGATATAGATAAATCTAAAATAGTTATTTAGAAACCTTATAACTTAAAACTCATAAACAGTCAAAAGAATGTGCTGTCGAATTGCACTATTTTAGCTGAACTCCCTTCGTATGTATAATTGTTAGCATTTTCTACCCAATTTTGAGATCATGTTTCTAGATACAGCCGGCCACTTTATAACTTCTTGTACCTCTTTCCCAAAAAGTACACATTTTGAAAAATCACTATGGGTGTGTTCTCGCTACTCCCTTCTATCTCTTTTCGTCCCGCATCCTCCTTAAAAGTACAAATTTTGAAATATTCATTTATGTTCCGCGTTTTCGTAATTAAAGGGTGTACAGCCCTTTAATTTCTTATCCCTTCGTCCCGCGCGCCCCTTAAAAGTACAAATTTCGAAAAATCCAATTTTACTGCACTTCTACGTGGTCTGAGGAATTTACATACCAAAATGCATGATTCTAGCTGATTCCCGCTCGCTTCTTAAAAGTCCAAATACCGATTTTTGCGAATATAGCTGCATTTTGTCTCTTTCCTCCCTTAAAATTACACATTTCGAAAAATCGCTTTTTCAGAATTTAATGAGACGAAAATGACTAAATTGCGTTTTCGAACTAATAAATCTGACTTTTTACACTAAATATATCCTATCTTCCAAGGGTGCAATTTCGTGCAGACAAAAGTTACCCTACAAAAACGGGGAACCCTTCTACCTTTCTAAATATGTATATATTTCGCTAAAGGCTTTTGAAGGATAAAAGTTGTGTTTGTTCACACTCAGACATTTGTTCAAAAAGCATATTTTTTAAAGTATTTGTTACAAACAAACTATATTTGGCACAAACATAGTTTTGGCGTCATAATAAAGCTAAGAAACCACAATTTCTAGTACAAAAGATCTGAGTGTAAAATCTCTTCAAATATGAGAGAAACAGTTCGACAAAGTCAAAAAAAAAAAAAGAAATTACGTTTCTTCAATTTTCAAAATATGAAAATGTTAATATCTCTAAATTATCCTTGGATCCTCGTCTAATTATGGTTTTTTTATAGAACTCAAAAATGTCTACTAGAACAAAAGTTATTGAATTTTGGCCGATGGATTTTGATTCTGAACCACTGTGCTCCGACTAAGAAAGGGTTTTACGAACTTCGTACTTTTAGGGGGTAAAATGTGACAAAAAGGGATAAACATCGAACCTTCGTCCTGACTAAACGTTTGCTACAAACAAACTATATATGGCACAAACTTAGTTTTGGCGTCATAATAAAGCTAAGAAACTACAATTTCGTTCAAAATGTGAGAAAAACCGTTCGACAAAGTCAAAGAAATTACGTATTTTTAATTTTCAAAATGTGAAAAAAGTGAAAATCTGTAATACAAAAAAAAAATAATTTTTTTTCTTCGCATTGTGAAAAAAAACGTAAAAATATGTTAAAAAACATAAAGACAAAAAAATAATAATTTTAATTTTCTTTAAAATCGAAAAATACGAAAAGTAATCAACTTTGGGTCGATGTCTAAAATATATCCGATTCCCAATTTTTAATGTTAATATCTCAAAATAATCCTTGAGTCCTTGTCTAATTTCGTTTTTTACAGAACTCAAAATTGTCTACTAGAACAAAATTTATTTAATTTTGGCCGGATTGGACTTTGATTCTGAACCACTGGGTATTTGGGAACTACCCTGAAGATTTCATGACCCTGGCTTCAGCTGTTTGGTCTGGGCGCTGGTCAATGATATGTCAGTCAGTCAGTATATATAGATAGATAATATGTATCTGGCCAAATGAGACTTCTAGTGCGGTGAAAAGTCAAATCATGGATGTTTCACCATGGATGTAGGTGAACATGCTGTACAAAATATGGCAAAAATTGGTTACATTTTATGGGTTCGTTAACGAAAAAATCAAATCGGTACGTTATTTTCTATGGCGGCTACATCAATGTATGACTCAATTTCAGCATAGATGTTTCTACAGGACTAATGTGATGTGATGTATCAAATTTGAAGCAAATCATATTGAATATGTGGTTTTTAGAGCGTTAACAGTTTATGTTCAGCCAAGTAATAAATGTCGCCATGTCATTTGTAAACAGATACAATATTGAAGCAAAATGGTCTTGAGCCAGGACAATGTCCCAATTCAGAAAATACATTTTGTCCAAATCACTCAACACAACTTAAATTATAACTATTTCAATATGTGTTCTCACATACATTTTGCTTAAGTTTGTATCTTAAATGCTGTAGCATTTGTACGATATAATAGAGAATTTCATTCTGAAGCAAAAAAAATGGTTACCATTGATATGATTTTCCCCAAAAATCTAGAGCAGTGAAAAAATTTACAATTCTCTAAAGAATTTCTATACGTATCGCTTTTTGAAGCTCTTCCAAAATTTCAAAATTTTAAGGCTCACACAAACTCAATGTTACACACTACACTGTGTGGAATGTAAGGCTTCTTTGTCTTCGGCCATCTTTTGATAGCCGAATTCAATAAAAGTGAAATTGCACAAATAAGCCTTTGAGGTAAAAAAAAAGAGAGAGAAAAGCAGAAAAAATAGAGTTCAAATGGCTCACTTTTGTTTCTCGGCCACATTTCCTTTCAAATCATCTACGTTCGCTGTTCAAAGTGATGGTAGCAAATGGCATGGAAGGAAACACATCAACACAAGATGGCTTTTAGCAACGCATCCACAAACATGGTCTAGTTAAGTGTATGCATGTTGGCACAATAGAGTGGGTAAAGAGAAGGGAAAGTAAGATCTGTTTCCGAAAATCAATCAACGAAAATATTGCGCTAAAACGAAAATTCTTGGAAATAGTTGATTACACTAGGCAACAAAAATTTTGTCGAAGGATTAGGTATATCTATTTTTACATATACAAAAGAGTTGCTTTACTGACTGACTGATTTATCATTGATCAGAGCCCACAGGGTATTTTTTTGCAGGGTAGTTCCCATATATAACGGAGACGCGGACTTAGAAAGGGCTTTCAAAATTAATAATTTTGTGGGGTGAAATGGGACAAAACGGGATAAACATAGAACCTTCGTCCTGACTAAACGGCAGTAGCTAGAAACACGAAATTCGGTGTATGCTTTCAATTACCATGCAGACGAGCTACAAAAAGGGATTTTACGAAATTTGTGGAGAAAAGAGACAAAAAGGATAAAAATGGTACCATTCTTAAATTGCTAGAATTGTGAAAATCGGCATTTACATTTCTCCGACAACGTAGACTTCCAACATAAATGGATTTTTGTACATTAAATGGTACCACATAAGTAAAGAGTGATTTTTTTGAGGTTAGGATTTTCATGCATTAGTATTTGACAGATCACGTGGGATTTCAGACATGGTGTCAAAGAGAAAGATGCTCAGTATGCTTTGACATTTCATCATGAATAGACTTACTAACGAGCAACGCTTGCAAATCATTGAATTTTATTACCAAAATCAGTGTTCGGTTCGAAATTTTTTATCGACAAATTTTGCAAAATTGCCGCATTTGGAGTGAAGAGCAACCAGAAGCCGTTCAAGAACTGCCCATGCATCCCGAAAAATGCACTGTTTGGTGTGGTTTGTACGCTGGTGGAATCATTGGACCGTATTTTTTCAAAGATGCTGTTGGACGCAACGTTACGGTGAATGGCGATTGCTATCGTTCGATGCTAACAAACTTTTTGTTGCCAAAAATGGAAGAACTGAACTTGGTTGACATGTGGTTTCAACAAGATGGCGCTACATGCTACACAGCTCGCGATTCTATGGCCATTTTGAGGGAAAACTTCGGAGAACAATTCATCTCAAGAAATGGACCGGTAAGTTGGCCACCAAGATCATGCGATTTGACGCCTTTAGACTATTTTTTGTGGGGCTACGTCAAGTCTAAAGTCTACAGAAATAAGCCAGCAACTATTCCAGCTTTGGAAGACAACATTTCCGAAGAAATTCGGGCTATTCCGGCCGAAATGCTCGAAAAAGTTGCCCAAAATTGGACTTTCCGAATGGACCACCTAAGACGCAGCCGCGGTCAACATTTAAATGAAATTATCTTCAAAAAGTAAATGTCATGGACCAATCTAACGTTTCAAATAAAGAACCGATGAGATTTTGCAAATTTTATGCGTTTTTTTAAAAAAAAAAGTTATCAAGCTCTTAAAAAATCACCCTTTATTACAGATAGAATCGTGAAATTTAGTTTGTAAATTCCTCGCTCCAGATAGAAGCGCAATGTAAATGCATTTTTGGTTGAGCGACACAAAAAGGGATACAAATTGTACCAATTTAAGTATTGCAGATATAGTCGTGAAATTTGGTGTGTAAACTTCCTTGACAACGCAGAAGCGCAATTTAAACGGATTTTTAGAAATTTGTACTTTAAAGGGGCGATCGGGATAAAAATGGTACCAACTAAAGTATTGTAGCTAGAATCGTGACATTAGGCATGTACATTAGGGCGTACCTCAAAAAAAAAGTTCGCCGTACACCTTCGAATATGAAGTATTATTGAAAGGTAGTTTCAAAAAAAAAATTTTTATTTTTTTATGCCGAACGTAGGGGTCGCGCTTTTACATTTTTCTATATAACTTGTATTTATAAACGGATTTTAAAGTGTGATACATCGATGTTTTTGTCTCGACGAGGCCGATTTTTTTGTCTTTGAAGTCATTGAGCTCAAGCACCCCCTTCTGGTACTTACCCATCATTTCTCAGTTGCTACTACCCTAATGTACCACTCTAATAATCGAAAATTAAAGCTCGCATAAAATCATGAATCATGTTTGAGCTCAATGACTTCAAAGACAAAAAAATCGGACAAAAACATCGATGTATCACACTTTAAAATCCGTTTATAAATGCAGAAGTTATATAGAAAAATGTAAAAGCGCGACCCCTACGTTCGGCATAAAAAAATAAAAAAAATTTTTTTGAAACTACCTTTCAATAATACTTCATATTCGAAGGTGTACGGCGAACTTTTTTTTTTTTACTTGTAACCTGGTACGCTCTAATGTACATTCCTCCGACCACGTAGAGGGGCCAAATAAAATAATTTTTTGAAATTCGTTTTTCAAGGAGCGAGCGGGGTAAAAATGGTACCAACAAAAGTATTGCAGCTAGAATCGTGAAATTTTAAATGTAAATTTCTCTCACCACGCAGAAGGGCAGTAAAATTAGATTTCGAAATTTGTACTTTTAAGGGTAGCGCGGGACAAAACGGGATAAAAATAGTACCAACTAAAGTATTGCAGCTAGAATCGTGCAATTTGGTATGTAAATTTCTTTGACCACGCAGAAAGGCAGTCAAATTGGATTTTTCGAAATTTGTACATTTAAGGGTATGCGCAGGACAAAAAGGAATACAAATTATGTACAACCCTTTAATTACATAAACGCGGAACATAAATGGATATTTCAAAATTTGCACTTATAAGGAGAATACGGGAAGAAAAGGGATAAACGTGGTACCAAATAAAGTACATGATTGTAGAAGAGAAGCGAGAACACATGTTACCTATATTGATTTTTCAAAATGTGTACTTTTTGGGAAAGAGTTGCAAAAAGTTGTAAAAAGGCAGGGTGCATCTAGAAACATAAGATCGAGAATATAAAAGGCTCAGCGGTTGTAATTATACCCTCAACTAGGGTATTATGTCTTTGTGCATTTGTTTGTAACACACAAAAGGAAACGAGATATTATACTGATCGACTTAGAATCACTTTTTGAGTCGATTTAGCAATGTCCGTCTGTCTGTCTGTCCGTCCGTCCATCTATTCTTGTAATCAAAGTACAAGTCGCAATTATTGTTCGATCCTAACAAAAATTGACATCGAAAAGCTTAACGGGCCAAGGACGAACGCTATTTAATTTGAAGCACACCGGTTCAGATTTAGATATAGCTCCCATACAAATGTCGCTCCCGATTTGAATTTTTCCGCCCTATAGACCACATGTTTTACGCGATTTGCTTCAAATTTGGCACAGTGCCTTATAATTGAACTAGAAACATCTATGATGAAAGTGAGTAAGATCGTTTCAGATTTATATATAGCTCTCATACAAATTTTGCTTTCGATTTGTCTTTTTCCGTTCTAGAGACTACATCTTTTAACCAATTTTCTTCAAATTTTGCACAGTACCTTATTGAACTAGAAACATCTATGGTAAAAATGGTTCAGATCTGTTCAGATGTTCAGATTTACATATATATTTACATATAGCTCCAATAGATATTTCTCTGCGGATTTGTCTTTTCCACTCTAGAAGCCAGATATGTTAACATATTTTCTTCAAATAGGCACATTACCTTATAATTCAACTAGAAACATATATGGTGAAAGTGGGTAAGATCGGTTCAGATTTAGATATAATTCCCATACTAATTTAATTTTGGGGAAAATATTACCATGTGCAAAGTTTGAATCGATTCCTTAACTCCTTTCGAAAGTTATCATGTACACCAGCCAGCCAGACGGACGGACATGGCTCAAACAACTTAAAAGTCGTGAAACGGATTTGGTCAAAACATATTTAGGGTCTTAAGACACTTCTCCGATGTGTTACACTTTTTTCTGTCCGAAATGACATAGACAAATTTGGAAAAATCTTTTTATTTTGCATGTCTATGCGGCCATGTGGTTGGAACCATTTTTATTATCCCCTTTTTCTTATTTTACCCCCTTAAGAGTACGACTATCTAAAATCTCTTTATTTGACGTGTCAACGCAATTAGAGGGATGTACACACCGAGTTTCATCATTCTAGCTGTAGTCGTTTAGTTGGTTCTATTTTTATCCCTCTATACTCATTGCGTTCCTTGAAAGTACGATTTTAGAAAAAACCTTTTATTTTTCGTGTCTACGCAGTCAGAGGAATGTAAAGAGTGATTTTTTTGAGGTTAGGATTTTCATGCATTAGTATTTGACAGATCACGTGGGATTTCAGACATGGTGTCAAAGAGAAAGATGCTCAGTATGCTTTGACATTTCATCATGAATCGTCTTACAAACGAACAACGCTTGCAAATTATTGAATTTTATTATCAAAATGCGTGCTCTGTTAAGAAAGTTCATTGCGCGCTTCCATTTTATGGTCAGTTTAATCGACCCACTGAAGCGGCTATTCGGGCTATTGTGACTAAATTTCGCACCAAATTTACATTGTTGGACATTAAACCACCAACACGCTTACGTAGAGTGCGAACTGAAGAAAATATCGCAGCTGTATCGGCCAGTGTTAATGATGACCACCAATTTTCGATTCGTCGCCGTTCGCACCAATTGGGTCTCTGTTACTCAAAAACGTGGAAATGCCAAAATTGGACTAAGCGGATGGACCACCTAAGACGCAGCCGCGGTCAACATTTAAATGAAATTATCTTCAAAAAGTAAATGTCATGGACCAATCTAACGTTTCAAATAAAGAACCGATGAGATTTTGCAAATTTTATGCGTTTTTTTAAAAAAAAGTTATCAAGCTCTTAAAAAATCACCCTTTATATTCCGAATTTCATGACTCCAGCTGCGGTCATTTGGCACTATTTTTATCCCTTTTTAAAATACTTTTATATTATGTATCTACTCAATTAGAGTAATGGGCACACCGAATTTCATGTTTCTAGCTGTTGTCGTTTAATATGTACCATTTTTATCCCTTTTTGCCCCATTTCACCCCCTACGAATAAAAATCACTTTATGGCGCTCCTTTTTTATAGGGGGAATGCGCATACCCAATATTTTTCTATTTACGTGTAGACGTTAAAAAAATACTCTAAAATATTAGATTTTTCCCATTTGGGCCGATTTCGCCCAGTTTTAATCCCAACCGATCTACGACTATAAGGCGCATTTGTGGAAAATATGGAAACAGACGGACGGACATGGCGAGATCGTCTTAGAATTTTATGACGATCAAGAATATATATACTTTATAGGGTCTCAGGTCGATATTTCAAGGTGTTACAAACGGAATGACAAAGTTAGGATACCCCCATCCTGGAGGTGGAGGGCATAAAAATGGAAAAAAAGTTATAACGAAGGAAACAATTTCTATATGTAAATGATTTATGAATAAATTTAGAAGTTATGGATTTAGAATGATGTTCATAAATACAATGAATGACTTTGTTGTATTTATGAAAGGATTTCTAATCTGATGGATCGATTTTCCAATTAAAATTTCTTCAGGAAACATGAGTAAGAAACATCTTTCATGCATTCTATGAAGGTTTTCTGTGACGACTTTTAAATGGCATTTTTTACTCCTTAAATACGTGAGTGTGACCCACCCTTATATACGAATGCATGTGCATTTATTTCCAACTGCTTTCATGGTATCTATTTAAAATGCCAACAGAGACGACTAACATACACACTCTCGCAGAACTTTTTGATTGGAATGACCTGATTTCGGTGGAATTTCTTTGCCCTGGGACTTTTACCTCAATTCAAATTTAGAGTTCTTTTTTGCTCGAACCACAAGCTAAAAGGGCAAATTGATTAGTAAATTCTTTTAAATAACCGTAAAATATTGTTTTCAGAGTATTCAATATTCCCCAAATAAAAAACAATTAAAAAATCCATTAATTGTGACAGTATGAATTAAATATTTAGAAAAGTTTTGATTCGTTGAATTTATAAAAACTGCAACAATAAATTATTCAAATAAAATATACAGAAAAATTTGTGAAATTTAATAGCCACAGCCGAGAAAACTAATTGAAATGTTCAAACGAATTGCATTTGAAGTTTAAAAATATATGTTGCATACTTGACGGATGATTGGAGTTTATTTAAATGATGCATATTTTCGGAATGCCTTTCGCATGTTTTAAATGAAATTTGGAATGCTATTAGTTAGTTTTTTGTTTTATTCAACATTTTAGTTTAGTTTTTGTGGAATTCATATTCGGCGCTAGTGGGATGTTTGCTGGAATAAATTATTGTAAAATTATTAGGGGGGGGGTCAGATTTTTGCTACTGGAGTCATCACTCTCGTCATTGCATTTATTTCACTACAATAAATTATCCAATCAAAAGGCGTGTATTGAAGAAACGGGGTTTGTTTGCAGGCAAGGTTAATAAGAAGAATTTAACACTCTCTCTGTTGAGTAAACGATTACACTACACCACGGATGACGCACAGTTGGATAGCCTCATCCATATGAGTGCAAATAAGTAAAAAGGCGTTAAGCTCGGCAGAAACGAATCTTATGCACAGTACCCCACGGAGTTCATTCCACAGTAGTACCGTAAGATTAGTGGCTGTTTCATTATTCGAATATTAATAGTTATCTACTATATAAATATAAAAATTCAAGAGTAATCAAAAAGTGAATGTGAGGCAGCAATCTTGATATAATATTCACCAACTAGCAGGTGCATTTATGTCGTTCTTAAGTATAAACAATTTCACTCTGGGTCGATTATCCCCAGTTACAATTTCTTGATTCCAGCTATAGCTCAAATATCCGTACCATGGATATAAAATGGTATAAAAAGGACTAATATTGATCCAAAATGTTTCGCGTGCCAAATTGTATTCCATTCAGATCATTCCAGAGTCAGATCAGATGCAGTCAGAGCAATGTACACACCGAATTTCACTATTTTAGCAGCAGCTGTTTGGTTGGTAACATTTTTATCCTCATTTGCCCCATTTTCCGCCTAAAAGTACAAATTTTGAAATATTCCTTTAAGTTTCGCGTCTCTACAGTCAGATAGATGTATTCACCGAATTTCATGATTTCAACTTCAACAGTTTGAATGGTACCATTTTTATCCCTCTTCTTCAATTGTATCCATTAGAAGTACAATTTCGCAAAATCCTTCTATTTTACGTGTCTACGTAATTAGAGGGATGTACATACCGAATTTCATGATTCTAGCTGTTGTCGTATCATTGGTACCATTAGTATCCCCTTTTTGTCCCATTTCGCCCGCTTAACCGTTTATTTACTTTTTGGTGGTTTCAAGGTACACAACTAATTTCAAGTGCATATAAAGCAGAAATTAAAAGAATAATTTAATAATCTAAATATTAGGGGGGATTTTCAGATATTGTTAGGGAAACAATTTTCCCTCTCAACAAGACAAATTTAGGGAAAGTGTGAACCTCCTAGCTCATTTCATTCTGTGGCTAGCGAGTTTTCAACAGAGAGACACATATGGCTAGATCGTCTTAGAATTTTACCACGACCCAGAATATATATAATTTATGGAGTCTCCGATATATATTTCAAGGTGTTACAAACGGAATGACAAAATGAATATACCCTTAGGTGGTAGGTATCAAAATATAAGGAGTGGTGGTGGAGCGATGAAACATGGCTTCGAGCATTTTCTCAACGAAATTAATAAAAAGCTGAAGTATCAACAAAATCGGCCACGCCCATGTATCTTAAAATGAACTTTTCACTCAATTGTTGGTTTCACTCCGAATGTCTTGAAATTTTGCACAGAGTTTACAATTAATAAATCTATATCTATATATATAAAAGAGTTGCGTTACTGACATGAAATTTGGTATATTTCTTGCAATGACCATGGAGACGAGCTACAAATAGGGATTTTTCGCAATTTGTACTTTTAAGGGAGGAAAGAGACAAAAAGGGATAAAAATGGTACCAATTTAAGAATTGCAGCTAAAATCGTGAAAATCGGTATTTACACTCCTCTGGCAACGTAGACTTGCAATATAAATTGATTTTTTGAAATTTGTACTTATAAGGGTTGAGCGGAACAAAAAGAGATAAAAATGGTACCCACTAAAGTATTGTAGCTAGAATCGTGAAATTTGGTGTGTAAATTCCTCTGACCATGAAGAAGCGCAGTAAAATTGGATTTTTCGAAATTTGTACTTATAAGAAGTGAGCGGGACAAAAAAAGATAAAAATGGTACCAACTAAAGTATTGCAGTTAGAATCTTCAAATTTGATGTGTAAGTTCTTCTTTCCATGTAGAAGCGCAGTAAAATTGGATTTTTCGAAATTTATAGTTATATGAAGTTAGCGGGACAAAAAGGGATAACAATGGTACCAGCTAAAGTATTGTAGCTAAAGAGTGATTTTTTTGAGGTTAGGATTTTCATGCATTAGTATTTGACAGATCACGTGGGATTTCAGACATGGTGTCAAAGAGAAAGATGCTCAGAATGCTTTGACATTTCATCATGAATAGACTTACTAACGAGCAACGCTTGCAAATCATTGAATTTTATTATCAAAATGCGTGCTCTGTTAAGAAAGTTCAGAAAGAAAGAAATTGTGTTCAGCGACGAAGCTCATTTTTGGCTCAATGGGTACGTAAATAGGCAGAATTGTCGATTTTGGAGTGGATATCAGCCAGAAGCATTGCAAGAGCTACCAATGCATCCAGAAAAAGTCACAGTTTGGTGCTTTTTATGGGCTGGTGGCATCATTGGACCGTACTTCTTCAAAGACGATGCGAATCGTAACGTAACTGTGAATGGTGAGCGCTACCGTGAGATGATATCCAACTTTTTTTTGCCCAAAATGGAAGAACTGAACTTGGTTGACATGTGGTTTCAACAAGATGGCGCTACATGCCACACAGCTCGCGATTCTATGGCCATTTTGAGGGAAAACTTCGGAGAACAATTCATCTCAAGAAATGGACCGGTAAGTTGGCCACCAAGATCATGCGATTTGACGCCTTTAGACTATTTTTTGTGGGGCTACGTCAAGTCTAAAGTCTACAGAAATAAGCCAGCAACTATTCCAGCTTTGGAAGACAACATTTCCGAAGAAATTCGGGCTATTCCGGCCGAAATGCTCGAAAAAGTTGCCCAAAATTGGACTTTCCGAATGGACCACCTAAGACGCAGCCGCGGTCAACATTTAAATGAAATTATCTTCAAAAAGTAAATGTCATGGACCAATCTAACGTTTCACATAAAGAACCGATGAGATTTTGCACATTATATGCGTTTTTTTTTAAAAAAAGTTATAAAGCTCTTAAAAAATCACCCTTTATAATCGTGAAATTTGGTATGTAAATTCCTCTGACCATGTATAAGCGCATTAAAATTGGATTTTTCGAAATTTGTACTTATTAGAAGTGAGCGGGACAAAAATGGTACCAACTAAAGTATTGCAGTTAGAATCTTCAAATTTGATGTGCAAGTTCTTATTTCCATGAAGAAGCGCAGTAAAATTTCATTTTTCGAAATTTATAGTTATAAGAGGTTAGCGGGACAAAAAGGGATAAAAATGGTACCAACTAAAGTATTGCAGCTGTAGTCGTGAAATTTGGTATCTAAATTCCTCTGACCATGTATAAGCGCATTAAAATTGGATTTTTCAAAATTTGTACTTTTATGGCTTACGAGGGACAAAAAGGAATAATAATGGTACTAATTTAAGTATTACAGCTATAGTCGTGAAATTTGGTGTGTAAATTCCTCTGTCAATTTAGAAGGGCAAATCCTAATGGATTTTTTGAAATTTATACCTATAGTACCAACTAAAATATTGCTGCTAGAGTCGTGAAATTTGGTGCGTAAATTCCTCTGACAACATAGACTTGCAACATAAATGGATTTTTCGAACTTTTTACTTTTAAGGGGAGAGCGGGACCAAAAAGGATAAAAATGTAGAAGCGCCATCAAAATGTATTACTTTTCGAATAAAAGGCTCTGCGGTTGTAATTTGTTTGTTAAAAACTAGGTAGAAAATGATAAAAAATATATAACGAAGGGAGTTCAGCTAAAACAGTGCACATCGATAAGCACATTCCTTTGACTGTATATGAGTGCTATGTTTCCAATTTACTATTTTAGAAAAGAAAATCAAATAAATACTATCCTAAAACACAGACGGATAATAACAAATACCTGGCTTCTTCGCGTGCGAAGCAGCGGGTACTGATAGTAATAAATAAAAAAGCACTGATAATTTCATCAAAATCGCCCATATAACTCAAAGCGAATTTTTCATACAAAAAATACATACAATTTATCAAAACTGATAAAAATGGTAAAAAAAGCATGTCGACCATTTTAATAAAAAATCCCCAATTTTGGGTATTTTTTGAAAAGAATAATAAAAACTTCAATTTAATTTGAAATAGAATTTCCATTTGTCCAATTTTCATTTCCCTTTAGCTGCTTGGAATTTTGAAAATGTTTCCGGGGTTTCCTCATCCCGAACGATTAGTATTCTCTAACTCCAAACCCTATTACCCTCCCATGACTCTAAATCAAAGCACTATGCTTTACTATATTTATACTTATTCACACTCATCCCGCTAAGCCAATTTTCTATGAATTTCGTTAACAAACTGGAAAAATCAATTACGCACCGCAATGGTTTCGAGCACGGACATGTACGACTACATACCGAACGTTAAAGTGTAATTTTCTTAATTACACACTACACGCACAATTGTAAACGCTTCAAAATCTTGTTGCTAAAAGAAAGAAAGAACGAACGAAAAAAAACTCCACACACAAATTATATACCATAATCTGCTAGACCGGTTATTATGATTGGTATTATTTAGGCGGTGAATATTCGAAACAAAAGAGAAGCGGACAAACACATTTGTTATGCGGAACTGGAGTGAATAAAGTGAAATAAGCGATGTTTGGTGTAATATGTAATAGCTCACTTTGTTGAAAGTAGACGTTTAGCAAAAAAAATTAATAGTTTTATTTGCGCCTAATGCGAATTTCAGAAAAGTTGACAAACAGCTGGTTCAATTATTTGCTATATTCCAGATGATATGATAGGAGGGTAAATAAGCGTCAATAATTGAGTCACTTTTTTAGTTAGCTTAACGAACACTTATTCTTACCGGGAATTATTGGGAAATGGTAATTTTGTCTCCACTAAAGTTCTAAAAGTCCGACGACTGAAATTCTTTTTAAAATGCCCCGGATGACTGCGTTCGACTTAGCAACTTTATGATCAGCAAATCAACCTATGCAGAAATTGTCAATGCACTCTGGTAACAAATCCATTTTTTGACAGAAATTCAAATAATTAAAATTGGAAATTTTTAAATGTGCATATATTTTCTTCATGATAACTTTCGAAGCAATCAAGAAAATGTTCTGGAGAAAATTAGGTAGCTACACCACAAGTCTGAAAGATATTTAAATTAATTAATGTGAAGTGTTTGTCTGAATGCACAGTTTATGGTGGGATTATGATATACTGAGCATTTTTTCATCAAACTCCCACAAGTTTCATTTTATTGTAGCACAATTTTAGATTAACCGTAGTTAACATATTTGATCATATTGCTGAATATATTTTGGGTACAAGATTTTATTATGCAGTTAATCAAATCACTTTTAAAATGACAAATTTATATTATTTCCTGAGACATTAATTAATTATTTAAATTGCAGTGCCAAGTATAATGTTTGTGTGCTATGTTTTGCTTTTGTAATAATGTTCAGAAGACAAATCTTTCATGAAACGTTGCCTTTGGTCACCTTGTACCAACACAGAATTATAATTATGTTGGTTCTATATTAACTTTATAAGGGAGGTGATAGTGGGTGTAGTCCAGTCCTCCTTGAAATATCGACCTGATACCTATAAAGTATATATTCTTGATCGTCATAAAATTCTAAGACGATCTAGCCATGTCCGTCCGTCTGTTGAAAGCACGCTAACATCTAAACGAAAGGAGTTAGGACGTTCAATTTTCAATAAATGCGTCTTGTAGTCGTAGATCGGTTGGGATTGAAACTGGGCGAAATCGGCCCAAAAGGGAAAACATTTTCCCTCACAAGGACTAAAAATACCCACAATAACCCCTAATATTTTAGAGTATTTAAGCATATATTTTCAATATCTCTGCTTGTACTTACATGATATTGGGTATGTGCATTCCCCCTACAGCAAAAACGTGCACCATAAAGTGATTATTATTTGTAGGGGGTGAAATGGGGCAAAAAGGGATAAAAATGGTGCATATTAAACGACAACAGCTAGAAACACGAAATTCGGTGTGTACATTCCTCTAATTGAGTAGATACATAATATAAAAGTATTTTTTCCAAATTCGTACTTTAAAGGGGTAAAATAGAAATAGAGGGATAAAAATGGTACCACCCAAACGGCTGTACCTAGAATAATGAAATTCGGTATATATTCCATTCCTCTGATTGCATAGACAAGTAAACTATACAGATTTTTCAAAATTCGTACTTTTTGGGGTTAAAATGAAAAAAGGGGATAAAAATAGTACCAATCTAATGACCGCAGCGAGAGTCATGAAATTCGGAGTATACATTCCTCTGACTGCGTAGACACGGAAAACAAACGGATTTTTCGAAATTCGTACTTTCAAGGAATACTATGGTACAGAGGGATTAAAATAGTACCAACTAAACGAATACAGCTAGAATGATGAAATTCTAATTGCATAGAAACGTCAAGGGGGTAAAAATGGTACCAACCAAAATGGGCGCAGCTGGATTCATGGAATTCGGTGTATACATTCCTCTGACTGCATAGACACGCAAAATAGAAATTTTTTTTCCAAATTCGTACTTTTTCTTTTACGGCAAAAATTGGTTGAATCATGAAGTTAGGTTATTTTGCACTATGTACGTCTGATAATGGATTTTAAAAATTTGTTCTTTTGGAATTAAAATAGAATGGAAATACAACCAATTGTAGCACCCACTATCTACCAATAATTATGGCTTTGAAAATATAAATATAAGAATATTTAATTTTTGAATTGACGTATTGGTAGCATTACCGTATAAGCGTGATTTGAAATAATTAAAATATTATATTTATTTATAAAATTAATTTTTCAATATTTGTAATTGTTTTGGTTTGGCTATATTAAAAAAATTATATTTTCCTGTAATATTACTGCACTTCTACGAAAACCGACAACCTCTGTGGAATGCAATCCATGGTGGAGGGTAACCGAACTTAACGCCGTTTTTAATTGTTTTTAAACAAATGTGCAAATTTACAAGATTGTATCTATATTTTTCGATTTTATGCCATACAAAATTTAGTTGGGACCAGTGTGCAAAAAATCTGAACTGGCGCGCGGACTGTAAAATAATCGTATCACATTTAGATGCAGTCTCCATAAAAATGTCCCTCTAAGTTACCCTATAACTATACAGCGGAATTGTATGCAAAATTCAATTATAGCCCGATTAAGCTCAAATTTCGTATTTTGGAGAATGCCACAAATCGAATTCCGAATGCATATCTAAAATATGCATTTTTGTGCAAAATATGTGCAAATATATGAATATGCAAAAAAATATTATGAGTTTAAAACCTCAAAATTTAATGTAGTTTAACAAATGTTTGGATAGACAACAATTTTTTTTACTTTGTGTCTAATTACAAAATATTGATTTTGTGTAACAAGCAATGCACACTCTAGGAATTTCTCAGATCGCTTTGAAAAGTATATAGACACAAGATTTAGTACCTATTGCAAAAAATAATTATTGTTAGTGCAAACTGATCTTAATATAATATACATATATTTATATATCAATGGTGTCTGATTTGTTCCTTGCAATTCGATTAAAAAGCTGGTAATTCCACTCCTAATTTAATTCCCACTTCGGAATTAACCAAAAACTGCTTACAATTGTATTATAAGTACTATGTATTCACACCATTTCATTTGCTAAAAAATTTCATATTGGGAAATATATCTGCCAGAACAGTCTTCTATTTGTTTGAATGGTAGGGACTTAAGGATTAATTGTCATGAAGCACGACGAGCCTATAATAAGTACTTTATTATTCCTTGTAATTTTGAACTGCTTATATATTAGGGTGTATTGATTGATATGTGTCAGAATTAATGTCCAAAACGGAAACAATCTTAAGATTGCCCTTGAGATCGCGCTAGGAAGAATCGCTGATATCTTTTACTTGGTATATTTTTAGGAAAGCGATTATAAACCATCATATCTAATGCACATATTTAACATATGCTCTATTTATGCAAATATACACTTTGCATAAAATATGCAAAATGTGGAAAAATATGTTCAAATATTTCGAATAAATTTCTGAGAAGAAACATTAGTTTGGCATTACCATTTCTATACAACAATCTAATTAAAATAAGTAATTGCGTATATTCTGCTGTCTACCTGTAACCCACATATGAAAACATGTATAAGAATTCAATTCCATATTTTCTGGATCAAATTTTACGGTGTTATATTTTAACTGTTTTGTAATCATACAGATTTGAAATTTGACAGGAGTAACTTTTTCCTGATAGGGATGGTCGCTACTGAATATGGATACGGATTAGATTTAGATGTATCTCTCATACAAATATTCCTCTGATTTCCTCTTTAGGTGCTCTAGAATCCACATATTTAAACTAAGAAGACCTACTGCGAAAGTGAACCATATACATGCCTACTCAAATATCCCTTTGATTACCGCTCTGGAACCCACACAATACTTCGGATTTTAGAATTAGTATTTCCAGATCATGTTATATTTTAGCTTAGAATACCTACAATAAAGGTGGACCACAACGCAATGAAATAGATCCCGATTATATATCCTTTTCGATTTGTCTACATACTACTCCAGATTTCACTTATTACTGTCAATCTTGTTATATTTTTCCCCTAGGCACACCAATATAGAGAGACGATCACAGCGGTTTCGTTTGTATATTTAGATTTTGGAAGCAGTGCTCCCGGTGTAGAGCTACTGAAGTAAACATTGCTGAAACTCTGCATAAGGTCATGCAGAGACAGTACATTTGAATAGAGTTGAATCTCGTCATGCTTCGGTTGCAATAAAAGAAGCAAAATGAATAAACTCATGCCATTATTACATCCCAGTAATTTCTTTAATTCGGGACATCCCCCACAAAAATCAACGCTTAATCTGCAGTTTAGTAATCGAGAGATACTGCAAACTTTACTAAGGTACTGAAAACGGAACAGGAGTTCTTGCTGGGATGTGTCAGAGACCTCATAAAGTATATATATTCTAGGTCGTAGGGAAATTTCTATGGCCAGTCTTACCGTTTCTTCTATAACTTTCGTTTCGTGTGAGATTCCATGAATTAGATTTTTGCCATTGATAGAAGACACATTCTTCAAAGGGGCATTACTTTATAAAAAAATAAATATTTTATTTTTTTAATTTTTTATTGTCCATTTTTCTTTGAGTTTTCTTTGGTTTTATACCTAGTTTTAATAAACTAATGAAAACAAGTAAGAAAAGGCTAAAGTCGGGCGGAGCCGACTATATGATACACTCCACTTTCTATCCGAATACAATTCGGGGAGGATTTTTGTATTTTTCGTAATCATAGGCTATTATGACCTGACTCAATCTGTCAAATCGAACTATATCCAAACATGGGATGAAGCGACCCACCTTCACAATCGGTTCTTCCAGTTCAAATATAACGTGTTATGCTCAATTTGCCGAAATTCGGTGAAAATGCGTGGTTTCTGGGGCGGAAAAAGTCAAATCGGGAGTGAAATTTGTATGGGAGCTATATATAAATCTGAACCATTTTCACCATGGTTGCTTCTACTGGAAATATACGATATTTTGCCAAATTTAAAGAAGATCTGTTAAAATATGTGGATGCTGGAGCAGAAAAAGTCAAATCGAGAGCGAAATTTGAATGGGAACCGAAATGAAGTGATCTGACCTAATTTCACCATAGATGTTCCTTTTTTAAATATAAGATGTTATGCAAAATTTTAAGACAATCTGATAAACTATGTGATTTCTAGAGCGAAAAACATGTCAAATTGGGGGCGAAATTTGTATGGGAGCTATATATAAATCTGCACCGATCTAATCCATTTTCACCACAGGTGTTTCTAGTTGAATTACGTTTTGCAAATTTTGAAGAAAATCTATTAAAATATGTGATATCTAGAGTGAAAAGAGTAAAATCGGAAGTAAAAATTCGTATGGGGGATATATCTAAATCTGATTCGATTTTCTGAATTTCACTGATTTTTTCTGATTTTTCACTGAAAATCTGGTTGATTTTGCAAAAATAAAATAGAAAAAAAATCGTAAAAAATAGAAGCCATAATTTCACCTCTTCCAAACTCGCATAGTCCCTAAAAATACATCTATGAACATAACTTTAAAATTTCATTAAAATGGATTAATATACCATTACAATTTAATATTTTAAAAGTAATTGAAATTGCCTTCAAAAGAAGGCACATTAAAATCGGCCAAGTGTTTCAGGAGTTACAGGCGATTGAATGAACACACCTTTTTGAAAAATCTTTTTTTCCTCGTTTAAATTGGGGATAACTCGTGGACATTTTTATACCCTACACCACTTCGTGGGCTAGGGTATTATAAGTTAGTTTCGCCCCAAATGTTTGTAACACCAAGAAATAATCGAGCTAGACCCACCTTTAAGTATTCCGATCGGCTTAGAATCACCAGCTGAGTCGATTTAACGATGTCTGTCTGTCCGTCCGTCCGTCTGTCCGTCTGCTGTCCATCTAAGCTTGTTCGCACTCTACAGGTCGCAATTGTTGTCCGATTGTCATGAAACTTGGCAGATGTTATTTTTTCTGGCCAATGACCATCGGTATTGAATTTGGATGAAATCGGTTCAGATTTAGATATAGCCCCCATACAAATGTCGCTAGAAACACCTATGCAGAAATTGGGTAAGATCGGTTCAGATTTAAATATAGCCCCCATACAAATGTCGCTCCCGATTTGACATTTTCCGCTCTAGAAACGACATATTGTACCCGATTTTCTTTAAATTTTGCAGTACATCTTATAATCCAACTAGAAATCCGTGTGCAAAAATTGGGTAAGATCGGTTCAGATTTAGATATAGCCCCCATACAAATGTCGCTCCCGATTTGACATTTTCCGCTCTAGAAACGACATATTGTACCCGATTTTCTTGAAATTTGGCAGAACATCTTATAATCCAACTAGAAACACGTGTGCAAAAATTGGGTAAGATCGGTTCAGATTTAGATATATCCCCCATACAAATGTCGCTCCCGATTTGACATTTTCCGCTCTAGAAACTACATATTGTTCCCGATTTTCTTTAAATTTTGCAGAACATCTTATAATTCAACTAGAAATACCTATGATGAAATTGGGTAAGATCGGTTCAGATTTAGATATAGCCCCCTCCCGATTTGACATTTTCCGCTCTAGAAACCACATATTGTACCCGATTTTCTTTAAATTTGGCAGAACATCTTATAATCCAACTAGAAACACGTGTGCAAAATTTGGGTAATATCGGTTCAGATTTAGATATAGCCCCCATACAAATGTCGCTCCCGATTTCACTTTTTCCGCTCTAAAATCCACATATTGTACCCGTTTTTCTTTAAAATTGGCACAACATCTTATAATCGAACTAGAAACATCTATGGTGAAAGTGGGTAAGATAGGTTCAGATTTAGATATAGCCCTCATACAAATGTTGCTCCCGAATGTTTAACCGATTTTGGCCAAATTTTACATATTATATTTCACCAATAAACAGACAAGGTGAAAGCGGGTCACATCGTTCCAGGTTTCAATATACCCCCATACAAATGTCCTTTCCGATTTAACATTTTTTGTCAAACACATACATTTACAGGACGCAAAAATCCTTCCCGATTTCACTTTTTTACCGAATTGAATTGCAATGAGAATTGTTTGGGTGATGTCCATATGTCCATACTTTGAAATGACTTTGGTATAACACTGTATAATTTGTATTTGTCTGTCGGACAATTGGATCAATTACCATATTATTTACCATACTCGTTAAATTTGACTAAAGATGAATTGATAGCATATAAATTATATTCATATAATTTATATAATTTGTATGAACTACATAAAATTGCTCCCATGAAATACCTGGGTTTAGTAATCAAAGCGAGGTATATATGCAGGGAGTGGTGTAGTGTATTATATAGTCGGCCCCGCCCGACTTTAGCCTTTCCTTACTTGTTTCTATTTATTTCTATTTTCCAAAAACAATATTTTTATGAGAAGAACACATACACGAACTTTCAAAACAATCGCAGCTATCAAGGTCAAAAATCGTACCGCTTGACGTGGAATGACTCTTTTGCTTCCTATGAAAGACGAACTCAATACCTAGGTTTTTATGAATATACGATAATTGTATGTGTATTGATGCATGTGTTATAGATCAGTGAATTTAAATATATCTGTGCGTATGTATATAATGATTGTTTGTACTTTTTAGCTCGGTACCAATCTTCTTTGAATTTTCAAAGTAAAAGTGGTTTTTATTTATTTTTTATAAAGCAACATATTTGGATTATATAAAACCGTAGGTATCATCGAAAAGCTCTTGACGACTGCTTTAAAAGGATATAGTACATCATCCATGTCCATGAATATCCTTACATACACCCATTTGAATTTTTTGCAAAATTTGTCAGAAAATAGCCCACAATTTTCTGTAAAACATGTCAAGATTTCAGGATGGGATCATTAATCAGCATGGTGCTATTTTTTAACCGCAAATTCGACAAGTGAGTTGTGCTTCTCGTTCGTTTGTGAGAATCATCTCCTTATAGAGACCGGGTTTGATGTTGAAAAGTCGCTGCGAAGACACTTGAAAAGACTTTCGACATGGTCGAAATCATGATCGTGGTAGTCTGCAGCAAAGTAATAAAAGTCACCATGCCATTTGTAAATAAATTTGCATTCTATTAAATATAGATGCAAAATGGTCTTGAGCCAGGACAATATACCAGTTCAAATCAAATATTAATTACAGACCAAAAAAATTCAAACAAAAAAACTAAAATAAATATCACTAAATTTTTAATTTAAATAGAGCTGATTTTTGTTTGGGAAAACTCATTAAACAAACATCAAAATGTCTCGGGTCCAAAATGGCCGTTTTTTGTGTCCACTTATTTTGCAATCACGCCCATACAATACCGCACGAAGATCTTTGGAATCTAAGTAATTGTGAAAGTTATGGGTTATTTTTCTGAATTCAAAAAACTTATATCTTTAATTATTGTAATTAACGATTTTTAATTAATAAATAAAATATATGGGACTCAGTAAGTGAATAAGTTACAGGCAAAACACTGATATTGATGGTTTGGAAATGTCGAAATACGTTTTAGGGAAAATATACCTTGGCCGAAATCTTGTGGAATTACCCTAAGGTAGAGGGAAATATGCAACCGAACGTGTGTAGAAAACAATATCTCCTCTTAACTGATGCTGTTTTTGTGTTACAAAAAATGCACTACGAAACGCCCTTAACAATGAAGAAAGTTTAATAATTAGCAGTCTTCTTGAATAAAAACATGCTTCGCTTGAAATCAGTTCGTTTGTATTCATTTGCATAATTACAACAAATTATAACTGATTTGTGTTCATTATTACATATATATAGACCGACGTAAATGCATTTAAATGTTTTTCTTTTTTGTGCGCTCTGTTCGTTTAATGCTCAAATAATATTAATTGTTGTTATTATAATTGTTGTTGTTGTAATTAAGATTAATAATATTTACTTTAATTCAGTCGTCCGAATATTTGAACACATTCCACCACTTTTAATCCTGTTCAAAGTTCCAGGCAACAGCACCAGCGCCAGCAACAGAGCGGCACATTGTCATCATGGCAAACGCTGTTTATGTAAATATTACATAAATATATTAATTATAATTATGGCAATTATTTGTTTGGGTTTGTACGGCTGGTCATACTGCGCTGATGTTCAATACAATTATCGGCCAGTGCATTTTTGCATTTTGGATGCAAAAGGGTGCTCCAGCAGGCTGGGTGATTGGTATTGATGGTGCTATTAGTATACGACAGCAAAGTGGAGATTGTCGAAAGGATATTAACATTTCAAAGAGATTCGGCCATTTCATTCGAGGTTATGTGTTTTTTAAGTTTTCCAAGGATACAGCTTCCTATTACGAAGTAAATTATGTGTTTATACCCTACACTACTTCATGGACTAGGGTATTATAAGTTAGTTTCGCGCCAAATGTTTGTAACACCAAGAAATAATTGAGCTAGACCCATCTTTAAGTATACGGATCGGCTTAGAATCACCAGCTGAATCGATTTAACGATGTCTGTCTGTCCGTCCGCCCGTCTGCTGACCATCTAAGCTTGTTCGCAATATACAGGCCGCAATTGTTGTCCGATTGTGATGAAATTTGGCAGAAGTTACTTTTTTTGGCCAAGGACGATTGGTATTGAATTTGGAGAAAATCGGTTCAGATTTCGATATAGCCTCCATACAAATATCCCTATAATTTACACTATTACTGCTCTAGAATATACATTTTACATGGGATCATGACCAAATTTTCAGGATCGTGTTATCTTTGAACTAGAAACAGCTCACGGGAAAGTGGACCACACGGGTCTATGTTTTGATATAGCCCCATACAAATGTACATCCGATTTATAATATTACCGCTCTAAAATGCACATTTTACATCGGATCTTTATCGAATTTCCCACACAATGTAACATTTAGACTAGCAACACCTATTTTGTAAGCCTGCTATATAGGTCAATGTTTTGGAATAGCCCCCATACAAATGGGGAGTATTATTGCTATAGAACCCGCATCATACATTGAATCTTGATAAAATTTTGCAGACCATGTTATGTCTCAATAAAGAATATCCACTTTGAAAATGATCTATAACGGCCCAGTCTTTAATGTAGCGCCCTTACAAGTGGGCCCCCATTTGAATTATTACCTCTCTAGGACCAACATTTTACATCGGAAGTTTTTCAAATTTTGCAGATTATATTATATTCATATTTCACACTAAGAATTCCTAATTTGAAAGTGATCTATATGGACCTTTTTCAATGTAGCGCCCTTACAAATTTGCCCTATTTTTATTATTACCCCTCTAGGCCCCACAATTTACATCGGAAGTTTATCAAATTTTGCATTTTGTATTATATACTGATAATATAATATTATATACTGATAATATACTAATAATATGTCTTATTATGAAAGTCAAATATATGGGTCCATATTTTGACATAACCCCCATACAAATTGGGCCCCTATTCTATTCTATTACATCTCTAGAACCCACATCGTGCTTTAAATCTCGATATAATTTTGCATATCATGTCATATTTCATACCTACTTTGAAAGTGATCTATATGGAATGTAGAGCCCTTAGAAATGGCCCCAATTAAATTGTTACCCCTCAAGAACGCAAATTTTACATCGGTTTTTTTCAAATTTTGCAGATTATATTTTATTTCAACTAAGAATACAAAGTCAAATATATGTGTCCATACTTTGGAGTAACCCAACTATTAATACCAACCGTGAATGAGAAATATATAGGCCCATGTTTTGGACCAGGCCCTAAGTGATGTTATAGGCCTCCTTTCAAATGTCGGTCCGATTCATCCTATTACTACTGTATAATTTGTATTTGTCTACCGGAAAATTGGATCAATTATTTACCATATTTGTTAAATATGACTAAAGATGAATTTATAGTATACTGTATAATTTATATGAAATACATCAAATTGCTCCCATGAAACACCTGGGTTTAGTAATCAAAGCGAGGTATATAAGCAGGTAGTGGTGTAGGGTATTATATAGTCGGCCCCGGCCTACTTTAGCCTTTCCTTACTTGTTTGGTAATGGAGAACCACGCTCGTCGATACACACTTTGTCCATATACATATTTCGTATTCTGTGTGGGGATAACTAATTAGTGGAACTTTTCTATATGTTCTCATATGTTACCATATTGCCATCATCCGTATATATATTTACATTTTTGGCAAATTTAACAGGTGTTATGTACATTAGGCTGGGTCACGAAAATAAATTGCAGCGGTCACCCCTCAGAAATGCAGATTGCATTGTTTAATGATGATCTGCAAAATATTTCGTCGCTGGGTCAAGCCATCTGTGGGCTAAACGCTCCTGAAAACACCTCTAAAAATCATGTTTTTCCCGTGTAATTTTTGTTACGTTGCATTTTTTCCGAATTAATAGACCCTTGGAAGCACTTTAAATAAAAATGTTTATTCTTTTCTGAGAATAACTCATTGGTAGATTTATTGGGCGTTTATATTGATTTTTTTGGGTTTTCAAGGTGACAACTAAAAACTCATATCTCTTGGAAACATTTTTAAGAGGTGTGATGAAAAATAAATAGGAGGAATCAATACCTTTCGAATGATGCCTAAACGATGAATATCGGACGAAAAATGATGTCACTAACTCCATGTGTGTGAAATAATTTAATACTGCAGATGGATTTTCAGAGCCAAAATTTTCAAATTCATTTTACAAAAATGAGCGACTAATTCAATTTCATTCCGATATTAATCATTTAGGCATCATTCGAAAGGTATTGACTACAACTATTTATTTTTTATAAAATACTACTACAAATACGAAAGGGTTCTCTGTAGTCACAGTGAAAATCAACAAAAATACTATAAAAGTCCAATAATTCGACCAATAAGTTACTCTAGGATAAGAATCAAAATTTTTATTTAAAGTGCTTTCAAGGGTCTATTATTTCAGAAAAAAATTTTTGGGCAAAAATGTAACACCAAAAATGGCTTGATCTAGGAACGAAATATTTTGCAAATCATCATTAAAACAATCCAAACTTTATTTTCGTGGGGTGACTGGAACTTGTTTTTCCATTTGTATAGACGGCGACCCAGCCTAATGTACATTAGGCCATCTGTGAGATAAACGCTCCTGAAAACACCTCCAAAAATCGTGTTTCCCCCGTGTAATTTTAATAGACTCGCGGAAGCACTTTAAATATAAATTTTGATTGTTGTCTGAGAGTAACTTATTGGACGTTTATATCAATTTTTCGTTTTTTCATAGTCCAATAATACGACCAATGAGTCATTCTAAGACAATAATACAAATTTTTATTTAAAGTGCTTCCAAGAGTTTATTAATTCAGAAAAAATTGTTCAACAAAAATGCTACATTAAAAAATTACACGCGAAAAACATGGGATGTTTTCAGGAGCGTTTAGCTCCCAGATGGCTTGACCCAGCGAGGATATATTTTGCAGATCATCATTAAACAATCGATTCTTCATGTCTGGGGGATGACTGCTGTAATTTACTTTCGTGACCCATCCTAACGTACATATTCAACCGAAAACCTCACCTCAAGGCATTTTGAAGCGTGTTATGATCTGCCTGCAACCTTTTGTATTACCTTTGACTGTAGCCTCTTTATGAATATATTAAACAGCCAACCACAATAACAATGAGTCGTGAAAAATTCTTGGAGGTGAATTTAATATTGAACTTTCTGTTGCATCTATTTCTTCCCATGTGTCTTGTTAGTCAACATAATTATCATTGTATAACAGCAATAAGTTCTTGACATTCCAAGAATACTATTCTCTAAAAATAAAAGTAAAATTTTTATGAGAACGGAGGATGAGATCGAAGATCAGTACAATAACAAGATCTTGGAATACGTCCTCGAATCAGATGACGATAGTACAAGGATTGAAACTAACAGCTCCCACCCTTTGGGAGGATGAGAAAGAAGAACATTTCAACACTAACTGAATTATCGTTCTTCGTTAAGAGTAGGGACAGCCATCCGACCATCCTGAAGTTTATTGATAAATGCAACAGCTGCTCACCTCTAGATGAGGCACTCAGAAAAATAGCTTTCCTAAATCTGAGTAAAATTCATACACCAATATAGTTCAACAATTTTACACTACTTTAGTTAAAATTTCCTTAAGAGAAGTAAAATTAACTACCAACGAGTACGGTTTCCTTACTGCGAAGTTAGAGTAAATAATTAATTTACTTAAAACATTTTTTATATATTTATACACTCCACGAGAGTATTATGTCTTTGTGCATTTGTTTGTAACACCAAAAGGAAACGAGATAGACCCATTGTTAATTATACCGATCGTCTTAGAATCACTTTCTGAGTCGATTTAGCAATGTCCGTCTGTCTGTCTGTCTGTCCGTCCGTCCGTCCATCTATTCTTGTAATCACGATACAGGTCGCAATTGTAGACAGAACCAAATGAAACTTTGCACAACGATGTTTTTCGGGATAAGGACGAACGCTATTTAATTTGAAGAAAATCGGTTCAGATTTAGATATAGCCCCCATACGAATTTCACTCCCGATTTGACTCTTTTCACTCTAGATACCACATATTACAACAGATTTTCTTTAAAATTGGCAAAACATCTTATATTGTAACTAGAAACACCTGTGGTAAAAATGTGTTAGATCGGTTCAGATTTAGATATAGCCCCCATACAAATTTCGCTCCCGATTTGACTTTTTCCGCACTAGAGACCACATAATGTATCAGATTGTCTTCAGATTTGGTAAAACATCTTATATTCCTACTAGAAACTCCCATGGTGAATATCGGACAGATCGGTTCAGATTTATATATAGCTCCAATACAAATTTCGCTCCCGATTTGACTTTTTCCGCTCTAGAAACCACATATTGTATCAGATTGTCTTCAGATTTGGTAAAACATCTTATATTCCCACTAGAAACTCCCATGGTGAATATCGGACAGATCGGTTCAGATTTATATATAGCTCCCATACAAATTTCGCTCCCGATTTGACTTTTTCCGCTCTAGAAACCACATAATGTATCAGATTGTCTTCAGATTTGGTAAAACATCTTATATTTCCACTAGAAACACCCATGGTGAATATCGGTCAGATCGGTTCAGATTTATATATAGCTCCCATACAAATTTCGCTCCCGATTCGACTTTTTCCGCTCTAGAAACCACATATTGTTACAGATTGTCTTCAGATCTGGCAAAACATCTTATATTTAAACTAAGAACATCTATGGTGAAAATGGGTCAAATCGGTTCAGATTTAGATATAGCGTCCATACAAATGTCGTTCCCGATTTGACATTTTCCTCTGTATAAACCACATATTGTACTCGATTTTCTTTAAATTTGGCACAACATCTTATAATCTTACTAGAAACACCTATGCAGAAATTGGGTAAGATCGGTTCAGATTTAGATATAGCCCCTATATAAATGTCACTTCCGATTTGACTTTTGCCGCTTTAAAAGCCACATATTGTGCTCGATTGTCTTTAAATTTCGCACAACATCTTATAATCTAACTAAACAAAACTATGGTGAAAGTGGGTAAGATCGGTTCAGATTTAAATATAGTCCAAATTCAAATGTTGCTCCCAAAAGTTTAACCGATTTTGGCCAAACTATACATTTTATATTTCACCTATTTCGTTCCAGGTTTCAATATATCCTTATATTTCTTATATTTCCACTAGAAACACTTATGGTGAATATCCGTCAGATCGGTTCAGATTTATATATAGCTCCCATACAAGTTTCGCTCCCGATTTGACTTTTTCCGCTCTAGAAACCACATATTGTATCAGATTGTCTTCAGATTTGGCAAAACATCTTATATTTAAACTAAGAACATCTATGGTGAAAATAGGTCAAATCGGTTCAGATTTAGATATAGCCCCCATACAAATGTCGTTCCCGATTTGAAATTTTCCTCTGTACAAACCACATATTGTACTCGATTTTCTTTAAATTTGGCACAACATCTTATAATCTTACTAGAAACACCTATGCAGAAATTGGGTAAGATCGGTTCAGATTTAGATAAAGCCCCTATATAAATATTAAATATATAAATATTTCACCTATTTCGTTCCAGGTTTCAATATATCCTCATACAAATGTCCTTTCCGATTTAACATTTTTTGTCAAACACATACATTTACAGGATACAAAAAACCTTCCCATTTTCACTTTTTCACCGAATTGAATTGTATTCGGATTGAAAGTGGAGTGTATCATAGAGTCGGCCCCGCCCGACTTTAGCCTTTCCTTACTGGTTTCTTTATTTGCAATCTATTTACATATAAACATTAAGCAAATTTTATAGCAACTAAACTCAATAGTTGTTAAATATATCACATTTATAATACAGCATTTACATTAATAATTATAATACAAAAGGGAGATCAAGAACGTGACGTCTTTTCAGTCTTCTAATTTCATTGCTGTCTTCAAGTAAGTTTATCGCCAACTTAGTCTATTTAGGTAGTTAGTACTAAATCTGCTAATTTCTGTTCTTACTTTAGGGATACCAAGATCGTTGTGTATGATATTATTATAGACAAACCAAGGAGCATTGCTAATTAATCTGAGAGTTTTTGATTGATATCTCCGAAGAATCTCAATATTTGAATTGCTAGCGGTTCCCCACAATTGAATCCCATAAGTCCACACTGACAGTATATTTACTTCAAAATATTTGTTCCCAGCAAAAAACTCGAATTTCTTCCGCAGGAAGACCATTTTAGTCGCATTCCAAAATCCCAATTTGCATATTTCCCACCTTTGAAGAAGTTATTATGGACAACTTTTAAAAAAGCTGATAATATGCTAATATCCCGTAAAAATTTAAGAATAGCATTTACACAAGTGAATGAGAGTAAATTTTGCATATGGGGTCACAGAGGTAAGGTTTGCGCTGTGCACCCAGAAGGTGTAATGTTCGAAACGTGGCTCGAGAAAAATCTTTATATTTTTATTCCTTATATATTTGCATGTTTAATGTTGTAAAATATTATTAATTTAAACAAGAACAATTTCATATCTTTATTGTTTTACTAATATACTCCAAATATTTATTTTTTATTAAATATTACTACTTTCTAAAATCAATAACATTAAAATGTATTAATTAATTTAATTTCAAATTTATTTGCTTTGTATATTATTTCATATTAGCCAAATATTTTGTTAAGTTTCCCATTGTCAATTCTACCTAGAAATAGTTTGCTTTATTTTTACACCATTCTCAGCTGATGATAGCTGCGATGGTTATGCCCGGTAGTGGCGGATTGAAACAGAACAAGTAAAAAGGAGTTAAGTTCGGCCGGGCCGAATCATATAGACCCAATGGATTACCGGCCGATTAGATGCAGTCAACTTCAAGTAACCATGTAGTAAAATATTATTGTAGTAAATATTATTTGTTATAAATTATCATTTTTCATTTTTATAATTTTGAATTAAAAATAATTATTTATTTTTTAAAATTAATTAATTAATTTTTCATTATTATAATTTTGAATTAAAAATAATTAATTAATTTTAAAGGCCACGACCACTTATAGGGCGTGCGTACAGATATGTTTTTTGTTTGATAGTCGATTACTATATATATCAAAATAACGTTTCACAAAAGCAGAAATCTTCAGAGTAATGAACATAAAGATATTATTGCGTTTATTTTCATTCATTATTAGGTCGTTTACGTAGACTCACAAAAAGAGGAATTGTCCGTACTTTTAGGGTCAAAATGAAACAAGTAAGGAAAGGCTAAAGTCGGGCGGGGCCGACTGTCGACTTCGCTTTCTATCCGAATACAATTCAATTCGTTAAAAAAATTGAAAAGGGGAAGGATTTTTGTATGCTTCCTAATCAAAGGCTAATATGACCTGACCCAATTTGTCAAATCGAGAAGAATATTTGTATCGGCGCTATATCCAAACATAGAATGATGTGACCCACTTACACAATAGGTTCTTCCAGTTCAAGTATAACGTGTTATGCTCAATATGAAGAAATTCTCTGAAAATACATGGTTTCTGGGGGGGAAGTCAAGCTGGGAGCGAATATAAATATAAAGCTATATATAAATCTGAAATGATCTGACCCATTTTCACCATGGGTCTTTCTAGTGGAACATTAAACATTAGATATTTTGCCAACTTTGAAGAAGATCTGTTAAAATATGTGTTATCTAGAGCAGAAAAAGTCAAATCGGGAGCGAAATTTGAATGGGAGATATATATAAATCTGAACCGATCTAGCACATTTTCACCACAGGTGTTTCTAGATGAAATATAATATGTTTTCCCAATTTTGAAAACAATCTGATAAAATGTATGGTTTCTAGAACGGAAAAGGTGATATTGGGAGCCATATTTTTATTGGAGCTATATATAAATCTGAACCGATTTGACCCCTTTTCACCACAGGTGTTCCTAGTGGAAACATAAAATATTTTGCCAATTTTGAAGAAAATCTGTTTAGAAGTGTGATATCTAGAGCGGAAAAAGTCAAATTGGGAGCGAAATTTGTATGGGGACTATATCTAAATCTGAACCTATCTGACCCATTTTTATCATGGGTGTTCATATTGGAAAAAAGAAGATGTTCTACCAAATTTGAACCAAATCTATTAAAATATGTGGTATCCAGCGTGAAAAGAGTAAAATCGGGAGTGAAATTCGTATGGGGGCTATATCTAAATCTGAACCGATTTTCTTCAACTTAAATAGCGTTTGTCCTTATATCGAAAAACTTCGTTGTGCAAAGTTTCGATTGGTTCTGGCTATAATTGCGATAGATGGACAGACAGACAGACGGACATTGCTAAATCGATTTAAAAAGTGATTCTAAGTCGATCGGTATACTTAACAATGGGTCTATCTCGCTTCCTTTTGGGTGTTACAAACAAATGCACAAAGACATAATACTCTCGTGGAGTGTATAAAAAGGCAATCATGAAATATCACTGTGGACGCGAAACTTAATGGATAGTACTTGAAGTATGAAAATTGCACAGACATCAATTCAATCAAGAAATTGCAGCTGGAGGAATCGAATAATGCGGCATAACAATTTATTTAAAACTGCACACGTAAGTATTTTTTATAGTTTGAAATGGTAAAAAATATCGTAACGTCTATAAAAAATATCACAATTTTCCTAATATGGCCACTCACTTCTATTAATGTCGTCAGGCTCTAATCTGTCGGTAATACTGTGGAATGCACGCCGTGGTGGAGGGTATATAACACGCCTTTTTACTTGTTATTCCTCTGTTCCCATTGTATCCTTTCAAAAAACGAATTTGGGAAAACCTGTCTACGCAGTCGCAGGAATGTATACACCGAATTTCATGATTCTAGCTGCGGCCATTTGGTTGGTACAATTTTTATCCCATTTTCCATTTTACCTCCTAAAAGTACGAATTTCGAAAAATCCATTTATTTTGCGTGTCATTTCATTATTCTAGGTGCAGTCCATTTTACCCCTTAAATGTATAAATTTGGGAAAAATATTTTTTATTATGTATCTACTCAGTTGGAGGAATGTACACACTGTATTTCATATTTCTAGCTGTTGTCGTTTGATAGGTACCATTTTTATCCCTTTTTGTCCCATTTCACCCCCAACGAATAAAAATCTCTTTACCCAATATCAAGTAAGTAAAAGGTGATTTTTTAGATATTATCTTTTTGGCAACACTGGTAAACAGCTGACGCACGTTTCGTGTTTTGTTTCACTGTCAATCATCTTCACTTGCGGTACACGCAAATTCTGCTTTGCTCTGTTCGTTGAAAACAATTTTGTTGACATTTCCTTTTTAACCTATTCGTTTTACTGACACACAGCCGGCTTTTGTTTACAAACCTGTTGCTTTAATTTGTGCAAGTGAAATTTAATTTTTAATTTTATGTATATTTTAAATTATTATTATATTATATTATATTATTATTATATTTTTTATTTTAAATTATGTATACACTTCTTCGAAAAATTCTTTAAAATGTAAACACTTTTGACGTTTCTTTCTTTCTTTTGTATTTTGATTCGCAAATTTGGCAAAGTAAAATTTGCTAGTGGAAAAGCAAGCGAAAATTTCAAAAGAGAAAACAAAAAATTTGCCAAATAAAAATTTGCCTGTGGAAAAGGGGACTTAAGAACGTTCATCGCGCGCTTCCATTTTATGGTCAGTTTAATCGACCCACTGAAGCGGCTATTCGGGCTATTGTGACTAAATTTCGCACCAAATTTACATTGTTGGACATTAAACCACCAACACGCTTACGTAGAGTGAGAACTGAAGGAAATATCGCAGCTGTATCGGCCAGTGTTAATGATGACCATCAACTATCGATTCGGCTCTGTTACTCAAAAACGTGGAAATGCCAAAATTGGACTAAGCGGATGGACCATTTGAGGCGCAGTCAAGGTCAACAATTGCATGAAATAATCTTCAAACATTAAATTATTTGGACCTTACTATTGATTCAAATAAAGATTTCATGCATTTTTCTGAATTTTATGTGTTTTTTTTTGAAAAACTTTCGTATAGCATTTAAAAAATCACCCCTTACAAGGAGAAATATTGATAAAATATGCTTAAACTCTCTAAATATTAGGGATTATTGGGGTATTTTTAGTCCTTGTAAGGGAAATTGATTTTTCTTTGAACTGATTTCGCCCAGTTGCAATCCTAAATAATCTACACATTTGTAGCAAATTTGGACGTTCTAGTTCCTTTCGTTTAGACGCTATCGTGCTTTCAGCAAGCGGACTGACGGACATGGCTAGAGTGTGTTAGCATTTTATGACGATCGAGAATATAATACCTAAAATATTATTCTAAACAATCACTGCGAAAAGGCCTTCGGAGCACCCATGGAGTAAGATATGGCAGCAATATTATATTAGTTTTGCATATTTTGAAGCAGTCATTCATTTGAATTATTGAGTAATATTTCCCTCAGGTTAAATGCATCTTGACCGATGCCGGACGCTGGTTCCTGTTCCTGGGTCTCGTGTCTATCACATCAAAACGGAATATTTCTATTTTACCAACACCCAAAGGTCCAACCATTTATTCGACATCTAGCCAGTGTAAATGTTTAACAAAACACCCCGTTAAAAATCGGTCTCTCCAAAAACTTGAAACACAATTTTTAATAATTACCTTAAATATGTTTGTACAGTATAAATTGTGTTATCGTTTACTTTGCATTTACATGCCAACAACAGTTTTTGTTCTGGTATGTTGCTCTTACCAACATAATCATCAGCATCACCATCATCCTCATCCTCATGACTATTGGAAGAGTTTTTTTAAATAGTTTTTTTTTTGCTATTGGAAATTTCCAATGAAATGTGAGAAGTGAAATATTTCGTAATTACTTCAATTTACGTTTATTAATTTTATTTTAAAAACAAATTAATTATAATTATTTGCCATTATTTCAACGAAAAACGGCCATAAACACAATTAAAATATTATTATAATGTATTTATAGGCAGTAGACTGTAGTGAGCAGTAAGTGAGTGAGCGAGGAGTGGAAGATTTGCTACACCTCAAGTGTTTTGCATATTTATAGGCAGCATAAAGTACAGCATACTTTCAGGCTAGCCGTGGCCTTTTTTAAACGTAATTAGCATATTTTCTACAAGATATGCATAATTACTTTAAAAGTATGCATAAAGAATATTTAAAAAATCTACACTTAATGATGGTAGCCAGGATCTGACAAATAAGTAAAGGGCTTAAAAGATTTTCTACCCTTGAAAATATGTCACTTTTCCTATGAAATAAGTATATCAATTTGGTCAGGAAAACCCTCTGTATTTTCTAATGAGTTTAAATGAAACGATTCATCTCTTCTGCTTGTCCTAAGAAAACAATATTTCCTAAAGTAAAAAGGGCATAAACGTGTCCGCACTTATTCAAGGAATGCATTCCTATGTATTACGAACATATTAAAAGGCATTGATATTACGTAGAAGTGTAATAGCATATGAATAAAAATAAAAAAACAAATTCATACTGTAACAACGTACAACAATTTTTGAGATTTTTGTCGTTTTCAGTTTTTATTTCCTCATCTATTGTCCTTAAGTGGACTGCAAAGTTTCGAAGGATAACATTTTTCAAATAATTATTTTGAATATTTATTCTCACCCTAAGATACCGATAAAAGTGTCAAATGAAAGACGAGAATATCCTTTTTAGTCCTCTTTAATTTGAAACTTCTTTCGGTATCGTAGGTTGAAAATAAGTATTCAAAATAATTACACTGTCCAACAAAATTTTTCAAACAGAGTACCGACCTTATAATTCTCTAAATGCATGTTGAGTAGATCATTTGTATAGAAAAACTTACAGCCCAGCTGGTCTGAGTTTCTTTTTACAGAGTGTCAATGTTTTAATTTGTTGGCCGAAAAAAAAGTGTAGTAAGCTAATGTCTGAATAAATTTTTATTGCCACAACATTTTTGTGGAAGAGGTTCAATATTTAAGAAAATCGATAGCCTACGGAATGCCACAAGGCCACGGTTTTCCCAGTGTGAGAATATAAAAAGGAATTTAAGTTGATATCGAGCAAGTGGATGTAGTTAGAAACTCAAGGTGAAAGGAGTACTAAATAAACAACTTCAACAGGAATCACGCAATTCTATGTACACATTTCTCTGACTGCGTAGACGTGCAAAATAAATGCACAGCTTTAAACAAATTATCACATATCGTTAGCAAAGTAAGGGTAAAATTTAAATAATTTTAATGGCGCAAAACATTTGAGTAGTGTATGATACATGGTAATTATAAATATACTTAAAGTGTATAGTGAGTTCTAGAAGATACGTGAAAAATCATATTAAAACAAGTAAGGAAAGGCTAAAGTCGGGCGGGGCCGACTCTATGATACACTCCACTTTCTATCCGAATACAATTTAATTCGGTGAAAAATTGAAAACGGGCAGGTTTTTTTTTCATCCTGTAAATGTGTGTGTTTGACAAAAAATGTTAAATCGGAAAGGACATTTGTATGGGGTATATTGAAATCTGGAACGAAATAGGTGAAATATAATATGTATATCTAAATCTGAACCGATCTTACCCAATTTTTGCATAGGTGTTTCTAGTTGGATTATAAGATGTTGTGCCAAATTCAAAGAAAATCGGATACAATATGTGGTTTCTAGAGCGGAAAATGTCAAATCGGGAGCGACATTTGTATGGGGGCTATATCTAAATCTGAACCGATCTTACCCACTTTTTGAATAGGTGTTTCTAGTTGGATTATAAGATGTTGGACCGACGGACGGACAGACAGACGGACATTGCTAAATCGACTCAGAAAGTGATTCTAAGACGATCGGTATAATTAACAATGGGTCTATCTCGTTTCCTTTTGGGTGTTACAAACAAATGCACAAAGCCATAATACTCTCGTGGAGTGTATAAAAAGAAAGAAATGTAACTAATTTCGCACTTTTATAGGCTTTGTTATACCCTCCACCACCAGGATGGGGTCATTCCGTTTGCAACACCTTGAAATATCCACCTGCGACCCTATAAAGTATATATATTCCTGATCGTCATAAAATTCTAAGACGATCTAGCCATGTCCGTCCGTCTGTTGAAAGCACGCTAGCATCTAAACGAAAGGAGCCCAAAATTTCCATAAATGTGTCTTATAGTCGTAGATCGGTTGGGATTGAAACTGGGCGAAATCGGCCCAAAGAGAAAACATTTTCCCTCCCAAGGACTAAAACTACTACATAACAACCCCTAATATTTTACAGTACTTAAGTATATATATTCAATATGTCTGCTTGTACTTACTTGATATTAGGTACGCGCATTCGCCCTACAACAAAAACGTGCACCATAAAGAGATTTTTATTTGAAGGGGGTGAAATGGTGAAAGGGATAAAAATGGTACATATTAAACGACAATAGCCAGAAACACGAAATTCGGTTTGTATATTCCTCTTATTGAGTAGATACATAATATAATTTTTTTTTCAAATTCAAATTTCAAAGGGGTCAAATGAGAATAGAGGGATAAAAATGGTACCAACCAAACGGCGGCATCTTGAATAATGAAATTCGGTATAAATTTCCTCTGATTCGAAATTCGTACTTTTTGGGGTTAAAATTGAAAAGGGAATAAATAAGAGACCGCAGCTAAATGAAATTCGGAGTTTACATTCCACTGACTACGTAGACACGAAAAATATAAGGTTTTTTTCCAAAATCATACTTTCAAGGGATACAATGGGTATATAGGGATAAAAATAGTACCCACTAAACGGCTATAGCTAGAATGATGAAATTCGGTGTGTACATCTCTCTAGTTTCGTATTTTAGAAAGTCGTTCTCTTAAAGGGGTAAAATAGGAAAAATGGGATAAAAATGGTACCAACCAAATGGCCGCAATATAGACACGCTAAATAGAATGATTTTTCCAAATTCGTCCTTTTTACATTTACGGCAAAGATAAGTTAAACCTATCTTCATAGGTTATTTTGCACTATGTACGTGAGATAATGGTTTTTCAAAATTTGTACCTTTGGAATTAAAATAGAATGGAATTACAACCAACTGTAGCCACACACTAACTACAATATTTATGGTACTTAAGCTTTTTTGAAAATATAAATATAAGAATATTTATTTTTTGAATTGACTTGAAGTATTATTTTGTATATAGTGTAAACGTATTAGTAGCCTTGCCCTATAAGCGTGATTTGAAACATTAAAAATATTATATTTATTTATAAAATTATTTTATCATTATTTGTATTTATTTTGATTTGGCTATATACAAAAAATTATATTTTTCTGTAATAAAGGGTGATTTTTTAAGAGCTTGATAACTTTTTTTTTTTAAAAAAACGCGTAAAATTTGCAAAATCTCATCGGTTCTTTATTTGAAACGTTAGATTGGTCCATGACATTTACTTTTTGAAGATAATTTCATAAATGTTGACCGCGGCTGCGTCTTAGGTGGTCCATCCGCTTAGTCCAATTTTGGCATTTCCACGTTTTTGAGTAACAGAGACCCAATTGGTGCGAACGGCGACGAATCGATAATTGATGGTCATCATTAACACTGGCCGATACAGCTGCGATATTTTCTTCAGTTCGCACTCTACGTAAGCGTGTTGGTGGTTTAATGTCCAACAATGTAAATTTGGTGCGAAATTTAGTCACAATAGCCCGAATAGCCGCTTCAGTGGGTCGATTAAACTGACCATAAAATGGAAGCGCGCAATGAACTTTCTTAACAGAGCACGCATTTTGATAATAAAATTCAATAATTTGCAAGCGTTGTTCGTTTGTAAGACGATTCATGATGAAATGTCAAAGCATACTGAGCATCTTTCTCTTTGACACCATGTCTGAAATCCCACGTGATCTGTCAAATACTAATGCATGAAAATCCTAACCTCAAAAAAATCACTCTTTATTACTTCATTTAGATATAGCCCCCACACAAATGTCGCTTCCGATTTGACCTTTTCCGCTCTAAAAACCACATATTGTACCCGATTTTCTTTAAAATTGGTACAACATATTATAATCGAACTAGAAACACCTATGCTGTAAGTGGGTAAGATCGGTTCAGATTTAGATATAGCCCCCATACAAATGTCGCTTCCGATTTGACTTTTTCCGCTCTAAAAACCACATATTGTACCCGATTTTCTGTAAAATTACCACAACATTTTATAATCGAACTAGAAACACCTATGGAGAAAGTGTGTAAGATCGGTTCAGATTTAGATATAGCCACAACACAAATGTTGCTCCCGAATGTTTAACCGATTTTGGTCAAACTTTACATATTATATTTCAACAATAAACATATATGGTGAGAGCGGGTCACATCATTACAGGTTTCAATAAGTCCCCATACAAATGTCCTTTCCGATTTAACATTTTTTTGTCAAACACATACATTTACATAATTCAAAAATCCTTCCCGATTTCACTTTTTTATCGAATTGAATTGTATTGCGATAGAAAGTGGGGTGTATCATATAGTCGGCTCCGTCCGACTTTAGCCTTTCCTTACTTTGTTTTGGAGATGCCCATAAATTTATACTTTGGTATAACCCAAATTGGGCCCCTTTCTGCTCTATTACAGCTCTAGAAACTACATCTTACAACGGATCTTCATCAAATTTTGCAGATTCTTCTATGTTTCAACTTGGAATGCCTACCGTGAATGAGAAATATATTGGCGCATGTTTTGGCTCAGGCCTCAAGTGTTGTTATAGGCCCCCTTCAAATGTCCGTCCGATTCATCCTATTACCGCTGTATAATCTGTATTTGTCTTTGGATTTTGATAAATTTTTGCAGATCATATTAATTACTTTATTATTTACCAAATTCATTAAATTTGACTAAAGATGAATTTATAGTAACTGTATAATTTATATGAACTACATAAAATTGCTCCCATGAAATACCTGGGTTTAGTAATCAAAGCGAGGAATATACGCAGGGAGTGGTATAGGGTATTATATAGTCGGCCACGTCCGACTTTAGCCTTTCCTTACTTGTTTTTCACTAAATCTATTTTTCCATGCTTTATATAAGGTTACTTTCTATGTGTGCCACAAAATTTGAAATCAATTTTTGAAAGCTTTTTTCTCAACCAATTTTGCTCAAATTTTGCACACTTAATCATTTTCGGTGACAATACAAGGAAATGGAAAAATTTGACCAATTGGACAAAGGGGCGTGGCACCTCCCATACGAAGTTAAAACCTATTATTGAATATTGTCAGTTCTATGACACCTAGAATGCTGAAATTTTGTGTAAGTGCATCTAGCATCAATTCGCATAGTTGTGCCAAAAATGGGCGGTATTGGAAAAGTGGGCGTGGCATCTCCCATACGAAGTTAAAACCTATTATTGAATATTGTCAGTTCTATGACACCTAGAGTGCTGAAATTTTGTGTAAGTGCATATACCATCAATGTGCATAGTTGTGCCAAAAAGGGGCGGTATTGGAAAAGTGGGCGTGGCACCTCCCATACGAAGTTAAAACCTATTATCGAATATTGTCAGTTCTATGACACCTAGAGTGCTGTAATTTTGTGTAAGTGCATCTAGCATCAATGTGCATAGTTGTGCCAAAAATGGGCGGTATTGGAAAAGTGGGCGTGGAACCTCCCATACGAAGTTAAAACCTATTATTGAATATTGTCAGTTCTATGACACCTAGAGTGCTGAAATTTTGTGTAAGTGCATCTAGCATCAATTCGCATAGTTGTGCCAAAAATGGGCGGTATTGGAAAAGTGGGCGTGGCATCTCCCATACGAAGTTAAAACCTATTATTGAATATTGTCAGTTCTATGACACCTAGAGTGTTGAAATTTTGTGTAAGTGCATCTAGCATCAATTCGCATAGTTGTGCCAAAAAGGGGCGGTATTGGAAAAGTGGGCGTGGCACCTCCCATACGAAGTTAAAACCTATTATTGAATATAGTCAGTTCTATGACACCTAGAGTGCTGTAATTTTGTGTAAGTGCATCTAGCATCAATGTGCATAGTTGTGCCAAAAATGGGCGGTATTGGAAAAGTGGGCGTGGCACCTCCCATACGAAGTTAAAACCTATTATTGAATATTGTCAGTTCTATGACACCTAGAGTGCTGTAATTTTGTGTAAGTGCATCTAGCATCAATGTGCATAGTTGTGCCAAAAAGGGGCGGTATTGGAAAAGTGGGCGTGGCACCTCCCATACGAAGTTAAAACCTATTATCGAATATTGTCAGTTCTATGACACCTAGAGTGCTGTAATTTTGTGTAAGTGCATCTAGCATCAATGTGCGTAGTTGCGCCTAAAATGGGCGGTAATGCAAAAGTGGGCGTGGCACCTCCCATATGAAGTTAAAACCAAAATTACACCTACTGTAATTTTGTGTAAGTGCATCTAGCATTAATGTGCGTAGTTGTGACAAAAATGGGCGGTAATGGAAATGTGGGCGTGGCACCTCCCATACGAAGTTAAAACCCATTTTCGAATATATGCCGTTCTATGGCAGATAAAAAACTGAAATTTTGCAGTAATTTTTCCTTCTACAAAAGATAACTAAAAAAGAATTTCTAGGCCCAATAGAATTCTGCTTGCATAAAGCATGGATTTAAAAAAAAAATTTTTTTTTGATTTACTAGTTTATTTACAAAATGAGTTGTAATTTCGATTTTTATGAACGGACCCTAATCAAATGTAGCTTAAATTTGACCCGTTCTAATATATATCTATGTATATAATTTTATTAATTTTTTAATTGCTTATTTCGGACTGTAATCAATCAATTTGATTTAAAAATATATTTCTTATTTTTTTTGGCGACTGTTCATAAATCACTTCTATCTGAAATACTCGACATTCTTACAGTTAATCTAACGTACAAGAGGGTATGATCGGATTGTGTCAAATTTATTAAAATTAAATTAAATGAAATTTTAATGAACCTCTAAACAATATATGTATACCAATTTGATTTACACGTGGATACTGTCCTGATTCAAGACCATTTTGCATCTATATTTTATAGAATGTAAACTTATATACAAATGACATTGTGACATTCATTACTTGAGTGCTCAATAAATTTACTACGATTTCTGTCCCATGACGACTTGCATCAGACGGAGTGGCATGTTAATACCAATAATGAAGTTACCATCGAAGAATTCGAATTTAAAAAATATCTTTTTTTACTTTATCGTTTGTTTTATTTCGTTCTGTAACCAAATATAATATTTTATAGGTTTAAAGTTATTATAAAAACTTTTTCAATATTAAATTGCAACAGATTTCGGCAATCCAAATGGAAGTTATATTAGTTTCAAATTGACCAAATCTTATGCCAATTTGTGTGGGAGGTAGCAGAAGGGGTGTGGTAATATCGCTCTTATTGAAGGTTAATGTAACGTATAAAACCTTGCCGATTGTCAAATTTAGGAGTATTCCGATTATCCGTATATAGGTTATTGCAGATTTAATATTACGTAGCTTAAGTTGGGTCAAAAGGGTCATGGCAAATTCGTCTATCTTCGAACTTAAACTAAGTTGGGGAAAATATTACCATGTGAAAAGTTTGAATCGATTCCTTAACTCCTTTCGAAAGTTAACCTGTACACCAGCCAGCCAGACTGACGGGCATGGCTAAAAAAACTTAAGAAGTCATGAAACGTATTTGGTCCAAACATACTTAGGGTATTAAGTCACTCCTTCAATGCGTTACACTTTTTTCTGTCCCAAATGATATATACCCTCCTACTCTGTATAGTGAGGGTATAAAAACATATGCAAATGATTTTGTCTAAATTGAATTGTCTCTTCAAAAGTTTCTTAGTGACAATAACTCAATTATCTTACAATCATTTTCTACTTTAGTCCATAGCCACCCAACCTATAAAAAATAAACGAAAATCAATATGAAAGTATCAATTTAGGCCCCAATTAATTTATTAAAATGCAACCTACAACCTCAAAATCGCAATTTCCTGCTACTGTCTCGATAAACAAATTTTGCCACACATTTCAACGTGTCGGACTAGCAACAACCCACCGACAGCCCATCCAGGGCAATACTTATTTTGTAGTTATTTTCCTCGCAGTATAATCTTTTTAATCAATAATTACTGCATTAATTACCTGCTAGTTGTAGCTGTAGCAGTAGTTGTAGCACAACCCAGAGCCATTATCGACCTCATCATCGTCGTCATCACCATCATCGTCGTCGGCATGAGGGTGTAATGACGATACTTGTTCAAACGTGGCACATAAAGACTTAAACGATGAACTACGGCGATTTTGTGCTCATGCTTCGTTCGACAGAAAAATGAAACAGAAACGCCAACAACGCCCTCATTCGAAGCAAAAGCGAATTTTAATGTGATGTTCTACAGCGGGTATTTGCCGCACTTATTGCCTTGGCTCTAGCCAAGGTGTACACGATACATGTAGTATATGTATCGCGATACAAGTCTATGATAATAATTAAACTTCATCAGTTTTTGTGAAAAACAGAACAGAATTCTCCCTCCCCATTCACCCTTTTCAATTTATATCGAGCTAAAGCCTTATCAGCAGTATTTACAGAAGACATTACTACCCACCTGGCAAAGGGTGTTGAGGACTAGAAACATCAACATTTGCATCTGTAATGCAGAATGACTTTGAAAATGACTCATTATCAAGCTGTCAATCTGAATTATACGACATTTTATAAGAAATTAGTAAACATATTGAAATAGAATACCCGGCGAGCGTTGTACAGCCACCACTCACGATAAACTTAACACAATTAAAACTAAATCTGCAGAAATTGTTGTTCCAGCTACCCAATATTAAACAAGTAAAGAAAGACTAACGTTTTAAAGAAAATCGGGTACTATATGTGCTTTATAGAGCGGAAAAAGTCAAATTGAGAGCGACATTTGTATGGCGGCTATATCTAAATCTGAACAGATCTTACCGAATTTCTGCATTTGTGTTTCTAGTTGGATTATAAGATGTTGTGCCAAATTTAAAGAAAATCGGGTACAACCTGCCGTTTGTAAAGCGGAAAACGTTAAATCGGGAGTGACATTAGTATGGGGGCTATATCTAAATCTGAACCGATCTTACCGATTATCTGCACAGGTGTTTACAGTTGGATTATAATATGTTGAGCCAAATTTAAAGAAAATTGTTTACAATATGTGGTTTCTAGAGCGGAAAACGTCAAATCGGGAGCGACATTAGTATGGGGGCTATATCTTAATCAGAACCGATCTTACCCATTATCTGCACAGGCGTTTCTAGTTGGATTATAAGATGTTGTGCCAAATTTAAAGAAAATTGGTTTCAATATGTGAGAATGGTATTGAAAAAAAAAACATTTGCATTTTAGTCCAGAATAGAGAGTAGATTTTTACGATTTTAGTGAAATTTTTGACGCATTTTTATAAAAACAGCAATAACTTTCTTATTATACACTCCACGAGAGTATTATGTCTTTGTGCATTTGTTTGTAACACCCAAAAGAAAGAGAGATTAACCCATTGTTAATTATACCGATCGACTTAGAATCACTTTTTGAATCGATTTAGCAATGCCCGTCCGTCTGTCTGTCTGTCTGTCCGTCCGTCCATCTATTCTTGTAATCACGATACAGGTCGCAATTGTAGACAGAACCAAATAAAACTTTACACAACAAAGTTTTTCGGGACCAGGACGAACGCTATTTAATTTGAAGAAAATCGGTTCAGATTTAGATATAGCCCCCATACGAATTTCACTCCCGATTTGACACTTTTCGCTCTAGATACCACATATTACAACAGATTTTCTTCAAAATTGGCAAAACATCTTACATTCCAACTAGAAACACCTTCCATACAAATTTCGCTCCCGATTTGACATTTTCCGCTCTAGAAACCACATATTGTATCAAATTGTCTTCAGATTTGGCAAAACATCTTATATTTCATCTAGAAACCTGTGGTAAAAATGGGTCAGATCGGTTCAGATTTATATATAGCTCCCATACAAATTTCGCTCCCAATTTTAATTTTTTCACTCTAGATAACATATATTACAAGAGATTTTCTTTAAAATTGGCAAAACATCTTATATTTCAATTAGAAGCACCTGTGGTAAAAATGTGTTAGATCGGTTCAGATTTATATATAGCTCCCATACAAATTTCGCTCCCGATTTAACTTTTTCCGCCCCAGAAACCACGAATTTTCACCGAATTTCTTCAAAGTGAGCATAACACCTTATATTTGAACTGGAAGAACTTATTGTGAAAGTTAGTCACATTTTTCCATGTTCGGATATAGCCCCGAAACACATATTCTTATCGATTTGACCAATCGAACCAGGTCGTATTAGCCTATGATTAGGAAACATACAAAAATTCTTCCCGTTTTCACTTTTTTACCGAGTTGGACTGTATTCGGTTGGAATGTGGAGTGTATCATATAGTCGGCCCCGCCCGACTTTAGCCTTTTCTTACTTGTTTTTAGTTCGATTTGTGTTTTTAGAGGAGAGCTGGAGATGTATTGATCGCCTAGTGCAATTTTGGGCAATTCTTAACCCATTAAGGACTGGATTTTTTTTTTCGAACTGTTGATCCTCAGTGGGTTAAATGTGAAGTAAAAACTAAAATAGGTAGACATTTGCATCTTAAAACCAGTAAGGAAAGGCTAAAGTCGGGCGGCGCCGACTCTATGATACACTCCACTTTCAATCCAAATACAATTCGGTGAAAAAGTGAAAACGGGAAGGTTTTTTGTATCCTGTATGTGTTTGAAAAAAAATTTTATATCGGAAAGGACATTTGTATGAGGATATATTGAAACCTGGAACGAAATAGGTGAAATATAAAATGTATAGTTTGGCCAAAATCGGTTAAACTTATGGGAGCAACATTTGAATTTGGGCTATATTTAAATCTGAACCGATCTTACCCACTTTCACCATAGTTTTGTTTAGTAAGATTATAAGATGTTGTGCGAAATTTAAAGAAAATCGAGCACAACATGTAACTTTTAAAGCGGCAAAAGTCAAATCGGGAGCGACATTTGTATGGGGGCTATATCTAAATCTGAACCGATCTTACCCAATTTCTGCATAGTGTTTCTAGTTGGATTATAAGATGTTGTCCCAAATTTAAAGAAAATCGGGTACAATATATGGTTTTTAGAGCGCAAAATTCAAATCGGAAGCGACATTTGTATGGGGCCTATATCTAAATCTGAACCGATCTAGCCCGCTTTAGCCACAGGTGTTTCTAGTTAGATTATAAGATGTTGTGCCCGCTTTAGCCACAGGTGTTTCTAGTTAGATTATAAGATGTTGCGCCAAATTTAAAGAAAATCGATTAGAATATGTGGCATTCAAAGCGGAAAAAGTCAAATCGGTAGCGACATTTATATGGGGCTATATCTAAATCTGAACCGATCTACCCAATTTCTGCATAGGTGTTTCTAGTAAGATTATAAGATGTTGTGCCAAATTTAAAGAAAATCGAGTACAATATATGGTTTCTACAGAGGAAAATGTCAAATCGGGAACGACATTTGTATGGGGGCTATATCTAAATCTGAACCGATTTGACCTATATTCACCATGGGTGTTTCTAGTGGAAATATAAGATGTTTTACCAAATCTGAAGACAATCTGATACATGTGTGGAGAGAAATTTGTATGGGAGCTATATATAAATCTGAACCGATCTGACCGATATTCACCATGGGTGTTTCTAGTGGAAATATAAGATGTTTTACCAAATCTGAAGACAAACTGATACATTATGTGGATTCTAGAGCGGAAAAAGTCAAATCGGGAGCGAAATTTGTATGGGAGCTATATATAAATCTGAACCGATCTGACCTATATTCACCATGGGTGTTTCTAGTGGAAATATAAGATGTTTTACCAAATCTGAAGACAATCTGATACATTATGTGGTCTCTAGAGCGGAAAAAGTCAAATCGGGAGAGAAATTTGTATGGGAGCTATATATAAATCTGAACCGATCTAACACATTTTTACCACAGATGTTTCTAGTTACAATATAAGATGTTTTGCCAATTTTAAAGAAAATCTGTTGTAATATGTGGTATCTAGAGTGAAAAGAGTCAAATCGGGAGTGAAATTCGTATGGGGGCTATATCTAAATCTGAACCGATTTTCTTCAAATTAAATAGCGTTCGTCCTTATCCCGAAAAACATCGTTGTGCGAAGTTTCATTTGGTTCTGTCTACAATTGCGACCTGTATCGTGATTACAAGAATAGATGGACGGACGGACAGACAGACAGACAGACAGACAGACAGACAGACAGACGGACATTGCTAAATCGACTCAGAAAGTGATTCTAAGACGATCGGTATAATTAACAATGGGTCTATCTCGTTTCCTTTTGGGTGTTACAAACAAATGCACAAAGACATAATACTCTCGTGGAGTGTATAAATATTCTAGTCTTATACAAGGCTAATTTTTAGAAGAAACTACTGACATTTTGGTATTTCAATGGGTAAATTGGGAGTAAACCTGCTTATAAGCTTTTACAATAAAAGAGTGAAACACGATTTCCTGACTAGAAACGAAACTACATAGAAGTCCTACTATGGGTCACTAATAGGAAAACTGCATACTCAGTTCGTGGTCGTGTATCCCTTTTACAAGACTTTTAACTTCCAAAGAATATAAAAAAGTAAAAAATGAAGAAAATAAAAAAATGGTAATCTGTTGAAAGCACGCTAGCTTTCGAACTAAATCAGCTAGGAGGTTAAAATTTTCCCTAAATATGTCTTATGGTTGCAGATCGGTTGGGATTGAAAGTGGGCGACATCGGCCCAGAGGGAAAATTTTGTCCCTCACAAAGTCTGAAAAAACCCCTACTATTTAGAGTATTTCAGCCCGCTTTTTGTATACGTCTGCTTGTAAAGGGTGATTTTTTAGCTATTATCTTTTTGACAACACTGGTTTAAACAGCTGACGCACGCTTCGTGTATTGTTTCACTGTCAAACATCTTCAGTTTGGTCTATAATTTAACAATGAATCGTCTTACAAACGAACAACGCTTGCAAATTATTAAATTTTATTATCAAAATGCGTGCTCTGTTAAGAAAGTTCATCGCGCGCTTCCATTTTATGGTCAGTTTAATCGACCCACTGAAGCGGCTATTCGGGATATTATGACTAAATTTCGCACCAAATTTACATTGTTGGACATTAAACCACCAACGCACTTACGTAGAATGCGAACTGAAAATATCGCAGCTGTATTGGCCAGTGTTAATGATGACCATCAATTATCGATTCGTCGCCGTTCGCAGCAATTGGGCCTCTGTTACTCAAAGACGTGGAAATGCCAAAATTGGACTAAGCAGATGGACCATTTGAGGCGCAGTCAAGGTCAACATTTGCATGAAATAATCTTCAAACATTAAATTATATGGACCGTACTATCGATTCAAATAAAGATTTCGTGCATTTTTCTGAATTTTATGTGTTTTTTTGAAAAACGTTCCTATAGCTTTAAAAAAATCACCCTTTAGATATTACAATAATTTAGTTCTGTACTTTTGCGTGCCATACAATGGGTATCAAATCAAAGAATATCTATTAAATAAACTTCAAATTTCATACGTCTATCAGTGTTAGTTCAACATTAACAACCATTTCAACTTTCCCTTTAACAAGTGTACATCATTACATTATTCATGTTTTAATTGTTAAGGGGAAATTTTGAAATGGTTGAATTTCTTTCCCAAAATCAGCTTTATATAAGATTAAAATGTGGCTAGAATAGACTAAGAATACAAAAAAACAAACCAATCTCTCATTTTTTTTTTCTCGCAAATGAAGCCACCCTAATATAAATATGTGCACATAAAAATAATAACACTGTCCAACAGTGTTTCCAACACATTTTTGGAAAAGGGCATGTCGAATAGACCATTTTTGCAGAATAAACTTATATTCCAGCTGGTTTGAATTTCCTCTTACAGTGGATCAAAGTTTTAATTTTTTGGTCTTATTGTCAGAACTATATTGCGGAATTGTATGAGGATTATTCTTGTGGCAGATCTCAACCCCTTAGCTCCTCACTTTCTGGGTCAATTTGACCCTTTTCTCAAGAAAATCAAAAGAAGACCTTTCAAAAAGGATATTTAAGGATTAAACTGTTCTACGAAAAAAATTACCGGAAAAATTCAGTGGGGGTCGCCAAAGACACCAACTTATACAAAAAAATTACTTGGGTTAACATTAACCCATGTTTTTTAGAAGATCAATATTTTTCTACAAAAATGTGGGTATTTCGGTAGAGCATGGTAAACATAAAATACGAAATTAATATTTATGCAACTCAATGAGATGCTTGTAAGATGGCATGTGTACTTTATTACTTGGTGCGATTTTTTAAACGCAAATTCGGCAAGTGAGTTGTGATTCTCGTTCGTTTGTGAAAATCATCTCCTTATAGAGGCCGGGTTTGATGTTGAAAAGTCGCTGCGAAGCCACCTGAATGAAACAGGGTGGAAATCATGATAGTGGTAGTCTGCAGCCAAGTAATAAATGTCACCATGCCATTTGTAAATAAATTTGCATTCTATTAAATATAGATGCAAAATGGTCTTGAGCCAGGACAATATCCCAGTTCAAATCAAATATTGATTACAGACCAAAAAAATTCAAACGAAAAAACTAAAACAAATGAGCGTTGGCACGGCAGAAGTATTGCTGGGTAACTATACCTGCATATACACATACTTACATATGCAACTCAATGAGATGCTTGTAAGATGGCATGTGTACTTTATTACTTGGTGCGATTTTTTAAACGCAAATTCGGCAAGTGAGTTGTGATTCTCGTTCGTTTGTGAAAATCATCTCCTTATAGAGGCCGGGTTTGATGTTGAAAAGTCGCTGCGAAGCCACCTGAATGAAACCTTTAGACAGGGTGGAAATCATGATAGTGGTAGTCTGCAGCCAAGTAATAAATGTCACCATGCCATTTGTAAATAAATTTGCATTCTATTAAATATAGATGCAAAATGGTCTTGAGCCAGGACAATATCCCAGTTCAAATCAAATATTGATTACAGACCAAAAAAATTCAAACGAAAAAACTAAAACAAATGAGCGTTGGCACGGCAGAAGTATTGCTGGGTAACTATACCTGCATATACACATACTTACATATGCAACTCAATGAGATGCTTGTAAGATGGCATGTGTACTTTATTACTTGGTGCGATTTTTTAAACGCAAATTCGGCAAGTGAGTTGTGATTCTCGTTCGTTTGTGAAAATCATCTCCTTATAGAGGCCGGGTTTGATGTTGAAAAGTCGCTGCGAAGCCACCTGAATGAAACCTTTAGACAGGGTGGAAATCATGATAGTGGTAGTCTGCAGCCAAGTAATAAATGTCACCATGCCATTTGTAAATAAATTTGCATTCTATTAAATATAGATGCAAAATGGTCTTGAGCCAGGACAATATCCCAGTTCAAATCATATATTGATTACAGACCAAAAAAATTCAAACGAAAAAACTAAAACAAATGAGCGTTGGCACGGCAGAAGTATTGCTGGGTAACTATACCTGCATATACACATACTTACATATGCAACTCAATGAGATGCTTGTAAGATGGCATGTGTACTTTATTACTTGGTGCGATTTTTTAAACGCAAATTCGGCAAGTGAGTTGTGATTCTCGTTCGTTTGTGAAAATCATCTCCTTATAGAGGCCGGGTTTGATGTTGAAAAGTCGCTGCGAAGCCACCTGAATGAAACCTTTAGACAGGGTGGAAATCATGATAGTGGTAGTCTGCAGCCAAGTAATAAATGTCACCATGCCATTTGTAAATAAATTTGCATTCTATTAAATATAGATGCAAAATGGTCTTGAGCCAGGACAATATCCCAGTTCAAATCAAATATTGATTACAGACCAAAAAAATTCAAACGAAAAAACTAAAACAAATGAGCGTTGGCACGGCAGAAGTATTGCTGGGTAACTATACCTGCATATACACATACTTACATATGCAACTCAATGAGATGCTTGTAAGATGGCATGTGTACTTTATTACTTGGTGCGATTTTTTAAACGCAAATTCGGCAAGTGAGTTGTGATTCTCGTTCGTTTGTGAAAATCATCTCCTTATAGAGGCCGGGTTTGATGTTGAAAAGTCGCTGCGAAGCCACCTGAATGAAACCTTTAGACAGGGTGGAAATCATGATAGTGGTAGTCTGCAGCCAAGTAATAAATGTCACCATGCCATTTGTAAATAAATTTGCATTCTATTAAATATAGATGCAAAATGGTCTTGAGCCAGGACAATATCCCAGTTCAAATCAAATTTTTGCAAAATATAAATTTTCGCGAAAGATATGGCAAAAATGATTTGTGGACAAGACAAAATTTCTAATTTCTCGCGATTTATCCAACGGATCCGCTGCATTTTTTGCATGTGCGTTAAGAACCAATGTCGATTGTAACATATACTTAGTCAGTCGCAGAAAAAGCTGCATTTATTTCAACTTTTTCTATCTGGGTTTCTGAAACAATTCTGTCACAAATATTCCCTATTTAGTCACCAATCACATGCCAAAAAATATTTTAGTAATATCTTTATGATAGAAAGTTACGCGGGTTTTTATACCCTCACTCTACAGAGTATATAGCATTTGGAAAAAAGTGTAACGCATTGAAGGAGTGACTTAAGACCCTAAGTACGTTTGGACCAAATCCGATTCACGACTTTTTAAGTTGTTTGAGCCATGTCCGTTCGTCAGACTGGCAGGTGTACACGATAACCCTCGAAACGAGTTAAATTATCAATTCAAACTAATATATCAATTCAAAGTAATATTTTCCCTAACTTAGTTCGAAGATGAACGAAATTGCCACGTCCCTTCTAGTACCTCACACACAAGTGGTCCATATTCCTATGTTAAATTAAAACCACTGAAACTTACACATGGATAGTCGAAATTACCTATATTTTGGTATTCGATAAAGTTTTTATAATCACTTTAAGTGTACAAAATATGGCGAGTTTTCCACGCCCCTTCCAGTACCTCCCACACAAATCACTCTAAACTTCGTAAAATTAAAGCTGCCATAATTTATATGCGGATAATCGGAATACTGTAAAATGCTTTTATAGAATATGCATTCACATTGAATATGAGCGATATTGCCACACCCCTTCTGGTACCTCCCACACAGAGTGACATAAGCTTTGTTTAAAATAAAACCGATAAAACATTCATACGGGTAGTCAAAATCATTTGCAATTTTATATTTGAAAATGTTTTTATAATCACTTTAAACTTAAAAAATAGTTACGCTGTAGCCAAGCCCCCATTTTGTACCCGCCACACAATTGTCTCTATCCTATGTAAAATTAAATCCTTCAGAACTTGTACACTTGTACATGGAATCCACTATAACTTGATATTTGACCATGTGTTTTTCAATTGTTTTGTAAATGTGTAAGCTGGGACCACGATCCGAGAACCTTTCAGTACCTTAAGTAAAATGTAATTCCTTATAACTTCCGTGAGTATGTTCTCTGAGTCGACAGGAGCTTACGTACTTGTTTTCTTTTAATTCAGGCCGCAAGCCTGAATTAACCATTAAGCCTGTAAGCCATGGTTCCTGGCATGATAATGTCTAATACATGGAATACATGTTATGTGTACATTTTGCTTTCCATTGATTATTCTTTTAAAATATTCATTTAATTACACTGTGCAACAATTTTTTCGAATTTTGCTTGTGTTTAACATTTTCGGGAGTATTTTGACGATCTAAATTCGAAAAAGATAATAAAATTGATGATATTGATGTGACGCAGCGACCCGCGAAGCTACTTAAAAAGACTTTTGACTTGGTCGAAATCATGATTGTGGTAGTCTGCAGTCAAGTAATAAATGTCACCATGCCATTTGTAATTAAATTTGCATTCTATTAAATATAGATGCAAAATGGTCTTGAGCCAGGACAATATCCCAGTTCAAATCAAATATTAACTACTGACCAAAAAAAAAAAAAAACAAGTAAGAAGGCGTTTAGTTCGGCCTGGCCGAATCTTATATACCCTCCACCACGGAGTGCATTCCACAGTATTACCAGCAGATTAAAGGATGTCGACATAGAAGTACAGAACCATATTACGAAAATTGTGATATGTTTATGCACATTACTATATTTGATTACTATTTCAAACTATAATGTATACTTATGCGCACTGTTTAGAATCTACTACTATAAACAAATACAATGCTGTAATTGTGAAAGTGAACATGCCGAAAATATTAGGCGATTGTCAGTCGCCCTTAGGGAGAAGCATTTTCAGATACAGACAAAGTGACTGCATTATTTTGATAAGAAAAGTACAAATTTTAAAGATATCCCCATTTGCCCCATTCTCCGCCAAAATGTACAAATTTCGAAAAAAAAACATTTTTCGAGTCTCCATAGTCAGAATGTATACACCGAATTTCATGATTTCAACTTCAGCGGTTTGGTATGTCCTATTTTTATCCCTCTTTTTTAATTATATCCCTTAAAAGTACGAATTTCGAAAAATCGGTCTATGTTACGTGTCTATGCAATTAGAGGGATGTACACACCGAATTTCATGATTCTAGCTGTTGTCGTATCATTGGTACCATATTTTATCCCTTTTTGTCCCATTTCTCCCGCTAAAACTTTAATTTTCTTTGTGGTGCTTCCAAGCTACAAGAGGAATGTACGCAACAAATTTTAACTGTATGAAAATAAGAATTTTAATTAATAAGCCAAGGCTACCAATATTTGTATACTATGTATATATATAAAGTAAATAATAATTCAATTCATAAAGTAAATATAAGGGAGCAATCATAAATACCCTAAATATTGGGGGATAGAGAGTGTATTTTCAGCTACAGTTGTTTGGTTGGTTGTATTCTCATCCTATTTTAATTTCAAAAGTATACATTTTGAAAATACCTTATCTCTCACGTACGCAGTATAAGACAACTTCATGATTCTACCATTTTTTGTCGTAAAAGCAACAAAATAATGTACGAATTTGGAAAAAAAATATTTTACGTGGCTATGCAGTCAGAAGAATGTATACACCGAAATCCATGATTATAGCAGCGGCCATTTTGTTGGTACCATTTTTATCCCCTTTTTTCTATTTTGCCCCCTCAAGAGTACGACTATCTAAAATCTCTTTATTTTACGTATCTACACAATTGGAGGGATGTACACACCGAATTTCATCATTCTAGCTGTATTCGTTTAGTTGGTACTATTTTTATCCACTGTAGCCATTGTATCCCTTGATAGTACCAATTTGGAAAAAAACGTTTTATTTTTCGTGTCTACGCAGTCAGAGGAATGTATACTCCGAATTTCATGATTCTAGCTGCGGTCATTTGGTAGGTACTATTTTTATCCCCTTTTTCCATTTGAACCCCAAAAAGTACGAATTTTGGAAAGCTCTTTTATTTTACGTGTCTACGCAATCAGAGGAATGTATACATAGAATTTCATTATTCTTGGTGCAGCCGTTAAGTGTCCCCATTTAACCCCTTTAAAGTTCGAATTTAGAAAAAATACTTTTATATTATGTATCTACTCTATTAGAGGAATGTACACGCCAAATTTTGTGTTTCTATCTGTTGTCGTTTGATAGGTACCATTTTTATCCCTTTTTGTCCCATTTCGCCCCACACAAATAAAAATCACTCTATGGTGCCCTTTTATGCTATAGAGGGAATGCGCATTGCAAATATCAACTAAATACAAGCTAATATGTTCAAAAAGCATGCTGAAATACTCTAAATATTAGGGGTATTTTGAGTCCTTGTGAGGGAAAAACTTTTCCCTTTGGCCCGATTTCGCCCCATTTCAATCCCAACCGATCTACGACTATAAGACGCATTTATGGAAGATTTGAACGTTCTAGCTCATTTCGTTCGGCCGCTATCGTGCTTTCAACAGACAGACAGACGGACATGGCTATATCGTCTTAGAATTTTACCACGACCCAGAATATATATACTTTATGGGGTTTCCGATGAATATTTCAAGGTGTTACAAACGGAATGACAAAGTGAATATACCCCCATCCTGGAGGTGGAGGGTATAAAAACTAACACAAATGAGCGTTGGCACGGCACATACTAACATATGCAACTCAATGAGATGCTTGTAAGAAGGCATGTGTGCTTTATTACTTGGTGCGATTTTTCAAACGCAAATTCGGCAAGTGAGTTGTGCTTCTCGTTCGTTTGTGAGAATCATCTCCTTATAGAGGCCGGGTTTGGTGTTGAAAAGTCGCTGCGAAGCCATTTGAAAAGACTTTTCACATGATCGAAATCATGATCGTGGTAGTCTGCAGCCAAGTAATTAATGTCACCATGCCATTTGTAATCAAATTTGCATTCTATTAAATATGGATGGAAAATGGTCTTCAATATCCCAGTTCAACTCCCAATTATTTTAAAATATGGAACTAAATATATTTTGCAATTTTTTCTGAGCTTTTTTACAGCCAACAAAATAAATTTAAAAAAAATTTTGGCGACCACCACAATGCACATAAAAATAAATTGTTAAGGTCTCGGACATAAAATTTGTATTGTTTTGTTGCCTAGGGAGAAGCGATATTTTTTAATACTACCCAAAATTGTGTATACACTTCAAATTGCATCTTTCTCTATATGCTTCACCCTTTTTTCTTGCGTTTCACCCCCATAGGAGATAAATACTACTTTAATTAAGGTTGCGCTCATAAGCTTTATTTGATTTTTTTTTCACAACTTTTACGCAGTTTTTTTACGGAAAATTATCATTTTCTTGCGTTTAATTTGTACGTTTTGCATTGCGTAGCATACTTTTCAGCTGCTTACGGGGGTTTGTTTGTTGCAGTTCATGTGAAAACATGTTATTTGAACAGAATTAATTATTTGGGTGTGGCATTAAAGGGCAATCCCGTGCAATTCATATGCACATTTAAATTATGTTAATGAGAAATTCTATAATTAAATATATTGCAACGGACACGGACGCTGTTGTCGTGTCAATCACCGAACGTACATCTATCTGTAAAGTTCATAAAAGGTAAAAATACTTGCACTGCTGATGTGACATGTCATATTTGTTGATGCACTACTGTGTGCACAGAGGATATTCATTGTCGAAAATTGTGTTGAAAAAAATAATAATTGTTGAAATAATGTTCGCATTTTATCTGAAATTCTGTGCGAATTTTTAAAATACATTAATATCGAGATGAAATTCACAACTTAATTGTTTATTTTTAAAGTTTGCCAATTTCAATGGGAGATCGTAGCATTATATATAAAGATATAATAAAGTTAAGTTAATTATATTATTAATCATAAGTATATGTATCCTTCTCTAAGAAAAGAACTGTTGATTAAATCGCAATTTTAAAGAGCGACTGTTATGCCACTAAATAGATGTCCCTTGAACTCTCAGTCTCTTGTTTATCTGTTTTAGAAAATTAAAAAAATCAATTTTCTGCTGAGCACAAACTACCGCATCTATCCATCCGACGAACCAAGTATGACGCCAATTACTTTGAAATTTTTACATTTTGTTGCAAAATCAATTTGTGTATTTAACTTAGGGCAATTTATAAATAATCATAGCCAAACTAATAATTAAACTCATGAAAAAATCATGATATTGACTAATAATGCCTGCCACACTTTGAGTTAATGCTGCTCGATATTGAAAATCTTCCCATGCTCCAAGTTGTTTGAGGCACTTCATATTTAATGAGATAACTGATTCAAATAAATATTTAATGTTAATGTAACAGAAATTCTGTCTTCGAAGTATTTTATAATTTCACAAAGTACGAAAGCTATTAGCATAAAAAGCACCAACGAGGGTAATGACGACATGTTCCGTTCACACCCGTTCAACATTTTAGAGGAGTCAATTTAAATACAAAGGGAAACCAAAGCACTCCTTAGTCTGTCGCAGCAGGTAAAAGGTGAGTGCTCCTTCAATAAACCGACAATTTAATATGAAACTTTTGAAAAACTCCTTGAAATCCTCTCACAAGAAAATCGCACGTTGTTTCTTCTTCTTCTTCTTAAATGTAAATGACTTTAGTGGCGTATGTACCTTTTAATAGAGCATTTGTTTTTATTTAACATAAAAATTGGTTTGTTAAGAGACTATATCGTAGTGTTGATGTAATGGATTTGTTTAAAAAATGCTATATTGATTTTATATTAAACGACTGCAAATTTGGATTTGTATCTGTAATATACATTCTTCCACACTGAAAGAACTATATTCACAATATTTATGACTTCGTCACAATTCCAGTGAAAATTTTCATTAAAAAGTCGTCAAAGAAGCAATCAACGAAAAGTATCATAGAATTCCTAACACATTTCTTAGAAAGTATGAAATGCAATTCTTTATTCTATAAACCTTTGTCATAAAAATGTTAATTGATTCTGTAATATTTCATTATTTTTATGAAAAAGTTTCAAAACTATTAATGATTTCTTCTGAAGATAAACAATATAAATAAAAAAACAAGAAAATGTCTGAATTAGTTGATACGCTCTATCATTGTGAGCACCTTTGCAATGACTATGTCTTTGATCTAAATCAGGGTATACATCCTTATGTCAGAATTAACATATCGAGGACTTATATTCTAAAGTGGCTATAAACAAAAACACTGATTTTCTCCTTAATTTGAAGAGTAATTATTAAAGAGGATTACTAATTGCTAGATTTTCGTTTTATTTTTTAAAGTTTTAAAAATTTCCTATTATTCGCTGTTTTATGGTTCATAGCCACTTTCGCATGTTTAAAAATTAAGCACTATGAATGTTGAAATAAGCACATAGCCATTAATGTCTAAATATATAAATAAGATGTATTTTAAACTCGTTAACGTTTTTAATGGAATGTTGGCAAAGTTGTGTAGATAACGCATTTTCTGAGAAGTACACACCGAATTTAAAGATTTCAACTTCATCCATTTATCCATTATTTACAAAAGTTGATAGGGCACGATAAACAACTTTATATACTAGAGCGTACCAGGTTACAAGTAAAAAAAAAAAAGTTCGCCGTACACCTTCGAATATGAAGTATTATTGAAAGGTAGTTTCAAAAAAATTTTTTTTATTTTTTTATGCCGAACGTAGGGGTCGCGCTTTTACATTTTTCTATATAACTTCTGCATTTATAAACGGATTTTAAAGTGTGATACATCGATGTTTTTGTCCGATTTTTTTGTCTTTGAAGTCATTGAGCTCAAACATGATTCATGATTTTATGCGAGCTTTAATTTTCGATTATTAGAGTGGTACATTAGGGTAGTAGCAACTGAGAAATGATGGGTAAGTACCAGAAGGGGGTGCTTGAGCTCAATGACTTCAAAGACAAAAAAAATGGGCCTCGTCGAGACAAAAACATCGATGTATCACACTTTAAAATCCGTTTATAAATACAAGTTATATAGAAAAATGTAAAAGCGCGACCCCTACGTTCGGCATAAAAAAATAAAATTTTTTTTTTTGAAACTACCTTTCAATAATACTTCATATTCGAAGGTGTACGGCGAACTTTTTTTTTGAGGTACGCCCTATTATATACCCTCCACCATGGATTGCATTCTATAGAGGCTGTCGATTTTCGTAGAAGTGCAGTAATATTACAGGAAAATATAAATTTTTCAATATAGCCAAACCAAAAGAAATACAAATATTGAAAAAATAATTTTATAAATGAATATAATATTTTTATTATTTCAAGCCACACAAATAAGACAAGGCTACCAATACGTTTACACTATATATATATATATATATATATATATATGTTTCTAACTGCGCCCATTTGGTAGGTACCATTTTTATCCCCTTTTTCCAATTTTACTTCCTAAAGAGTACGACTATCTAAAATCTCTTTATTCTACGTGTCTACGCAATTAGAGGGATGTACGCACCGAATTTCATCATTCTAGTTGTATTCGTTTAGTTGGTACTATTTTTATCCCCTGTACCCATTGTATTCCTTGAAAGTATGAATTTGAAAAAAACGTTTTATTTTTCGTGTCTACGCAGTCAGAGGAATGTATAATCCGAATTTCATGACTCTAGCTGTGGTCATTTGGTTGGTACTATTTTTATCCCCCTTTTTCCATTTGAACCCCAAACAGTACGAATTTCGAAAAATCCTTCTATTTTACGTGTCTACGCAATCAGAGGAATGTATACACCGAATTTTATTATTCTAGTTGCAGCCGTTTGGTTGGTACCATTTTTATACCTCTATTCCAATTTTATCCCTTAAAAGTACGAATTTGGAAAAAATACTTTTATATTATGTATATACTCGATTAGAGGAAATACACAGCGAATTTCGTGTTTCTAGCTGTTGTCGTTTAATAGGTATCATTTTTATCCCTTTTTGTCCCATTTCACCGCCTACGAATAAAAATCGTTTTATGGTTCACGTTTTTGTTATCGGAGGATTGCGCATTAGAGCGTACCAGGTTACAAGTAAAAAAAAAAAGTTCGCCGTACACCTTCGAATATGAAGTATTATTGAAAGGTAGTTTCAAAAAAATTTTTTTTATTTTTTTATGCCGAACGTAGGGGTCGCGCTTTTACATTTTTCTATATAACTTCTGCATTTATAAACGGATTTTAAAGTGTGATACATCGATGTTTTTGTCCGATTTTTTTGTCTTTGAAGTCATTGAGCTCAAACATGATTCATGATTTTATGCGAGCTTTAATTTTCGATTATTAGAGTGGTACATTAGGGTAGTAGCAACTGAGAAATGATGGGTAAGTACCAGAAGGGGGTGCTTGAGCTCAATGACTTCAAAGACAAAAAAATCGGCCTCGTCGAGACAAAAACATCGATGTATCACACTTTAAAATCCGTTTATAAATACAAGTTATATAGAAAAATGTAAAAGCGCGACCCCTACGTTCGGCATAAAAAAATAAAAATTTTTTTTTGAAACTACCTTTCAATAATACTTCATATTCGAAGGTGTACGGCGAACTTTTTTTTTGAGGTACGCCCTATTGCGCATACCCAATCTCAAGTAAGTACAAGCAGACATATTGATAAAATATGCTTAAATACTCTAAATTTAAGGGGTTACTATGTGCTTTTTCAGTCCTTGTGAGGGAAACATTTTTCCCTTTGGGCCGATTTCGCCAATCCCAACCGAGCTACGACTATAAGACGTATTTATGCAAAATTTGGGCCTCCTAGCTCCTTTTGTTTAGACGCTAGCGTGCTTTCAACAGACGGTCGGACATGGCTAGATCGTCCTAGAATTTTATGACGATCAAGAATATATATACTTTCTCTTTCAAGGTGTTACAAACGGAATGACAAAGTTAGTATACCCCCATCCTGGAAGTGGAGGGTATTAAAATACAAAATGGTTATTTTTGCAAAATTGTCATTTTCGCGGGAAATATGGCTAAAATTATTTTCATGCATTTTTGTTTTGTAATTTTTAGCAATCTATCCCAGGACTCGGCTGAATATTTACTTGTGTATTAAGAACCAATGTCGCTTGTAACACATATGTTGTAAGTAAGGAATCATATGCCAAAAAAATATTTGATAAAAAGTTACGCGGGTTTTTCTTGATATACTTTTCACAAGTTTCGTAAAGTCGAAATTTATAATAATTTATCCTATTTCAGTCTGATAACTTGGAAAGGAATATGTTATTAACGGGGAAATGATAGAATTTGATAGTTCAATTTGATACAATGTCCTCAATCAAGAAAAATGTTTTAAACAAAATCGTTGTAGGGAATTACAGTATTTTTTAAGTATTTTATTTATTCTGGTTTTATGTTCATAGCCACTTTTGCAGTCACAAACTAACGTGTGAGTGTATGGCCAAGCCAGAAATACTTGAAAAAATGGGTCTCCAAATTTATAGGACAGATGACAGCCAAATCAGAGAATAGTTTGGCATCAAAAACTCATTTTCGAGAAAATGGTTAATAGCCACTTCTGAATGTAAGTCCTCCATATGGGAAATGAGCATTGTAATAGAGAATTCAGCCAAAATCGACACACAAAATGTATTGATTAAACATAAAACGTTTCATGAACACAACAAAATCTTTCTTTATATAAATAAAACATTTCATTATTCAAATATATTGTTAGATATGTCATATTTCATAATATTTAAAATTATTTTAAATTTTTGTATTTATTAAATAAATTAAAAATTTCTTTGATCTTATGAAATTAAGTTTCACAAATCTAACAACCTTATTTTATAAAGTCTGAAATGTTTATGAAAATTGTATGACACATTTCATTTGATGTATGCATTTTTTATATAAAGTAAAAACTTACTAAATTTATGAGATTGCTTCATAAATTTAAATGTGATTTTTTTTTTTTTTTTATAAATATTATAAAGGAAAATTAATTTTTAAATGTGTTTTAGCTATTTAGAAGAAATTGGGTAAATTATATGGATTACAGAGCTGAAAAAGGCAAATTATTTTACCAAAGTTCAGACTATTAGCTATTGATTGGTACTATTTTTGTCCCTTTTTTTCCATTTTCCCCCTAAAGGCATGGGCTACTTTATCGTACACTTTTACGGTATAAAAGGATTGAACTCATCAAATATCAAGTAAATGTAAGACAGAAGTCTTCAAAGCATGTGCCTAAATACTGAAAATATTAGAGGTTAGTTGGGGCATTCCTGTTCTTGTTAGTTTCCACTGGACGAATTTCACCCATTTTTAATCCCAACCGATCTACAACCATTACACAGAAATACGGGAAATTTGACTTCCTAGCTCATTTCGTGCGAAAGCTAGCATTGTTTCAGCAGACAGACGGACAGCCATGGCTAGATCGTCTTAGAATTTTGCCACGACCCAAAATATATATAATTCAAGATGTTGCGAACGCAATGTCAAAACATGTAAAAAGGCGATAAGATCGCCCAGGTCAAATCATATATACCCTCTACCATGGGCGAATTTGACAGTATTATCGGCATATTAGAGACTGTATTAGCAAAATTATGATATGTTTATGCAAGTTGCCATAATTTTACTATTACAAATTATGACGCCCCCTTATGATTGCTGTTTTAAATAAATTATGATGTTTCATATAAATAATTTTTAAGAAATATAGCGGTATAGCGGATTTCCAACTTAACAAACATTTGATTGTCAGCCATGTTCGACATCGAGAAATTTGTTATGTGGGGTAATAATAATTATCATTATTTATATAAGATCAAAAGAAATAGTTCACTTCAGATCCGATAGTTTTAACTATTCAATTATTGTTTTATCTTTTCAAAGAAATGTCTTAGCCAACTCATTGTTTATACGATTAAAAAAAATACTTGTGAATGCCGCCTCAAAGACTGGACTTAAATCCAAGGCCAAACTTGTGGACATATCTAAAGGAAAAGTGCGACAGAAGAGAATATCATTGAAAGTTTTACGGGAAGAATAGAACCAAATACCTATACGACGACTAGCAACTGTTATTAATAACCATCGCCGCACTAAAAGCACTAATTTTTTGACGAAAATGCTATACTAAAGGGTGATTTTTTAAGAGCTTGATAACTTTTAAAAAAAAAAACGCATAAAATTTGCAAAATCTCATCGGTTCTTTATTTGAAACGTTAGATTGGTCCATGACATTTACTTTTTGAAGATAATTTCATTTAAATGTTGACCGCGGCTGCGTCTTAGGTGGTCCATCCGCTTAGTCCAATTTTGGCATTTCCACGTTTTTGAGTAACAGAGACCCAATTGGTGCGAACGGCGACGAATCGAAAATTGGTGGTCATCATTAACACTGGCCGATACAGCTGCGATATTTTCTTCAGTTCGCACTCTACGTAAGCGTGTTGGTGGTTTAATGTCCAACAATGTAAATTTGGTGCGAAATTTAGTCACAATAGCCCGAATAGCCGCTTCAGTGGGTAGATTAAACTGACCATAAAATGGAAGCGCGCAATGAACTTTCTTAACAGAGCACGCATTTTGATAATAAAATTCAATAATTTGCAAGCGTTGTTCGTTTGTAAGACGATTCATGATGAAATGTCAAAGCATACTGAGCATCTTTCTCTTTGACACCATGTCTGAAATCCCACGTGCTCTGTCAAATACTAATGCATGAAAATCCTAACCTCAAAAAAATCACTCTATATAATATAAATATAATGTTAAAGAAAAATGATTTTGTGACATTAAAAAATACTAACAAATTTATGAAATCTCGCATATTTCCTATAATAAAAAAAGCTATTTCAAATATTTTTTTATAAATTGAAACTTTATGCTTTGCTTTATTATGTTATAAACAAATAGTTTTATTTTTGGAAATATGTATCTATCAATTTTTTCTGAAAAAGTGTAGAAAGGTTAAGATTCACATATTTGCAGACATAGGTTTCTTTCCACGAGAAGATTTGTTCAATTTAATGTACGGGCAAATATTCGACCAAAAACGTCAAATATTTGTTTTCCTCTGTCTGACCACAATATATATTTTAAGACTAAACAAGAAAGTGGCGGATTTTAGACAAAGAAAATTGCTATCAAAATTAATTTCATTACAAGGAGCAAATAAATGTAAGTTAGCTGAACGTAAAATCCACCCAGTATGCTTTGACAAATTTTTGAGTGAATGGGAAAATATATATCTATATGCGTCAAATATGTGTCCAATGTGATATTGTATTGAATATGTTTTAGTATAATAACATAATTTGCAATCATGTATTAGGTGTGCTTACATTACAAAAAAAAAAAACAAATGTAATCTTATTGTGTATATATATTATTATGTCGGGTGATTCATCGTGAGGTTTGAGTTTCAATAGGATTTTTGGCACATCATATCAAACTGCTTTGTCATTTTAGTTCGGTATCGTTTGGCAAGTCATTATGGAAAGAGTCACACCACAATAGCATCTCCGAATTATTCAGCTGTATTGCGAACAAGTAAGTAAGCTTCAGTCGGCTTAACCGACTTATATATACCCTCACTCCCAGAGAACATATATACGGAAGTTTTAAGGAATTAATTGTTACGTAGGTCAGGAAGGTACTAGGAGGCTCGTGTCATATGGTCCAGCTTCCACATTTATAAAACAATTGTAAAAACATTTTTGATCAAGTCATAGTGGATTCCATGCAGCAGTATAGAAGTTATGAAGGATTTAATATTGCCTAGAATAAAGACTATTGTGTGGGAGCTACAAGAAGGGACGTGGCTTAAGCGTAAATATTTTTTCAAATATCACATTGCAAATGATTTTATGTCGGTTTTATTGTAACCAAAGTTTATGCCATTTTGTGTGGGAGGTACCAGAAGGGGTGTGGTAATATAGCCCATGTTCCATGATAATATAACTTCGAGAAAAGCATACCCAAATATCAAACTTCACATTATTCCGACCATCAGTATATAAGTTATAGCCCGTTTAATTTTATGTAGGTTAGTGTGATTTGTGTGGGAGGTACTAGAAGGGGCGGTGTGGAAGTTACATAAGTTTTAATTTAACATAGGAATATGGGTCATTTGTGTGGGAGGTACTTAAACTAAATTTGGGAAAAATATTACCATGTGCAAAGTTTGAATTGATTCCTTAACTCCTTTCGAGAGTTATCGTGTACACCAGCCAGCCAGACAAACGGACGGATGGACGGACGGACATGGCTCAAACATCTTAAAAAGTCGTGAAACGGATTTGGTCCAAACATACTTAGGGTCTTAAGTCACTCCTTCAATGCGTCCTTCAAATGATATATACCCTCCTACTCTGTAGAGTGAGGGTGTATATAAACAGTGAAGCTGTATATTCAGCTTTAGCTGAGAGTGTACGCGAAGACCGTGGCGAATCGATTCTTCGTTGTTCTCAGCAGCTTGGTTTGTCGTATTCAACAATTTGGTGTATTTTATGTAAAGATCACGGCCTTAAAGCGTACAAAATTAACTTAAGTTTGTTAGTTTCAGTGAGTGGGAGATACTTGTCGCTATGCTCGAACAAGTCGCCCAAAATTGGACCTTCCGAATGGACAAACTCAGATGTAGTCATGGCCAACATTTACATGATATCGTTTTCAAACAGTAAATGCCAAAAATTGTTCTTTAATAAAAATTTTAAGCTCACTTTCAAAATTATATGTTTCATTTTACATTATAAATCAAACCTGACGATGAATCGGCCTTTATTTATAATTTCACAAATTTTATAAAATTTTCACATTTTTCAACTATTCACGTAATAGATTTTCATGTACAATGGGTCATTTAAAATTTTAAATTTGAACTAGCGATTACTTCGACTTTGAAAGGTAGAATAACTTTCATTTTGATTTTTACACCCTCCACCTGCAGGATGGGGTTATACTAACTTTGTCATTCCGTTTGTAACACCTTGATATATCGACATGAGACCCTATAAAGTATATATATTCTTGATCGTCATAAAATTCTAAGATGATCTAGCCATGTTCGTCCGTCTGTCCGTCTGTTGAAAGCACGTTAGCATCTAAACGAAAGGAGCAAGGACGTCCAAATTTTCCATAAATACGTCTTACAGTCGTAGATTGGTTGGCATTGAAACTGGGCGAAATCGGCCCATACGACAAGGACTAAAAATACCCATAATAGCCTCTAATATTTTTGATTATTTAAACATAATTTTTATATCTCTGCTTGTACTTACTTGATATTGGTCATGCACATTCCGCCTATAACAAAAACGTGCACCATAAAGTGTTTTTTTCCTAGGGGGTGAAATGGGGGCAAAAAGGGATAAAAATGGTACATATTAAACGACAACAGCTATTAACACGAAATTTGGTGTGTACTTTTTCAAAATTCGTACTTTTAAGGGGTAAAATGGGAATAGAGGGATAAAAATGGTACCAACCAAACGGCTGCACCTAGAATGATGAAATTCGATGTATACATTCATCTGATTGCCTAGACAAGTAAAATAAACGGATTTTTCGAAATTCGTACTTTTTGTGGTTAAAAGGGGATAAAAATTGTACCAACCAAATGACCGCAGCTAGAGTCATGAAATTCGGAGAATACATTCCTCTGACTGCGTAGACACGAAAAATAAAAGTTTTTTTTTTTAATTCGTACTTTCAAGGGATACAATTGGTACTGAGGGATAAAAATAGTACCAACTACACGGCTACAGGTAGAATGATGAAATTCTAATTGCATAGTTACGTAAAATAAAGAGATTTTAAAAAGTCATACTCTTAATGGGGTAAAAAAGGAAAAAGGGAAATGAAATGGTACCAACCAAATGGCCGCAGCTAGAATCATGGAATTCGGTCAAGCAAAATAAAAATGATTTTTTCGAAGATTCGGTAAAAATTGGTTTAATCATGAAGTTAGGTTATTTTGCACTATATACGTGAGATAATGGAGTTTCAAAATTTTTACTTTTGGAATTACAATAGAATGTAAATACAACCAGCACCCACTATCTACCAATATGTATGACATTTAAGCTTTTTTTGAAAAATAAATATAAGAATATTTATTTTTTGGAATTGACTTAATCGTTATATATAGTGTAATCGTATTGGTAGCCTGCCTTATAAACGTGGCTTGAAAAAATAAAAATATTATATTTATTTATAAAATTATTTTTTTTAATATTTGTATTTGATTTGCTTTGGCTATATTGAAAAATTTATATTTTCCTGTAATCTCTGTGGAATGCAATCCATGGTGGAGGGTATATAAAGTTCGGCCCGGCCGAACTTGATGCCATTTTTACTTGTCAGGTTTATTTTTGACATTTGCAAAATGGGACGCTCGAACAAAATTGGGAAATATTAAACACTTCTTTCAAAGTAGTGAGTCTTTAACACAAACTGTAAAGAATTTACGTGGAAAATTTTCGAGAAGAGATCGACCTTCAGTTCAGTTTTGCGTGAATTTGTGAGCGAGTTATTTGACAAACCAACCCGTGTACGTTCTCGTCCAACTCGTCATCGTTCTCAGATGTTACAAACGGAATGACAAAGTGAATAAACCCCCATCTTAAGGAGGGTATAAAAAGAATTTGAAAATTTTGCCTTGCATATTCAAATACTTGTAAAATACTAAAAATAATTGTCACTACACCTTTTGAGCCTTTCTGAGTTCTCTTATAGTGTCTGATATGTTTCTTGTAAACGTCCCATTCAAAAGAAGATCCTGTGGTTTCAGCCTTGTAACGACATTCTCAGCGCTGGGAGTTCTGCGTCTCAACATAATGGATTTTGCCTTACTTTTTTATTTGGGCATAAACTAAGATGACGATTTCGCTTGTAACACGTTGAAATATATATTTTCAAGGCCTATTGAGAGACATACTCCCAACGGATCTGAAGTATTACAAAAAACACTTTAACAAACTCATCTATTGTAGTGCATATAACACCTTAAGCTGTAAAACAAATATTGTTTCGAATATTTTAAAGTGGTTATTTTGTTTTAGCAAATTATAAATATGCAAATAATTGAAATGTTCTTTCGTTTGTCTTCAGCTGGCACACATTCGAAATTCGAATACATGTAATTATTGCTATTGCTGCAAAGAAATGGAATATTTAACTACTAATACATGACAAAAGCGTATGAATGTGTTTTGTCAGTTTCATGTGTTAGTAATAACAAAGGAATTCTATGAAATCAATTTGTAAAATGTATACTCGTACTCGACTACTTGCAGGGAGGAAGGCAAGACAAATTTACATAGGAAAGGAAACATCCTACACTTAAAGGACAAATTATGTTGATGTGTGTGTGTATGTGTATGTACACATTTAAGAGTTTTTAATGAAATGTTATTTCAGGGAAAGGCGTGAACATCTTCTGAAAGAATGTAATTAAAGGAAAGTAACAAATTACTTTCATGAAATTAAAACATGACTTCCGGTACGTTGAAGTTATCGCTTTGAGATGAAATATTCTTTGAAGTAGGATTGCTCCAAAAAAAAAAAAACAGTGCTGCTGTCAACAGCCACTTTAAACTTTTACGGAATTCTTAAATATATTTACCAAAGTAAGTAGCAACAGAGGGAGATAGAGAGCGTTTAAGTTGATGCCTGTTTAAGGACTTCAACTGCAATTTTGCAGAAGCAGAAATAATTATGGCATCCCTAAACGGCCTAGCCGATTTTGTTGAAATTTCACGCAAATATAGTGGAGGTGTTGACGAGGTGGATTACTACACAAGGGTCTGCATTTGCGTAATCAAAAAGCCGTTTTTGTTTCGAAAATACGGCTTAAGAACACCGCCTTTCTGTTTAAAGCGCTTTTTATACCCTACACCACTTCGTGGGCTAGGGTATTATAAGTTAGTTTCGCCCCAAATGTTTGTAACACCAAGAAATAATCGAGCTAGACCCACCTTTAAGTATACCGATCGGCTTAGAATCACCAGCTGAGTCGATTTAAAGATGTCTGTCTGTCCGTCTGTCCGTCTGCTGTCCATCTAAGCTTGTTCGCACTCTACAGGTCGCAATTGTTGTCCGATTGTCATGAAAATTGGCAGAAGTTATTTTTCTGGCCAATGACCATCGGTATTGAATTTGGAGGAAATCGGTTCAGATTTAGATATAGCCCCCATACGAATGTCGCTCCCGATTTTACTTTTTCCGCTCTAAAATCCACATCTTGTTCCCGATTTTCTTTAAATTTGGCACAACATCTTATAATCCAACTAGAAACACCTATGCAAAAATTGGATAAGATCGGTTCAGATTTAGATATAGCCCCCATACAAGTATCGCTCCCTATTTCACCTTTTCCGCTTTAGAAACCACATATTGTACCCGATTTTCTTTAAAATTGGCACAACATCTTATAATCTAACTAGAAACACCTGTGCAAAAATTGGGTAAGATCGGTTCAGATTTAGATATAGCCCCCATACAAATGTCGCTCCCGATTTGACATTTTCCGCCCTAGAAACGACATATTGTCCCCGATTTTCTTTAAATTTGGCAGAACATCTTATAATCCCGCTAGAAACATGTATGCAAAAATTGGGTAAGATCGGTTCAGATTTAGATATAGCCTCCATACAAATGTCGCTCCCGATTTGACATTTTCCGCTCTAGAAACGACATATTGTACCCAATTTTCTTTAAATTTTGCAGAACATCTTATAATCCAACTAGAAACACGTATGCAAAAATTGGGTAAGATCGGTTCAGATTTAGATATAGCCCCCATACAAATGTCGCTCCCGATTTTCTTCAAATTTGGCAGAACATCTTATAATCCAACTAGAAACAATTATGCAAAAATTGGGTTAGATCGGTTCAGATTTAGATATAGCCCCCATACAAATGTCGCTCCCGATTTGACATTTTCCGCTCTAGAAGCGACATATTGTACCCGATTTTCTTTAAATTTTGCAGAACATCTTATAATCCAACTAGAAATACGTATGCAAAAACTGGGTAAGATCGGTTCAGATTTAAATATAGCCCCCATACAAATGTCGCTCCCGATTTGACATTTTCCGCTCTAGAAACGACATATTGTACCCGTTTTTCTTTAAAATTGGCACAACATCTTATAATCCAACTAAAAAACCTATGGTGAAAGTGGGTAAGATCGGTTCAGATTTAGATATAGCCCTCATACAAATGTTGCTCCCGAAGGTTTAACCGTTTTTGGCCAAATTTTACATATTATATTTCACCAATAAACAGACATGGTGAAAGCGGGTCACATCGTTCCAGGTTTCAATATACCCCCATACAAATGTCCTTTCCGATTTAACATTTTTTGTCAAACACATACATTTACAAGATGCAAAAATCCTTCCCGATTTCACTTTTTTACCTAATTGAATTGCAATGAGAATTGTTTGGGTGATGTCCATACTTTGAAATGACTTTGGTATACTACTGTATAATTTGTATTTGTCTGTCGGACAATTAGATCAATTACCATATTATTTACCATATTCGTTAAATTTGACTAAAGATGAATTTATAGTATATACATTATATGTATATATTTTATATAATTTGTATGAACTACATAAAATTGCTCCCATGAAATACCTGGGTTTAGTAATCAAAGCGAGGTACATACGCAGGGAGTGGTGTAGGGTATTATATAGTCGGCCCCGCCCGACTTTAGCCTTTCCTTACTTGTTTCAGTTCCGGTATTTTAAATTGAAATGTCATGTATATTTTGTGTTCATAATAATTTTCTTAACGATTTTTTATACTTGAGCCAGACCCAGCTTTAAGAATAACGATCAAATTAGAATCACTAATCTTACAAAATTATTGTCATTGGAAAAAGTTACTTAGAACGGCAAAATACGAAATTTTATGGCGACTTCGAAATTTGTTTAGTCTTGATTCGACAATCGTAATATTGGGTCCGCCATCTAACGTTTTTTTTCAACTATTCAACCGTTGGACTATTATTTGTGGTGTGCCCCCAGCAGCCATTTGAATGAAATTATTTTCCATTATTAACCGGAAGGATTGTACTTTCAAATAAAAAAAGAAATTTGAGAAAATATTCAGTAGTTTTTTTAAAAACTATTTATATTGAAAGTTATTTGGGGACCCTTTTATAAAGCGTATTTGCTAGGGAGAACTTTTGTCTGTTACAACAACATCGGTTCTTATATAAAATAGAAAATTCTCGCTCCCATTTAACCTTCTTTACTCCCTAGAAGCACATATTACAGATTTTTGTCAATTGGACCAAATCGTTCAATGCTAGATTTTACCAAGTAACCAGGGACATACACAATCCTTTATGATAGGGTCTTAAACTAGCATCACCGTTTTCTGATGTCTCGGAAAATATTCAATTTGAAAGATTCGCGATTTGAATTCAAAAATAAAGTTGAGGTGGCCGTCAACTATTTTAATTTTTTAAATGTATTCAAAGAGCTGGGTTTATAATTGTTGTGTATATTATTTTGATTTTCCTTAAATTTTTTATATGGGCGCAAGTTTACAAATTTCACACTTTAAATTTTGAACATGTTGGAAAAAATTTAGAAAATAAGAAGTCAGTTTACGAATTTCAAAGGTTCCAAAATATGGACCTGCCAAAATGATCATTAATTTAGCATTTTTATGACTAGGTTTTTCGTACTTTATCATTTATAAGTTTTGTCCAAATTGATCATTTTAAAAAATAGCATGTTAATTTCAACTGAGAAGGACATTCCTAGTTGCACCAAGATCGAAAGTAGTAGTAAGTACTAGCTTCCAGCAAAAAATTATCTAGATTTTGGAAGCAGTGCACCCGTTGTAGAGCTACTGAGGATCCAATAAAGTTAACACTGTTGAAACTCTGCATTAGAGTCTTGCGGAGACCCAGAATTCGGGGAACTGCATGCCTCGGTTGCAATAAAAGAAGCAAAATGAAAAAATCACAGATAGACCCTCGTCGTGCTATTTCAGGACCCACAAAAATGGAGGTGAGCAAGCGACAGATACTGCATCTCTCCCTTACTAACCAGCTGAAAGGTTTTGCTGGACCTTTTTAGTCGTGCTTGGTAGGACATATTTAGATATTTTGGATATGTTAGGTACGGAGATATTAGAAATCTAAATCTAATTTTAGCTAAATTCAATGAATTTCTATATTTAACTCTAAATTATTGTTACGCTTGTTTTTTATAGAATAACGAAAGAGAATGTAAAACAAACAAAACACACTTTGTCTTTAATAATGTTGTTTAAAGGCTTTACATTAGGAGAGATAATTACGGATCTATATTTTATTCATAGTTGAAAAAACTTTGGACAGGTGATGATGTACTTGTCGAACATAAAAAATTGCACGACTTAAATATTTAAATTTTGCATTCTTTTTCTTATAAGTTAATTAGTTTATTATACCATATTGGAAAGAGTATACGAGCTTTAATAATATGCAACACACTTAGAGAAAAAAAGTCTGTTATTAACAGCAGCATTTGTCTGCTGCTTATCAGCAGGAACTTGTTCGCCATTACAGCAGTTTTTCTAACACAACAGCAGTTTTTCAGCAATCTTGCATCAGTATTTACTCTGGTAAAGAGTCTGTAGTCTGCTCGAAACGGCTGCTATTAATCAAAATATAGAAATAGACGTTCATAATATTAAAACCCTCCAGATTGACGGCGAAAACGAATTTAGCTCGAATTTCGTTTTATATTAGATCGGAGCAAAAAGACAATCGCAATATCTTTCAGTGGTAATAAATTAATATCCTGTATTCTAAAAAGTGTGGTTTATATGTATATTTATATACATTTATCTCATTTATCTTTATTGCTAAAAACAGCAAAAAGCTGTCTGTTGATTATAGAGATCGGACTATAATATCTTTCTTTCGATTTAGCAATGTTCGTATGTACATTTGTTCTTGTAATCAAAGTACAGGTCGGTACTAACAAAATAAGCACAAATAAGTTTTGCGGGGCAATGACGAACGTCCGCGCTGAAAGTGGGTCGGATCTGTTCAGATTTATATAATAAAAACGTATAAACGCATTTGTTCCACATAGGAAATCTTTTGTATTTTTTATATGGAAAACTATAAATCATTGTTTTTAGACAAATCCATACTATTTTGTTCAATATTATTTGATTTTCACAGCATTTGAATTTCACGATACGTACGCTTTGGCTTAACAACGCAGCGATTAGCAATTCATGTTGCAATTCTCATTCACGTTGCTGGAGTTCAGCCTAAGTCGATAGGGTGCTATTCCGAATAGAAACTTCGTATTCCAAATTTTACGTTGCAGCAACGAATTTTGTTATTGAAATCAAACAACGCCTGCAGACCTACTAAACAAATTATATTGATTTGGATAATGCAGTCTAACGGTTTCGTATATAACTTTCGATTCGTGTGAGATCCCACGAATTTGTTTTTTGCAGTTAAAAGCAAACACATTGCGATACTGCTAGTGAAAATATGATACAGTCCAACTTTTTGATTGAACAGAACAGCGACCCTATAATTCTGAAAGGGCATATTGAGTAGAATACACTTAGCACTGAGTAGCACACACTTATAGTCCAGCTGGTCTGATTTTCTTTTCATAGTTTTCAGTTTTTGGTATAAGTTTATTCTGCAAAATGGTCTACTTAACATTCCCGTTCAGAATTTTAGGGTCGTTATTCTGCTCCAAAAATGCTTTTGGACCGTGTAATTAAAATTGAAGTTCATAAAAATGAAATTATATTACTATTTATACCCTTCACCTCCAGGATGGGGGTATACTAAATTTATTATTCTGTTTGTAACACCTTGAAATATCGACCTCAGAATCTATAAAGTGTACAAATTCGTCATAAAATTCTAAGGCGATCTGACCATGTCCGCTAGCATCCTAGAGGGATAAAAATGCTACGGCTGCACATATATGTATACATTCCTCTTATTGCGCAGTCACAGAAAAAAGAGATTTTTCGAAATTCGTACTTTTAAGAGTGTAAAATGGGGATACAAATGGTGCCAACTAAATGACCGCAACTAGAATCATGGTATTCGGTGTATACATTCCTCTGACAGCATTAACAGATTTTTCCAAATTCGTAATTTTTTCTTTTGCGGCAAAAATGGTTAGAATAATGAATAAGTTATCTTTTATAAATCGACAAGGAAATACCTTTCTAAATATCTTAACTATGTTAGCAGTTATGGAATTTAGAAAACAGTAGCCTCTATCGGTCACGTCAAACTCGCCCCGCGGTGCGCGGAAACTACGCAACGGACCCTTCAACACAGTATACTTTGATCCGTTCTGCAGAGAATGAATTATATCTTGCAATGCAAAATGGCGAAACCCACATTTTCATAAGATTTCAGGAGAATTTACAAAGGGGGGAACGCATTTTTTCTTAATTTTTACTTTTTACTTTGTAAAGTAACCTCACTATTAGTGATTTTATATATTTTATAGGGGAGTAAAACGCCACCTTGCTTTTAAAAATCCATTAGTAATTGACTGAGTTATTGAAATTTTCATTTAAAGCAAAACCAGTGAAAACAATTATTTCTTTGAATTGATAACGACCTTCATAATTTCTCATTAAACGAATTGAAATTTGTTGTGATACTCACTCGGAAAACATTCAATTTCGACATCAACTCACCTGTAACGAGAAAAAATAAAATAAAAATAAATTTGAATTGAATTGAATTGATAAAGCAAAACAATATACAAAACATTAATTGGTGAAAGCACAACAAATACCCACGAAAATTAATACCAATTCAAAATCAAAGCCCATAAATTTTTGTTATTCTGGCGGCTAGCAATTCAAAGGTAAAATAAAGAGAAAAAGCAACAACAAGCTAAATTTTATAACAAATTATGGATTTCTGTTTAGATTCCCATAAAAATGTACAAATAATGGCAGGCATTTCATTGTCTAAAGTACGGCAAATGATTGGCAAAAAATAAAATCAACACAGGCGACCTACGAACCGAACCGAACCACTCACAGGCAGGTGCATTTTTTCCTGTTTTGTGCGATATTTTTAGTTTTTCTTTTTTTTTTGGTTTTTGTGTTGCTATAGTTAAGGCTCAACTCGCAGAAAAAAAACTCCAATAAATTTGTTGTGGCACAAACAAAATTGGGGAAACATATGGTTGCCATGATTGTTGCAGAAATACACAGAATGAAAGGAAAGAGGGAGAACAAAATTACAAATAAACTATTATAGTTTATTGTGAACGTTTTGCGATACAATATCTAAGGCCTTTAAATAATTTAAGCCTGGCGATTGTGTTTTGTTTTGGTGCAACTAAAAGCGAGGAATGAGTCAAAGCCAAATGGTGCCATACTCCTGTGAAGAACATCACGGACACAGCAGAAAGTTTTTAAAAGTTGTAGTTTTCAAAACACCGTGAAATGTGGAGGAGACGAGGATCCGTGCAAATTTTTTTGGTTTTCCTGATTCGAAATTTATTTTTTCCAAAATTCGTATTAATTTGTAAATTCAAAATATTCTTCTTGTACAAACAGAAAGATTTGAAGGCATAACATCAAATTTGCAGGCACGAATCCGAGAGTGGCAGCCGAAATAACCAGCTCACATAGACCAATCCAATTCTCTTTAGTGCTACCACGGGCCCAGTTGTCCATCATCGGAACCAACCAGTGGCACATACAAAGACATCAAAAATACGAATATCTCTACCGGTCAGATCTTAGAAAGCCGACCCTTGCATATCCAGGTGTCGTTTACTCATTGCGGAGTAAGAGTAATACAGCAGATGCTTACTGCCTTCCCTCTTCTCCACAGCTTCTGCGGAAGTAACCAGACTCGATTCCTCACATCCTACCATGTTCGCCACTCAGATAGTTTCTAGTCAGAACTGTCTCTAACTTAGACTGTCTAGAACAAAGAGATATTTTGACCTTTTCAGGTCGTATCTTGACCAGGTTTGTCTAGATACACTACAGGTCTGAATTAGTGTCCAACCTGACTGCCTTAAATTCTTAAAGTAATAGCATCCTTTTCCTAACATATCACTTTCTCCAGATACCCATATGAGGTATATTTTAAACTGCTCAGCCATTTCGTTAAGAGATCTGAGTCAGTCAAGTTTGTGATTTTATAATCTAGTCCCAAAGCAGGCATAACAGCCTTGCTGTTCCACTAAACGGCGACGCACAGTGGTTCAGAATCAAAATCCATCGGCCAAAATTCAATAACTTTTGTTCTAGTAGATATTTTTGAGTTCTGTAAAAACACGAAAATTAGACAAGGGGATTATTTTGACATTTTGACATTATTTTTCGATTATGGGTTTTTGAGCATATCTCCGGCAAATGAGCACCGATTATTATAAAATTTAGCATGAGAATAAAGGAAATTTACTCATCTTTTTATCTGCGTTCCAACTTTTCAGAAGTTAATGATACGATAATTAGTAAATTGCGTTTTGGAACGAAAAAATCGGACTTTTTGCAATAAATGTATTTCGTGCAGGCAAAAGTAACCCTACAAAAACGGGGAACCCCCTTCAACCTTTTCAAATTTATATATGTATATAAAAGAGTTGCGAGATTGAGTGACTGACTGATCACTCCCCAGACCAAACGGCTACAGCTAGAATCATCAAATTTGGTGTGTACCTTATTTCTCTTACAGTGTGGAGGTGTGATAAGACGGGATTTTTCGAATTTCGTACTTTTAAGCTTTAAAACGGGGTAAATAGGGATAAAAATGGTACCACAGCAATGACCAAATAAAGGGATAGAAATGATACCACCGCAATGACCAAACGGCTGGTCATAGATTCTTGAAATTTGGTATGAATATTCCTCTTGCGGCATGAATACATCCCAAAAAGTGGCATTTTAAAAATTCGTACTTTTGGGGAGTTAAATGGGGCAAAAAGGGACGAAAATGGTACCAACATGACGTAGAGATCAGGTATGAAGGGAGTTTTTCGGAATTCGTACTTTTAAAGGGTAAAATGGGGTTGAAAGGGACAAAAATGGTACCACAGCAATGACCAAACGGCTAGGCCTAGAATCTTGAATTATAAAATACGTACTTTTAAAGGGTAAACGGGGAAAAGAGGATAGAAAAGGTACCAACATCTGATGACGCTACAATTATGAAATTCGGTATGTATATCTTTTCGAAATTTGTACTTTTAAGGGATTAAATGGGATAAAAATTGTACCACAGCCCACGTCAAACGGTTGGGCCTAGAATCTTGACATTCGGAACGGACATTACTTTTTTAGCACGACTGCGATCAAGAAAATTTTGTTGCAAAATTCGTACTGATTCGTGAGTGATATGAAGGAAATTTCCGAAATTTGTACTTTTAAAGGATTAAATGGGATAAAAATTGTACCAAAGCCCAGACCAAAGGGTTGAGTCTAGCATTTTGAAATTCGTACGGGCATTACTTTTACAGCATGAATGCGACTAAGAAAATATTTTGCAAAATTCATACTTTTGTGGGTGAAATTGGGCTAAAAGGGACACAAATGGTACCAATCAAACAAACGAATGTGTAATCATGAAATTCGGCGTGTTCATTGCTTAGAAACGTAAAATCAAAGAATTATTCGAAAATCGTACTTTTAAAGGGTAAACGGGGAAAAGTGGGATAACAAAGGTACCAACAACACGACTGACACTAAAAACATGTCATCGGTGTGTATATTCGTCTTACAACGTAGATGCGAGATAAGAAGAAATTTTTCGAAATTTCTACATTTAAGGGCTCAATTGGATAAAGGGCGGTGGTACCCTTTCCCAAATTCGTACTTTTTGTGGGTGAAATTTGGTAAAAAGTGATAACCAATCATGAAATTCGATTTGTACGTCCCCATGCATAGGAATACAAAATAAAGGGATTTAAAAAAATAGTGAGGAAAAGTGGGATACAAATGGTACCAAGAACACGGCTAAAGCTAGCAAAGGTGTGAAATTCGGACCTCTAATGGATTTTTCAAAATTTATACTTTTAAGTAGAAATTAAAATCGTATCGAATAAGGTATATACATAATTACTCTGACATGCAATACAATAAAAAACAGTCGAACAACCCAAATTGGGGGAAATAGGGATATAGATGGTACCAACCAAAGTTTTCAGCTAGAATATGAAAAGGCTATTAAACATTCGGTGTTCGAGTTCGAGTTCGTAGACGCGTAACATAAATGATTTTTTTAGAAATAAAAATAGTTCCTACCAAAATATTGCACTAGAATCGTGAAGTTCTGTGGGAACATTATAGCACCGTCAAAAAAAAAAATAAAAAAAAAATACATTTTTGTTCTTTTTATAAGTTCAGATTTCAAGTCATGCACCGGTATAGAAGTTAAAGGATTTAATTTTACAAAGGGCGTGACAAAAGCATACATATTTTTGTGTTTTTTAAAATATTTATTACAAACAAACTATATTCGGCACAAACATAGTTTTATTATGACGTATAAAGCTAAAAAACATCAATTTCTAATAAAAAATTGAGAGCAAAATCTCTTAAAATGTGTGAGAAACAGTTCGACAAAGTAAAAAAAAAGAAATTACGTTTCTTCAATTTTCAATATCTGAAAAACGTGAAAATCTGTAATACAAAAAATTATAAATTTTTTCTTTACATTATGAACAAACTCGTAAAAATATGTCAAAAAGAGGGTAGGAATTTAAGAAAACAACGATCTTCATCACCCGTTCATTAAGTTTGAATGAGAATTTTCTGTTTAGGATTGTACATAGAAATTGTTGCTCTTTCATAAAAGCCTAGATCAGTTGCAAGTAGAATCTTATACTTCCTAGTAAAGAGAACCAATTCTGTCCAAACCAATGCTTCTGGTCCTTCTATCAGAGCCAATTTGTCTCTGAGTGTCTTGTCTGCCTCATGCCTCTAGCATGACTGTGCACCAATAAGTGATTACCTATCAAACGACAATAGCTAGAATAACGAAACTCAGTGTGTACATTCCACTAATTGGGTAGACATAATAAAATAAAATAATTTTTCCAAATTATCTTTTAACGGACAAAAGGGAAACAGGTCATAAAAATAGTACCAACCAAATATAGCACTGTACGACCATTTTTAAAGATAGTCGTTACACTTGAAACGGATGATATACGTATGAAACTATTGGTAATATTGAGTTCATTGCCTTTTCTAGTTTTTCATTTCCTCATCCCGTTGCCCCTTCACAGGAATACAAAAATACCAAAGAATAATATTTTTTAAAAATTATTTTCAATACTTCTTCACACCCTATGGTAAGGGTATTAGTGGCAAATTATAAACCACTTTCACCACGGTGTGCATTCCATAGTATTTTTGGCAGATTAGAGGCTGACAACATTACATAAAATTGCAACAATTGCAATTTAATTGCAATTAGAAAAATTGTTATGCTTCATAATTATAATATTAATAGTCCTCTACTACAAGGTGGCGCAAAAATAACCTTCCGATGTTTTTTGGCTGTAATTAAAAAAAATTAAAAACTTTGATTCTTCTTGTGGATTATTTTTATTTGGTCTTTTATTTTTTTACATCAAGTCGAGAATATGATGTCATGTAAATGGCCGCCGCCACAGTTGATTGTCATTTGAGCCCTTTTTATGGCATTTTCCATTACTTTGGCCAAAACTTCCGGCGATAGGTCCTCACATTCTTGACGGATATTGTCTTTAAGAGCTGCAAGAGTCTGAGGCTTGTTGACATAAACCCGCGACTTCAAAAGGCCCCACAAAAAGAAGTCTGGAGCGATCAAATCAGGCGATCTTGCTGGCCAGAGCAAATCGCCAAAACGGGAGATTAGGTGCCCGGGAAATGCATCCTTCAGCATATCGGTTGTGGCACGTGCAGTGTGTGCCGTTGCACCGTCCTGTTGGAACCACATGTTTTTCAATCCCAATTCATCAAGTTGCGGCAAAAAGAACTCGTTGATCATTGCTCTGTAGCGCTCACCATTCACAGTAACCGTTTGGCCCGCGACGTCTTCGAAGAAAAAAGGAAAAGAAAAAGATGACTCCTCCAGTGAAAACAGCACACCATACAGTGACTTTGAGCGGGTGTAATGGCTCTTCGTGGGTTACACGCGGATTTTCAGAGCCCCAGAAGCGTAAATTTTGCTTATTTACGTACCCGCTAAGATGGAAATGGGCCTCATCACTCATGATTATTTTTGATGAAAAATCATCTTCCTGTTGGTGGTGATTAAGGATGGCTTGAGCGTATGTTAGACCGATTGGCGGTCAGCAGCTAACAGCTGATGCACCGTCTGGACTTTGTACGGAAACATCTTCATCCAAAATTCGCTGTAAAGACCGTCGACTGATACCCATTTGCGTGGCACGTCGTCTGGTCGATGTCGACGGCGCTTCCATGACATGCTCGACTACAGCAGCAATATGCTCTGCAGAACGGCTACACCAGGGTCTGCCACGCCTGGTAGCATCTCGTGTTGTGCCAGTCTCTTCGAGGCGAGCGGCTAAACGTCGCAGTGATTCACCAGTAGGCGTTGGACGGCTAGGAAATCTGCGACGAAATTCACGTTGTGCCAAAGTCACCGACCGATTATTGGTCAAATAAATAGTCACCAATATTCCGCGTTCTGGAGCAGTGTAGCGTAACATTGTTTATTAACTTGTATTTCGTATGTGTTTACTACACAAATGTCAAAACAGAACTGACATTAGGGGCCAATCGCAACATTTATAGCATTTTCTGATAGGCGCCACCTTGTATATGTAAAACTTCAAGTGTAATCGAAAAGTGAATATTTGGTAGCAATCTTCTAATATTATTAGGTAGAAAAATTTCCCTCAAGCCCGATTTGCCCCATTTGCATTTTCTTGATTCAGCTACAGCCTAAATGTCTGTACCATTTTGGTAGGTATAGTTCTAATATTGAAAATCCAATATGTTTCAGAATAGAATGTACATGATTTTAGTTACAGCCGTTTGCTTGGTATAAGTTCCACCCCTTTTCCAATTTTAACCCTAAAGGTGCTAATTTAGAAATATCCGTATCTCTTATTTTCCGCATCTACTTAGTCAGCTTTAGCCGCTTGATTGTGTCAAATTTAATCACATTTAGATCCCGAATATCGAAAGATCTCTTTATTTTTCGTGTCAACGAATTTCATTATTATAGCTGCAGCTGTTTGGTTGGTACCATTTTTACCCCCACTCGCATCTTCACAGTTAGATGAACGTAGACACCGAATTTCACGATTTCAACTTCAGCGGTTTGGTTGTTACCATTTTTATCCCTATTTTCTAATTGTATCCCTTAAAAATAGGAATTTTAAAATATCCTTCTATTCTAAGTAAGCATATCATTGGTACCATTTTTATCTCTTTTTGTACCATTTCACCCGCAATTTTAAAAAAATTAAAAAATTGCTTAAATAGTCCAAATATTAGGGGGTAATTTCAGTCCTTGTTAGGGACAATATTTTCCTTATGGACCGATTTCGTCCACTGTCAATCCCAGCCGAGCTGCAACCACCGATCTACAACCAGACATACAGACGTCCGTCTGTCTGTATGGCTAGATCGTCTTAGAATTTTACCACGATCCACAATTTTACCAGAATTCAAAATATATACACTTAATGCAGTCTCCGATGAATATTTCAAGATCTTACAAAGTGTGGTGGAGGGTATAAAAATGCACGCATGTTTGGAATACGTACGTATGTACATGGAGCTTGCTTGCCAAAAAGCATGAGTAAATCTCCTAAATTTATTCGTATGTTGACATTGTCTTAGCACTTTTTAGCGAATGTAGATAGGAGAGATTAAACTTTTACTAAAGAGTTTTGGATTTGGATTCAAATATTTTAGAAAACACCAAGACCACTCATAGGAACCACAAAGGTAGATTTCACGAAATCTTTAGCTCAGAGAAGCGTTAATATGCCACAAACCTACATATAGGTCCTCAAATGGGAGGATCTATAACCCATATACCGTAGATTGCAAACATTCCTAAATGTATATATGATAATAATTTTGCTATTGCTTTATACGTATGGCTGTTGGACTCATTTGCTATGCCCTTTTCCATATTAATTACCCTGTTCTAAATTTAAGACGATGCAATCAACATTTATTCGATTTGGGTACTGATGGTCGGAATAATTGAATTGTTTTTGGTCAGAACCAAAAAGATAATATGTTCTCTTGGTCAGAAAGTATTTAACGTAACGAAATATCCATTAATGAATAGATAAACATTTAAAAAAATAGACTAAGACATCGAGCCCTTAGCGCGGAATTATCGTAAGCGACATTTTCTGAAAATATTTTTTATTGTTGAATTAAAAATTTTATCGGGTGATACATTAATAAAAATTGTCAAAATGACAAAATTGTTAACGTTTATATAAAAAATAGGGCTAAGATTTTATAGTAAAGCGCTGCTCACATTTTCAAAGAAAGCAATTTGATTGTAAGTGACAGTTTATGAATTTAGGCAAAAGCTTTCAGATAATGTAAGAGATATTTATAAATGTTTTAGTTAGGTCTATCAATATATTGATGCAATAATAAGTGTATTTTTCGGCCATAGAATGAAGTGTTCGTCTGTTGGTTGAAAGTACGATAAGTTACGAATGAACTAAGCTACGAGGTTCGAAGTTCCCAGATATTTGTTTTATATATTTATTTATCGATCCAGAAGAAAAAGGTTTTCACACAAGAACTTAAAGTAGCTCCTTTTTGTAGCTGTCTTTTTGGAGAAGACAAAGCGTTTTTGTATGATTTGTGCCTTATATACAATAATTTAATATACTTCTTGCAATATTCGTATATTAAGCCAAATTGTGGGTAAACGTTAACATTTATTTAATTTAAATAGTGGAAAATTTTACAAAGAAACATAATATATAGCTTAAAATAGTGATGAAAATGGGCACCTTATCCACAATTCTATAGAGTTGATTCTATACACTCTACAATTGAATCATTTTGTAAAGGAAGATCCTTCCACCCCTTCTGAGGGGCCGACCATATTTATATGGTATATATTTTACTAAATCATTTAGATTTTAAGGACTCGAATTCATTTTCTACAGCATTTCTACCGCCAAACATTAAAATAAAATTTAATTGTTTTAGATCGGCACATTTTGAAAAACTGGGATTTTACGCTCAATTTAAATATGGATTTTTTGCAGATAGTAGGATGGATGAAATAAATATTAATTTAATTATTCGTTCAAAGAAAAATTCAATGATCGTTGCCAATGGGCCAAAACCGCTGTACCCTAAACAACTGAAAATTTCAGTGGAGAAATACAGAGATTTAAAAAGACTATGTGAGAAAGAAATAATTCCCAAACGATACCAACTTTAGTATTTGAGTATGATTAGTGATCAAATCAAAGACACATTGGCTGAAAGCGACAACGAAGATATCGATATTACCTAAAAACTTTTGTATGAAATTTAACTATTAATCGTAGGAATTCAAACGTGTCCAAAATAGTTTTTTATTAATATTTTTTAAATTACTTTACTGTTCATTTTCGATTTATAAAAGTAGTGTTAACTATTTTTTAAGCTGCTTTAATAAATTTTTCATAATAAAAAGTGTGTTTTTACTAAAATTTCGAGATTTAATCTAAAAAACTTATATCGTAAGCGCCATAGTTTTTCAGTATTTGTAGCCGCAAGTACAATATTTGTATCGCAAGCACCAAAAGTACCGTATGATGTGAACAAATGATAAATTTTTAATAATAATTATTTGGATACGGCGGAATTAACACATTTTGCATTAAAACATATTTCATTGTATGCAAATATTTCAAAATAATCAATAAAAACCTTCTCCTGTAAAATATGTGTTTTGGCGCTTGCGATCATTCCGCGCTAAGGGCTCGACATGTCCTTCCTATCGCCTGATTGATCACAATATGATAAAGAGCCAACAAAGTGGCCACATAGAGAACTACAATTATGAATACTCTTCCTCCATCGAAAATCGGAACGATGCGAAATGTCAGAGGGGAGTTTAGACAGGATTTTTGATAATTCCAGCAGATGTCCAGAGCAGATGATTTAACAATTAAAAGTGAAACTCTCCAAATTGATGTCAGTTTAATGCTCATTTTCACCAAGTTTGCAAAACCATAGCATAACTTTCAGTTTGTGTAGTTATCTCTAACCAACCCTTTTCTATAGAATACTCGGCACAACATAGTCACTTTATAGAATGTGCCAAGGCTATTAGAAAGAGCCTTGACATAATACCACCTCTGGCAAATCGGTACATTCTAACAGGAAGCATCCACGGGACAACTATGCATGGCGATTGAATATGAATGTGTATGTATGTCTGCATGTTGGACGCTAATGCTCATCCACATCTACTTAATATACTGAGTTCAAAGTATTATATTCGCCGATTGTTTTTCTTCTTCGTTTTTTTACATTTTTCTTTTTTTGCTCTCGCTGCATTGTTAATAAAAACAACAGCAACAATATCAAACAAAATAAATTTCCACCACAATAACATGAAATGTAAACCTGAAAAAACACTACTCGGGCATAAAATAACAACGGCATCGAGATATATCCTGGATATAAAAACAATTCAGAAACACCCAGGCGCATGAAGTCATATCCTCAGTCCAACATACACACACTCACTCACTTGCCTACTTCAAACGCTGGTGAAAAAACCCAAAATGTTATCGTAGTATTGTTATACAAACGAAAAACACTCAATTACATATAATTTCAGACTCAACAGTCAATTTGTCGAAGTACGTAGCGCACAAAAAAAGAAAGAAAAAGTTACGCCAAAGGATATTAAGGGATATGCAGATTTTGGGGTGACAAGTCACAAGTTACAAACAATCCCCATATAAATTCACATTTCTAGGGGCTGAAAAAAGACCAAAAGATATAAAAATGGTACCATCCAAACCACAAATTTCAAAAAATTAGAAGGGAAATGGGGCGAAATAGGATATAAATAGTACGACCAACCGACAGGATCTATAGAATCATGATCATTCGCTACATACGTTCCTCTGACTAAGTAGACGCTCAAAACAAATGGGAACAAGTAAAATAGGCGTCAAGTTCGGCCGGGCCGAACTTTATATACCATCCACAATGGGTTGCATTCCACACAGACTGTGGAGTTTCTTAGAAGTGCAGTAACTTTACAGGAAAATGTTAAATTTGTTTAATATTGCCAAACTAACACAAAAAAACAAGTAAATAAATTTGAGTCGGTTAAACCGAATCAAAGTTCCAATCATTTGTTTAGGATTTTTTAGAACTCTTATATAATTTAACGCCGAACTATTTATGCCAGAGATGGATTTCAGATGATAGATTATTTTTTTATAAATTTAACATAGGAAAGGGAGGTACTAGAATGAGCGTTGCAAAAGCAGAAATATTTTATATATTTCATGCAAACTGATTTCGACTACCCGTATGGAAAATCCTGGTCTTAAGTCACTGCTTCAATGCGTTACACTTTCTTCTGTGCAAATGATAAAATAATAAATAAAAATAAATAAATAAAAAAATAATTTTATAAAAAAACAAGTAAGGAAGGTTAACGTCGGGCGTGGCCGACTATATTATACCCTATACCTAGTCATTATGACCTGTGGTGTAGGGTATAAAAACGTCGTTACATTTGAACCGAGTGATATACGATACAGCTATAAGAGAAGAATCTACGACAAATTTTATAAAGGGTGATTTTTTAAGAGCTTGATAACTTTTTTTTAAAAAAAAACGCATAAAATTTGCAAAATCTCATCGGTTCTTTATTTGAAACGTTAGATTGGTCCATGACATTTACTTCTTGAAGATAATTTCATTTAAATGTTGACCGCGGCTGCGTCTTAGGTGGTCCATCCGCTTAGTCCAATTTTGGCATTTCCACGTTTTTGAGTAACAGAGACCCAATTGGTGCGAACGGCGACGAATCGAAAATTGGTGGTCATCATTAACACTGGCCGATACAGCTGCGATATTTTCTTCAGTTCGCACTCTACGTAAGCGTGTTGGTGGTTTAATGTCCAACAATGTAAATTTGGTGCGAAATTTAGTCACAATAGCCCGAATAGCCGCTTCAGTGGGTCGATTAAACTGACCATAAAATGGAAGCGCGCAATGAACTTTCTTAACAGAGCACGCATTTTGATAATAAAATTCAATAATTTGCAAGCGTTGTTCGTTTGTAAGACGATTTATGATGAAATGTCAAAGCATACTGAGCATCTTTCTCTTTGACACCATGTCTGAAATCCTACGTGATCTGTCAAATACTAATGCATGAAAATCCTAACCTCAAAAAAATCACTCTTTACTTCTACCTGAATTTGTAAGAAAACTTGAACGCATACTTTGAATGGGAGCTATATATAAATCTGAATCGATCTGACCCATTTTTAGCATAGGTTTTCTAGTTGATATATAAGACGCTTTCCCAAATTTGATGGAAATCTGTTAGCTATGTGCTCTCGAGCGGAAAGAATTAAATCGGGGGAGTCATTTATATGGGAGCTATATATAAATCTGAACCGATGTGACCCACTTTCGCCATGGATGTTTCTATTTCAAATATTAGCTGATGTTCCGACTTAGAAGAAAATCTTTTAAAATATGTTATTTCTAGAACGGAAATAATTAGTTCGTTGGCGAAATTTGTATTGAAGCTATATATATCTGAACCAATCTGGACGTAAAAATAGTCAGAGCTGTTTCTAGTTGAAATATAAGTTGTTTTGCCAAATTTGAAGAAAATCTGATAAAATATGTGGTTTCTAGAGCGGAAAGAGTCAAATCGGAAGAGACATTTGTACGAGAGCTATATATAAATATGAAAGGATGCGGCCCATTTTCGCCATAGATGTTTTCAATTGAATTATGAGCTGGTTTGCCAAATTTGAAGAAAATCTGTTCAAATATGATATTTCTAGAGCGGAATTAATCAATTCGTAGGCAAAATTTGTATTAGAGCTATATATATATATATATATATATCTGAACCAATCTTACCCATTTTTACCGGAGCTGTTTCTATTTGAAATATAAGTCATTTTGTCAAATTTGAAGAAAATCTGTTGAAATATGAGCGTTCTAGAGCGGAAAGAGTCAACTCGGATATTAGATCTAGCCTATTTTTACCAGAGCTGTTTCTAGTTAATACATATGACGTTTTGGCAAATTGGAAGAAAATCTGTTGAAATATGTGGTTTCTAGAGCGGAAAGATCAAAATCGGGAGTAAAATTCGTATGGGAGCTAATCTAAATCTGAACCGATTTGCTTCAAATTAAATAGCGATCGTCCTTATCCCATAAAACTTCGTTGTGCAAAGTTTCATTTAGTTCTAACAATAATTGCGACCTGTACCGTGATTACAACAATAGATGGACAGACGGACATAGCTAAATCGACTCAAAAAGTGATTCTAAGTCGATCGGTATACTTAACAATGGGTCTATCTCGGTTCCTTTTTGGTGTTACAAACAAATGCACAAAGTTATTATACTCTGTGGCGTAGGGTATAAATATAAATTTTATTTTTTTAACCAGGCATATGTAAATATAAGGCAGCAATCTTCACAAGAGCTTAAATACCATAAATATTGGGGTACAGTGGGTGCTTTTTCAGCAATTTGGTTGCATTTCCACTTCACTTTCATTCCAAAAATAAAAATTTTGAAAATGCCGTCAGAGGAGTGTATACACCGAATTCCATGATTCTAGCTGCGGCCCTTTAGCTATTTTTTATGAAAGAAAGGCCGCAATACACCTTATATGGGAGAAGTGTAAGAATGACCCCAATTAATTTACATCCCCTAAGATTTTCCCCAAACACTTCTTCCATCCCATATAATGCGGGTTAGTTTTGGGCGTTACTTTCATAAAAAATTTAAAAAATAGGCAAATGTATGGGGGCCACTTTAAGGGTTGCAGACGGAGGGTAGGTGTGCTCTGAGAAAATATTGGTGCTAAAAAATATAGGGTCTCCTGGGGCCAGTAAAAGCGGTGGGGACAAATTTTATAAAAAAGTAAAAAGTAAAAATGGCGTTAAGGCCGGGCCGAACTTTATATACCCTCCATCATGGATTGCATTCCACAGAGGTTGTCGGTTTTCGTAGAAGTGCAGTAATATTACAGGAAAATATAAATTTTTAATATATCCAAACCAAAATAAATACAAATATTGAAAAAATAATTTTATAAATAAATATAATATTTTAATTATTTCAAACCATTATTTATATCAAATCAAAAAATAAATATTCTTATATTTATATTTTCAAAACACTTATATACCATAAATATTGTAAGATAGTGGGTGCTACAGTTGATTGTATTTCCATTCTATTTTAATTCCAAAAGTACAAATTTTGAAAATCCATTATCAGACGTACATAGTGCAAAATAACATAACTTCATGATTAAACCAATTTTTGCCGTAAAAGAAAAGTACATATTTGGAAAAAAAACTTTTTTATTTTGCGTGTCTATGCAGTCAGAAGAATGTATACACCGACTTCCATGATTCCAGCTGCGCCTATTTGGTTGGTACCATTTTTTGAGGTTTCTACGCAATTAGAATTTCATCATTCTAGCTGTAGTCGTTTAGTTGGTACTATTTTTATCCCTCTGTACCATTGTATCCCTTGAAAGTACGAATTTCGAAAAATCCGTTTATTTTCCGTGTCTACGCAGTCAGAGGAATTTATACTCCGAATTGCATGACTCTAGCTGCGGTCATTTGATTGGTACTATTTTTATCCCCTTTTTCATTTTAACCCCAAAAAGTACGAATTTCGAAAAATCTGTTTATTTTAAGTGTCTACGCAATCAGAGGAATATATATACCGAATTTCATTATTCTAGCTACAGCCGTTTGGTTGGTACCATTTTTATCCCTCTATTCCTATTGTATCCCTTGAAAGTACGAATTTGGAAAACATAATTTTATATTATGTATCTACTCAATTAGAGGAATGTACACACCGAATTTCGTGTTTCTAGCTGTTGTCGTTTAATATGTACCATTTTTATCCCTTTTTTGCCCCATTTCACCCCCTACAAATAAGAATCACTTTAAGGTGCACGTTTTTGCTATAACGGGAATGCGCATACCAAATATCAAGCAAATATAAACAGACATATTCAAAAAACATGCTTAAATACGCTAAAATATTAGGGATTATTATGGGTATTTTTAGTCCTTGTGAGGGAAAAATTTTTCCCTTTGGGCCGATATCGCCCCGTTTCAATCCCCTTTCGTTTAGATGCTAGCGTGCTTTCAACAGACGGACGGACGGACATGGCTAGATCGTCTTAGAATTTTATGACGATCAAGAATATATATACTTTATAGAGTCTCAGGTCGATATTTCAAGGATTTACAAACGGAATGACAAAGTTAGTATACCCCCATCCTGGAGGTGGAGGGTATAATAAATGTTTATAAGGGAGCCCTCGAGAGAAATTAATGGGGTCAGTGTTACATTTAACGCCTCTGGGGGCGACTCCGAGGCAGTTTTTGGGCTGCATATTTGACCCCTTACGAACCTCACAAAAAAGGGGTTCTAGCACATCAAAATCGAAAAGTCGAGCACTATCCCAGTCCTAGTGAACAATAACTAAATTAACCCTTAATGAGTAATATTGAATTTGATTGGTTTTTGTGTTAAGTTTTCGGTTTTGGTGTGGTCTGACATACATATATAGTACAATTTTATGGCTGACATTTTTGTAGAACATTTCATCCCCGCCCTTCCCCATTTTCGGGGTGTTTTTTACAATTTGTTAAAAAAAGCCGTTATAAGGGGTAGTTAGAGGGTTAATATGTTCTACAAAAATATTCCATATCATTATCTACAAAGTTGCTGAACATACCTTACAGCTCAGATGTAAAGAAAGCATAGTTTTATATACGCCATAGCTGGGAAACTTTAATCGAGGGTGAAACTTAAGGAAACTTAATAAAGGGTGATTTTTTAGCTATTATCTTTTTGGCAACACTGGTTTAAACAGCTGACGCACGTTTCGTGTTTTGTTTCACTATCAAACATCTTCAGTTTGGTCTATAATTTAACCATGAATCGTCTTACAAACGAACAACGCTTGCAAATTATTGAATTTTATTATCAAAATGCGTGCTCTGTTAAGAAAGTTCATCGCGCGCTTCCATTTTATGGTCAGTTTAATCGACCCACTGAAGCGGCTATTCGGGCTATTGTGACTAAATTTCGCACCAAATTTACAATGTTGGACATTGAACCACCAACACGCTTACGTAGAGTGCGAAGTGAAGAAAATATCGCAGCTGTATCGGCCAGTGTTAATGATAACTGATCAATTATTGATTCGTCGCCGTTCGCAGCAATTGAGCCTCTGTTACTCAAAAAACGTGGAAATGCAAAAATTGGACTAAGAGGATGGACCATTTGAGGCGCAGTCAAGGTCAACATTTGCATGAAATAATCTTCAAACATTATTTTGAGGGAAAAATTTTTCCCTATGGGCCGATTTAGTCCAGTTGCTATCCCAACCGATCTACAACTATAAGACGCATTTATGGAAAATTTTGGACCTCTTAGCTCTTTTCGTTTTGATGCTAGCGTGCTTGCAACAGACGGACGCCTTAGAATTTTATCACGATCAACAATATATGAACTTTATAGGGTACCAGGTCGATATTTCAAGTTGTTACTAACGGAATGTAAATTTGGAGATGATATATCGAGGAAATCTGCCGACAGAAATGACAGCGGAATTAAACATATCTACATTATGTCTCCTTCGCGAAAAATAAGAAACAAAAACGTTGGAAGCGATGGAATTTGATTGTGTCGTGTCAGATCTTGCCATTTGACCATTCTTTCAAACATGCCATCTTTAGAGCACCCTGCACCAGATACATTTACATACTTATTACAGCCCATTTTTATACAGGGACACAAACACACACGCGCGCACACAGCCAAATGTGTTGTTAATATTATTCCCGGCACTTTTTCATTTGAATCGCGGCATACGGAAGTTGGCTTTGTTTTTGTTAAACTGTTGTAGTATTTCTTGTTGTTGCAGTTGTGCTGAAAGGATAACAATAATGGCATATGGTATTGGTGTTGTTGTTGTCGATGCCGTTGCCATTGCCGTTGCAGCGATAGTGTATTGTTGCATTGTATTCCTGTTGCTAGGTGTGTGAGAGTGTGTGCAGTGCACATTTAAAACTATGGGTGTGCCTGATAATTTTTTATGTTGCATATCCTTTTCCGTTTAATGCTCAAAAATTGCTGTTATTAAAAATATCCATGCAGACATGTGTGTGTATATGTGAATGTGTTAGCGTACATATTATATGCACATATCAATATGTATGTACGCTAGGGTGGTTCGCAGAGCAGTGCAGTTACAGTACATGGAATTATCGCTGAAAGTGGTCCAGAGACTATGTCGAAGTACAATTTAAGGATACATTGTTGAGCAATATTCCAAAAATATGGCTGACTTTCATCCAATAAAACCATCCTAATTTAATCAAAATTGACGCATTTGAGGGGTCATAGTAAGATCCCTTAAAAGTACAAATTTCAAAAAAAATATTTTGCGCGTCTACGTAGTCAGAGGATTGTGCACACCAAATTTCAAATTTAGTCATTTTATTGGTACTATTTTCATCCCTTTTCCCATTTAATCTTTAAAAAGGCCTATTTCAAAAAATTCTTTTATTTTGAGCATCTACGAAGATAGAGGTATGTAAAGAGTGATTTTTTTGAGGTTAGGATTTTCATGCATTAGTATTTGACAGATCACGTGGGATTTCAGACATGGTGTCAAAGAGAAAGATGCTCAGTATGCTTTGACATTTCATCATGAATCGTCTTACAAACGAACAACGCTTGCAAATTATTGAATTTTATTATCAAAATGCGTGCTCTGTTAAGAAAGTTCATTGCGCGCTTCCATTTTATGGTCAGTTTAATCGACCCACTGAAGCGGCTATTCGGGCTATTGTGACTAAATTTCGCACCAAATTTACATTGTTGGACATTAAACCACCAACACGCTTACGTAGAGTGCGAACTGAAGAAAATATCGCAGCTGTATCGGCCAGTGTTAATGATGACCACCAATTTTCGATTCGTCACCGTTCGCACCAATTGGGTCTCTGTTACTCAAAAACGTGGAAATGCCAAAATTGGACTAAGCGGATGGACCACCTAAGACGCAGCCGCGGTCAACATTTAAATGAAATTATCTTCAAAAAGTAAATGTCATGGACCAATCTAACGTTTCAAATAAAGAACCGATGAGATTTTGCAAATTTTATGCGTTTTTTTTTAAAAAAGTTATCAAGCTCTTAAAAAATCACCGTTTATATACGTACCAAATTTCAAAATTCCAGTGTCTGCCATTTTATTGGTAACATTTTTATCCCTTTTCCCCATTTATCCTTTCAAAATTCCTAGTTCAAAAAGTCACTTTATTTTGAGCGTCTACGAAGTCAGAGGATTAAACAAACCGAATTTCATGATTCGAGCTTCAGCCATTTTCTTGGTACTATTTTTATCCCTTTTTCCCAATTACCCTTTAAATAACGCCTATTTCGAGACATCCATTTATTTAGCACGTCTACAAAATCCGAGGAATATACACACCTAATTGCATGATTCCAGTCTAAGTTGTTTTTTTTTTACTAATTTTATCCCATTTCCCCTTTAAACAGCGCCTATTTCCAAAAAGTAATTTATTTTGAGCTTCATAGACGCGTCAGAGGAATATACACAACGAATTTCATGATTCTAGCTTCAGCCATTTTGTTGGTACTATTTTTATCCCTTTTTCCCCATTTACCCTTTTAAGATGGCTATTTCAAAAAATATTTATTTTGAGCGTCTGCGAAGTCAGAGGAATATACACAAAGAATTTCATGATTCTAGCTTCAGCCATTTTGTTGGTACTATTTTTATCCCTTTTCCCCATTAACCCTTTTAAAGTGGCTATTTCCAAAAAAATATTTATTTTCAGCGTCTACGAAGTCAGAGGAATATACACAACGAATTTCATGATTCTAGCTTCAGCCATTTTGTTGGTACTATTTTTATCCCTTTTCCCCATTAAGCGTTTTAATGTGGATATTTCCAAAAAAATATTTATTTTAAGCGTTTGCGAAGTCATAGGAATATACACAACGAATTGCATGATTCCAGCTTCAGTCATTTTGTTGGTACTATTTTTATCCCTCTTTTCCATATACACTATAACAGCTTCAGACATATTGTCGGTACTATTATTATCATCCCTTTTCTCCATTTACCATTTAAACAGTGCCTATTTCGAAAAATCTTTTTATTTTTCGCATCTATGAAATTAGAGGAATATATACCCCGAATTCTATTATTCCAGCTGCGGCCATTTTGTTGGTACTATTTTTATCCCTTTGCCCCTACTTACCCTCTAAAAGTGCATATTTCGAAAAATTCGCATTTACACAGTCAGTGAATTATACACCGAATTTCATGACTCCTGGTGCAGCCACTTTGTTTGTACTATTTCTATCCCCTTTCCCAATTTACCATTTAAAAGAGCATATTTCGAGAAATCCCTTTATTTTGCGCGTCTAGGAAGTCAGTGGAATTTCATGATTGCAGCTTCAGTCACATTGTTGGTACAATTTTTATCACGGTTTGTCCCTCTTCTCCCTTAAAGTGCAGATTTCGAAAATAATTTCATATCTACAAAGTTAGTTAGAAGGAATGTGCACATCGAATTTCAGCTCCAGGCATATTTTGGCACCATTTTTATCCCCATTTACCCTATAAAAGTACCTATTTGGAAAAATCCCGATTTACACAAATTGAGGTATGTAGACATGACTGCAACTTATGAAATTTTGATGGTACAATTTGTATGCACCAATTTTTGCACCATTTCACGCCCAAAAAGTACTATTTTGATTGGTCGAGTTTACACTGTAAGTCTGCAGCAAGCTCCAACATTGACTAACTTACACCATTCTAAATTGTAAAGTGTAAAAATGTGTTAAATATTTATTTTTTTCGCGTTCCACCCTAATACTTGTACGTATGTGCGGCTTGAACATATTCACAATAACAAAAGATTATAATAGTGTGTGTGTGTGTGTGCGTGTACAACGTTTACTAATAAAAAATTCTCTGTACTTTTATGCACACATTCCTTAAAGGATTTATGTTTTTATTAATGGGCGTAATTACACGGAATAGTTTGGTGGTGGGATTTATATATTTCTTTTTGCATTTTACATTTAAACCAGCAATTGAACAATTATGCCTTACGGTCGTGTTAATCGAATTAAATCGTATGCATTCCTGGGAGGATGATATTTGGCATATCCGCTGTGTAGACATATGCGCAGTGAACGTTGTGGCAATAGTGGCAATTCGAAGAGAAGCACATTCAGGCAAAAGGAAATTAGCCTTACCATTCCATTTGATAAAATTACCGATCAATTAAAGGAATATTTTTAAATATTAAAATATGTAAGGAACTTAAACTTGATGGAATACGATTTTAGAAAAACACAAAATGCAGGCCTGATGTATTTTTGAAAATTGTATACAAACGTTAAAAAGAATACCGATATTTTGTGTGATACTGAAGCCCTGTAATAACAACAAGTTAAAAGGCGTTAAGTTCAGCCGGGCCGAATCATATACATATATACTTCACCATGGAGTGCATTTCACAGTATTTCCGGTGGATTATAGACTATCAACAACACGTAGAAGCGCAGTAACATATGAGGAAAATTATTAATGTTTTTGATAATCAGAACCGTGCGAAGGGGAGGGGTTCAAACCCCCGCCAGAGAGGTTTCCAATATAAACTTTTAACATTTTATAGAATAACAAGTAAAAACGGCATTAAGCTCGGCCTGGCTGAACTTTATATACCCTCCACCATGGATTGCATTCAATAGACATTGTCGATTTTCGTAGAAGTGTAGTAACATTACAATAAATGGTCTTTTTTTAATATAGCCAAATCATACCAAATAAAAATATTGAAAAAATAATTTTATAAATAAATATAACATTTTAATTATTTTGAACCACGCTGATCAGAAAAGGCTACCATATACATATATCGAAATAATACTTTAAGTCAATTCAAAAAGTAAACATAAGGCAGCAATCTTCAAAAAAGCTTAAATAACCTAATTACACTGTCCAACAAATTAAGACTTTTTGAATGGAACAGAATAGCGACCCCATAATTCTGAAAGGGTATGTTGAGTAGATCATTTTTGTAGAACAAACTTATGGTCCATCACGTCTGAGTTTTTTTTACAGTGGGTCAAAGTTTTCATTTTTTGGTCGAAGGGAGCTGCGGTTGAAAACATATCAGATATAAGTTACTTGACTCTTGATGGTTTAAACATATGTCCTAATTTTATAGAACAAGCTTATTTTGAAGATCTTGTAAGAGATTTAGGACTAACAAAAGATAAAGCTGAAATGCTATGTTCCAGATTGAAAAACAGGAATTTGATAAAAGCCGATGTAAAAGTTTCATTTCTAAGAAAAAGACACGCCGATCTGGAAAGTTATTTTAAAAAATCAGAAGAACTTGTATACTGTTGCAGTATTGAAGAGGTTCTAAAATATCTAAAGCTTCCACTGGACTCTTCCGCTTGGCGACTATTTATAGATAGTTCAAAACTAAGCTTAAAAGCAGTTTTACTGCACAATGGAAATCAGCATCCATCAATACCGGTTGCGTATTCCACAAAAAAGGAGGAAACATACGCAAATATTTCAAATCTCTTAAATAAAATTGAATACTATAAATATAAATGGGAAGTATGCGCAGACTTCAAAATGATTGCAATATTGACTGGAATGCAAACAGGATACACAAAATATATGTGCTTTCTTTGTACATGGGATTCACGTGCTACCAGAAGCCATTATCATATTAAATATTTCGAAGAACGTAAAGAAAATATTATTGGTGACTTAAATGTAAGCCACGAATCCCTTGTCCCAAAAGATAAGATCATACTTCCACCGCTGCATATTAAGTTGGGCGTGGTGAAACATTTTATTAAAAGCTTAAATACACAAGGAAATGCTTTCAAACGCATTCAAACAATTTTCCCCAGATTATCTGCAGCAAAATTAAAAGAAGGTAAAATACGGTTTTAAGAAATAATTTATTTCATTTAATGTAAATTACCTTTTCTAGGAATGCTCGTTGGACTCGATATAAGAAAATTATTACAAGATGAAGAATTGTATGGTCATCTGTCGGATATGCTAAAGACAGCATTTGACTTTATGCAGCTGGTTATATCAGAATTCCTTGGAAACTCAAAAGCACAAACCTATGCAGAAAATATTGAATATATGTATCGGTTTTAGCAATATTGGCGTTAAGATGTCACTAAAGCTGCATTTTCTGCACTCTCATCTCATTTTTTTTAAAGAAAACCTTGGAGCGGTTTCAGATGAACACGGTTTCATCAGGATATAAAGGTATTGGAAGAAAGATCTATCCAATTTTAATTCAAAAATACAAATTTTGAAAATGTATTATATATCACGTACACAGTGCAAGATAACATAACTTCATTTTTGACGTAAAAGGAAAAAAGAACGCATTTCGAAAAATCTTTTTATTTTGCGTGTCTATGCAGTCAGAGGAATGTATACATCAAATTCCATGATTCTAGCTGCGGATAATTGCATCATTCTACACCATTTTCAAGTGTAATTCAAAAGACTCCATTTGAAATTCAAAAAATATCAATTGAAATTCAAAAAAATATCACATGAAATTTAAAACTCATCCTTTGAAATTCAAAACTCGTTCAAAAATTATTCCATTTGAAATTCAAAAGAATCCATTTGAAATGATAAGCAACTAATAATTATAATGATGTAAAACGTCGGTAAATTCATATATAGTTTATAACCTTCACCAGCTCAGAGAGCATATGCATATAATTTATAAGGACTTTCATTTTACTTAGGGTTGGATTATTTGTGTAACTATTTTACAGGTATAAAGTGATTGTAAAACCATTTCCAATATTAAATTGTTACTGATCAGTTTTATTTTAACCAAAGCTTATGCCAATTTGTGTGAGAGGTCTTGGAATATCGCAGGTGTATATAACGTCAATGAAAACATTACCAAAGATCTAATTTCAGAGTATTCCGATCGTCCGTATAGAAGTTATAAAATATTTAAAGTTTAATAGGTTTAAATAGGTACGCTCAAAGTAATTATAGAAACTATATCAAAATATAACTGATTCGGATTATCCGTGTGGAAGACACGAGTTAATCACTTATTGTTTGTAATCATAATTATTTCCATTGGTTCTTGTTATTAAATAAACTAATTAAAGATAATTATGAATCTTGTAATTTAAACTCATCTCTATAACATCACTTTTTCTGGGTGTATATTCTAACAATCTATCGAAACAAATTTCTCAAAGGGTAATGTTGTTATTTTTATACGGACTTTCTATGCTATTTGAGCCATGTTCGTCTACATGTTCGTCTATTTAACGTTTCGTAGTTTAGCAGGGGTTTCAGATAATTAAAGTCGCGAGGGCGTTTTTCAGCCTCGTGAACTAGAGTGTAACTTCAATAAACAAATATATTCCTCTCGAGTTATCGCGGATTATTAAGAGTTCTAGATTCTCTGATTTTACAGTGTCTGCTTCTGTGAATGAATGTATTTTTAGTTTCAGTGAGTTTGTTTTCCACCTCTTCGTAAGCGAGAAGCCCGTGGAACATTCAGAACGTTTCTTGCCAGTTTCTCAGTTTGATGTTTTGAATTTCGTTTTTGACGAGAGGTATATTCAGGTCTCTGTGAACATTTTCGTTTCTCATATACCAAGGAGCGCCAGTAATCATCCTTAAAGTCTTTGACTGAAACCTTTGGATTTTTTCGATATTGCTCGAGCATGCATTGGCCCATAATTGAGCGCCGTAGTGCCAAATTGGTGCCAAGTGGATTAAGCAGCCAATAAAGTTGTCGGATTTTTAGGTTAATTTGAGATCGTTTGGCTTCAATGTGTCCTCGTCAAGTTAAGTGGATACCCAGGTATGTAACATAGTCAGATTGTGGAAAAGATATATTGTTAAGTTTTACAGTTGGACATGTATTCAAATTTAAAGTAAATGTTGCCTGTTTACACTTTGTCTCGTTTACTTTTATCCTCCAGATAGACAACCATGATTCAACGAGTTTTAAGTGACTCTGTAAGGTAGTTGATGCCATTATCTGGTTTTTGTGTATAATCATTATGTGTCATCGGTTGAAGTTGAAATGGGAAAAAAGGGATAAAAATGGTACCAACCAAACGGCTGCACCTAGAATAATGAAATTCGGTGTATACATTCCTCTCATTGCGTAGAGTGATAAACGGATTTTTCGAAAATCGTACTTTTTGGGGTTAAAATGGAAAAAGGGGATAAAAATAGTACCAACAAAATGACTGCTGCTGGAGTCATGAAAATTCACAGTATACATTCCTCTGACTGCATTTACACGAAAAATACAAAGATTTTTCCAAATTCGTATTTTTACTTAGTTAGTTTATTTTGCACTATGTACGTGAGATAATGGATTTTCAAAATTTTTACTTTTGGAATTAAATTAGAATGGAAATACAACCAACTATAGCACCCATTCTCTACCAATAATAATGGTATTTACGCTTTTTGAAAATATAAATATAAGAATATTTATTTTTTGAATTGAATAGAAGTATTATATCGATATGTAAACATATTGGTAGCCTTGCCTTATAATCGTGACTTGAAATTATAAAAATATTATATTTACTTATACAATTATTTTGTTCAATATTTGTATTTGTTATAAAGGGTGATTTTTTAAGAGCTTGATAACTTTTTTTTAAAAAAAAACGCATAAAATTTGCAAAATCTCATCGGTTCTTTATTTGAAACGTTAGATTGGTCCATGACATTTACTTTTTGAAGATAATTTCATTTAAATGTTGACCGCGGCTGCGTCTTAGGTGGTCCATTCGGAAAGTCCAATTTTGGGCAACTTTTTCGAGCATTTCGGCCGGAATAGCCCGAATTTCTTCGGAAATGTTGTCTTCCAAAGCTGGAATAGTTGCTGGCTTATTTCTGTAGACTTTAGACTTGACGTAGCCCCACAAAAAATAGTCTAAAGGCGTCAAATCGCATGATCTTGGTGGCCAACTTACCGGTCCATTTCTTGAGATGAATTGTTCTCCGAAGTTTTCCCTCAAAATGGCCATAGAATCGCGAGCTGTGTGGCATGTAGCGCCATCTTGTTGAAACCACATGTCAACCAAGTTCAGTTCTTCCATTTTTGGCAACAAAAAGTTTGTTAGCATCGAACGATAGCGATCGCCATTCACCGTAACGTTGCGTCCAACAGCATCTTTGAAAAAATACGGTCCAATGATTCCACCAGCGTACAAACCACACCAAACAGTGCATTTTTCGGGATGCATGGGCAGTTCTTGAACGGCTTCTGGTTGCTCTTCACTCCAAATGCGGCAATTTTGTTCATTTACGTAGCCATTCAACCAGAAATGAGCCTCATCGCTGAACAAAATTTGTCGATAAAAAAGCGGATTTTCTGCCAACTTTTCTAGGGCCCATTCACTGAAAATTCGACGTTGTGGCAGATCGTTTGGCTTCAGTTCTTGCACGAGCTGTATTTTATACGGTTTTACACCAAGATCTTTGCGTAAAATCTTCCATGTGGTCGAATAACACAAACCCAATTGCTGCGAACGGCGACGAATCGACATTTCACGGTCTTCAGCAACACTCTCAGAAACAGACGCAATATTCTCTTCTGTACGCACTGTACGCATTCGTGTGGTTGGTTTAATGTCCAATAAAGTAAACTGAGTGCGAAACTTGGTCACAATCGCATTAATTGTTTGCTCACTTGGTCGATTATGTAGACCATAAATCGGACGTAAAGCGCGAAACACATTTCGAACCGAACACTGATTTTGGTAATAAAATTCAATGATTTGCAAGCGTTGCTCGTTAGTAAGTCTATTCATGATGAAATGTCAAAGCATACTGAGCATCTTTCTCTTTGACACCATGTCTGAAATCCCACGTGATCTGTCAAATACTAATGCATGAAAATCCTAACCTCAAAAAAATCACTCTTTATAAAGAGTGTTAATGATGACCACCAATTTTCGATTCGTCGCCGTTCGCACCAATTGGGTCTCTGTTACTCAAAAACGTGGAAATGCCAAAATTGGACTAAGCGGATGCACCACCTAAGACGCAGCCGCGGTCAACATTTAAATGAAATTATCTTCAAAAAGTAAATGTCATGGACCAATCTAACGTTTCAAATAAAGAACCGATGAGATTTTGAAAATTTTATGCGTTTTTTTTAAAAAAAAGTTATCAAGCTCTTAAAAAATCACCCTTTATATAAAATTAAATTATATTAAAAAATTTATGTTTTCCTGTAATATCACCGCACTTCTACGAATATCGACAGCCTCTGTGAAATGTAATCCATGGTGGAGGGTATATAACGTTCGGCCCGGCCGAACTTAACGCCTTTTTTACTTGTTTGTATTAGTTTTGCATACACTGAAGCAAAACCATTTGTTTGCATTCTTTAGTTAAATTGAACATATTTTAAGTTCAAAAATGTTCCTCATTTTAAGTTTAAGGAAAAAATCAGTTTAAGTAAATATTTACTTGATTTGAGTAAAAATTTACTTAGTTTTGGGAAAATTTCAGCAAACGTTTACAAAGATTTAGTAAAAATTTACGTAGCTTTGGGAAAATTTTACTTAAATTTAGTAAAAATTTACTTGGTTTTAGGAAAAAATTACTGGAATTTTCCTCAGATTGAGTAAATATTTACTTGGTTTGAGGAAAATTGTACTAGAATCAAGTTCAAAGCATGTACTAATTTCAAGGAAAAGTTTGAACTTGATATGAGGAAATATTGCTTTAGCGATATACGAAGTTCAATTTTCGTAAATTTTAGTTCATAATGAGTTATTATATGGTTCACTATTTTCTGAGTGTAAAGAGTAGTGGCAAATACGCCAATCAATACAATTTAAATTTCTGTCGAATGGGGATATCATATTATATGGCTCCCTGTAAATTGGCTCTGAGAAACTTCAACTTCCACGAATTTTTCCAACAAAAAGAAAACAAATTTCGCATACTTGAAGTAAGTCCAAAAATATTTAGGAAAATTAAATATTTTTTCAGCTATTAGCCAAATGTCATGTGATGCACTTCCTAATCCTAACCTTGTCTCCATTATTATATGAAAAATTCAACAGATTGCCGGATAATAATTATTCAAGAATAACAAGCAAAGACGATTATACGATTTTCAGCTGAGATTAGATATTGTCTTTGTCCAGTTTTTAGCTTGTTAGTGCCACAAACAGTTATCGTTGTCCCAGACATAAAAATTCCACTTATTTTTTATTTTTCATTTTTTTTGAGAATTATTTTTCATCTATAAAATCAACAAAGCGGACATAATATGCTTGCGTTAATCATGCTCTTATCGTTGAAAACATGCATAAAACATAAAACATTTGCAACATACAACATGCAGCGCAAGACGCACGAATACAAGCTTGGCATGCTACATCATCCCAAGTCAGCGACAGTGTGTCACACATACCCAGTCCCAGAATAAATGAAGGCCATAAGGCCATGAAATGTTCGGAACAACAAAAACTAGAAGTAATGGATAATATGCGTAACAAAATATGTGTAATGCATGTTGTTGCATGAAACATTAAATGTTGCATGATCAGCATGTATGCCAGAGTCACAGCCACAGCCAGAGACCGGGAGGAATGGAGGAAGCGCTGAGGCGCGCACATCAGTTGACGGTTTCATAGTCAGTCGGCAGTTATGCCAGGCTCTTAGAATCGAGCACCATCGCATGAGAAGGAATGTACCCTGGTAATATGATGCACAGTGGGTCCAAACGAAACAGTAGGCAACATTTTTTGACCGAAAGTATGAAAATATTATGATTTGCGTATGCTCCACAACCCAATGGTTGGAAATATATTTATATTAGAATTATCTTTGCATTTCGAATTACTCCAGTCCAAGAGTTGTGTGCAATCTCAGAATTCTTCCAATGTCTCCTTTATTTAATATTTTTAACGTATCATACACCCTAAAATTCGGTTATATACAATTCTATATACACTTTCTATGAGAATTCTAAATAACAACAAATTTGGATTAAACATAAAATAAACTTTAAAAATATAAACATTCACGTTGATGATATGATAAAATGAAAACTGAAATAATGTAAAAATTATGTTTTGACTATTCTAAATCAAAAGTTTTTTCTTAAATCAAATTAATATATTAGCTGCCATTATTTTCGTCTGAAAAATAAAATATTTTTTTGTTTTTATAGCCTCCACCTAAGGATGGGGGTATATTCATTTTGTATATATATATTCTGGATATATATTCCCATAAAGTATATATATTCTGGATCGTGGTAAAATTCTAAGACGATATAGCCATGTCCGTCTGTCTGTCTGTTGCAAGCACGTTAGCTTCCGAACGAAATGAGCTAGGACGTTCAAATTTTCCTAAATGTGACTTATGGTTGGGATTGAAAGTGGTCGAAATCGGTCTAGAGGGAACATTTTTTCCCTCACAAGAACTGAAAATACCCCTAATAACCCCTAATATTTAAAGTATTTAAGCATGTTTTCTTCAATATGTCTGCTTATAAAGGGTGATTTTTTAAGAGCTTGATAACTTTTTTTTTTTTAAAAAACGCATAAAATTTGCAAAATCTCATCGGTTCTTTATTTGAAACGTTAGATTGGTCCATGACATTTACTTTTTGAAGATAATTTCATTTAAATGTTGACCGCGGCTGCGTCTTAGGTGGTCCATTCGGAAAGTCCAATTTTGGGCAACTTTTTCGAGCATTTCGGCCGGAATAGACCGAATTTCTTCGGAAATGTTGTCTTCCAAAGCTGGAATAGTTGCTGGCTTATTTCTGTAGACTTTAGACTTGACGTAGCCCCACAAAAAATAGTCTAAAGGCGTCAAATCGCATGATCTTGGTGGCCAACTTACCGGTCCATTTCTTGAGATGAATTGTTCTCCGAAGTTTTCCCTCAAAATGGCCATAGAATCGCGAGCTGTGTGGCATGTAGCGCCATCTTGTTGAAACCACATGTCAACCAAGTTCAGTTCTTCCATTTTGGGCAGAAAAAAGTTGGATATCATCTCACGGTAGCGCTCACCATTCACAGTTACGTTACGATTCGCATCATCTTTGAAGAAGTACGGTCCAATGATGCCACCAGCCCATAAACCGCACCAAACTGTGACTTTTTCTGGATGCATTGGTAGCTCTTGCAATGCTTCTGGCTGATATTCACTCCAAAATCGACAATTCTGCCTATTTACGTACCCATTGAGCCAAAAATGAGCTTCGTCGCTGAACACAATTTCTTTCTTTCTGAACTTTCTTAACAGAGCACGCATTTTGATAATAAAATTCAATGATTTGCAAGCGTTGCTCGTTAGTAAGTCTATTCATGATGAAATGTCAAAGCATACTGAGCATCTTTCTCTTTGACACCATGTCTGAAATCCCACGTGATCTGTCAAATACTAATGCATGAAAATCCTAACCTCAAAAAAATCACTCTTTATTTGCGTGATATTGTGAATGCGCATTCCACTTATAACAAAAACGTACACCATAAAGTGATTCTTATTCGTAGGAAGTGAAATGGTGCAAACAGGGTAGATACAAAGCCAATCAGAATATATCGTATGATCCGTAACATCAGAATTTTACTACTAAAATTATAGTCCAAATGCTAAAGGTGACTTCGACGAAAAATGGAATTATTATACAAAAAAAAACATTTAAAAACGGCGTTAAGTTCGACCGACCCGAACTTTATATAACCACCACCATGTATTGCATTCCACAGAGGCTGTTGATTTTCGTAGAAGTGCAGTAATTTTACAGGCAAATGTAAATTTTTTAATATAGACAAATCAAAACAAATACAAATATTGAAAAAATAATTTTATAAATAAATATAATATTTTTATTATTTCAAACCACGCTTTTAAGGCGTTTACACTATATATATCTAAATAATACTTCAAGTCAATTCTAACAATAAATATTCATATATTTATATTTTCAAACCAGTAAGGAAAGCTAAAGTCGGGCGGGGCCGACTATACGATACACTCCACTTTCTATCCGAATACAATTCAACTCGGTAAAAAGTGAAAACGGGAAGAATTGAACTGGGATATTGTCCTGGCTCAAGACCATTTTGCTTCTATATTTAATAGAAAGCTAATTTATTTACAAATGGCATGGTGACATTTATTACCTGGCTGCAGACTACCACGATCATGATTTCGTTGGTACGGCAGAAGTATTGATGGGTAACTATACCTGCATATACACATACTTACATATGCAACTCAATGAGATGCTTGTAAGATGGCATGTGTGCTTTATTACTTGGTGCGATTTTTTAAACGCAAATTCGGAAAGTGAGTTGTGCTTCTCGTTCGTTTGTGAGAATCATCTCCTTATAGAGGCCGGGTTTGATGTTGAAAAGTCGCTGCGAAGCCACTTGAAAAGACTTTTGACATGGTCGAGGACAATATCACAGTTCAAATCAAATATTGATTATAGACCAAAAAAATGCAAACGAAAAAACTAAAACGAGAAGAATTTTTGTATGTTATCATAGGCTAATATGACCAGGTCCAATTTGTCAAATCGAAAAGAATATTTGTATCGGACTATATCCAAACATGGAATAAAGTGACTAACTTTCAAAATAAGTTCTTCCAGTTCAAATATAACGTTTTGTGGTCACTTCAAAGAAATTCGGAGAAAATTTGTGGTTTCTGGGGCGGAAAAAGTCTATCCGGGAGCGAAATTTGTATTGGATCTATATGTAAATCTGAACCGATCTGACCCATTTTCACCATGGGTGTTTCTAGTTTAAATATAAGATATTTTGAAAGATTTGAAAGAAATCTGTTAAAATATGTGGTTTATAGAGTGGAAAAAGTGAAATCGGGAGAGAAATTTGTGTGGCAGCTATATATAAATCTGAACCGATCTGGCCCATTTTTACCACAGGTGTTTCTAGTTGAACTATAAGATGTTTTGCCAATTTTGAAGAAAATCTGTTAAAATATGTGGTATCTAGAGCGGAAAAAGTCAAATCGGGAGTGAAATTCGTATGGGGGCTATATATAAATCTCAACCGATCTAACTCATTTTTACCACAGGTGTTGCTAGTTGAAAAATAAGATGTTTTGCCAAATCTGAAGACAATCTGATACAATTTGTGGTTTCTAGAGCGGAAAAAATCAAATCGGGAGCGAAATTTGTATTGGATCTATATGTAAATCTGAACCGATTTGACCCATTTTCATCATGGGCGTTTCTAGTTGAAATATAAGATAGTTTGCCAAATTTGAAGACAATCTGATACAATATGTGGTTTCTAAAGCGGAAAAAATGAAATCGGGAGCGAAATTTGTATGGGAGCTATATATAAATCTCAACCGATCTGACTCATTTTTACCACAGGTGTTGCTAGTTGAAAAATAAGACGTTTTGCCAAATCTGAAGACAATCTGATACAATTTGTGGTTTCTAGAGCGGAAAAAATCAAATCGGGAGCGAAATTTGTATGGGATCTATATGTAAATCTGAACCGATGTGACCCATTTTCACCATGGGTGTTTCTAGTTTAAATATAAGATATTTTGAAAGATTTGAAAGAAATCTGTTAAAATATGTGGTTTATAGAGTGGAAAAAGTGAAATCGGGAGAGAAATTTGTGTGGCAGCTATATATAAATCTGAACCGATCTGGCCCATTTTTACCACAGGTGTTTCTAGTTGAACTATAAGATGTTTTGCCAATTTTGAAGAAAATCTGTTAAAATATGTGGTATCTAGAATGAAAAGAGTCAAATCGGGAGTGAAAATCGTATGGGGGCTATATCTAAATCTGAACCGATTTTCTTCAAATTAAATAGCGTTCGTTCTTATCCCGAAAAACTTAGTTGTGCAAAGTTTCATTTGGTTCTGTGTACAATTGCGACCTGTATCGTGATTACAAGAATAGATGGACAGACAGACGGACGGACATCGCTAAATCGATTCAAAAAGTGATTCTAAGTCGATCGGTATAATTAACAATGGGTCTATCTCTCTTCCTTTTGGGTGTTACAAACAAATGCACAAAGACATAATACTCTCGTGGAGTGTATAAAAAGCTTAAATATAAATATTGGTAGATAGTGGGTGCTACAATTGGTTGTATTCCCATTTTATTTTAATTCCAAAAGTAAAACCAGTAAGGAAAAGCTAAAGTCGGGCGGGACCGACTATATGATACACTCCACTTTCTATCAGAATACAATTCAATTCGGAAAAAAGTAAAAACGGTAAGAATTTTTGTATGTTTCCTAATCATAGGCTAATATGTCCTGAATCAATTTGTCAAATCGAGAAGAATATTTGTATCAGGGCTACATTCAAACATGGAATGAAGTGGCCCATTTCACAATAGGTCCTTCCAGTTCTCAATTTGAAGTAATTCGATGAAAATATGTGGTTTCATGGGAGGAAAAATCAAGTCGGGAGCGAAATTTGTATAGGAGCTATATATAAATCTGAGCCGATCTGACTCATTTTCATCCTGGGTATTTCTCATGCAAATATTTTGCCAAATTTAAAGAAAATCTGTTAAAATATGTGGTTTCTGGAGCGGAATAACTCAAATCGGGAGTGAAATTCGTATGTGGGCTATATCTAAATCTGAACCGATCTGGCTCATTTGGTGTGTTTCATGGGTGTTTCTAGTTTAAATATAAGATGTTTTGCCCATTTTGATGAAGATCTGTTCAAATATGTGGTATCTACAGCAGAAAAAGTCAAATCGGGAGTGAAATTCGTATGGGGGCTATATCTAAATCTGAACCGATCTGGCTCATTTTCACCGTGGGTGTTTCTAGTTGAAATATAAGATGTTTTGCCAATTTTGAAGAAAATCTGTTGTAATATGTGGTATCTAGCGTGAAAAGAGTCAAATCAGGAGTGAAATTCGTATGGGGGCTATATCTAAATCTGAACGGATTTTCTTCAAATTAAATAGCGTTCGTCCTTATCCCGAAAAACTTTGTTGTGCAAAGTTTCATTTGGTTCTGGCTACAATTGCGACCTGTATCGTGATTACAAGAATAGATGGACGGACAGACAGACGGACGGACATTGCTAAATCGATTCAAAAAGTGATTCTAAGTCGATCGGTATACTTAACAATGGGTCTATCTCGCTTCCTTTTGTGTGTTACAAACAAATGCACAAAGACATAATACTCTCGTGGAGTGTATAAATATTGAAAATCCATTATCACACGTACATAGTGCAAAATAAATTCATGATTCAACCATTTTTTGCCGTAAAAGTAAAAAGTACGAATTAAAAAAATTGATAAGTACCTTTTTTTCCCTTTTTGCCCCATTTTACCCCCTACGAATAAAAATCACTTTATGGTGCGCGTTTTTTGCTATAGGGGAGATGCGCACAACCATTATCAAATAAGTACAAGCATACATATTGCAAAAATATGCTTAAATACTTTAAAATATAGGGGTTATTATGGGTATTTCGGCCGATTTCGCCCAGTTTCAATCCCAACCGATCTCCCTTCGTTTAGATGATAGCGTGCTTTTAATAGACGGACGGACGGGCATGGCTAGATCGTATTTTATGATGATCAGGAATATATATACTTTATAAGGTATCAGGTCGATATTTCAGGGTGTTACAAACGGAATGACAAAGTTAGAATACCCCCATCCTGGGGGTGGAGGATATAGTAAAAGAAAACAATATTATTTATATTACTTTAGAGTTTAGGGCACAGATATACATCAGCGAAAGTCATATATATCCCTTCGGAAATATTGGAATTTTTTTAACTAATGTAACCTGTATGCAAATTGGAAATTAAAGTATTGTATTTAGACATTGACTTGATAACAATAATGTCCATGAATTTTCTGACATTTGTGTCCAGCGTCACTAAGCATCGAAATTTTAAAAATCCGCCGCTACCAGGGGTAGAACATCGGACCTTCTAGTAGCTATGACAGCACTATGACGATCTCAGCTATCCTCTGTTGTGAGTGGGATTTCTCGCGGGAAAAATCCCGTGAATTTTCATATTTTCTGTTTCCCGTATCCCGGGAAATTATCCCGCAGGAATTCAGCAGAAAGTTTTACAAATTTCTCGCACATTTTTTCACCACGTTTTCCATACAATATATGTAGTTCAGAATTTTTATTATTTTTATGTACGATAAACTGTATTCCTTATATGCTAATGTCAGTGGAGAAATCGTATTAACACCTATACAATTTAACCAATAAATTTAAAATATCCATTCAATATAAAGTAACAAAAATGGCAATATTGCTGACTCAAAATATAAATAAAGGTTTTCGAATGAAATTTTTATATTTCAAAAAACCAACCAATTTAAAAAAATATGCCTACACCCAAAATACGCGCACTAAAAAACTATAACACATTAATGAAACCAGTTCATTCTAGTAATGAAATGCTACATTCGGGTTAAGAAAGAGTTTCATTATTTTGTTTGTTTTGAATATGACCATGTTTTTACCATTGTTTTATAAATATGGAAGACCATGTGCCACAGGACCTCAGAAAAATTAAAGTGTCTTATATAAAATCCACACAGATAGTCTCTGAGAGTGAGGGTTTATATGAGTCGGTTTAAACGACTGAAACTTAATTCCTTGTTTGAAGCTTGCTGCTGCCTTTTTGCGTACACTTAAAGTTTTAGTTTGGCCGATGTCTTTAAAAGTATTTGAACTTTTTTCTCTTTACTTCGTGTGACAAAAATAAAAAATGTTTGGATTATGAAAAAGTCTGAAAGTATAGACCAAACATAGCAAAACTGTGTACTCCGTTTTTTATTTTCTGATCAAGTTCGTTCTTAATTTTTTTGAAGGAAAAAATTATTCAACAATTAAATGTATTTTTTAAGCATTCCTGGAAAAGCGACAATGAAGTGGCAATTATTGTGATGATAATCCTTCAAGCACACGTTTTCAGAAATAATATATTTAATTCGTCTTACTGTTCTATTTTACAGGGTGGTTGATGAAGGTTGCTACCAAAAATAAACATTTTCTGTGTAATTAAACGGTTGCATTTTTTTCTTATTTCAGAGAGTGGATGAAGAAACAAACTCCTTCGAGCTGATGGACTATAATATATAATTCGTAAACAGTTTTTCCCAGCGTGAGATAATCACAAGAAGGCCTTATCATCGAGGTCCCTCAATTCGGAAGTAGGAAACTATTGCTGATGTAGCTGCAATTTCGACAAGGAGCATGTCTGTCACTACAGACAAATTTGCATAAAGATTTGCATTTATTTTCTTGTAAAATCCAAATAACAAGCAAACTGAACGCTGTAGATTGGCTGAAGGATACATTTTTTTGCAAGAATTATTTTAAATATTTATTCGCACCCTATTGTAACTATGGTAGTGTCAAATTAATGAGGAGAATATTTGCTAAAACTACATCAAATATATTGCTTCTATCTGTATTATTCAGCATTAATAACCATTTCAAATTTACCCCTTAGTTTATTCATATTTTACTTTTTGAGAAGAAACAAGTAAGAAGGCGATAAGATCGGCCGGGCCGAATCTTATATACCCTCCACCACGGAATTCATTCCACAGTATTACCAGCAGATTAAAATTGTGATATTTTTATGCACATTACTATATTACATATATATTACTATAATGTATTATATATTACTATAAATTACTATAATGTATACTTATGCGCACTATTTCAAATCGACTACTATATATACTTAAAATGCAGAAATTGTGAAAGTGAACATGCCTAAATATTAGGCGATTGTCAGTCGCCATTAGAAAGCAGCATTTTCAGATACAGACAAAGTAATAAGAAAAGTATAAATGTTAAAGATATCCCCATTCGCCCCATTCTCCGCCCAAATGTACAAATTTCGAAAAAAACATTTTTCGAGTCTTCATAGTCAGAATTTATACACCGAATTTCATTATTTCAACTTCAGCGTTTTGGTAGGTCCCATTTTATCCCTCTTTTTCAATTATATCCCTTAAAATTACGAATTTCGAAAAATCCCTCCATTTTACGTGTTTATGCAATTAGAGGGATGTACACGCCGAATTTCAATTCTAGCTGTTGTCGTATCATTGGTACCATATTTTATCCCTTTTTGTCCAATTTCGCCAGCAAAAACTTTTATTTTCTGTGTGTTGCTTCCAAGCTACAAGAGGAAAGTCCGCAACAAATTTTAACTGTATGAAAATCAGAAATTTAATTAATAAGCCAATGTTACCAATATTTTTATACTATATATAATGGATATAATACTTAAATTCATAAAGTAAATATAAGGGAGCAATCATAAATACCCTAAATATTGGTGGATAGAGAGTGTATTTTCAGCTACAGTCGTTTGGTTTGTAGTATTTCCATCCTATTTTAATTTAAAAAGTACAAAATTTTGAAAATACCTTATCTCTCACGTACGCAGTATAAGACAACTTCATGATTCTACCATTTATTGTCGTAAAAGCATCCAAATAAAGTACGAATTTGAAAAAAAAAATACGTGGCTATGCAGTCAGAGGAATGTATACACCGAATTCCATGATTCTATCAGCGGCCATTTTGTTGGTACAATTTTTTTCCAATTTTGCCCCTCAAGAGCACAACTATCTAAAATCTCTTTATTTTACGTATCTACACAATTAGAGGGATGTACACACCGAATTTCATCATTCTAGCTGTATTCGTTTAGTTGGTACTATTTTTATCCCCTGTAGCCATTGTATCCCTTGAAAGTACGAATTTGGAAAACACGTTTTATTTTTCGTGTCTACGCAGTCAGAGTAATGTCTACTCCGAACTTCATGATTCTAGCTGCGGTCATTTGGTAGGTACTATTTTTATCCCCTTTTTCCATTTGAACCCCAAAAAGTACGAATTTTGGAAAGTTCTTTTATTTTACGTGTCTACGCAATCAGAGGAATGTATACATCGAATTTCATTATTCCAGGTGCAGCCGTTAAGTTGGTACTATTTATATCCCTCTATCCTCATTTAACCCCTTAAAAGTACGAATTTAGAAAAAAATACATTTATATTTGTGGAATGCACACGCCAAATTTCGAGTTTCTATATGTTGTCGTTTGATAGGTACCATTTTTATCCATTTTTGTCCCATTTCGCCCCCTACAAATAAAAAACTCTCTATGGTGCCCTTTTATGCTATAAAGGGAATGCGCATTGCAAATATCAAGTAAATACAAGCTAATATGTTCAAAAAACATGCTGAAATACTCTAAATATTAGTATTTTCAGTCCTTGTGAGGGAAAAATTTTTCCCTCTGGGCCGATTTCGCTCACATTCAATCCCAACCGATCTACAACCATAAGACACATTTAGGCAAAATTTGAACCTCCTAGCTCACTTCGTTCGGCCGCTATAGTGCTTTCAACAGACAGACAGACGGACATGGCTATATCGTCTTAGAATTTTACCACGACCCAGAATATATATACCTTATGGGGTCTCCGATGAATATTTCAACGTGTTACAAACGGAATGACAAAGTGAATATACCCCCATCCTGGAGGTGGAGGGTATAAAAACTTTAAATGGTTGTTAATACTAAACTAATATAAATAGAAGCTTACAATTTGAAGTGTTTTTAAAACATGTTCTATGATATCGACATTTATGCCGATATCAGAAGGGCGCTAATAAGTATTTAAAATATTTTTGTAATATTGTATCCTTTAAATCTTTCTAGTCCTTTTAAGGGACAACAGGATGAAGAAATGAAAAATTAAAAATCGCAAATTAACTCCATTTCACTTATAGTTTCAATCGAATATCTCCAGGTTCAAGTGAAATATTTGTAAATATACGATTAGAAATAGAAAAGTTGTAATACCGGGATGGTTTTTAAGGTGATACTTTTAAAATAATATACAATACTATTACATAACTTTACGTAAATTCATATAAATTATAATGTATATGAATTAAAAAAATATATTCGAGCTTCTTAATATAGCATCATCAGTCACCCTGTACAAATTAGAAATCAACAAAAAAAATGCGCTTAAATACTGTAAATATAAGGGGTTATTGAAGGTATTTCCCGATGTAGAGGAAAACATTTCCCCTCTTAACCGAATTCGCTCATTTTCAATTTCAACCAATGTACAACTGTTTGACGTATTCTTCGAAAATGCTTCTGATTTTTATTTTTAGGAAAGGTAAATATTATTTAATTTCCGAAAGCAATGTTTACGTTTGCAACCACAGCTCAGCTCAGCGTATGCATTTTGGGTATCTGTGCTCTCAGCCAGATGATGTATGACGTATGTTGAGTGTACACTAGAGCGTACCAGGTTACAAGTAAAAAAAAAAAAGTTCGCCGTACACCTTCGAATATGAAGTATTATTGAAAGGTAGTTTCAAATAAATTTTTTTTATTTTTTTATGCCGAACGTAGGGGTCGCGCTTTTACATTTTTCTATATAACTTCTGCATTTATAAACGGATTTTAAAGTGTGATACATCGATGTTTTTGTCCGATTTTTTGTCTTTGAAGTCATTGAGCTCAAACATGATTCATGATTTTATGCGAGCTTTAATTTTCGATTATTAGAGTGGTACATTAGGGTAGTAGCAACTGAGAAATGATGGGTAAGTACCAGAAGGGGGTGCTTGAGCTCAATGACTTCAAAGACAAAAAAATCGGCCTCGTCGAGACAAAAACATCGATGTATCACACTTTAAAATCCGTTTATAAATACAAGTTATATAGAAAAATGTAAAAGCGCGACCCCTACGTTCGGCATAAAAAAATAAATTTTTTTTTTTTGAAACTACCTTTCAATAATACTTCATATTCGAAGGTGTACGGCGAACTTTTTTTTTGAGGTACGCCCTAGTGTACACGTCTTAAGTCATGCTAAAATGTTCTACGTCTGCCCGGGTGGAAGTTTGTCTGCCAAGCAGCCTGCCAGCCAGGCAGCTTGTAGTTTTTTAGAGGTTAAGAGGTGTTTGCTGTTATCTGCCACTTAACATGAGTGTAAAACATGAATTTGCTTTTGTTCTGTTTTTTTTTGGGTTCGGGTTCCTGAGATTCTTTTCTGTTTCTTTTCAAAAAAGCAATTCCCCCCTACGGAAAGTAAAGTAAGGCGTTTCTTTTCAGGTTCACTGGTGGCGGCGATTGCGACGACGCTGAGGAGCAGCACACAGAGGGTAGAAATTAACGGCCATTAAAAGCGTATGATAAAATGTTTACAGGTAGACATAAAATTAATGATTTGTATACAGGAACTAACCTTGAAATCAAAGAAATGCAGAAGCAAGGCAACAAAGACTGCGCGGAGTTTGTTCCTTGTGGCAGAAAGGAACCCTTTTTGAAAATTTACGTGATTTTAATCATCGTCATCATCATCATTTTTTGTCTGTCGATTCCTTTTTCACTTTACCGTTTTTGTTGTTGTTGTTGCTGTTGTATACATTATAAATTGTTCAGACTGCCGCCGCCTTTTCAGCTGAACTCCACAACCCTGACAGGCGAGTAACCAACCAACCAACCATTCATTCCATTTCGTCCATATGTCTGTGTTGTTCGTAAAAAAGGAACGAAAACAACCTTTAAATTGTTTTTCCTCTCCTTGGCAGTCCTTCCGTTTTCGCTTCCTTGGCCGGTTACTATGTTGTTGCTGCTGCTGCTGTTGCCTTTGTTAGTGTAGCCGATGTGATGGAGTGAAATCCAGTTGAAGCCAAATTCTAGCCATAAATAAAAATCAATTTGCTGAAATTTAGGTGTGCTCAGCACAACTAAATGATTGTTATTATACCACGATGATGTTTGGTAAACAAAGGGACTTCTTCTACACAGGTCGAGGGTTGCCATTGACCTCTTCACGTAAGATTAAGCCGAATGTTATCGCAGTACTTCGAAATATATAATGGCGACCCTGGAAATTTTATATATTCAGGGTAGTCGAAGAAATTAAAAAAACGCATTAACAAGTTAAAAACAAGCTATCTGAAAAGTGAAATAAACAGCTATTAAATCGAAGATCATGAGATTTTTCCACCTGCCCAACTGTCCGTCTTTTGTGTTTGATTGCATAAATGTCCAGCCTAAAAATGTCCACTAAATCAACTAAAAAGTACCAGCTAATAAATATACAGTGAAGGCAGGCAGTAGTAGCGAATAAAATCTTATTATGCAAATCAATCTATTAATCAATAACACTATCCAACACTGATGTATTTTGGCTTTCTAAAAAAATACCATATTTTTTTAGAAAATTTTAATAAAATTCCAGGATTCGGAGAAGGAAATATAATATAACTTGACGTTAACTTAATGATGGCTAAAAAAACTTGAGATTAAAAAAGCGTTTTTCTGGCACGAAATAAGCAGAAAAATATATTAAGTATTTTGTTTTATTTTTTAATAGCTAACATTATAGCGTAAAAACATTGTTTATTCGTATGTAAAAATAATTTATATTTTGATACTCCTTGTAGAAGCAAAAAGCTTTTTAGCACGAAAAATCCCTTTACAAATTAGATAACAGAATATTTTATTTTAGTTTGTAACACGGTGCGACAATTTTTTATTGGAGCTGAACACGACCATATACAAATCACTATAGAGATCACACGTAGAGGAGCTGTGTACTCAGTTTTCCGTTTGGTGCTCTGTTCTCCTTTTCACAGGACTTTTAATTTCAAAAGGATATATAAGTTTTAATAGTATATTTTCGTACTTTTGTGACTCATACAGGCGAAACGAGTATCAAATGAAAATTAAAAATGCTTATATATGCATTAGATTAGTATTAACAATTATTTCAAAATTTTCCTCTTAAAAATTTAATTTTAATTATTTTTATTTTTATGGGGAAATTGGAAGTGGTTGTCAATGCTGAACTTATTCAGATGGGATCATGACATTTGCAGCATTTTTAAGAGATATTCATCTCCTTCATTTGATACTCATATCGCTTTTGCATGAATTGGTACGAAAATAAATTATTAAAATATCTATGTCCTTTAGAAATAAAAAGTCCTGTAAAAAGGGAAAAGATCGCAAAATGGAAAACTGAGTACACAGTTCTACAAAAAGTACTGTCGCACGGTGTAGTAGCTGGAACCTTACCGCAGAAAGTAAGGTCAAGTTAAGAATAAATGTTTGACATTTTTAATGCATCTAAAGAAACCCACAATATTCCCAAAATATTTCACTTATCCGCACCTAAAATGGAAGCTTGGATTAATGTATGACTACCCACAAAATATTTCGGCTGTTACTCTTACCTTCGCGTAGCGAAATCGACTTTACATAACCTCTAAAAATCAAAACGAAACCTTTTGCGAAAAGGGGGTATTTCCACGTTAACCGCTTTTTAATATTGAGGTACCTTCGACGAAAACTTAAATTTTGTTAAAAAAATAAAAAAGTAAGGAAAAGCTAAAGTTGGACGGGACATTCTACGCCACTGCCAATTAAGTTAGGTGAGGATTTTGGAAAGTTTCCTATATCATAGACCTATGATATCGTCTTTCACAATGTATGTTTCCACGTGAAATATAACTTCTTCTGATCAAAATCTGTTACAATATGCCAATTTTTATTTAGAGCAGAAAAAGTAAAATCAGCGACATTTACATGAAACCAATCAATAATCAAATTTCCACTGTAGATGTTTCTAGTGCATAGTGGCAAATTTGATTATTGTAGTTTCTACGTGGTTTGTAGAACAGAAAAAGTAAAATCGGGAGCGAAATTTGTATGGGAGCTATTAATAAATCTGAACCGATCTAACCCACATTCAACACAGATGATTTCAGTTGTAATATTAGGTGTTGTGCTCATATGAACAAAATCGGTTAAAATGCCTGGTCTCTAGAGACAGCTATATATAAATCTGAACCGATCTGGTCCACTTTTACCACAGATGTTTCTAGTTCAAATATGAGTTGCAGTGCCAAATTTGAACGAAAAAGGTCAAATCGGGAGAGACATTTGTATGGTGGCTATATCTAAATCAGAACCGATTTGCTTCAAATTAAATAGCGTCCGTTCTTGGCCCGAAACTTAATTTTGCCAATTTTCATAAGGATCGGACAATAATTGAGACCTGTACTTTTATTACAAGAATAGATGGACGGACAGATAGACGGATATTGCTTAATCGACTCAGAGAAGATCTTTATAATAAGCGATAGGTCTATCTCGTTTCCTTTTGGGTGTTACAAACAAATGCACAAAGACATAATACCCTACCGAAGGGTATAATTATCCATATTGTTTTGTTGATTTTATGAATCAACATGCCTCACACAAAGAATATTTTTTTCGGCTTCGACATACAATTTTTCTTTTTTCGTTTCATAGTGTAATTTTTGCATTCACGAGATATCGTTTAAAAATACTACACTTCAGAAATTCGAAATATTTTAGTGGAGTAATTTCACAAGATATGACACATTTTCAAAACGATGATATTCGCGTACGAAATGAGCTCTTTTATTTATTTATAAATATTTTTGAAGAAAAATAATTAGTCTCAACGTAATGTGATTTTATGAAACAGCGTTTTCACGTCGCGCAAATAACCACAAATATGACAAAAAAAATATAATTCTCACATTTCGGTTATTATATCTCAACAACGTGAATTGCTGGGACAATTTTGATCGGCTCTGGCTTTTTTTGATCGGCTCCTGGCTTTCCAGTCTAGAAATTGACTTGACATGTGTAATATTTTCGTTCACTAAAAAAATCAATTGACAATTTTTATACACTCCACGAGAGTATTATGTCTTTGTGCATTTGTTTGTAACACCCAAAAGGAAACGAGTTAGACCCATATTATACAGATCAGCTTAGAATCACTTTCTGCGTCGATTTAGCAATGTCCGTCTGTCTGTCCATCTATTGTTAGAATCAAATTACAGGTCACAATTATTGTCCGATCTTACCAAAAATTGGCACAAGTAAGTTCTGTGGACCAAGGACGAACGCTATTTAATTTGAAGCAAATCGGTTCAGATTTAGATATAGCCCCATACAAATGTCAATCCCGATATCACTTTCTCCACTCTAGAAACCACATACTGTACCCGATTTTCTGCAAATTTGGCACAACACCTTATAATCCAACTAGAAACACCTGTGGTGAAAGCGGGTAAGATCGGTTCAGATTTAGATATAGTCCCCGTACAAATGACGCTCCCGCTCTAGAAAGCAAATAGTTTACTCCATTTTCTCAAATTTGTCACAACACATTATAATCCTGCTACCAATATCTATGATGAAAGTGGGTAAAATCGGCTCAGATTTAGATATAGACCCCATGCAAATGCTGCTCGCAAATGTTTATCTGATTATATTTTAACTTGGGTCAGAATGGTCCATAAATAGGGCCCATCACTTTTTTAGCGAATTGAATTGGAATGGGGTAGACAGTGGAGGCCCCATCCGACTTCAGCCTTTCATTACTTGTTTTTTATAAAATAATACCACCAAATACGAAAAATTATAAAAATGCCAAAAAAATACTGTAAACGTTCAATAATTCGACCAACAAGTTACTCAAAAACAAGACGAATTAATATTCAAGTGCTTCCAAGTGTCTACAATTTCAGAAAAAATGACAAAAATTAAATACAAAAAATACACAGACGGCTTGATCTAGGAACGAAATATTTTGCAAATCATCATTAAACCATTCAAACTTTATTTTCGTGGTGAGACTGGAACTTGCTTTTCCATTGTATGGACTGATACCCAGCCTAATATCCGTATGTCTGTCCACCTGTTCTTGCAATCAAACATCTTTTAACCAATTTGATGAAATTTGATCATATCGGTGCACGTTTTGATATAGGACTTTAAAAATATCCTTTCCCATTTGTCTTTTTTCCGCTCTGGAATCAATATACTTCAGCCCATTTTGGTTAAATTTGGCAGAAACCATTACATTTCATCTAAAAGCAGATAATTTGAAATATCGGCCATATTTCTATATATAGCCCACATACAAGTGCCCTTGCCGATTTAAACATTTCGCTCTAGGATTGCCATTTAGTTGAAGTGGCTCCTGTCATCCCATGTTTTAAATAGAGTTGATTGCAAATGTTCTTTCCGATTTATATTATAGTGGGATAGAAAATGCAGGTTAACATATCATGCGGGATACTATTGATTTAAAGTATTCGGACTTTTTGTTGAAAAATTGTTGAGGAAATCCTGATAAATTTAGTGGGCAGCCAAGTAATAAATGTCACCGTGGCATTTGTAAGGAAATTTACTTCCTATAAAATATAAATGCAAATAAGTACTGAGTAGAGTTTGTATTTTCTCGTATTTTTTATTTCCCGGGAAACGAAAATTATTTTTTCGATTTCCCGATGACTTTATTCGATAATAGGTTTTAACTTCGATATGTGTCTTAGCCACTTTTCCAGTACCGCCCATTTTTTGCACAGCTTTGCTGGCCATTAGTGAACTTTCACAAATCAAGAATATCGCCGTGACAGTACTCCGAATATGTTGATTTATTAAAAACGAAAATATCCGCACCTCCCACAAAAATATAAAATATATATATAGCCTATTTTCACCACGGGTATGTATGTATATGCAAATTTCAAGAGGATCGGCCCAGTGATTTAGTCAGCTATAAGGAACAAACAAACAAACAAATAAACAAACACAAATTCAGTTTTATATATAAGAAGATTAGTAATATTATATTTTTTCCAATGCATAGATAGTTGTTACTTGTATGGATATTTCTCTTAATTTATTTATTAGTAAAATTATATATAAACCCTGTAAGATTTCTCCATAGATATTAGCATATCAAGGCTTTATTCATATAGATATCAAAAATTCAGAAATGTATCTCAAAATATTAATAACATTATTTGTAACCGATTTGAACTGGGATATTGTCTCAAGATACTCAAGAACACAGACACCACGATCAAGATTTCGACCATGTCAAAAGTCTTTTCAAGTGGCTTCGAAGCGACTTTTCAACATCAAACCCGGCCTCTATAAGGAGATAATTCACACAAACGAACGAGAACCACAACTCACATGCCGAATTTGCGTTTAAAAAATCGCACCAAGTAATAAAGTACACATGCTTATATTTCCCGTTTTCTTAGAAATACTATTTATATTTCCCGTATTCCTAGAAATTTTATGATTTCTACTTCTTTTTTTCATCTTCTTTATTATGCTGACCATCAGCAAAAATAAGAAGTGGGGAAATTGAAGAACCTAATATTCTTAATAGAACTCTATGAATTCACAAGTCCACCTCTGCATCTGCCAGCAATATGTAATGGAAAATATATTTTAAAAATAAATCTTTGTAATCGAATCTTAAAAATTATTTCAATTTTGGACTTTCAATTTAATCGGACTATATAATAAAAATAAACGTTTTTGAAACATAATTTAAATTCGTCATATTCATATTATTTTAACATGATTCATAATTCAACGTTAACGTTATTTTAAGACGGGGATCACATTGATTCCAAGGTAGCAATATTTTATTTCAATATTTCCATCAGTAATTAATTCAACCTGATATCAATGTTATTTGTTTCAATGGAAATATGTATAATTAAATATTATAGCCATGTTAAATTAAAATGAACATCAACTCTATTCAAAATTATTTATTATCAATTTGTATTTTCTCAATTTCAATTTGCATTTCTGAATTTCAACTGAGAACGTCCGTATACACTAGGTTTTCACACTTTTTTTGATATTTTTTAATTAGAATGCAATTCCTGATTACTTAAAATGAACATCAACTCTATTCAAAATTATTTATTATCAATTTGTATTTTCTCAATTTCAATTTGCATTTCTGAATTTCAACTGAGAACGTCCGTATACACTAGGTTTTCACACTTTTTTTGATATGTTTTAATTAGAATGCAGTTCCTGATTACTAAACTACAGTCGCGGTCAAAAAAAATAACACCGCGAAACCTTTTTCTACTATAGCCAAGTATACATTTTGTATTGAAAATTACTTTACAGTCCCCTTATTCCAAGTACAATATGCTACTTTATTTTTGCGAAAATATTTAAAATTCGTTAGTAATGAAGCGTATAAATAATAATACAATAAATAACTTCTAAATTAAAGCATTCAAAATAATAACACCATCGTTATGATTTGAAGACAAATATTAATTAAATGTGTTTATATCTTAACAAAATCATATGGAACTACAGTTAACTTCAAAGAATTTGATCTGATCACTAACCGATTGAAATCCCATTAACATATACCAAGCAGAGAGTGTTGGAACACAAAGCTGTGACGCTTTTTCAAAATTGGTAAAAATATTTAGAGATCGATTGCAAATTACACGTGCTGGCTTTTGTGTGAATTGCAATTGTGTAGATGATAATTGTCAATAAAAGATGCAAAACAAAATTTTAATTTCATTGTCAACATATAGTATTTCAAACTGCCATTAATAATTAATATATAGTTTATACTTCTAATTATTCAATTATGTCATTTGTACCAAAATGTGTAAAAGTCCTATTTTTGACTGGTCGTTTTTTAGTATTTCATAAAAATTTGATTTGAACTGGGATATTGTCCTGGCTCAAGACCATTTTGCATCTATATTTAATAGAATGCAAATTTATTTACAAATGGCATGGTGGCATTTATTACTTGGCTGCAGACACCACGATCAAGATTTCGACCATGTCAAAAGTCTTTTCAAGTGGCTTCGAAGCGACTTTTCAACATCAAACCCGGCCTCTATAAGGAGATAATTCACACAAACGAACGAGAATCACAACTCACATGCCGAATTTGCGTTTAAAAAATCGCACCAAGTAATAAAGTACACATGCTTATATTTCCCATTTTCTTAGAAATATTATTTATATTTCCCGTATTCCTAGAAATTTTAAAAATTTTCCGAAAAAAAATTGGACGGAAAAACTGCTCGAGAATTCCCGAACCACAAGCCATTGCTATTTAGTCAAAGTGGCTCCAGTCATCCAATGTTTTAATTAGAGCTGCACGCAAATGTCCTTCCTGAATTAAATTATAATGGGGTAGAAAGTGTAGGGCATCATATAGTCTGCACGGTTTTGGATAATTATTGAGTTCAGGTATTTTATTGAAAAATTGCTGTGAAGCCATTTGAGGAAATCATGATAATTTTAGTGGGCAGTCAAGTAATAAATGTCACCATTGTATTTGCAAAGAAATTTGCTTAGATGCAAATATGTATTCAGCCAGAACAATATCCCACTTCAAATATAATATTTATTAAAAACAGAAATAAAAAAACAATATTGTTTCCCGCACAAAATCATCTTCAGCGATAAAGCTCATTTTATTTAATTCAAATAATGCGTACTTATTGGGACACCCCTAGAACCTGTTCTACTTTATGAGACATCAACAGAAACTTTATTTCATATCTAAGTTTCTCATGCGAAGGATGGCTGTTCAAATATCATAAATTTATTTTCATAACTTCTATATAATTTGCATTTTTATTTATATATTAGAGTCAATAAGAAACGAGTTCTGTGTTATTTACTTACTTTTGCATACGACTTTTTTCGGAAATTCACACACAACTTAAATGGATAGAAAGGGTGTTCTCTCTGTATGGTTTCATGTGGCTTTTGTAATTGTTACTCAAGAACATGACTAGTGTGATAGATATGATGCCAGGGTGTTTTACACATTGAAGGTCTCCTAATTGCCTTTACATTGTGTTAGGATGGCCACACAACATATTTGTATTGTGTTGCACACGGTAGCGAACATGACTGCTGTATTTTTCCATCGGTATTTTTTCCGGAAATCTCAGGTAGATGCAATAAGTGAACCATATTTCCTACGAATTTGAGAAGTCATACGCAACACAATGAAAATAAGCCTTTGACCTCTAAAGCTGCTGCCGTCCTTGTGCTATACCCAGGTAATTAGGTGGTCTAGCAAACGAAAAATACCCTTCCATCATAACTATCACAACAGTTTTAGAGTAGCAATCATAAACGCCACATGAATGCATACAAAACACCCCTTCCATCCTTTTAAATCTTGTGTGAAATTATCCCAAAAAATCCTTGACAATTGTAAATAAATAACGCCGAAAGACGCCTTTCTCATTAACTTTAAAACATATAATTACGGAAGATTTTTTAGCTGTAGATATTCCCGCTGATAAAAGTTAATGGTGGAAAAATTGTTACTGCTACCAAGAAAAAATCGGAACTGGAGATTTGTTTGTACAATTTTCGTTAAGAGATGACAAATCGGAACAAAAACGTGGAAGTTATGCACTGAAAGAAAAATGCTACATCAAAATAATGTATAAGTAGAATCAATTTGATGACAGTAAATTTCACTAAAATTTTCTTACATCAATCCTTTTATATTTGTTTCGGGTGGAACTTCATTATTTTATTGTAAAAATTTTGGTATGTGGTATTGAATTGTGTTCTTTAAATAAACATTAGAGTGGCCCAATAAATTAAAAACGGATTCTAAATGTTTGGAGTGGGCTTTTTTTCTCATTTCCATCTTATTATGCAGGAACAAAATTTGGGGGAAATTGGACGACGAAAAGGGGAGGCGCAGATCGACTTTATAAAGGAGAAAAAGACGTTATTTTTAATGCTAATCAAATTATCTTTAAATGATAATTAATAAAAAAGAAAATTTGAGAAAATCAAAACTTTTAGACTCATATTATATTTTATGCAATACATACTTCGCGAATGTGGAATATTAATTCATTAACACATAAAATAATGCGTACTTTTTGAACCTCCCATTTTGTTGGAAACCGAAAACGAATGTAGCTGAAGTTTCCAATATAAACAAAACAAGTAAGAAGGCGTTAAGTTCGGCCGGGCCGAATCTTATATACCCTCCACCACGGAGTGCATTCCACAGTTTTACCAGCAGATTAAAGGATGTCGACCTTACATAGAAGCACAGCACCATATCACAGACAAAGTGATAAGAAAAGTATAAATTTTAAAGATATCCCCATTCGCCCCATTCTCCGCCCAAATTTACAAAAAAAAACCTTTTTCGAGTCTTCATAGTCAGAATGTATACACAGAATTTCATGATTTCAACTTCAGCGGTTTGGTAGGTCCCATTTTTATCCCTCTTTTTAATTACACAGTGCAACACGAAAAAAAATAACCATATACGGACACCGCTACATGATAAAAGACCAAAAAAAAAAAGACCCGTGTTTTTTTTCCCCAAAGTCATGCACTTTTTTTATGGGCCCCAGAGATTTGAGGCCTCGGTGTAATTTTTGGAAAAAAGTGATCATATTCTCAGGCTCATATCTTGCAAACCCTTCGGAATTTTGATTTACTCTCTGAGGCAAAGTTCTAGCTCTTGTCATAAAGAACAAAAATTGTGAACATATAAAATCAAAAAAACTTCATCTTCAAGGTCAAAATCGTTCAGGTCCATAGGTAGCAAACCGTTGAAAATTCAGGGAAACAATCAACTACAAAAATGTACTTAAGATCTCAATAAACAACTTTCTAGAACATATGAACTTCCTAGGAATTATTCTTAACACCGTTTAGGTAGCGCTTAGGTAGCCGCAAAAGTGAAAAAATTTCCAAACTTCATCTTCAAGGTCAAAATCGCAAAAAACTTAATTTCGATTTAATCGATTTTTTTAACCTTTTTTCCCCTGTTCATATGTTCACAATTTTTGTTCTTTATGACAAGAGCTAGAACTTTGCCTCAGAGAGTAAATCAAAATTCCGAACGGTTTGCAAGATATGAGCCTGAGAATATGATCACTTTTTTCCAAAAATTACACCGAGGCCTCAAATCTCTGGGGGCCCATAAAAAAAAGTGCATGACTTTGGGGGGAAAAAAAAACACGGGTCTTTTTTTTTTTGGTCTTTTATCATGTAGCGGTGTCCGTATATGGTTATTTTGAAATGACTTCAAAAATGTTGCACAGTGTTATATTTCGAAAAATCCTTCTATTTTACGTGTCTATGCAATTAGAGGGATGTACACACCGAATTTCATGATTCTAGCTGTTGTCGTATCATTGGTACCATATTTTATCCCTTTTTGTCCTATTTCGCCCGCTAAAACTTTTATTTGTGGTGCTTCCAAGCTACAAGAGGAATGTCCGCAACAAATTTTAACTGTATGAAAGTAAGAAATTTAATTAATAAGCCAAGGCTACCAATATTTGTATACTATATATATAATGGATATAATACTTCAATTCATAAAGTAAATATAATGGAGCAATCATAAATACCCTAAATATTGGGGGATAGAGAGTGTATTTTCAGCTACAGTCGTTTGGTTGGTTGTATTTCCATCCTGTTTTAATTTCAAAAGTATAAATTTTGAAAATACCTTATCTCTCACGTACGCAGTACAAGACAACTTCATGATTCTACCATTTTTTGTCGTAAAAGCAACAAAATAAAGTGGAAAAAAATATTTTTCGTGGCTATACAGTCAGAGGAATGTCTACACCGAATTCCATGATTCTATCAGCGGCCATTTTGTTGGTACCATTTTTATCCCCGTTTTCCAATTTTGCCCCCTCAAGAGTACGACTATCTAAAATCTCTTTATTTTACGTATCTACACAATTAGAGGGATGTACAGACTGAATTTCATCATTATAGCTGTATTCGTTTAGTTGGTACTATTTGTATCCCCTGTAGCCATTGTATCCCTTGAAAGTACGAATTTGGAAAAAACGTTTTATTTTTCGTGTCTACGCAGTCAGAGGAATGTATACTCCGAATTTCATGACTCTAGCTGCTGTCATTTGGTAGGTACTATTTTTATCCCCTTTTTCCATTTGAACCCCAAACAGTACGAATTTTAGAAAGTTCTTTTATTTTACGTGTCTACGCAATCAGGGGAATGTATATATCGAATTTCATTATTCTAGGTGCAGCCGTTAGGTTGGTACTATTCTTATCCCTCTATCCCCATTTAACCCCTTAAAAGTACGAATTTAGAAAAAATACTTGTATATTATGTATCTAATCTATTAGAGGAATGTACACGCCAAATTTCGTGTTTCTATCTGTTGTCGTTTGATAGGTACTATTTTTATCCCTTTTTGTCCTATTTCGCCCCCTACAAATAAAAATCACTCTATGGTGCCCTTTTATTCTACGGAATGTGTTACAAACGGAATGACAAAGTGAATATACCCCCATCCAGAAGGTGGAGGGTATTAAAAGCAAACAAATGTCTGACTCGTTGACTAACCAATCAACACACACACACCATCACTATGAGAGTCTTTGCAATGAATATGCCTTTGACCTAAATCAGGGTTCATACTTATGTCAGAGTTAACAGAGTACAAATGAGAATAGCTAGCATTCAGCGAATAAAGTCGATACACTAAAAATGTGGTTGTAAGTTATGAAATCCTTCATTATATTTATGAAGACATTTCATAACACAAATATTTTATAGGTTATGACGTAATATTTATGAATTGCTTCTTTAATACAATAAAATCTTTCTTTGATCTTATGAAACAAAGTTTCACTAATTTAATAATTTTGTTGTATGGAATATGAAATGTTTATGAAAAAATTGTATGAAACATTTCATTTTATTTATGTATTATTCATACATATTAAGAAAAAAAATCACTATGAAATTTATGAAAAAACTTTTATGAAATAGCTTCATAAATTTTATGAAGGAAAATTCTTTCAGTGTAGAAACATGAAATTCGAAAATTTTAAATGGACATTTCTAAATTCTTGATTTTAATGGATAAAATGGGAAAAGAGGGATATAAATGGTACCAACCAAACGGCTGAAGTTTAAGTCGTGAAATTTGGATTGAACATTACTTTGGCTGTATAGACTCCAAATTATTAAATTTAATGAGAAAATAGAGCGAAAGGGGGACAAAAATGCCACCAACAGAACCGCTATTAGAATCATGAAATTCGGTATATATGTTCCACTGACTGCATAAAACAAATACGCAGTTTTAGGGTTAAAGTGGGATAAAAATAGTACCAACCAAACGACTGTTGCTGGAACCATGCAATTCAGTGTGTTGGCTCTTTGGCTGTGTGGATGTTGTAATTGTAAATGGGTAGCATTGAAAGCGAAAGTATAGAAAATACTCCTGAAAGCCTATAACAATTAGGGTACTTAAGCACATTATTTGAATACAGCTGAAGCATTATTTTCTTTTGCAGGGATATCACGTAGTCTAAACATTTTGATGGCCTCTCCCTACAAGCGGGAGTGGTCTTTAAATTTGCATAAAATGTGATAATTTGCTTAACATCCAATCTACCGGTATACTATGGAATTTACTACATGATGGAGGAGGGTATATACGATTCGACGCAGTTTTACCTAACCCCTTTTTACTTGTTGGAATTATTTCTGTAACTTTTGAATGGAAAAAGCAAATATGACGACGCGGTTTCATAGAACTATAAACTTGAATTCAGAAAAGTATTTTTAAAGATATCGTCAAAAGAATTTTTTACAATGGACCAAAATGTTCTACAGTCTAATTCAGACAGAAATGTTTGGAGTCAAACTAGAAAATGTTCAGTGCACTGCCCTATACATAATGTATTTTTAAACCCTCCACCTCCAGGATGGGCTTATCCTAACTTTGTCATTCCGTTTGTAACACCTTGAAATATCGACATGAGACCCTATAAAGTATATATATTCTTGATCGTCATAAAATTCTAAGACGATCTAGCCATGTGCGTCCGTCCGTCTGTTGAATGCACGATAGCATCTCAACGAAAGGATCTAGAACGTTTAAATTTTCCATAAATGTGTCTTATAGTCGTAGATCGGTTGGGATTGAAACGGGGCGAAATCGGCCCAAAAGGGAACATTTTTTCCCTCACAAGGACTAAAAATACCCACAATAATCCCTATTATTTTACCGTATTTAAGCATGTTTTTGAATATGTCTGTTTATATTTGCTTGATATTTGGTATGCGCATTCCCCTTATAGCAAAAAGTGTACCATAAAGTGATTCTTATTTGGAGTGGGTGAAATGGGACAAAAAAGGGATAAAAATGGTACATATTAAAGGACAACAGCTAGAAACACGATATTCGGTGTGTACATTCCTCTAATTGAGTAGATACATAATATAAAAGTATTTTTTCCAAATTCGTACTTTTAAGGGGTAAAATGGGAATAGACGGATAAAAATGGTACCAACCAAACGGCTGTACCTAGAATAATGAAATTCGGTATATACATTAGGGCGTACCTCAAAAAAAAAGTTCGCCGTACACCTTCGAATATGAAGTATTATTGAAAGGTAGTTTCAAAAAAAAAAATTTTATTTTTTTATGCCGAACGTAGGGGTCGCGCTTTTACATTTTTCTATATAACTTGTATTTATAAACGGATTTTAAAGTGTGATACATCGATGTTTTTGTCTCGACGAGGCCGATTTTTTTGTCTTTGAAGTCATTGAGCTCAAGCACCCCCTTCTGGTACTTACCCATCATTTCTCAGTTGCTACTACCCTAATGTACCACTCTAATAATCGAAAATTAAAGCTCGCATAAAATCATGAATCATGTTTGAGCTCAATGACTTCAAAGACAAAAAAATCGGACAAAAACATCGATGTATCACACTTTAAAATCCGTTTATAAATGCAGAAGTTATATAGAAAAATGTAAAAGCGCGACCCCTACGTTCGGCATAAAAAAATAAAAAAAAATTTTTTGAAACTACCTTTCAATAATACTTCATATTCGAAGGTGTACGGCGAACTTTTTTTTTTTTTACTTGTAACCTGGTACGCTCTAATATACATTCCTCTGACTGCATAGACAAGTAAAATACACGGATTTTTCAAAATTCGCACTTTTTGGGGTTAAAATGAAAAAAGGGGATAAAAATAGTACCAATCAAATGACCGCTGCTAGAGTCATGAACTTCGTTGTATATATTCCTCTGACTGTGTAGACACGGAAAATAAACTGATTTTTCGAAATTCGTACTTTTAGGGGTCAAAATAGAAAAAGGGGATAAAAATAGTACCAACCAAATGACCGCAACTAGAGTCATGAAATTCAGAGTATGCATTCCTTTGACTACGTAGACATGAAAAATAAAAGGTTTTTTTCCAAATTCGTACTTTCAAGGGATGCAATGGGTACGGAGGGATAAAAATGGTACCAACCAAACGGCTACACTTGGAATAATGAAATTCGGTGCATACATTCCTCTGATTGCGTAGACACTTAAAATAAACAGATTTTTCGAAACTCGTACTTTTTGGGGTTAAAATTAAAAAAGGGGATAAAAATAGTACCAACCAAATGACCGCAGCTAGAGTCATGCAATTCGGAGTATACTTTCCTCTGACTGCGTAGACACGGAAAATAAACGGATTTTCCGAAATTCGTACTTTCAAGGGATACAATGGTACAAAGGGATAAAAATAGTACTAACTAAACGACTACAGCTAGAATGATGAAATTATAATTGTGTAGAAACCTCGAGGGGGTAAAAATGGTACCAACCAAATGGCCGGAGCTGGAATCACGGAATTCGGTGTATACATTCCTCTGACTGCATATACCCGCAAAATAGAAAGTTTTTTCCAAATTCGTACCTTTAGGTTATTTTGTACTACGTACGTTTTGTAATTAAAAAATAAAATTGAAATGGAAATACAACCAACTTTAGCACCCACTATCTACCAATATTTATGGTATTTAAGCTTTTTGAAAATATAAATATAAGAATATTTGTTTTTTGATTTGAAATAAATAATGGTTTGAAATAATTAAAATATTATATTTATTTATAAAATTATTTTTTTTTTCAATATTTTTATTTGTTTTGGTTTGGCTATATTAAAATTTTATATTTTCCTATAATAATACTGCACTTCTACGAAAACCGACAATCTCTGTGGAATGCAATCCATGGTGGAGGGTATATAAAGTTCGGCCCGGACGAACAATATTCATTTAATATACTTTTTAAGATGATTGTCGTTCAAGAATTTCCAGCTCTGTTCATTTCGACAAAATTGAAAGGAAAAAAATAATTTTCACAATCAATTGAATCAAATTGGATTTATGTATGCATGCATGTATATTTGTATGTACTTAGATGAACTTAAGAAAACTCCAATTGTAACAGTCACCACAATTGAAAGCCATGCGTCATAGCTTATCTCCAACGTATCCACTGAAACCCAACCTAAGCCAAGCGAGAGATGCCAAATCTGCGAAGCTATTAAGGCGTCAAAACAGATAGCGCTCGTCATTAGGTGAATGATTTTATGAGCCGCAGAGTGAGTAAATATTTTGTTGGCCATAACCTACCTCAATTTACTTGGAAACCCTGTTGGCTGGAGTGCGGAGTATGGATATACATACATCTCGACATACATACATGAAACATTGTTTGCCAAGAGTTGTTAAAATGTTGGTTTGGTTTGGTTTTTGCTTTCGTGTTTCCTTTCATCTCTGATCCTGCAGCTAGCTAGTGTGACGTGATGGCGCTGTTATTGTTCAAAATCCTTTTGGCAACACATGTACAAATGTAGGTATGTAAGCATGTACAATCAACGCCCTACTTATGAGCATACGAGTATGTATGTATGTATATTTGTATGGATGCTGGGATGAAAGTTGCTACAACTTCAGGTTTCAGGTTACCTCTTCGACACACAAACATATTCAGGACACATCAACGCAGCCACAGACACTGGGAGTGAGCCAGAGACATACATTCACATTAACACGCAGATTCGACTTTGTTATGAAATGCAAGAATCCTGCTGGATTTTATAACCCCAGTTGAGTAACTGACAGATTTACTAGTTGAAGTTGAGTTTGAGTACCTGGTAGTTTAAACCAGAAGAACCATCCTATCTACATACATACATATGTACGTTTACGTATGCGTGTAAGATTTTGTACGAAAAAAAAATAAGAATTTCCTTCACTGCGAATATCAAGACCACTTGAGAAAATAATTTGAGATTATTTTAAATATTTTTTTAAAAATATGCTGAGAAATAAAATTTACGTGTTTTGCAAAATCACATTGAAGAAATAAAAATTATGAATTCTTTAGTGACACAGTATGCGTAGCCCAGTTGTTCACATCTCCCATGTATGTATGTATGTATATTGGATCAGACCGAATTTGAATAATTCTTAAGTTGCTCTTCGATGCCATAATAAATCTCTAAAATCTGTCCAACCACAACGGATATGGAATGAATGGAATCTACTGAATCTACGATGACCACAATTTATATTGTTAGTCTTGCTTAAGCCTAGGTGTTATTAAACATGAATTTTCTAATGGAAAGTTTGACATTTTCGACCCTTTTGGTTGAGGGGCCTTCGTGTTTTTTTATCGTTTGTTGTGTGACAGAAAAAAAGGAATAAACTCGTGAAATTTTTCGTGTCATAATTTATTACGATCTTCAATTTGTTTTCGTGAAGAACTTCCTTTCACTTTTTGCGATGAAATCGCATCCTTGGTCAATGGTAGAACGATTTTGTTGATCTTTTTCAACAACATATTTCACAAAAATAATAATGTTGAGCACAAACGATCGTCATGTAACATACTGTGAGATTGATGCAACCTTAGGCAGTAGTTCCATCAGTTTACATAAAATATGACATCAAGTTTTTTTCGTGGGACGTGCATACTTTGTCAGAGGCTTGGGGTTTTATTTGTTTAATATTTATATTTTATTTACTGGGACAAAAACGAAAATTCAATTTATTTAAATATATAAGGCACATATGAGTCATTACATGTCAAGCAGTACGATTTTTGACATCGATAGCTGCGATTGTTTTGAAAGTTTGTGTATGCATTCTTCTCGTAAAAATACGTTTTGGAAAAAAAATTTACAGTCACTCCAAAAAATGAGTGCTCACCTCATTAATGAAAGTTTAAATTAAATTTTAACTAAAGTTTTTAACTAACAAAAATATTCTAATGATTGATTTTTATTCCTTCTGATGTGTATTTGAATGCTACAAATATAAATATTTGAAATAATACTCAGAGTCTTTAAAATAACAACAACAATAAAATAAAACCACGTTTTGGAACAGCAATCATGGGATTATAAGTGTTGAAGGCAGTCAGTGAGAAGTTTTCGGTAGAGAAAGACATATATCCAAATATTTTCGAAATTACCTCTAAACGTAGAGAAACAAAGGAACCCGAGCGGAAAATTATAATAAATTTGCGAGAGAGCAATAAATCTTTACGGTAAATCGGCAGAATAGTTAAAAGACCTTAATCTACTGTCAAAAATCATTGATAAGTACAACAATACCAAAAAAAATAAGAATATTGCACGATCCGGCCGAGCAAAACTTCTAACGGAAATTTAAAAAAATCCCAAAGTCCTGGCAACACAATTAACTAAATCATTAAATGTTTGCTTCGAAAAACGTGTAACACACACAATACGGTTCGTAATGTCCTGTATGATGCCGGTTATCAGGATCGCATTCCTCGAAAGAAGCCTTATATCAGCAGGGTCAATAAGAAAAAGCGTCTAGCGTATGCCAAAGCTCATGTAAATGATTAAATGGACTTCTGGAATCGAATAGTTTTTACAGATGAAAGTAAATTTAATATTCATGGTAACGACGAAAGGTGTAAAATATGGAGAAAGACCAATGAGGAATTCAAAGAAAAAAAATTGATTCCAACGTTTAAGCATGGGGGAGGGTCAGTGCTTGTATGGAGTTGTACGAAAGGTGTAAAATATGGAGAAAGACCAATGAGGAATTCAAAGAAAAAAAATTGATTCCAACGTTTAAGCATGGGGAGGGTCAGTGCTTGTATGGAGTTGTATAATTGCAGTTTGTACCGGATCATTGCACATTATTGATGATATTATGGACCACAAAAAGTATATTGATATTTTAAAAACCATCTCCTGCCCAGCATACAAAAAATGGGTCCACCATCAAATTATATATTTACTCAGTATAATGACCCGAAGCACACTGCTTATAACACTAAGATGTGGCTTCTATATAACACACCCAAATGGATGGAAACACCTCCCCAATCACCCGATATAAACCCCATTGAGAATCTATGGGGCCGTTTAGAGAGAAAAACCCGTGAAAGGGATATTCGGAACAGACATGAGTTGATCAATGCCCTGAAGATAGAATGGGAGAAAATTTCAAGTGATGTGACTCAAAACTTAGTAAATTCGATTCCCAGAAGATTAGAAGAAATAATAAAGAACAAAGAATAACAATAAATATTAATTTTTACTGTTGAAGCGATTTTTTGCCAAAAAATCAACATGAGCACTCACTTTATGGAGCTGAAAATTCGACTCTATTTTGTTTTTTGTAGTTATTTTAACTATTCTTGAAATCAATTAAGTTATTGCTTTTTATAAATTTTTAATATCCATTTTAGTAAATAAAAAGCAATCCATTAAACTTTGTAAAAGTTAAAAACATGTGTTAATTATTTTGATCAATGTTCAAAGGGGTGGTGAGCACTCACTTTTTGGAGTGACTGTAAATATTTTTTCACGATTTAACAGAGAAAATATGAGATTTTTTTCAAAAAGTTGCGTTCATTCAATAGCCTGTAACTCTTGAAGCGCTTGACCGATTTTAATGTGCTATACCTTGTTTTGAAGGTAATTTCAATTTCTTCCTCTATTGAGGTTTAGAAAAAAGTAGTTTGGAACTGGTGAAATGATGAGAAATGATGAAAAAATGAGAAAAAAAAACTTAAGTCAGAAGTTGTATTAAACCTGAAAAGATGTGGCCCACTTTCACTATAGGCATTTCTGGTTGAAATATAATGTATTTTGCTAAATTTGAAGTACATCGGTTAAAAAATCAAATCGGTAGCAACATTTTTATGAGGCTTATATCGACCACCTATCACCAGTTGAAATATAAGTTGTTACGGCAAATTAGAAGAAAATCAATTAAAATATGTGGTTTCTATACGGCAAAAGGTCAGATGAAGGCAGAAAATTGTATGGCAACTATATCTTGACCGATCTGGCCCAATTTCACCATAGATGTTTCTAGTTAATCGGGAGCGACATTTGTATGGGAGCTATATTTACATCTGAACCGATTTGGTTCAAATTAAATAGCATTCGTCCTTGATCCACAAAGCATACCTATGCCAATTTTTGTTAAAATCGGACAATAATTGCGATCTCTTCTTTGATTACAACAATAGATGGACAAACAGACAGACGGATGTTTGTTTTAACATTATTTGTGTATTGAGAACTCCGTCCTTGTAAAATCGACCCTGTCTTATGCAAACAAATAGGTATGAATGTACCTCAATCATTTTTCATCTTTTATGGGGAAAAAACTTATGAATTTTTATGCAATACGATGTCTGTGTCTGTGTCCTTTCGCCCAACACGCTGCCGGTCTCTCGACGTCTTCCCTTTGCGTTCTTCCTTCGGCCTTTATCATTTATTGTAAGGTACGAATATTTATTCTCTAATCATTCCGACCATATTGCATGGCAATGAAAATGAATGTTAATGGTTAGAAATCGTGTTGTAAGTATGTTTGTACATATTCATATACAAACTCGAATATATAAGTCCATACATATGTTCTCATGTGGATAGGTATGTATGTGATTTTTGCCCTGGGTTCAAAAATGCCTACCTCTCCCTCCCCACCATCCGGTTGGTGGTGTAACCAGAGGCAGGGTTGTTTGTTGTGTGCACAATACCCATCCATATCCATATGTTGGATATTTATTTCCATTATCACCGTTAAAAGGGAATTATTAAAGTGTTACAAGACGCAGAGCACTTTAAGAGACGGTTGTGCCGCCTGAATAGATATTTGGGTTGTCGATTATATGGAGATACTTTAAGGAAAGGAGACTCTTAAAGACCTTTCTCATTCAATTCAATCTATACAAATACCAAATGTTGCATTTAATCGTTAAACGAAGTGATTTACACACATCGCATCCTCCATCCTCAATTATTAGCTTGTAATACAAGTGGTAATCTGTAGGAGGAAGGATATGCTTCTGATACAACAAATGCCTTTCAAGTCCTAATGAAATATGAATAAATAGAACATGATATTCATTGATGAAATCAATGGACTGTTGAATTATACAGAAGCTTTGTGTTAAAGATTTTTAGTAATTTGAAACAATTCATATTTTCAAACAACTCAGACACAACAGCGGGTAAAACCAAGTATTCTCGGACAATGTCTCATCAATCACAAAGAAATGAAAGGTGAAAATATAACACAGTACTGTGTCAATTTTTACCAAAAATATGAAATATGTTGGTTCTAGGCGCCAAGATGACAATCTGGAGGCGACATTGACAGATGTGATCCACTTTCACAACAATTGATTCTAATTGAAATATAATGGTATGTGAGAAATCTGACCAACGATTGTAATATCTGTGATATTAACATACTATTAATTCTTGTGGAAGTTGTTCAAATATATAAAACTAGGATTCCTGTGCCGGGATGTAACATAAACCCAATGACAAGAGTCGACGTCATTTGGAAGAGTACATTATACTAATGGAAAAAAACATTAAGCATTTTAGTATCACAAATTTAATATTTCACAAATTAAAATTTTATTTTCAATTCAACTAAAATTTTATATCGTACCGGGAGGAACATTTGTATGTGGGCTACTGTGATGTTCTCAGGTGAAATATTATGTGGCTTCTAGCGCATTAAGAAGTAAATTGGGAGGAAAGTTTTGTTTGATTAGTCATCGATTTGATCGATTCTTTGAAAAGCATTTAACAAACGAATTCATCTCCACGAATTGTCACTATTCATTGTTGTTGTGGGCGATCGTCTAATAAGTTCGAGGAGAAAAGATTGGATCGTGTTTAGTGTACATATTGTAAGCACTATGCTTAGAAATATTTGGAATACAAATCAAGGAAATATTTTATAATGACTTCAGAAGAAAATACTAAAATATTCATTATTCTGTCAGACATTGAAAATAAAAGTTCGTATTTTTATGATAAATAATAAAACTGTATATCAATATACGCATAATATTTATATAAAGCTCCCATACAAATGTCACTTCCGATTTGACTCTTTCCGCTCTAGAAACCACAAATTTTGATAGATTTTCTTCAAATTTGGCAAAACAGCTTATATTTTAACTAAAAACAGCTCTGGTAAAAATAGGATAGATTGGTTCAGATTTATATAGCTCCCATACAAATGTCTCATCCGATTTGACTCTTTCCGCTCTAGAAACCACAAACTTTGACAGACTTTCTTCAAATTTGGCAAAACAGCTTAGAACCGCTATGGTAAAAATAGGATATATGGAATTTGTAGTATATTCTCCTGTTGTAGCTGCATCGTATATCACCCGGTTCAAATGTAATGCCCTTTTTATATCCTACACCATAGGGCAGGCCCGTGCGCAGGATTTTTCCCTGGGGGGGTTTTCATCTACACTCATAAAAAAGTTAACCCTATAATGAGTTAAAATTAACTAAAATTTAGGAAACCAAGTACATTTGTACTATATATATTTTTATAAGTAGAATTTTTCTGAAATTTTCCTAGATACAATTTTCCTAAAACCAAGTAATTTTTAACTAAATTCAAGCCAAATTTTCCTAAAACATTTATTTATTTACATTTTTACTAAATCTTAGTAAAATTTTGCTGAAAATTTCCTCAAACTAAGTAAATGTTTACTCAAATCAAGTAAATATTTACTTAAACTGAGGACAATTTTGCAGATTTTTTTTTCTTAAAACAAGTATTCTTTTACTTAAACAGTGGAAAATTTCACTTAATACAAGGAAAAAAGTGAACTTATATATAAGACAATTTAACTAAAAAATCATACAAATGAAAAAAAATTTGCTTCAGAGTATGCAAAACTGATACAAAAAATGACAACATGAAATATTTCTCAAAAGTTTCATGATACCTCTGCCATAAAGAGTTGAGCTATTACTCCATGTTTGTTGCGAAGGCAAGATATGCGCCTTCGCAGTGGTTATTTAGAATAATTCATAAAGTATTTAAGAAATGCAAATTTCAAACGAACGAGAATTGCTTCTTAGATTAATATTCACGAATTTTTTAAACAATTTCAAAGGTTTTTTATAAGTTCATTAATACTTAAATGTATAAAGAACTCGACATAAATTTCAGTAAACATTTTAACTTCATTTTAGGAAAAACACATTTTAAGTTAAAAACACATTAAGAAATATTATTCTACATAAGTTTAAATTTACTCAATTGTAGGACTTTTTTATTAGTTCCAAAGAAATGTTTTTAAGTAAATCTACTACCCTTTTTCTAGTAAATGAACTATTTACTATGGCTTTGAAAGAAGGAAACTTTACTCATACTTAGTTAATTTTCCAACTTTTTAGGAAATTTTTACTGGATCGTTTGGAAACCACTCATATTTTATTGCCAGGATCTTCGAGAAATATTTTGATACATTCGTTCGACAGACATTGTCGGCAAAATTGTATTTCAGTAATCCATCTATCAGTACACTCAAAGGAATATGATTTTCTGCTGTTAAAAAAAGAGACAGCAGATTTGTATCTGCTGAGATGGTAAATATATGTGATACGCATATTGTCCCAAGCTAATATAAAAGAAAATTGGAGCTATACTCGCTTATGAACGCTTATCTATTTTTATATTTTAATAAACAACAGCCAATTTTAGCAGACTACAAACTCCTTAGCAGTGTGCATGGTGATGTAAGACTGCAGAAAACTGCTGTTATGCCAAAAACAACAGCTGTAATATCAGAAAAGTGTCTGCTGATAGGCAGCAGACTATCGCTGCTTTTATTAACAGACTTGTTCTCTAAGTGTAGAACTTTTTTTAAATAGTTGCTTGAAATTACATACATACATATCGAGGGCTTATATTCATAAGTGGCTACATGTGAACAAAAACATAACTTTTCAGGAGAGCGAAAAAACTGTTTTTTTCCTTAATTTGAAGAGAAATTATTAATCATTCTTCTACAGTTTAATCTAAAAAGGATTACTAATTGCTACGATTAAAAAGATTTCGAAATTTCTATTATTCGCGGATTCATGGTTCGTAGCCACTTTTGTATGTTTAAAATTGAGCACTATGAATGTTGAAATAAGAATAAGATTTATTGTAAACTCCATAACTTTTTTCATGAAATCTTGGCAATGTTGTATAGAAAACGCATTTTCTGTGATGTACACAGCGAATTTAAAGATTCCAGCTTCATCCATCAGATTGGTCGCTTGTAACATATATATAGCCAATCGCTGCAATTGATGAAAAATCCAAAAATCGCCGTTGCAATTCCATATATTTTAACATTTTTATTCATTCTTTTCATACACAAATATTCCCCATGAAGTCAGCAATCACATGCCAAAGAAATATTTTGGTATTCTCAATATGATCAAAAGTTACGCGGGTTTTTCTAAAGATATTTTCACAATTTTTGACTTTACTGCCACAATTTATAAAGGGTGATTTTTTAAGAGCTTGATAACTTTTTTTTTAAAGAAAACGCATAAAATTTGCAAAATCTCATCGGTTCTTTATTTGAAACGTTAGATTGGTCCATAACATTTACTTTTTGAAGATAATTTCATTTAAATGTTGACCGCGGCTGCGTCTTAGGTGGTCCATTCGGAAAGTCCAATTTTGGGCAACTTTTTCGAGCATTTCGGCCGGAATAGCCCGAATTTCTTCGGAAATGTTGTCTTCCAAAGCTGGAATAGTTGCTGGCTTATTTCTGTAGACTTTAGACTTGACGTAGCCCCACAAAAAATAGTCTAAAGGCGTCAAATCGCATGATCTTGGTGGCCAACTTACCGGTCCATTTCTTGAGATGAATTGTTCTCCGAAGTTTTCCCTCAAAATGGCCATAGAATCGCGAGCTGTGTGGCATGTAGCGCCATCTTGTTGAAACCACATGTCAACCAAGTTCAGTTCTTCCATTTTGGGCAAAAAAAAGTTGGATATCATCTCACGGTACCGCTCACCATTCACAGTTACGTTACGATTCGCATCATCTTTGAAGAAGTACGGTCCAATGATGCCACCAGCCCATAAACCGCACCAAACTGTGACTTTTTCTGGATGCATTGGTAGCTCTTGCAATGCTTCTGGCTGATATTCACTCCAAAATCGACAATTCTGCCTATTTACGTACCCATTGAGCCAAAAATGAGCTTCGTCGCTGAACACAATTTCTTTCTTTCTGAACTTTCTTAACAGAGCACGCATTTTGATAATAAAATTCAATGATTTGCAAGCGTTGCTCGTTAGTAAGTCTATTCATGATGAAATGTCAAAGCATACTGAGCATCTTTCTCTTTGACACCATGTCTGAAATCCCACGTGATCTGTCAAATACTAATGCATGAAAATCCTAACCTCAAAAAAATCACTCTTTACTATTTTAGCCTGATAACTTAGGAATCAAAATGCTATTAGCGCGAAATGATGGAATTTGATAGTACGATATGCCCTAAATCTAGAAAAATGTTTTAAACAAAATCGTTGTAGCGAATTATAACCTTCGGTTTAATGCTGCTCCATAGTTGAACCATTTTATTTATATTATTTTTATGTTCATAGCCACTTATGTAGACACAAACTAACGTGTGAGTGGATAGTCAAATTAGAAAATTAAAAAAAGGCTTTAGAAAAAAATTCTTTTCCAAATTTATATGACAAATGAGAAATCTGAAAATAGTTTGGCATCAAAAACTTATTTTCGAGAAAATGGTTCATAGCCACTTTTGAATTTAAGCCCTCGACATATATTTTGAAGAAATATTACACAAAAAACGATCAAATTCCTCGGCGCTTAAACCTTCAGGACCGCATTTTATATATGATAAATGAAGAAAATTGGATATGTTTTTTGACAAAGTATGGGTCTAAATATGATATCTAATGAGTTTTTGGGGTTTTTAATTTATATAGGACATGAGATGTTTACTCAAAATCTTTATACGCATATTCCAATTAAATAAAAAATATTTGGTAATGTTTCTTCATTTTTATAACAGTTTTTTGTACTCGATGAAATGCAAGACGAAAAACACCTAAAAATTTTAATTCCAAAAACCAAATATTTGCAAGTTACTGAATTTGTTGTTTTTCTTTTGAATTATACTTGCTACCTATGTACACAAAAATAAAAAATAATAACTCTGAAAAATTTTTGACACAAGTGAGAAATATAACAAAAATTTGAGTAAGTTAAAACTCATTTTTTATTGTTTCGCAACTTTAAAGTAGATTTAAAAATAGAGACCTACACGCAGAAAAAATGCATTACGTTACGTAGACACGTGTACATCGTTCTTGAGTTTCTTTTGTGGGAAAAAATAGTTTGTTTGGATAAACATGTCATCACTTGTTGTAAATGGAGAGAAATATGTTTATATCAAACAGTTTTCTTCGTTTGTCGAAATGGATTTGTATTATCATTGCAAACTCCCAAAACATTAGAAGTAACAAAAACCGATCGACATAGAATCACTTTTTGAATCGATTTAACCATGCCCGTAAGTCTGTCCATCTATTTTTGTAATCACGATACAGGTCGCAATTATTCCCGACTCTAACGAAACTTGACAAAAACGATTTTTGCATGGCGAAGGCGGACGCTATGTAATTTGAAACAACTGTTGCTCCCGATTTTACTTTTTCTGTTCTAGAAACCACATACCGTAACCGATTTTCTTCATCTTATAAATGGTGATTTTTAAAAGCTATAGGAAAGTTTTTCAAAAAAAAAAAAACACATAAAATTCAGAAAAATTCATGAAATCTTTATTTGAATCGATAGTACGGTCCATATAATTTAATGTTTGAAGATTATTTCATGCAAATGTTGACCTTGACTGCGCCTCAAGTGGTCCATCCGCTTAGTCCAATTTTGGCATTTCCACGTTTTTGAGTAACAGAGGCCCAATTGCTGCGAACGGCGACGAATCGATAATTGATGGTCATCACTAACACTGGCCGATACAGCTGCGATATTTTCTTCAGTTCGCACTCTACGTAAGCGTGTTGGTGGTTTAACGTCCAACAATGTAAATTTGGTGCGAAATTTAGTCACAATAGCCCGAATTGCCGCTTCAGTGGGTCGATTAAACTGACCATAAAATGGAAGAGCGCGATGAACTTTCTTAACAGAGCACGCATTTTGATAATACAATTCAATAATTTGCAAGCATTGTTCGTTTGTAAGACGATTCATGGTTAAATTATAGACCAAACTGAAGATGTTTGACAGTGAAACAAAACACAAAACGTGAGTCAGCTGTTTAAATCAGTGTTGCCAAAAAGATAATAGCTAAAAAATCACCCTTTATATCTGAACCGATCTGGCCCATTTTTACCAGAGCTGTTTCTAGTTGAACTGTAAGTCGTTTTGCCAAATTTGAAGAAAATCTAGATCGGAAAGAGTAAAATCGGGGGTAATATTTGTATGGGAGCTATATCTTAATCTGAACCGATTTGCTTCAAATTAAATAGCGATCGTCCTTATCCCATAAAACTTCGTTGTGCAAAGTTTCATTTAGTTCTAACAACAATTGCGACCTGTACTTTGATTACAAGAATAGATGGACAGACGGACAGACGGACGGACATTGCTAAATCGACTCAAAAAGTGATTCTAAGTCGATCGATACTTAACAATGGGTCTATCTCGCTTCCTTTTGGGTTTTACAAACAAATGCACAAAGAAATTATACCCTGTGACGTAGGGTATAAAAATGATATAAATAAAATTAAATGTTTCATACAATATTTTCATAAACATTTCATAAATCAAAAATGTTAAATTAGTGAAACTTAGTGTGCGGAAGTTTGAAATTGAAAATGGGCAAAATCGGTCCAAAGGGAAAACTGTAATCGCTAATAACAATACCGCCAATTATCACTAATAATTAACACATTTTTTGAAGATCACTGCCTTTTTGAATACACTTGAAGTATTATTCATATATACATTGCCAAGGACTATCACACTACACAAAAGTTTTGTAGACTAGACCTATATGTGGGCGTGGTCTTTAAATTTATTAAATTAGCTTTAGCTCAAAATTATATTAATGAAGCATCACTACTTATTTAACAAATATCGTAATTAGCAAACCAATATCATATTTATACACTCCACGAGAGTATTATGGGTTTGTGCATTTGTTTGTAACACCCAAAAGGAAGAGAGATAGACCCATTGTTAATTATACCGATCGACTTAGAATCACTTTTTGAATCGATTTAGCAATGTCCGTCCGTCTGTCTGTCTGTCTGTCTGTCTGTCTGTCTGTCTGTCCATCTATTCTTGTAATCACGATACAGGTCGCAATTGTAGACAGAACCAAATGAAACTTTGCACAACGAAGTTTTTTGGGATAAGAACGAACGCTATTTAATTTGAAGAAAATCGGTTCAGATTTAGATATAGCCCCCATACGAATTTCACTCCCGATTTGACACTTTTCACTCTGGATACCACATATTACAACAGATTTTCTGCAAAATTGGCAAAACATCTTATATTCCAACTAGAAACACCTGTGGTAAAAATGGGCCAGATCGGTTCAGATTTATATATAGCTCCCATACAAATTTCGCTCCCGATTTGACTTTTTTCGCTCTAGAAACCACACATTTTAACAGATACTCTTCAAATTAGGCGAAATATATTATATTTGCCCAAGAAACACCCATAGTGAAAATGGGTCAGATCGGTTCAGATTTACATATAGCTCCCATACGGATTTCACTCCCGATTTTAATATTTTCACTCTATTACATTATTATATTATATATTACAAGAGATTTTCTTAAAAATTGGCAAAACATCTTATATTTCAACTAGAACCACCTGTGGTAAAAATGGGCCAGATCGGTTCAGATTTATATATAGCTCCCATACAAATTTCGCTCCCGATTTAACTTTTTCCGCCCCAGAAACCACGAATGTTCACCGAATTTCTTCAAAGTGAGCATAACACCTTATGTTTGAACTGGAAGAACTTATTGTGAAAGTTAGTCACATTTTTCCATGTTTGGATATAGCCCCGATACAAATATTCTTATCGATTTGACAAATCGAACCAGGTCGTATTAGCCTATGATTAGGAAACATACACAAATTCTTCCCGTTTTCACTTTTTGACCGAGTTGGACTGTATTCGGTTGGAAAGTGGAGTGTATCATATAGTCGGCTCCGCCCGACTTTAGCCTTTCCTTACTTGTTTTTCTAATACGTGCCCTTGTACGTGAAGTTGACAGTCTCTAATAGGACGTGGAATGCAGTCCCTGGTGGAGGGTATATAATTTTCGACCTGCCGAACTTAGCGGTCTTTTACTTGTTTTGTTTTCAAAGTGTAATTGTTCTCCCTTTCCCCTGGTTCGTAATCTTCGATCCTTTTCAAATATCCTCAAATCCTACCACAGGAATTGCGAAATATGTTACCAATTTGGAAATCTTCTAATGGGAGTTCTTTTCCAAGTATATCATTAAGTTAAGTATGTTTTAAGTTTGTTGTTATTCATCTTTATTTAAATTATTTTATTTGAGCTTATATTTATATAATGGCATGAGTTATAAGCCCTATATCACTTTCTTTTGATGGCTACAATCATTTCCGAAGAAAAAGCAACAACAAAACCCCGGTTACCATTCTTCATACGTCCCAGTAAATGTCACAGCCCAATAAATTAGCCAAGTTTTTTATTAATATTTCAAGTCACTGTTTATGTTTTGATATGGGTAACGAATTTCTCAGAAATATTTATTATGTACCACAGCAGTAGCGGCAGCAACAGCAGTAGCAACAACAACAACAGCAGCAGCAACAAAGCAACCAACCAACCTGATCCAAAGCCAATGACGGCGGCAAATGTTTACTTTTGGCAGGATAAAAATCATGAAGAAATTTTCAAGCAAATATTGGCATAGCGCAGATACTTTTGCTTCTGCTTGTGGAGAGGAGATTGCCTCGCCAACCACCATGGGAAGGGAGGTTGGTGCGGCAGAACATGAACGAGGTGGAAAATGTGAACGTAACGAAAAACATTAAAAACGCATTAAACCATGAATGTTTGCTAAATGCCAATAAACATTGAATACTGCGCAAAAAATCAAGAAAAAAATTAGAAGAAAACAAAAACGAAGACATGAATTCGGATGTAAGTACTTGAGGACCGACGCACACTGGGAGCGTTTGGGAAATAAACTTTCATTCAGGTTTCATTTTAGTTGACCGACAAGTGGAATGAAACTGGCTCCCTACAAATACTACAGTAATCTGTTTTGGTGGATTTTAAGTATTTTTTGGACCTCAAATTAGTAAAATTCGAACAGATGTGAAATGAAATAACCAAAACATGTATATTTTGAAATAATTTAATTTAACGAAAACTTCAATTACCAACGGATTTTTTTGTAAAAACCTTGCCAAATTTGAAAATTATAGAAAATTTTTAAATAAAAATGTCAACTACTCCCAGATTTCTCAAGTATTCCTAAACAATAATATATTTAGTTCGAAAGGTATAAGTTTCTTCTTTTTAAATCTGGGAGGAAGTTGATTATCAACAAAGTTATAAGTACACAAAGGTACGCAAACCGGGGTTTTACAAGTATGTCGAGATTTTGGGGGTTTTTCACACACAGATTCTTGTTTTATTCAACAAAACTTCCAAGTAATAGCAGTGTAATTATTTATTTATTCAACAAAAATCCCTAAAAATGTGGTTTCTTGAAGGAAAAAGGAGGCTAAATCTGAATAGGTGTGCAGTCATTAAAAATAGATTTTTTATGAATTTAATTCTCCTATTTTTGAACGAAAAAATATATATTATATATAATTTCACACAATTGGAGCAGAGATATTTTGCATTTTTGTTGAAAAAAAAAACTTATTCAGATGCATTTAAAATATGAAATATTTTGTTTATCAGACCTACGTGGTTCTTTAAAAATTTGCAAATTTTTCAAAACAAAAAATTGATTGCTAAAATTCTCAAAGCACCGCTTGGAAAATGTTTAGTATATATCGACCATTTTAGTAAAAATACCAAATTAAAAAATATTTTACTCACTTTTGGGTATAGTTTTGAACAAATTCAACAACTTGCTGACCATTATTTTGGGAAAAAATTCTACATACATAATTCAAAAATTTCGTTATGTTATCTCTATTTGTGTAGATTTTTCAAAATGAATTTGCTTTTCCAAAGAAATTTATCTTTTTATGATAATAAATCAGAAACAGCGATTAGCTATTAATTGTCTGTGTCATAAAATAAAATTTTACTGGGCGAAATAATTTCCATTACATGGACTGAAAATACCCCCCATCCATATTTATTTTTATACCCTCCACCTCCAGGATGGGGGTATATTCACATGGTCATTCCGTTTGTAACACATTAAAATATTCATCGGAGACCCCACAAAGTATATATATTCTGGGTCGTGGTAAAATTCTAAGACGATATAACCATGTCCGTCTGTCTGTTGAAAGCACGATAGTGGCCGAACGAAATGATCTAGGAGGTGGACGAAAAATATTTTTCGTGGCTATGTACTCAGAGGAATGTATATACCCAATTCCATGATACTATCTGCGGCCATTTTGTTGGTACCATTTTTATCCCCTTTTTCGCATTTTACTCCTTAAAAGTACGACTTTCGAAAATTTCATAATTCTAGCTGTAGCCTTTTAGTTGGTACCATTTTTATCCCCTGTAGCCATTGTATTTGGAAAAAACGTTTTATTTTTCGTGTCTACGCAGTCAGAGGAATGTCTACTCCGAATTTCATGATTCTAGCTGCTGTCATTTGGTAGGTACTATTTCTATCCCCTTTTTCCATTTGAACCCCAAAAAGTACGAATTTTGTAAAGTTCTTTTATTTTACGTGTCTACGCAAGGAGAGGAATGTATACATCGAATTTCATTATTCTAGGTGCAGCCGTTAAGTTGGTACTATTTGTATCCCTCTATCCCAGTTTAACCCCTTAAAAGTACAAATTTAGAAAAATACTTGTATATTATGTATCTACTCTATTAGAGGTATGTATAAGCCAAATTTCGTGTTTCTATCTGTTGTCGTTTGATAGGTACTATTTTTATCCCTTTTCGTCCCATTTCGCCCCCTACAAATAACAATCACTCTATGGTGCCCTTTTATGCTATAAAGGGAATGCGAATTGCAAATATCAAGTAAATACAAGCTATTATGTTCAAAAAAACATGCTGAAATACTCTAAATATTAGGGGTATTTTAAGTCCTTGTGAGGGAAAAATTTTTCACTCTGGGCGGATTTCGTCCACTTTCAATGCCAACCGATCTGCAACCATAAGACACATTTAGGAAAAATTTGAACCTCCTAGCTCATTTAGTTCGGAAGCTAGCGTGCTTTCAACAGACAGACGGACATGGCTATATCGCCTTAGAATTTTACCACGACCCAGAATATATATACTTTATGGGGTCTCCGATGAATATTTTAAGGTGTTACAAACGGAATGACAAAGTGAATATACCTGGAGGTATACTAGTATCAATTAAAAAAACACACAACTGTGTTTTTTATTTGGATTTTATGTCAGTGTCCGATTTCTATCTTATTTTGCGTTAAACTATTCGGTATACCACACTGTAATATTGTATACTATTTGAGAAATATGAATTTAAATCAAACAATCGCAAACGTAGAGTGTTTTATATAATTAAATTAAATAATTTTCGGATTTGCGGGTTTTTCGATTTAAAATGTATATATTTGTGGAAATTGTTTGCGTGATTAACGTGAATCACGTGATTCACGCGTGATCGTGAGCAAAATTTATTTTACTCACGTGAGCGTGCGTGAACGTGAGTAATGAAAAAATCTTCGTGCGTGAACGTGCGTGATTCAATTTTTTTCCTTCGTGAGCGTGCGTGAACGTGAGCCAATAATCACTCACGCGCACATCTCTAATTCCGATCATCCGTATAGAAGTTATACCAGCTTTAATTTTACATATTTTAGGGTGATTTGTATGGGAGGTACTGGAAGAGGAGGGAAAACCCCGCTATATTTAGTACAATTAAAATGAATATAAAAACATTTTCAAATACCAACTAAACGACCACATCTAGAATGATGAAATTCGGTGTGTACATCCCTCTAGTTGTGTAGACACGTAAAATAAAGAGATTGTAGAAAGTCGTACTCTTAAGTGGGTAAAAAAGAAAAAAGGGGATAAAAATGGTACCAACTAAATGACCGCAGCTAGAATCATGGAATTCGGTGTACACATTCGTCTGACTGCATAGACACGCAGAAAAATCAAATTCGTACTGTTCACTTTTACGGCATGTAGTTAGGTTATTTTGCACTTGATGGATTTTCAAAATTTATACTTTTGGAATTAAAATAGAATGGAAATACAACCACTATCTACAGTGAAGACGGGACTTACCGTACAACAACAACCTTTGCATTGTTGCGAGCGATGCGAGCACATGCATAACATTGAATTGGCAAAGTGAGATTTTTAGTGTGTCGACTTAGTTCGGTGGAATATTTTGTTTATCAGCGCTTCTCATTTGTCATATGCGACCGCTGGTACTAATATGAACCCTGATTTAAGTCAAAGACATACATTCGTCGGTGTAGCGCCCATCGAAACTGCGCAGTCAACTTTTAGCTGCAACAATAAAGGTCTCACTTTGCCTTTTTGCTAATTTTTGGTTCTGCTGAAGACTTCAGCACAACTTTGGCCTTAAACCAAAATAAATGACAACACAGTTATTAAAATATTTAAAATAATTGTTGGCGTTTATTTTATTTCGGTGGATTACTATCAATTTGATTTGAACTGGGATATTGTTAAACTATTCTCATATGTATGTATGATTTAGAAAGATCTTTCATTCGAAAGCTAGGAGTGATAAAAAGTAAATCTGTTTTGAAACCCATGTATCGGCGGGAATATGAGCCTCGTAGCCATACAATCCCAACCTGATTCTATTCATACCTTTAAACCTTCAAATTAAAATATTGCCAAAGGAAGTTTGATAGACCTTTGGTCTCCTATTTCTTTTTGGTAAATTTTATCATTGAGGTCAATTTTCATTACGAAAAATATCGAAAACACAGATGTGGAAATAATTAAGCCAATTAAAATATATGAAAAACGTTCCAAATCTCCCACAGTGGATGGACGGACACTCTTAAGACACGTAGAAGAAACCATTAGCACAATGGGGGTAAAAAGCATATCGAGGAAAAAAATTTCAAAACTGTCGACGGAAATATGTGAGACATGAGGGAAATATGAAGAAAAACAACAGATAACAAACGTAAGATTGGGAACCAAAACAAACTAACGAATGGCGTGGCATGGAAGACACAGGAACTCAAAGAATCTAAACACATACTCACGGTGATGCAATCGCTCTTCTCGCACACACATACATATGTTTGTGTGTGCTTCCTTTATCAAAATGCAACCAGGTCTTGAACCCCGACGGCCCAAAATTGCCGTGAGAGTGGTAGATGAGATTGGGTGGGAGGGGGCAAATCAGAAGCACACAAAAACACAACTGCCACATCGACCGACTGACAGACGGAAGGACGGACGGACAAAACAAACACACAAACTGGAGTAGAATCCCGTCATCATCATCATCATGTGGCTCTACGCATTACGCACTACGCACACAGACAAACTGGCAAGCAAACAAGCTAGACCCGACCCTCAAAGGAACCGCCAAAAGACCATAGATAAGCAAAAAACAACAACAACAAAAAGCAACAGACAGCAAACGAACTGCCAACCAGACCAGAACAGAAGGAACTGAACTAAACTGCACAGAAAGGCAAGCAAAGGCAAGTGGTGAGCTCTGTGTGTAGTTGGAAACAAGGTGCAAATTATAAGGTGCAAAAATACCAAAAGGATATGACACTCCACACAAACCGACAACGGCAACAACTACAACTACAACCAGCCAGGATATCACATGTACGACGCCACATTCTTCGGCTTGAGAACGAAGCGAACGTGCAAAAAAGCATTCCACATTTGTACATTGTGAAGCATGGCATGGCAACTTCTTTGTAGCGTAGACGATGCACATTGTGTGGTGTAAGCTATAAGGTGCGAAAACGCCACAAGGATATGCCAAAGCCACACAAAGTGAACAACCGGCAAACACAACTAACCTGCATCTAACCACATCTACACCGCATTCAGATGTCAGCAGAAATAAAAACAAACGGAAACTGAAAAAAAAACATATCGCATACATGCGGGGTTCACTTGGAAGCAGCATTGGCTATTGTGCACAGTGGGTTTGAAGGGAAATGACGTTATTGTGCACCGCCGTTATTTGGTGAAAAGTTGTCGTTTTTTTTTCAAAATCACAACGTATTACTCTCAGTTGCAGTTCAATATATTTTATTATTAACAACGTACGACAATTTTTAAAAAATGTCGTTACACTTGAACCGGATGATACTTTTTTCAAAATCACAACGTATTACACCGACCGACATTTGAACCAAATGATACAGATCTGAAACTATAGGTGAAATAGAGTTAATCGGTGTTGTAAGTTTTTCATTTTCCCATCCTGTTGCCCAATAAAAGGACTGCAAATTTCCAAAGGGTGCAAAAATTATTTTAAATACCTATTCACACGCTATGGCATCGGTATAAATGCCAATTCAAAGAAGGGAATATATGCTAAAAATACTTTAAATTTCAAGCTTGTATCTGTGTTAGTTTGGTATTAACAACCCTTCACAATTTTGTCTCTTAAAAACCAAGATATAAATTAATTAGAAAAAGTAAAAACGGCGTCAAGTTCGGCCGGGCCGAACTTTATATACCCTCCACGATGGATTGCATTCCACAGAGGTTGTGGGTTTTCGTAGAAGTGCAGTAATATTACGGGAAAATATAATTTTTTTAATATAACCAAACGAAAACAAATACAAATATTGAAAGAATAATTTTATAAATATATATAATATTTTAATTATTTCAAACCATTCTTTATTTGAAATCAAAAAATAAATATTCTTATATTTATATTTTCAAAAAGCTTAAATACCATAAATATTGGTAGATAGTGGGTACTACTGTTGGTTGTTTTCTAGCTGCGGTCATTTTATTGGTACTATTTTTATCCCCATTTTTCATTTTAACCCTAAAAAATACGAATTTCGAAAAATCTGTTTATTTTAAGTGTCTACATTATTCCAGGTGTAACCGTTTGGTTGGTACCATTTTTATCCCTCCGTACCTATTGTATCCCTTGAAAGTACGAATTTGGATAAAACCTTTTATTTTTCATGTCTACGTAGTCAAAGGAATTTATACTCCGAATTCCATGACTCTAGCTGCGGTCATTTGGTTGGTACTATTTTTATCCCCTTTTTCTATTTTGGTCCCATAAGTACGAATTTCAAAAAATCAGTTTATTTTTCGTGTGCACACAGTCAGAGGAATGTATACTCAGAATTTCATGACTATAGCTGCGGTCATTTGATTGGTACTATTTTTATCCCTTTTTTTCATTTTAACCCCAAAAAGTACGAATTTTGAAAAATCCGTGTATTTTACTTGTCTATGCAATCAGAGGAATATATACACCGAATTTCATTATTCTAGGTACAGCCGTTTGGTTCGTATCATTTTTATCCCTCTATTCCCATTTTACCCCTTAAAAGTACGAATTTGGAAAAAATACTTTTATTTTATGTATATACTCAATTAGAGGAATGTACACACCGAATTTCGTGTTTGTAGCTGTTGGCGTTTAACATGTACCATTTTTATCCCTTTTTTGCCCCATTTCACCCCCTACAAATAAGATTCACTTTATGGTGCACGTTTTTGCTATAAGGGGAATGCGCATACCAAATATTATTATGGGTATTTTTAGTCCTTGTGAGGAAAAAATTTTTCCCTTTGGGCCGATTTCGCCCCGTTTCAATCCCAACCGATCTACGACTATAAGACGCATTTGTCGAAAATTTGAACATTCTAGCTCCTTTCGTTTAGATGCTAGCGTGCTTTCAACAGACGGACGGACGGACATGGCAAGATCGTCTTAGAATTTCATGACGATGGAGAATATATATACTTTATAGGGTCTCAGGTCGATATTTCAAGGTGTTACAAAAGGAATGACAAAGTTAGTATACCCCCATCCTGGAGGTGGAGGGTATAAAAACTAAGGGGTAAACTTGAAATATATGTTAATATTGAAATACTATAGATAGAAGAATAACATTTGAAGTATTTTGAACAGATTTTCTCCTCTTTAATTTGACATTAATAACGTTATCATATGCTGTGAATAACTATTTAAAATAATTTTTTGAAAAATTGTATCCTTTCGAAATTTGTAGTCCTGTGAAGGGGCAACTGGATGAGGAAATGAAAAACTAAAAACGTCAATTAACTCTATTTCAACTATAGTTTCAGATCTATAGCATTTGGTTCAAGTGTAATATGCCCTGTCGGTCAGTGTAAAACGTTGTGATTTTGAAAAAAATATCATCCCGTTCAAATGTAACGACATTTTTTAAAAATTGTAATAAAATATATTGAACTGCAACTGAGAGTTCACACAGCGAAAGAAGCTGCAACAAATTGTCGGTGGCAACGCCACCACAAAAAATTAGATAGGCGGATCTAGAATCAAATTACAAAAACTCAATAACTTTTGAGTAAACATTTTTGAGTTTTGTAAAAAAAAAACAAGTAAGGAAAGGATAAAGTCTGACGGGGCCGACTATATAATACCCGACACCACTTCCTGCGTATATAACTAGCGTTGATTACTAAAGCCAGATGTTTCATGGGAGTAATTCATATTTAGTCAAATTTAACGAATAATAGTCCAATCCAATAATAAAATCAAATTTTCCGGCAGATTTTCCGAGTAAAGTAAGTATAACATGATCTGGAAAAATTGAGCAAGATCCAATGACAAATATAGATCATACAACGGTGGGATGAATCGGGCGAACATTTGAAGGGATCCTATAGCAACACTTGGGGCCTGTGCCAAAAAATGGGCCTCCTTCACGGTAGGTCTTCCTAGTTGAAATATATCATGATCTGCAAAATTTGATAGTTTCTAAAGCTGCAACAGAGTAGAATGAGAGCCCCATTTGGGTTGAACCAAACTATGGAACCAAACTATGAAATTTAACATAATCTGCAAAATTTTATTAAGTTCCAATGTAAGATGTTGATTTCTGGAGCGATAATAGTGTAAACTGGGGGCCCATTTGTATGGGGGCTATACAAAAACATTGACCTATATAGCTGGCTTTCAAAATAGGTATTTCTAGTCCAAATGTAACATTGTGTGGGAAATTTGATCAAGATCCGAAGTAAAATGTGCGTTGTAGAACAGTAATATTGCAAATCGGAGGTACATTTGTATGGGGGCTATATCAAAACATCAATGATGAAACATGCCATGTTGTTCACTTTCCCTTTAACTTTTCTAGTTCAAATATAACACGATCCTGAATTTTGTCATGATCCCATGTAAAATGTGTATTCTAGAGCAGTAATAGTGTAAATTATAGGAATATTTGTATGAAGACTATATCTAAATCTGATTTCCGATTTCCTCCAAATTCAATACCGATAGTTCTTGGGCCAAAATAAAATCTCTGTCAAATTTCACGACAATCGGCCAACAATTGCGATCTGTAAAGTACCAACAAGTTTAGATGGACAGATAGACGTCGTTAGACCGATTCAGCTGATGATTCTAAGCCGAGGTGGGTCTAGCTCGATTATTTCTTGGAGTTACAAACATTTGACGGAAAACTAACTTATAATGGTGGTAAAGGGTATAAATTAGATATTTTGGAATTTCAATAAAAGTTTGTTCGATTTTAGTTGACTGGCTCTGGACTGAGCCGCAGCATTGCATAATTTCGAAAATAACACTTTGCAACAGACAAACAAAAAATAAAAATTGTTTGTTCGAGACTTAAAAATAATTTTTTGGTGTTTATTGAGCCAAACTGATTCATAAAATCAGCACAGAAAATTGATAATTTAGTTTTAAAAATAAAATTCCAATTTTTGTCGTAGGTACCTTTAATATTTGTACTATCATTTTGACATCAAATGTTTAAACATTTTTTTTGTGAAGAAATAGTTTTCTTTTTGCACGAGAAACCCTTATAATATAGAAAAACTGGTTGACTCATTTCGCGATATAACGCTCATCATCAAATGTTTCCTTCAATACGGCTGTATTGCACTCGTCGTTCTCATTTTCAAATAAATAAGGACTATCGATTCCACATTGCCACAAAACACACCAAAACATTGATTTTCACGACCCCTCGTGAATTATTCTGTTATTTCTCGTCGCTCCAAATGCAACATTGTGTAAATTTCCAGTTGATGTTTTCCCTATTGACCGAACGCACGAGCACAGTGGGTCCAAATTTTTTTTTTAAATAATTGTATAACTTTTGAATTTAAGTGTTTTCGTACTCAAACTATTTGATGCAAAAATTATGCAGATCGGTTTAGATAGTGCAATAGTATTCATATATACATATATTATGCTGGGTCATGTAGAAGATTACTATTTAAATTACTGACTTCAATACAGATGATCGGAATACTGTGAAATTTGATAATTAGCAAAGCTTTTATAGTAGTTATATTCGCATGGAATATGGGCGATATTGCCACACCCCTTCTGGTACCGCCCACACAAAGTGGCATAAACTTTGGTTACCATAAACCCGACGTAACATCCACACTGGTAGTCAAAATCATTTGCAATTTGATATTTGAAAATGTGTTTAACATCACTTTAAACAAAAAAATATATTAACGCTTTAGTCACGCCCCTTCTTGTATCTCCCACACAATAGTCTTCTACATTGGTGCATGGGATCGATTATGACTTGATATTTGATCATGTTTTTACAAGATCAATATATAAATGTGAAAGCTGGTACCTTGTGTACCTTCCATACAAATTATCCTGCCCTACGTTAAATGTAATTTCTTATAACTTACGTATGTATGTATGCTCTCTGAGAATGAGGGTATGTATAAGTCGGTTTAGCCAACTGAAGCTTACTTATTTGTATATTACTTTTTAAAATACACAATGTTTAATTTTGCATAACTTTAACAATTTAAACATTCTTGCTTGAAAAATACAAATTCATTATTTGTGTAATAATAATCCATAATATCAGTAAAATTAAGTAGTTTTAACTTATTTAACACTAATTTAATTTACTATTTATTTGCGTTATATATAAGGTCATATTAAATCAATATCTTGTTAAGTTTCCTATTATCACTTCTGCCGAAGAAAATGGGTTGGTTTAGGTATTCGCTCCTTCAAAAGAGGACAGCTGAGAAGGTTAGAGTGCCGCAGTAGCAACAAGTTCTACACCTGGTAGCGGCGGATTTTTTGAAACAGAAATTAAAATAAGTAAGGAAAGGATAAAGTCGGACGGAGCCGACTATATGATACACTGCACTTTCTATCCTACTACAATACAATTCGGTAAAAAAGTGAAATCGGGAAGGATTTTTGTATCCTGTAAATGTATGTGTTTGACAAAAAATCTTAAATCGGAAAAGACATTTATATGGGGGTATATTGAAACATGGAACGGTATGAACCGCTTTCGCCAATTATATTTATAGGCGAAAGCGGGTAAAGTTTGGTCAAAATCGGTTAAACATATATATATATATATATATATATATATATATATATATATATATATATATATATATATATGTTTAACCGATTTTGACCAAACTTTACCCGCTTTCACCTATAAATATAATTGGCGAAAGCGGTTCATATATATATATATATATATATATATATATATATATATATATATATATATATATATATATATATATATATATATATATACATATATATATATATATATGAACCGATCTTACCCACTTTCACCATAGGTGTTTTTAGTCGGATTACAAGATGTTGTGCCAATTTTTAAGAAATGCGGGTACAATATGTGGTTTCTACAGTGGAAAAAGTAAAATTGGAAGCGAACTTTGTATGGGGGCTATATTTAAATCTGAACCGATCTTGCCCGCTTTAATTACAAGTATTACTATACCATTTTCAGTGTAATTCAAATGACACCATTTGAAATTAAAAAATTCTATTTGAAATTCAAAAAATATCAATTGAAATTCAAAAAATCCATTTGAAATTCAAAAAATATCATTTGAAATTCAAAACTCATCATTTGAAATTCAAAACTCGTGATTTGTAATTCAAAAGACACCATTTGTAATTCAAAAGTCGTCAAATGAAATTCAAAACTCGTCATTTGTAATTCAAAATTCCTCATTTGTAACTCAAAAGACACCATTTGAAATTCAAAAGTTTTCATTATTATTCCATTTGAAATTCAAAAGATTACACTAGTCAACAGTCAAAATGTACTCGGGATGCGATAATTTTTTCTGTGTAGATAACCTTGACATGAGCTCGAAAAACGCAATAAAAATTTTTTTTCGTTTGGTTTTTGTTTTATTTTTTTTTTTTTAAATTTTAAAAATTTTTTTTTGGTTAATTTGTTTCGTCCGGCATAACTCGGGAACCACTAGCCCTATTTAATTGAATTAAATTTTAAAAAATTTAAAATTACAATTCCCTTAATCTGTTCATATATTGTTTTCCTATACAAGCAACAGTTTCCAAGTTAAAAATGAATATATAAAGGAAAAAACTTATTTTTTGCCTAAAGATTTAATTTTTTTTTTTTTTAATCCATAAAAAATCCAAAATGAAAAAAAATGTCAAATCTTATTACTTTTACGTAAAGTCACATAACCTATGAGCAAAATGAGACAAAGATCATGAAAATCGATGCACGCGTTTCGCTTTTATTCGCAATTGAGTAAAGGTATGAATTTCAAAAATTTAAAAATTTTTTTTTTTGGTTAATTTGTTTCGTCCGGCATAACTCGGGAACCACTAGCCCGATTTAATTGAATTAAATTTTAAAAAAATTAAAATTACAATTCCCTTAATCTGTTCATATATTGTTTTCCTATACAAGCAACAGTTTCCAAGTTAAAAATGAATATATAAAGGAAAAAACTTATTTTTTGCCTAAAGATTTAAATTTTTTTTTTTTTAAATCCATAAAAAATCCAAAATGAAAAAAAAAGTCAAATCTTATTACTTTTACGTAAAGTCACATAACCTATGAGCAAAATGAGACAAAGATCATGAAAATCGATGCACGCGTTTCGCTTTTATTCGCAATTGAGTAAAGGTATGAATTTCAAAAATTTGCTCGACATATGCACAACTTTGTCTATGGTAAGGTTTTTTCTTTTTTTTTTTGATTCTCAGAATTAACAAAACGGAATAAACAAAGGGTTATTTAATTTTTATGATTGCGTAAGCAAAGTAATAAACGCTAATAAATGTGCGTGAACAATTAAAAGGAAAAAAGGAAAGGGGACTTTTTTAATTATTTGGGTTTTCCGTTGGCTACCTGTATTATTTTTTTACAGAAATGCAACCCACATTTAAGGGTGGTCATTATTCGGAAAATTTAAGACTCACACATGGTGAAACAGGTATGTAGCCACCGTAAAAAAATATACACCCATTTATAAGTACCTGTCAGTAAAATACTAAACAATACACAGTATAAATAGGTCTTCATTGATCGATTTTACTCATTCAACAAGTGTCGACGAACGCGATAGTTAAAATGAGCAAACGTTCGCGAGGATTTGAATGCAATACCAATCCAAGTAATTTTTGTTACATGTGCGCCATGCTCGTCACTCACATCGCCCAGGTTGTCCGGAAAGAAGTCCAAGTGCGAGTGTAGAAAATGTATCTTAAGCGACATATTTGCTCTAATTTTTTTATAATTTTGGAGTAGTTGTTCGACGATCTCTCTGTAATTTGAGCTTTTGTTGTTTCCAAGAAATCCGGAAACAATTTGCCGAAATGAGTTCCAAGCTGCAGCTTCATTTGGTGATAAAATGTGCTCAAACTGTTGGTCTTGCAACAACTTTTTAATTTGCGGACCGTCGAAAACGCCTTCCTTTATCTTTGCCGATGAAAGGTGAGGAAAAATGGTTTTTAAATAGGCGAACGCTTCGCCATCTTTGTTGATAGCTTTCACGAAGTTTTTTATGAGTCCGAGCTTTATGTGAAGAGGTGGGAGAAAAACATTTTCCTTTTTTATGAGTGGTGTATATTTCACGTTGTCGCTGCCGGGGATGAAGTTAACTCTTTCTGTCCAACTCCTCCTGGTGTAATGATGTTGACGATCGCGGCTGTCCCAAAGGCAGAGAAAACAACAGTACTTTGTGAATCGACCTTGTAATCCACAAAGGATACCGATAACCTTAAGGTCGGCACAAACTTTCCAATCGTGCCTCTCATAGGTAAGGCACTTTAGTAGATTGTCCATGACTTCGTATGTTTCCTTGGTGTCAACGGCATGAGCAATTGGAATCGAAGGTTTCTCGTTGCCGTTGTGCAGTAAAATTGCTTTAAGGCTCTGCTTGTTGCTGTCGATGAAAAGACGCCACTCTCCTGGATCGTAAGAGTACCCGAGTTCACCAAATAATCCGGGAATGTCCTTACAAAAACAGATGTTGTCTTTTTTTGTGTAGTACCTTGCGTATGGCTCATGACGCTTCCTGTAGATTGTTGTCACCACACCAGGAGCCAAGAAACCGAACTGTTGCATGCGCGATGCATGCAACTCTGCATCTTCCTTGGAGAGTTTCAATTCTCTAACCCAATCGTTCAGTTCTGCTTGGGAACATAAGCGTTGACCTCCATGCGATGTATATGTTGACTCGCATTCTGATGTGGTTTCTACTGTCTCCGGATCTGATTTTGGATGTTTCGCCTCATTATTAGATGCCCATCTTGAAACGGACGGTTGCGGGTCCACTGGTTCTTCGCAAAATGGCACTGGAAAATTCACTGTTGAAACAGCAGCGTAAGTCCATCGTATATTTTTTCCCACGCCTGTTTTTTTGCTAAGACAGAAGTAGCAATCTGTTACATGGCAAAGCGGAGCTCTCCAAAGCATTGGCATGATGATTCTCGGCTGTCGTCTGAAAGAATTTCAATAATAAGTTATATATGTTCTTGAATTTCGTAATCTACACTTACCTTGAGTCAGCTAGCTGTACGTAGCACCTTGGACATAGAGCACTTGGTGTCCACCGCTCATCTATGTTTGAGACCTTTAAATTGAAGCTCTCTTCAAATGAATCTCTCAATTTAGGTGAAAAACAACGCTTGTTTTTTTTCAGAAACGTATTCTCCGCACATGTAACAAAAATTACTTGGATTGGTATTGCATTCAAATCCTCGCGAACGTTTGCTCATTTTAACTATCGCGTTCGTCGACACTTGTTGAATGAGTAAAATCGATCAATGAAGACCTATTTATACTGTGTATTGTTTAGTATTTTACTGACAGGTACTTATAAATGGGTGTATATTTTTTTACGGTGGCTACATACCTGTTTCACCATGTGTGAGTCTTAAATTTTCCGAATAATGACCACCCTTAAATGTGGGTTGCATTTCTGTAAAAAAATCATACAGGTAGCCAACGGAAAACCCAAATAATTAAAAAAGTCCCCTTTCCTTTTTTCCTTTTAATTGTTCACGCACATTTATTAGCGTTTATTACTTTGCTTACGCAATCATAAAAATTAAATAACCCTTTGTTTATTCCGTTTTGTTAATTCTGAGAATCAAAAAAAAAAAAAGAAAAAACCTTACCATAGACAAAGTTGTGCATATGTCGAGCAAATTTTTGAAATTCATACCTTTACTCAATTGCGAATAAAAGCGAAACGCGTGCATCGATTTTCATGATCTTTGTCTCATTTTGCTCATAGGTTATGTGACTTTACGTAAAAGTAATAAGATTTGACATTTTTTTTCATTTTGGATTTTTTATGGATTTAAAAAAAAAAAAAAATTAAATCTTCAGGCAAAAAATAAGTTTTTTCCTTTATATATTCATTTTTAACTTGGAAACTGTTGCTTGTATAGGAAAACAATTTATGAACAGATTAAGGGAATTGTAATTTTAAATTTTTTAAAATTTAATTCAATTAAATCGGGCTAGTGGTTCCCGAGTTATGCCGGACGAAACAAATTAACCAAAAAAAATTTTTAAAATTTAAAAAAAAAATAATAAAAAAAAATCCAAACGAAAAAAAAAATTTTTATTGCGTTTTTCGAGCTCATGTCAAGGTTATCTACACAGAAAAAATTATCGCATCCGGAGTACATGAAATTTTTTTCAATTTGTTGAGTAGTGTTACATTTGAAATTCAAAAATGTAGACAAACTTATTTAAGAAAAATATACATTAGGTGGGGCAGCATTTATTTTTCTGCAAATTTGGATATTCTGCAGTTTTGGAAACAGATTTAATAAAATGATAAGCAACTAATAACTATAATGATATAATAATGTTTATAACCTTCACCAGTTCAGCAAGCATCTGCATATAATTTATAATGACTTGCATTTTACAAATCATAACTATTTTACAGGTAAAGAGTGTTTTTTTTGAGGTTAGGATTTTCATGCATTAGTATTTGACAGATCACGTGGGATTTCAGACATGGTGTCAAAGAGAAAGATGCTCAGTATGCTTTGACATTTCATCATGAATCGTCTGACAAACGAACAACGCTTGCAAATTATTGAATTTTATTATCAAAATGCGTGCTCTGTTAAGAAAGTTCATTGCGCGCTTCCATTTTATGGTCAGTTTAATCGACCCACTGCAGCGGCTATTCGGGCTATTGTGACTAAATTTCGCACCAAATTTACATTGTTGGACATTAAACCACCAACACGCTTACGTAGAGTGCGAACTGAAGAAAATATCGCAGCTGTATCGGCCAGTGTTAATGATGACCACCAATTTTCGATTCGTCGCCGTTCGCACCAATTGGGTCTCTGTTACTCAAAAACGTGGAAATGCCAAAATTGGACTAAGCGGATGGACCACCTAAGACGCAGCCGCGGTCAACATTTAAATGAAATTATCTTCAAAAAGTAAATGTCATGGACCAATCTAACGTTTCAAATAAAGAACCGATGAGATTTTGCAAATTTTATGCGTTTTTTTTTTTTTTAAAGTTATCAAGCTCTTAAAAAATCACCCTTTATAAAGTGATTCTAAAACCATTTCCAATTGTTACTGATCAGTTTTATTGTAAGCAAAGCTTATGCCAATTTGTGTAAGAGTTCTTGCAATATCGCTCATATTGCAGGTGTATATAACGTCTATGAAAACATTAAAATGATCAAATTCCAGAGTATTCCGATCGTCCGTATAGAAGTTATAAAATCTTTAAATTTAAATAGGTTAGAGTGATTTGCGTGAGAGATACGTAAATCTGCAGAATATCAAAGTTTACAGAAATAAACAAGTACTACCCAACCTAATGTATATTTTGCTTAACTAATTTTGTTTACCCTTTTTGAATTGCAAATGGAATAATTTTTGAATTTCAAACGAAAACTTTTGAATTTCGAATGGTGTCTTTGGAATTACGTATGACGAGTTTTGAATTGCAAATGACGAGTTTTGAATTACAAATGAAGAGTTTTAAATTTCAAATGATGTCTTTTGAATTACAAATGGCGACTTCTGAATTTCAAATGTTGCCTTTTGAATTACAAATGACGAGTTTTGAATTTCAATTGACATTTTTTTAAATTTCAAAAGGAATTTTTGAATTTCAAGTGATATTTTTTGAATTGCAAATGGAATTTTAACTGGTGTCTTTTGAATTTCAAGTGATTTTTTTGAATTAATATATGTTTTATAGAGCGGCTAAAAGGCAAATCGGGAGCAACATTTGTATCGGGGCTACATCTAAATCTGAACCGATCTTACCCACTTTCTGCATAGTTGTTTCTAGTCAGATTATAGGTTTCTGTGCCAAATTTAAAGAAAATCGGGTACAATATGTGGTTTCTAGAGCGGAAAATGGCAAATCGGGAGCGACATTTGTCTGAACGGATTTGCCTCAAATTAAATAGCGTTCGCCCCTTATCCACAAAACTTACTTGTGCCAATTTTTGTGAAGATCGACTCAAAAAGTGATTCTAAGCCGATCGGTATAATTAACAATGGGGCTATCTCCCTTCCTTTTGGGTGTTACAAACAAATGCACAAAGACATAATACTCTCGTGGAGTGTATAATAATATCATTTTCGAGCTTAGATAATCAAAATATACCAAAAAAGTTGTACTTCTGCAAAATTCATTTTTGCTGCCTAGTGTAATTAAACAACAGCGAAATGATACAAAATAAATAAATTATTTGGAAAAAATGATTCCGATTTTCTGTTTTTCCCAAGATTTCTGTCTTATACCTATTATTTGAAAATGGGCACTATTAAATCCAATTCCACAGAGAAATAAATAACACTGTCCGTCGGTCTCTTCCATAAAATTAATATTTTCTGTTTAGTAAAAAATGCATCTTCAAAATATTTCCTTTGGAATTTTAAGCGCTGAGTTTTCCACACTCTTGCCCAAATCCTATTTAGTTCTTAACTTTAATATATTTATCGATGTGCTCGTGGTTGTGATGTGAAATATTTCTTTCCCCCGCTACACAAAATACCACTGTCCGCCAAACTCGAAAAACAGAAAACTAAATGAATAGGGTTCCTGTTTATGCAACAATAACAAAAGTTAACAAAAAGGATATTTGCTTTTGCAGCTGCTTTAATGAAAATAACCACTCTGAGCGAGCTATCAAAGCAAAACAACTTTAACATTGACGAGGCAGCGCGCTCCAACCATGAAAATGTGAGAAAAGCAAAAACAACAACAACAAAAAACGAAAAATAAAGGAATTATTGAATTCGTGATAATTGGCGTATTTTTTCAGGCACTCGCGTAGCCCCGTTTCGTCTGGCCTCTTACAATGAATTCAATTTGGAACGAACAGCACGAAAGAACAAATATAACAAGGATAGAGAATGTAAGTAAATCCCTGATCTAGGCCAATAGTAGGCGATGTTGTTTTTGTTCCGCACCGTATAATTGTTACACACAAAAGGTAGAGAGAGGATAACACACGGCAAGGCAGCACAAGGTAAATAAAATTAAAACAAAGGCAATTTCAAGTGTGGGATAGCCTAGGAAAACAAGAAGAGGGAGAAGAACAAAAAAAACGACATCAGAAATGGTCTAAACAAACATATTTATGGAGCCACTTGGCAACAATCAAAACAACCGACCAAACTCAAATACATCATCTTCAACTGGAGGTTGGGAAAAAAGAAAAAAAAACGGGAAAACACATACATCGACAAGACATGTGCGTCCGTCCGTCTGCCTCAGTGTACATTTGCAATACTCACAGTCTGTCCTTTTGTCTGGCTTTTGGTCCTGCCGTCTATTTGTCCGTCCGACAGTTCGCTTCGGTCTTTTGTTTTGGTCTGACATGAGAACAAACGTAAATACTTTTTGGAAAGTTTACGAAAATTATCCAATATTTCTGTTACCGGTACCATAAAGTAGCCACATTTAACGCTCGCATACGTTTACACTCAGCTTCACAGTCGTTTCGGTAGGAACGGACACGGGCACATGCGGCCAAACACGGTGGAACTAGTTGGTGATCACTTTATAGGGGAGGTGCGTAGCAAAAAACAAAAACTTAAAAAAAAACGAGAAGAGCGCCTTGAGCTTATTTGTTGTTGTAGAGTTCTGTCGCGGTAGGTGCGAATGAAGGAAGACATGAATCCCCATCTTTTTGGGCAAAGTGTAGTCCAAAGGATGCGCTTGGGCGTGACATATTGAAATTTATGGTAATCAATTAACGCTGTTCCGGGTCATCTTAAACGCGTTCCACATTAGATGAAATATCAATCAATCTCTATACAAGGTTGTCTTGTCTCCAAAGTATTCATGAAAATCCCCTATGATCCACAAATACAAAAAAGTATTTTATTTGAAAGAATTTAACCAAATCAAGTAAGGAAAGGCTAAAGTCGGGCCGACTATATAATACCCTACACCACTCCCTGCGTATGTACCACGCTATGATTACTAAATCCAGGTATTTCATGAGAGCAATTTTATGTAGTTCATATAAATTCTACAGTTAATATAAATTCATATTTAGTCATATTTAACGAATATGGTTAATAATATGGTAATTGATCCAATTATCCGACAGACAAATACAAATTATACAGTAGTAATAGGATGAATCGGGCCGACATTTCAAAAGGGGGTCTATAACAACATTTTGTGCCTCGTCCAAAACATGGGCCAATATACTTCTCATTCACGGTAGGTATTCCTAGTTGAAAAATATCATGATCTGCAAAAATTGATGAAGATCCGATGTAAGATGTAGTTTCTAGAGCTGTAAAAGATCAGAATGGGGCCCCATTTGTGTTATACCAAAATATGGACATATGGGTATCAACCAAACAATTCTCATTACAATTCAATTCCGTTAAAAAGTGAAATCGGGAAGGATTTTTGCATCCTGTAAATGTATGTGTTTGACAAAAAATGTTAAATCGGAAAGGACATTTGTATGGGGGTATATTTCAACATGGAACGATGTGACCCGCTTTCACCATGTATGTTTATTGGTGCAATATAATATGTAAAGTTTGGCCAAAATCGGTAAACATTAGGGAGCAACATTTGTATGGGGGCTATATTTAAATCTGAACTGATCTTACGCACTTTGACCATAGGTGCTTTTAGTTGGAGTATAAGTCAAATCGGAACCGATCTAACCCGCTTTCGCTACAGGTATTTCTAGTTTGAATATAAGGTTTTAAGCCAATTTTGAAGAAAATCGGGTACTATATGTGCTTTATAGGGCGGAAAAAGTCAAATCGGGAGCGACATTTGTATGGGGGCTATACCTAAATCTGAACCGGTCTTACCCAATTTCTGCATAGGTATTTTTAGTTGGATTATAAGATGTTGTGCAAAATTGAAAGAAAATCGGGTACAAGATGTGGTTTCTAGAGCGGAAAAAGTCAAATCGGGAGAGACATTTGTATGGGGGCTATATCTATATCTGAACCGATCTTACCCGCTTTCACCATAGGTGTTTCTAGTTCGATTATAAAACGTTGTGCCAATGTTAAAGAAAATTGGTTACAATATGTGGTTTCTAAAGCGGAAAAAGTGAAATCGGGAGCGACATTTGTATAGGGGCTATATCTAAATCTGAACCGATCTAACTCGCTTCCGTTACAGGTATTTCTAGTTTGAATATGAGGTGTTAAGCCAATTTTGAAGAAAATCGGCTACTATATGTGCTTTATATGGCGGGAAAAGTCAAATCGGGAGCGACATTTGTATGGGGGCAATATCTAAATCTGAACCGATTTCGTCCAAATTCAATACCGATGGTCCATGGCCAGAAAAAACTAAATCGACTAAGCCGATTGGTATACTTAAAGGTTGGTCTAGCTCTATTATTTCTTGGTGTTACAAACATTTGGCGCGAAACTAACTGCAAGGGCTGTGCACCATTTGTATCCCTTTTTGTCCCGCGCACTCCTTAAAAGTGCAAATTTCGATCATTCCAATTTTACTGCGCTTCTACATGGTCATTTATGGAATTTACATATCAAATTTTACGATTCTGGCTGCAATACTTTAGTTGGTACCATATTGTATCCCTTTTTGTGCCACCCTTTAAAAGTACAAAAATGCATTTAAGCTTCTATGACGTGAGAGTAATTTACATACCAAATTTCACGATTCTAGCTGCAATACTTTGGTTAGTACCATTTGTACACCTTTTTGCCCCGCTCACCCCTTAAATGTACAAATTTCGAAAAATCCATTTAGATGCCTACGTGGTCGGATGAATGTACACGCCGAATTTCACGATTTTAGCTACAATACTTTAATTGATACAATTGTTATCCCTTTTTGTCCCCTTATAAATACAAATTTCGAAAAAAATCCATTTAGATTGCGCTACTACGCTGTCAGAGGAATTTGCAAACCAAAGTCCACGACTACAGCTGTAATACTTAAATTGGTACAATTTTTATCCCTTTGCGTCCCGCTCAACCCTTATAAGTACAAATTTCGAAAAAAATCTAGTTAGATTACGCTTTTACGTTGTCAAAGGAATTTATACACCAAATTTCACGACTTTCATTTGGTATACCTAAATTGGTACCATTTTTAACCCTTTTTGTCCCGCTCACCCTTTAAATTTACAAATTTCGAAAAATCATTTATGTTGCAAGTCTACGTTGTCTGAGAAATGTAAATACAAAATAAAATATTTTCACGAATATAGCTGCAATTCTTAAAATGGTACCATTTTTATGCCTTTTGATCTCTTTCCATCCTTGAAAGTACACATTTCGAAAAAATACCTATTTGTAGCACTTCTGCATGTTCACACCGAGTTTCATGTTTCTACCTATTGCCGTTTGGTCAGGACGAAGGTTCCATGTTTATCCCTTTTTGTCCCATTCCACCTCCTAAAAATACGAATTTCGTCAGTCAGTCAGTAACGCAACTCTTTTATACAGGGTTTTCCAACAAGAGGTGTTATTTTGGTATTCAAAGAAAAATTTATTTTTTGAGATAAATGTTCGGATGTTTATTTCATAATAAAGAGGAAGGTATGCCGTTAATAATGAAAAACAACATCAGCCAAATGGCCACCACGACCATGCTGCTTACAGGACCATATCCTTTGCATGCAATTTTCTATAACCAAATCGCAAAGTGGCTGCCCTATGTCCTCGATAGCCTCACGAAGGAAGAAGTCGCAAGGTGTTAAATCACAACATCCCGGTGGCCAATTGTGACCACCTCTTCGGGAGATAACACGGTCCGGAAACATTTCCCGTAAAAGAGCGATGGTTTCGTTGCTTGTGTGGCACGTAGCGCCGTCTTGTTGAAAGTAAAAGTTGTCCAGATCAATACCATCCAACTCCGACCATAAAAAATCATTAATCATCTCTCGATAGCGCAATCCATTCACCGTAACTGTTGATCCAACCTCATTTTCGAAAAAGTAAGGTCCAATGACCCCGCCGGACCATACACCGCACCAAACAGTCACACGATGATGATGGAGAGGCTTCTTTCGCAACAATAAATTCCGGATCATTTTCATTCATGAATTTTAATAATTTCAATGCATTGTTGAAGCGTGTATCGTTCCAATCGTTTAGTAATGGCGTAGTTTCTACTTGCCACATGTCAAATAATAAAAGCTTCAAAAGTGACAGCTACCGAAATACCGGGTGATTCAAAATAACTCTTCTTCTGTACAAAATTATTACAACGTGTGACACACTGCAGTTTCCTGTTCGTATGTCGTCATGCCACATAACCAACACCCTTCGGCCCTTTGCGCGCGTCTATGTGTGTTTGCCTGTGTGACTTTAGGTTATTGTTACTTGCAGTTAACGTCTATGTTATGTCCGGTTCGATGAGCTTTAAATCGACACTCGCCAACAACATCAGGAAAAGTTAACAAAAATTGAAAATTGTTTTTGCAGTTTTCTTTTCCATTCGCCAGACATTGCAAAATATGACCATAAGTTATGGTCATGCTATAAACTCGGAACAAGGCAGTGCAAATCTGAGATTAAGAAGTTTTCCCGGCATTAGCTGATGCGAGAGCGAAAATTGAATGAAAACAATTTGTGCATTCAAATGTTAGAAATTAATAACTAATATTAACCAATATTTGCCATGGAGCGGAATTAAAGGTCAGCTTAAAGGTAACACTTATGAGGAGGAAAAAAAAACAAAAACCGTGGCAAAGTTTCGAATAAAGGAGAGTTATAATATTGGGAATTTAAGTTTGTCATACATTTGAATAGTATTTTAATTCAATTTATTTATTCAGTTTTGCACTTATGAGAGGGGAGCTCCAATTCACGCAAAATTTAATTTTCAAGACATTTGTTGGAGTTATTGTTGGCAAACAAATATATATGTATTTCACTAAGTTAACTAATAAAATTATGGTGATGGTTTTCCATATTTTAGTAGACAATTGGTGAAAATCTTTATTTAAATCGGTAAACTATTGCTATCAAAAATAAAACTAAATATTTTTTTAAATTTTTTTCTATTTTTATGGCTTTATAAATGGCCGGAAAATCTTTTGTTTCATATAATTGCTTTTGGGAATATTGTTTTATTGCGGAGAAGAATAAATAGACATTTTTCGAATGAAGCTTAAATGATGAACATCGGATTGAAATTTGAAAATGTTGGCTCTGATCATTTGTATTTTTATTTCATAACACCATTTACAAAATATTTCCAAGAAATATGAATTTTTATGTTTCACTTTGAAAAACCGCAAACAATAATAATAAACTCCCAATAATTCGACTAATAAGTTACACTAAGACAAGAATAACAAGTAAGAAGGCGTTAAGTTCGGCCGGGCCGAATCTTATATACCCTCCACCACGCAGTGCATTTCACAGTATTACCAGCAGATTAAAGGATGTCGACTTTACATTGAAGCACAGTACCATATTACGAAAATTGTGATATTTTTATGCACATTATTATATTTGTTGACCATTTCAAACTATAATGTATACTTATGCGCACTGTTTAAAATCGACTACTATATATAAATAAAATGCTGAAATTGTGAAAGTGAACATGCCTAAATATTAGGCGATTGTCAGTCGCCATTAGAAAGAAGCATTTTCAGATACAGACAAAGTGATAAGAAAAGTATAAATTTTAAAGATATCCCCATTCGCCCCATTCTCCGCCCAAATGTACAAATTTCGAAAAAAAAACCTTTTTCGAGTATTCATAGTCAGAACGAATTTCATGATTTCAACTTCAGCGGTTTGGTGGGTCCCATTTTTATCCATCTTTTTAATTATATCCTTTAAAAGTACGAATTTCGAAAAATCCCTCTAATTTATGTGTCTATGCAATTAGAGGGATGTACACACCGAATTTCATGATTCAAGCTGTTGTCGTATTCGTTCGCCCGCTAAAACTTTTATGAGGAATGTCCGCAACAAATTTTAACTGTTTGAAAATAAGAAATGTAATTAATAAGCCAAGGCTATCACTATTTGTATACTATATATAATGGATATAATCTTCAATTCATAAAGTAAATATAAGGGAGCAATCATAAATACCCTAAATATTGGGGGATAGAGAGTGTATTTTCAGCTACAGTCGTTTGGTTGGTTGTATTTTCATCCTATTTTACTTTCAAAAGTATAAATTTTGAAAATACCTTATCTCTCACGTACGCAGTATAAGACAACTTCAGGACTCTACAATTTTTTTGTCGTAAAAGCAACAAAATATAGTACGAATTTGGAAAACAAAATATTTTACGTGGCTATGCAGTCAGAGGAATGTATACACCGAATTCCATGATTCTATCAGCGGCCAATTTGTTGGTACCATTTTTATCCCCTTTTTCCAATTTTGCCCCCTCAAGAGTACGACTATATAAAATCTCTTTATTTTACGTATTTACACAATTAGAGGGATGATGTACACACTGAATTTCAGCATTCTAGCTGTATTCATTTAGTTGGTACTATTTGTATCCCCTGTAGCCATTGTATCCCTTGAAAGTACGAATTTGGAAAAAACGTTTTATTTTTCGTGTCTACGCAGTCAGAGGAACGTATACTCCGAATTTTATGGTTCTAGCTGCTGTCATTTGGTAGGTACTATTTTTATCCCCTTTTTCCATTTGAACCCCAAAAAGTACGAATTTTGGAAAGTTCTTTTACTTTACGTGTCTACGCAATCAGAGGAATGTATACATCGAATTTCATTATTCTAGGTGCAGCCGTTAGGTTGGTACTATTTTTATCCCTCTATCCCCATTTAACCCCTTAAAAGTACGAATTTAGAAAAAATACTTTTATATTATGTATCTACTCTATTAGAGGAATGTACACGCCAACTTTCGTGTTTCTAGCTGTTGTCATTTAATATGTACTATTTTTATCCCTTTTTGTCCCATTTCGCCCCCTACAAATAAAAATCACTCTATGGTGCCCTTTTATGCTATAAAGGGAATGCGCATTGCAAATATCAACTACATACAAGCTAATATGTGCTTTCAACAGACAGACGGACAGACGGACAGACGGACATGGCTATATCGTCTTAGAATTTTACCACGACCCAGAATATATATACTTTATGGGGTCTCCGATGAGTATTTCAAGGTGTTACAAACGGAATGACAAAGTGAATATACCCCCATCCTAGAGGTGGAGGGTATAAAAACGTATATTAAATGTGCTTTCAAGGGTCTATTAATTAAAAACAAGTAAAAACGGCGTTAAGTTCTGATGTACCAAACATTTTATACCCTCCACCATGAATTACATTCCACAGATTATGTCAATTTTCGTAGAAGTGCAATAACATTACAGGAAAATGTTTTTTGTTTTAATATAGTCAAATATAAAAATATTAAAAACAATATATAAATAAATATAAAATTATTACTTGGCAAGGCTGTCAATATGTTTATACTATATATATTGAAATAATACGTCAAGTCAATTCAAAAAGTAAATATATGGCAGCATTCTTCAGAAAAGCTTAAATACCATAAACATTGGGGATAGTGGGTACATTTTCAGCCGTTTGGTTGACTGTATTTCCATCCGAGTTTCCAATTTTACCCCCTCCCTCTTTTCACATTGTATCCATTGAAAGTACTAATTTTGAAAAAAAAAATTATATTTTGTGACTACGCAGTCAGAGAAATGTATACTCCGAATTTCATGACTCTAGCTGTGATCATTTGGTTGGTACAATTTTTATCCCCTTTTCCCATTTGACCCCAAACAGTACAATCAGACGAATGTATACACCGAATTTCATTATTTAAGGTGCAGCCATTTGGATGTTACCATTTTTATACCCTCCACCTCAAGGATGGGGGTATATTCACTTTGTCATTCTGTTTGTAACACCTTAAAATATTCATCGGAGACCCCATAAAGTATATATATTCTGGGTCGTGGTAAAATTCTAAGACGATATAGCCATGTCCATCTGTCTGTTGAAAGCACGATAGCTTTCGAACGAAATGAGCTAGGAGGTTCAAATTTTTCCTAAATGTGGCCCAGAGGGAAAAATTTTTCCCTCACAAGGACTAAAAATACCCCTAATATTTAGAGTATTTCAGCATGCTTTTTGAATATGTCTGCTTGTATTTACTTGATATTTGGAATGAACATTCCCCTTATAGCATAAAAGCGCACCATAAAGTGATTCTTATTCGAAGGGGGTGAAATGGGGCAATAGGGATAAAAATGGTACCTATCAAATGGTATCTAATTGAGAAGATACATTATATAAAAAAATGTTTCCAAATTCGTACTTTTAAGGGGTAAAATGGGAATAGAGGGATAAAAGTGGTACCAACCAAACGGCTGTGTCTAGAATAATGAAATTCAATGTATACATTCCACTGATTGCGTAGACAAGTAAAATTAACGGATTTTTCGAAATTTGTACTTTTAGGGGTTAAAATGGGAAATGGGGATAAAAATAGTACCAAAGTAGACTGCAGCTGGAGTCATGAAATTCGGAGTATACATTCCTCAGACTGTGTAGACACGAATAATAAAAGGTTTTTTTTTCAAATTCATAATTTCAAGGTATATAATGGGTACAGAGGGATAAAAATAGTACCAACTAAACTGCTACAGCTAGAACGATGAAATTCGGTTTGTACATCCCTCTAATTGCGTAGACACGTAAAATAAAGATATTTTCGAAAGTAGTACGCTTACGGGGGTAAACTAGGAAAAGAGGGCTAAATATGGTACCAACCAAATGGCCGCAGCTAAAGAGTGATTTTTTTGAGGTTAGGATTTTCATGCATTAGTATTTGACAGATCACGTGGGATTTCAGACATGGTGTCAAAGAGAAAGATGCTCAGTATGCTTTGACATTTCATCATGAATCGTCTTACAAACGAACAACGCTTGCAAATTATTGAATTTTATTATCAAAATGCGTGCTCGGTTAAGAAAGTTCATTGCGCGCTTCCATTTTATGGTCAGTTTAATCGACCCACTGAAGCGGCTATTCGGGCTATTGTGACTAAATTTCGCACCAAATTTACATTGTTGGACATTAAACCACCAACACGCTTACGTAGAGTGCGAACTGAAGAAAATATCGCAGCTGTATCGGCCAGTGTTAATGATGACCACCAATTTTCGATTCGTCGCCGTTCGCACCAATTGGGTCTCTGTTACTCAAAAACGTGGAAATGCCAAAATTGGACTAAGCGGATGGACCACCTAAGACGCAGCCGCGGTCAACATTTAAATGAAATTATCTTCAAAAAGTAAATGTCATGGACCAATCTAACGTTTCAAATAAAGAACCGATGAGATTTTGCAAATTTTATGCGTTTTTTTTTTTAAAAAAGTTATCAAGCTCTTAAAAAATCACCCTTTAGAATCATGGAATTTGCATGGACACGCAAAATAAAAAGATTTTTCAAAATTTTTACTTTTTACTTTATGGTATTTAAGCTTTTTTGAAAATATAAATATAAGAATATTTTTTTTAATTGACTTGAAGTATTATTTAGATATATATTATATTGGTAGCCATGCATTATAAGCGTGATTCGAAATAATAAAAATATTATATTTATTTATAAAATGATTTTTTCGTTGTGTTTTGGTTTGGCTATATTAAAAAAATTATATTTTCCTGTAATATTACTGCACGTCTACGAAAATCGTAAGCCTCTGTGGAATACAATCCATGGTGGAGGGTATACAAAGTTCGGTCCGGCCGAACTTAACGTCTTTTTGACTTGTTAGACCTCTGTTCCCATTTTATCCCTAAAAAGTATTAATTTGGAAAAAATACTTTTATGTTATGTATCTACTCAATTAGAGGAATTAACACATCGAATTTCCGAATTTCTAACTGTTGTTGTTTGATAGGTATCATTTTTATCCCTTTTTGCTCCATTTCACCCCCTACGAATAAGAATCACTTGCACATTTTTGACAGACATTTTGAAAAAACATTCCTAAATACTCTAAAATATTAGGGATTTCCGTGGGTATTTTCAGTCCTTGAGGGAAGAATTTTTCCCTTTGGACCGATTTCGCCCAGTTGCAGTTCCAACCGATCTACGACTATAAGGCGTATTTATGGAAAATTTGGACGTCTTAGCTAATTTCGGTTAGGTGCTAGCGTGCTTTCAACAGACGGAAGGACGGACATGGCTAGATCGTCTTAGAATTATATGACGATCAAGAATATATATATACTTTAAAGGGTCTCAGGTCGATATTTCAAGGTGTTACAAACGGAATGACAAAGTTAGTATACCCACATCCTGAAGGTGGAGGGTATAAAAATGTATATTTAAAGTGCTTTCAAGGGTATTTTAATTAGAAAAGATGGAAAACCCCAGTATAACAAAAAGACATCCTTTTTGGAGGTGTTTTCAGGATCGTTTAGCTCACATATGGCTGAACCTATAGACGAAATAGTTTGCAAATCATCATTCAGCAATCCAATCTTCATTTTTGGATGGTGACCGCAGCAATTCAGCCTTCCTAATGTGTATTACACCAAAATATTATTAATGTAATTCAAAATTTTTTTTAAAACTGTTTTGTTTGAAAAACACAACTTTTTTACTGTGTAGTCCCATGATGGAACCCCTACAACCTATTTTATAATGTAATTGCATTTTAACTCCAATAGTTTTCATATTATTAAGTTTTTTGTTGCTCCTATAAAATTATGAAAAGTGGAGTTACTCCCCTTGGCATTTCAGCTGACGATATGTATCATTTTCAAGAATCCACTGCTACCAGGCACAATTGTTCACCAGTTAAATGCCATTTAACTCTATCTGTCGCATGACAACAATTTCAACTTTTCTCAACGAACTCCCAAGGCGAAATGAAGACAAAAATGTAACAACTTTCCCTCTAATGATAGTGGCTCAAATGGCGAAAACAAAACGATGATTGAAATTTGAAATACATAAATGTGTGTGTGTGTGTAGTGTGTGTATTTCCTTTTCGGGCTATTCATCGTTTTGTATATGGCGTTTAGCTCTATTGTTATTACCTCATGTCATGTCAAAAATATTGACAATGAAATCTCTGAATGAGCGGGCATGGCGAGCGAGGTTCAAGCATTTCACAGACACTCCGCAATCATACGTATTGGTAACACCAGCAGTTAGAGCAAGTGGTGGTTCGTACCACAGGTATTGAATATGTAACGGTCCTCTTCTCCTCCTACTCCTCCTCATCTTCATCGCATTGTGACCCGAGGCTACATTTTAAGTGGCTGTAATGGTTCGAGATATTGGCTTAATGGGAGTACTCGCAAGTAAATATGTATGCATTTTAAAATGATGCGCTGCAGCAAAATTCTTATGGAAATGCAAACAGATACGGGAGGTTTATCATGGAAATGCCATGCCACAGGTTGGGTTTAAATTTCTGACAGACAACCAACCATCTGAATAAATTGAATCGCCTAAAGCCGGCTGCAAGAAGATCCTCTCTTACCATTTTAAAAAGCTCCATTGGTTGCTGGTACCCGGTAGTGTGATGGGAAATTTCGGTGATATGCATTTTGGGTGAATGATTAATTCTAATGTGGTGGCATATGTATATCGTGCAATCATAATTATCTTTAATGGGAACGAAATATTTCCATGGTATGGGCAGTGTATGAGAAATGAGTCGAAATAAATCTTCGACCAAATAGAGAAGGATTGATAGGGGTTCTATAAATCCCACTAAGTCAACTCTGGTTCTTATTTCGTACTAGAAGATGTAGTTCCATTTCAATTTTACTATCACTATGCAACAAAAATTTTGCCCAAGGCCCAAGTATAATAATTTCTGATGTATTTTGGCTTTCTAAACACGAAAACGTTATTAATTAGACCCTCCAACATTAGTTTGTCATTCCGTTTGTAACACCTTGCAATATCGATCTACGACCCTATAAAGTATATAAAGGGTGATTTTTTAGCTATTATCTCTTTTTGGCAACACTGGTTTAAACAGCTGACGCACGTTTCGTGTTTTGTTTCACTGTCAAACATCTTCAGTTTGGTCTATAATTTAACCATGAGTCTTACAAACGAACAACGCTTGCAAATTATTGAATTTTATTATCAAAATGCGTGCTCTGTTAAGAAAGTTCATCGCGCGCTTCCATTTATATTCGGGCAATTGTGACTAAATTTCGCACCAAATTTACATTGTTGGACATTAAACCACCAACATGCTTACGTAGAGTGCGAACTGAAGAAAATATCGCAGCTGTATCGGCCAGTGTTAATGATGACCATCAATTATCGATTCGTCGCCGTTCGCAGCAATTGGGCCTCTGTTACTCAAACACGTGGAAATGCCAAAATTGGACTAAGCAGATGGACCATTTGAGGCGCAGTCAAGGTCAACATTTGCATGAAATAATCTTCAAACATTAAATTATATGGGCCGTACTATCGATTCAAATAAAGATTTCATGTATTTTTCTGAATTGTATGTGTTTTTTTAAACCTTTCCTATAGCTTTTAAAAAAATCACCCTTTATATTCTTGATCGTCATAAAATTCTAAGACGATCTAGCCATGCTCGTCTGTTGAAAGCGTGCGATTTTTTGAAGATTTCTGCCATGTATTTATTTGATATTTGGCAAGTTCAATCCCTTTATAGAGTAAACGTGCATGCTTTCAGAGGATGAAATGGGGCAAACCGGGATAAAAATGGTACCAATCCAACTACAATACCAAGTAACGTGAAATTTGGTGCGTACATCCTTCAAACCGCATTTACACGTGAAATACACAGTTGTTTCGAAATTCGTACTTTGTGGAAAAAAGGGATAAAATAAATTGTACCAATTAAATGGCTGCAGACAAAATAATGGAAATCGGTGTATGCTTCATGCTGGCTGCGTAGACTCTAAAAATATATGCACTAAAATTAGGTGTGTACACTACACGAAAAAAATCGAATTTCGTATTGTGTAAATATGGTGTAGAAATGGAACCAACCAATCGGCTATAGCTGGATCGAAATTCAATTTTCATACTACTTAGGGCTGGGATAGTGTTGTATGGGAATTTTAGGAGTTCGATTTGGATACGCTAGAACCCCGCATTTTGTTAGCTAATGGGGTGGAGGGGTGAGTCACCTCATCGGGGTCAAAGGTGAGTGAAAAGGGGTACAAATGCACAAAAAGCCCTAAAACTGCCTCGGAGTCGCCCCCAGAGGGGTTAAATGTAAGACCAATCCCCATTAATTTTCCGTTTCCAACATTTGTTTCGAATACACATACCCCCTCCAATCGTTTGGATGGCTCCCATACAAAAAAATAATACAAAATTTTTTCCCACCGTTCTTACTAGCCCAAAGAGGCCGCTAGTGGAGTCAAATGTATTACCGACCCTCGCATTTTCTTCGAACATACTTACCTCCTATCTTCAACATATACGATTTTTATACCGTACACCACTTCGTGGACTAGGGTATTATAAGTTAGTCTTCCGCCAAATGTTTGTAACACCAATAAATAATCGAGCTAGACACACCTTTAAGTATACGGATCGGCTTAGAATCACCAGCTGAGTCGATTTACCGATGTCTGTCTGTCCGTCTTGCTTGTTCGCACTCTACAGGTCGCAATTGTTTGTCCAATTATCATGAAATTTGGCAGTAGTTAATTTTTTTTTGGACAAGGACGATCGGTATTGAATTTGGAGGAAATCGGTTCAGATTTAGATATAGGCCCCATACAAATGTCGCTCCCGATTTGACTTTTTCCGCTCTAGAAACCACATATTGTACCCGATTTACTTTAAAACTGACACAACATCTTATAATCCAACTAAAAGCACCTATAGTGAAAGTGGGTAAGATCGGTTCAGATTTATATATAGCCCCCATACAAATGTCGCTCCCGATTTCACTTTTTCCGCTCTAGAAACCACATATTGTACCCGATTTTCTTTAAAATTGGCACAACATTTTATAATCCAACTAAAACACCTATGGTGAAAGTGGGTAAGATCGGTTCAGATTTAGATATATCCCCAATACAAATGTTGCCCCCGAATGTTTAACCGATTTAGGCCAAACTTTACATATTATATTTCACCGATAAACATACATGGTGAAAGCGGGTCACATCATTCCATGTTTCAATATACCCCCAGACAAATTTCCTTTCCGATTTAACATTGTTTGTCAAACACATACATTTACAGGATCAAAAATCCTTCCCGGTTTCACTTTTTTACTGACTTGAATTGTAATGAGATAGAAAGTGGGGTGTATCAAAATAGTCGGCTCCGTCCCACTTTAGCCTTTCCTTACTTGTTTGGGAGATGCCCATATGTTTATACTTTGGTATAACCCAAATTGGGCCCCATTGTGCTCTATTACAGCTCTAGAAACTACATCTTATGTCGGATCTTCATCAAATTTTGCAGATCATTCTATGTTTCCACTAGGAATGCCTACCGTGAAAGAGAAATATAGTGGCGCATGATTTGGCACAGGCCTCAGGTGTTGTTATAGGCCCCTTCAAATGTCCGCCCGATTCATCCTATTACCGCTGTATAATCTTTATTTATCTTTGGATCTTGATCAATTTTTCCAGATCATGTTATATTTACTTTACTCGGAATATCTGCTGGAAAATTGGATCAATTACTTTATTATTTACCAAATTCATTAAATTTGACTAAAGATGAATTTATAGTATAATTTATATGAACTACATGTTACATGAAATACCTGAGTTTTGTAATCAAAGCGAGGTATATACGCAGGGAGTAGTGTAGGGTATTATATAGTCGGCCCCGCCCGACTTTAGCCTTTCCTTACTTGTTTTTTATTTTTTATAATTTTTGTTATGATAGTTAGGCCAAAAAACTGCCCCGGAGTCGCCCTAAAATGTGAGTGGGTAAAATGTAAGATCGACTTCCATTAATTTACGGTCCCCAATATTTATTCCGAACAATCTTACCCTCTATTCACACTCTTTAATTGGGCTCCCACACAAAAATTAATTTTGATAAAATTTGCTCCCATCACTCTAACTGCCCCTAGGAGGCCCTTAGTAGAGTCAAATGTATGACCAACCCCCAATATGTTTTCACAAAGAGGCAGTGATTTAGGAACAGTCGCCCAAAAATTGAGAAAAATTTACTTTTTCAAGAAAAATTAAAAAATATTATAGCTAATATTACAACGATGCGTATGTAAAAGATGTACGGTTAATTACATGTGTACACTGCTACTTAACTACAAATTTAGAAAATCATAATGTTCGAAAACCCTACATTGAAAGAATTTTCCTTCATACTACTTATGAAGCGATTTCGTAAAAGGTTTTTCATAAATTTATTGAATTTTTTCTTAAAATGTATGAACAATTCATAAAAAAATAAAAATGCTCGTACAATTTATTCGTAAACAAAAATTTTGTAAAATTTCCAATTAGTATTTTTTGTTTAAAGTGCTCTACCGAAATATCTATTTTTTTTGCCGAAAATGACCGATCTTAAAAAAAAAACGGATTTTAACCCTAGTAATTTTGTTGTATAAGTTGGCGTGTATTTTGCTATTTAAGCGGGAAGAGCTTTAGTTATAACTTTGGTGTATTTGGTGAAATCCACTGAAATGTATTCCTTTAATGTCCCTTTTTAAATGACTTTTTGGATTTTCTCGATTTTTTCATATTGACGCATAAGGAGAGGAGCTAAAGTGTTAGGATCCTACACAAAAATAATCCTCATAAAATTCCACAATATAGTTCTAACAATAAGGATTCTCTCAGACATTACCTCCAACGCATTTCTTACTTAGTATAATGCTCCCTTCGACGAAAGAAAACTTTGGTCCACTTTAAAAAGATACTCAGACCAGCTGGACTACAAGTTTATTCTACAAAAATGATCTACTCAACATGCCCTTTCAGAATTACAGGATCGCTATTCTGTTCCAATCAAAAAGCCTTAATTTGTTGGACAGTGTTTTTAGTATTATGTAATATCAATAACAGTATTTGGATTATAAAGGGTGTTTTTTATTGGGGTATAGAACTTTAAGTTGGCATCACTTTTTTAACTGGCGGCCATTTTGTCAGCTGTCAAGTGATTAATATTTAGTTTGGTTTGCCATTTCATCATGAACAGGTTGACAAAAGAACAACGCTTGCAAATCGTGCAAATTTATTTCGAAAGTAATGGTTCAGTTCGCGAAGTTCACCATTTTATGGTCGACATAGTCGTCCATCAGAGCAATTAATTCGGTTAACCATGGATCGTTTTCGCACTACGTTTACTCTATGTGATAATACGCATCCGCAGAGACGTCGAACAGTGCGCACCGAAGAAACAATTGCCGCTGTAGAGCAAAGTGTTGAAGAGGACCCGAATGAATCTATTCGCCACCGTGCACAGCAATTGGAGCTGCACAGCAATTGGAGAAAGTGGTTGAAAATTGGACCTGTATAATTGGCTATATTCGAGCCAGCCGCGGCGGCCACATGCCCGAAATCATATTTAAACATTAATGGCATAAAATTATCCTTCCAATAAAGCCAAATTGATGGACATTAAAACGATTTTCTTGTGTTTTATTTCAATTCGAAGTTCTATACCTCAATAAAAAACACCCTATATACTAGTTTATGTTAACCAAATATTTTGTTAGTTTCCTACAGCCAGCACTTACATCAGAGGATACTTGAAATGGTTAGAGTGCTGTAGTAACAACCAGAAAGTCCGCTCTTTAACCCCGGTAGAGGCGGATTTTTATACCCTCCACCTCCAGGAAGGGGGTATACTAACTTTGTCATTGCGTTTGTAACACCTTAAAATATCGACCTGAGACCCTATAAAGTATATATATTCTTGATCGTCATAAAATTCTAAGCCATGTTCGTGCGTCTGTCCGTCTGTTGAAAACTCGCTAGCATCTAAACGAAAAGAGCTAGAACGTTCAAATTTCCAAAAATGCGTCTTATAGTCGTAGATCGGTTGGGATTGATTTTTCCCTCACAAGGACTAAAAATACTCATAATAATCCCTAATATTTTAGCGTATTTAAGCATGTTTTTTGAATATGTCTGTTTATATCTGCTTGATATTTGGTATGCGCATTCCCCTTATAGCAAAAACGTGCACCATAAAGTGATTCTTATTTGTAGGGGGTGAAATGGGGCAAAAAAGGGATAAAAATCGTACATATTAAACGGCAACAGCAGAAACACGAAATTCGGCGTGTATATTCCTCTAGTTGGGTAGAGACATAATATAAAAGTATTTTTTCCAAATTCGTACTTTTAAGGGATAAAATGGGAATAGAGGGATAAAAATGGTGCCAACCAAACGGCTGTACCTAGAATAATGAAATTAGATGTATACATTCCTCTGATTGCATAGGCAGGTAAAATACACGGATTTTTCGAAATTCGTACATTTTAGGGTTAAAATGAAAAAGGGGGATAAAAATAGTACCAATCAAATGACCGCAGCTAAAGTCATCAAATTTGGAGTATTCATTCCTCTGATTGCGTAGACACAGAGAATAGAATAATTTTTCGAAATTCGTACTTTTTGGAGTTAAAATGGAAAATGGGGATATAAATAGTACCAACCAAATGACCACAGCTAGAGTCAGGCAATTCGAAGTATACATTCCTCTGACTGCGTAGACACGGAATATAAACGGATTTTTCGAAAATCGTACTTTCAAGGGATATAATAGTACAGGGGGATAAAAATAGTACCAACTAAACGACTACAGCTAGAATGATGAAATTCTAATTGCGTAGAAACGGCAAGGGGGTAAAAAAGGTACCAACCAAATTGGCGCAGCTGGAATAATGGAATTCGGTGTATACATTCCTCTGACTGCAAAGACACGCATAATAAGAAGTTTTTTCCAAATTCGTAATTTTTCTTTTACGGCAAAAATTGGTTGAATCTTGAGGTTAGGTCATTTTGCAGTATGTACGTGTGATAATGAATTTTCAAAATTTGTACGTTTGGAATTAAAATAGAATGGAAATACAACCAACTGTAGCACTCACTATCTACCAATTTTTATGGTATTTAAGCTTTTTGAAAATATAAATATAAGAATATTTATTTTTTGATTTGAAATAAATAATGGTTTCAAATAATTAAAACATTATATTTATTTATATTTTTTTTTAATATTTGTATTTGTTTTGGTTTGGCTATATTAAAAAATTTATATTTTCCTGTAATATTACTGCACTTCTACGAAAACCGACAACCTCTGTGGAATGCAATCCATAGTGGAGGGTATATAAAGTTCGGCCCGGCCGAACTTAACGCCGTTTTTACTTGTTTAAAATAGAAATGGAAAATAATGCAGGAGTGGATTCTTTGTCACAACTTCAAATTAACTTTTAAGTCTTTCAAAATAAAGCAAATCCCTGCTAAATTCTTTGGTGTAGCGGCCAATTTTCACAAATTCCGAATCAGAAGATTGGCATCTTCTTCACTTCTTCGGATGCTAACTTTGTGCTGGGATCTCCTACTGAGTCTTAGTTCTTGAAAGACGACAAGGTTCTCTTGTCTTACAATTTCTGAAGACGTTTCTACAGTCAGCGACAGATATTCTGAGGTGTCACAAATCGTAGGAAAAAATCAATAGATAGACCATCCACGACAAATCTCTAAATCACTAGATTCCAAAATTACAGAACAGCCAACAATTGTGACCTTTTTAAGGTTTCTCTTCCACTACAACGCAACCCAACAGATAGGCCGGGATCTGCCAAATGGTGCCATGAAATAAGTAAACACTCGCGATTTTACATCATTTCAGATATAATCCATTGACGACACCATAACTTTGCCATTCGCTGATGACACTGTCCATTAGACAAATTTTAGCCTTCATCAGGCATTTCATTATGCAGATTTCGCCGTTTTTACAACATGAAGAGTCCTTAACATCATTTTATCATTACTTTAACTGCTGTACTTCACTCTCGCAAGCTTTATCATTGTTATGGTTATGGCTGGCTGTGTGTGTGTGTCTGTATATATGCAAATTAAAAATAAAAAAAATGTGAATATAAAAGTGTTCGTTCGTTCGTCATTACATCTGATTATATCCTGCGTCACCGCGGCACGCCATGAGTAATAACAATTTGCATTAAACGAAGACGGGAGAAAAGAGAAAAACCCCCCGACAATCGACACCAGACTTTAACGACATTGAAAATACTCATTACTTTAGCTTAAAATCTTACAAACCAGTTCCTGAAATAATCCAAAAATATTTGACAAATGTAGATGTAGATGTTTCGCCGATCTGCTCAAATTCTGCAGGTATTTGGAATGATGGAATTTTGGAATTTGTTAAACAAAAATAAGTTTTGGCTTTAACTATATTAACAAATAAAAAGTTGTCACTGTATAGAAATTACACCATGTCTGCCCACCTATAATAAGCTTTAAGAAATGGCATCTCTTGTTTAGCCTTAGCAAATTTTTCTGAGAATTTAGTGTGGGTCGTGTCAAAGAAAAACATCCCCCTCAAATAGCCTGAGGTCTATTTTTCTTCCCATATCAAAATAGATATTTTAAAAACTCATCCTAAACTCTGTGATATTTGGTGGGTAGGTATTGACATTTAGCTTTAGGACAGATTTTTGATGTGTAAAGTAATAAAATGGCAATGCCAAATGGAATGGAAAACAGGGAGAATGCAATAAAAAGGGATTTGTTAGTAACCCACCGAAATATTTATGGAAAAAATATTAAACAATTAATTAAATAATTTAAGGAAATTTAGGTGGGCGTTTGTTGACATTGTCACTACATCAAACCAAAGTAGGAATACTTATGGGGAGTACTAACGAGGTAGTAAAGCATTACATGCAGCATCTCCTACTCAGATGTCAACTCTAGCTGCATGCAGGGCACTCTGCCAATAATCAACTGGGCTTTGACCACGTATCGTGAGCAATATAACCTTCATTGCGTTGCAATGGTGCCCATCTGGAGGCGACTTGGATCGAATGAAGAAGTCTAATCAGCTACTCATCTTAAATGAAATTATCAACGAAACCGAAACGAACGAAAACCTATCGATTATCCTGATGACACTCTTTAGGTTTCAGCAACGCACACGATTTGGAACATGGAATATTAGATCGCTTGTGTAAAATACAAAAACTTATAAGGTTCTGCCAACGGATTCTGATAGAGACGTTGAAAAAGAATATACGACGTCCTGTAGAATATTTCCTCCTTTTGCATATTCTTATAATGAATCGGCAAAGCAAAACTTGTGATCCTTACATATTAAGTATAGGATGTGTTCCGCAATATTATATATAACACTACGGAACTAATTTTAACCCTGTAGCTCCTCATTATAGGGGTCTTTTTGGCCCCTTTTGTCTAAAAGGGTAACAATATCTATAAACTAGAGGTTTAATTGGGCAACTGCTTTTGTATGGGACCCCCCTTAAGCATCATATGAAGTCTATCAATTTTTCCATTAAGGAATGGTGATGTTTGAAGAAAATGTTGAGGAGAGGGTTAGTCTTACACTTCTCCCCTCTTGAGTTTACTGGCGCGCAGTTTTAGGCCTTTCTTTCACAAAAAGTATGCAAATGTAAGGGGGCCACCTTAAGGGTTAAAGTTGGAGGGTAGGTGTGTTCTGAGAAAATATTGGGGCTGAAAAAATATTTCACTCCACTAGTGGCTTCGTTGGGGCAGTTATAGCGGTGGGAGCAAAGTTTATAAAAGTGTTATTTTTGTATGGGAACGTCATTATGGAGTGAAGATAGGGGACAGCTATGTTTGGGGAAAATGTTGGGTAGAGAAACTTAATGTGTCTTACATATATTCCCTCTAGGAGTGACTGGGCGACAGTTTTGGGTCTTCCCTACATCAAAAGTATAAAAAATGTCGAAGATAGAGGGTAGGTACGTTCAGAGTGGTGGGAGCCAATTTTACAAAAATTAGGCAGTGACCATCATAACTCAGTGGAAGTGTGCGCGTCTTGCAATCTGAAGGTGCTGGGTTGGATTCCCGGCGGGCGCTCTCTTTTCATTATAACATAAGAGTTTCTGCAACCAATTTTCCCATCCGAACACACTTTCACATACAAATTGTCATTTAGACCTTGGAGCAGGTCCAGGGAAGAAACAAAAAGCCATTAGCGACACCTAACATGGCTGTTAACATAAAAACTGCAGCGCCCCTAGTGGAGGATAGTGGTATAACTCGATTAACATCCCAGAAGATGCAAATAACAGCCGGACAACATGAGATCGATGATGAACAAAGGTTCCCGCGATAATCGGATACATGCCGGAACGAAGTCTAGTACAACTCAGACTGAACGATTATCACCTCAGCTTCCTCTAAAGCTGCTACAACAACAATAACAATTTGGTTTTGTATGGGAGTCCCATTAAGGAGTGGGGATAGGCGGTAAGTTTGTTTGGGAAAAATTTTGGGGAGGGAAAATTAGTAGAGTTCGGTCTTACATTTAACGAAAAGTAGTCAAGTTTGGGCGGATTTCTAAAATATACCCGATAGCCCGATTTTTAATGTTAATATCTCTTTTTTACAGAACTCAAAAATGTCTAATAGAAGAAAAGTTATTGAATTTTGGCCGATGGGTTTTGATTCTGAACCACTGTGTGTCGAACTGTCTCACACATTTTAAGAGACTTTGTACTCCAATTTTTTATTAGACAGCCTCTAATCTGCCGGTAATACTATGGAATGCACTCCGTGGTGGAGGGTATATAAGATAATAACTTTAAATAGTTTTTTTCACTAAACCAACACTCAGGGGATGTCCTCTATAGATGCAGTGCATTGCGTTGGTTGGAGCTGGAAGGAGGAAAGAGGGCAAAAACATAACAATTTAAAATTTTCCTCCGTTTTCTGTCCAATTTAGAAGTTTCTGTTAGTACAAAATGCTGTGTGGGAGGGCAGATGGTGATCATGCGCCGTTTCCGCGTAACGGGGGAGGGTCCATAACTTCTGACATAGTTAAGATATTTTCGCGAAGATGTGTTTGAAAGGCATTTTCTTATAGATTTTTAAAAATGAGTCTCATTCAGAAAAATATTTTTTCCTGACATTTTTTATGACCTTGTGAGCTACTACCCCTTTAAATAATAAATAAATAATTTGTAGGATTACTAAAAAGGTATCGATTTTGGCCGCAGCCGTGATATTGTGCGACGCATACTGAAAGTATCCTGACCAAACACCATCTCAAATGAAGGACTACGGGCCGAAACTAGGGTTTGCATGTTCCCGTACTTTTTATTTCACGGGAAACGGGAATAATTTACTTTTAAGTTTGGTTTGTCTGTAAGGATTGTACTCCATAGACACATGAATGGATAAATAAATAAATTATTGTTGAGCGCCCCGGTAGTCGAGCCGGTAGTGTGCTCGGCTATCAGCGTGGGGGTCGTGGGTTCGATTCCCACCAGAGGCTCTGATCTGTCGCTGCAATAACTAGCTACAATGGTCTTAGTCACCCCGGCTCAATCCCTGGACGCAAAATTAGAATATAAATTTACTTTGTATTGTAATTCATAATAAAATAAAAAAAAAATATTTTTTCGATATCCCGGGATCCCGTGACAGGACGGGAAATCGTTTACATATTGTTTGCTATAAAAAAACTTATTTTTTCTTTTTTCCGAAAAAGATATTTGATTTCCCGGGATCCCGTGACAGGACGGGAAATCGTTTACATATTGTTTGCTATAAAAAAACTTATTTTTTCTTTTTTCCGAAAAAGATATTCGAAGTTTAATAAAGTAAATTATTAATAAAAAATAAAAGGATTAATGTAATCATTTCGTAAATCAAAATAAAAGTGATAAAATTGTAAAAACATTAAAGACTTAAACCTACAGTACAATAAGCACTAAATAAAGTAAATGAAATCGCCTTCCAAAACAAGGTACACCACATCGATCAAGTGTTTCAGGAGTTACAAGCGATTGAATAAACACACCTTTTTGAAAAATTCTTAGTTTTATGACCTCCACCTCCAGGATGGGGTTATACTAACTTTGTCATTCCGTTTGTAACACCTTGAAATATCGACCTGAGACCCTATAAAGTATATATATTCTTGATCGTCATACAATTCTAAGACGATCTAGACATGTCCGTCCGTCTGTTGAAAGCACGCTAGCATCTAAACGAAAGGAGCTAGAACGTCCAAATTTTCCATAAATTCGTCTTATAGTCGTAGATCGGTTGGGATTGAAACTGGCCGAAATCGGCCCAGAGGGAAAACATTTTCGCTCATAAGGACTAAAAAGCATTTAAGCATATTTTTTCGATATGTCTGCATGCTCTTACTTGATATCGAGTATACGCATTCCCCCTATAACCAAATCGTGATTTTTATTAGTAGGGGGTGAAATGTGGCAAAAAGGGTTAATGGTACATATTAAACGACAACAGCTAGAAACACGAAATTCGGTGTGCACATTCTTCTAATTGAGTAGATATATAATATAGAAGTATTTTTTCCAAATTTGTACTTTTAAGGGGTAAGATGGGAATAGAGGGATGCAAATGGTACCAACCAAACAGCTGCACCTAGAAAAATGAAATTCGGGTTATAAATTCCTCTGATTGCGTAGACACGTAAAATAGAAGGATTTTTTCGAAATTCCTCCTTTTTGGGGTTCAAATTGAAAAAAGGGATAAACATAGTACCAACCAAATGACCGCAGTTAGAGTCATGAAATTCGGAGTATACATTTCTCTGACACGAAAAATAAAAGTTTTTTTCCAAATTCGTACTTGCAAGGGATACTATGGGTACAGAGGGATAAAAATAGTACCAACTAAACGAATACAGCTAGAATGATGAAATTCTGTGCGTACATCCCTCTAATTGCGTAGACACATAAAATAAAGAGATTTTAGATAGTCGTACTCTTTAGGGGGTAAAATTGGAAACAAAAGGGATTAAATTGTACCAACGAAATGGACGCAGCTAGAATCATGAAATTCGGTGTATACATTCCTCCGACTGCATAGACACGCAAATTAAAAATATTTTTCAAATTCGTACTTTTTACTTTTACGGCAAAAATTGATTGAATCATGAAGTTATTTTGCAAGGTTATTTTGCACTATGTACGTGAGAAAATCCATTTCAAAATTTGTACTTTTGGAATTAAAATAGAATGGAAATACAACCAACTGTAGCACCCACCAATATTCTACCAATATTTATGGTATTTAAGCTATTTGAAAGTATAAATACAAGAACATATATTTTTTTTAATTGACTTGATGTATTATTTCGATATGTAAACGTGTTGGTAGCCTGGCCTTATAAGCGTGGTTTGAAATAATAAAAATATTATATTTATTTATAAAATTATTTTTTCAATATTTGTAATTGTTTTGGTTTGGCAATATTAAAAAAATATATTTTCCTGTAATACTACTGCACTTCTATGAAAATCGACAGCCTCTGTGGAATGCAAACTATGGTGCAGGGTGTACAAAGTTCGGCCTGGCCGAACTTTACGCAGTTTTTACTTGTTTTCTCCGTTTTTTTTTTCTAATATTTTTCCAAAAATACGTATACAATATTTTTATGAGAACAATGCATACACAAACTTTCAAAACAATCGCAGCTATCGAGGTCAAAAATTGTACCGCTTGACATGGAATGGCTCATCTAGTAAATTACCATATTCAAGGTAGAAGATTTGTATCGCCTAGCTGATACATCTCTAATTAAAAGTGATCTTTGTTAAATTATGTTGATGCCTTTTACAATTTTATAGTGAAAATGTGCTGAATTCCCGCGGGAGTTCCGTACAAATTTCTCGGGATACGGGAAACAGAAAATATGAAATCGCGTGATGCAAACCCTAATATACATCAAATTACACGGCAAATTAAATATACATATATTTCTTTTAAACGTTCTAATTAAACTGCCTTCAATCCAACCATGTGAAACCGGACAGACACCAGTAGAAATCGAAGGTGACACGAAATAACCTCCAGTGAAGTAACCCTCAAACGATAAAATTAAATAAGCCCCAAAATAAAAAAAAAATAAATAAGCCCCAAAAAGAAAAATGAAAATAGATGGATGACCCTTCATCTACGTAGCCGGCTTTGGACATACCCCTGAGGAGAACATTTTCAAAACTGGCCTTAGGCAGGCAATGCGGGACAGTCTTGTTCAGAAACTTACCCACAATGTATTCTGTGAATATTAAATAAACTACAATTAAGATGGCCCAAACCAAAAATACAATGAAATATATCCCAAAAAATTATTTTAGGGGCTAATTTCATTTGAGCGTTATTTCATTATTCATTATAATCCTGAAATTAGAAATTAAATAACTCCCGAAAAAATGAAACTATCCCCAATTTATTTGTTATATTTTTCGGATTATTAAATGTTCTCGTTTGGGGGTTAATCAAAGTCAAGAGAAGGAAATTGAAATGGATCGGGAATACCCAATCAAAATAACTCGAAGCGGCATAGATGGAAACCCCAGGGAAGCAGAAGAACGGGCGGGCCAAGCCATAACTGACGTCGGCAGCTGGACATAGAACAACAACAAAACGTAGAATGAGCTAACAACAATTGAGGCCCTGTGTTCTTCATAGGAACAACAGCAATTTGTATATGTATATGTATGAGACAACTTACCCCTTTTGGCACTGCCGCAACGTCTGTTTGCTCCAATGGATGGTTGGGTAATGACTTCTATGTGTATAGTATTCTAAGATTTGCAGAAGCGCGTATAAAGGCACGCGACACAAACGTCCACTTGTAAGTTTCTGCCGCTATGCATTTGAAAAGAGTTTTTGTTTAAGCGATGGCGTTTCTTTAAATAACACCGAGTATTTCCTTTTCATTTGTATTTCATATTTCTATGAAGGGTGAAACTACGTCTCACATGGAATCAAACGATTTGCCTTTTTTATTTCCTTTTATATTCTTACGAACATGTATACGCGTACATATATACATTTAATTTCATTGGTACAAGGGTACACCTGAAAATAGAATAAAGAAGAAGAATCACTCATTAAAAAAACAATTGAAATAAGGCGACGAAGACTTCAGATGAACGAAAAATGGAGACAATTGAAGGCGTCACGCGAAGAAAAATGGGTGCTCACAAAAGAGGCCAGAAGCTGTCCTATTCTCGTAAGAGATATAACATTTTATAGACTTACGTGAAAATATACAGGCGTGGTGAAGCGATGCCGAGCTGGGGTCTTCAATTTGCAAGCAATAGAAATTTAAAAAAATTAATATTTAAATTTTATTTTCAACCAACACCAAATGAACAATCATGTCCTTGTATCATATTCTCTTCTCCTTGTGGCCAGAAATAAAACACATCTTATTGTCTATTACTTTTCAGATTACCACCACTACTATGGAACACCAATCTTAGGCGCAGCAGCAGCCGCTGTATATCCTTTACATGATTAATGTTAAATCAATAACGATGTCCGCCCTCTGACCTAAAGGTATCACTTTATTAACCCCCTGTTTTCTTTCCTTGGATTGTATTCCTACATTATATGTGACATAAACAGACCTGCCTTCTCCTCCTCTCCCTATAATCACAACTCCACTGGCTTACCAAACGAAAAAGTAAGGGATTTATATCAAACGGATGGATATAACAAACAACAGGATCAAACTGTCAAAGAATGATGTAGGGCACATGACAAATTTTGACGCTTCATCCAAATCCACATCCCTCAATTTGATGTGATTTACCAGTGGATGGTTGCTTGGTTGGCATGCTCTCTATGTCTGTGTGGCTGGTCTGTAAATGTTTATGTTTGATGTTGGTAAGCTGAGGGATGTTAATGTGTTGGTTAAGTACATGTTTGAAAAAGGATAAAGTCATTAAAAAAATTAATGTACTTTAAGCCAGGACTACCGAATGACGCCACTTGTACAACCGACATCACCATAAACAATGAACAGTGGTTTCAGGCAACTAAAATTCGTTTACAGCAATTTATATGAAATATTTGGGAGCTTGTAAATTAATCATAAACCAATCTACAAAATGCCACAATTAATTAGTTAATAGAATTAACATTGGGATAAATACAAATTATCCCCCTCCTCTTCTAAGACTCCCCGTAGGGGCCGTAGACTTCGCTCTGCCTATTGTGGCCAATTCATATGCTCCGTCATCGGTCAGCCCATATTCTGCACTACGTATGAATTAAGTCTCCTTAGTCTCCACTTTAGGTACGTTTAGCGTCAGTACATTAACATGTAGAAAGGACTCAGCATTATGTACCATTACTATCTGCTTACGCGACCTTAACGACTTGGAGATTTTGACAACTCGGTTTGCTAACCTTGACCTTCAAACATGCCAACCGAGTCAGCGTGGGATGAGTTGGAATCACTTTTGCGACTACATCCAGTATATCTCCGGTCTTTTCTCTTCACTACACTGAAATAATTTTTCATCATAATATTTATCAAACGATTTCTTATTACGTATAAAAATTCATAAAAAGTAATGAAATATTTCATAAAATTTTTTATAAAAATTTCATAATTCACAAATTAAAATTGTTAAATTAGTGAAACTTAGTTTCACAACATCAAAAAAAAATTACATTGTGTTAAATAAATATTTCTTAAAAATTATGAAATATTTAATTTGAACTGGGATTTTGTCCTGGCTCAACACCATTTTGCATCTATATTTAATAGAATGCAGATTTATTTACCAATGACATGGTGACAACTAAAACAAATGAGCGTTGGCACGGCAAAAGTATTGCTGGGTAACTATACCTGCATACACATACTTACATATGCAACTCAATGAGATGCTTGTAAGATGGCATGTGTACTTAATTACTTGGTGCGATTTTTTAAACGCAAATTCGGCAAGTGAGTTGTGCTTCTCGTTCGTTTGTGAGAATCATCTCCTTATAGAGACCGGGTTTGATGTTGAAAAGTCGCTGCGAAGCCACTTGAAAAGACTTTTGACATGGTCGAAATCATGATCGTGGTAGTCTGCACCCAAGTAATAAATGACACCATGCCAATTGTAAATAAATTAGCATTCTATTAAATATAGATGGAAAATGGTCTTGCGCCAGGACAATATCCCAGTTCAAATCAAATATTGTTTACAGGCCAAAAAATACAAACGAAAAAAACTAAAATTATGAAATATGTTATAAAAAGTTTTCATAAATATATGTTTTATGAAGGTTCATAACATAAGAAGAGATTTTTAGATTGCGACTTTATTCGGTTGAAAACTACACTAATACTCTTAACTCTGACATATATATGTAGCTTAATACAAAACATATTCATTGCAGAGGTTTTCACAATAATGGGGTGTATCCACTGGTCACACCACCAATTTCCAGCAACTAAAATAAGTCGAACCGTTCTTTGTTTTTTTTTATTTATTATGAATTACAATATAAAGTAAATTTATATTTTAATTTTGGGTCCACGGATTGAGCCGGGGTGACTAAGACCATAGCTAGTTATTGCAGCGACAGACCAGAGCCTCTGGTGAGAATCGAACCCACAACCCCCACGCTTCTTTTTAATGAATTATTTTTCACTGAGGTTATGACAAAATCATAAATATTATGAAGATAATTCTTTCAGTTTATGACAACCCTAAATAAAGCCACCCTACGGCATTGCAGACATCGGAAGAGGTGTGCCCAGCATTTCCCGAAGAACAGTTATGTGGCTGTGGCCGCTACAACATAACCCGAATTCTCCTAACCCGCTGCTCTTGACAACTTCGCTAAAAGCTCTTAATCCAACAGTGATGGTAGCCCTATTAGACGGCAAGGTGACCTAACTATTTTATTAGATTTCCTCGTAGTCGTAAAGAGCTGCAGAGATCAAAGTGAGTATAGAAAAGTTCTTAGTCCAACATTACTGGGACCTATTTTAGACGATCGGAAGAGCTAACTCTTTTATTAGATTTCCCAGTGGTCATAGGAGGTGATGTCAAATTCAAAGTAAGCATCTGACTCACTTCGACCAGAAGAGTTCCATTGTGATGCCCAGGGTTTTTACACCCTCATCAGAACGAACCTGTAAATACCGAAATCTTTCAAGGGAAATAAGGTAGACCGAACTCTTCACATCATACTTTGACCAGACTATCTTCACGTTTTGTCTAGGCCTGTTCATGTGCTCTTCGCCAGCACCTGAGTCGAAGCTTGCATGTCGACAGGGCTGTACCTATAGAAATAAGTTCCGGTGGATTTTATGGGGTCGTTCCTAAACTGGCAAGGTCGGTTATCTGTTTGCCTATCTCGGGATGAGATGCGCAGCTATTAGGGCCATTAAGTCCATGGCTTTGACTATCCGAATAGAAGTTGACACCAGTGTTCATCACAATATTTCAACGCAACTTTCAACTTCTAATATACCCCTGATATACCCAACAGATATCTGATAGCATACATACCCCCCACCACCATCAAGTTTCGTGACGTCTGTGTAAAACTAAAGACAACGATTTCTACCTGGAATTCAAGTCAAACAAATCCAACGGCATGGTGTAGTCTAACCTATGTGTCAGCAATGGCCAATGCTGCAGGTATCGGGTAGCATACGAGCCAGATTTGTTTCCAGTTGCTTGCAGTGTAATATCTACCCCATCCTATCAACAAGATTGGAGACGTCTATATAAAACTTGAGATAACGACTTCTACCAGGAATTCCGAACACCCAGCCATCCAGAGCTGGGACATGTATGCTACAGTTATTGTCACACAGAGCAACCGGCATGATGTATACCACCCTATGTTACAGCTATGGTCATTGACGAGAAATTCTCACATGAATAAAGTCCGTATTGGTTCAAAGGGAAAGACAATTTAATATAATTATCGTATGCTTGCATTCTAACTTGAGGCAGAGTCTGTAGCAGTTGTCCTAAAACAGGCAAGTCGTAGCATCCTTTTCACCGGATTCAAGTAGCACGTCTTCTCAATGGTCGTCCAACAAACCTCCGTACAGCAGAATCGGATGATCCTCCGCTGTATATATTCAGTGAACAATTTTTGGTGAGAGTTTCCAGCGGTAACCGATAACCACTTCGTTAATTTTTAATTTTGATTAAATTAAAATATGGAAATTTTGAGTTTTTATCTTCAAGGCGACAATATCCTATTTTAATCTTCTATGTGATATTATGCCGATACCACATAGATTCATTCCACACCATTATCTACATCACAATCGGATAAAATGTATAGTTTCTAGAGCAGTAGATAGTGACATTTGTCTAAGGACTCTAGCGTCAATCAACTACCTACGAAAATTGTATGTACCAAGTTTTGCTGTTTATATTCTATTTATGTATATTTAAAATGAAGGTACGTTTAGAATAGAAAACTACTGCATCGATTTCGCTGAAATTTTCACAGTACGTTATTCAACAAGTGAACAATATTTATAGTTAAGATTAGTTTTCGCATTATTATTGTTAGAAACTTTGATTTTTGCGAATATACCAGTTTTTGATAATGACAAGGAATGCTTCGCAGTGACAATAATGACTGGAAAAATCAAAAGGAGAACACTTGAACAATTGCAATAATCATAATATATAAATTTAAGAGACTGCAATATTCCATTAAACTGACTTTTGCAGTGACCATAAGTAGCCTGTAATTATGTGGTTAGCATATAGTGAGTTCATCTTTTACTCATGGTCAACTACATATTTCATGCTCCAATGTAGGAAAAAATATATGTTTTATTCTGTTCAATCTATGGCGAAGAAATGAATCTTATTAAAGCATCTTTTTATAGCATTTTCAATATCATATTAACAAATTGGTAATGACCGTATATAAAATTTGTTAGAATATGCGCCAATTAATTCTGTATTAGTTAGAATTGACAACCAATTTGCCTTTAAAAACTAAAACAAGAAGAAACTACATAAGTTAAAGGAAAAACTTATATATGGGAAAATCTAAAAAATAGTCCGATTTCAATTTTGAAAAATTAAAAATTTCAAATTAGAGGCACACGTTTTATTTTAGCGTCAACTTGTTAAAAATACATTAAATATGAATAATGTGCTCGCGTGCATCATTTTTTTCAAGTGCTGAAGAAGTTATAATCGAAAAATCCCTTTTGGTTCTATTGCAAGTTAAGCTTGAAAACCCTATGAAAATCAACAAAATTTAACCTAAAATGGCTCTCGGTACCAAAATAATAATTCGATCTATTTAGCACTTACACACATTATTAGTAGTACTCATATTTACCGATCACACAAGGTTGCCACTAGTTATTTTTCAAACTGCGGATGTGCTCTTCAAAAAATAAAAAAAATATGAAATTTCATGATCTGCACGCATCGACCTGATGATGTTTGTACTGTCATAATTTCTTTGTTGCTGAAGGCACACTAAATTGTTTGGTCGCCTTTTGTTAGTATCTTTGTCGTTTATAATCCAATATTAAAAAATTTGCAATTACGTTCACGCTGAAAGCGCAAAAAAGAAAATTTTATTAATTTTCGTTTTATGCAAAAACAGAGTGACAGATTTTGAAGAGCTACCATTTATTCCTTAGTGATGGCACATGCTTTTTTCAACATATAGAAGATTTTGCAACATCATTACTATCATCCACAAAAATATTAGAATGATTTTCTTTTATGCTGAAAAAGTTATAGCCAAAAGAGTTGAACAACTTTCGAAAGTTACAAGCAAAATTAGGGTAAATTAGGGTAGACCTTAGCTCAGTAGACTACATTAACAGCATAATTTTAAAACTTTAGGATGTTGGCGAGGTTAAACTCGTCGTTTTGAAAATTATGACACTTTCAGAAATATTATATATTGCTCTTAAAGTGGTTAGAAGCCTGAGTGACATGGAATCGTACTATACCGTAGATTTGCCCATATGTATATACGAGCAAAAACCCTCTACTTCCTTCAAACTGTTTTCGTTTGTAAACGCTCACAACTTTTGAAAAATCGTTTTACTTTGCGCAACTACGTATTCAGCGGTATATTCACACTAACTTTTCGATTCGATTTATACACCTTGTACAAATTAAAAAAAAAACATTTACACTGTGCCATCCATTTATACGTATAATAAACACAAACTTAACTTATAAAATTACTAATAAATAAATGAATAATATAGAAGATTTGTGACATTAATATCATTCATGAATATTTTCCATAATTTAGCAATGTCGAAACGTTGCCGGGTACGCTAGTGATAGAATAGAATAGATGGACACGCTAAATAGTCCTAAAGTTATTATCAAGTTGGCGTTGTTAGGGAATATTAGGAAAATTATATTAATATTGCCCTGTACGAATATAGACTTTCATTGTCTGTTTCGTACTGCAATATAAAATGTGTGTGGATAGCATTTTCAAAATGTTTAGAAAATAAATTGGTAAAAAACACAATTTATTGCATTTTGCGGGGGAAACAGCTTATGTGGAGATAAAATCGGAATAATACCACCGTTTAGTTTCGAAAAAGTGATTATTTAGATAATCCAGGTTTTTAGTGATAACATTTTTTTCATTCTATACTTGAGGGAGTTCTAGCTCTTGGAGATTATTCACATTTTTCATAATTAATTAAAATCGTTAAACGTTCACTCCTCACATGAGTTGCTTTTCCAAGACGACAGAGAAATATGAACACTTGTTCCATTGGGGCCACTGTACCACCTCACCTAGGACAGAAGTAGACGGATGTTGCTGCGTGAGTATGTGTGGTCTTAAAAACCACTTCCTGTCCTCTACGCCAGCATTACCACCAACTTTATCATATGTCCCCGTGTGATGTTATTTTCCAGTCAGGTGCTCTGTGTTGTGTCAGAAGAGTATGGACAAAAAAAGAAGAAGAAAATGAAAAAAAATCGCTTTTTATATATTTTTCTTTATCATTTCATCATTAAACAAAATGCTCAGCAGATGAGTAGAGGAAGGAAAAACGCACACACACACACACACCAAAACACACCGACATATTATCAAAAGCATAAAAATATGTTTTATAGTGACGGTGGCGCCATTGTGGACCAGGTATGGTGTATTTTGTGCTTGGAAGGGAGGCCAATATTCGGGTATTAATGATTTTTTATTACCTTCATGTGGCTGCTAATGGAATTAGTAATGTTTCGTTCTTCGGTTTCTCCGGTGCTTATTAAATGCCTTAACAGGTCTTAAATATTCAAATAAATGTATTTAAAATCAATATCGTAAAAAAACGCAGCAAATCCTCTAAAGTGTCATTTGCTTCAACCGCAACGTGTAAAATTATCCACTAAAATTGTATGCTAAATGTATACAGACTGACGGGTTTTGAGACAAGCGCAGTCAGTTTCACTAACCACAAATTTGAGCGTTTTTCCGGTTGGAAAGAGCCAAGGCTTTGTCGGCAAATTTTATGGTCATGCCTATAACACCGGGAATTTGTAATGTAATGTCATATGCTGTCAGCATGACGTTAAGTCGTCAAATAATAAAATTTGCTTTGGCCACATCATTAGGCATCAACGTTAAAATTTCATTTAGGAGTTAATCCAAAGGGGTAATCAGAGAAATTATCTATTGTCCATGGAACTGTGTAGGCACAGCATGTGGCAAACACAAGCATGTTGCCTCAAAGCTTATGCTTGATTTCATTCTCACAAAAAATGTGATTGATATAAAGCCATGTTACATATCTACATATGTAAATATAAGAGTCATTGCGCCACAAACTAGGAAAAAGTAGGACAAGTTTTTTTTTTGCATTTTGATTATTTGAATACATCAATAGCCTGAAAAATGGTGATATGCTTTAGTTTCTGTTTTTTTTATCTCGAAATTTCCGTTTAAACACCATCACGAGCTGTGGACCATTTTTAATTCCTCAGAATTTCACAGGCATTTAATGAAAATAAAAACATTAACTACATATTATAACACCGTGCAACAGGACTTTTTTGAACCTGAGCAGGACGAAAACTATGTATTCCGTTTTTTTTGGTGATATTTTCTCCTTAATTTATATTTCCATAGGATATAGATGTTTTCATAGTTTTACATGAATAAACTAAAATAACTAAGGGGGAAATCTGAAAATTTTGTTAATTCTAAACTAATATAGATCAAAGCATGAACATTTGATAAGTCAATTTAGGATTTTATAAATATTTTTGCATATAAATAGTTGTGAAATTTGTGGGACAAGGTTTATCAAACATAACAAGTAAAAACGGCGTTAAGTTTTGAAATTGAGAATACACAAGTTGATATTGAAAATGAGAAAATATAAATCAATTTCTGTATTAAATTTCTGGATATCAAATTTTATGGGGGTATACTAACTTTGTCATTCCGTTTGTAACACCTTGAAATATCGACCTGGGACCCTATGAAGTATATATATTATTGATAGTGATAAAATTCTAACACGATATAACCATCCGTACACCGTCCGTCTGTTTCAAGTACGCTAAACGAAATGAGCTAGGACGTCCAATTTTGACATAAATGTGTCTTATAGTTGTAGATCGGTTGGACGTGAAAAGTGGACGAAATCGGTCCAGAGGGAAAAATTTTGATATTTGGTATGCGCATTCCCCTTATAGCAAAACCGTGCACCATAAAGGGGGTGAAATGGGACAAAAAGGGATAAAAAGGGATATCAAACGACAGCAGCTAGAAACACGAAAATTGGTGTGCACATTCCTCCAATTGAGTAGATATATATTATAAAAGTAGTTTTTCCAAATGCGTACTTTTAAGGGATAAACTGGGAATAGAGAGATAAAAATAGTACCAACCTAACGGTTGCACCTCGAATAATAAAATTCAATGATACATTCCTCTGATTACGAAGACACGAAAAATAAAATAAATTTTCGAAATTCGTACTTTTAGGGGGTAAAATGGAAAAAAGGGACAAAAATGGTACCAAGTAAATGGCAGCTGCAAGAGTCATGAAATTCGGTGTATACATTCCTCTGAATTCATAGACACGAAAAATTCGTACTTTCAAGGTATATAATGGAAGCAGAGGGATAAAAATTTTACCCATTAAACGGCTACATCTAGAATGATGAAATTCGGTGTGTAAAATAAAGTTATTTTCGAAAGTCGTACTTTTAAAGGGGCTAAAATGGTAAAAAAAAGGATAAAAATAGAATCACGGAATTCGGTGTATACATTCCCCCGACTGGATAAACTCGAAAAAACAAAACGAGTTTTCCAAATTCGTACTTTTTTACTTTTACGGCAAAAATAAGTAGAATCATGAAGTTAGGTTATATTGTATTGTGTACGTTGGAGATAATGCATTATTAAAATTTTTACTTTTGGAATTAAAATAGGATGGAAATACAACCAATCAAATGATTGTAGCTGAAAATACTTCCACTATGCCCCAATATTTATTGCATTTAAGCCTTTTTGAAGGTTGCTCCCTTATATTTACTTTTTGCAGTGGCTTGAAGCTCAAGAATATATATACTTTATAGGGTCTCAGGTCGATATTTCAAGGTGTTACAAACGGAATGAAAAAGTTAGTATAACCCTATCCTGGAGTTTTTTTTTTTATTTTTATAAAAATAAACAAGTAAGGAAAGGCTAAAGTCGGACGGGGCCGACTCTACGATACACTCCACTTTCTATCCGAATACAATTCAATTCGGTGAAAAAGTGAAAACGGGAAGGTTTTTTGTATATTGTAGATGTATATCTAAATCTGAACTTATCTTAGCCAATTTCAGCATAGGTGTTTCTAGTAAGATTAGAAGAGGTTGTTCCAAATTTAAAAAAAATCGAGCACAATTTATGGCATTTAAAGCGGAAAAAGTCAAATCGGGAGCGACATTTATATGGGGGCTATATCTAAATCTGAACCGATTTGACCTATTTTCACCGTAGATGTTCCTAGTTTAAATATAAGATGTTTTGACAAATATGAAGACAATCTGATACAATATGTGGTTTCTAGAGCGGAAAAAGTCAAATCGGGAGCGACATTTATATGGGGGCAATATCTAAATCTGAAGCGATCTTACCCAATTTCAGCATAGGTTGGATTATAAGATGTTGTGCCAAATTTAAAGAAAATTGAGTACAATATGTGGTTTCTAGAGCGTAAAAAATCAAATCGGGAGCGAAATTTGTATGGGAGCTATATATAAATCTGAACCGATCTAACACATTTTTAGCACAGGTGTTTCTAGTTGAAATATAAGATGTTTTGCCAATTTTAAAGAAAATCTGTTGTAATATGTGGTATCTAGAGTGAAAAGAGTCAAATCGGGAGTGAAATTCTTATGGGGGCTATATCTAAATCTGAACCAATTTTCTTCAAATTAAATAGCGTTCGTCCTTGTCCCGAAAAACTTCGTTGTGCAAAGCTTCATTTAGTTATGTCTACAATTGCGACCTGTATCGTGATTACAAGAATAGATGGACAGGCGGACGGACGGACATTGCTAAATCGACTCAAAAAGTGATTCTAGGTCGATCGGTATAATTAACAATGGGTCTATTTCGTTTCCTTTTGGGTGTTACAAACAAATGCACAAAGACATAATACTCTCGTGGAGTGTATAAAAAGACCCATACCAATTTTTTATTGATTTATGAATAATAAATGGACAAAAAAATATTTTTTTGATCTTGAACACAGTTTTTTCTTGTAGCATAGTGTTATCTGTCGATATTCCATTTTTATCTCCCAGGTGATATCTTGGCGATATAATCTAGATTTCTTCCGTTTGACTACTTATGTTACTTCCGATGATTACTGATTTACTAGTGTTACTTCCACAATACGAATATTGGTGTTGCCGCAAGGAAGGCATTGTTGGGATGTAGACTTTTCTGTGGCTCAAAAGTTGCATTTATTTAATTTTATTTCCCGATAATTATATAGGGTCCGCAAAATAACTTTTTTTTTGAAAATGCTATAAAAAAAAACTACTGAATAGTTTCTCAAATTTCTTTTTTTATTTGAAAGTACAATCCTTCCGGTTAATAATGGAAAATAATTTCATTCAAATGGCTGTCTCGGGAACCCCACAAATAATAGTCCTACGGTTGAATAGTTGAAAAAAAAAAACGTTAGATGGCGGACCCATTATTATGATTATATACATGTTACTTAATGTGAACTGTGATGCAAAATAGAAAATATTTCAATCAGTGATCAAATAAAACTGCAAAAATTTGTTTGCTGCCATTGCCGAACGGTTCCAACTTTTAAAAGACGGATAACAATTTTTTTGTTCTTTTTAAAAAAATGTTAATCCCAAATAATTGAATGTTTTTCACTTGCAAATGAAACAACCTTTGTTCTCTTTCAATCAATCTTCGAAATGTTTAAATCACAGTCTGTTCTAATTCATCTACATCTACATGTAGATGTAGATGTGTAACGATTCAACTCACATTTCATTTTTAATGTCCACGTTAATTTGTTTATCACCTTCTGGGTTGTTGTCACAAATAACATTTTATGGGCTTAATTTTGTGGTCGACAATAAAACGCGCAATTCATAAAAATAATTTGTGGCAAAATTGAAGACGAGAAGAAACAAGGCGAACCAAGGCACGGGCACGGGGAGTATATTTAAAATTCAAAAGATATTTCAAATGTTTGAATATTAAATCAAAAATTCTTCAAGTTAATAGCATTTGCCGTCGTTCGTCTTCGTTTGCGTTGGCGGCCACAGCCATTACCACAATTGAGGACAATTTTACGAGCTAGCTAAAAATGCCGACGAAAGGGAAAAAACCCCCTCCCGTTAGCAGCATTTAAAGAAACTTTTCGAGCACCAACAGACCTTGAAATACCCGCTATTTTAGGCGGACAGTAGAGTCATCGCTTCTCTGGCTTTGCAAAATTGTCAACGCCTTCACAAAAGTTCACACAACGAACAGTGCGGCACTCTTTGGAATGATACCGAATTGGCAGAGAAGCTCTTTAGTTTAAGAGCTCAAATTTCTGTCACCCCACTAGCACACCTTGTGGCCATTACAGCCTTTTATGGTTTTCATCTGTCGCTCTCTCTTTTTTCCTGGTCCTCCTTCTAAATGTCATGATTAGAATTGCAGACGATTTTTATTTCTTCTGGTCAATGCGTGCGAGCCAGCGTTCTCCTTTCGTTTCCCCGGTAGCCACAGCAGTAGTGCAGGGGGCGAGCCGGGGGGGCCGGCCAGGAAACTGTAACTAAAGTTTTATGTTTTTTTTTCGTCAATTTTGACTTCTTTTTTTATTACCCGAAAATAACGTTTAAGATTATGTTACGCATTCATGGCAAAACGGAGAACACTTCCCCACTCTTCTTGGCCGAGGACAGGGGGAGGTTTTGCATCATGGAACACTGGTGGTCATTGTCAAATGCTGAGTTTTTGTTCTCTGGCCAGAGTAAAAAAGAAGAATCACACAAACGATACCCTTGAATTTTCATTAAGGAAATTGAATGCGGAAGGTAAATGTGGGGTGGGGCGGGGCGGATCGCTGGACTATGGATTCGGTTTGCTGCAAATGGAGATGTGTTGTTATTTTTTTGCTGTTGTTATATGGCAACATTGCCTAAAGGGCGGGTGGTTTCAGCCCGACTGTGCTGCCGGTTGCCATGTGAGTATATTAAAATGTTTTGTAATGAACATCAGAAAATGAAATCTTGCAGGACAAACGAAAAAAAACGAAAATACAAACAATTTCGTGCACTGCCTGTGACGTTTTAATATGATTAATTTGTACTTCAGTCATGCAGAGAAGAGCGGGTAGCACTGGACAAAATTAAATTATGATATAACTACCAAATGTGCAAGTAAATTTAACAACTGCCTTCAAAGAATCAAACACAAAAACTAATTTTGAAAAAGGCATTTTCCACTCACACCACGGAAATAAAGTTTGGATTGTATTCTATGTTAACGCAAAAATTGAACAACAAAACTAACTTTGAAAAAACATTTTCTAATCAACATACGGAAATAAAGTGTCTTATGATTATTTGCCTAATATTTCGTCCCTAGGTCTAGTCGTCTGTGAGCAAATCGCTCCATTATGAACTGCGGAAGGATGTAGAGAGACATTGGAATTTGGTTAAAAAAGGCAAACGTCAAAAGAACTTTGAAAAATAGTTTTTTTTTGTGGGTTCTAAAATTTTGACTTGTATGTATCCCAATCGCTGACATATTATGGAAGAACTACTAGACGCAACAATGGAGAAATTGACAATGAAACCAAGAATTCTCACAAAGTATGTATATAGACGATTTGTTTGGGATACTAAGGAAGGAAGAAGTTGACAATACCCTAAAAACACTGAACTCATTTGATCGATAAATGCAATTTACTATGGAAACAGAAGAAGACATACCTCGACTCGATAATTCATAGATAAGGAAGCCTGCTTAAATTGAATTGGTACCAGAAGCCAATGTCATCTGGAAGACTCATAAATTTTCCAAACACCATAGACGAACAATAATCAACACAGCGACGAATTTTATAAATAGGCTATTCAATATAAGTGACTCATCATTTCACAGAGACAATGAACGCAAAATCAAAAACATTCTACGATTAAATGACTTCCCAAAACAAACCATCGACGATCTAATAAGACATACTAAGATGAAAAAACACAAAAATAACAAAGAAAAGGAGGAGAAAATTTACAAACCGCTGACGTATATACGAGGATTTTCTGAAAGGTTCAAAAATGCTGACGTATATAACAAAGACAGCTTTCAATTGGCTCTCAAAACAAATATTACCGTTAATAATTTATTCAGTAAAACTAAATCTAAGATCAAACAAGTAAGGAAAGGCTAAAGTCGGGCGGGCCGACTATATAATACCCTACACCACTCCCTGCGTATATACCTCGCTTTGATTACTAAACCCAGGTATTTCATGGGAGCAATTTTATGTAGTTCATATAAATTATACAGTTACAATAAATACATTTTTAGCCAAATTTAATGAATATTGGAAATAATAAAGTAATTGATCCAATTTTCTAGCAGATATAGTAAATATAACATGATCTGGAAAAATTGATCAAGATCCAAAGACAAATATAGATTATACAGCGGTAATATAATGAATAGGACGGACATTTGAAGGGGCCTGTGCCAAAACATGCGCCACTATATTTCTCTTTCACGGTAGGCATTCCTAGTGGAAACATAGCATGATCTGCAAAATTTGATGAAGATCCGATGTAAGATGTAGTTTCTAGAGCTGTAATAGAACAGAATGGGGCCCAATTTGGGTTATACCAAAGTATAAACATATGGGCATCTCCCAAACAATTAAGGAAAGGCTTTTCACTTTCTATCACTTTCTATCTCATTGCAATTCAATTCGGTAAAAAACTGAAATCGGGAAGGATTTTTGTATCCTGTAAATGTATGTGTTTGACAAAAGATGTTAAATCGGAAAGGACATTTGTATGGGGGTATATTGAAACCTGTAATGATGTGACCCGCTTTCACCATGTATGTTTATTGGTGATATAATATGTAAAGTTTGGCCAAAATCGGTTAAACATTCGGGGGCAACATTTGTATTGGGGCTATATCTAAATCTGAACCGATCTTACCCACTTTCACCATAGATGTTTTTAGTTGGATTATAAAATGTTGTGCCGAATTTAAAAAAAAATCGGGTACAATATGTGGTTTCTAGAGCGGCAAGAGTCAAATCAGGAGCGACATTTGTATGGGGGCTATATCTAAATCTGAACCGATCTTACCCAATTTTTGCATACGTGTTTCCAGTTAGATTATAAGATGTTCTGCAAAATTTAAAGAAAATTGGGTACAATATGTCGTTTCTAGAGCGGAAAAAGTCAAATCGGGAGCGACATTTGTATGGGGACTATATCTAAATCTGAACCGATCTTACCCACTTTCAGCACAGGTATTTCTAGTTCGATTATAAAATGTTGTGCCAAGTTTAAAGAAAATCGGGTACAATATGTGGTTTCTAGAGCGGAAAAAGTCAAATCGGGTGCGACATTTGTATGGGGGCTATATCTAAAACTGAACCGATCTTACCCACTTTCTCCATAGGTGCTTTTAGTTGGATTATAAGATGTTGTGCCAATTTTAAAGAATTTCGGGTACAATATGTGGTTTCTAGAGCGGAAAAAGTCCAATCGGGAGCGACATTTGTATGGGGGCTATATCTAAATCTGAACCGATTTCCGATTTCCAAATTCAATACCGATCGTCCTTGTCCAAAAAAAAGTTACTTCTGCCAAATTTCATGATAATCGGACAACCATTGCGACCTGTAGAGTGCGAACAAGCTTAGATGGACAGCAGACGGACGGACAGACATCGTTAAATCGACTCAGCTGGTGATTCTAAGCCGATCCGTATACTTAAAGGTGGGTCTAGCTCGATTATTTATTGATGTTACAAATATTTGGCGGAAAACTAACTTATAATACCCTAGTCCACGAAGTGGTGTAGGGTATAAAAAGAAGACAAGTCTAATGTAGTTTATTGGATACCATGTAATGGCGACAAGTCCAACATATGCCAAAAGGTATATGTTGGTACTACCAAGACGAAACTAAAAACAAGACTTTCTTCACATAAATGGGACCAAAAAGCAACTGACAAGCCAATAGAGCAAAAAACAGCTCTTGAGGCCCACTGTACTCTGACAGGCCATACGCCAAACTTCAAAGACGTAAAAATATTAGCAGAGGAGAGAAATTATAAGCGAAGATTTACTCTTGAGGTATTGAACATGATTGACGTTCCCACTGAGAAGAGCATGAATTACAAAACAGACACAGAGAATTGCGCGAAAGCTTATCGACATATAATACACATATACAGCCGACAAAGAGAGACTTTTAGTTGACAACAACAGGACGACGTCTATTAAGTTTTAACGTAATTATTATTGAATTTTTCATGATATTGATAGTGAATATTTGTTATAAATTGTATATATCTTTGTTTAGTGTTTATCCCCTGATGATGGTTGACGAAGGCAACCGAAATATTGGGAAAATAAAATAGAAATAAATAATAAACAACACCACCAGTTTTTTCATGGCCTCAAGCTGAACCAATCAATAAGAAAATTTAAAAAAGCAATAATTTTATAACAAAATAGTCTTTATTCAATGACTCGATAGTAATAAGGGTCCGCCATCTAACGTTTTTTTCAACTATTCAACCGTTGGACTATTATTTGTGGGGTGCCCGAGGCAGCCATTTGAATGAAATTATTTTCCATTATTAACCGGAAGGGTTGTACTAGAAAGTAGTTTTTTATAGCATTTTCAAAAAAAAAAGTTATTTGGCGGACCCTTTATAATAAAATTCATAGTACTACTCAATAAAAAATTATGCACAATTTTATATTATAAACATGTCGAGAATTATATTCAAAATTGGTTATGAACCATTTTCTCGAAAATGAGTTTTTGATGCCAAACTATTCTCTGATTTGGTTGTCATCTGTCATATAAATTTGGAGATGAACAATATTTTTCCATTCCATTTTTATACCTTCCACCTCCAGGATGGGGGTATACTAACTTTGTCATTCCGCTTGTAACACCATGAAATATCGACCTGAGACCCTATAAAGTATATATATTCTTCATCGTCATAAAATTCTAAGACGATCTAGCCATGTCCGTCCGTCCGTCCGTCTGTCCGTCTGTTGAAAGCACGCTAGCATCTAAACGAAAGGAGCTAGAACGTTCAAATTTTCCATAAATGCGTCTTATAGTCGTAGATCGGGTGGGATTGAAACGGGGCGAAATCGGAACAAAGGGAAAAAATTTTCCCTCACAAGGACTAAAAATACCCATAATAATCCCTAATATTTTAGCGTATTTAATCACGTTTTTTGAATATGTCTGTTTATATTTGCTTGATATTTGGTATGCGCATTCCCCTTATAGCAAAAACGTGCACCGTAAAGTGATTCTTGTTTGTAGGGGCAAAAAAGGGATAAAAATGGTACATAATAAACGATAACAGCTAGAAACACGAAATTCGGCGTGTACATTTCTCTAATTGGGTAGATACATAATATAAACGTATTTTTTCCAAATTCGTACTTTTAAGGGGTAAAATGGGAATAGAGGGATAAAAATGGTACCAACCAAACTGCTGTACCTAGAATAATGAAATTCGGTGTATACATTCCTCTGATTGCAGACAAGTAAAATACACGGATTTTTTCAAAATTTTTACTTTTTGGGGTTAAAATGAAAAAAGGGGATAAAAATTGTACCAATCAAATGACCGCAGCTAGAGTCATGAAATTCGGAGTGTGTAGACACGGAAAATAAACTGATTTTTTATGGGGTTAAAATGAAAAAGGGGATACAAATAGTACCAATCAAATGACCGCAGCTAGCGTCATGAAATTCGGAGTATACATGCCTCTGACTGCGTTGACACGTAAAATAGATGAATTTTTCGAAATTCGTACTTTCAAGGGATACAATGGTATATAGGGATAAAAATAGTACCAACTAAACGACTACAGCTAGAATGATGAAATTCTAATTGCGTAGAAACGTCAAGGGGGTAAAAATGGTACCAACCAAATGGGCGCAGCTGGAATCATGGAATTCGGAGTATACATTCCTCTGACTGCATAAACACGTAAAATAAAAAGTTTTTTCCAAATTCGTACCTTTTCTTTTACGGCAAAAATTGGTTAAATCATGAAGTTAGTTTATTTTGCACTATGTACGTCGGATAATGGATTTTCAAAATTTGTATTTTTGGAATTAAATTAGAATGGAAATCCAACCAACTGTAGCACCCACTATCTACCAATATTTATGGTATTTAAGCTTTTTGAAAATATAAATATAAGAATATTAATTTTTTTAAATTGACGTATTGGTAGCTATCCCTTTTATCCCTTTCGCCCCATTTTCCGCCTAAGTCGATATGTATAATAACCCATGGGACTAACTCGTTTCATTTTGGGTGTTACAAACGAATGCACAAAGACATAATACCCTATTGGAGAGTAAAAATACAATAATAATTTAATTTAAATAATGAGTTTTCAAACCGAAGAAATTCTAAATGCATATGGGCCATTCCACGACAATTCGGACAGTTTTAAAAAATATATTTTTGATTTCCTCCATGTTTTGCATTTTTCAGAATTCTCTAACTTTTATATTAATAATTAGATCCTTTATTTAAATACATCCATAACCAAGCTGATTATGTGAGTTGATATTGAGTCTGGTAATAATCCTCAAGTAAACATGTACAGCAATTACATCACTATTATTAACATCAGAAATGACTCAATTGTGATAAGTAAGCAGAGTGGAGATTAGAAAGATTTCCTTTTTTCAAATTTTCAAAAATTAAAAAAAACTGTCCAACAGCATTTTTGAAACAGAGTAGCGACCCTAAAATTCTGAAAGGGCTTGTTCAGTAGATCATTTTTGTAGAATAAACTTATAGTCCAGCGGGTCAAAGTTTTAAATTTTTGGTCGATGGGAGCATTATGTTAACTGAAAAAAGTGTTATAAGTTAATGTCTGAGAGAATTTTTATTGCCAGAACTATATAGTCGAATTTTACGAGATCATTTTTGTGGAATATCTTAACCCTCTAACTCTTCTCCTTATGGGTCAATTTTACCCTTTTTTCGAGAAAATCAAGAAAAGTCCTTTCCAATAGGAAGTTTAAGGATTAAAATATCTCCGAAGATACCAAAGTTGTAAATAATGATCTTCCCGCTTAAATAGCAAAGCATATACAACAAAATTACTGGGGTTAAAATTGCTCCATGTTTTTTTGGAAAATCGATCTTTTTCGACAAAAAATTTAAGTATTTCGCTAGAGCACGTTAAACAAAAAATACAAATTGGATATTTTTAAAAATTTTCATTTTCGCGGGAAATATGGCTAAAATAATTTTCATGCATGACATTTTTGTTTTATGATTTTCTCGCTATCCAACCAACGGATCCGGCTGTGTTTTTTTGTTTAGTAAGAACCAATATCGCTTGTAAAATATATATAGTCGCGAAAAACGCTGCAATTGTTGAAAAATTCAAAATTCGCGGTTGCAATTGCTTATATTTTAACTTTCTTCATCCAGGATTCTGAAACTTTTCTGACACAAATATTCCGCATGAAGTCAACAATCTCATGCCAAAGAAATATTTTGGTATTCTCAATCAGAGCTGTTAAGTAATGATTAGTAATCGTAATCATTAGTAATTAGATTACTTTTTTAAAGTAGAAGTAATGATTACAACACGATTACATTCAGTTTTATACGATTAGTAATTGATTACGATTACAAGTAATCAAAAAATAATCAGGATTACTTGCGATTACTGAAAAATAATCAAAAGTAATCAAAAATGAGTTTGACTACTTTAAAAGATTACTTTTGATTACTTTTGACTATTTTAGATTACTTTTGATTTTTTGTGATTACTTTTGATTCTCGCGAAATCGGTATGAGAGTCATAGTAGTCTGTTTGCCAAATCTTTTGACTTTTCAATATATGTCAGTTTTGATTTTTTCTGTTCTCGTTCTTTTGCCAGCTAAAACCGAAAGGTAACGGTAATCGCAAGTAATCCTGATTATTTTTTGATTATTTGTAATCGTAATCAATTAGTAATCAGAAATTGTTGAATAGTGGATTGTATAATCATTACGATTCTTTTTAAAAAGTAATGTAATTGATTACTAATCGTAATCGAAATTTAACAGCTCTGTTCTCAATGCGATAAAAAGTTACTCCGGTTTTTCTAATGATACTTCCACTATTTATCCTGATAACTTGAGAATCAAAATGCTATTAACGCGAAATGATGGACTTTGATAGTACGATATGCCCTAAATCTATATGCTGCTCCATTGTTGAACTATTTTATTTATATTCTTTTTATGTTCATAGCCGTTTATGCAGTCACATACTAACGTGTAAGTGGATAGCCTAATTTGAAAAGATATTGAGAATAGTTTGAGAATAGTTTGGCATCAAAAACTCATTTTTGAGAAAATGGTTCATAGCCACTTAGACCTCCATATACACGGATGTTATAAGTTAAAATTTTATCTAGGCCAGGATAATTTGTGTGGAAGGTGCAAGGAGGTTCACGTCACATGATCTCAGCTTCCACATTTATAAAACAATTGTAAAAAAACATGATCAAATATCAAGTCGTAGTTTAATATTACCTAGGATAGAGACAATTGTGTGAGAGGTACAAGAAAGGGCGTGGCTAAAGCGTAAATATTTGTTTAGGTTAAATGTGATAATAAAAACATTTTTAAATACCAAATTTCAAATGATTATGACTACCCGTATGGATGTTATGTCCGTTTTATTGTAACCAAAGTTTATGCCACTTTGTGTGGGAGGTACCAGAAGGGGTGTGACAATTTCGCCCATATTCCATGCGAATGTAACCACTAAGAAAGCATTGCAAAATATCAAATTTCACAGTATTCCGATCATCTGTATTGAAGTTATAACAGCTTTAATTTTACGTAGTTTCGTGTGATTTGTGTGGGAGGTAATGGAAGGGGCGTGGAAAAACCCGCTATATTTTTATACACTCCACGAGAGTATTATGTCTTTGTGCATTTGTTTGTAACACCCAAAAGGAAGCGAGATGGACCCATTGTTAATTATACCGATCGACTTAGAATCTCTTTTTGAATCGATTTAGCAATGTCTGTCTGTCTGTCCATCTATTCTTGTAATCACGATACAGGTCGCAATTATAGGTAGAACCAAATGAAACTTTGCACAATGAAGTTTTTCGGGATAAGGACGAACGCTATTTAATTTGACAAAAAAAAACGGTTCAGATTTAGATATAGCCCCTTACGAATTTCACTCCCGATTTGACTCTTTTCACTCTAGATACCACATATTTTAACAGATCTTCTTCAAATTTGGTATAATATCTAATATTTCTACTAGCAATACCCACGGTGAATATGGGTCAGATCGGTTCAGATTTATATATAGCTCTCACACTAATTTCACTCCCGAATTGACTTTTTTCGCTCTGGAAACCACATTTTTTAACAGATCTTCTTCAAATCTTGCAAAATATCTTATATTTCAATTACAAAACACCCATGATGAAAATGGGTCAGATCGGTTCAGATTTATATATAGCCCAATACAAATTTCGCTCCCAGCTTGACTTTTTCCGCACCAGAAACCACGGATTTGCACCGAATTTCTTCAAATTGAGCACAACACGTTATAGTTTAACTGGAAGATTTTGTTTTAATTTTTTTACCGAATTGAATTGTATGCGGATAGAAAGTGGAGTGTATCATATAGTCGGCCCCGCCCGACTTTAGCCTTTCCTTACTTGTTTAGACTTAAGGTGATTACAAAAACTTTATCAAATACCAATATAAAGCTGATTCCGAATATTCGTAGTTAACGTTACATTGGCTTCAATTTAACACAGAAATATGGGCCATTTATGGTAGGTACCAGAAGGGGCGTGGCAATTTCCCCCATCTTCGAACTTAAATTAATTTTGGAAAAAATTAATTTTCTGTCCCAAATGATATATACCCTCCTACTCTGTAGAGTGTGGGTATAATCAAAACACACTTTATGTGAGAAAGTATGGATTTTAATTATCGAAAAGTCGTATATTTAAGCAACTATAAATGATTTCATTTCCATAACTAGACTATAAACAATCTAATGAACATATTTCACCAAAATCGAGATCCGCATTGAGTCCAAATCTTGTGGAATTGCCCTACATCCTCCAAGAAATTTAATTTTTCCAATATTGAGTTATATGCATGTGTAACGTATTTTATAGGAGAATCTGAATTTTTGAAAAATAAAAAAATTAACCCCGTCAAAAGGTGGGCCTTTGTATTTTGAAATCATTAGATAACAACTTCGTCATTCTGAATGTGGAAAAACGGACCCAAAAAGTTTTTCTTTGATTAAATCAAGCTTCGTTAGTCTTAAACTAATATAATCATAGAGTGCGAATAAATATTTAAAATACTTTGGAACTTTGTAGTTGTGTGTCTTTTTTGAAATTCTTCCAATTCTTGTTTACATCACTTCATACATTTGATGATTTTTTCGCAGACAGTGAAAAAATAAAGTAAGCAAGGAAGTTATTGTGGCGTTCCATCGTAACCAAATTTCTCGCCGCGCCACTAAAACACTGGCAATATTGCCAGCATCGTATTAAGCAGCTTCCAGCTCATCACCAAATCTTCGACATTGGAAGATATACTACTACATAGTATGAATGTATAGTATGTATGTATGTTTGTACAATTTAACCATTTCGCCTCATCAAAACATACTTTGGGTGGAGGAGAAACGTCCATGTGAACTTCAGCAACATCTGGTCACTGATTTTACGAGCACCCAGAATGAAAGAATGAAATCGACGAGTGCGTGTGTGTGCCAAAGCTATAAAAACATTTTAGATAAAAGTTTAAACCTCAAAATTGTGTGATTTTTCCGCTGCTGCTGCTACTGCTGCTGGTGTAGTTTCTTCAGCCATTCTTTTGTTAGCGTTGCTGTTCTATATGATGATGATGTTGCGGAGTGTGTTCGTTTGTTTGTCTTGGGCTTATTATAAATTATTTTTGATGTGTTTTTCTACACACCAAAGTGAACTTTTATTTGATTATACACAATTTAAACAATTAGCCGAACAAATTTACGCCTACACCACCTCCTCGCCTGCTCGCCGGATTTGAGCAACACTGACAGCGGCTGCTGGCAGCAACAACATCACTTTGTTAGGAAAAAACACACAAAATGTACGAGGCACGTCATAGGCATGATTGGGAAATTGCATGAATACATTGTGGAAGCTGTGCACAGTGGATCGAAACCATGAAGTAAAAGGGTGATTCATCGTGAGGATTGATTTATAATGTAAAATAAAACACGTTCGTTTGTGAGAATCATCTCCTTATAAAGGCCGGGTTTGATGTTGAAAAGTCGCTGCGAAGCCACTTCAAAAGACTTTTGACATGGTCGAAATCATGATCGTGGTAGTCTGCAGCCAAGTAATAAATGACACCATGCCATTTGTAAATAAATTTGCATTCTATTAAATATAGATGCAAAATGTTCTTGAGCCAGGACAATATCCCACTTCAAATCAAAACAGACAAATTTTAAAGTGCACTTAAAATTTGTACTATCGGCTAAAAGAACAATTTATGACATTTACTGTTTACTGTAAATGTTGGCCTCGACTACATCTGAGGTTGTCCATGCGGAAGGTCCAATTTTGGACGACTCGTTCGATCATAGCGACTGGTATTTCCCAAATAACACGCATTTTAAGTCGCCCGGCTTCAATTCTTGCACAATTTGAATTTTGTACGCTTTAAGGCCGAAATCCTTACACCCGCCCATATCCCAGGCGAATTCATGGCAGAGCTGTTAAGTAATGATTAGTAATCGTAATCATTACTAATTAGATTACTTTTTTTTACAATACGATTACATTCAGTTTTATACGATTAGTAATTGATTACGATTACAAGTAATCAAAAAATAATCAGGATTACTTGCGATTACTGAAAAATAATCAAAAATAATCAAAAGTAATCATAAATGAGTTCGACTACTTTAAAAGATTACTTTTGATTACTTTTGACTATTTTAGATTACTTTTGATTACTTTTGATTTTTTGTGAATACTTTTGATTCTCGCGAAATCGATATGAGAGTCATAGTAGTCTGTTTGTCAAAACTTTTGACTTTTCAATATATGTCAGTTTTGATTTGATTATTATTTGATTATTTTTCAGTAATCGCAAGTAATCCTGATTATTTTTTATTATTTGTAATCGTAATCAATTAGTAATCAGAAATTGTTGAATAGTGGATTATATAATCATTACGATTCTTTTTAAAAAGTAATGTAATTGATTACTAATCGTAATTTAACAGCTCTGATTCATGGTCTATAAAACATTGCCGAATGCAATAAGTTACTAGCACTCTATTAGCTGAACTCCCTTCATGTGTACAATTTTTATCATTTTCAGTTTTGAACAAAAAATTACAAACGCAGAGCCTTTTATTATCTCGATCTCATATTTCTAGATTTCCACTCTATAACTTTGTGCACCTCTTTCCCAAAAAGTACACATTTTGAAAAATCCCTATAGGTAACATGTGGTTTTGCTTTCCCTAAAAACGTGTACTTTATTTTGTACCACTTTTGTCCGTTGTCGTCCGGCATCCTTATGTTATTTATGTTCTGCGTTTACCTAATTAAAGGGTGGTATACAATTTTTATACCTTTTTGTCCCGCGCACCTATTAAAAGCACACATTTCAAAAAACTCAATTTTAATGCGCTTCTACGTGGCTATAATACTTAAGTTGGTACCATTTTTATCACTTTTGTCCCGCTCACCCTTTATAAGTACAAATTTCGAAAAATTCATTTAGATTTGCGCTTCTACGTTGTCAGAGGAATTTACACACCAAATTTTACGACTAAAGCTGCAATACTTTAGTTGGTACCATTTTTATCCCTTTCTGTCCCGCTCACCCCAATAAGTATAAATTTCGAAAAAATATATATTTTATATATATATATATATTATCGATTTATACTTAAATCTGTACCATTTTTATCCTTTTTGTCCCGCGCAACCCTAAAAGTATACATTTCGAAAAAATCAATTTTTATCCCTTTTTGCTCCCCTCGTCCCTTAAATTTTTCGAAAAATCCGTTTATGTTGCAAGTCTACGTTATCAGAAAAATGTAAATACCGATTTTCAAGATGTCTTAATTGAATTGGTACCATTTTTTATCCCTTTTTGTCTCTTTCCTCCCTTAAAAGTACAAATTTTAAAATTTTTCTATTTGTATTTCTATTTTGGTCTGGGCGCTGGTCAATGTTATGTTAGTCAGTCAGTAACGCAACTCTATGTAGATTTTTGCTTTTGCCACGCCCCTTCCAGTACATCGTATATAATATAATCCGTATCCTATGTAAAATTAAATCCTTTATAACTTTTATACCGGCAACTGAAATCCATCTCTGGCAGAAATATTTCGGCACTAAGTACTAAAAGAGTTCTTCACAACTCCAAACAATTGCTTAGGATTTCGATTCTGAGAGTGAGGATATATTAATTGCCATTATTCTATATTTAGGCTCTGGTTTCAAGGGAACATTTAAGATCAATAATAGTAATGTAATCACCACTTTGATAAAATGTAATTCAATGCTGTGTTGTCCAATTGATTAATTTAAAACAAAAATCACTTTCAATAATATAGTTGTTTCTGTGACAGGTTCACAAACACCTGTAGAGCGTTTTTTACTATTAACAAAATATCCCAATAAACATTTTTGCTTGAATTCAAGTGGAATTCAAGTTGAATTCCAATATTATTTTCCAATTTCAAGTGTTGAATTATGCTTGAATTCCACTTGAAAACAATAGCGATCTCCAGCAATTTTAACCTTTGAATTCCAGTCGGAAAATAAAGTGACTTTACAGTGTAAATCAAGCCCGGAATTCTAGTGTTATTCAAGTCGAACTAAACAACCTTGGGAGTTGGAATTCAAGCCTCGAGTTACAGTGTTATTCAAGTCAAACTATACAGCTCAGTGAGCTGGATTTCAAGCCTGGAATTACACTTTAATCCCTACATTCGAATTCAAGTCCTTTTTTTCGATAAAATTAGAAAAAATATCACATTTAATTGGCATACATAATGTGAACATTATTATTACATATTTAATAACTATTATGTTTACATAACAGAAAAATTGAGATCAATTATGTGTATGATATTATATGTTTACATAACAGCAATATTGAGATCAATTAAATGTATGAATGGAAATATATGAAAAAAACAAGTGAATTAATAATACGAATGGAAATAAAAATACGGAAGAAAAGAAATGTGTAATCTTCAAGATGTACTTGAATTATTCCTGGATATTTTTTTATAGAACCGATTTTTGGCTTGCTGGAAAAATGCGATTGTACACTTTTCAAACTCTGCATCCGTGTGATCAGAAAATTTGTCGTTATAGGCAACTGTAAATGAAAACATTGGTAATTGGTAATGAGAAGACAAATGCATGGATTAGGTCCTTACGTTTTATGGCAAGTGTTGTTGACAATGCTTTTAAAGCTGTTTTAGATACGGATCCTTGCCAACAAAAAGATTGTGCTACATCATCGCCCATTAGTTTCCTCCAACAATTTGTAATGAACTTTTGGGAATTTCCAGAGACTTGTTCCTTAAATTCCGTAACCTAAAACGGTTGATCATAAATACATTAGAGCATACATTTTTTATGAGTATTCTCGCAAATTAGCGATATGTAATTATCATTACCAAATTGAAAAATTGTTCCTCCGACGATTCTACATTCTTCTCAAAGTTTAAAAAAGACTCTTTGTTTGAAAATGGATTTTGTGGTAATACGTGGGATTTTGTGGTATTAGGTGTTTGGCTTCGGGTGTTTTGCAATAACTTAACTTCTTCTAATAATCGTAACATAACTCTTTGGGTTGCATCAAGTTTTTCCATTATTGCTTGCACATCTGCAATGATAAAAGTCAATTATTAACATTCGTCGGTATTTTCATCTTTATTAGTTACCTTTTTTTGAAGCTGGTTGATCGCCTCGTTGGGATTCTTCCATTCTGAATTGTTCATTGAAATCCATCTATAAGTGGTATAAATACGTATAAATTTCGCTCAAAGTTCTGGAACATTACTATTTTCTTTTGGATGTTATTTAAGCAGTGCTCTTCCATTACATTACTCAGAGTGAGGTCGTTGCTTGCATATATGTTAAAACGGCTTGACTTAACTGGCAATTCAAAAAAATCATTAAGATTGAGTATTTCATATGATTTAATTTTGCAGGATTCCGGGTAATTTGTAATGGAATTGACTATATAAATTTTGTTGCCAATGGAATAGAGGTTGTCAGGTTGTTTATTGGAGATAAAATAATTCTTGAAATTTATGTGTTTTAAATTGCCAAACGATCTTGATTTGGTTTCTTCAGATGATTTACATTTAGTGGATAAACTCTCTTCAACAATCCGGTTATAAAGTTGACTGCCAATTTGATGATGCTTTCTCATTTTTTTCTTAATTTGTTGCAAACAATTCTCGTATTTAAATGCACTGATCGATTCCAAATCACCATAAAAGTCTACGTCCTCAACCAAATGTAACAAACAGTGAAAATTAAATGTGAGGAAAGATTCGTCATAAAGAAGCGTTATTTGGTTTACGAATTCCGACAACATACTTTGGGCACAGTCTTTATTAACTAAAGAATTTTGTTTATCCAAAAGTATTCGCATAGAGAGGCTAAGTAATAGAAAGTGTTGATATTTAGCGGGTTCCAGAAGATCTTTTAACACAAAAATGCCCGTATATAATAAAAATTGTCTGTATTCTGTAGCTTTGTATCTCTCCAACTCGTTAAAAGGGCGTATGATTGGTACCATCTGCCTCTTTTCCCATTGCGACCCTATTTATTTTTAATTGGACGCCCGCAAAATAAACCTGTCATAAATATTCTAAACACAGCCATATTTATTTATATTACATTGTATTTATGTTTACGTTTTTTTTGGTAGATTTTCACGATCCCGCCTTTTTTCTACAAAATCCCGCGAAATCCCGCTTTTTTAATTCATAAATCCCGTTTTTTTGCTCAATAAGAGATGGTCACGTTATGAATGAGTCATTTGTTAATGGTGTAATTTCGTGGCTTAATGATAAGAAGTTGCCGAGCAGATCATGCGGTTTTATACTCTTGAACTTTTTTCTTTCAAATTGTTTAAGTCTGTGGTTTATGCCAACGATGAAATATCGACAATATGTGTATGTCAATAAAAACACTGTGCACTTTATGAATCAACTAGCAGTACTCGCTGCATCGCACGCGAAAAAGCCAGGTATTAGTTATCCGTCTCTGTTTTAGGATAGTATTTATTTGATTTTCTTTTCTCAAATAGTAAATTGGAAACATAGTTTTTACAAAAAATTACAACCGCAGAGACTTTTATTCGAAAAAAGTCCATTTTGATGGCGCTTCTACATAGTCAGAGGAATTCACATACTAAATTTCATGATTCTAGCTATAATCCTAAAGTTGGTACCACTTTTAACCCTTTTTGTCCCGCTCTCCCTTAACAGTACAAATTTCGAAAAATCAATTTGGATTTGTTCTTCTACGTTGGCAGAGGAATTGACACACCAAATTTCACGATTCTTCCTATAATAATCTAGTTGGTACTATTTTTATCCCTTTTTGTCCTGCTCACCTCTTATAAGTACAAATTTCGAAAAATCCAATTTTACTGCGTTTCTACATGGGCAGAAGAAAGAAAGTACACATCAAATTTCAAGATTCCAGCTGCAATACTTTAGTTGGTACCATTTGTATCCCTTTTTGTCCCGCTCACTTCTTATAAGTATAAATTTCGAAAGATCAAATTTTACTGCGCTTCTACATGGTCAGAAGAACGTGCACATCAAATTTCAAGATTCTAGCTGCAATACTTGAGTTGATACCATTTTTATCCCTTTTGGTCCCGTTCAATTTTACTGCACTTCTACATGGGCAAAAGAACGTACATATCAAATTTCAAGATTCTACCTGCAAATTGGTACCATTTTTATCCCTTTTTGTCCCGCTCACCTCTTATAAGTACAAATTTTGAAAGATAAAATTTTACTGCGCTTCTACATGGTCAGAAGAACGTACACATCAAATTTGAAGGTTCTAGCTGCAATACTTTAGTTGGTACCATTTTTATCCCTTTTTGTCCCGCGCAACCCTTATAAGTACAAATTTCGAAAAATCAATTTATATTGCAAGTCTACGTTGCCAGAGGAATGTAAATACCGATTTTCACGATTGTAGCTGCAATACATAAATTTGTACCATTTTTATCCCTTTCCTCCCTTATAAGTACAAACTTCGAAAAATCCCTATTTGTAGCTCGCCTGCATGGTCATTGCAAGGAACACACCGAATTTCGTGTTTCTAGCTACTGCCGTTTAGTCAGGACGAAGGTTTATCACTTTTTGTCCCATTTTACCCCCTAAAAGTACGAATTTCGTAAAACCCTTTCTTAGTCGACGTCTACGTCATATTTGGGAACTACCCTGGCTTCAGCCGTTTGGTCTGGGGGCTGGTCAATGATAAGTCAGTCAGTCAGTAACGCAACTCTTTTATATATATAGATAACAAATTTAATTTTGATTGAAATTAAATTGTGTTTTCTATCAAACTTGCATGTGGCATACATTTTTGGGCCTCCTAGAGGCATAAAAAGGCATAAATTCCCCTGCCTGTTTACCCGTCCTCGTATGTCCGCCTTTACGAATGTATTTGCAGATACGACGTAAATAAGGTACGAGCAATTTATTTCATTTGAATTTGTTGCCCTTTTCCCTCCGTACAATTCACCTTATTAGAGGCAAATAAAAATAGACAGAAAGACGAATGGACGGACGGACGGACGAACAGTCTTACACACAACACACGTCAAAAAGTTAACAAAAACGAAAAAACACACTAAAATCGAAATGTGTTTTTTGTGATTTTTTTCGCCTCTTTGCAGCTATAACAACGAAGGAGAAAAACATAAATAAAACAAATTTGAGGTTAATTAACTTTGACACCCATTGTCTAAATGTCTGACTGTTTGTCCGTCCGTCCGTCCGTCTATCCGTCAGCCCCTTCGTCTGTCTATTGGAAAGAATCGCTGCGGAGCTTGGAGTTGTATGGCGATGGTGGTGGCACTGGTGCTGATGGTGGCCCAAAGACAAAAGTACGGCGAGGGGGCTGGGGGAAAACCAGAGTATCTCTAACCTTTCAAATGCATTATGGAAATAAGTAAATAAATTTCAAATTGAAAACGAAATTCCCACTTAGAAAGAAATATGGCTGGCGGTGAACGAGTATGCTCAAATCGTAAAGCAATTACAGTTTATGGCTTTTCAACAACACAAACAACAGTTGTTTTTTGTTGGCTAATGAGTTGGACTCTTTGTCTTCCATGTAGCCAGTGCCAGTGGCCAGCGGTTGAGTAATTTGAATTGTTGTGCGGGCTTAACCCAGAAGGTTGCTGCAGCCGCCGTGCCGTCCACCAACATGGGAGTGAGCAGTCCACAGAAAAAAAAAACGAAGATAATTGCGAACGACTTACGAATTGATCGCACGGCGTTTATTGCTGTTCACAAGCTGCTTGGAATATGTAATGGCACTCGGAGTGGTTTCATAATAAATCTTCTTTTGTGCAGAGTGAGTTTTTGGAAAGCCACAGTGTTAGAAATTCATTCGTTGTATTAACGATTAAAGTGAGTCAATGAAAGGGTTTCGTTGATGCGACGAAATTGTCTTTGTTATTATGAAAAATTTACACTGATTAGAATACACGACATATATGTACTTAGAAAAAGTCCGTAGACTCATTCAAGCAAAAGAGCAAATCCATTGGAAACAGATCACGAATTTCATGTCAGGTCCGCGATTTTGATGAAGAAGATTTGAAAATCATTTTCAAGTTAACAATTTTTAAAATCACATCCATTATGGAATATGACCACATCGCGAACATGATTGCTGAATGTCCTAAACGCTCACCACCCTGGAAATCCAACCGGCCATGGAGGACACCGGAGTTAAAGCAACTCACTAAGAATAGTATAAGACTCAGCCAAGTCAAAAGAAAGAAGCTGCGGAACACTTCAAAAGAGTATCCACAAAAGCAAATAGCGTATCATGGATAAACTTCTGCGAAAAAATGGAATACATTGGCGAAGTCTCTAAACTCCGCAAAGTTCTATCCATGGATCCCAGCACACATGACTTCCACTTAAGACCGGATGGTCTGCTCACCAAGAGCAGTCGAGAGGCTTTAGAACTTCTGATGAACACTCACTTCCCAGGTTTTAGTGAAGTTTCAGACTTCGAGGAATCGCATATGAACACTCCTACAACAAGTATGGACCAGCTCATCAAATTCGTTGAGAAGGTAATTCAAGAATCATTGGATATCATCTAAAATTGGCTTACTTACTTAGATGGATCTACAACCTATTCTTGGTTGGGGCCGATTTAAGAGTAGATCTCCAGACACTTCGGTCTTGTGCGTCCCTCCTCCAGTAAGTAATACCAATGATTGGGAGGTCCTCATAGACTTGATCCTTCCGGCGGAGTCTCGGTCTTCCATGTCTGCGCTACCCCTCATACATGTATGTCGGCGAAAGCGTTTTTTGCTAGAGCATCCGCTACCATATGTCCAGCATGACCCAGCTATCACAATCTCTGCATTTTGATGCGCCTATATTCATGTTGGAATATAACTCGTGGTTCCTTCGTCATCTGTACGCAAATGGGTCCGCTTACCCTCGCTTCAGCGTCATAAAGAAGTACGGAGATAATGAGCGTTTCGACTGTCAATAGAGGGCTTTACTTCTAAAGTGCTTGCTTAGCCCAAAATAGCATCTGTCTGTTTGCAAGCACTTTTCTTCCATCGTTGTTGGAATTTACGCCGGTACCGAGATAAATAAGTTCGTTCACTACATCGATGTTGCAACTATAGTTGTATAATTTAAAATTTTAATTTGAACTAACGATTACTTTGACTTTGAAATGTCGAATAAAATTCATTTTTATTTTCAGGTTTATGTTTGACATTTACAAAATGGGACGCTATATGCTCGAACAAAATTGGGAAATATTAAAAACTTACTTCCAAAGTAGTGAGTCTTTAATGCAAACTGTAAGAAATTGACGTGGACAATTTTCGGGTTTTCAGGCGAAGCTCATTTTCATCAATAAGCAAAATTGCCGCATATGGGGTTCAGAGCATCCACGCGTGACTATTGAGAAGCCAATGTATTCACAACGAGTCACTATTTGGTATGGGTTTTGGGCTGTACTGAAAAATTGGGTTGATCGGTCACCCGGCTTTTGATACGACCGTCCTTTCGTAGTTGCAACCATTAGCTTCGTTTTATCCTCATTTACCATCAGAACCATCCTCGCTGACTCCTCGTGATAGATACCTATCCTTTCAAATGGGGCAGTTACCTCTCGTAATGACGTCAATGTCATCTGCATACGCGTGCCAGTTTTATTTATGGCTCCATTGTCCAATGTTTTCTCCTCGCCACCCACTTTCTCTCGTTCTAACATGGCTACACGCGTTTTTTTCTACAAGTCTGTAATGATTACATATATTCAAGGCATGGAGGGTGCTCAAGGTGGTTTTTATCCCCAAGGCGAGGAAAATAAACCACAGACCACGGACTTCACAATAAGAACTATACGATGTCAGCATTCCTAGACGATGCATACTTACCCCACTGGAGGTGAGCATAACCAAGTGGATGGGTAGCATGCTCAAGGGCAGAACCATCAACTCAAACATGGGCGAGGCTACGGCAAGGGGTGTGATGTTACCGACAAAATGGAATCTGTTGATAATTGACATCCCCATAGATCTTGACAGATCAGGATTACTGTTTATGCGAACGACGCACAGAGAGTTGAAATCGGCAAAAAATTGAGATTAATTCAAAATTCAAAAATTTTTTTTTTGAAAAAAGATGTATTATACGAATAAAGAATATAAAATTCTACATCACTACCGAAAATAAGAATGACATGTGTTGTTTATTCTTCCAGTTGCACAGCCTTAAAGTCAAGAATATTTTGAGTTTTACGTCAACATTTGTGAAAATTGCAAATTGGCATATTTTAAAGGATAATATCTTTTTCCCCCATTGTAAGAAGTAGCACTTTGATTATAGAATCTTCAAGTTCAGATATTTTAGAGTAATTTTACAAAAACATGTTTTAACTATATTATTGTAGAAGTATTTTTAATTTTTTTTTGGTATTTTCAAAATATGTGTGGAGTTTCAAATGTGAATTCTGTAACATACCGCCAGGTGGTGAATTTCTAACTAAATTACATTGTGTTAGCTTCAATATTCTGCAAATTACATGTTGCGCGTTTTTGCGCCAATTTATTTTATTAAAAAAATTGTGTTAGTCAATCTTTTTGTGTGTTTATACATAAATTTTCATTGTACAACTTGAAATTTGAATTTTACGAAAACTTAATATTAAAAGTATTTTGTAATGAAAAGCAAGTTTATTACTTACTTAACCCTTACATCTACTAAATGAAACATCTATTACCCATGAAAATGCATTAATAAAGAGTGATTTTTTTGAGGTTAGGATTTTCATGCATTAGTATTTGACAGATCACGTGGGATTTCAGACATGGTGTCAAAGAGAAAGATGCTCAGTATGCTTTGACATTTCATCATGAATAGACTTACTAACGAGCAACGCTTGCAAATCATTGAATTTTATTATCAAAATGCGTGCTCTGTTAAGAAAGTTCAGAAAGAAAGAAATTGTGTTCAGCGACGAAGCTCATTTTTGGCTCAATGGGTACGTAAATAGGCAGAATTGTCGATTTTGGAGTGAATATCAGCCAGAAGCATTGCAAGAGCTACCAATGCATCCAGAAAAAGTCACAGTTTGGTGCGGTTTATGGGCTGGTGGCATCATTGGACCGTACTTCTTCAAAGATGATGCGAATCGTAACGTAACTGTGAGTGGTGAGCGCTACCGTGAGATGATATCCAACTTTTTTTTGCCCAAAATGGAAGAACTGAACTTGGTTGACATGTGGTTTCAACAAGATGGCGCTACATGCCACACAGCTCGCGATTCTATGGCCATTTTGAGGGAAAACTTCGGAGAACAATTCATCTCAAGAAATGGACCGGTAAGTTGGCCACCAAGATCATGCGATTTGACGCCTTTAGACTATTTTTTGTGGGGCTACGTCAAGTCTAAAGTCTACAGAAATAAGCCAGCAACTATTCCAGCTTTGGAAGACAACATTTCCGAAGAAATTCGGGCTATTCCGGCCGAAATGCTCGAAAAAGTTGCCCAAAATTGGACTTTCCGAATGGACCACCTAAGACGCAGCCGCGGTCAACATTTAAATGAAATTATCTTCAAAAAGTAAATGTCATGGACCAATCTAACGTTTCAAATAAAGAACCGATGAGATTTTGCAAATTTTATGCGTTTTTTTAAAAAAAAAAGTTATCAAGCTCTTAAAAAATCACCCTTTAGAAGCAGAATGAGAGTCCACAATGCTCAATAAATTTTCATCCCTCTACTAATTGAATTAAGGGAAGACTAAAGTCGGGCGAAGCTACACAGTGTATTATCAACGGCAAAAACTCCCAAATTTCATGCGCCCAAATCTCGACTTAACTGATTGAATTTTGCAAGTGGCATTCCTATTAAGCATATTCTACAAAATATGGCCATTTATCATTTTAACTTAAATGGGAGGTGGGCGTGGTTGTGGGCAGATTTAAACAAAAAATTATCTTTGATCTAATTTGACGATATAAGGGATGTGTGCGAAATGTCAAGGTCCCAGCTCTATTCCTTCTAATTTTGGCCTCAGTTTGTATGAAAATATTCCACTGTGCGCCGGCTATATGATACCCTGCACTTTCTACACTATTACATGTAATTTACTACCAATTCTAGATTAATTTAAACTATTTGTAAAAGTTTAATGTAGGACAAAAATGTCACACCAAATCTGATGATACGTTTGTATGGGGTCTATTTCAAACAATGGACCGATGTGATCGAATTTAATGTGTCAAATGTGAACAAAATTGAGTAAACAATTTTGTTTCTAGAGCGGAAAAGATAAATCGGGAGCGACATTTGTATCGGAGCAATACCTAAATCTGAACCGATGTAACCCAGTTTCACCATATAAATATTTCCAGTTAAAATATAACGTGTTGTGCCAAATTAGAACAATATCGATTAAAATATGTGGTACCTAGAGCGAAAAAGTCAAATCGAAAGTGACGTTTATATGGAAGTTATATCTAAATCTGAACCGCTTGGCTTCAAATTTTATAGCGTCCGTGATTGGAGCGCAAAAATCAATTGTACCAAGTTTTGTTGGGATTGGATAATAATTGCGACTTGTTCTTCGATAATAAGAATATATGGATGGATTATTAATTTATTTTCCAGGAAATTTTTTTTTGTTTTCACTAAATTGTACTCTGGTTGTGTTTTCTTTTACTGTTTATGGTATAAATATTGAAAAAATATAAGCATTACCTGACCCGAAGGATTCCCCGAATTAATCTCATTTTTTTTACGATTTACCCTCTGTGCGACGAAGTGCTATTGATCAGAGGCAAATTTATGCCAACGATTAGTGAGATCATGGAATGGTCACTAAAATGACTATCGTCATGGGCGGAAGACAATGGACTAGGGGTAAAGTCAAAGCTAGTCCTCTTTAAAATGACAAGGGGAAGGTAAAAGAACTATCGAAAGATGCGAAGTACTTAGTCATCATCCTAGACTCCAAACTGTGCTAGAAAAGAAATTTTGACGATAAGGGAAAGATGACACTATGTACCTTTTATGCCTGCAAGAGAGTGTTCAAATGGGGATTGTAGCCGAAAATGATTCATTGGATGAATACAGCGATATTAAGAGCGATACTCACGGTACATATGGATCTGTGGTATGGTGAGAAAAGAAAGAAGTCACATCTCTCCCATAAGATCTGTTGACACTGGAGACGATGCTGAATCTCCAATTCGTCCATATTTTCATCAGATGAAGAGCGACGAAGGCGGCCATCCGGCTTAGGTCATTCAGAACCACACATGGGATGCTGATGCGATAAAAGGAACACAACTGGGGGTACGGAGTATATGACACCGAAGTCAATCCAAGGTAATGATACCCAGCCGCGTAGTTTGGACATCAGTCAGCATCATAGAAGCTGATGAAATCTCAATCTTTACCGAAAGCTCGAAAATGAAGCATGGAACTTGATCAGGTATATTCTCATAATCCCTAGATCTAAGAATATCCAAAAGACTCCTTGATAATTGTACTGTCTTCCGGCAGAAATATACGCTGTAAGCACTATCGCAAAACAGATTTTGGAACTGGAATCACCTCGGGCTAAATTCAAAATCTATTTCGACTGCCAGCAACGGTTCACTATGGACTCCTTTCTTTCTTTAACCCAAATTCAGGCGCAATGTATCATTCTCTGCAGGGTACAAGAACATACTTGCTGATAATGTACCAGGTAAAGTTCCAGTGAACCGTGATCTAGGTCGTGCCCATTCCGTTCGTGGAAGTAGCGAATCAATCAAGGACTGCTAGTGTATCGTGGCCCCTACTCAGTGTGCAGGCTCGTCCGATTTATAGAAACATCCTTCAAGTTCAAGAGGGTCGGTGGAAATAATTGATTTTGATTTACTTATCGTGTGAAGCTTCACCCAACCACCTTTGTCCCCTCCTACATTTCTTCCATTTTATGGAAATACAATGGACCGAATTCAGTGGGTCCCGAGTGAACTCGTTAGTTGTATTCACAGCTTACGGGCGTCCCTCAACAACCTAACCTGACATATGGACTGTTTTCTTTCCTAAAACCAAAGGACATCGCGCTCTGCTGGGTACATTGGCGTATATAGCAATATCTAAGGCAACGAACTTGCAGACGAATGTGCCAGGATTAGCGACAGTGCAGCACTATGGCAAATTACGTCGATGAGCGGCAAAGTTCTAGCTGTAAATCAATAAGCAAGTGGCCGGTTCTTGATGTTGCACGCACCGAAGGTCTGGTTTCCATCGACAAAAGAACACTCAGTGTTATTACAGGAATGGAAGACTTCGAATGTAGAGGAACTGTTTAGATGAAGAAGAGGAGGAATTAGTGAGCACTTCTTATATTCTTGCAATGCTATGACGGCATGAGTATCATCTCGCCTACTTAGGGTGCAGGCTCTTCGATTACCGATTTTTAGAGAAATCTTTCCGGTTCAATAGAGCAGGAAGAAATTACGTTTTACATCATTTACATTTACATTTTTTTATCATTTTTTTTTTTGAGTTGTGATTCTCGTTCGTTTGTGAGAATCATCTCCTTATAGAGGCCGGGTTTGATGTTGAAAAGTCGCTGCGAAGCCACTTGAAAAGACTTTTGACATGGTCGAAATCATGATCATGGTAGTCTGCAGCCAAGTAATAAATGTCACCATGGCATTTGTAAATAAATTTGCATTCTATTAAATATAGAAGCAAAATGGTCTTGAGCCAGGACAATATCCCAGTTCAAATCAAATTTTAGACAATTTTCATTTTCGCGGGGGATATGGCTAACATGATTTTTACGCTGACATCTAAAGAACCAATTATGTATATATCTGACCGCATTTTACTTGATATCAAATCAAATATAAAATAAATAAATAGATTTAAAAGGATTATATACATGGCAAAGTAAAATAGTTACAACAACATGGCAACACAGTCTGACCAAGGAGCAAAGGATTTTTGGCTATTCTACTCTTTTCAGGCCACAAATCAAACACAATCACATAGAGTAACCCATTAACCCACATTTTGCTTTGCAAATTTGCACCTTCAATATATGCTAATGCAGACACACACACACATTTAAGTGTACCTGACCTCATATCACACCAAACAAAAAGAGCTTCACATACTCACATATACCGTTAATAGCCACAATCAATATTTAATATCTGTGTATCCGCCTGAGGGACTGAGACTTCTCTTCCCTTCCCTTCATGCGAGTGAACGCAGCGGCGCTTTCCTAAGATAAATGATATGAAATTACTGCCAATGACTTTTTGTCGAACCGCCAGAAAAAATGTTGTTTTTTTTTTCTTTCAATGTTTTCGATTTGAATGACAGCTTATCGCTGGAAGCTGTAAATCACAGACGCATGTTTTTGTTGCTCTGTGTCTGCCGTTTGCCGTGAAATGAAGAATCGACTGAGATATGAAATTCTTAAATGATGAGTTTAGGCAATTGAATTTTTATTTGGAAGAAGAACTCAAGGTTGTACAAAGGGTTATCGATTTGGAGTACTATTTTGTACTTAATTTAATTATAATTTAGAATAATACAATAATAGAATAATAGATTAGCCAAATAATAGAATACTAGTAGTATGTTAATAGTGGAATACTTGTTTATTTATGAATCATATGATGGTAGACAATTAAATCCACAAATATTGCTATCAAATCATATTGAAATAAGATCTCTAATTTTATCTACAGACAAGTTCTTGATGGGGATTGTTCTCGATACTCTTTGGGAGCAAAATTGCGACATACAATACAAAATGCCTCTTCGGGTTGTACTTCTACATATTAATTATTTTATGTTTTTAACAAATATAAATTATAAATTGTCCCCTATATAGAAATGATGAACTCAAAAAGTTTCTTACATTTTTTCAGGGTATTTCAAGTTGTATCAGACGGAAAGACAGAATGCATAAAAACGCCATCTCTTGGTGGAGGGTATAAAATCTTCGTATTATAAGTTGTTTGGCTATCGTGTGATAGCCCTTTTTTTGATTGATGCTTGGTGGTATGTTGTACGTGGGTTATGCATATGCCAAAAGTATCATCAAGATTGAATAACCAAAAAATATATATTTCTATATTTACTTCGCATCTGCGTTTGCAACACCTTGAAATATTCATCGGAGACCTCAAAAACTACATAAATTCTAAGGCGATTTAAGCGTGACCGTCTGTCAGTTGCAGACGGATAGACATATAAAGAGTGATTTTTTTGAGGTTAGGATTTTCATGCATTAGTATTTGACAGATCACGTGGGATTTCAGACATGGTGTCAAAGAGATAGATGCTCAGTATGCTTTGACATTTCATCATGAATCGTCTTACAAACGAACAACGCTTGCAAATTATTGAATTTTATTATCAAAATGCGTGCTCTGTTAAGAAAGTTCATTGCGCGCTTCCATTTTATGGTCAGTTTAATCGACCCACTGAAGCGGCTATTCGGGCTATTGTGACTAAATTTCGCACCAAATTTACATTGTTGGACATTAAACCACCAACACGCTTACGTAGAGTGCGAACTGAAGAAAATATCGCAGCTGTATCGGCCAGTGTTAATGATGACCACCAATTTTCGATTCGTCGCCGTTCGCACCAATTGGGTCTCTGTTACTCAAAAACGTGGAAATGCCAAAATTGGACTAAGCGGATGGACCACCTAAGACGCAGCCGCGGTCAACATTTAAATGAAATTATCTTCAAAAAGTAAATGTCATGGACCAATCTAACGTTTCAAATAAAGAACCGATGAGATTTTGCAAATTATATGCGTTTTTTTTTTTAAAAAGTTATCAAGCTCTTAAAAAATCACCCTTTAGTCTAATAGTTGCAGTTTCCCTCACAAGGGCTGAAAACGTATTGCAACACCTCGAGACCTCATAAAATATTTATACTTATATTCTAGGTATGAATATAGCCATGTCCGTCTGTCTGTATGGTGTGGTGTATTCTCGTCACAGTGTTGAAGTTACAAATGGAAGAAATTATATGTATTAAATGAAAGGGTGCTTCATGGTTTTACTATACGTATGAGTAACATGGCTTCCAATTAATATAAATCATACGCATCCAAAACGAAATTGCTGGAGAATGAGAAGTGTTACTAGTATTACTTTCATAGTGATTATATTGAAATTAGTTTTGTAAAATACTAGCTTAAAAGAAATTACGTATTTATTATAAATTGATTTATAATGTTAATCATATTCAATTTCCTTAGGTTCTACGAACTAATGCTTGTCTGCATGGCAGATTGAGTGATCAAAGCCGTTTAAAAAGCTGGTTCACCGGTTTTATTTCTTCCACCGTCCTTTTAAAAACGGTTAAACCGTTTTTTTTTCGTCTGGATCCACCGGTTTTCCATTGTTTTATTTTCACAAAACTAAACTATCAAAAATTATTCAGATTTAAAAATTGCATTTTTGCATTTACGAGGCTGAAATATGCCATTGCGACAAATAATCATCTTGAAATCCGCGAAAATACGAGAGGAAAAGAATTGATTATCAGAGTTACTACTCTACCTAACGAGGCTGAAAAACGCCCTTGCGAATTAAATTATCGGAAACCCTTGGTAAACCACGAACCGTTCAATATGTAGACCATTCTACATCGCGATGTCGTAATGGCGCAATCGCGTGAGCTCTTGTCTTCTTAAACCCAATAGAACAAAATAATATCCACCCAGTCGTTACAGTGCAGTCGACCGTAGAACATTCCAAATCCTAAACAAGAATTATTAATATATTATTTTATATGATTCGTATACATATTGTTAGGCTCCTAAGCAGCAGATTTAATATCAAACTATTAAAGTATAAAAAATTGCATTTTGAAATTAGTCCTGCTGTTGGCGTATTTTTGTGCAGGAAAAAATGGAATGCAAATAATTCAGATCGATTTATAAGGAAAATGTTGGCTATCGAAGAACTTAAACATGTCAACACACTTCTCATTAGAATTTAATTGGGATTTTTAATATTTTTATTTCTTTAAAAGATGTAGTTATTTTTAGTCAGTCAGTCATTTATTTAAAAAAATCGAAGGTATACTTTTTGTTTATTAAAAATTCCAGGGAATGGAAAAAATCAAAAATATACATTTCTTAAGATGTGATTATTTTTTTATTAAACTAGAAACAATTTTCTTTAAATTCACCAAAAAATTATATTTCTATATCCTACCATAAATTGTAACGAATTTTTTAAAATTACCATATGTCAAAATTCCTGATTTTCGATCCATACCTACATTTTCATATTTTTTGAAAATTGGGAAATTTCGCATAATTTTATTTACTAAATCGGAGAACCTAAGGAAATTTTCTTTTCTGTTTCACATGGAATTAGTATTTTACATGTAATGAAGCAAAAAATAAAAAATAAAGGTATAAAAAGTAAGTTTTTCTGCTTCATAATTATAATAGAGATTTCCAAAGGTCGGGCGGGGCCGACTATACAATACCCTACACCACTCCCTTCGTATATACCTTGCTTTTATTGCTAAACCCAAGTGTTTCATGGGAGCAATTTTATGTAATTCATATAAATTATACATTTGGGGCCTGGTCCAAAACATGGGTCTATATATTTCTCATTGACGGTAGATATTCCTAGTTGAAATATATCATGATCCGATGTAAGACGTAGTTTCTAGAGTTGTAATAGAGTAGAATGGGGCCCACTTGGTTTATTCCAAAGTATGGACACTTTGATTTGACTTTGAAAAAAAGACGATGTAAAATTCGCCTGCTTGAGGGGTAAAAATTAAAATGGTTTATTCCAAAGTATGGACATTTTGATTTGACTTTGAAAAAAACCGATGTAAAATTTGCCTGCTTGAGGGGTAAAAATTAAAATGGGACCATTTTTAAGGGCGCTACATTAAAAAGTGGTTTCACATAGACCACTTTCAAAGTAGGTATTCTTAGTTGAAATACGACATGATATGCAAAATTGTATCGAGATGTCTTGCATTGGTTCTAGTGATGTATTAGAGTAGAATGGGGGCCTAATTTGTATGGGGGTTATACCAAAACATGGACTCATATATTTGACTTTCATAGTATGTCATCTTAGTTGAAATATAACACAAAATGCAAAATTTGATAAACTTCCGATGTAAAATGTTGGTAATAGAGAGTTAATAATTAAAATGGGGGCCCATTTGTAAGGGCGCTACATTAAAAAGTGGACATTTTTAGATCACTTTCAAAGTAGGCAGTCTTAGTTGAAATATGACATGATGTGCAAAATTATATAGAGATCAAATGCACGGTGTGGGTTCTAGAGATGTAATAGTGTAGAATAGTGTAGAATGCGGGCCCAATTTGTATGGGGTTTATACCAAAATATGGACCCATATATTTGACTTTCATAGTATGTAATCATAGTTGAAATATAATACAAAATTTGATAAACTTTCGACGTAAAATGTTGATCCTAGAGAGGTAATAATAAAAGTGGGGGCCATGTGTAAGGGCGATACATTAAAAAGTGAGTCCATATAGATCACTTTCAAAGTAGGTATTCTTAGAATGAAATATGAATATAATATAATCTGCAAAATCTAAAAAACTTCCGATGTAAATTGTGGGTCCTAGAGAAGTAATAATTCAAATGGGGGCCCATTTATAAGGGCGCTATATTAAAAAGTGGGCCTTTATAGATGACTTTCAGAGTAGGTATTCTTTATTGAAATATAACATGATCCGCAAAATTTTATCAAGATCCAAGGTAAGATGTGGATTCTAGAACGATAATAGTGTAAACTGGGGTCCCTTTTGTATGGGGGCCAAAACCAAAACATGGACCTATATAGCTGGCTTTCAAAATACGTGTTTCTAGTACAAATATAACATTGTGTGGAAAATTAGTTCAAGATCCTATGAAAAATCTGAATTTTAGAGCAGTAATAGTGTAAATCGGTGGTACATTTGTATGGGGGTTATAACAAAACATGGAAAACTATGTGGTCCACTATCCCTTGAGCTATTTCTAGTTCAAATATAACACGATCCTGAAAATTTGGTCATGATCGTATGTAAAATGTGTTTTCTACAGCAGTAATAGTGTAAATTATAGGGATATTTGTATGGGGGCTATATCTAAATCTGAACCGATTTTTTTCAAATTCAATACCAATCGTCCTTGGCCAAAAAAGTAATTTCTGCCAAATTTCATGACAATCGGGCCACAATTCAACAGATTTTCTTCAAAATTGGCAAACCATCTTATAGTTCAACTAGAAACACCTGTGGTAAAAATATGTTAAATCGGTTCAGATTTGTATATAGCTCCCATACAAATTTCGCTCCCAATTTGAATTTTTCTGCTCTAGTATCCACATATTTTAACAGATTTTCTTCAAAATTCGCAAAACACCTTATATTTCAACTAGAAACACCTGTGGTAAAAATGTGTTAGATCGGTTCAGATTTACATATAGCTCCCATACAAATTTCGTTCCCCCAGAAACAGCGTATTTTCAGAGAATTTCATAAAATTGAGCATAACATGTTATACTTCAACTAGAAGAACTTATTGTGAAAGTTAGTCACTTCACTCCATGTTTGGATATAGCCCCGATACAAATATTATTCTCGATTTGACAAATTGGACCTGGTCATATTAGCCTGTGATTAGGAAACATACAAAAAATTTTACCGTTTTCACTTTGTGGAGTGTATCATATAGTCGGCCCGCCCGACTTTAGCCTTTCCTTACTTGTTCATATTTGAATTACTGAAATATGAATAATGGCGATATTTCACGTTTGGTTTTTGGGTGTTTTTTTTGTAACGATATTTCTCCCAAATGACAAATATGAAATATATCATATTTGTGCATTTTTATGCTTCATAATTATAACACGATTTGCTTTTCCTAAATCAACTGGAAAACACATCTGATCTAAGTATGCGAAATTTCGACAAGAAAGTTCTTTCGTTCAAAGCTTACAGAATTAAGTCCAAAAATAACCGATCTTGAACAGTAAAATCGTGCTGGACTGTATCTAAATCCGAACCACTTTTCATAAAATTCAATATCCTCCCTTCTCTATCTGCAAAAATCGCTTGTTCCAAGCTCGGTATAATAAACAATGCGTCTATCTATCTTCCTTTTAGATATTACATACCCTAAGAATTTTCGAATGTCATCCACTTAAATTAATTTTTACTAGAAATTAATATATACCCAACAAAGACTTGGTAATAACACCTCATTATTTGTAGCATTACCTAATAAGGACAGCTCGTTACGCCCTGCATTATTTTGAAGTATGAAATAATTACTTCCTTGTAATGGTTTAAATAAGTAGTTAAATTTCATAATTTAAGAATTGATTTTCTACATTTTTTTTCTTGAGTCAGAGAATAGCTGTTGTTATCGCAGCTTAGTTATCCAGACTTAAAGAGAAACACCCTAAATTCTGTATTCAGATTGTTAACAAATCGATACACAATATATAATTTAATAAAAATGTTGTTTTCGTCACTTATTAAGTCCATTATTGATAATACATTATTTTTTATCAATAATGACTTATTTAGAAGTACTCGTTTAGAAGTACTTATTTATTAACTTTTCGTAATCGTGTATGTCAGTACTTATTTCTCAATTTTTTGTAAGCGTGCCTGGAAGTACTTATTTTTATACCCAAAACCACTTCGTGGGTTGGGTATTATAAGTTAGTTTCGGGCCAAATGTTTCTAACACCAAGAAATAATAGACCTAGCCCCACCTTTAAGTATACCGATCGGCTTAGAATCACCAGCTGAGTCGATTTAACGATGTCTGTCTGTCCGTCCGTCCGTCCGTCTGCTGTCCATCTAAGCTTGTTCGCACTCTACAGGTCGCAATTGTTGTCCGATTGTCATGAAACTTGGCAGAATTTATTTTTTCTCGACAAGGACCATCGGTATTTTTGGAGGAAATCGGTTCAGATTTAGATATAGCCCCCATACAAATGTCGCTCCCGATTTGACATTTTCCGCTCTAGAAACGACATATTGTACCCGATTTTCTTTAAATTTGTCAGAACATCTTATTATCCAACTAGAAACACGTATGCAAAAATTGGGTAAGATCGGTTCAGATTCAGATATAGCCCCCATACAAATGTCGCTCCCGATTTGACATTTTCCGCTCTAGAAACCACATATGACGACCACAGAACAAAAACGCCGAATAAAATCGTACAGAGCAAAAACGACGCAAAAAATTTAACAGAGCAAAAATGCAGCAGAGCAGCGTACATGTGACACTCACACATGTATACATGCATGCTCTGTTGAAGATTTCACGAGAATTGTCAATTGCGTGTGGGCTCTCTCTCTCTCTCTCTCGAGTCGTGATCGGTTGGCTCTGTTGTTATTTTCTTTTTTTGTTTTTAGTTGTCCAGCAATTCGAAGTGAAAGAAATAATAAGAATGCTTTATTTTCCAAAATACAGGTTTAATATCAATATGTTCTTATTTCTAAAAAACGAAAATATTTAGTAATTTTTGTTTGTAACAAATAACTAGTAAATCATAAAAAAATTTTTTTCAAATCCATGCTTTATGCAAGCAGAATTCTATTGGGCCTAGAAATTCTTTTTTAGTTATCTTTTGTAGAAGGAAAAATTACTGCGTTATCAGGAGCAGAAATAATAGATTTCTAATTTGTGGTTTGTATGGGAGGTACCACGCCCACTTTTGCATTACCGCCCATTTTAGGCGCAACTACGCACATTGATGCTAGATGCACTTACACAAAATTTGAGCACTATACGTGTCATAGAACTGACACTATTCGATAATATGTTTTAACTTCGTATGGGAGGTGGTACGCCCACTATTCCAATACCGCCCATTTTTGGCACAGCTATGCACATTGATGCTAGATGCACTTACACAAAATTTCAGCACTCTAGGTGTCATAGAACTGACAATATTCAATAATAGGTTTTAACTTTGTATGGGAGGTGCCACGCCCCTTTGTCCAATTGGTCAAATTTTTCCATTTCCTTGTATTGTCATCGAAAATGATTAAGTGTGCAAAATTTGAGCAAAATTGGTTGAGAAAAAAGCTTTCAAAAATTGATTTCAAATTTTGTGGCACACAAACATATATAGAAAGTATCCTTATATAAAGCATGGAAAAATGATGTAAACTTCAAGTCACTTAAGCTTTTGTATGTATAAAAAGTATTACATACTATAAAGTAAAAAAATATTCTTGTTTTTCTTATAATAATAGAATTAATGAAAATTTCAAGGCTCATACGTTTTTGATATAACAAGTACAAGTAGAAAATATTAGCTTTAATTTAATTACTTAAATACTGGTGATATGAAGCTTTCATAAAGCATTGTTTTGTACTAGATTCATTAATCCATTTTTCCATTTAGGGCGTTTCTTATTTTAATAAAAAATTATAATAGTAAATATGAAAAAAAAAATAAAAACATAATTAAAAACATTTAGTGCGATTTAGTGTAATTTAGGTAATCCAAACAAAAAAATTATTTCAATAGATTAATTTTGTTTTTTTTTAATCTCTATAAAAAGTCAAGTTTTCGATAAAACTTAAAAAATTTGCAGCTTCACTTTTTATTCATTTTCGCGGTTAGGCGGTTACGGGATCACTCCCATCACAAACAAAACCATAATCAATGTCTTCTTTGTTTTGATAATTTAAGTTTCCTTTCCAGCTCCTTAGAAGTTATAAAATCTGGGGTGTTCATTTCTTAAAACATTTTTTAGCATCATCTCATTTAAAAAGTATAACTCAAAAATATTTTATTTCGGACCATAGTTATAACAGTTGCGATAGATGCTTTAGTTTAATAGAAAAATATAAAAAAAACTGAGATTGTACCGACTCCGAATGATAGGATTAATATCATAAAGGAAGCCAAAAAGTCCGAGCCGAAGTTTATGGTTAAAGAAATGAACACCCCAGATTTTATAACTTCTAAGGAGCTGGAAAGGCTAATAGTAAATCGAAAAATAGATATTAACGGACAAAAAATAAATTGGTACACTATACGAAGAATTATTCAGGAAAAGAGTAATGTATTCCAATTAACTTTGTTTGATGGCAATGTAACGCAGGTAGTGAGTTTGGCAAAAAGAGGTGTACGTGAAGAAGATTTTGAAAGTTTTATCGAAAACTTGACTTTTTATAGAGATTAAAAAAAAACAAAATTAATCTATTGAAATAATTTTTTTGTTTGGATTACCTAAATTACACTAAATCGCACTAAGTGTTTTTAATTATGTTTTTAATTTTTTTTTCATATTTACTATTATAATTTTTTTATTAAAATAAGAAACGCTCTAAATGGAAAAATGGATTAATGAATTTAGTACAAAACAATGCTTTATGAAAGCTTCATATCACCAGTATTTAAGTAATTAAATTAAAGCTAATATTTTCTACTTGTACTTGTTATATCACAAACGTATGAGCCTTGAAATTTTCATTAATTCTATTATTATAAGAAAAAAAAGAATATTTTTTACTTTATAGTATGTAATACTTTTTATACATACAAAAGCTTAAGTGACTTGAAGTTTACATCATTTTTATTTGTTACAAACAAAAATTACTAAATATTTTCGTTTTTTAGAAATAAGAACATATTGATATTAAACCTGTATTTTGGAAAATAAAGCATTCTTATTATTTCTTTCACTTCGACTTGCTGGACAACTAAAAACAAAAAAAGAAAATAACAACAGAGCCAACCGATCACGACTCGAGAGAGAGAGAGAGAGAGCCCACACGCAATTGGCAATTCTCTTGAAATCTTCAACAGAGCATGCATGTATACATGTGTGAGTGTCACATGTACGCTGCTCTGCTGCATTTTTGCTCTGTTAAATTTTTTGCGTCGTTTTTGCTCTGTACGATTTTATTCGGCGTTTTTGTTCTGTGGTCGTCATATTGTACTCGATCTTCTTTAAATTTGCCACAACATCTTATAATCCAACTAGAAACACCTATGCAGAAATTGGGTAAGATCTGTCCAGATTTAGATATAGCACCCATACAAATGTCGCTCCCTATTTCACTTTTTCCGCTCTAGAAACCACATATTTTACCCGATTTTCTTTAAATTTGGCACAAAATTTTATAATCGAACTAGAAACACCTATGCTGAAAGTGGGAATGATCGGTTCAGATTTATATATAGCCCAAATACAAATGTTGGCCAAACTATATATAGTATATTTCGTTCCAGATTTCAATATACCCCCATACAAATGTCCTTTCCGATTTAACATTTTTTGTCAAACACATACATTTACAGGATGCAAAAATCCTTTCCGATTTCACTTTTTTACCGAATTGAATTGTAATGAGAATTGTTTGGGTGATGCCCATATGTCCATACTTTGGTATAACCCAAATGGGGTCCATTCTGATCTATTACAGTTCTAGAAACTATATCTTACATCGGATCTTCATCAAATTTTGCAGATCATGATATTTTTCAACTAGGAATACCTACAGTGAATATAGGCCCAAGTTTTGACCAGGCCCAGAATGTTGTTATAGGCCCCCTTGTGAAATGTCGGTCCTATTATTACTGTATAATTTGTATTTGTCTGTCGGATAATTGGATCAATTACCATATTATTAACCATATTCGTTAAATATGACTAAAGATGAATTTATATGAACTACATAAAATTGCTCCCATGAAACACCTGACTTTAGTAATAAAAACGAGGTACATACGCAGGGAGTGGTGTAGGGTATTACATACTCGACCCGCCCGACTTTAGCCTTTCCTTACTTGTTTTATAATCACTTTATAAAAATAATTAGAAACGGATCCGAAAAATAAGTAATGAAGGCTTTTGGTTTTGCCTTATTCCCCACATTACTTGGTAATGAGAGCTTTCAAAATAACTAATATTAATAATTAAATTTAATACAATTACAGTATTCAATTTGAGTCAGTTAGATTTCCAACACCAGAAAGACTGTATACTGGAGCTTGAATAGCCATAATTATGCAGTTACCATTATCGGATATCCGCTGAAACCTGCTACAAACTGTCGGTATGTGTATCATTAGATACTCTATGCGAGCCCTGCACCTACCTTTCAAATTGATTAATGGCGACTAATTTTAGGTGCGATTATAAATTGAATTTTTTATGCTTTCCCAAAAAAAAAATATAAAAAAAAACAAAATCATAGCGCAACAACAACATTTACCTATGAACTTAAAACATGGCAATTGTTGTAATAAAAGCCATAACAACGACGGCAAGACAACAACGACAACACCAGCAGGCAGCCCGGCATGTGTTAAACAAATTAACAAAACTACAGCAATTCAACGGCAATAGCAACAGCAACAGCATTTGTAATGTAATTCACATAAATGACGGCGGTGAGGTGCGTGGCACACATCCCCACGACACAGAAAAAAAATACAACTATTTGAAATAATACAAAAAAAGAAGTACTGAAATTGTTTGTTGTGGCTGTTGGTATGTCTACGACTCTTAATAGCAGAAATAACAGAAAAAATACAGAAAAAACCTGAAACAACCAGTCCATTGAAAAAGGCATGAAAATATAATGGAGGTTGTCGCTTTTTTGTTGCTTTTGTGAATTCCATTTCGGTAAATGTTTCCTAAAATCATAATTTTTAATGATGGCCGTAGTAGTGTCGAAAAACGTATTACATTTGTACGAGCGGTAATACAAGTGCCATTACATCACCCTACGTGCTCCTACGCGGCAGGCACTTGAGAAGGGTTTGGCCAGTGGAGATGGCCAGAGTGCTGAAGACGCCCTAGAGGGAGAGAGAGATGTGATTAATGGACGCAGTAATATATTGCCGCGGCTAGAATGTAGGGTATCTCACTCATACAATCAATTCAATGATAAGTCAAAGTGAATTCCCTTATTTTTCCAGAAGATACAATTTTCGATAATAATACAATATTTGGAACTCTTTTACTTTTTGTTGCATAGTGTAATATTGTTTGGCTTTATCCAGAGAAAGAGTTGCTCATCCTCAGAGCCATTGATCTTTTCTAAACTTCCTATACCTCAAAACTGACATCCAAATGTAAATATAACAGTCAGAAATTAACGAAAAATATATGAAATATCCTTCAATAATGAGTGAAAATGACCGAAGATCATAAATTTAGCAGTAATATTGTAGACCCCACTTTATCGCCATAATTGCTACCAAATGCTCCATACGTCGTGCAGCTATGTAAGTAGGGAGGTAGGTAGTCTAAATGCCAGCCATAGTATAAAATCACCAGCCGACTTTCGACAGCAGCTGTCTCACCCTGAACCGTGTCACCTAGGGATCAGTAACCTTAATTCGGTTTACGTGTCCTTCACATATAAAGTGGTGTGTCGCTCTAGGGCAGAGGAAAAAAAGCAGCCCACTAAATTGCTGGATATCAAATGATTACGGGCTGCCTTCACAAGAATAAAATGATACAGATTTAATTCAATTGTCGTGCTTTTAACACATTTCCAACTAATTTTTTACGATTATTTTATTTCACATGTCTGTATACATAAATGTTTAGTATGTGCATATGAGGGTCGTATGAATACAGAGGTATATTATATCGAAAAAATTTGTGTTGAAGAAATTGCACACGCTTGGAGTAGAGGTATTTTCCATATGATTTGTAAAATTTTCGATCAGTACTTGTAATGGGGACTATTGGACGACCCACAATTATAAACTGTTTGCAAAGATAGTACTTCAATAGCAATAGTCCTCGCAAAATGTGTACGTACCTCTATTAGTTTAAGAGATATTTGTGTAACAGCAAAAAATATATTTTTTGCAGGTGTTTCCAGTTTTTGCACGATTTAGAAATTATTTATAGATCGCATTGAATACTGCGTAAAATTTACAGGAATTCAGATATCACAACAAAATTTGGGCTCTAAATTAATGGCCACCAAAATACCAAAATCCCGAACAAATATGTTAAAAAATGAGTAAAAATTAGAAAATTGGTGCTTGGCATTTGCGAATTTTTGCAAATAAAAATGTTGTTTATTTGTATACCCTAGTCCACGAAGTGGTGTAGTTTCGCGCCAAATGTTTGTAACGCCAAGAAATAGTCGAGCTAGATCCACCTTTAAGTATACCGATCGGCTTAGAATCACCAGCTGAGTCGAGCGCACTCTACAGGTCGCAATTATTGTCCGATAGTCAGGAAACATGGCAGAAGTTATTTTTTCTGGCCAAGGACCATCGGTATTGAATTTGGAGGAAATCGGTTCAGATTTAGATATAGCCCCCATACAAATGTCGCTCCCGATTTGACTTTTTCCGCCCTATAAAGCACATATAGTACCCGATTTTCTTCAAATTTGGCTTAACACCTTATAATCAAACTAGAAATACATATGGCGAAAGCGGGTAAGATCGGTTCAGATTTAGATATAGCCCCCATACAAATGTTGTTCCCGATTTGACATTTTCCGCTCTAGAAACCACATATTGTACCCGATTTTCTTTAAATTTGGTACAACATCTTATAATCCAACTAGAAACACCTATGCAGAAAGTGGGTAAGATCGGTTCAGATTTAGATATAGCCCCCATACAAATGTCACTCCCGATTTGACATTTTCCGCTCTAAAATCCACATATTGTACTCGATTTTCTTTAAATTTGGTACAACATCTTATAATCCAACTAGAAACACCTATGCAGAAAGTGGGTATGATCGGCTCAGATGAAGATATAGCCCCCATACAAATGTCGCTCCCGATTTCACTTTTTCCGCTTTAGAAACCACATATTGCACCCTATTTTCTTTAAAATTGGCACAACATTTTATAATCGAACTAGAAACACCTATGCTGAAAGTGGGTATAATCGGTTCAAATGTTGCTCCCGAATGTTTAACCGATTTTGGCCAAACTTTACATATTATATTTCACCAATAAACATACATGGTGAAAGCGGGTCACATCGTTCCAGTTTTCAATATACCCCCATACAAATGTCCTTTCCGATTTAACATTTTTTGTCAAAAACATACATTTACAGGATTCAAAAATCCTTCCCGATTTCACTTTTTTACCGAATTGAATTGTAGTGAGATAGAAAGTGGGGTGTATCATATAGTGGCTCCATCCGTCTTTAGCCTTTCCTTACTTGTTTTGGAGATGCATACTTTGGTATAACCCAAATGGGGCCATTCTGCTCTATTACAGATCTTCATCAAATTTTGCAGATCATGATATTTTTCAACTAGGAATACCTACCGTGAATGAGAAATATATAGGCCCATGTTTTGGACGAGGCCCAAAATATTGTTATCGGCTCCTTTATGATTTTGTTCGTCCGATTCATCATATTACTACTGTATAATTTGTATTTGTATGTCGGATAATTGGATAAATTACTATATTATTAACATTATTCGTTAAATATGAGTAAAGATGAATTTAAAGTATACTGCATAATTTATATGAACTACATAAAATTGATCCCATGAAATACCTGGATTTAGTAATCAAAGCGAGGTATACACGCAGGAGTGGTGTAGGGTATTATATAGTCGGCCCCGCCCGACTTTAGCCTTTCCTTACTTGTTAGTTTTTGTATTGTTTGTATAGAATTTCAAGTGAATATAAGGCAGAAAGTGTTAAAAATTTTAGTACAAATTTAGTACAAATTAGTACAAAATTATAAACTATTATACAGACGCTACAAAAAACACTGCGGTTTTTTGAGAAATCTGCTTTTCCATATACACATGTAAATGAAGGTTAGAGGATATATTTTCGTAGATTTCTGATATATGAGAATCATCTCTTAGATTTTTTTAATTAGGTGCTGCAGGAATACGGAGGCGAATATTTTCACATGTAGTAAAAAAAGTAATAATTTACGTTATAACAGTTCAACTTTTAAGGAAAATTATTACCAAGTTTGAATTGATTCCTTTCGCTCCTTTCGAGATTATCGTGTACACCAGCCAGCCAGATGGTACTAAGTCGTTTTATCTGGGTGGCTAATTCTGATCCTAAAACCGAAAATATATGACTATTGATTTAATTGAATTGTTTATCAGTACATACAGAATGTGGAAAGTTCTTGTTGAAAGCACATGAAGTCCACATCATGCCAATTAGATCAGGATTAGCATGAACAGAATATTGACTCAACGATGCCTTCTGCACAAAATTCAATCCAACAAATATGCGACAAATTGAAAGTTTAACGAAGCTGTTAGTATGAAAATGAGTTTTGTTTGATGAAGATGATTTTGTTGGAAAAAAATTCATTATTTTTAAAATATATCCCAGCAATGAAAAGGAGTAGTTCTGAACTGAACTCCCACAATACGCTGTTTGGCAACAGCAGCAATTTTTTATCGGACTTATCATACGGCCGATGTACTCTTTGGTATCTGTTTCCCTCTGCTCTGTATCGCTACAATTTCCAACTGACACATTTATCTACACTCCCGTGCAGCTATCGCAGAGACACCTGAGGAATTCCGAAACGAACCTGATACAGGCATACTTTAGAGGTAGGTAGGAACACGCTTGGAAGTGTATGACCGTATGTTTGTGCTCCCATATTACCGCAGTGATATTGTTTCGTTTCAGTTGTATAACCATTTTCCAGCTATTTGAATCACAGTTTTCCACCTCCTATTTTACTCGTACAATGTGTATTGTTCTGCTTCTTATGTTTCTTCTGATTTCTGATGATGATGACGATGACGATGATTTTAGTGTTATGGTGGGACGGTCGGTTGGTTGCTTGGTTGCTTGGGCATACTTATGCTCCTGACAAAAGCTATGCCATGTTTCTGGCTTTATTTGTGGCATAGATTTACGTGAAACACGCAACATCAACATCATCATCGAATTGTTGTTTTTTTTGCTTTGGCCGGATATGAAAATGATGAGGTGAAATTAAGTTGTCCAACAACATGTTCGGGTAGTTGTGAACTTCGCTGGAAAAGTGCCGAGAACAATCCCAGAGGAATGAGCAGGCATAGCTGGCCGAGGAGGACCGAGATTTGTTTTTCAATGACAGCGAATATTTCAATCAAGAAATGAAGGCGGTGGTTGGTGGGTTGGTGTTGAAAGAAACCCCTGAAATCATGGTGAATTTACATTTATTGCTTTTCGTAGCAGAATAAATCATGGCCATTTAAATGCAAAGTATAGTGGACATACGATCAATAGTGATTACTGCCCACACGAATTGCAAATGACAAAATCATAATGTTATCAAAAGTTATCAGTCTTTTTTGCCGGATGTTAAAAGTAACACGTTGTCATGGTAATTTTGCTATTATCTTGATGTCGTAAATCTGTCGACGGCATAACAATCTTTAGTCAATTTCAATATATGAAATAAAATTAGAATCAGCAATAATAGATTATGTGAATCGAAAACAAATATTGACGACTTTTGAGTGAGTTCCACGAAATTGCCGGTAGAGTGGAGAATTTCAATACTATAACCAAGCACAGTAACACATGAGAAAAATTTTAATTTTTAATTAACATAACAGACCAACAGTACATACAAACAACAACAATACACACGAGGTACAGTGAAGACGGGACATACCGTACAACGAAAACCTTTGCAATGTTGCGAGCGATGCGAGCACATGTATAACATTGAATTGGCAAAGTGAGATTTTTAGTGTGTCGACTTAGTTTGTGGAATATTTTGTTTATCAGCGCTTCTCATTTGTCATATGTGACCGCTGGTACAAATATGAACCCTGATTTAAGTCAAAGACATACATTTGTTGCGAAAGTTCTGACGAGATGGGGTAGCGCCCATCGAAACTGCGCAGTCAACTTTTAGCTGCAACAATAAAGGTCTCACTTTGCCTTTTTGCTAATTTTGGGTTCTGCTGAAGACTTCAGCACAACCTTTGGTCTTAAATCAAAATAAATGACAACACATACAAAAAATTGTAATCTTACAAATTTAACTGGCTAAACAAATTAAAATCTTACAAATGAATATTAATTCAAGTCAACGAATAATAACACTATCCAACACTATAATTCTGAAAATGCATGTGAAGTAGACCATTCTGCAAAAATAAACATATAGTCCAGCTAGTTTGAGTTTATTTTAACATTTTTCATTTTTTTAGTCGAAGGGAGCATTGTACTAAGTGTAGTTAATGTTGAGAGAAATCATATTGTCAGAACTTTATTGTGGAATTTAATGACTATTATTTTTGTTGAAGACCTCAAGCCTCTAGCTCATCTCTTTATGGGTCAATTTGACCTTTTTTAGATAAAATCCAAAAATGTCCTTTCAAAAAGGACATTTGAGGATTAAAATGTTCTACGAAAAAATTTGCTGCAAAATGTCGGTGGGGGTCACCACAGACTCTTCAGCTTAAATAGCAAAATTACACGACAACTTATACAAAAAATACTAGGATGGATCAAATTTTAAATTAGAATCGGCTATAAAAAAGTACTGACTATTCTTTCAAATTTCTGGTTTTATTGGAAAGGTATCATTCATATGGCACCATGACTCATCCGATCATCCCAATTTGTCAGTACAGCTCCAAAATCCACACCAAACAGTGGCTCCTTGTGGATGCCTTGAACCCCATATGTGGCAATTTTGCTTATTGACACCGAGATGTAAAAGAGCTTCATGAAGGCTGAACTGAAGGTTGATCTCTTTCGAAAATTTTCCACCATTGTGTTCGAGTGTATAGCGTCCCATTTTGCAAATGTCAAACATAAATCGGTAGTTCAGCTTTAAACTTTTAAGTGACCCATGCTCTACTAAAATTCGTCCAAATTCTTTAGATGATCGATCTTTTCGACAAAAATATTTATATATTTCTGTAAAGCACGTTAAACAAAACAAGTAAGAAGGCGTTAAGTTCGGCCGGGCCGAATCTTATATACCCTCCACCACGGAGTGCATTGCACAGTATTACCAGCAGATTAAAGGATGTCGACTTTACATTGAAGCACAGTACCATATTACGAAAATTGTGATATTTTTATGCACATTACTATATTTGTTTACTATTTCAAACTATAATGTATACTTATGCGCACTGTTTAAAATCGACTATTATATATAAATAAAATGCTGAAATTGTGAAAGTGAACATGCCTAAATATTAGGCGATTGTCAGTCGCCATTAGAAAGAATCATTTTCAGATACAGACAAAGTGATAAGAAAAGTATAAATTTTAAAGATATCTCCATTCTCCGCCCAAATGTACAAATTTCGAAAATACCCTTTTCGAGTCTTTATAGTCAAAATGTATACACCGAATTTCATAATATCAACTTCGGCGGTTTGGTAGGTCCCACTTTTATCCCTCTTTTTAATTATATCCCTTAAATGTACGAATTTCGAAAGATCCCTCCATTTTACGTGTCTATGCAATTAGAGGGATGTACACACCGATTTTCATGATTCTAGCCGTTGTCGTATCATTGGTACCATATTTTATCCCTTTTTGTCCCATTTCGCCCACTAAAACTTTTATTTTCTTTGTGGTGCTTCCAAGCTACAAGAGGAATGTCCGCAACAAATTTTAACTGTATGAAAATGAGAAATTAAATTAATAAGCCAAAGCTACCAATATTTGTATACTATATATATAATGGATTAATACTTAAATGCATAAAGTAAATATAAGGGAACAATCATAAATACCCTAAATATTGGGGGATAGAGAGTGTATTTTCAGATACAGTCGTTTGGTTGGTTGTATTTCCATCCAATTTTAATTTCAAAAGCATAAATTTTGAAAATACCTTATCTCTCACGTACGCAGTATAAGACAACTTCATGATTCTACTATTTTTTGTCGTAAAAGCAACAAAATAAAGTACGAATTTGGGAAAAAATATTTTACGTGGCTATGCAGTCAGAGGAATGTATACACCGAATTCCATGATTCTATCAGCGGCCATTTTGTTGGTACCATTTTTATCCCCTTTTTCCAATTTTGCCCCCTCAAGAGTACGACTATCTAAAATCTCTTTATTTTACGTATCTACACAATAAGAGGGATGTACGCACTGAATTTCATCATTCTAGCTGTATTCTTTTAGTTGTAGCCATTGTATCCCTTGAAAATACGAATTTTGAAAAATCGTTTTATTTTTCTTGTCTACGCAGTCATTCGGAGTATACATTCCGAATTTCATGATTCTAGCTGCTGTCATTTGGTAGGTACTATTTTTATCCCCTTTTTCCATTTTACACCCTAAAAGTACGAATTTCGAAAAATTCTTTTATTTTATGTGTCTACGCAATCAGAAGAATTTATACACCGAATTTCATTATTCTAGGTGCAGCCGTTAGGTTGGTACTATTTTTATCCCTCTATCCCCATTTAACCTCTTAAAAGTACGAATTTAGAAAAAATACTTTTATATTATGTATCTAGTCTATTAGAGGAATGTACACGCCAAATTTATCCCTTTTCGTCCCATTTCGCCCCCTACAAATAAAAATCCCTTTTTATGCTATAAAGGGAATGCGAATTGCAAATATCAAGTAAATACAAGCTAATATGTTCAAAAAACATGCTGAAATACTCTAAATATTAGGGATATTTTCAGTCCTTGTGAGGGAAAAAATTTTCCCACTTTCCGATTTCGTCCACTTTCAATCTCAACCGATCTACAAGATAAGACACATTTAGGAAAAATTTGAACCTCCTAGGTCATTTCGTTCGGCCGCTATCGTGCTTTCAACAGACAGACGGACATGGCTATATCGTCTTAGAATTTTACCACGACCCAGAATATATATATACTTTATGGGGTCTCCGATGAATATTTCAAGGTGTTACAAACGTAATGACAAAGTGAATATACCCCCATCCTGGAGGTGGAGGGTATAAAAATTCAAATTGGTTAATTTTGCAAAATTTCCATGGGAGATATGGCTAAAATGATCCAACGGTTCCGGATAATTTTTTTCATGTATATTAAGAACCAATTTCGCTTGTAACAGTCAGTCGCGAAAACAGCTGCAAAATCCAAAATTCGCGTTTGTAATTGCATTTATTTTAGGTTTCTCTGTCTGGGTTTCTGAAACTATTTTGTCAGAAATATGGCCTATTTAGTCAGCAATCTTATGCCAAATATTTTGGTATTCTTTATGTGATATAAAGTTACGCTGGTTTTTCTAATACAATATGTGAAAGTAGGATTCATTCTTATTTCTCTATTCCAATCATAAAGTATTAACAGTGTAATTCAAGATTTTTTATGCATTTTGGGCCAAAAGGGATAAAAATGGTACCACAAAGTATTACAGCTAGAATCGTAATATTCTGTGTGTACATTTCTCTAACATAAATGAAGTTTTTGAAATGATAAATTGAAATTCAAATCAAAGTTGTAAAGAAGATTGGTTGATAAAGACTGCCTAAGGGAAAAGGCTTATTTTTATAAAATTGCCGCATTTGGGATTGCAGAAAAGGAAAATTGTGATATTTTTTGTATATTACGATATCTGTTTACTATTTCCACATATGACACACTTGAGATGCTTCTATTATAATAATTAATATCAATATTGCTATATATATAATCAAGTGTAATCGCAAAGTGAACATGAGGCAAATAACCTTCAATCGGCTAACACGACTTATATGTATATAAACTCACTCTCAGAGAACATACATTCGGAAGTTATAAGGAATTGAATTTTACGTAGGGAAGGATTATTTGTGAGGATTATATTAGGAGGTTTGTGTCACATGGTTCCAGTTTCCACTTTTATAAAACAATTGTAAAAACATAGTCAAATATCAAGTCAAAGTGTATTCCACGTACCAGTATAGAAGTTATGAAGGATTTAATATTACCTAGGATAGAGGCAATTGTGGGGGAGGGGTACAAGAAGGGGCGTGGATAAAGCGTAAAAACTGTTTAGGTTTAAAGTGATTATAAAAGCATTTTTATACACTCCACGAGAGTATTATGTCTTTGTGCATTTGTATGTAACACCCAAAAGGAAGGGAGATAGACCCATTGTTAATTATACCGATCGGCTTAGAATCACTTTCTGAGTCGATTTAGCAATGTCCGTCTGTCCATCTATTGTTGTAATCACGATACAGGTCGCAATTGTAGCCAGAACCAAACGAAACTTTGCACAACGAAGTTTTTCGGGACAAGGACGAAAGCTATTTAATTTGAAGAAAATCGGTTCATATTTAGATATAGCCCCCATACGAATTTCTCTTCCGATTTGACCCTTTTCACTCTAGATACCACATATTTCAACAGATTTTCTTCAAAATTGGCAAAACATCTTACAGTTCCACTAGAAACACCTGTGGTAAAAATGTGTTAGATCGGTTCAGATTTATATATAGCTTCCATACAAATTTCGCTCCCAATTTGAATTTTTCCGATCTAGAATCCACATATTTTAACAGATTTTCTTCAAAATTGGCAAAACATCTTATATTTCCACTAGAAACACGTGTGTTAAAAATGTGTTAGATCGGTTCAGATTTATATATAGCTCCCATACAAATTTCGCTCCCAATTTGCATTTACCGCTCCAGAATCCACATATTTTTACAGATTTTCGTCAAAATTGGCAAAACATCATATATTTAAACTAGGTACACCTATGGTGAAAATGGGTTACATCGGTTCAGATTTACATATAGCTCTCATACAAATTTCGTTCCCCCAGAATCCGCGTATTTTCAGAGAATTTCTTAAAATTGAGCATAACACGTTATACTTCAACTAGAAGAACTTTTTGTGAAAGTTAGTCACTTCATTCCATGTTTGGATATATACAAATATTATTCTCGATTTGACAAATTGGACCAGGTCATATTAGCCTGTGATTAGGAAACATACAAAAAAAATTTCCATTTTCACTTTTTTACTGAATTGAATTGTTGTATACCGATAGAAAGTGGAGTGTATCATATAGTCGGCCCCGCCAGACTTTAGCCTTTCCTTACTTGTTAAATATCAAATTCCAAATAATTTGACTACTTGTATGTTATATCGGTTTTATTATAACCGAAGTTTATGCCACTTTGTGTGGGAAGTACCAGAAGGGGTGCATCAATATCGCCCATATTCGATGCGAATGTCACCACTGTGTTGTGAATATTACAGCATTCCGATCATCCGTATAGAAGTTATAATAGATTTAATTTTATGTAGTTTTGCGTGATTTGTGTGGGAGCTACTGGAAGGGGCGTGCAAAACCCCGTTATATTTTGTACACTTAAAGTGATTGTAAAAACATTATCAAATACCAAAATGTAGCTGATTCTGAATATTCGTGTGGAAGTTATATGAGTTTTAATTTAACATTGGAATATGGGCTATTTGTGTGGGAGGTACCAGAAGAGGTGTGTTAATTTCACCCATCTTCGAACTTAAACTAAGTTTGGGAATAATATTTACCATGTGCAAAGTTTGAATAGATTCCTTAACTTCCTTAGAATTGTCGTGTACACCAGCCAGCCAGACGGATGGACTGACGGACGGACATGGCCCAAACACCTTAAAAAGTCGTGAAACGGATTTGGTCGACATACTTAGGGTCTTAAGTCACTCTTTCAATGCGTTACACTTGTTTTCTTTCCCAAATGATATGCACAGTAGAGTGAGGCTATTAATAGTTAAAATATGTGATTTCTAAAGCGGAAAATGCCAAATCGGGAGCAAAATTTGTAAGTTGCCTATATCTAAATCTGAACCTATTTTCGTCAAAATAAGTAGCGTCCGTCCTCTATTCGTTTGTGGTAAGTTTTATTAGGATCGGATAATAATAGACTACAAGAATTGATGGACGGACATGACAGAAAGTGATTCTAAGCCGAACGGTGTAATAAATAATGGTGCTACCGCAATTGTCTTTGGTGATATTATCAAATGTACAGGGACATAACGTATCGGGTGGGGTTATATAAATTGCACCATGATCCAGTCAGATTTTAAAGTTTGTGTATATTTTATAACTTCTACATTTTTGATGCGATTTTTATTTATTAGATTTTTGGGATTATTAAGGAACGGGGTAGTATTAAAAGTTTTAAAAAGGCATAAATTTAAAGGAAAACTAGAATATGGAGCCATTTTTATCGAACATGCATTCTAGTATAATTTTTCCAAGAAAATATTTCAAATAGTAAAATCCCAATTTTTGATATTTCTCTAGTATTTTTGAAATTCTTTTTAAAAACAAGATTCTATTGAATATCCTATCACATCCGACTATCATGCAACTGCAGAGTTTTTCCAAAAAACGCTTTTCATCAATAGATGGCTCTAGGAACGTGGAGTTAATTTTTTCCTTGAAACCAAAAATATAAATATTCCTGATCTTGGCAACAGGCAACCTTGAGAAGTTATCTCTGCCTCTGAAAAGTTTGGTTGTAGCAATAATTTTTTTCTTCTTCGTCTGTCTTTCTCTCTATTGTTTGGTTAGTTTCTATGGCTGCTCGCTTTCATGGGAGTGTCAAGTAGTGTCTTAATGAGACGTTTTAAATGGACAACGCCACTCGGAGAGGTCTGTTATATACAGCCCGACCCCTAATATCAATTTCCGATATCCCTACACTGTCGTGAAGTAATTTATTCACCAGAGCTGGCCTGTCGCAGAGCTGGACAGTCGTATAAGCAGAGCTTGACCATCTTCTCTGCCTCATCATTGTCGCAACTATCACTGCATGAAGTTCTACCTTCATTCACCGTTGCCTCTTTTTCTCAAGTGTCTGAATATTTCTCAAGTGTCTAAGTTTTCGGACGGTCTAGGTAGCGCATCAAGATACCAGTTATAGTATCAGTTTTGTGACCAACACCATAGCGAATGTACTTACAGTAGATCCTATATTCGCCAACTCATCTCCTCGATGACGATCGATCCTTTAGAACTCTCTATGTCCTGAGATTCATATAAGGATGCAGTTATATATTTGAGATAAAATGGCACCTGGCTGTCAACATTGTGCATAAAGAGGATAGTTTACTGCATGTTTTTTTAATTTCGAAGGCTTCCGTTTGAATGCGGAAGCGGAATGAATATGCTAGACCTGATTTTTCCGAGAAGACACCGGAACCATCTCCACAGTCAATTTTGGAGCCCTCCATGTATACATCAGTGTCATATTCAAAGTCGATATCCCAATTCTCGAACCTTCCTTATAGTACTAACATATTATCCCTATCCCTATTAATATTAATATTATAAAACCTTAGTGTAAGTCTGTCTGTAATCACGTGTAAACGGCTGAACCGATGTTGTTGAAATTTTCAGTACAGATAGATGTAGGTCTGGAAGGAACTATAGGCTATAGAATTTTTAAAAATTTGCTCTGTGGGCGTGGCAATAGTGTTTTTGAGAGCTAGAAGGCTGAAAATTGGTACATATATATTACTGACCCCGAGAATGATAAATATGATGCCGAAATTTGGATTTTCGTTTTGTGGGCGGAGTGGGCGTGGCAAAAGTGTTTTTGAGAGGTAGTAGGCTGAAAATTGGTACATATATATTACTGACCCCGAGAATGATAAATATGATGCCGAAATTTGGATTTTCGTTTTGTGGGCGGAGTGGGCGTGGCAAAAGTGTTTTTGAGAGGTAGTAGGCTGAAAATTGGTACATATATATTACTGACCCCGAGAATGATAAATATAATGCCAAAATTTGGATTTACGTTTCGTGGCTTTGGGACGTGGCAAAAGTGCCATTTGAGCTAGAAGGCTGAAAAATGGAATGCATATAAAGGGTGATTTTTTAAGAGCTTGATAACTTTTTTAAAAAAAAAACGCATAAAATTTGCAAAATCTCATCGGTTCTTTATTTGAAACGTTAGATTGGTCCATGACATTTACTTTTTGAAGATAATTTCACTTAAATGTTGACCGCGGCTGCGTCTTAGGTGGTCCATTCGGAAAGTCCAATTTTGGGCAACTTTTTCGAGCATTTCGGCCGGAATAGCCCGAATTTCTTCGGAAATGTTGTCTTCCAAAGCTGGAATAGTTGCTGGCTTATTTCTGTAGACTTTAGACTTGACGTAGCCCCACAAAAAATAGTCTAAAGGCGTCAAATCGCATGATCTTGGTGGCCAACTTACCGGTCCATTTCTTGAGATGAATTGTTCTCCGAAGTTTTCCCTCAAAATGGCCATAGAATCGCGAGCTGTGTGGCATGTAGCGCCATCTTGTTGAAACCACATGTCAACCAAGTTCAGTTCTTCCATTTTGGGCAAAAAAAAGTTGGATATCATCTCACGGTAGCGCTCACCATTCACAGTTACGTTACGATTCGCATCATCTTTGAAGAAGTACGGTCCAATGATGCCACCAGCCCATAAACCGCACCAAACTGTGACTTTTTCTGGATGCATTGGTAGCTCTTGCAATGCTTCTGGCTGATATTCACTCCAAAATCGACAATTCTGCCTATTTACGTACCCATTGAGCCAAAAATGAGCTTCGTCGCTGAACACAATTTCTTTCTTTCTGAACTTTCTTAACAGAGCACGCATTTTGATAGTAAAATTCAATGATTTGCAAGCGTTGCTCGTTAGTAAGTCTATTCATGATGAAATGTCAAAGCATACTGAGCATCTTTCTCTTTGACACCATGTCTGAAATCCCACGTGATCTGTCAAATACTAATGCATGAAAATCCTAACCTCAAAAAATCACTCTTTATTACTGACCACGAGAAAGATCAATTTGATGCCGAAATTTGGATTTTAGGTTTGTGGGCTGAAAATTGGTACATAAAGGGTGATTTTTTAGCTATTATCTTTTTGTCAACACTGGTTTAAACAGCTGACGCACGTTTCGTGTTTTGTTTCACTGTCAAACATCTTCAGTTTGGTCTATGATTGAACCATGAATCGTTTTACAAACGAACAACACTTGCAAATTATTGAATTTTATTATCAAAATGCGTGCTCTGTTAAGAAAGTTCATCGCGCGCTTCCAGTTTATGGTCAGTTTAATCGATCCACTGAAGCGGCAATTCGGGCTATTGTGACTAAATTTCGCACCAAATTTACATTGTTGGACATTAAACCACCAACACGCTTACGTAGAGTGCGATCTGAAGAAAATATCGCAGCTGTATCGGCCAGTGTTAATGATGACCATCAATTATCGATTCGTCGCCGTTCGCAGCAATTGGGCCTCTGTTACTCAAAAACGTGGAATTGCTAAAATTGGACTAAGCGGAGGCGCAGTCAAGGTCAACATTTGCATGAAATAATCTTCAAACATTAAATTATATATCGATTCAAATAAAAATTTCATGCATTTTTCTGAATTTTATGTGTGTTTTTTTAAAAACTTTCCTATAGCTTTTATATATTACTGACCACGATAAAGATCAATTTGATGCCGAAAATTGGATTTTCTTTTTGTGGGCGGATTGGGCGTGGCAATAGTGTTCTATGAGCTAGAAGGCTGAAACTTGGAATGTATATAAAGGGTGTTTTTATTGGGGTATAGAACTTTAAGTTGGCATCACTTTTTTAACTGGCGGCCATTTTGCCGGCTGTCAAGTGATTAATATTTAGTTTGGTTTGCCATTTCATCATGAACAGGTTGACAAAAGAACAACGCTTGCAAATCGTGCAAATTTATTTCGAAAGTAATGGTTCAGTTCGCGAAGTTCACCGCAAGCTCCGTCCATTTTATGGTCGACATAATCGTCAATCAGAGCAATTAATTCGATGAGCGCATAATTTTGCGGAATGGACCTGTCAATTGGCCACCAAGATCGTGTGATTTGACACCATTGGATTATTTTCTTTGGGGATATGTGAAGTCGCTCGTCTACGCCAACAAACCAGAAACGTTAGGGGACTTGGAAGCCAACATTCGTGGCGTGGTTGAAAATTGGACCTGTAGAATTGGCTATATTCGAGCCAGCCGCGGCGGCCACATGTCCGAAATCATATTTAAACATTAATGGCATAAAATTATCCTTCCAATAAAGCCAAATTGATTAAAACGATTTTCTTGTGTTTTATTTCAATTCGAAGTTCTATACCTCAATAAAAAACACCCTTTACATAACTGACCATGAGAAAGATCAATTTGATGCCGAAATTTGGATTTTCGTTTAGTGGGCGTGGCTATAGTGTTTTTTTAAGCTAGAAGGCTGAAAATTGGAACGTATATATTACAAACCACGATAATATCAATATGAAACCTGATTTTATTTTTACCATCTGTTTTTTTGCCCGGCGAAGCGGGCGGGGTTCAGCTAGTGTATTGTAATAAAATAGAATATATCAATTGTTGGTCGATGACTATAAGACATTTTTGGGTCCTATTAAATAAAGCGCGATATGATTGGCGTTTATATGAAACTTCCAGAGAATCTGGACAATATAGGGGCTATATGAAAATATTGATATAGCCGATTTTTGGAATCCCATGAAATATGTATGTATGTTAACAATACTATACAGATTTTGATATACTGAATAGTTTTGAAATCAAGTTGGAATCCCATGAAATATGTATGTATGTTAACAATACTAATAGCAGAATATTGACCAACAGTTAAGAACCGTCATTTTTTGCATTGCAATAAAAGCATCTGCTCTTTTTCCTTCGCAACTAATACCGATAATGAGGTAGATTTCCATGGAAATCTTTTGAAATTAATTTCGTTGCCCTTCCATCCACCCAGAAAACGAAAAATCGTTCAAAGCCCTTTTAAGAAAAAATAAAATAAACCAGAGTAAGATTTTGATGTATGATTTAAAAACATCCAGAAGACATTTGTTTTGCAATTAATTAATTTTTATGTTGCCATTATGACTTTGCGTTGCGTTGCTGTTGTTGTTCGCTGTTCTCCAAGAACATTTCCTCTTTCTCCAACTTAATGTCTCATTCATCTCAAGATCCGTGCATGGAATTGTATGAGTGTGCTTCCAGGAGCGGAATTGCCAAGGGCCTGCAAAGGCCTCAAAATATTTCATAAACGCCACTACCACATTCTTGGGAAACACCGACTACCGGCTTAAAGTCAGTCTGTCTCCTGTAGCTCCTTCTAGCTCGATATACTCAGCCCAAATTCTTTAGGACATCCTTGCACTTCTCAGGATCAGTTTCGTACTCAACTTCATCAAAGTTTGTAATAACTTAAGGTACTTTGAGGGACTATGATACCTTGAACAATTAGTTGCCAATGGAGGCCTCACGACAGAGGCTTCCCACCCCTTCCTACCGCCGCTTCTCTGTCAAGTGGAGAAAATTTGTGGCGGTGGCGGTGGCGGCGGTTGAGGAAACATACCCAAAATACTAGAAATGAGTTGGAAATGCTTAATCCCACGCAATTTTGGCTTTAACACAAACAAGCATCATGCTTTTCGACATGACGATGAATGGCGAACGAGACGTTTATGGAATCAACTCCTTTCTTTCGCTGCTGACTCCGAGACACACACAGGCACGCACACATGTTGCCAGCATTTGCCATGTTGCGTTCCATTCATTCATGATTGCTTAGATTTATATGAGCACATTTCTTGGCTGCTCCAAGTTCCGAGTAAAAGACCAGGCAGTGTCGAGCAGCATGTGGAGTGGTGTGATGGCATTGTGGCATGATGGGGGGTGGGGCAGGCAGCACAGTGTTAAATGGAGTGCCAGTGGAGTGCATTGCATTGACGCGTTATACGCGCTAGGCGCTAATTAATTATTTTCAAAATATTTTAACATTTAACTCGTGCTGTGCAACAAAACATGGACTGATGATGGTGCTGGAGAAGGTGCCGGCTGAGTGGGTGGGTGGGAGCGCTTTAGTTCGGAAGATGGCGGGGTTTGTTTGAGTGTGGAGAATGCTTGCAATGGTTTAATTGTACATTAGGATGTAATGGAAAATGTGGCCTTTTTCATGGAACATAATTCATATTGGACCAAAATTCTATGGGGTACTAGAACTGACAAAACTGACGCCGGCATGAAAGATCGTTTAGATGTAATCTTACTCCACATTACTAAGTTGTTGAAATCATGATATACACGGAGAAAAAACGTTTATATTTGGTACAAGAATTATATATGTGCCAGTTAGAATGATAGTGATCCAAGTCAAAAATCCCAAAACAAAAATGAGATATGACAATTTTTCTCTTTACTTTAATCAGAACTCTAATTTAAGAATTTTTATTTCTGAAATTTATAAATAATCTACCCTAACAATGACATTTCTCATTTTTTGCACACCAAAATTGTCTTTGGCGTTAGTTTGAAATACAGGAGATGGCTTTTCAGAGCCAACATTTTCAAACACTTTTTACAAAAACGAGCACTGTGACGTCAATTTCCTTCCGATGTTCATCATATAGGCATCATTCGAAAGGTATTGACCGCAGATAAACTTTATTTTCGTTGGGTGACTGGAGCCTAATGTATAGTAAATATATAGTATGGTATATAAATATAAAGAAACGAAGAACAAATCTTATTTGTATACCCTCCACCTCCAGTATGGGGGTATATTCACTTTGTCATTCCGTTTGTAACACCTTAAAATAGTCATCGGAGACCCCATAAAGTATATATATTCTGGGTCGTGGTAAAATTCTAAGACGATATAGCCATGTCTGTCTGTCCGTCAGTTGAAAGCACGATAGCGGCCGAACGAAATGAGCTAGGAGGTTCAAGTTTTTCCTAAATGTGTCTTATGGTTGCAGATCGGTTGGGATTGAAAGTGGGCCCATAGGGAAAAAATTTTCCCTCACAAGGACTGAAAATACCCCTAATATTTAGAGTATTTCAGTATGTTTTTTGAAAATAATAGCTTGTATTTACTTGATATTTGCAATTCACATTGCATTATTTGTAGGGGGCGAAATGGGACGAAAAGGGATAAAAATAGTACCAATCAAACGACAACAGATAGAAACAACGAAATTTGGCCTGTACATACCTCTAATAGAGTAGATACATAATATACAAGTATTTTTTCTAAATTTGTACTTTTAAGGAGTTAAATGGGGATAGAGGGATAAAAATAGTAGCAACCAAACGGCTGCACCTAGAATAATGAAATCCGGTGTATATATTCCTCTGATTGCGTACACACATAAAATAAAGGAAATTTTAGAAATTCGTACTTTTAGGGTGTAAAATGGAAAAAGGGGATACAAATTGTACCTACCAAATGGATGCAGCTAGAACCATGAAATTCACAGTATACATTCCTCCGACTGAGTGACACAAAAAAAACGTTTTTCCAAATTCGTTCTTTCAAGGGATTCAATGGGAGCAGAGGGATAAAAATGGTACCAACTAAAAGGCTACAGCTAGGATGATGAAATTTTCAAAAGTCGTACTTTTAAGGAGTAAAATGAGCAAAAGGGGATAAAAATGGTACCAAAAAATGACCGCTGATAGAATCATGGAATTCGGTGTATACATTCCTCTGACTGCATAGCCACGTAAAATATTTTTTTTCCAAATTCGTACTTTATTTTGTTGCTTTTACGACAAAAAATTGTAGAATCATGATGTTGTCTTATATTGCGTAAGTGAGAGATAAGGTATTTTCAAAATTTAAACTTTTGAATTTAAAATAGATGGAAATACAACCAACCAAAGGACTGCAGCTGCAAATACACTCTCTATCCCCCAATATTTAGGGTATTTATGATTGCTGCCTTATATTTACTTTATGAATTGAAGTATTATTTCTATTATATATATACATAGTATAAAAATATTGGTAGCCTTGGCTTATTAATTCTATTTCTGATTTTCATACATTTGAAATTTGTTGCGGACATTCCTCTTGTAGCTTGGAAGCACCACAAAGAAAATAAATGTTTTAGCGGGCGAAATGGGACAAAAATGGATAAAATATGGTACCAATGATACGACAACAGCTAGAATCATGAAATAATTGCATAAACACGTAAAAAAGAGGGATTTTTCGAAATTCGTACTTTTAAGGGATATAATTGAAAAAGAGGGATAAAAATGGGACCTTCCAAACCGCTGAAGTTGATATCATGAAATTCAGTGTATATATTCGGTGTGTATTCGGTGGTCTGACTATGAAGACTCGAAACAAAAAGGGGTTTTTCCAAATTTGTACATTTGGGCGGAGAATGGGGCCAATGGGGATATCTTTAAAATTTGTACTTTTCTTATCAAAATAATGCAGTCACTTTGTCTGTATCTGAAAATGCTTCTCCCTAATGGCGACTGACAATCGCCTAAAATTTTCGGCATGTTCACTTTCACAATTACACCATTGTATTTATTTATAGTAGTAGAACAGTGCGCATAACTATACATTATAGTTTGAAATAGTAATCAAATACAGTAATGTGCATAAACATATCACAATTTTCGTAATATGGTTCTGTACTTCTATGTCGACATCCTTTAATCTGCTGGTAATACTGTGCAATGCACTCCGTGGTGGAGGGTATATAAGATTCGGCCCGGCCGAACTTAACGCCTTCTTACTTGTTAAAATTGTTATGTTTATTATACACTCCACGAGAGTATTATGGCTTTGTGCATTTGTTTGTAACACCCAAAAGGAAGTGGGATAGACACATTATTAAGCATACCGATCGACTTAGAATCACTTTCTGAGTCGATTTAGCAATGTCCGTCTGTCCGTCTGTCTGTCTGTCTGTCCGTCTGTCTGTCTGTCCGTCTGTCCATCTATTGTTGTAATCAAACTACAGGTCGCAATTATAGTCCGATCTTAACAAAAATTGGCACAAGTAAGTTTTGTGGATCAAGGACGAACGCTATTTAATTTGAGGCAAATCGGTTCAGATTTAGATATAGCCCCCATACAAATGTCGCTCCCGATTTGACATTTTCCGCTCTAGAAACGACATATTGTACCCGATTTTCTTTAAATTTGACACAACATCTTACAAACCAACTATAAACACCTATGAAAAAATTGGGTAAGATCGGTTCAGATTTAGATATAGCTCCCATGCAAATGTTGCTCCCGATTTAATATTTTTCGCTCTAGAAACCACATATTGTACCCGATTTTGTTTAAATTTGGCACAACATCTTATAATCCAACTATAAACACCATTGCAGAAAGTAGGTAAGATCGGTTCAGATTTAGATATAGCCTCCAAACAAATGTAGCTCCCGATATGACTTTTGCCGCTTTAGGTCGATTTTCTTTAAATTTGGCACAACAGCTTATAATCCAAGTAAAAAACCTATGGTGAAAGTGGCTAAGATCGGTTCAGATTTAGATATAGCGCAAATACAAATGTTCCTCCCAAATGTTTAACCGATTTTGGCCTAACTATACGAATTATATTTCACCTATTTCGTTCCAGATTTCAATATACTCCCATACAAATGTCCTTTCCGATTTAACATTTTTTGTCAAACACACACATTTACAGGATGCAAAAATCCTGCCCGTTTTCACTTTTTCACCGAATTAAATTGTATTCGGATAGAAAGTGGAGTGTATCATAGAGTCGGCCCCGCCCGACTTTAACCTTTCCTTACTTGTTTTTATACCCTCCACCTCCAGGATGGGGGTATATTCACTTTGTCATTCCGTTTGTAACACCTTGAAATATTTATCGGAGACCCCATAAAGTATATATATTCTGGGTCGTGGTAAAATTCTAAGACGATATAGCCATGTCCGTCTGTCTGTTGAAAGCACGATAGCGGCCGAACGAAATGAGCTAGAAGGTTCAAATTTTTCCTAAATGTGTCTTATGGTTGTAGATCGCTTGGGATTGAAAGTGGACGAAATCGGTCCAGAGGGAAAAATTTTTCCCTCACAAGTACCGAAAATACCCCTAATATTTAGAGTATTTCAGCATGTTTTTTGAACATATTAGCTTGTATTTACTTGATATTTGCAATTCGCATTCCCTCGACATTCTTTAATCTACTGGTAATACTGTGGAATGCACTCTGTGGTGGAGGGTATATAAGATTCGGCCCGGCCGAACTTAACGCCTTCTTACTTGTTTAATTACAAATTTCTATTCTTCCCCTTAACCATCATTATCATAGCAGTATTTAACATTCAAATAACTCTTAAAAGAGTTAATATTTTAAGATTTATTGTATATATAATATAAATTATCTCGAACACTAAAAAATTCTACAATTTTGTTACAAAATATATGTTTTATACAATATTAACGATTATAATAATATTTTTTCAGAAATATCTATCATATCACGTATTTTTATACCCTCCACCTCCAGGATGGGGGTATACTAACTTTGTCATTCCGTTTGTAACACCTTGAAATATTGACCTGAGACCCTATAAAGTATATATATTCTTGATCGTCATAAAATTCTAAGACGATCTAGCCATGTCCGTCCGTCCGTCCGTCCGTCCGTCCGTCCGTCTGTTGAAAGCACGCTAGCATCTAAACGAAAGGAGCTAGGACGTCCAAATTTTCCATAAATGCGTCTTATAGTCGTAGATCGGTTGGGATTGATATGGGGCGAAATCGGCCCAAAGGGAAAAATTTTTCCCTCACAAGGACTAAAAATACCCATAATAATCCCTACTATTTTACCGTATTTAAGCATGTTTTTTGAATATGTCTGTTTATATTTGCTTGATATTTGGTATGCGTATTACCCTTATAACAAAAAACTGCACCATAAAGTGATTGTTATTTGTAGGGGGTGAAATGGGGCAAAAAAGGGATAAAAATGGTACACATTAAACGACAACAGCTAGAAACACGAAATTCGGTGTGTACATTCCTCTAATTGAGTAGATACATGATATAAAAGTATTTTTTTCAAATTCGTACTTTTAAGGGGTAAAATGGGAAAAGAGGGATAAAAATGGTACCAACCTAACGGCTGTACCTAGAATAATGAAATTCGGTGTATACATTCCTCTGATTGCATAGACAAGTAAAATACACGGATTTTTCAAAATTCGTACTTTTTGGGGTTAATATGAAAAAAGGGGATAAAAATAGTACCAATCAAATGACCGCAGCTAGAGTCATGAAATTCGGAGTATACATTCCTCTGACTGTGTACACACGGAAAATAAACTGATTTTTGGAAATTCGTACTTTTTGGGGACAAAATAGAAAAAGGGGATAAAAATAGTACCAACCAAATGACCGCAGCTAGAGTCATGAAATTCGAAGAATACATTCCTTTGACTACGTAGACATGACTGTGTATACACGGAAAATAAACGGATTTTTCGAAATTCGTACTTTTTGGGGACAAAATAGAAAAAGGGGATAAAAATAGTACCAACCAAATGACCGCAGCTAGAGTCATGAAATTCGAAGTATACATTCATTTGACTACGTAGACATGAAAAATAAAAGGTTTTTTCCAAATTCGTACTTTCAAGGGATACAATGGGTACGGAGGGATAAAAATGGTACCAACCAAACGGCTACACCTGGAATAATGAAATTCGGTGTATGCATTCCTCTGATTGCGTAGACACTTAAAATAAACAGGTTTTTCGAAATTCGTACTTTTTGGGGTTAAAATGAAAAAAGGGATAAAAATAGTACCAATTAAATGACCGCAGCTAGAGTCATGAAATTCTGAGTATACATTCCTCTGACTGCGTAGACACGGAAAATAGACGAATTTTTCGAAATTCGTACATTTTGGGGTTAAAATTGAAAAAGGGGATACAAATAGTACCAACCAAATGACCGCAGCTAGAGTCATGCAATTCGGAGTATACATTCCTCTGATTGAGTAGGAATCGGCAAATAAACGAATTTTCGAAATTCGTACATTCAAGGGATACAATGGTACAGAGGGATAAAAATAGTACCAACTAAATGACTACAGCTGGAATGATGAAATTCTAATTGCGTAGAAACGTCAAGGGGGTAAATATGGTACCAACCACATGGTCGCAGCTGGAATTATGGAATTCGGTGTATACATTCCTCCGCCTGCATAGACACGCAAAATAAAAAGATTTTTTCCAAATTTGTACCTTTTCTATTATGGCAAAAATTGGTTGAATCATGAAGTTAGGTTATTTTGCACTACGTACGTCTGATAATGGATTTTTTTGTACTTTTGGAATTAAAATAGAATGAAAATACAACCAACTGTAGCTCCCACTATCTACCAATATTTATGGTATTTAAGCTTTTTTGAAAATATAAATATAAGAATATTTATTTTTTGATTTGAAATAAATAATGGTTTGAAATAATTAAAATATTATATTTATTTATAAAATTATTTTTTCAATATTTGTTTTGGATTGCCTATATTAAAAAAATTATATTTTCCTGTAATATTACTGCACTTCTACGAAAACCGACAACCTCTGTGGAATGCAATCCATGGTGGAGGGTATATAAAGTTCGGCCCGGCCGAACTTAACGCCGTTTTTACTTGTTTTATTACGTATCGTATTAATATGATTATCTTCGGTCTAATCTGCACACATTAACCCACTGCAAGTCAATTGAACCAATTATATATGTTAACAATACTTTTAGAAAGAATGTTACTACATGTAACTAATATTATTTGAAAGATATTTTTTATTATAGGCATATTGTCACGAGCTAATAGAAATTGAAGTTCCGTCAGTCTGAATGGCTTTTAACTCTAGAACGCTCATTCTGTTTCTTATTTTGTTTGAATGTTTGAATGCTGACGCAAAACCTCATATAAATTGTTGTTATGGCAGAAGACCTGCTTTAATAGCAAAAAAAGTGCAAACAAGCAAACAATCTCTGCTGTTAATAGCAGACATTTTTTTCTTAGTGTAAACAAAAATTTTGTACGTTGGTGGAAAAATATTTTTCAATTGACTCAAACCATTGCATATCTCAAAACGGATAAAGTGTGACTTAGACCACTATCATTCTATCTGGCACATATAACAATAATAATTATTATTAAGGAAAATAATAATTATTAGTTAAATACGTTTCAAATATTTTTCTAGGTGTAGACTGTGAAATGTTAGTGGTGTTAGTGTTTGAGGAAACATGCCCAAAATACTAGAAATATTTGGTAGTTTAAAGAAAGCTCATTTTTAACATCACTGTCTCTAATCACGTTGACAATTTAAAGAATTTAGGAACATTTGAAAATTGCGGAAAACATGAAATCATCCGGTGTAATGTAAACGTGTTTTCGCTTTATTTATCATACTATAGATCTAGATGAATTTGCTCAGTTTGAAATGTAAATTCTCATTTTAATCAGATTTTTCACAAATATCAAGTTGAAATTTTTCAAATTTTCAATTTCAATTGGAATTTTCCCAATTGCAATGGTCAATTTCGAAAAGACTTTTGTAATTTGTAACGGAAATTCATAATTTTAATTAGAAATTTTCCAATTCGAATTGATTTTTTTTGTCATTATAATTGGAATTTTCTCAATGATGTCAGTTTCGAATGAAAATTCTAATTGGAAATATCTCAAGTTGAAATGACTAATCTCAATTTCAAGTGGAAATTCACAGTTTAAATTGAAATTTTATCAATTTCAACCATTTCGTTGAAGGGTTCTGTATAAAATTTGCTGATGTATGTTGGAGTCGTAAACTTGAAAATATACCAATAATTTGTATGGATTAATTCCGCTTTTGTTTGACGACATCTTTATACATTAAAAAAATTTAATCGTTTTTTGTTGAAAAAAAAAATAAAAAAAGATAATATCGATAAATGATATTCTATTCCATAATAGTTAGCATTCTAAGGAAGAAAACAATGCCTATTTGAAAATCTATGGATAAATTTCACCTTGAAACTGTTATGATGAAATTGGTTATCATAGGTTGTCATGTTGAAACGATCTTGTTTCTAAGATTGTAAGGTTTTATGAAAGGAAACAGCTCGAAGGTTTTATAAAATACTTTTCACTCTTTGTTTAGAAGGCAGCGTCACTTTTAACTACAAATGCTCGCTTCTATTGTTCGATTATATTTAGATAGAAATAATCTAGTAGCATACAATATTGAACAAGTAAAGTAAATATCAACATGTGGCATAATGAATATTAACAGGTTGTATGAATGTAAATATCAACAAGTGGTTAGAAATTATACATTCATACATGTCTGTCGAATAAAATAGTAACAGAAGTAATAATATGTTTCAATGTGATTTTTATTTAGTCAGCACAAATCCAGAATGACAATCGAGAGAAGCGATACAGTACAACTATTGTATTAACAACCAACTATGACAAATTTAGTACTATGATAAAATAACGAAGAAAATAACACCGTGCGGCAATTTAAAAAGGTCGTTATGCTAGAGCCGGATGATATACGTCTGAAACTATAGACAAAATGGAGTTTGGGACAACAAAGTTCCATAGTATACAATTTTTCAAAAATTACTGTAAATACTTATTCGCACCCTATGATAACGTTATAAATGTCACATTAAAGAGAAGAGCATCAGCTAAAAATACTTAAAATTTAATGCTTCTGTCTGTATTACTTTAGCAGTTACCAGTGGATAAATGTAGAAGACATAAAATAAAATATATATTTTCGATGTCTGTCTGTCTTGTTTTAAAGGGGATTCGTTACAGAAAAACACGATTTAAAGAATCAATTGTAATCTTAAGACCAAATCACCTGTTCTATGTGAAATTTGCAACATTTGTAGCCCCATAACCGGCCTATATTCTATCGGCCTGATTCATAAAAAATTAAAACAAATTTATAAACCAATTTTAAAGAAGTTTAAAAAAGTAGTATTCATAAATGTGAACTAGTATGTTTTACCCCATTATATACCTACTCTAAGGTAAGAATTCTACATTTTGTATGTTAGTTTATTTCTTTTTAATTTGACGTATTTATTTCAATTGAAAATCAATGGATCAGCGGATATAGCTCATTCAGCGCCACCCTAGATTACAGAGAATTATGTGGGAGGTACAACAACGGGACGTGGCTAAAGCGTAAATATTTTTAAACCCTCCACCGCCAGATTGGGGGTATACTAACTCTGTCATTACGTTTGTAACACCTTGAAATATCGACATGCGACCCTATAAAGTATATATATTCTTGATCGTGATAAAACTCTAAGACGATTTAGCCATGTCCGTTTGTCCGTCTGTCTGTTGAAAGCACGCAAATTTTCCATAATTGCGTCGTAGATCGGTTGGGATTGAAGCTGGGCAAAGTCGGCCCAAAGGGAAAAATTTTTCCCTCACAAGGACTAAAAATACCCCTAATATTTTAGAGTATTTAAGCATATTTTTTCAATATGTCTGCTTGTACTTACCTGATATTGGAAATGCGCATTCCCCCTATAACAAAAACGTGCACCATAAATCGATTTTATTCGTAGCGGTGAAATGGAGCAAAGAGGGATAAAATGGCACATATTAAACGACAAGAGATAGAAACAGGAAATTCGGTGTGTACATTCCTCTAATTGAGTTGATACATAATATAAAACAATGTATCCCAAATTCGTACTTTTAAGGGGTAAAATGGGAATAGAGGGATACAAATGGTACCAACCAAACGGCTACACCTAGAATAGTAAAATCATTGCGTAGACACGTAAAATAGACGGATTTTTCGAAATTCGTACTTTTTGAGGTTAAAATGAAAATAGGGGACAAAAATAGTACCAACCAAATGACCGCAGCTAGAATGATGAAATTCGTAGTATACATTCCTCTGGCTGCGTAGACATTGATAATAAAATATTTTTTCCAAATTTGTGCTCTCAAGGGATACTATGGGTACAGAGGGATAAAAATAGTACCAACTGAACGACTACAGCTAGAATGATGAAATTCGGCTTGTACATCCCTCTAATTGCGTAGACACGTAAAATAAAGAGATTTTAGAAGGTCGTACTCTTAAGGGGTTAAATTAGAGAAATGGGATAAAAATAGTACCAACCAAATGGCCGCTGGTAGAATCATGGAATTCGGTGTATACATTCCACGCAAAATAAAAAGATGTTTCCAAATTCGTGCTTTTTTGTTTCACGAAAAAAATGGTTAAATCATGAAGTTATGTTATTTTGCACTTTTGGAATTAAAATAGAATGGAAAGACAACCAACTGTAGCACCCCCTTCTACCAATATTTGTGGTATCTAAGCTTTTTGAAAATATAAATATAAGAATATTTGTTTCTTTAATTGACTATTATTTCGATATGTAAACGTATTGGTTGCCTTGCCTTATAAAAATATTATATTTATTTATATAATTATTTTTTCAATATTTGTATTTGTTGTGGTTTGCCTATTAAAAAAATATATTTTCCTGGAATATTACTGCACTTCTACGAAAATCGTCAGCCTCAGTGGAATGCAATCCATATAGAAAGTTCGGCCCGCCGAACTTACCGCCGTTTATGTTTAAAGTGATTATAAAAACATTTTATAATATCAAATTGCAAATGATTTTTGACTACCCCTATGGAAGCTAAGGAATCAAATCGAACTTTGTACATAGAAATTAGTTTAAGTTCGAAAATGGGCGCAATTGCCACGCCCCTTGTGGTATCTCCCACACAAATGGCCCATATTCATATGTTAAATTAAAACTAATGTAACTTCCACGCGGATATTCGGAATCAGCTATATTTTGGATTTTAATTATGGTTTTATTCATAATCATTTTAAGTGTACAAAATTTATTACGTGTTTTTACAATGCCCCTTCTAGAACTTCTAATAAAAATCACCCTAAACCCACATAAATTAAAACTCTTATAACCTATATATGAATGAACGTAATACTCTAAAATTTGATATTTGACAATATTTTTTATAGTCGTTACACCCATCAGCTGGTACCTCTCACACAAATTAGCATACACTATGGTTAAAATAAAACTGGCATATCTTCCATACATATAGACGAAATCAGCTGCAATTTTATATTCGAAAATTTTTTTATAATCTCATTAAACAAGTAAAATATTTATGCTTTTGCCACGCCCTTCTAGTAGCTCTCACAAAATTGTCCCTATACTATGCAAACTTAAATTCTTTAATCCTTTAGGTAACTGAAAACTATTTCAGGTATAAATTGTTCGGCCCTAATTAAACAATTGCTTGGAATTTTTATTCTGACAGTGAGGATATTAAAATGGGTTTAAACGACTGAATCTTACGTACATGTTTTTTAAATCTGATACTAAAGTTTTGTCTAAAAAGTCTACTCAGTAGTTTAAATTAGTCAATAGAACTCATTTTGAATACATTTTATTTGATTTGAGTAAGTACTTTAATTTTTGTAAAATTTTCAATTACAACAACAATATGTATGTAAGTGATATGCCGGATAATATCTCTTTGGATGAATGCCAATGTTTATAGGAGTTTATTAATTTTTTGATAGTAATAAATACTTTATAAGAAGTTAATTTATTTATTTATTTCAATAGTCTATGGAAACATATCCTTACAGACATGCTTAAAAACTAAAAGTAATATAAATCTAAAATTTGAATAAATTTATTGATAGGAAGCGATAAATCTAAAGCAAATTTCTTATTATTTTAAATTGAATTCTTTCAATGATCTCAAAATAGGTTCATTACAAGAATAATTATTTCTATACACAGGAAGATTAAAAAATTCAAAGAATCGCAGACACCTAACAGGAACGATTAAGCCAATTCTACTAAGAAGTAAAGGACAATCAATAAGTCCACAAATCAACTTGTACACGAATAGAACATAACGTTTAGCTCTTCTATTGGCCAGGGTTTCCAAACGTATAAGCTTACATCCAGACTCATATGTGGGAAAAGGATTATTATATTTAAAGAAACTTAAAGAAAATAAGGCAAACTTAATAAATTTGCTTTGCAATCTTTCAACACGATCACAATTTACATCATAAAATGGATTCCTTACAATGGAAGCATATTCAAGTTTTGATCTAACAAAAGAAGTATACAAAATTTTTCGAGTATATGGGTCATTAAATTCTTTACTACTTCTTTTAATGAAAGCAAGGACCGCATAAGCTTTTGGCAATACATAATTAATATGAGCATTGAAATCTAACTTTGAATCAAAAAATACACTAAAGTCTAACACGCAATTTACAATTTTCAAACGTTGATTATTGATATTCTACTGCGAATCAACCATCCTAGTACGTCTAGTAAATGGAAGGTGATAACATTTAGAAATATTCGAAGGAAGATTATTTTGTTCACACCAATGGAACACCCGATTCAAATCTTCCTGAAGAAATGCAATATCTGCAGAATCTGAAATATGTAAAAATATTTTAATATCATCCGCATAAATTAAATATTTAGCAAAATGAAAGCAACTAGCTACATCATTTACAAATAAAATAAAAAATAAAGGACCTAAAATGCTACCTTGAGGGACCCCAGAGGAAGCTACGTACATATAAGATTTAAACCCGTCAACAGACACAAAACAAAGTCTATAAATGAGATATGATTCTATCCATTTAAAATGAGATACATGGAATCCAATTTTAGCCAATTTTAAAAGAAGAAATTTGTGTAAAACTTTATCAAAAGCTTTGCAAAAATCTACATAAATAACATCAACTTGATATCCATTTTCAAAGCTGGAAATGCTATGATTAACGAAAGTAGTGAGATTGGAAACAGTCGAACGATTTTTCATAAACCCGTGTTGCGATTCTGTTATGATTGGACAGACGGTTGGATAAACGTGATTGTAAACAACGTATTCAAACAATTTGGAAATATTTGATAGTTTAGAAATTGGACTGTAATTGCAAACGACTCCCTCAGGACCCGATTCATTGATTGGGGTAATGGAAGATGTTTTCCAACAATCTAAAATCGTTCCTGATTCCAAAGAGTAATTAAAAATATACTTCAATGGCTCAGAAATCGATGAACTACATTTTTTAAGAAAATGGGCTGAGCTACCATCAATATCAAGTTTAGTTGATTCTTTGAGATTTAAAAGACTCGAAACAATATCCACTTCTGATACATGAATAAATTCAACGTCAATGTCAGAAGTAAAAAAAAAGTTAAAAAATCCGAAAATAAATTAACTTGCTCACATGAATACTTAGCACGGTTATCCCCATGGTACATTACTGAGGGAAAATCGCTATTAATTTTTTTAGATTTTATGAATTGCCAAAAAGAATTCGGATTGCTATTAATTTTGTTCTCAAAGTTCATTATATATTGTTTATATAAAAACTTATTTAAGAAAGAAAATTCTCTTGAGTAGTGCTCATACAGCCTTTTACTCTTAGGGGAGTTAGAAGATGAATAAGCTTTAAAATACTTATTCCTCAGATTCTTAAGCTTTTTCAAACCTGGCGTGTACCACGGTAGTTTATAGGATTTTGGCTTCAATCGCGGAATATTACTTAAACAAATACTTTCTATTTTATTAGTGAAATCAGAATAGCATTCAACCAGCGTTGTGTCCTGAAAGATATGCATCCAGTTGATACTCATTATTAATTCATTTACCAATTCAAAGTTGCAACAATTATTATCATAAGCAATATTATTAGAACACTTAACCGATTCGAATAAATAAAACTCAATATTTAAAATAATTGGCACATGATGCATATCCTGAGGACTAAACGGATTTTCACAAACTCGCATTGAATAATTAAAATTTTTGAAATAAAAATTAAATCTAATGAGTGATTTTTTTGAGGTTAGGATTTTCATGCATTAGTATTTGACAGATCACGTGAGATTTCAGACATGGTGTCAAAGAGAAAGATGCTCAGTATGCTTTGACATTTCATCATGAATCGTCTTACAAACGAACAACGCTTGCAAATTATTGAATTTTATTATCAAAATGCGTGCTCTGTTAAGAAAGTTCATTGCGCGCTTCCATTTTATGGTCAGTTTAATCGACCCACTGAAGCGGCTATTCGGGCTATTGTGACTAAATTTCGCACCAAATTTACATTGTTGGACATTAAACCACCAACACGCTTACGTAGAGTGCGAACTGAAGAAAATATCGCAGCTGTATCGGCCAGTGTTAATGATGACCACCAATTTTCGATTCGTCGCCGTTCGCACCAATTGGGTCTCTGTTATTCAAAAACGTGGAAATGCCAAAATTGGACTAAGCGGATGGACCACCTAAGACGCAGCCGCGGTCAACATTTAAATGAAATTATCTTCAAAAAGTAAATGTCATGGACCAATCTAACGTTTCAAATAAAGAACCGATGAGATTTTGCAAATTTTATGCGGTTTTTTTTAAAAAAAAGTTATCAAGCTCTTAAAAAATCACCCTTTATTTTGTGAAGAGTATTATAATTGGAATTAATTTGAGCAAGATCTAAACCGCACATTGTATCAATAAAATTAATTTCATGTGGCAAATTAACATTACTAGCAAAAATTAAATTAGAGTCTTGAAGAGACGACCAAACGATTTTACTTAAATTAAAATCGCCAATAACTACACACCCATCACGTTCAATAGCGGGGACAAGTTTAGAAATATTCTGTACATGAGCATCATACAAACTTGCACTGCTACTCGGAGGAACATAGGACACAATCAAAAGTAACGCACCACTTAAACCATAAATTTCAATGCCCCTTTTTTGTTGATGACATTTTCCTTTTTCATATTTTCTGACCAAAATCATGGTAAAGATAGTGAGCGGCTGCTAATAAATTAATAATTTTTTAGATAAAGTTACAATCCCACATAAAACCAAATTCTAAATATTTTTCAATTCCCCGCAAACCCCGAAATATTTTAAAGAAATCCCCTGTCCCCAATTCATATTTTTGTCCTTATTACCATCATAAAAATCCCATGGTTGGGGGCAAATCCCCACATCTGGCAAGCCTGACAAGGGGCGTGGCAATATCATGCCCATGACCAAACATTTTTAACAATGTTATCAAATGAAACAGAATTCCGATTATCCGCATAGAAGTTATAGAGACTTTAGTTGTACCTAGATTATTTTTAAAACATGAGAAAAAATCAATGTAAATTAGAGAATTCAGCCATTTTTACTTTGTTATATATCGTCCTTGAACCAAGGAAAGCAAGTTATAATTTCACACTTTTTTGTTACATTTGAAATAAAAATTGCTTCGTTACACCCTAATGTACATAAGAATAAACATTCATCTGTGATGGTCTTCGAATCAGACCAAGGAATTTGTCGCTGTTACAAACGACAAATGTCATGTGTCAGAAGAAACAACAATCCTTATAAGTAACCATTAATTTCGTGCGTTATGGTGATTTCTGTTTGACTTTGTGGCTGTTTTAAGAATTGCCACAGAATCTATGTGGTTTTACAACAAACAAATTATAATAGATTTCAATAAACTATAAAACAGGAAGTAACTAGATTATAAAACATCACTTATTGCCATGAAATTGTTATCCACTTTATTGTTATGATTTAACTAAGGATTTTTGGTAAAATTTCTTCTCCTTCATCCGGCCCAGTCTTTCTCAAAACAAATCGAAAAACTAGGTTAAATTAGTTAAATTAATTTTTGCCAAGGGCAAATGTCAACAACAAATCGAATAGTGGTTCTTAAAAAATTATTAAGATTTCAGACGTGACTTCATCTGCTGCTGGCTAAGAACGAAGAACTTTCAGCCACACAAACACAAGAGTTCTAATGAACTCACAACAAGTGAAACAATGAAAATGTCAACATGACCGATTTTCTCTGTGTGAGTGTGTGTGTGAGCGTGTGTTTTTTGCACAGGATTTTAAGCCGAAAAAATCAAGCATATAATGCGGCAAATGGCAAGTTTCCCAGCTGCACACAATTAAGATTGAGACTAATTAAATGGCTTCTTTTGAAATCTTACAAAACATCAATTTCACGAACAAAAGCCATGGCAAACAATGGCGCAAAACAAAAGGCCACCATCAGCCATCCAGCCATGGCAGAAAAAGAAAGCCAAACTACACAGAACCAAACAGGACAGAAACATTCAGCAGAAATCGAGACAAAGGACAAATGTCACAATAAAGGACCACAGAGCCCGGATGGGGCAGGGAGAGGGGTGAGGGGTGAGGGGTGAGGGCGAGAAATTGTACCATAAGAGCTTAGAAAAAAGTCATGCTTGTCGTGTGCTCCCACCCGATTTCTTAATGAAATTTCCCAAACGGACCAGTTGATTTTCGCAAAACCCACGCCTATAGGTGGGCAGTGGAATAATGTGCTGGTGGGTGGTTGGATTATTGACTTTCATGTTGTTGAAAAATCAAAAAATGTTATTAATTATAATTAGCGAGAAAACTCATATAATTGACATATCAGGCGAAGGTCACTGATTTGCTGGGAAGGCTTAAAGTTTTCCTCTGACATATATTGAGCATTGAGTAAAGTGAAACGTCAGAAGATGAACTATTTTAATTGTCGACGTTACGATTATCCTCTGTAGTCACTACTCTCATATTTGTACTTTCAAACAAAAACAAGTAAGGAAAGGCTAAAGTCGGGCGGGCCGACTATATAATACCCTACACCACTCCCTGCGTATGTACCTCGCTTTGATTACTAAACCCAAATTCATCTTTAGTCATATTTAACGAGTATGGTTAATAATATGGTATTTGATCCAATTATCCGACAGATAAGTACAAATTATACAGTAGTAATAGGATGAATCGGACCGACATTTCCAAAGGGGGCCTATAACAACATTTTGGGCCTGGTCCAAAACATGGTCCTATATATTTCTCATTCATTACAATTCAATTCGGTAAAAAAATGAAATCGGGAAGGATTTTTGCATCCTGTAAATGTATGTGTTTGACAAAAAAATTAAATCGGAAAGGACATTTGTATGGGGGTATATTGAAACCTGTAATGATGTGACCCGCTTTCACCATGTCTGTTTATTGGTGAAATATAATATGTAAAGTTTGGCCAAAATCGGATAAACGTTCGGGAGCAACATTTGTATGAGGGCTATATTTAAATCTGAACCGATCTTACCCACTTTCACCATAGATGTTTCTAGTCCGATTATAAAATGTTGTGCCAATTTGAAAGAAAATCGGCTAAAATATGTGGTTTCCTAAAGCGGAAAAAGTCAAATGGGGAGCGACATTTGTTTGGAGGCTATATCTAAATCTGAACCGAACTTACCCAAATTCCACATAGGTGTTTCCAGTTGGATTATAAGATGTTTTACCAAATTTAAAGAAAATCGGGTACAATATGTGGATTTTAGAGCGGAAAAAGTCAAATCGGGAGCGACATTTGTATGGAGGCTATATCTAAATCTGAACCGATATCACCCACTTTCACCGTAGGTGTTTCCAGTTGGATTATAAGATGTTTTACCAAATTTAAAGAAAATCGGGTACAATATGTGGATTTTAGAGCGGAAAAAGTCAAATCGGGAGCGACATTTGTATGGGGGCTATATCTATATCTATCCTGTAGAGTGCGAACAAGCTTAGATGGACAGCACATCAAACGCTACGGTTTCTGACCTCGATAGCTGCGTTTGTTCTGAAAGTTTCTGTATGTATTCTTCTCATACGTATTTTTGGAAAAAAATTGAATTTTTTTTCACGAGTTATGACCAATTTAACAGTGAAAACAAAAAATACTAATTTATCAAAAAAGTGTGTTCATTCAAAACAATAAAAATCCAAGAAAAAAATAGGTTATGGAAAAATGTGTTGACATTTATTTTGGTTTAAGACCAAAGGTTGTACTGAAGTCTTCAGCAGAACCCAAAATTAGCAAAAAGGCAAAGTGAGACCTTTATTGTTGCAGCTAAAAGTTGACTGCGCAGTTTCGATGGGCGCTACCCCATCTCGTCAGAACTTTCGCAACGAATGTATGTCTTTGACTTAAATCAGGGTTCGTATTAGTACCAGCGGTCACATACGACAAATGAGAAGCGCTGATAAACAAAATATTCCACCGAACTAGGTCGACACACTAAAAATCTCACTTTGCCAATTCAATGTTATGCACAAGAGGGATGTGCACATTTCTATCAGCAATCGTTTGCTTGGTATCATTTGTATCCCTCTATTCCCATTTTACCCCCTTAAAAGTTTATTTTACGTGTCTACTCAATTAGTGGAATGTACACACCGGATTTCGTGTTTCTAGCTGTTGTCGTTTGATAGGTACAATTTTTATCCCTTTTTGCACTATTTCACGCTTTACATTTAAGAATCGATTTATGATGGTGCGCGTTTATGCTGTAAGGGGGCTAGTAAAATTTGAACGTACTGGATCCTTTGCTTTAGGGTTTTCTTTTGAAAAAATTGTGTGCCAAAAAGGATGAAAATGGTACCAATCCTTCCCAAACAGAAAGAAATGTGTAATTCGGTTTGAATATGCATCTAATTGCATAGACTTGTAAAATAAATGGATATTTCGATATTTGTACTTTTAAGGGATAAAAATGGTACCAACCAAACGACTGAAATTTAAATCATGAAATTTGGTTTAAACTTCACTCTGACTGTGTGGAGACGCAACATAAAGGTATTTTTCGAAATTTGTAAATTTAGGGCGAAATGGGATAAAAAATGGCACCAACCAAACTGCCGTAGATAGAATCATGAACAGAAAGATTTTTCTAAATTCGTATTTTTAGTATCAAATTGGAAAAAATGGATAAAATCAATCAAACGTCTGTAGCTGGACTCATGAAATTTAGTGCGTATGCTCATCTGACTGCATGGATGGTTGTGAATGTAAATGGGTAAAATTGGTCGAGAGGGATACAGTTTTTCCATAAAATACCCTAAATCACCCTTAATAGTTAGGGTACTTTGGTACATTATTAGAATACACGCTGTCTAAACATTTTGGATAGTCTCTCCCTACAAACATGAGTGGCGTTTAAATTTATTTAAATTTGCATTAAAATATCATAATCATAACGTCCTCCAATCTGCCAGTAATACTGTCGGATTCACTTCATGGTGGTGGAGGAGGAGTAAGGTATATAAGATACGTGAATTTACGCCTTTTACTTGTTGTAGTCGAATTTGACAATTTTCAGAAATTGATTTTGATTTTTCGTTTTTTCTTTGTAGACTACATTTATGATGATTCACGAAAGGCGCACATATCATATTGAAATCGCAATTTATCGAGGGTTCGATTATCACACCGGGACACTGGACATGTTTCAGTAAGGGCGATACATACTCGTTATGTACTTATTTCTATAACTAACTGATCAGGTCTTGTGGACTCGACTCTCAAACATATGGCTTAGAAAGATGGAAAAATGAGGTCCAAAGTCTGCACTCTGGGATGAACTGGTCCTGATAGGACACAAAGAAGTCGAGAGATCACCGAAGAAAAACAAGTAAGGAATGTTAAGGTCGGGCGTGGCCGACCTACTACACCCTGTGTAGTAGGGTATAAGAGGGTCTTTACATTTGAATATACTATAAAATTCATATTTCTATCCTTATTTGTAAGAAAATTTGAATATGAGCTATATAAAAATCTGAACCGATGAGATCCACTTTCGCCATAGATGTTTTTATTTGAAATATGAGCTGGTTTGCCAAATTTGAAGAAAATCTGTTAAAATATGTGGTTTCTAGAGCGGAAAGAGTCAAATCGGAGGAGACATTTGTATTGGAACTGTATATAATCAATCTGGCCGATTTTTACCAGAGCTGTTTCTAGTTAAAATATTTGGCGTTCTGCCACACTGGAAAAAAAATCTGTTGATATATGTGGTTTCTAGGGCGAAAAGAGTAAAATCGGGAACAAAATTTTGTATGGGAGCTATATCTAAATCTGAACCGATTTTTTTCAAATTAAATATTAAATATCCTTATTCCATAAAACTTCGTTGTGCAAAGTTTCATTTAGTTCAAACGACAATTGCGTCCTGTACTTTGATTACAAGAACAGATTGTCAGACAGACGGACGGACATTGCTAAATCGACTCAGAAAGTGATTCTATATCGATCGATATAATAACCGATGGGTCTATCTCGTTTCCTTTTTGGTGTTACAAACAAATGCACAAAGTACCCTGTGGTGTAGGGTATAAATATGCGGTGTACGACAGTCTTGAGAGGCACGATAAACTCGCCATGTGTAAATAAAGTGTAAAATAAACAAGTAAGGAAAGGCTAAAGTCGGGCGGGGCCGACTATGTGATACACTCCACTTTCTATCCGAATACAATTCAATTCGTTAAAAAATTGAAAATAGGAAGGATTTTTGTATGCTTCCTAATCATAGGCTAATATGACCAGACCCAATTTGTCAAATCGAGATGAATATTTGTATCGGGGCTATATCCAATCATGGAATGATGTGACCCACTTACACAATTGGTTCTTCCAGTGCAAGTATAACGTGTTATGCTCAATATGAAGAAATTCTCTGAAAATACGTGGTTTCTGGGGAGAAAAGTCAAGCTGGGACCGACATTTGTATGGGGGCTATATCTAAATCTGAACCGATCTTACCCACTTTCAGCACAGATGTTTCTAGTTAGATTATAAGATGTATTGCCAAATTAAAAGAAAATCGGGTACAATATGTGGTTTTTAAAGCGGAAAATGTCAAATCGGAAGCGACATTTGTATGGGGGCTATATCTAAATCTGAACCGATCTTACCCACTTTCTGCATAGTTGTTTCTAGTTGTATTATAAGATGTTGTGCCAAATTTAAAGAATATCGGGTACAGCATGTGGTTTTTAGAGCGGAAAATGTCAAATCGGGAGCGGGGGCTATATCTAAATCTGAACCGATTTGCCTCCTTGATCCTTACTTGTGCCAATTTTTGTTAACATCGAACTATACTTGCGACATGTAATTTGATTACAACAATAGATGGACAGACAGACGGACATTGCTAAATCGACTCAGAAAGTGATTCTATCTGTAAAATAAACGATGGGTCTAACTCGTTTCCTCTTGGGTGTTACAAACAAATGCACAAAGACATAATACTCTCGTAGAGTGTATAAAAATAAATAAAGTTTTCAGCAGAAGCTGTCAGTACGAGGACGATGAGGAATTGTCGTTTTATTTTCTCGGCCAGTGACCGACTCTCTGATAGTTAAGATAGATATCAGTTAGCAAATCGTTTAGGAAGGTTAACATTAGGGGTCTATAAATCGACATTCGACTAATCGATTAATCGACTTTTGGGAGGAAAAAGTCGAAATCGACGTTACCATTGCAAAAAGTCGACTTTTGTTTTCGACTTTGTGCATCAATGAATTTACTTTTATCGCTCTACAAAACACATTCTTTATCCGATTTTCTTCAAATGTGGCACAACAACTAGAAACATGTATGCAAAAAGTGGGTAAGATCGGTTCAGATTTATATATCTCTCGATTTGGTTTTGATTTGGTCTATTCGTCTTTTCATTCATTTACAATTTCGTCTTTTTATTTATTTGCAACAGTCGAAAAATCGATTTTTCAAAAGTCGACTTTTCATATATTTGCAAAAGTCGAAAAATCGACTTTTTGTTCCAACTATGCATCTCTAGTTAAAATGTGGAGGCAGTCAGAAAGTAAGCATCTGACTCACTTAGCCCAAAAGAGGTCCACCGTACATGGTAACCTTCACAGAACTATCTCAAATAGATGTAGCTGCCATCACCAAATTTGTGAAATAATCTGGCAGCGTAAATTCAATTAGAGAATCTGATCATTTGGAACTTGGGTCCCGTTGCCACTAATCTTTACATTCGGAGACAGATCCAGCGAGTTTCAAATTGTAGAAGGAACAACTGACAGATTGTCAGTTATACCTCAACCTAAAGGACTGCAAGGATTTCATGTGCACTCGAACATTCAAGTGTAATCAAACTCAATATCATTACCCGTCGCACAACTTCAAACAACTGACAGGAGGTGGTGTTAACAATAGTTCGCCTGGAGGTGGCGGACGTAGGTGGTGGCGGTAACGATGGCGACATTCTTGTATCAATTCCAGGACCACGATGATGACAAAACAATAACTGTGTTGTGGCAAAGTGTAAGTGTAAGAAGAGCAACAAAAAAAACGCTGAACAAAGTTTGCCGTGTAAACAAGGCGCAAAAAAAAAAAACGAACGCATATCAGACACAAACACACGTTCGCCGGCACAAAAAGTAGGTGGCATAAACCAACCTACCAACCAACCAACAAATAAAAGCATCCATATCCCAGGCCTGCTATGTAGGTAACTGGTAACTACGGTACAACCAACTCGTAAATGATTTAGCAAAGTTTTTTCTTTCTTTTTTTTTTTGTTTTTGTTATAAGACTACCGGTGTTGAGGGTGTTCAAGTGTTGTTCCAGTGGCAAATTTAACGAAGATCTGAACACGAACAGATTGCCGGGCGGGTAAATGGGCAAAGTGGCCAAAAAGGGGGAGAGGGGGAAAAATTCATTAAAGTAATTTCCGGTAAATAACGTGACTTTGTTTAGTATACAACAACTTTTTTGCATACTTCCTCCTCTTCTATTGGTATGTATGTATGTATGTATAAATGTATGTTTGATTATGTGTCTGTACGTTTATGCAACATTTGTAAAGCCGTAAGTACTTATGTAAGTCGTTCTAGGTTGTTTGTGCCGCACAGTGCTTGGACCGCATTTAAATGCAGTGTCAAATCGTGGAGGATTTTGTCAATTTTGTGCAGTATTAATTAATTACAGTAAATGCAGTAAGTATCCTCATTACTATCAAAACGGAATATTTCATAATCATATATTTTCATTATTGCCTATTCTAGATTCTAGTTATAACTATGTAACGCAAATTTTGCCAATGGTTCATGCATAACATTTTCTTATGTATTTTGATTTTCTAGACTAGAAAAAGATATTTTTATGGATAGCTTTTTTTAAATTTATTACTACAATTCTAATTTCGCCAAACGTATCTTTAATATTTGTACTCTCATTTTGGAAATATAAGTCCGATAAAGACCGCAATTCAATTAAAGGCATTTATGATGGCTACAAGTACACTTATATATAGAAACCGTGGTTTATGCATAAATAGTCTCTAAAAATATTGAGAAAAATTATATTTTTATCGCAAAAATCTTTTTTGCTAGCACGAACAAAAATTGTAAAAATAGAAAATAAAAATAGAAAAAATCATTTTGATTTTATTTTTAATAGATCAGAATAGAATAAACAATGTCCATATGTAAAAGATCTTTGGATAAATGTTAAAGTTACGACGCTCTTCATTAAAAAATAGTTTTTTTTTATTTAAAAACACATTAAATTATTTCCCGATATTCGAAAATACACATTAGAGTGGATCGAAAAAAAACATTTTTTAAAAATTTTCTGGTATCTGATACAAATACATATTTTTTGCAATTGCAACAAAATTGCTTCTAGTTTTATAGAAAATGTTCTTATGTGTTGTCATTTATTTTGGTTTAAGACCAAAGGTTGTACTGAAGTCTTCAGCAGAACCAAAAATTATCAAAAGGCAAAGTGAGACCTTTATTGTTGCAGCTAAAAGTTGACTGCGCAGTTTCGATGGGCGCTACCCCATCTCGTCAGAACTTTCGCAACGAATGTATGTCTTTTACTTAAATCAGGGTTCATATTAGTACCAGCGGTCACATACGATTTTTTTCTATGATTCTCCAGATCCTAAACCACAGTTTCTATGTGAAAATGAATTTCGCTATATTTATAACCATCATAAATATCTTTGATTGGTCATACAAGAGGGGGTGATCGGGGAGGAATTACCAGTGGTGTAAAAGATAGTACTGGCGCAGTATTGCACCATTAAGTTTCGACTTTTGTCAAATTTAGTACAGGCATATAATGTTGGTGGCAGTAAAATTTATGTGGGAACTAATATTATTAAAAAGAATAAATCACAAAAAACAACTGTGAGAATTATCTTTCGTCATTAATTTTTTTTGCATTAATTTGGCCAATCTAAAACATTTGCAAATTTACAATACAAATGAATTACACAAACATTTTCTCGAGATAATTTTTATACCCTACACCCTTCGTGAACTAGGGTATTATAAGTTAGTTTCGCGCCAAATGTTTGTAACACCAAAAATAATCGAGCTAGACCCACTTTTAAGTATACGGATCGTCTTAGAATCACCAGCTGAATCGATTTAACGATGTGAAATTTGGCAGAAGTTATTTTTTTTTTTTTTGGGCCAACGACGATCGGTATTGAATTTAGAGGAAATCGGTTCAGATTTAGATATAGTCTCCATATAAAAATCCCTATAATTTACACTATTACTGCTCTAAAATAAACATTTTACATGGGATCATGACAAAATTTTCAGAATTGTGTTAATTTTGAACTAGAAAGAGCCAAAGGGAAAGTGGACCACAATGGTCCATGTTTTGATATAGCCCCCATGCAAATGTATCTCCGATTTACAATATTACTGCTCTAAAAAGCTTATTTTTACATCGGATCTTGATCAAATTTCCCACACAATGTTACATTTAGACCAGAAACACCTATTTTGAAAGCCAACTATATAGGTAAATGTTTTTGTATAGCCCCCATACAAATGGACCCCCAGTTTACACTATTATCGCTCTAGAACCCACATCTTACATTGGATCTCGATACAATTTTGCAGACATTGTTATATTTCAACTAAGAATACCTTTGGAAGTGATATATTCATCATATTACCGTCATTGGATCTTGATCAATTTTTTCACATCATGCTATATTTACTTTACTATATATGCCGGAAAATTGGATTACTTACCATAATCGTTAAATTTGTATATAAATTCTTGATCGTCATAAAATACTAAGACGATCTAGCCATGTTCGTCCGTCCATCAGTCTGGTGCAAGCACGCTAAACGAAAGGACGTCTAAATTTTCTATAATTTCGTAGATCGGTTGGGATTGAAACTGGGCGAAATCGGCCCAAAGGGAAAATTTTTCCTTCACAAGGACTAAAAATACCCATAATATTTTAGAATATTTAAGCACATTTTTTCAATATGTCTACTTGTACTTACTTGATATTGGGTATGCGCATTCCCCCTATAACAAAAACGTGCACCATAAAGTGATTTTTATTCGTAGGGGGTGAAATGGTGCAAAAAGGGATAAAATGGTACCTATCTAACAGCAAGGAACACGAAATTCGGTGTTCTAATTGAGTAGATACATAATGTGTTTTTCGAAATTCATACTTTTAAGGGATAAAATGGGAATAGAGCGATAAAATTGGTTCAAACCAAACGACTGCACCTATAATAATGAAATTCGGTGTATACATTCCTCCGATTGCGTAGACACGTAAAATAAATGGATTTTTCGAAATTCGTACTTTTTGGGGTTAAAATGGAAAGAAAGGATAAAAATAGTACCAACCAAATGACCGCAGCTAGAGTCATGAAATTCGGAATATACATTCCTCTGACTGCGTAGGCACGAAAAAGAAGAAAAGAGGTTTTTTACAAATTCGTACTTCCAAGGGATGCAATGGATACAGAGGGATAAAAAGAGTACCAACTAAACGATTTACTAGAATGATGCAATTCGGTGTGTATTGAGTAGACACGTAAATAAAGAGATTGTAGAAAGTCGAACTCTTAATGGGGTAAAATAGGAAAAAGGGGATAAAAATGGTACCAACCAAACGGCCGCAGCTAGAATCATAAAATTCGGTGTATATATTCGTCTGACTGCATAGACACGCACACAAAAATTGGTTGAATCATGAAGTTAGGTTATATTTTGCACTATGAACGTGAGATAATAGATTTTCAAAATTTATACTTTTGGAATTAAAATTTTTTGGTATTAAAGCTTTTTTGAAGACATAAATATAGAAATATTTATTGTTTGAATTGACTTAAACTATTACAGTTGAACTTCGATTAACCGTGACTCTATTAACCGTGATTATCTATTAACCGTGAAGCTGAGTGATTGATTTTTTACCTCTATTAACCGTGATTTACCTCTATTATCCGTGATGCACATGTCCATATGAATGCTTGTTCGTTTTTTTCGTATAATACACACACATCTCTGAGTGGTTGATTTTTTACCTCTATTAACCGTGATTTACCTCTATTATCCGTGATGCAAATGTCCATATGACTGCTTGTTTGTTTTTTTCGTATAATACACACATATCTCTCATATTAAAATTCGGGATTCCCCTTTTTCATGAAAGTGTAATTTTCATATCAAATTTCATATTCATTCATCAGTGTGAAATTTGATCACCGTCAAAAACTAAATCCGCGAAAAGAGCAAGAAAGGTTCTTTCAATTAAAGAAAAAATGGAGCTGATTAATGAATACTCAAAACGTAAAGTACCTTTTAAAATGTTGTCAGAAAAATATGGAGTTGGCATTCAAACTGTATCCGATTTAATAAAAAACAAAGATCGGGTTTTAAAATTTTGCTCCGATGCTGATTCAATGCTTGGCCTTAAACACAGATATACACTAAAAACATCCGAAAATCCAAAAGTTGATTTCGCAACATATGAATGGTTTCGGCAATAAAGATTTAAGTGAACTCCAATTTCAGGTAAGTTAACTGAAATCGAGATATTGTATGAACTTAAACTGAAATTTGCTTCTAAACTTCAGGCGAAATGATTTTCGAAAGGCAAAAATGTTCCATTTGAAGTTAAACATGAATTCAGAGTGCACTTATTCATTTGGTTGGTTGGATAAATTCAAAAAACGTCATGGAATCCGTCGACTGAAATCTACGGGAGAAAAGGAGTCTGCTACGATGTTTGTGGACGACTTGGATGAAATCATTAAAAATGCAGACGAAACCAGTCTATTTTGGAGGTGTTTGCCTCAGAGTTCTTTGGCTAGTGGTAATGAATATTCTATTGAAGGGTACAAGGAATTTGTTGAGTAGTTTTTTTAACACTGTTAGAAATAATTTTTACTATGCATTTTGTAATTTATATTATATCGGCCAATAGGCTTAGAATTACAAGTCGTGAAGAAATAAAAATAAAATAAATGAAAATGAATCCAAGGAGAGAATCACAGTGCTAGTTTGTTCAAATGCTGCAGGAACTCACAAGTGTAAATTGATGATAATAGGAAACAGTGCCCATTCAAGAGCTTTAAAAAACGTTGAACACCTTACTGTGATTTATAAATCTAATAAGAAAGCTTGGGTAACACAACAACTATTTCTGGAGTGGTTTAATCAAAATTTTGTACCAGAAGCAAAGGAACATCAACGGCGCATCGGTCCCAAAAATAACTGTAAAATACTTTTACTATTAGACAACTGTCCAGCACACCCAGATGTAAATGCTATGATATCTGAAAACGTTACAGTAAAATATCTCCCACCAAATTGCACGTCCTTGATTCAGCCTATGGATCAAGGAGTAATTCGGAGCTTCAAATGTCACTACCGTAAACTGATCGTTCAAAAACTTGTTGGTGCTAATGACAGACGTGAGTTCGTTAAATCTTTGAATATTAAGACAGCTTTGTGGGCAGCCGCAGCTTCGTGGGACTCTGTAACTCCACAAGTTTTAAAAAGAATTTGGAATAACTTACTATCTCATAATGAAGATGCTCCAAATAGCCTTGTTGAGATACAAACAGATAAAGGGTGTTTTTTATTGGGGTATTGAACTTTAAGTTGGCATCACTTTTTTAACTGGCGGCCATTTTGTCAGCTGTCAAGTGATCAATATTTAGTTTGGTTTGCCATTTCATCATGAACAGGTTGACAAAAGAACAACGCTTGCAAATCGTGCAAATTTATTTCGAAAGTAATGGTTCAGTTCGCGAAGTTCACCGCAAGCTCCGTCCATATGGTCGACATAATCGTCCATCAGAGCAATTAATTCGGTTAACCATGGATCGTTTTCGCACTACGTTTACTCTATGTGATAATACGCATCCGCAGAGACGTCGAACAGTGCGCACCGAAGAAACAATTGCCGCTGTAGAGCAAAGTGTTGAAGAGGACCCGAATGAATCGATTCGCCACCGTGCACAGCAATTGGACCTGTAGAATTGGCTATATTCGAAATCATATTTAAACATTAATGGCATAAAATTATCCTTCCAATAAAGCCAAATTGATGGACATTAAAACGATTTTCTTGTGTTTTATTTCAATTCGAAGTTCTATACCTCAATAAAAAACACCCTATATAACCATACCGTCTGGATGTACGATTGATGCTGTCGAAAAGTGGATGGTGTGCGACTCTGATGTCGCTCCGTTTGCTATTATATCTGAAGACGAAATCTTAGACATGGTTACCCAAAGCCAAGAAGATGAGCTTGATTCAAATTCCGAGGAATCAGATGGAGGAAATGCGGACGAAACGCCTACATTGGCTCAGACAATAGAGGCTAGTAGTATTTTGTTAGTTTTTTTAGAAAACTTTAATTGTCCAAGTACTTCAGAACCAGATAAAATGCAAATATATCGCATACAAACTCATTTGTTGGAAGAACAATCAAAAGCTAAAAGCACAAGACAGACTTCCATAAAAGATTTTTTTAAATAAATGTATGTATTCCTAGAGATATGATAAGTTATTTATAGACGCAGATTTACATGTTTTTGTCAAAAATAAATAAAAATAATAAAATTTATACATGTAAAATTTTACCTCTTTTAACCGTGATTTTCGGTTATCCGTGATTAGCCCGGTCCCGAGCATCACGGTTAATCGAAGTTCAACTGTATTTCGATATATATAGTGTAAACGTATTGGTAGCCTTGCTTTGTAAGCATGGTTCGAAATAATAAAATATTATATTTATTTATAAAATTATTTTTTTAAATATTTGTTTTGCTTTGGCTATATTATATATTATATACTATATTTTTCTGTAATATTACTGCACTTCTACGAAAATCGACACGCTCTGTGAAATGCAATCCATGGTGGAGGGTATATAAAGTTCGGGCCGGCCCGTCTTGTACTTCTCCTGCGATCTATCCAACGGACCCGGCTGAATTTTTGCATGTAACATTTATGTAGTCAGTCCCGGAAAAGCTGCAAAATTTCAAACTTCTCGTATGCGATTGCGTTTATTTCAATATTTTACTATCTGGGTTTCTGAAATTATTTTATCATAAATATTCCCTATTTAGTCAGCAGTCATATTCCGAAAAATATTTTGATACCCTCATATGTTAAAATGATACGCGAGTTTTTCTAATTTTCAAAAATGTTGACTCTACAGCCAACATTTATCCTATTTCACTCTTATTTTATTTTTGTTAAAGTAGTTTTTAAAAAATCATATCTTTTTATTTGAACTGGGATATTGTCCTGGCTCAAGACCATTTTGCATCTATATTTAATAGAATGCAAATTGATTTACAAATGGCATGGTGACATTTATTACTTGGTTGCAGACTAACACTATCATGATTTCCACCCTGTCAAAGGTTTAAAGGTTTTTATATCGTATCAAGAGCAAATTGCTTCTTCTTTTATACTTTGGCTTGTTTAGTGCGTTGTCCCCAAATAGTTCGACTCATTCGAGAGATATCCAGATTTTTTCCTATTTTAGTGTTAAGTTCCCAATTTTTGCTTAAATTTGTATTTTAATGGGTAAGATGAAAAGGCACTGATCCCTATTTGTGAGTCTTATCCCATTAAGGATGCAATTTTTATAAATTGTTGGTCCTCAAGGGGTTAAATTTGAAGTAAAAACAAAAACTTGAAGTAAAAAACTCTACTTGCTCCGTATTATTGTTATTAGTGCTACAACTCAGCAAAGTTTCGTACATATAGTTCATTGATTATTTTTCCGCTGGGGGCGAAGAAACAAAACACTGTGCGCCGGCCTTAGAATATATTCAAACAATCACAACAAACGTCATACCGGACTGACTGACTGGGCTGGCTTTCATTGCTTGCGTTCTACGGAATACCACAATCATGGCGGTTTTCAACGTCAACGTCATAACCGCCGCCGCCATCGTAACTCGTTGGCTTATGGCTAAAAAACGTAATAAAGTTCGCTTTCATAAGGCTTTGGCTTGTTTGGTTAACTTCCTTTTTGTTGTTGAAACTGAAGCGCTGTTATCGCTTTACCAGGGGAAGGGGTTAACGCGGAGGACGTATTAGAAGGGAAACTACCGACAACAACAACAAAAAGGAAAAGCGAATTTTTTGATTTATTTATTTGTTGAATTAATAAATTGTTAAAGGAACATGTAGGAAATAACTATAATTTATTGGAAATAAATAAATGTGTTCTTTGATGATGCAGAGTGGTGACGCATCAACTTGCATACTAAAGCTCGCAATATGAAACGGAAACTGGAAGAAGTTCTACATGGGAAAGACAATTATATTTCGTACCCGGATCTGAATGTTCACAGATAGTGGGAAAAATAGTAGCACGTCCCTAGAAGGAGTTATTAGTGTTACTAAATATTCTCCAAACCAATCCAATTTTAATGATAAACAATGCACACTTTATTTCTGTTGGGTGATTGGAAATTATTTATCTTTAATGTATACACCACGACCCTGTCTAACGTCTATATGTAGCCACTTAATTGTATCACTTGTCATAAATTAATCAACAAACACAACAAAAACAACAACAAGAAAGAGTGGACAACAAGCTCTAGAAACATTTAATGTCACCTCTCAACAAAATATTTGTGTTAAACAAATGACTTAATTCGATTACAATCGAGTTCCGAGTGACACAACAACCAGTGCACCAGTAACAGCAACAACTAGAACAACAACAACCACAACAACAAGAAAAAAAACACAATCAAAGCATTTGTTAAAATGCATTTAAAACAACAGCATGAAAACACAACAATTTAAATATATTCGTATGTAGTTTGAGGTAGGGATGTCAAACCGGATTCCATTTGCGTGAATATGGAATATTTATGAGATTTATAATAAATAAACTTGTCGGTAAATAGATTTTCTTTTCGTGGCCTTTTTCATTACCCGCTTTATTTTTAAAATTCCCGGGTATCAACAATGGTTGTAAATATAGCATATAAGAAAAACTGTGTTTTTAGTTTAAAAAAGTAGGAATTGCAGCATTTTATTAACTAAACCACACTCCATTATTTTTCAGGAGTATTTGGTAAATAATCAAAAATAGAAATACTAAAAAATATTTAACTAAGAACGAGACTATATACAGTAGTGTGGCTTCTTTTGTGAATAAGGAAAAAATTGTGTTGATGTTCCCGACTAAAATGAAAGATTGGTTTGTTTTATGTGTTCTCCCAAAATATTACGCTTTTATCATTGTCCGTTCGTGAGCTGGACGCGTTCAAAAATCCATAAATCAGGATTTTCTTGAAAAGAATTCTCACCGTAAATGGTATTGAGAAAAAAACGTTAGAAATTAAAATCCGACCAGCGCCTTATAAAACCATGCTAAAAACTTGGAATATGACCCAGTATAAAGGTCAGATTTGTACTATTTTAGAGCAATTTTTGATGCATTTTTATAAATACCGCAATAACATCCACATTTTTAGTTTGATTTATGTTTTTAGGGCCTCAATTTTGTTTCTTACTGTTAATATTCAGTGGGTTAAATGTGAAGTAAAAACTGAAATATGGAGTTATTTGCATCGTAGACACATTCTAGTCTTATAAAAGGTAATTTTTGGAGAGAAATTCAACCATTTCAAAATTTCCCCCTTAAAAATTAAAAAAAATGAATAACCTACTCAAACTTTGTAAGGGTGAAAAATTGAAATAAATGTTAATGTTAAATTAGCATAGATGATAGATTAGCAGATGTTCTTCTCTTTCATTTGATACCCATATCGCCATAACTAAATTAATGAAACATTTGCATCCTTTGGAAATTAAAAGTCCTGTTAAAAAGACAAACGACCACAAAATAAAAATCTGAGTATGAGTTTTTCTATTAGTGACCTATAGTTTCACTTGTTTATAATCTCGCTCTTGGGAGGGAACCCATATCGCACGGTTTTATTGTAACATCTTATGTGAAGTTTTCCTCCCAATTTATCCATTGAAAGACCAAAATTTCAGATGTTTTTTTTTCAAAAATTAGCTTTTTGTAAGAATAGAATGTGTTTACGTTGCAAATAAAACCCACTGAGAACCAACAGTAGGAAAAAAATTGTCGTCCCTTAATGGGTTAGGAAGTTATAAAAATTGCAAAAAACACAAATCGAACTAAAACGAGTAAGGAAAGGCTAAAGTCGGGCGGGGCCGACTATACGATACACTCCACTATCTATCCGAAAACAATTCAACTCGGAAAAAAGTGAAAATGGGAAGAATTTTTGTATGTTTCCTAATCATAGCCTAACATTAACTGGTCCAATTTGTCAAATCGGAAATATTTATATCGGAGCTATATTCAAACATGGAATATAGTAACTAACTTTCACAATAAGTCCATCCAGTTCAAATATAACGTGTTAAGCTCATTTTGTGAAAATTCGTGCTTTCTGGTGCGGAAAAAGTCTATCCGAAATTTGTATGGGAAATTTTTGGGGCAAAATTTGTATGGAAGCTATATGTAAGTCTGAACCGATAACCCATTTTCACCATGTGTGTTTCCAGTTGAAATATAAGATATTTTGAAAGATTTGAAGAAGATCTGTTAAAATATGTGGTTTATAGAGTGGAAGAAGTAAAATCGGGAGTGAAATTTGTGTGGGAGCTATATATAAATCTGAACCGAACTGGCCTATTTTAATCATAGGTGTTCCTAGTTTAAATATAAGATGTTTTGCCAAATCTGAAGACAATCTGATACAATATGTAGTTTCTAGAGCGAAAAAAGTCAAATCGGGAGCGAAATTTGTATGGGAGCTATAATAAATCTGAACCGATCTAACACATTTTTACCACAGGTATTTCTAGTTGAAATATAAGATGTTTTGTCAATTTTTAGAGAATCTAGAGTGAAAAGAGTCAAATCGGGAGTGAAATTCTTATGGGGGCTATATCTAAACCTGAACCGATTTTCTTCAAATTAAATAGCGTTCTTCGTTGTACTGAAAAACTTCGTTGTGCAAAGTTTCATTTGGTTCTGTCTACAATTGCGACCTGTATTGTGATTACAAGAATAGATGGACAGACGGACGGACATTGCAAAATCGACTCAAAAAGTGATTCTTAGTCGATCGTTATAACAATGGGTCTATCTCGTTTCCTTTTGGGTGTTACAAACAAATGTACAAAGACATAATACTCTCGTGGAGTGTATAAATATGGAAGTTATTGCGGTTTTTATAAAAAATGCAACAACAATTGCACAAAAATGATAAAATTCTACCCTCTAATCTTGGTTAAAATGCAAGTTTTTGATATGGCTTGGTGAGGCTCGGACATGATTTTAATTTCTACCAGGTTTTTCTAAATACCATTCTCACCGTGAATTTTATTCAAGAAAAACCTGATTTATAGAGGTTATTTTGATCGCGTCCAGCTCACGAGCGGACAAAGATAAAAGCGAAATATTTTGGGAGAACACATAAAACAAACCAATCTTTCATTTTGATTTGATTTATTTATTTCAACTTGTAATTCAAAGCCATCGGGCAATTTAAAACAAATTATAAAATGCATATATAATACTTTTTTTAACGTGGCTAAAAAAACTACTCAACAGTCATTTTAGTCGGGAACATTCACAACTTTTATTTTGAATAATATATAAGGTGGGTCATATAACATTTTAAATTTGAACTACGATTACTTTGACTTTGAAAGGTCGAATAAAATTAATTTTTTATTATTTTCAGGTTTATATTTGACATTTGCAAAATGGGAAGCTATACGCTCTAAAAAAATTGAAAAATTTTTTTAAATTGTTTTATTTATTTATTCTTTTCCGATATTTCGATCGTCATCGACGATCATCCTCAGGGATATTCACTTAAAAATACAAACAAAATTAATTATACAAAAAGACGAAACAAAAATTATCACAATAATTACATGTTAGCAAAACCAATGAACTCTTTCGTTTCGAAGTAATTTCTCAACTAAAGCTATTGTTTTCGTCCATATTTGTCAACAATGTTTCGATATATTTGTGCACAGTGGTCAGTGTCAGTCTTGTAGTTCATTCTCTGGTCAGTAGGGACATTTATAATATGTAACACTAGTCAACAGTCAAAATGTACTCGGGATGCGATAATTTTTTCTGTGTAGATAACCTTGACATGAGCTCGAAAAACGCAATAATTTTTTTTTTTCGTTTGGTTTTTTTTTTATTTTTTTTTTTTTTAATTTTAAAATTTTTTTTTTGGTTAATTTGTTTCGTCCGGCATAACTCGGGAACCACTAGCCCGATTTAATTGAATTAAATTTTAAAAAATTTTAAATTACAATTCCCTTAATCTGTTCATATATTGTTTTCCTATACAAGCAACAGTTTTCAAGTTAAAAATGAATATATAAAGGAAAAAACTTATTTTTTGCCTAAAGATTTAAATTTTTTTTTAAAAAATCCATAAAAAATCCAAAATGAAAAAAAATGTCAAATCTTATTACTTTTACGTAAAGTCACATAACCTATGAGCAAAATGAGACAAAGATCATGAAAATCGATGCACGCGTTTCGCTTTTATTCGCAATTGAGTAAAGGTATGAATTTCAAAAATTTGCTCGACATATGCACAACTTTGTCTATGGTAAGGTTTTTTCTTTTTTTTTTTATTCTCAGAATTAACAAAACGGAATAAACAAAGGGTTATTTAATTTTTATGATTGCGTAAGCAAAGTAATAAACGCTAATAAATGTGCGTGAACAATTAAAAGGAAAAAAGGAAAGTGGACTTTTTTAATTATTTGGGTTTTCCGTTGGCTACCTGTATGATTTTTTTACAGAAATGCAACCCACATTTAAGGGTGATCATTATTCGGAAAATTTAAGACTCACACATGGTAAAACAGGTATGTAGCCACCGTAAAAAAATATACACCCATTTATAAGTACCTGTCAGTAAAATACTAAACAATACACAGTATAAATAGGTCTTCATTGATCGATTTTACTCATTCAACAAGTGTCGACGAACGCGATAGTTAAAATGAGCAAACGTTCGCGAGGATTTGAATGCAATACCAATCCAAGTAATTTTTGTTACATGTGCGGAGAATACGTTTCTGAAAAAAAAACAAGCGTTGTTTTTCACCTAAATTGAGAGATTCATTTGAAGAGAGCTTCAATTTAAAGGTCTCAAACATAGATGAGCGGGGGACACCAAGTGCTCTATGTCCCAGGTGCTACGTACAGCTAGCTGACTCAAGGTAAGTGTAGATTACGAAATTCAAGAACATATATAAATTATTATTGATATTCTTTCAGACGACAGCCGAGAATCATCATGCCAATGCTTTGGAGAGCTCCGCTTTGCCATGTAACAGATTGCTACTTCTGTCTTAGCAAAAAACAGGCGTGGGAAAAAATATACGATGGACTTACGCTGCTGTTTCAACAGTGAATTTTCCAGTGCCATTTTCCGAAGAACCAGTGGACCCGCAACCGTCCGTTTCAAGATGGGCATCTAATAATGAGGCGATACATCCAACATCAGATCCGGAGACAGTAGAAACCACATCAGAATGCGAGTCAACATATACATTGCATGGAGGTCAACGCTTATGTTCCCAAGCAGAACTGAACGATTGGGTTAGAGAATTGAAACTCTCCAAGGAAGATGCAGAGTTGCATGCATCGCGCATGCAACAGTTCGGTTTCTTGGCTCCTGGTGTGGTGACAACAATCTACAGGAAGCGTCATGAACCATACGCAAGGTACTACACAAAAAAGACAATATCTGTTTTTGTAAGGACATTCCCGGATTATTTGGTGAACTCGGGTACTCTTACGATCCAGGAGAGTGGCGTCTTTTCATCGACAGCAACAAGCAGAGCCTTAAAGCAATTTTACTGCACAACGGCAACGAGAAACCTTCGATTCCAATTGCTCATGCCGTTGACACCAAGGAAACATACGAAGTCATGGACAATCTACTAAAGTGCCTTAACTATGAGAGGCACGATTGGAAAGTTTGTGCCGACCTTAAGGTTATCGGTATCCTTTGTGGATTACAAGGTGGATTCACAAAGTACTGTTGTTTTCTCTGCCTTTGGGACAGCCGCGATCGTCAACATCATTACACCAGGAGGAGTTGGACAGAAAGAGTTAACTTCATCCCCGGCAGCGACAACGTGAAATATACACCACTCATAAAAAAGGAAAACGTTTTTCTCCCACCTCTTCACATAAAGCTCGGACTCATAAAAAACTTCGTGAAAGCTATCAACAAAGATGGCGAAGCGTTCGCCTATTTAAAAACCATTTTTCCTCACCTTTCATCGGCAAAGATAAAGGAAGGCGTTTTCGACAGTCCGCAAATTAAAAAGTTGTTGCAAGACCAACAGTTTGAGCACATTTTATCACCAAATGAAGCTGCAGCTTGGAACTCATTTCGGCAAATTGTTTCCGGATTTCTTGGAAACAACAAAAGCTCAAATTACAGAGAGATCGTCGAACAACTACTCCAAAATTATAAAAAAATTAGAGCAAATATGTCGCTTAAGATACATTTTCTACACTCGCACTTGGACTTCTTTCCGGACAACCTGGGCGATGTGAGTGACGAGCATGGTGAGCGTTTTCATCAGCAAATGAAAGAAATTGAGCACCGATACCAAGGATTTTGGAACGAAGCTATGATGGGGGACTATATCTGGTTCCTGATAAGAGAAACAGACCCACAACAATATAAAAGAAAGACAAAAAAATTTGAAGGTTTTTATTTTTGTGTTTAGATATTTTTTTTAAAACTTTTTTATAATTAATTAATGTTGATATCCTTAGGATAATTTCTTGTACATATATCGAATTGTTTTTTAATTTAAAGTCATATATTTTTGTCACCCAACAAATTTTAATTTTTTTTGTAATAAAAAAGAAAAAACCTTACCATAGACAAAGTTGTGCATATGTCGAGCAAATTTTTGAAATTCATACCTTTACTCAATTGCGAATAAAAGCTAAACGCGTGCATCGATTTTCATGATCTTTGTCTCATTTTGCTCATAGGTTATGTGACTTTACGTAAAAGTAATAAGATTTGACATTTTTTTTTCATTTTGGATTTTTTATGGATTTAAAAAAAAAAATTTAAATCTTTAGGCAAAAAATAAGTTTTTTCCTTTATATATTCATTTTTAACTTGGAAACTGTTGCTTGTATAGGAAAACAATATATGAACAGATTAACGGAATTGTAATTTTACATTTTTTAAAATTTAATTCAATTAAATCGGGCTAGTGGTTCCCGAGTTATGCCGGACGAAACAAATTAACCAAAAAAAATTTTTAAAATTAAAAAAAAAAAATAAAACAAAAACCAAACGAAAAAAAATTTTTTTATTGCGTTTTTCGAGCTCATTTCATTAATTTCATCTTTGTAGTACCAACGTATACCTTCTGGCATACGTTGGACTTGTCCCCATTACATTTTATCTTATAGACTACGTTTGATTTTTCTTCTTTGTTTATTTTTGATTTTGTCCTGCTAAAAAGGTCATTAATTGTGTTGTTGCTCTTTAATGCTAATTGTATGTTGTCCTTATTATAAATGTTGGAGTTTTTAAATCTTTCCGAGAAGCCAGGAACATATGTCATCGGTTTATATATTTTTGAAATTGGTTCAACCTGGAGAACTAAGTTTGGCATAAGCCAAACTTGAACGAAGTAGACATTTTGACGTAATTATCGTAGGAGATATACGCTTGAAATGTTACATATTATAAATGTCCCTACTGACCAGAGAATGAACTACAAGACTGACACTGACCACTGTGCACAAATATATCGAAACATTGTTGACAAATATGGACGAAAACAATAGCTTTAGTTGAGAAATTATTTCGAAACGAAAGAGTTCATTGGTTTTGCTAACATGTAATTATTGTGATAATTTTTGTTTTGTCTTTTTGTATAAATAATTTTGTTTGTATTTTTAAGTGAATATCCCTGAGGATGATCGTCGATGACGATCGAAATATCGGAAAAGAATAAATAAATAAAACAATTTAAAAAAACTAAACATCAGTTTTTTGATTTGTTCATGACCTCAAGCCAGACTATCCGGAAAAATAGAAAATAAAAGGTCAACTATTCATAAAATTAAACAAAATTGAAAAATAGTAATAACTTACTTCCAAAGTAGTGAGTCTTTAACGCCAACTGCAAGAAATTTAAGTGGAGAATGTTCGTGTTTTTAGATGAAGCTCATTTTCATCTCGGTGGCTATGTCAATAAACAAAATTGCCGCACATGGGGTTGAGAGAAACTACAAGTGACTATTGAGAAGCCAATGCATCCACATCGAGTCAATGTTTGGTGTGGATTTTGGGCTGTACTGAAAAATTGGGTTGATCGGATGAGGAACTGCCGAGACAGTCGTGGTAGTGATGTGAATGATATTGTGTTCCATTATTATATGACAAAGTTCAACTTTTCGAAGAAAACCAGAAATTTTAAAAAATAATCAGTACTTTTTTATAGCCGATTCTAAAAGGGCCACCCTATAGAACAGAAACTATAGGTCACCCAGTAGCAAAACTGCCTAAAAAAACTTCGTTTCTATATGGTCAGAGGAATTTACATACCAAATTTCACGTTTCTAGCTGTAATACTTTAGTTGGTACCATTTTTATCCCTTTTTGTCCCGCTCGCCCCTTAAAAGTACAAATTTCGAAAAATCCCTATTTTTAGCTCGTCTGCATGGTCATTGCAAGGAACTCACTGAATTTCATGTTTATAGCTACTTCCGTTTAGTCAGGACGAAGGTTCGATGTTTATCACTTTTTGGGCGATTTTACCCCCTAAAAGTACGAATTTCGTAAAACCCTTTCTTAGTCGACGTCTGCGTCATATTTGGGAACTACCCTGAAAATTTCATGACCCTGGCTTCAGCCATTTCGTCTGGGGGCTGGTCAATGATAAGTCAGTCAGTCAGTAATGCAACTCTTTTATATATATAGATTAGTTGTAAAACTAGAAGAACGTATTTAAATAATTTTTGAAAAATTGTATCATTTGAAATTTTGTAACCCCGTAAGGAGGCAACAGGATGAGCAAATGAAAAAACGCTAATTAACTCCATATTGCCTATAGTTTCATACGTATATCAACCGTTTTTTAAATAGTCGTAAGGTGTTATCTGTCAAGGTAATCACCAGAAAGATACCACATACGGTCCCCATCTATCATCTCTTCCCACCATCTATGACAACAACAGTAGACTCGTACAATAATAATAATAAAAAGTAATGTAGCGTTTCTTATTCACCCTCAATAAACTTCGGTACATGATAGTAACTTCAATAATAGACGAAAACGAAGAATCCACGATGAGAAATTACTAAAAACACCAATTCAAAATCGTCAACACCAATCCTGTGAAAAATCATCTTCAAACCTCAACCTTGTTGACAGAATTTCCCGAATCGATATCCCTAGTATATGCAAAAAAGCACATCACATAAACTCAATTAAATTATTCATATGGCCGATAGGCATTTTTTATATTTTCTGAAAGAAAAATATACTTTCAATTAAATGGGATAAAATTAAACTTAAAGCACAACAAAAACAGAACACACTTACTTATATATGTATATGAAAATAGTGTTTTTTTTGTTGTGTGAAAAAGTTGGAAAATACTTGAGATGTTTAAAGAAAAACAAACACAGCGATATGAGTGGGATGGTGTTACATTTGCTTTTGCAGTGATTTCAATAAAAACAAGTCCAAAGTATCACTTTGGCGGCAGTAACATGTCTTTTGATTGAAGTGCCGAAGTGCTGCTCATTAGCTGTTATTGTATGGAAATCATGCCCCTTCTCAACCGGGGGGCATGAGAAATCAATTTCAATACGATTAACATAATAAATAATAGGAAAATTATACAGTGGTTGTTGTTGTTATTGTTGTTTTTTGCTGAATGTTTCTTAGTAGGTAACGTGATGATGGCGACAGATTCTAACACTCCAAGTGGGAGTAACTTTTTCATTTCATTTCGTTTCGTTTTCTATACGTTTTATATTTTGGTTTTGTTTTGTTATGGTCATGCTGACAACTTTTACAAACACACAACAATCAAAAGTTTCCCAGAAACCAGCAACGCTTCCAGCCCAGCTCCAGCTACAGCTCCACCACCAACAACGACAACAATAAAAATGCGAAAATTATTTATAATAAAAAAGTCTTCATCATTTCCACACAATCCGACAGTAACAATGGCCAACACCAGTACAATGGGGGGACACACCCTTTTGCGTATGTGAAGTGTGTTCTTGTTGTTTTTTTCTTATTTTATTTCATTTTTTTTCTGTGGAAAAATTTGCATAAGACTGACATTTACACGTGAATGTACATGATGGTGGGTTTCTGTTTCTTGAGTGGCACTCGTATCTGGAATAACGAAAACTGAAGTACGCACTGAGACGAGGATACTATGATAAGTTTTGGTCTTCTATCCTTCTACGAGCTCCAGAAGTTGTCCCAACTCAGGTGCGAACAGATTTGGAAAGCTCTTCTCCCGTTTTAGATAATATTTGACTTTTTTAAAAACTACAAATCTTATTCAATAAAAACTAGCTAGTGGCATTTCCCACACTCGTGGGATGAAAGATCTTGCTCTCTCCTGGGCGGTGTAAACCAAGCTACAGGTCTACAGGTTTTGACCCCGATGTCGTGCTACCACAAAGATGCCATATGTTCTTCCGTCTTGACCTATGAGTCAGACACAGGGGCCAAATCACGACAACCGAAAACGAAAATATTACGATCGAAAAGTGCTTTTATTTATTGTAAAAAGGGTATCAATTTGAACAAAAATTATACAAAGTCTAATTACATTATTTCCAATAGTCTTAATCTCGACATTTGGTTTTGTTGGAAATTTCCACTTCTTTCATAGAAATTAAAAATTGATTTCGATCGTAACTTCCTGGTCATGGAAAAGTACAAAATATCACTGCCTTTACTACGAGTGGTTCAGTGATTGGGATCCAACAAATCCGTCCCTCCAAAAGTAATATGCAACAAATGGCACATTGTTGGAAGAATACACATCTTGGATGCAAAGGTTCTCAAGGGAGAGATTCTTTAAAATGGACCACGTGTCCGTCTAAAAAGACTAAAAGTCCCAACACTACTGGACCTTGACCTTTTAGCCACGTTGTCAAAAGCAATCTGGTGTTTGACAAGGGTGATATGAGAAGCAGTATCCCTAAGGATACGGGGAGCTATTTCTTCGGCCAAAGTCGGGCTTGTAAGCATAACTCAGGGAGAGTCCAATTCATATCCTTCAGAGATCTCAGATTAGTGGCCCTAGACAAGGCTGTCAGAGCCAGGGTACTTGTGATCTTCCCGGGGTGAAGTTGCAAAAGACAACATTGCATGTTGTCCCAGGGCTCACGCTTGGGTACCATAGGTCCCAGCTGACATTCATGAACTTATCAAGGTTTGCAACCTGGACCTTCCTACCCAGAACTGGAAGGTTGGAAAAATCTCGCATCGATGGACTAGCTTTAGCAAAACTGCATAACTTCTCCACATTAATTTCACAAACTGGATCCAGCAATGCGGCTTTGGAAGTATTATGATAAAAGTATATAAACAGTAGTTTATACTCCACTCTAAGATGGACACAGTTTAATTCTGATGAGCGACAGAAAACAGAGGTGAGACCTCCACATGTGAAAGAAGTAGTGTCAGTTCCAAGCCAACCCGAGAGGAGGATGTATATCGGCCACTGACAGGCAAAGTGAAGTCTCCGAGCATCGTCATCATAGAGGCACTGGGAAGCCGCTGACTTATTCACGTTGGCATCAGAAAGACAGAACGTTGTCGCGGGCGCTTCGGTCCCGACTCACTGGAGGAGTAATGTCCTCACAAATCGGACGGAGATTCTGACGAAATCGCTAGGTTGTCGTCAGAATGTTGCTGCTGACATAGACCCGATCCTGTAATTTTATACAGTCAAAGAAATGTTTGTAGACTAAGGACACTAAAGTTTAAAACGAAGTCGCCGGGCTCTTTGCAGCGGCATAAGAGAGGCAGAAAAGAGTTTCCGAGTTCCTCACACCGTCATCAGACGGACAGAGGATTGTCGCAGACGCTTCGGGCCGACCCACAGGAGGAACAACTACCTCAAGAGTCGGACGGAGATTCTGACGACAACCTATCTGAGATTAGGGGAAATTTGGATGTATTTATATGTTTAGTATACTCGAGATTAACCTCCAACATCACGATTGTTGCTGCTGACAAAGTGCTGACCTTGGAACTTTATATAGTAAAAATATGGATTGTAGACTTAGGACACCGAATTCGCGACGGCATCAGAGAGGAAATTTGCCGAGCTGCTCGCATCGTCATCAGAGAGACAGATTGCAGCCGACGTGCTTTTCGACAACAACTAGGTTAGGTTGTCGTCAGAATGTTGCTGCTGACATAGACCCGATCCTGTAATTTTATACAGTCAAAGAAATGTTTGTAGACTAAGGACACTAAAGTTTAAAACGAAGTCGCCGGGCTCTTTGCAGCGGCATAAGAGAGGCAGAAAAGAGTTTCCGAGTTCCTCACACCGTCATCAGACGGACAGAGGATTGTCGCAGACGCTTCGGGCCGACCCACAGGAGGAACAACTACCTCAAGAGTCGGACGGAGATTCTGACGACAACCTATCTGAGATTAGGGGAAATTTGGATGTATTTATATGTTTAGTATACTCGAGATTAACCTCCAACATCACGATTGTTGCTGCTGACAAAGTGCTGACCTTGGAACTTTATATAGTAAAAATATGGATTGTAGACTTAGGACACCGAATTCGCGACGGCATCAGAGAGGAAATTTGCCGAGCTGCTCGCATCGTCATCAGAGAGACAGATTGCAGCCGACGTGCTTTTCGACAACAACTCACTACAGGAGCAACTACCACAAGAATCGGACGGACGACAACATCGCTGAGATGGGGAAGTTTGGATTTATTTAAATGTAAAGTGTACTCCAGATTAATCTCCAACATTACGAATGTTACAGCTGACACAGTCCTGATCCAGGTATTTCACACAGTCATTGAAAGGTTTGTAGACTAAGGACTCCGAATTTTAAAACGAAGTTGCTTATTCGCAAGAGGAGAGCTCCTCGAATCGTTATCAGAGGGAAAGAGTCGTCAGACCCGAGGAGCAACTACAAGTCGGAGGTTCTTATGACACCTTCGATGGAATTGGAGGAAATTTAGTTCTATCCCATGTTAAGGCTACTCCAGATTAACCTCCAACGAATGTTGCTGCGGACATAGACCAGATCCAGAAATTTTATACAGTCAATGAGAGGTTTGTAGACTATCGACAGCAATTTTAAAATGATAAATGATAAAGGAACTCCTAGAACTGGCATTCTGGCAAGAAACGATAGCCATCTGTTTAGAGATAGGTAGGAAAATCTAACCTGCACCATCAGTTAACATAAGAAGTAATATAGAGTCAGCAACCAGTGATAGGCGTGATGTGACTCTGGGCCAGATGCAAATGCTCTTTATCCAATTTGGCCTAGTACAGATAAAAATGATGGAGGTGAAAAACTATTTGAATATATTCATTCTTTTTTTAACGTGACTTTACACAGTAGGGTTTTAAGGTCACTTTTGCTACGGATTCACTCCCCGACCCTGGTCACTCTCACGGGAACGTAAAGTAGTGGCCCAAGGCACCGTTTTGAATACTGCCTATGTGTCAGAGAAGAACTCATTCTCCGACCACCATTATATCAAAATTCAATTAATATAGCAAGCAACCAAAGTAGCCATTCCTAGGTGAGAACGATAAACTGGCATACATATGAGAGTAAATTTGCCGCTGCTCGTTGGTACAAGCGATGGACTCAAATGTAAGCAACTCGTTTCTGAATATTTCCCTATACCGAAGCACAAGGGAAAATAAAACTCTTCTTGGTGGGGCTCAGCATTACCCGCGCTTAGATGGATGTGTAGAAGACTGTTCAATAAGGTTAAGGTCACGATATCTTCATATAATTGAGACGCCATACTCCGAGGAGAACACATTCTCCGACCAACGTTATATCTCAATTACCAAAGCAGGGACCAAATTTGCTATTCCTAGAAACGTAAGAACGATAAATTTACCACTGATCTAACTGCTGCAATATTGGTACAACAGATGAACATAAATGATCTAGTCGAAGATGACAGCCACATTTTCATTGAATATCGCAGGGCTCTCCTCGCTGAGTAGGATGTGTAGAAGGCTAAGACTTACAAGGACTATTTCAGGATGTGGTAAGATTGAAAAAGTTCCCGATACAGCCATGATCAAGACAGTACTGACATCTCCTACCTATAGAACGAGGATGACAACCGGACATCTTCTAGTGAGCTTTCACTGGATCTGTTGTTTGATGTACACTCTCCTGGTGGTTCTAGGACAGGATTTCAATAAGGTTAAGGCCACCAGATCTTCATATGACTGGACCTCACACAAGCAGCATCTCAGGCACTACAAGCAAGAACTCTGGAAGACTCAGAGGAGATCGTTGCGATCGTTCTGTAGGAAGTTTGAGAAAGTTTCCGAGACAGCTAGGTTCAGTTTTGTCATTTAATACTTGTAGAGTTGCCTACTTCGAGAACGAAGATGTCAACTGGAAATCTTCTAGTGAGCAATCACTGGATCTATTGTCTGATGTACACTCCTCTGGTAGTTCTAGAATAGAATTTCAATAAGAGTAAGGGCATCCGATTTTCATATGACAACGACGCCGACATGGAGTTTCTCCGGCACTACCATAAAGAAGTCTGACAGGTTCAGAGGAGCTCATTGCGATCCTTCTGTGGTAAGATTGAGGAAGTTTCAGACACAGTTGGGTTCAGGAAAGTTCTACCATCTACTACCACCGTGGATGACGTCTGATGTACACTCTCCTGTTAGTTCTAGGACAGGATTTCAATAAGGTTAAGGTCACTAGAACTTCATATGACTGGGCCGCATACAAGGAACATCTAAGGTATTACAAAAAACAACTCTGGAAGGTTCTGAGGAGCTCGTTGCGATCCGTCTGTGGTATGATTGAGGAAGTTTTCGAAACAGCTAGGCTCAATAAAGTATTGTCATCTACTCCTTGTAGAGCAGCCTACCTCGAGAAAGAGGAATGCAACTGGGCATCTTCTAGTGAACAATCACTGGATCTGTTGTTTGATGTACACTCTCCTAGTGGTTCTAGGACAGAGTTTCAACAAGATTAAGGCCACCAAATTTTCATATGACAACGACGCCTACAAGGAGTTTCTCCGGCACTACCAGAAACCAGACTGGCAGGTTCAGAGGAGCTCATGGCGATCCTTCTGTCGAAAGAATTAGGAAGTTTCAGAGGCAGTTAGGTTCAGGAAAGATCTGCCATTTACTCTGTGTAGATTGGCTACCTCCACAACGAGGACGACGTCTGATCATCTTCTAGTGAGCAATCACTGGATTTAAACTCTCTTTGGTTTGTTTTAAACTCTCTTTTTAGTTCTAGGACAGAATTTCAATAAGTATTCATATGAACATCTCAGTCACTAGAGGGAAGAACTATGGAAGGTTCAGAGGAGATCGTTGCGATCCTTCTGTGGTAATATTGAGGAAGCTTTGTGGCAGTTAGGCTCAAGAAAGTTTTGCTATCTACTCCGTGTAGAGTTGGCTACCTCCAGAACGGTTATGGTGACTGGTCATCTTCTAGTGAACAATCACTGGATCTATTAATTGACACACAGTTCCCTGGTAATTATAGGTCAGAATTTCGAGGGAGTTTCAAATCACCTCACATGGTTTGTGGAGGCCCATTTCACGTAGGCTAGACTATGAGGGCAATAAATATATTTCAGCCAATTAAATCAACCCGTCGAGACGGCATTACAACCAACGAGATTTAAAAACAAATTGCATCTGGCTATCCCGTCATAAAAACCTAAGCTCTCGAGAGAAAGCAATGTTTTTTTTATGCCAAAGCCGGCTACAAACTCGGGCACTAATCCTAAGGAATCCAAGCCTATCAGTACAACCTCAATTCTTCTGAGGATATATAAGTTGATGGATTATTAAGACAAATCGACTGCATCTGAGCTTCATGACTTGTTGAGCTCCACTATCCTCATTTATTCTAAGAATATTGGAGGGATAAGTTGATAGATTACTAAGACAAATCGATTGCATCTGACCTTCATGAATTGTTGAGCTCCATTAAATCATCCCTTTCTTGTAAGAAATTCACTATGATAACATTTCTGGGTATAGAAGGCTTTCTCTAACCTGGGCCTGAAACAAGGGATTGTAAATTTGATCCAGTCGCGTCATCTCTTCAAATCTCGGCTCCTCAGCAAAATATGGAAAGAGAAAAACACAAGGCTTCTTGTCACCTCTTATGTGGAATCAAACACTCAATGATGTATTGCTGGATTTTGGGAAAAAAGTTGATGTAAATTGTTACGTTGGCGTATGACATTGCGATAACCGTTCGAGGTAGGTTTCCTACAACACTGAAGTATATTTTGGGGAATGCTCTAATCAAGATGGTAAGATGGCACGGAATTAGTGGGCTTCAACTACAAGTACTCCGGAATTTGCTATATATTATCAAGACTTTAGCAATTATGCTAAACAGCTTTCATATTGGCGTTATATCCTACGAATATGAGCTGGCTTATAACGTATACACATTTCTTTAATTAGTTCTTAATATTGCTATCGTCCAGGCGGTGCAGATATAGATTTCGTGGAAAGATCACGAACATCTCATACTTCCTAAAGTTCGCCTGAACAGTTAATCCCCAATTGCCACACCTGCCCCCTGGTTAAGCGTGTAAATGTTCGGCTTCAAGGTAATAATAATATTTTTACAATGTTCCGTTCTGCGTTTAACAGCTAAACTGTTACTAAAGTCATAAAATACTAAAAAACTATATAATAAATTCAAAGAACACAAGTATAAAAAGAAAATTCAGCAAAACAGGGAAGGCCAAACACTCAAACACACACACACACACCCGCACACTCGTACACATCGAACCGAAAACCAAGAATGGCAAAATATCACATGCAAAGTTATGATGACATATGATGCCAACCCTTAAAACAAACTATGTAATTCCAACCTCCTCCTCCTGATCCACCACTCACTGGCGAAAGGATGTGGGTAACAATAAAGAATGATGGCAGGGGGGAGGGGGAGAAACTGAAAAAAACTTCACTTCAATGTATGCTTCAGTTTACTTTTGGTTTAAAGACCTAAAAATATGCTTTAGTTTTCGCCGTTGCTGTGACTTTTTGCCTCCCCCGCACATCCGAACCAACCGTCCGCACTTGTCTTATTTAATCTTTTAAATACATTTGCATACAAACACACACACACACATGCACACATATACATTCACACAATCAAAGGAACAAGTTCACTGTACATTTATTCATAACTGTGGGTGAATGGCAACCAGAGGTATGTGAGAATGTATTAGAGGCACACACACACCCAGGCACATGTATGTATGTATGCATGCATGCATGTGAAGAAATGCTGTTGCCTGTTGGTGGCTGGCTGTTGTCGCAGCAAAGGATAAATAAATGTTGAACTAACCAACCCCAAACAATGCAACAGCACCACTGTGGTGACAAATGACAAAAAAACGCAGCAACATTAACATCCAAAATCTTATTTTAATGTCACGTTCAAGTCTCATTTTGGAAACTTTCCAATTTTATTTTAAAAATATTGGTCTTTTAGTTTTTCATTCGTTTTATTTTGACCTGTAATCAATTAGATTTGAGCTGAGATATTCTCCTGGCTCAAGAACATTTTGCTTCTATATTTTATAGAATGCAAATTTATTTACAAATGGCATGGACACTACCACTATCATGATTTCCACCCTGCGAAAGGTTTCCTCAGGTGGCTTCGCAGCGACTTTTCAACATCATACGTGAGCCATTACTTTTTGTCACTCTCTTCTCCAAGTTTAAACTGGTAAGGAAGGTCTAAAATCGAACGGGGCCGACTACCCCATTGCAATTCAATTTGTAAAAAATGTAAATTGGGAAAGATTTTTGTATGGGTCCTAATCATAGGCGAAATACATTATGTAAAGTTTGGTCAAAATCGGTTAAACTATTGGAGGTAACATTTGAATAACGGTTATTTCTAAATCTGAAACGATCTTACCCATTTTCACCAATGACATTGCTATCTGGATTATAATGTGTTGTGCCAAATTTGAGGAAAATCGGTTTAAATATGTGGTTTCTATATCGAAAAAAGTCATATTGGGAGCATCATTTGTACAGGGGCTATATCTAAATCTGAACCGATCTTACCCGTTTTCAGCACAGGTGTTTTAGTTGGATTACAAGATGTTGCGCAACTTTAAAGAAAATTGGGTGCAATATTTGGTTCCAGAGCGGAAATAGTCAAATCGGAAGAGATGTTAGAATGGTGGCTATATCTTAATCTGAACCGATTTGATTCAAATTAAATAACATTTGATCATAGTGACAATATATTGCTATATCAATGGGAACAACCGGTAGAATTGTGTTAGCTTGAGGATTTTAGAAGCATCTAAGCAATTGATATCAAGAGAGGGGAAAGGTACAAACATGTTTACCAAAGAATGCGGCTTAAGTGGGATGAGTCGAACCTGCATAAGTTAAAATCATATATTAGTTGGACTTTTTTGATGGTCCCTGCATGCTTCACACAAAAAAAATTTAAATGGGATTGATTTTTTTAGTTTAATTTGATTTTAAAACACCCTAAAACCCAAAAAAAGAACAGAACACAACAAGAAAAAATAATAAAGTGAGTGGATAAGAAAAAAATGCATAAATATACTGCCAAAAGAAACGAAAGCTTTCCATGGGATTACAAGGTAAGTATTTGTATGTATTAGACAATGTTGTTCATTGAATTTGTTGTAAATATTTATTTTACTAAAGCAAACAAGTTTACCTATTGTGAGACAAAAGGCCGCAGATAAAATTCGAAAGAAATATCAAAAGGGACATTTCATTGAATAAATTACATGTATCTAATCTAATGTTTACATTAATAGCAGACAGTTTCACAGCTGCAACTAAAATGTTTACCAAATTGCGGGAACTAATTGTAGAGTGCCATCAAAATATATTAGTAGGTCGTAATGAATAAGGTTACAAGAATAGTCCGTCAACGCAGCGTATTTAGCAAGAATTCCACATTTTACAAAGCAAGCAAGCAAACAAAGCGGAGACGTATACGAAGTTAGTGCAGATACAAAAAGTAAAATTATCGAGTAAAAATTGTGGTTTTTGAACGAATCTGGATAAACCTTTATCAAAACGGTGCCATAAGGCACTACTTGACGATTTCGTGAGAGCAGCCAGTGTTTATTGAATCAATTTTTATTATACACTCCACGAGAGTATTATGTCTTTGTGCATTTGTTTGTAACACCCAAAAGGAAATGAGATAGACCGTTGTTAATTATATCGATCGAATCACTTTTTGAGTCGATTTAGCAATGTCCGCCCGCCCGTCTGTCCATCTATTGTACAGGTCGCAATTGTAGACAGAACGAAGTGAAACTTTGCCCAACGAAGTTTTTCGGTACAACGACGAACGCTATTTAATTTGAAGAAAATCGGTTCAGATTTAGATATAGCCCCCATACGAATTTCAGTCCCGATTTGACTCTTTTCACTCTAGATACCACATATTACAACAGATTTTCTTTAAAATTGGTAAAACATCTTATATTTCAACTAGAAACACCTGTGGTAAAAATGTGTTAGATCGTTTCAGATTTATATATAGCTCCCAAACAAATTTCGCTCCCGATTTGTCTTTTTCCGCTCTAGAAACCACATATTGTATCAGATTGCCTTCAGATTTGGCAAAACATCTTATAAACGGTGATTTTTTAAAAGCTGTAGGAAAGTTTTTCAGAAAAAAAAACACATAAAATTCAGAAAAACGCATGAAATCTTATTTGAATCGATAGTACGGTCCATATAATTTAATGTTTGAAGATTATTTCATGCAAATGTTGACCTTGACTGCGCCTCAAATGGTCCATCCGCTTAGTCCAATTTTGGCATTTCCACGTTTTTGAGTAACAGACGCCCAATTGCTGCGAACAGTGACGAATCGATAATTGATGGTCATCATTAACACTGGCCGATACAGCTGCGATATTTTCTTCAGTTCGCACTCTACGTAAGCGTGTTGGTGGTTTAATGTCCAACAATGTAAATTTGGTGCGAAATTTAGTCACAATAGCCCGAATAGCCGCTTCAGTGGGTCGATTAAAGTGACCATAAAATGGAAGCGCACGATGAACTTTCATAACAGAGCACGCATTTTGATAATAAAATTCAATAATTTGTAAGCGTTGTTCGTTTGTAAGACGATTCATGGTTAAATTATAGACCAAACTGAAGATGTTTGACAGTGAAACAAAACACGAAACGTGAGTCAGCTGTTTAAACCAGTGTTGCCAAAAAGATAATAGCTAAAAAGTCATCCTTTATTTCCACTAGAAACAACCATGGTGAATATAGGTCAGATCGGTTCAGATTTAAATATAGCTCCCACACAAATTTCGCTCCCGATTTGACTTTTTCCGCTCTAGAAACCACAAATTGTATCAGATTGTCTTCAGATTTAGCAAAACATCTGATATTTAAACTAGGAACACTTATGGTGAAAATAAGTCTGATCGGTTCAGATTTATATATAGCTCCCATTAAATTTTCGCTCCCGATTTGATTTTTTCTGCTCTAGAAGCCACATATTTAAACAGATCCGGATCAAATTAGGCGAAATATCTTATATTTGTTCTATAAACAGCCATGGCGCAAATGGGTCAGATCGGATTTCACTCCCGATATCACTTTTTCCACTCTATAAACCACATATTTTAACAGATCTTCTTCAAATCTTTCAAAATATCAACTGGATTTCAGTGGAAACACCCATGGTGAAAATGGGTCATCGGTTCAGATTTACATATAGCTCCCATACAAATTTCGCCCCAAAAATTTCCCATACAAATTTCGGATAGACTTTTTCCGCACCAGAAAGCACGAATTTGCACAAAATAAGCTTAACACGTTATATTTGAACTGGATGAACTTATAGTGAAAGTTATTCACGATATTCCATGTTTGGGTATAGCACCTATATAAATATTTCCGATTTCACAAATTGGACCAGGTAATATTAGCATATGATTAGGAAACATACAAAAATTCTTCCCGTTTTCACTTTTTTACCGATGTATTCGGATAGAAAGTGGATTGTATCATATAGTCGGCCCCGCCCGACTTTTGCGTTTCCTTATTTGTTTTTTATAAGTGTCGTTAAAATCAAATTGAATTGAAATTGTATTTAGCGGAGGAAGAAGGTATGTACAATTTAATTAATGTCAAATAATTATAATTTATACTATAATAAAAACTAATTGAAAATAAAATTTGGATATGTATTTATCTGTGAAAAAGGATATAGGTTGCGTTATTCGTAAAAAAATGTTTTATTCGCTGTTTTTGAAAATAATTTGATTCTAATCAATAGCAGAATCATACTGCTGAAATAGCTACAATTGTCTGCTGTAACAGCAGAAAAAAAGTTTGCTAAAAACAGCAAACATCCACCAGCTATTTCAGCAGCAAGTCTGCTTTCTCTTTTTCAGCAGACAAAGTCTGCTAAAAACAGCAGACTTTTCTGCTGTTTTTACAGTCAAATTCTTTTGAGTGGAGCTACTTATCTTGTACATTTTCATAATTATAAGAAAATATTCGTTGAATCAAACCAAAACCCTTTCGTTGGAAAATTGTTTTATAAGATTATCAATCATTTAGTGTACCATTTTTCAGAAAATTTCACGAAGATCCATTAATATCATCACACTTTGTTTGTGCTTGGTCGCACTGTGCAGCAGCAGATGTGAAAAAGCTCAACAGCGATGGCATGTGACTCCTAAGGACCTTATGAAAAATTGTCCTCTCCTATATGTGCCACACGGAATAAAATTCCTTCTTTTTTGCCAGTCCCACAGCGGTAATTGTAGAATTGTACAGAGCAATGTGTTGGTGGCAGCAGTTGTCGTAGGGTAACATATTTTGTAGTATTTGCAACACGATGACGACGACGACAGCAGCACACACCATTGCCACGCCACGCCACCAACACACCAGCGGAATGTATGCGAAAAGAAAGTAAAAATCCTTCTCACTGTGTGAGTGTATTTTTTGTTGCACCGTTTGTTTTTTCACTTTCCGTGTGGCATAGGGTTGATATGAGAAATGTTAACTTTTCGTGTTGTTTGGATGGTGCTGCTGCTGCCACAGCTACGGCTGGCTGTCGCTGTGTGTGTATGGGTGTGCGTGCAACAACATAAAGGATAATACAACTTGAGAGCTCAGCTCAGTGTTATGTGCATGATGGACTAAGTTCAACGACATTTTAAGTGCATCATGAAGAGTGGTAGAAAGTTGCTGCCATTGCGTTGTTTTTGCTTTTTCTGTTGCTGTTTTCGATTTGAGCCATAACAAAGATAACGACAAAATAAGGGGAGCAGGGCATCGCGAGCATATTTAGCAAAATTACAAACAACACGAACAACAAAATTAAAGTGCATAGCATTGCAGTGCAGTGCATTGCATTCGCTTAATTAATTCCAATTACTGTGCTCTCTGGAATAACATCGAAATAGTACTCAAGGTTTCAACCTTCAGCTCGGGGACATGCAGAAAGAACTTTCATTGGGAGGAATTCAAAGAAGTTACAAAAGCCCAGAGCGAAGATTTAAAATGGAATTAACTTATTTGGAGAGCTATATTATGGAATGCTTGTGTAAATATAATTCAGGTCCCATGGAGAAAAATCATTTGCGGATAAAAATAAAACAAGTAACTATTGCTAGGGTGGGTTATTTAAATATTTTTAATTTGAACTACCGATTACTTTGACTTTGAAAGATAGAATAACATTAATTTTTATTTTAATTTTCAGGTTCATGTTTGGCATTTGCAAAATGAGACGCTGTACGCTCGAACAAAATTGAAAAATATTAAAAACTTCCAAAGTAGTGAGTGAGTTTAACGCAAACTGTAAGAAATTTACGTGGAAAATTTTCGAGAAGAGATCGGCCTTCAGTACAGTTTGTGCGTCAAATTGTGCAGCGAGTTCATGAAAATGGATCGTTATTGGACAAAGCAACCCGTGTGCGTTCTCGTCCAGTTCGTTCAATCGAAAACATTGCCGCTGTGACTGAGAATGGCCAAGAACATCCATCAGCAACAACTCGCCATAGTTCTCCCACTTCCTTGAGAATATTTTTGCATAAAGACCTCTGTATGCAGGCTTACAAAGTTCAATTGGTCAAACAACTGAAGCTTCATGAACAACCGAAGCGTTTCTGCTTCGCCTAAATGGGCTGAATAGTGTTTGCTAGGAGATGAGGAATTTTACCCAAAATTGTGTTTTCAGATGAAGCTCATTTTCATCTCGGTGGCCATGTCAATAAGCAAAATTGCAGCATATTCGGTTCAGAGAACCACACATGACTAGCCAATGCATCCACAAGGAGTCACTGTTTGGTGTGGGCTTTGGGCTGGCGGCATTGGTCTATTTTTCTTCGAAAATACGCAAAAGCCCCGTTACGGTCGACGGTGAACATTACCGTGACAAACTCAACGAATTTTTGTATTCAAAAATTCAAGAGAATGATATGGATGATATGTGGTATCAACAAGACGGGGCACAGTTTATTATCAGTGGCAAAAACTCCCAAATTTCATGCTCCCAATTCTCGACTTTACTGATTGAATTTGGCAGAACACATTCCCATTAAGCATATTCTAAAGCTATGGATGCATTTAAAACTCATAAATCCCAAAATAGTTGAAAATTGCATCATAATAGAGGTTATTTTATTGGGATGTATCTCGGAAACCATGTATCGTATGGAAATTTCGGTTAGTTCGTAGAAAATGGGAGCTCTTGGGGTGTTCTTTTGCATTTAAAAATGTGTAATTACGTTTTTGCTTTCCTTTTCAGGCAGTGGTTTACCTGAAGGTTGTATTAACTTAGTAAAACCTTCTAAGCCAAAAATTAATCAATACTTTCTTTTTATACCCTCCACCTCCAGGATGGGGGTATATTCACTTTGTCATTCCGTTTGTAACACCTTGAAATATTCATCGGAGACCCCATAAAGTATATATATTCTGGGTCGTGGTAAAATTCTAAGACGATATAGCCATGTCTGTCTGTCTGTCTGTTGAAAGCACGATAGTGGCCGAACGAAATGAGCTAGGAGGTTCAAATTTTTCCTAAATGTGTGTTATGGTTGTAGATCGGTTGGGATTGAAAGTGGACGAAATCGGCCAAGAGGGAAAAATTCTTCCCTCACAAAGACTGAAAATACCCCTAATATTTTGTCTATTTCAGCATATTTTTTTTTTTGAACATATTAGCTTGTATTTACTTGATATTCGCAATGCGCATTCCCTTTATAGCATAAAAGGCCACCATAGAGTGATTTTTATTTGTAGGGGGGCGAAATGGGACAAAAAGGGATAAAAATGGTACCTTTCAAACGACAACAGATAGAAACACGAAATTTGGCGTGTACATTCCTCTACTAGAGTAGATAATAATATAAAAGTATTTTTTCTAAATTCGTACTTTAAAGGGGTTAAATGGGGCAAAAGGGATAAAAATAGTACCAACCTAACGGCTGCACCTAGAATAGTGAAATTCGATATATACATTCCTCTGATTGCGTAGACACGTAAAATAAAATTACTTCCCAAAATTCGTACTTCTTGGGGTTCAAATGGTAAAAGGGGATAAAAATAGTACCAACTAAACGAATATAGCTATGATGAAAATGAAATTCAGGGATGTACATCCCTCTAATTGTGTAGATACGTAAAATAAAGAGATTTTAGATAGTCGTACTCTTGAGGGGGCGAAATTGGAAAAAGGGGATAAAAATGGTACCAACAAAATGACCGCTGATAGAATCATGGAATTCGGTGTGTACATTCCTCTGACTGCATAGCCACGTAAAATATTTTTTTTTCCCAAATTCGTTTGTTGCTTTTACGACAAAAAATGGTAGAATCATGAAGTTGTCTTATACTGCGTACGTGAGAGATAAGGTATTTTCAAAATTTATACTTTTGAAATTAAAATAGGATGGAAATACAACCAACCAAACGACTGTAGCTGAAAATACACTCTCTATCCCCCAATATTTAGGGTATTTATGATTGCTCCCTTATATTTACTTTATGAATTGAAGTATTATTTCCATTATATATATATACATAGTATACAAATATTGGTAGCTTGGCTTATTAATTAAATTTCTTATTTTCATACAGTTAAAATTTGTTGCGGACATTCCTCTTGTAGCTTGGAAGCACCACAAAGAAAATAAAAGTTTTAGCGGGCGAAATGGGACAAAAAGGGATAAAATATGGTACCAATGATACGACAACAGCTAGAATCATGAAATTCGGTGTGTACATCCCTCTAATTGCATAGACACGTAAAATAGAGGGATTTTTCGAAATTTGTACTTTTAAGGGATATAATTAAAAAGAGGGATAAAAATGGGACCTACCAAACCGCTGAAGTTGAAATCATGAAATTCGGTGTATACATTCTGACTATGAAGACTTGAAAAAGGTTTTTTTCGAAATGTGTACATTTGGGCGGAGAATGGTGCGAATGGGGATATCTTTAAAATTTATACTTTTCTTATCACTTTGTCTGTATCTGAAAATGTTTCTTCCTAATGGCGACTGACAATCGCCTAATATTTAGGCACACTTTCACAATTACGGCATTATATTTATATATAGTAGTCGATTTTAAACAGTGCGCATAAGTATACATTATAGTTTGAAATAGTAAACAAATATAGTAATGTGCATAAAAATATCACAATTTTCGTAATATGGTACTGTAATTCTATGTAAAGTCGACATCCTTTAATCTGCTGGTAATACTGTGGAATGCACTCCGTGGTGGAGGGTATATAAGATTCGGCCCGACCGAACTTAACGCCTTCTTACTTGTTTGTTCTCTTTTAATGTATCTTGAAAAAACTATGTAAAGCATACCTTGGGGATGTATGGTTTTATGGCATGCGAGCGCATGCAATTTTTGGGTCGATATCTCAAGGGCCGATATCTTAAGTTATTTATAAAGTTATAATAGCCTTCTGTTATCGATTAAAAAAATTAATAATTTTTATCAAAAATTTAATCATTTTTATCAAAAAATTGGAAAATCGTAAAAAAAAATAAAAATTTTATTTGAGCGTTGGGTGTGGTACTGAAAATTTTCATTTAATATTGGACTCAAATGAAATCATTGGTAATGATTTGTATTAACATATATAGTATATTTTTCAATTTAACTTACTTTAAAATTAGGTTTAAAAAATAGGTCTTCATCTAGTTTGACGATGCAAGGGATGTGTGCGAAAGCTCAAGGTCCTAGTTATATTCCTTCTATATTTTGCCGCAGCTTATATGAAAATATTCCACTTTGCGGGGCCACATGCCACACAGCCAACGCAGTCATCGATATTTTACGCACTGTTTTTGAAAATCGAAAAATCAGCCGAAATTGTGATGTCAATTGGCCGCAGCTGTAATTTGGACCCTTTTGGATTATTTTCTGTGGGAGACATTAAAGATAAATCCCAGCAAAAACTTGGTAATGTCACCTCAATATTTTAAGCTTTACCTAGTAATGACAGCTCGTTACGCCCTGCATTATTTTGAAGTATGAAATAATTACTTCCTTATAACGGTTTAAATAAGTAGTTATTGGTAAGTTAAATTTCATAGATTTTAAAAATTAAATTTTTTTAGATTTTTAAAGATTTAATTTTCTACATTTTTGTGGTGAGTCGGAGAATGAGGATGTTATCCAAGCCTAAAGAAAAACAGCCATAAATTCTGCATTCAGATTGTTAACAAGTCGATACAAAATATATAATTTAATAAAAATTGTTTTAATCACTTATTAAGCCCATTATTGCTAATACATTATTTTGTATCTTCTTGAGCCTACTTATTTTACAACTCGTTTAGAAGTACTTATTTATTAACTTTTTGTAAGCCTGCGTGGAAGTACTTATTTCTCAACTTTTTGTAAGCGTGCGTGTAAGTACTTAATTTTGTACAATCCCTTTATAAAAATAAAAACAGATCGGAAAAATAAGTAGTGAAGGTTTTTGGTTTTGCCTTATTCCCCACATTATTTGGTAATGAGAGTTTTTGCTGGGATGTTACGCAAAACATCCAGAGACAATTGAAGCGTTCAATCAAGAAATCGAAGTTGCCATAGAAGATATTCGAGCCGGAACAATCGAGTTGATCAGATGAGGTACTGCCGAGCCAGTCGTGGTAGTCATATGAATGATACTGTGTTCCATTATTAAATGACAAAGTTCAACCTTTCCAATAAAACCAGAAATTTGAAAAAAATGAGTACTTTGTATAGCCGATTCTAATTTAATGTTTTAAATGGACCACCCTGTTTATGAAAGAAATCATCTTAGATTAGGTCAATAAGTAGCCGATCTCCTTCTATTGGGTACTTTTTTGAAAGTTCAATTTATGTATAATTGCTGAAGTTATGTAGACTCAAAAGAATTTTTCTTAAAAAATTAATATTTTTATTTGTGGTTTATATAGCGTAAAACCTTATTTATTGTTAAAAGAATACCTTGTTTATTTTATAATAGCGAAGAAAACAATGCATATTTGAGGAAAATCTATAGCCATAGGAATTTCGAAAATTATCTTTTTGTTTATTTTTTTTCTTAAATTCAAGATGGGCCTACATTTATCCATAGATTTCCTTCATGTCGGCCTTGCTTTCTTCGATACGATTTCAGCTACTATAAAATAAAATAAAGCACAAAGTAAATGGGGTTAATAAACTAAAATTAGCAGATTACTGATTTAAAAAATCTTTGAGTATACAACCATCTACATTAGGGTGCTCAAAATTTGCACTCGGATCCAGAAAAATCGAATAGGCAATAGAAAATCATGACAAAAATTGGCTTGGTTTTTATTCTAGCTTCAAAAAATAAAAAAATCTTAAAGTGAAATGACGCAATAGGGTAAATGTGTGATGTGTTTCATTTTTAAATATATTCCAATTTAAAATCTTTATGAAATTTTCACATTTCGAAAAAAGAGCCTAAACATTTGAAATGAACAAAATTTAAAATTCACACATTATAAGACTTATGTGTGAACATTTTGGTTCAAATCAGCCTCAGATTTATTTTTTTATGAAAAAAAATTTACCATGTAGGAAGTGAGCCTAAAATCACAAAACAATAAATGTAATCTTAATGAGCTTATATTTAGAATATCATAATTTTGTTAAAAAATTACCTTCCAAAATATATAATTTAAGGTAAAGGTAAAGTAAATATCAATGTACTAAAATAGTAAAAAATGCGAATATAATATTTATAAGCGGGTGTGATCGGACTTATATTTCTTTTGGCGAACATTGAAATTTTATTAAGAAATTAAAAGAAAAGTTTATTGAATATTTCATTTTCTCTTGGGGGTAATTTCATTGAAGGTTATTTCGCAGCGTCTAGTTTTTCATTGAATTTGCGTTTAAATGATTCGCCATTTTTGAAGGATATAATTATTCCAAAAATTTTGTAATTTTTAACATGAGTACACTTTGTGGAATGTTGGATTTAGGAAGTGAAGTAAGCAATATAAAGTAGTCCTTTCAAATTTTGAATTCTTGATTATCCTAGTATGTTTTATGAGACTTTCTGTTCTACTGTAAATTAAATTTCGCTAATTCCAATTAATTGACTTTTTTATTTTTTATTTTATTTGAACTGGGATATTCTCCTGGCTCAAGACCATTTTAATTTTATAGAATGCAAATTTATTTACAAATGATATGGTGACATTGATTCTCATAAACGAATGAGAAGCACAACTCACCTGCCGAATATCCATTTAAAAAATTGCACAAAATAATGAAGCACCCAGCAATACTTATACCGCGCCAACACTCACTTGTTTTAGTTTTTTTTTTTTTTCGTTTTTTATTTTGATCTCTAATCAATATTTGATTTGGACTGGGATATTATCCTGGCTTTTTTATAAAAAAATTCTTAACCTAAAAAATATGTTTAAATATAATAGGCTGGCCATACAAATGGAAAAACAATTTCCAGTCACCCCACGAAAATAAAGTTTGGATTGTTTAGTGATGATCTGGGGGTGACCGCTGGAATCTATTATAGCGACCCATCCAAATATATATATGTTTAACAGCAGCGATTGCCTCTTGCCTATCGGCAGGCACTTTTCCGCCATTACAACAGTTTTTTGCCATAACATCCGTTCTGCAATCTTGCATCAGCATTCACACTGCAAAAGAGTTTGCAGTAAAATGGCTGCTATTAATTAAAATATAAAATATTAATAATAATAATAGATAAATAAGCGTTCATAATATAAAAGACTTTCAGATTAACGGCGAAAGCGCCTCAATTTCAATAAATTTCCTTTTATATTAGCTTGGGACAGTACAGTGGTAATAAATTGCTTTATAATATATTCAACCGGCCATGCAAGCTGTTTGCTATTTCAGCAGATACAAATCTGTTGTCTCTTTTCAGCAGAAAATCTACTCTCAGCAGACTTTCTGCTTTGTTTTTCTGACAAATTCCTTTGAGGTGAAGGAATGAATGATGAGTGAAGCGAAAGGGTTATATCATATTCTAGTCAGTATTCCCATTGATTCTTCCATTGAACCAGGAGGATTTCTCTACAAATTGAATGACTTTATTTCAATGTGTTTTTTATGCGAAATATAATAATTTACTTCAATAAAGTTCGAATGTTTTATTCGGAAAAAATAAGTTTTTATTTAGTAAACAATATGTTGACGATTTTCCGTCCTATCCCGGGAAATAAAAAAAATGTTTTTGTAATCACTTTAAACATATAAAATTGGTATGCTTTGCCACGCCCTTTGTCAAATTAAATACTTTACATATAACTTCTATACTTCTATTCTATTGCAATATTTTGGTAGGTACTATTTGTATCCTTTTTTATGTGGGTGTCATTTTTACCACTTTTTGTGCCGCCCTTAAACGTACACATTTAGAAATATTATTTTATGTTGCGCATCTACTTACTCGGAGAAACGTACACACCAAACTTCTAACATTCTTTTCATATTCCAGCTAAAAACTTTGATTAGTACCATCTTTATCCCAATTTCCCCAATTTGGTTTATTCGATTTTTATCACTTTTGATCCGCTTCCACCTTTAAAGTACACATTTTGATGCAATACTTCTGTATTGCACGTCAGAGTAATATATACCTTATTTGATACCTTGGCGGGTACCATTTTATTTGCTTACTGTTCCGATTTCTACTTAAAAGTAACATTTACAAATTAGGTGATGCTTCGTGTATACACGGTCAGAGGCATATACACACCGAATTTCACAATTCTAGCTTCAGCCATGGTACAAATTTAATCCCTTGAAAGTAAAAATTTCGAAAAATTCTTTCTTATCAGTGCTCTGCGCTATAAAACGAATATACACACCGAATTTCATGATTGTAGCGTCAACCGTGTTCTTGGTACCTTTTTTATCCCCGTTTTCGCGTTTACTCTTTAAAAGTACGAATTTCGAAAAATTCCTTCAATTTGCGTTTGTAAGCATTTTCAGGATGCAGACACCGAATTTCATGATTCCAGCTCCGTCTGTTTGATTGGTATCCCTTTGTACCCTGTTTCACTCACAAAAAGTACACAATTTTGAAAAATTGTTTTCTTAGTCGCATTCGTGCAGTAATGTAATGTCCGTTCCAAATTTCATGATTGTAGGGCCAGTTGTTTGGTCTGGGCTGTGGTACAATTTTTATCCCATAAAATTAGAAATTTCGAAAAATGCCTTCTTATCAGTGGGTTGCGCTGTAACACGAATATACATACCTAATTTCATTTTTGTAGCGTCATCCGTGTTTTTGGTACCTATTTTATCCCCTTTTCCCTTCCCAAAAGTACAAATTTCGAAAAATTCCTTCATTTTGCGATTCTAAACATTTTGAGGGATGTACACACCGAATTTTATGGTTTCAGCTCCATCCATTTAATTTGTACTATTTTTATCCCTTTTTACCCGATTTCACTCCCAAAAAGTACGAATTTAAAAGAACAATTCTTGGGCGCGTTGAAGCTATAAAGGATTTTTTTTACCGAATTTCAAGATTCTAGTCCCAGCCGTACAATGGGTGGTACAAATGGTGATACAATTTTTATCCCTCTTTAACCCATTTTACCCCTTAAAAGTACGAATTACGAAAAACTCCGTTCAAATCTGATCTCTTCGCTGTAAGAGAAATGTACATACCAAATTCATGATTCTAGCTTCAGCCATGATGTAGGTAAAATTTTTGCCCCTTTTTGTCCCATTTGACCCCCCAAAGATACGAATATTGCAAATAACATTTTTTGGGATGTCTTCATGCTGCAAGAGGAATTTCCATACCAAATTTCAAGATTTTAAGCCCAGTCATTGCGGTAGTACCATTTTTATCCCTTTTTACCCCTTAAAAGTACGAATTTCGAAAAATCCCGTCTTATCACACCTCTACACGGTAAGAGAAATGTTCACACCAAATGTCATGATTCTAGCTTTAGCCGTTTGGTCTGGGGAGTGATCAGTCAGTTTACGAATACGCTTGAACTATTTAAATTTTATTAAATACACCGTCCAACAAATTAAAACTTTTTGATTAGAACAGAACCCTATAATTCTGAAAGGGCATGTTGAGTAGGTTATTTTTGCGGAACAAACTTATAGTCAGAATAATATTGTGGAGTTTTATGAGGATCTTTTTTGTGGAATATCTTAACCCTCTAGCTCATCTCTTTATGGGTCAAATGGACCTTTATCGAGAAAATCATAAAATCATTTCAAAAAGTCCATTTAAGAATGTTCTACGAAAAAATGAGCCGGAACATTTGAGTGGGGGACGCTAAAGACATCAAAGTCGTTAATAAAGCTCTTCCCGCTTAAATAGCAAAATAACACGCTGACTTATACAACAAAGTTACAAGGTCTAAAATTCGTCCATGTTTTTTTGGAAGATCGAGCATTTTCGACAAAGAAACTGAGACCAGCTGGACTATAAGTTTATTCTACAAAAATGATCTACTTATGCACTTTCAGAATTATAGGGTCTTACTCTGTTCCAAAAATGCTGTCGGACAGTGTATTTAGTTAAATCGTAGTATCACATTTGGTGATTTCTGGTATCTGGTTTGAAGAAAATTAAGTTCTTGGTAGTACAAGCACTTTAAGGACCCAATAAAATCTTTCAAAAAATCCTAATCTCGAAACAAAATCAGAACAAATAAACGTTTTCACTTTCTTGGTATTAGAAAGCCAAAAAGCAATACAGTCCCCTACGGCCTAATAGACACTACATGTACGAACATATGTATGTATTCCACTACTACTGCATAGCCAGTAAACGATTATCATTTGTGGACCCTAAAAGGAAATCCACACCACCCACCCTTCCTTTCGTTGTGAGAAATATATGAAAGACATTTTCTCATCCCATTGCCAACTCTTTCGACTGAACACAACACAACGGCAACAGAAACTTATGAAATCATTCAAAAATGTTAAAATATGTTTCCAATTTCATTGCGATGAATAGCGAATGGCGAATGACGAAACCTTTTTCTCCCAACTCCATCCACACCATTCACAATTAATTTTGGTAATCCTACACCATTCGCTTTGTTATTGCGAGAGGTTGTTTTTTTGTAGTTGTTGTTGTTGTTTTGGGTCAGGAATTTTTCCATCTCTTTTTTATTTGCCCATTAAATGCTACTTGACACAATGGCATTATCCAGGAACAACAATGGATGAGGTAACCGAAGATACCGGATACCGCGCACAAATCTATACAAACACCAAACGGGGGGAGTTGGAGGTGCAACCAACGTTCCAACCAAGGATCTGTTTTCAGTTTCATTCAAAAGAACAGGAGCTAATCTTGAGAATTCCAGTTGTTTCTTTTACATTTTCCTTTCTTTTTTGTTGTTGCTGCTGCTGCTGCAAACATGAGCTCTTATTTGCCGCCAACACTGTGCTGGGCTGAGCTGTGCTCTTGGCAATCTGGCAGTGATTGCCGAAGATTTGCAAAAGGTTTCGTGCAATTTCAGCTTCCTCCAGTTTAGGGCACATGAGTTTTTCTGGCAGTGCTAGATGAATTGCCCGGTCGGCCGTGCGTGTGTATGTGTTACGAAAAACAAGCCCACTCAGCCCACACAAATCTATTTACAAGATATTTGTCTGGTCTACAACAAAAGGCTGTGACAAGAGACATGGGCCACAAACAAAAGTTTGGTAAGTGTTTCTCGGTATGTGTGCTGTGTGTGTGTGTCCCTGTTTGTGGCAACTGGGTGTGTTCAAATAAGAACAGAGAACTGCCTATTAATTATGGACTATCAACAATTTTCATCAACATTTTATAAAGCCAGTAGCTTTAAAAACTTCTCATTTTCTTTTAAAAGGCTTTCAGATGTAATCTTTTCGATATCTAAAAATTCCTACAGTTAAAAAACTAATGAAACATATCATTCTGATTATTTTTACTACATTCTTTTGATGATTTTGCAAAAAGTATTTTAAAAAATCGTCAAAATAGACAACAACAAAACACATCTAAGAACACTACTTACAAATTAAACAAGTAAGGAAAGGCTAAAGTTGGGCGGGGCCGACTATATGATACACTCCACTTTCTATCAGAATACAATTCAATTCGGTAAAAAAGTGAAAACGGGAAGAATTTTTGTATGTCAAATTTGTCAAATCGAAAAGAATATTTGTATAGGGGCCATATCCCAACATGGAATAAAATTACTAACTTTCACAATAAGTTCTTCCAGTTCAAATAAAACGTGTTCTGGGGCGGAAAAATTCTATGCGGGAGCGAAATTTGTATGGGAGCTATATGTAAATATGAACCGAACTGACCCATTTCACCATGGGTGTTTCTACTTGAAATATAAGATATTTTGAAAGATTTGAAGACAATCTGTTAAAATATGTGATTTATAGAGTGGAAAAAGTGAAATCGGGAGTGAAATAAATCTGAACCGATCTGACCCATTTGCACCATGACTGTTTATAGAACAAATATAAGATATTTCGCATAATTTTAAGAGGATCTGTTAAAAAATGTGGTTTTTAGAGCAGATAAAGTCAAATCGGGTGCGAAATTTGAATAGGAGCTATATATAAATCTGAATCAATCTGACCCATTTTCACCACAGTTGTTCCTAGTTTAAATATAAGATGTTTTGCCAAATCTGAAGACAATCTGATACAATATGTGGTTTCTGGAGCGGAAAAAGTCAAATCTGGAGCGAAATTTGTGTAGGAGCTATATAAATCTGAAACGATCTATCACATTTTTACCACAGGTCTTTCTAGTTGAAATATAAGATGTTTTGCCAATATTGAAGAAAATCTGTTGTAATATGTGGTATCTAGAGTGAAAAGAGTCAAATCGGAAGTGAAATTCGTATGGGGACTATATCTAAATCTGAACCGATTTTCTTCAAATTAAATAGCGTTCGTTCTTATCCCGAAAAACTTCGTTGTGCAAAGTTTCATTTGGGTCTGCCTACAATTGCGACCTGTATCGTGATTACCAGAATAGATGGATAGACAGACAGACAGACGGACATTGTTAAATCGATTCAAAAAGTGATTCTAAGTCGATTGGTATAATTAACAATGGGTCTATCTCTCTTCCTTTTGGGTGTTACAGACAAATGCGCAAAGACATAATACTCTCGTGGAGTGTATAAAAAATATTAATGTTATCAATTTGAATATTTTGATATTGAAATAAAATAGCAAAATAAGTAAAAATGTAGCGAGGAGATACATCCTAGTTCTATTTTAAAAGCAATTGAGATTGTCTTCAAAACAAACAAAAAATTAAAATCGGTCTAAAGTTTTATCACCCTGTATTGGTACAGGGTGACCAAAAACAAAATTTTATGAAAGCTTAAAAGAATGAAGAGTTGTTTATTTTGACGAAATGTGTTTTTCTAAATATTATTCCAAAAGCAAAATATAGCATACAAATAGTATACTTTAAACTGCAATTTAAATAATTATTTCAAGAAATAAAGTAAAATGTATACATGTGTACAAAAAGGTGAATGATGTTGTATACCATTTTAAAGGTACTTTCAATACCTTTTAAATAAAATATTGATGGGTCTCTACACAAAACTAATTCAGAGATATAACCATATATATGGCTATGGCTAATCAAAAACTGGGCTAAAATAAAATGACAATTGTTGTAGTTTGCCGAAAAATGCTGACAAGATATTAATTTTGTAAGGCTTTTGATAAAGTTAATCATAACCTTCTCTTGAAAAAAGTTAGAAGAATAGAATTATCTTGGTTAAAATGCTATTTATGTGGTCGAATCCAAAGGGTAAAATTCGGAAATGCTATTTCAAAGGAAATTGTGGTGTCTTCCGGTGTACCACAAGGAAGTCATCTTGGCCCTGTCTTATTTACACTATTTATTGATGACCTTCCATCTGTAATTCGACATTCCAATATTCTAATGTATGCTGATGATGTAAAAATATTTCGGTCGTTTAAAGACCCGTTGGAGCAATATTACCTACAATCTGATCTTGATTGCTTTCATGAATGGTGTAAAGTAAATTTAATGGAACTAAATATTTTGATATGTAAACATATAGCATTTGCTAGAGTTAAACATCCTAGAAGCAATTATTTCCTTGGTGATCAAGAACTCGATACTGTAGATACTTTTCTGGACCTCGGAATCTTATTAGATCAACGTCTGAACTTTCGACTTCACATTTCAATGATAGTAAACAAAGCTTATAGTGCTCTTGGTTTTATGAAGCGTTGGAGTAAGGAGTTTTCTGATCTTTCAGTCACTAAGCAATTATATACCTCTTTGGTTCGCTGCATGCTTGAGTATGGTTCTGTTATATGGGATCCATCTTATACTATTCATAGTAACATTATTGAATCTGTGCAAAAACAATTCCTCTTATTTTGTCTACGTGGACGTGGATGGAACCTCCGTACACTGCCGTCATATGAATTTAGACTTAATCTTATTAAATTACCATCTATGAGAAGTCGTCGTACTATGCTGAACATTACTTTCCTGATGAATGTTTTACAGGGCAACATTGATTCAAATTTTATCATGAATAGAATGTTTATAAATATACCTCATAGACCTACTAGAAATTTTCAATTGATTCACATTGATTACTTCCGCACAAATTACGCTAATAATGATCCTTTCCGCCGCTTGTGTGTTCAATTTAATAAATACTACCACATCATTGAATTATCGGGAAATAAAAACCCTATTAAATGAAAAATTATATTGTATTTAAATACCTAATAATTAAGTAGTTCATAAGTGCATATATGTACATATGTGTATCTATAGACTTATAATAATAATAATAAAAAAAATAATTCCACCATAAACTACAACCTCAGACGAACACTTTCATATTTACACTTTGAGTCAAGTTGAGTCCTACATATAACTTTTGGTCCACGACATTTATAGATTATGTTCTCTACAAATCACAAAATTACAATACCTATGAATACTTACAAGACCACAATAATCATAAAATGTTAAATATAAATTTTCAACTACTAACTCTAGCCGTAAATTTTCATAATATAGTCACTTTACTATTTTCTTTTTAAGTCTTGATTTTAATTAATTTCTAAAACTGCTTTATATCAAAATTAATCCCACTTTTTTTGAACCGCAAAGTTTAAGTACCATTCAGGCTTGTGGTGTTGCCACCTAATTTTCTCCAGTATATTTTCTTGATTGCTTGGAGTGTTGAAAATATGTACACATTTACCAATTTCCAATTTTAATTTTTTGAATTTCTGCCAAAAAAATGGATTTGGGACCATAGTGCTCTGTTAAATTGGTCACAACTTGTGAAAATTATTTATATATTTTTATTATACAGGGTTTTCCAACAAGATGTGTTATATTGAATCACCCGGTATTTCGGTAGCTGTCACTTTTGAAGCTTTTATTCTTTGACATTTGACAAGTAGAAACTACGTCATTACTAAAAATTTAACGATACACGCTTCAACAAAGCATTGAAATTACTAAAGTTCATGAATGAAAATGATCCGGAATTCCATCCAAAAATCATCTTGACTGATGAGGCCCATTTCCAGCACGGTGGCTACGTCAACAAGCAAAATTGTCGCATCTGGGGCTCGGAAAACCCAAGAGTTATTGTTGAGAAGCCTCTCCATCCTCATCGTGTGACTGTTTGGTGCGGTTTATGGTCCGGCGGGGTCTTTGGTCCTTACGTTTTCGAAAATGAGGTTGGATCATCGAGATATGATTAATGATTTTTTATGGTCGGAGTTGGATGGTATTGATCTGGACAACGTTTACTTTCAACAAGACGGCGCTACGTGCCACACAAACAAAAGTTTCTGGACCCTGTTATCTCTCGAAGAGGTGATCACAATTGGCCACCGAGATCTTGTGATTTTGCACCTTGCGACTTCTTCCTTTGGGGCCACGTGAAAGTCTACGCCAACAGCCCAGCGTCGATTCAAGACCTCAAAAATAGAATTCGTGAGGCTATCGAGGACATAGGACAGCCACTTTGCTATTTGGTTATGGAAAATTTCATGAAAAGGATGGCTGATGTTGTTTTTCATTATTAACGACATACCTTCCTCTTTATTATGAAATAAACATCCGATCATTTATCTCAAAAAATGACATTTTTCTTTGAATACAAAAATAACACCTCTTGTTGGAAACCCCTGTAGTAAACGAATATACGCTTAACCCTTTCATGCCTGAATTTTTCTTCTTAATAAATATATAAAACTTACTATGCTTTTTGCTGAGGTATGGGTCTACATATGATTTCTATAGAGTCTTGGGGTTCTAATTCATACAGGACATCACTAACAGGATGTTTCTTAAAATCATTATACTGATTTCTTCATTTTAAAAATCTTTCATATATATCTCTTCGAATAACAAAGACAGTTTTTCTTGAACTCAAAGAAATCCAATAAAAATAAGAAGAATTTTGAAACAATTTCGAATTACAAGAAACTCAAACAATTGAAATTTGAGACTTCACTTTTGTGTTCACCTTCCTACGCAAACCCAAGTTAACGAATTTGTTGGTTCCATTTTAAATATTCCTTGTTGCATATGTATTAAAAAAATTTAAATATTCCTTGTTACATATGTAAATAAAAATAAGTAAAAACGGCGTTGAGTTCGGCCGGGCCGAACTTTATATAGCCTCCACCATGGATTGCATTCCACATAGGTTGTCGGTTTTCGTAGAAGTGCAGTAATATTACAGCAAAATATAAATTTCTTAATATAGCCTAACCAAAACAAATACAAATATTGGAGAAACAATTTTATAAATAAATATAATATTTTAATTATTTCAAACCATTAGTTATTTCAAATCAAAAAATAAATATTCTTATATTTATATTTTCAAAAAGCTTAAATACCATAAATATTGGTAGATAGTGAGTGCTACAGTTGGTTGTATTTTCATTCTATTTTAATTCCAAAAGTACAAATTTTGAAAATCCATTATCAGACGTACATACTGCAAAATGACCTAACTTCATGATTCAGCCAATTTTTGCCGTAAAAGAAAAAGTACGAATTTGAAAAAAAAAACTTTTGCGTGTCTATGCAGTCAGAGGAATGTATACACCGAATTCCATGATTCCAGCTGCGCCCATTTGGTTGGTACCATTTTTACCCCTTGACGTTTCTACGCAATTAGAATTTAATCATTCTAGCTGTAGTCCTTTAGTTGGTCCGAATTTCATGACGTTAGCTGCGGTCATTTGATTGTTATTATTTTTATCCCCTTTTTTCATTTAAACCCCAAAAAGTACAAATTTCGAAAAATGAGTTTATTTTCCGTGTCTACACAGTCAGAGGAATGTACACTCCGAATTTCATGACTCTAGCTGCTGTCATTTGATTGGTACTGTTTGTATCCCCTTTTTCATTTTAACCCCAAAAAGAACGAATTTTGAAAAATCCGTGTATTTTGCTTGTCTATGCAATCAGTGGAATGTATACACCGAATTTCAGTACGAATTTGGAAAAAATAAGTTCATATTATGTATCTACTCAATTAGAGGAATTTCGTGTTTCTAGCTGTTGTCGTTTAATATGTACAATTTTTATCCCTTTTTGCCCCATTTCACCCCCTACAAATAACAATCACTTTATGGTGCACGTTTTCTCTATAAGTGGAATGTTCAAAAAACATGCCTAAATACGCTAAAATATTAGGGATTATTATGGGTATTTTTAGTTCTTGTGAGGGAAAAAATTTTCCCTTTGGGCCGATTTCACCCCGTTTCAATCCCAACCGATCTACGACTATAAGACGCATTTATGGCAAATTTGAACGTTCTAGCTCATTTCGTTCAGATGCTAGCGTGTTTTCAACAGACGGACGGACGGACTTACATAGAATTTTATGACGATCAAGAATATATATACTTTATAGGGTCTTAGGTCGATATTTCAAGGTGTTACAAACGGTATGACAAAATTAGTATACCCCCATCCTGGAGGTGGAGGGTATAATAAAAATTATTAATTCTGCAAAATATGTGATTTTAAAGATTTTATAGACTAACTCGCAATTTTGCCTATAGGCAACATTGGGAATGATAGGGTGAACCGGTTCCAGCAGTTATAATTAACAATCCGCATACTGTGGCAACCAATCGCATACAGATGTATTCGGTCGACATGACAATGCCACACACAACGTACGGCAGTAATGACGTGGTTACATTTTGACATTTGACATACTACCCGAGAACAACAAGAACAGCAACTAAAAGTACTAAAAATAACATCAGCAAATGTCTGTCACACCGCCAGACTATCCGTATATATGTATGTATGTATGCAATGACGGAAGCCTATATATTTTGTACAACATACATACATACCGACAAACACATAGACGACTTTAATACAACTACAATAGAAATGTGGAGATACAATATCGCAACTCCGCAACATATCGGGTAAAGTCTATGTCCGTACGTACGATGTTTGTTGTCACCGTCATTGACGCCTATTTGTGGAATTATTTTCCAAGATAAAAGGATAATAGCTGGTAGTCCAAGAAAACTGGGGAGTGTGAATAAAATAGGGGAAGGGTGCAGAAATGAACACTGACGGAGATGTCATGACATTTATTAGAGGAGTCTCCAACAGAACCGGGCAGCTGGCCACTCAAAGTTCTGGAAGTTCATGAAATTTAAGCAACTGCTTCAAAAATATATTTATGATAAAGGGACAGAGAGGCTTGCCAGCTATATTTTTTCCTTATACCCAAAGTATTCCAGACAATTGCCGAACAAATATCTATAACAAAAATGTTCCCAATTTTTGTCGCATTAAAAATTTGAAAAAAAAAATTAAAAAGGATAGTTTAAATAATCCTGTTTAAATAATAAAATCGGCCATAAACCTCATTGGGGATTATGTCCGCGAACACAACCCCGCCAGGAAATTGCAGATCAGAGTTCGGCGTTTAAAATGTAAGCTATGTTAACGCCATGCCTCTGTAACTCTTCCACAGTTTAACGTGTTGCAGTTTTGTATATATTCTGTGGCAACATTTACAAATGCCAGCATTTATTTAAAAGTTTCATAATATGCTCTGACATAGTTCGCAGGAAGAGTTTGTGTATCTATCTAAGTTATTTAAGTCTAAGGATAACCACACAGACACACACACAATACCTCTTTTTCATTATGGGCCAGATTATTTAATGTTGTTGTAGTGATTGCATTAAATGAACTTCCAATATAAGCCCAGCAGAGATTATTATATAATTACAAAAGCCAATACACGCACAGGCAAGGCAACACACCTACCGAGACCTAAATTACAGTGGACGAAATAATGATAGGGGCGTAATGACGAAGGATACCACAACTTTTGGGGTGTTCTAGGCTCTTAGCAAATTAAAAAGCCATTTCGGTGGTTTCATATATTTAAATATTCTACTTCATTTTGTTATAAAGATCTAGGACCAAATGCAAACTCAATTCTAGTATTTAGAAATGAGAAATAAACATTTTTTAATATCTTATCATTCCATGTAAAATCAAAGATGACTTGGCGAATTCCGATTTAGATTAGAATTTTAAAAGCCCAGCATACTATTTGCTGAAAAAATAAAAATAAAATAACCAAGACTATATGATACCCTCCACTCTCTACACCATTGCAATTCAAATTGTAAACAATGGAAATCGGGAAGGATTTTTGCATGGGTCCTAATCATGGACACGATGTGACTCGCCATCACCATGTTAAACATACATTGTGAAAGCGAGTCACATCACGAGGTGAAATATAATATGTCAAGTTTGGCCAAAATAGGTTAAACTTTTGGGAGTAACATTTTTATGGGGGCTATATCTAAATCTGCACCGATCTTACCTACTTTCACCACAGGTGTTTTTATTTAGTAAAATTTTTTTTTTTTATGTTGTGCCAGATTCAAAGAAAATCGGGTAAAATATGTGATTTCTAAAGCGGAAAAGTCAAATCGGGAGCAAAATTTGTATTGGGGATATATCTAAATCGGAACCTATTTAACCCGCTTTCACTGTAGGTGTTTCTAAAGGGTGATTTTTTAGCTATTATCTGTTTAGCAACACTGGTTTAAACAGCTGACGCACGTTTCGTGTTTTGTTTCACTGTCAAACATCTTCAGTTTGGTCTATAATTTAACCATGAATCGTCTTACAAACGAACAACGCTTGCAAATTATTGAATTTTATTATCAAAATGTGTGCTCTGTTAAGAAAGTTCATCGCGCGCTTCCATTTTATGGTCAGTTTAATCGACCCACTGAAGCGGCTATTCGGGCTATTGTGACTAAATTTCGCACCAAATTTACATTGTTGGACATTAAACCACCAACACGCATACGTAGAGTGCGAACTGAAGAAAATATCGCAGCTGTATCGGCCAGTGTTAATGATGACCATCAATTATCGATTCGTCGCCGTTCGCAGCAATTGGGCCTCTGTTACTCAAAAACGTGGAAATGCCAAAATTGGACTAAGTGGATGGACCATTTGAGGCGCAGTCAAGGTCAACATTTGCATGAAATAATCTTCAAACATTAAATTATATGGGCCGTACTATCGATTCAAATAAATATTTCATGCATTTTTCTCAATTTTAAATGTTTGTTTTTGAAAAACTTTCCTATAGCTTTTAAAAAATCACCCTTTAGTTGGTTACAAGATGTTGTGACAAATTTAAATCGAGTACAATATGTGGTTTCTAGAACGGTAAAAGTCAAATCGGGAGCGATATTTGTAAGGTGGATGTATATAGATCTGAACCGAGTTGCTTCAAATTAAATACCGTTCGGCCTTGATCCACAAAACTTACTTGTGCCAATGTTTGTTAAGATCGGACAATAATTGCGTCCTTTGATTACAACAATTATTGGACAGACGGGCATTGATAAATCGACTCAGAATCAAAATGATTCTAAGCCGACCTGTATAATAAACGATGAGTCTAACTCGTTTCCTTTTGAGTGTTACAACCAAATGCACAAAGATAGTGGAGGGTATGAAAAGGGGACTTTTTCAAAAAATATAATTAATATTTTTAACTGTCTAATTTTTTTAAATTTCTACTTCACTCTTCTCCAAAAAAGTGGCTCAATATCTCTTACAGAACAAAAGTTATAACTTGTGGAGTAAATCCCACTTTGTAAAATATTCAAAACTCCAATGTGAAAAAGTTGTCAATATTTTTCGATTAAATGTCGTCTAACGTGCTAAATACGTCCAAAAAAAATTCATCAAAATCTGGAGACCTTTGAATATTTCTCGAATGTGCAACTGGAATTTCCCAGTGCCTGTCCAGCGCGTCCCTTAAAATACAAAGCAGACCAAAAATGTGTAGTTAAACGGATTTTATAAAAAAATTCATTAAAATATCACTAAAATAGTTGTTCTCATTTTTTCTATTAAATATTTTCAATTTCGACTGCAATCACGTTTATAATCGTTGTAGAGTAATTATTAGGAACTTCATTGTGGAACGTTTTAATGACACTATTAGCAGTTAATAAAAAATATTTAGGAAATCAATGACATACTTTTTTGTATATGAAAAGATTGCAAGGAAATAAGAAAAAAAACTTAAAAACTATTTTTAAGGTTTGTCAATTTTCTATTAAGCTATAAATTCGACCAAAAAAATTATATTCGTATAAACCAGCACAAAAAAGTTACACATTTTTATACCCTACACCACTTCGTGGTCTAGGGTATTATTTTAAATCACCTTATGACAAAATTCTTTATTTGCGATCCATCCTAGTGTCTACCATTTCATATTTTTCGGATATCGTGGAAAACAGCTTTATTCGCCACATACCAAAGCACAAATTTGCAAACATCGGAGAACACAAAGAAAAATTCTGTTCCATTTCACATGGAATTAGTTTTAAATGATATTTTTGAACATCTAGGGCACACTGGTCCCAAATCCATTTTGTATGGCATAAAGACGAAAAAATAAACATACAGTCTTGTAATTTTGCACATTTGCTAGACATATCATACGCAAAAAATAAAAATAAAATTGGGCCGATCGGACCACGCCCACTACCACCTCCCATATAAACGCAATATATAACTAACATAATTATCACCCTGTATTGGTACAGGGTGACCAAAAACAAAATTTTATGAAAGCTTAAAAGAATGAAGAGTTGTTTATTTTGACGAAATGTGTTTTTGTAAACATTATTCCAAAAGCAAAATATAGCATACAAATAGTATACTTTAAACTGCAATTTAAATAATTATTTCAAGAAATAAAGTAAAATGTATACATGTGTACAAAAAGGTGAATGATGTTGTATACCATTTTAAAGGTACTTCCAATGCCTTTTAAATAAAATATTGATGGGTCTCGTACACAAAACTAATTCAGATATATAATCATATATATGTCTATGGCTAAGCAAAAACTGTGCTAACATAAAATGAAAATTTTTCGAGTTTGCCGAAAAATGCTGACGAGATATTAATTCCACCATAAACTACAACCTCAGAGGAACACTTTCACATTTACACTTTGAGTCAAATTTACACACCATAGTCCGAACCATGGCGGCTAAACATGTCACAGCAAACTAAACATCCAAGCAGGAGAAAATAATCGACTTTATTATATCGATTCCTAATCCGAAATCTATGATGTGACACAATGAATTGAAATCAATACACATTCTGCGAATGGGCTCTGCGAAAGCATAATTCGTACGCTGAAAGTCAACCTGGATGAATTGATAGTATCTACAAGGTCTAAATGGCACGTTAAACTTAATCCTAGAAATATTATGGTCAGAAGAGAAATCACCATTTATAACCATCACGGTGTTCAACATAACACGTCTGCTTTTCAAGGAAGGCAAGTCGGTCAGCTTCAATCTACTAGTATAAGGGGGAAGAATAAAATCACTATTCCAATGCAAGTGTCTTAATGAAAATATTAAAAATTGTTTCTGAACTGACTCAATTCTGTCCATATAGATGCCATACTGAGGATCCCACACTACGGAACCATATTCCAGAATAGGTCTGAGAAGTGATGTATATAGCTGCTTCGTTACGTAAGGATCGGAGAACTCCTCAGCCCATCGCTTAATGAACCCAAGAACACCATATGCTTTGTTAACCATAGTAATAATATGATTGTTGAAATTCGGTTTGGAATCCATTAGAATACCAAGGTCTACAAAAGAATCAACTAACTCTAACTCAGTTCCTCTAATATTATATCTGACAAATCTTCGATTCGATCTAAAGAAACGCATGAGTCTGCATTTCCTTAGGTTGAGTTCCATACAATTCATGTCACACCAGCGTCCAAAACTATATAACTCATCCTGCAATGGATTCGAAAATTGTGGCCAATTATAAGAAAAAAATATATTTACATCATCTGCATACATTAGAAGTCGAGAATTGATGATAGACCCCGGAAGGTCATTTATGAATAATAAGAAAAGAACCGGCCCTAGATGACTACCCTGAGGAACACCTGATGGAATCAGAATTGGTCTAGAATAAGAATTACCAAATTTGACAATCTGAGAGCGATTTGAAAGATACGAAGATATCCACTTCAAGAAGTTAGAGTTAAAACCTATACGATCTATTTTATATAACAAAAGTTCGTGGTTCACTTTTTCAAATGCCTTACTAAAATCTGTATAGATGACATCAGTCTGAGTATCCTGAACAAATTCATCAATAACGTGAGAAGTAAACTGAATCAAATTTGTCACAGTAGAAAAGCCATTACGAAATCCATGTTGATATGGACTCTATATAGAAGATACTCTAGGAGATACAACCTCAGTAACCAAATTCTCAAATAGCTTCGGAATAGCACTCAACTTAGCTATCGCTGTATAGTTTGACACATCAATTAGGCTGCCAGACTTATGGAAGGGATCAATTAATGAACTCCTCCAAGCCAAAGGGAAATATCCAAAACTCAATGAAGTATTAAATAATAATGTTAGCGGAATAGCCAAACCACTAGCACAGAATTTCAAAATTATACTTGGCACCCCATCAGGGCCAACACTATTTGTGGATTTGAGATTATTCAAACTCGACAAAACTAAGGGTAAATCAATAACAGGGATTTCTAATTGACTCAATGCAGAAATATTATAAGGATAGGCGTCACTCGACCCATAAGATCGCTCTGAGTATGCCGTCGCAAAAAATTTTGCAAAACAATCAGCAATCGCCTGATCATCACCAAACTCTAAGCCATCCATTCTAATCCTTGCCGGCTTAGTTGAGGATCTACGTTTCATAAAAAGATCTAGGGTTCTTCCTAAAGTCATTCCTTAGTTTTTCCAAGTAGATTCTATAACATCTCTGAGATTTAATGCTATATTTCGACCTAGCAACGGGATATTTGATGTAATCTGAATTCAAACCGGTCCTCTTAAATTTCTTCTACTTCTCATCTCTTCTTCATGCTAGACAACTCACGTGAAAGCCAAGGTAGTCTTCTAGAGTGCCCAATACGAGTTTTCGGTACTGATTGCGACAAAAAGTCATTCAGAATTTGATAAAATTTATCTACGACAATGTCAAGATCAGTATAGTGACGACAGCTACAAACAGAATTCCAGTCAACATCCTGAATAAGTGAATTAAGCTTTTCGAAATTGGTTCTCTTGAAACAAAAAGAGGTTCGATTATCTTGCGAAGTAGAGGTAGAAGATTCACCAGAGTACAACATCGATATATTCAAGGTAGGATGATAGTTGTCCTCCGGGAGTGATATGGGAGGAACTCTACTGATTTCGAAGTAATGGGGATCATCGACAAATACTAAGTCCAGTTGCCTAGCATTTACATTTCCCACATAATTTATCTAAGACAAGTTAAGATCAGTAAAAAGTCTAACTATTTGCGAGGGCCAATCGTCCAATTTAAAGCAAAAAATTTACGTGGAAAATTTTCGAGAAGAGATCGGCATTCAGTTCAGCTTTCATGAAACTCATTTTCATCTCGGCGGCCATTTTAATAAGCAAAATAGCCGCGTATGGCGTTGAGAGAACCCACATGTGACTATTGAGAAGCCAATGCATCCACAACGAGTCACTGTTTGGTGTGGATTTTGGGTTGATCGGATGAGGTACTGCCGAGCCAGTCGTGGTAGTCATATGAATGATATGGTGTAAAAACAGAAATTTGAAAAAATAACCAGTACTTTTGTATAGCCGATTTGAATTTAAGGTTTTAAATGGCCCACCCTATACATACCGAATTTTGCGATATTAGCTGTAATAATTTGGTTGGTACAATTTTTATCACTTTTTGCCCATTTTTCACTTAAAAGTACAAATTTCAAAAAATCTTAGGAATATTGTAGTTGCTTTCTTTATCACAGTGTTGTTAAATTATTTTTTTATTGTGATTAACAACAATTTTAATTAAAACAAGTAAAAAAAGTTCAAACCACGCTTATAAGGCAAGGCTACCAATACGTCAATTCAAAAAATAAATATTCTTATATTTATATTTTCAAAAAGCTTAAATGCTATAAATATTGGTAGATAGTGGGTGCTAGCTACAGTTAGTTGTATTTTCATTCTATTTTAATTCCAAAAGTACAAATTTTGAAAATCCATTATCAGACGTACATAGTGCAATATAACCTAACTTTATGATTCAACCAATTTTTTTCGTAAAAGAAAAAGTACGAATTTGGAAAAAAAAAATTATTTTGCTTGTCTATGCAGTCAGAGTTGTCTATGCATACACCGAATTCCTTGATTCCAGCTGCGCCCATTTGGTTAGTACCATTTTTACCCCTTGACGTTTTTACGCAATTAGAATTTCATCATTCTAGCTGTAGTCGATTAGTTGCTACTATTTTTATCCCTTTGTACCACTGTATCCCTTGAAAGTACGAATTTCGAAAAATCCGTTTATTTTCCGTGTCTACACAGTCAGCGGAATGTATACTCCGAATTTAATGACTCTAGCTGCGGTCAATTGATTGGTACTATTTTTATCCCTTTTTTCATTTTAGCCCCAAAAAGTACGAATTTTAAAAAATCCGTGTATTTTACTTGTCTATGCAATCAGAGGAATGTATACACCGAATTTCATTATTCTAGGTACAGCCGTTTGGTTGGCACCATTTTTATCCCTCTATTCCCATTTTACCCCTTAAAAGTACGAATTTGGCAAAATAGTTTTATATTATGTATCTACACACTTAGAGGAATGTATACTCCGAATTTCACGACTCTAGTTGCGGTCATTTGTTTGTTACTATTTTTATCCCCTTTTTCTATTTTGACCCCAAAAAGTACGAATTTCGAAACATCAGTTCATTTTCCGTGTCTACACAGTCAGAGGAATGTATACTCCGAATTGCATGACTCTAGCTGCGGTCATTCGATTGGTACTATTTTGTCCCCTTTTTTTCATTTTAACCCCAAAAAGTAAGAATTTTGAAAAAATCCGTGTATTTTACTTGTTTATGCAATCAGAAGAATGTATACACCGAATTTTATTATTCTAGGTACAGCCGTTTGGTTGGTACCATTTTTATCCCTCTATTCCCATTTTACCCCTTAAAAGTACGAATTTGGAAAAAATACTTTTATATTATGTATCTACTCAATTAGAGGAATGTACACACCGAATTTCGTGTTTCTAGTTGTTGTCGTTTAATATGTACCATTTTTATCCCTTTATTGCCCCATTTCACCCCCTAAAAATAAGAATCACTTTATGGTGCACGTTTTTGCTACAAGGGGAATGCGCATACCAAATATCAAGCAATTATAAAAAGACATATTCAAAAAACATGCTTAAATACGCTAAAATATTAGGGATTATTATGGGTATTTTTAGTCCTTGTGAGGAAAAAATATTTCCCTTTGGGCCGATTTCGCCCCGTTTCAATCCCAACCGATCTACGACTATAAGACCTATTTATGGAAAATTTGAACGTTCTAGCTCCTTTCGTTTAGATGCTAGCGTGCTTTCAACAGACGACGGACGGACATGGCTAGATCGTCTTAGAATTTTATGACGATCAAGAATATATATACTTTATAAGGTCTCAGGTCGATATTTCGAGGTGTTACAAACGGAATGACAAAGTTAGTATACCCCCATCCTGGAGGTGGAGGGTATACAAATATTTTAGTCAGTAGTAAAAAATAAATCAAAATTCAAACTATTTTAAAACCTTGCAAGTGAACATAGACTTATATCGCCCGATGTGCACTGCTGCAACCTTTTGGCAGAACTTGCGTAGATAATTAGAATATGTGGATATAGTCCTGTATTAAGGCCAACATCCTTCTATATACACACATACATATGTATGCATGTATGATATAAATACATTGTGTGTACTTATATTATACGTAACTAAAATTAGATTTACTTACATACACATTAACCAGGCTTCTCAATTGAGTGCTGGCTGGTGGTACATGTACTGAGGCAAATTAATTGTTTTACTATCGTATCGACATCAGGCAGTCCCACTCGCACACACACGCATGGATATTCTCACAGATAACCATGTACATATGTATGTAGTTGGCCTCGATGTGTAGACATCGATTTGTTACAATTACACAAGACTGCAGGTTAAGGTGCCAGAGGATTTTGATTGTTTGCGGGAGACAAATAGAAGAATAGAGCAGAATTGTGGCACTGAATTTTTTTCATTTTGAGGAATTGGCGCCCAACATGAGGACTTTTTGAACTTCGGGTTTCAACACAATAGCTTTGAAAAATATTTTATGTTGGACAACTTTCAAAACTCGCATAGATTTGTGAATTTTATTTAACACTTTCGCATTCGAATTTTCCAAATCCTCAAAACCCCTGCAGGCCAGTGCTACTGTTTCGTCTTGACATGCCAGCCCCAAATAAGTTTTCCTTGAGATGCAATATTAGCGCAAACATTGTGAACATGCTCACTTTGAATGTACGCCAGGATAAATGTTTAATTTTGTTATTATCATAAACCAGTATGAGCGCCATTAGAGCGTACGTGTATCTGTATCTGCCTGGGTGTGTGTGTTTGTGTGTCAGTCCATATAATTCCGATAATTTACTCCAATTATATTTGTTATGCAATTATCCTTTATAATCATGTTATGCTAACAACGTTCCATGTAAATATTTTACATAAGATAATTTGGAACTATCGATACAATTTGCATGTGACGCAACAACCGAAGGATAGTCGGTAGTCAACGCAAAAGTGGCAGGACATTGTCATGGTATTTGGAAAGTGTCTATTTCTATTTGTGATAATAAGATGATTAAATAAGGGGTGGTAATCAATTGAAAGGATACGATTATCAATATCTTATATTTTCCTTGCCGAATCATGCAACACTTTTCCAAAACTTTGATTCAAAGGCGAGAACCTTTACGATAAAAGGGAATTTGAAAGATGACGAAAGATGTACCCTAAAAAATTATGTAAGACAGCGAGTATGGGCGCAAACATTTCTCAGCTTATCGCTTTGTTCGATAACCAAGATTTCCAATCAACTATCTCGATGTGAAAGTAAACTTTGCAACATTGGTAGTCTTCATAATTATCTTTAATGCTTCCAAAAGTGTACAAATATTAATGCTGCTAAAAAATAAAGTTTACAGTAAAAACATGTTAATATCATTCTCATCAGAAAATTGTATACAAAGCCAAAAACGACGTTAAGTTCGGGCCGAAATTCATATACCCTCCACCATGGATTGTGATCCAAAGAGGCTGTCGATTTTCGTAGAAGTGCAGTAACATTACAGGAAAAATGTAATTTTTATTATTTTAAACCACCATCAGGATTTTTGTTTGATTTTCTCGAAAAAGGGGTCAAATTGACCCATAAGGGTAAATTTTATGAGAATCACAAAAATGATCCGCATAAAATTCCAGAATATAGTTCTGAAAATAAGATTACTACTGTAATTTAAAATAAGACTACTGTGTAATTTAAGAACTTCAATTATATTATAATACGTACATATTTGTTAAAGATTAAACAGTCAAAATCTATAACCATGTTATATATTATATTATGAAGATGAAGGACTATCAAGGACAAAAACTGTTGAAATACAATCAAATATATGGGAATTTTACAGTTAAAACGCTGTTTTTTCACTGAACCTACACTCAGTGGATGTCCCCTATAAATGCAGTGCATTGCGTTGGCGGAAGAAAGATCAGGTATTGGAAGGAGGAAAGAGGGAGTAGTGTCTGTTGACATCTGTTTTGAATCTCTGAATGTCGTAATTGGAGGGAAAGATATTTGCCGGAAGTCGATTGCACATACGGACAGTACGGGGAAGAACGAATTTATTCAGTGCAAATCGAAAAGTAAACAACATATGACATTGATATTTTCGGTATTGATGTACAATTTTATATTCTTTAATCGTATAATAAAAAATTTTCAAAAAAATAAATTTTGATTTTTGAATTAATCTCCATTTTTGGCGATTTCAACCCTCTGTGCGGCGGCGTGGTTGAAGTCGGCGGCGGCGCGGCTCGTGTATCCTAAACATTTAAATGCTTCTTTCGACACATCAAATACATGTTTTGTCCAATAAACATCACGTCGTATTATCATCGAGAGTATCTGATTGCTCAATATCTACACCGTTCATTAAAATCGAAGGAGCACTGGGTCTTAGGTGCATTAAAATCTACTCTATTCACTCGACCCCATTCAGAAATGGCCAGTAAATCCTGGCTAAGTGACTCATACATTAATCGCCTTTTGTCCTCAATTTCTTGACGTCTTGGTCTATGAACGAATGAGTATGAATGACAGAGGTTGCTGACATCCGCGAATGAGTATATTGGATTCGAAGTCTGATCCAAGAGGTCGTCGATGAAAATAAGAAAAAGGGAGGGGGAAAGGACAGAGCCCTGTGGTACTCCTGCGGTTAACCTATGCTCATCGGATGAGAACACATCTACAACAACACATATAGTAGATCACTGAGGAAGCTCGATGTAAATCGACAGAAGTCACTACAAACACCAAAAGCGATAAGCTTTGATATGAGTGCGACGTGCCAAACTCTATCAAAGGCCTTGGATATATCTAGAGCATCGACCTTACTCTCTCCTAGGTGGTGGATGGATCGATTCCACTTTTCGGATAGCAGTGTCATCAGGTCTCCCGTAGATCGATTCCTACGGAAGCCATACTGTCGATCATTAAGTAAGTCATTGGTTTCTAAATACCTCACAAGATGGTGCTTAACCATACTCTCCATAACCTTCGAAAGCGGTGAGCAAATCGCGATCGGTCGATAGTTAGCAGGATTATTAGCCTCACCTTTTTTAGGGATGGGCTGGATGTTCGCAATCTTCCAACGCGCTGGGAAAACCCCTGCACGGTATGCAAGGTTGAAAAGATTACGAAGGGGACGGGCAATCGTCGAAGAACACTTACATAGGACAAGTGCTGAAATGCCATCCGGGCCTGGAGTTTTATTTACGTCGAGATTTGCGAGAACCCTTTTAACTCCAGATTAAACGCTGCATAGAATCTATATATATATAGGGTCCGCCAAATAACTTTTTTGTGAAAATGCTATAAAAAAAACTACTGAATATTTTCTCAAATTTCTTTTTTTATTTGAAAGTATAATCCTTCCGGTTAATAATGGAAAATTTCATTCAAATGGCTGCCTCGGGCACCCCACAAATAATAGTCCAACGGTTTAATAGTTGAAAAAAAAACGTTAGATGGCGGACCCTAGACCACTTTATGGCGAATTTTGCGTAAGGATCTTGGTTTACACCCATACAAGATCGACCTGGTTCAAGAATTGAAGCCGATTTTATTTATAAATAGTTGTCACGTACTTATTGGATACCGACACAAATGCCAAATTAAATCTGCATTAGTTTAACATTAGCCACTGAAAGAATTATCTTCATAATATTTATGATTTTGTCTTAACCTCAGTGAAAATTTTCATTAAAAAGTCGCCAAGAAACATTTCATAAAATGTATTAAACATGTTTCATAAAGCACAAATCAATGAAAAGTGTCATAGAATTTATGAAACATTTCTTAGAAACTATGAAATGCAGTTCTTCATCGATGAACTTTTGTCATACAAATTCATTATTTTTCATAATATAATTTATGAACATTTTCATAGATTTTATAAAGAAACATTATTAATTTTATGCAAAATTTTCATAAATACATAGTAATAATTTATACTGAAGTTTTCAATATAACAAAAAATCTGACATGTTGACTTGCCAATTAACACACACCATCATTGTGAGGGTCTTAAAATGAATATGTCTTTGACCAAAATAAAGGGTTCATACTTATATCACAGTTAACATAGTGCAAATGCGAATTTCTAACATTCAACGAATAAAGTCGACACACTAAAAATGTAGTTGTAAGTTATGAAATATTCCATATAAACTATGAAATCCTTCATTATATTTATGAAGACATTTCATAACACAAATATTTTACTGGTTGTGACATATTTCATAATATTTATGAATTGTTTCTTTAATACTATGAAATCTTTCTTTGATCTTATGAAACTAAGTTTCACTAATTGAACAAATTTGTTTTACGAAATATGAAAGGTTTATGAAAAAAATGTATGAAACATTATTTATGAATTTTTCATACATATAAAGAAAAAATCCACTAAATTTATGAAAAACCTTTTATGAAATCACTTCATAAATATTATGAAGGAAAATCCTTTCAAAGTAGAAAACTTTAAATGGTTGTTAATGCTAAACTAATACAGAAGGAAGGAATTTTAAGTATATTTAGCAGATGTACTCCACTTTAGCGTGGCACAATCGTAGGGTTGAATAATTATTTAAATATTTTTCTTTAAAATAGGAATGAATAATATAAATGTACCTATAACAAGTAAAAATGGATTTATATACCCACCACCATGGATGGCACATCACAGAGACTATCGAAATGCAGTAACATTGCAAGAAAATGTTAATTTTTAATATATCCTAATTAAAACAAATACAAATATTGAAAACAATAATTTTATAAATAAATATAAAATTTTAATTATTTCAAATAACGTTTATAAGGCAAGGAAACCATTATGTTTATATATCGAAATAATACTTCGAGTCAATTAAAAAGTAAATATAAGGAAGCAAAAAAGCTTAAATACAGTAAATATTGGGGGATAGTGTGTGCATTTCCGCTTAATTGATTGAATTTACATCCTATTTACATTCCAAAAGTACAAATTTGAGAGATAATTCACGTATACAGTACAAGATAACCTAACTTCATGATTCAACCAATTTTTTCCATAAATGTAAAAATATACGAATTTGAAAACATCTTTTTATTTTGCGTGTCTATGCAGACAGAAGAATGTATTCAACGAATTCCATGCTTCTAGCTATGGCAATTTAAAAAGGCGACTTTCTAAAATCTCTTTATTTTACGTGTCGACGTAATTAGAGGGATGTACAAATCAAATTTCATCATTCTAGCTGTAGCCGTTTAGTTGGTACCATTTTTATACCTCTGTCCCCATTGTATCCCACATTCGTACTTTCGAATGTGGAAAAATCTTTTTATTTTTCGCATCTATGCAATCGGATGAATGTATACGCCGAATTTCATGACTATAGCTGCTGTCATTTGGTACAATTTGTATCCCCTTTTTTCCGTTTTATCCCCAAAATGTACGAATTTCGAAAAAAATATTTTATATTATGTATCTACTGAATTAGAGGACTGTACACACCAAATTTCGTGTTTCTAGCTGTTGTCGTTTGGTAGGTACCATTTTTATGCCTTTTATGCCCCCATTTCGCCCCCTACGAATAAGAATCACTTTACGGATATAGAGTGGATGTGCATACGCAATATCAATTAAGTGCCAGCAAACATATTGAAAAAATATGCTTAAATACTCTAAAATATTAGGGGTTATCATGGGTATTTTTAGTCCTTGTGAGGGAAAATTTTTTCCCTTTGGCCCGATTTCACACAGTTTCAATCCCAACCGATCTACGACTATAAGACGCATTTATGGAGAATTTGGACGTCCTAGCTCCTTTCGTTTAGATGCTAGCGTGCTTTCAACAGACGGACGGACAGACATGTGTAATTCAAAACACATCATTTGAAAGTCAAAAATTCCATATTAAATTCAAAAAATATCTACCGAAATACAAAAATTCCATTTGAAATTCAAAAAATATCAACTGAAATTCAAAAATTCCATTTGAAATTCAAAACTCATCGTTTGAAATTCAAAACTCGTCATTTGAAATTCAAAACTCGTCATTTGAAATTCAAAACTCGTCATAAGTAATTCAAAATACACCATTTGATATTCAAAAGTTTTCATTTGAAATTCAAAAATTATTCCATTTGAAATTCAAAAGATTCAATTTGAAATTCAAAAATGTAAACAAAATTATTTAAGAAAAATATACATTAGGTAAGGTAGCATTTATTTGTTCAGAAAATTTGGATATTCTGCAGTTTTGAAAACAGATTTAATAAAATAATAAACAACTAATAATTATTATTATGTAAAATGATGGTAATTTCATATATAGTTTATAACCTTCACCAGCTCAGAGAGCATCTGCATATAATTCATAATGACTTGCATTTTATTTAGGGTCGGATTATCTGTGTGGGAGCTACAACAAATCATAACTATTTTACAGGTATAAAGTGATTGTAAGACCATTTCCAATATTAAATTGTTACTGATCAGTTTTATTCTTATGCCAATTGTGTGAGAGGTCTTGCAATATCCCTCATATTGCACATGTATGTATCTATGAAAACATTACCATCAAATTTCAGAGTATTCCGATCGTCCGTCTAGAAGTTATAAAATCTTTAAATATAAATAGGTTAGAGTGATTTGCGTGGGAGGAACGTATTTTTTTCTAAACAGCAGAATATTAAAATTTACAGAAAATGCTACCCAACCTAATGTATATTTTGCTTAAATAATTTTGTTTACCCTTTTTGAATTGCAAATAGAATAATTTTTGAATTACAAATGGAATAATTTTTTAATTTCAAATGGAATAATTTTTGAATTTCAAATCAAAACTTCTGAATTTCAAATGGTGTCTTTTGAATTACTTATGACGAGTTTTGAATTGCAAACGACGAGTTTTGAATTACAAATGAAGAGTTTTGAATTTCATATGATGTCTTTTGAATTTCAAATGATGTCTATTGAAATTCAAATGATGTCTTTTGAATTTCAAATGATGTCTTTTGAATTACAAATGACAACTTTTGAAATTCAAATGTTACCTTTTGAATTACAAATGATGAATTTTGAATTTCAATTGACATTTTTTGAATTTCAAGTGATGTCTTTTGAATTTCAAGTGATGTCTTTTGAATTTCAAGTGATGTCTTTTGAATTACAACTAAAAAAGGTGTATATCGTCTTAGAATTTTATGACGATCAAAAATATATATACTTTATAGGGTCTCAGGTCGATATTTCAAGGTGTTACAAACGGAATGACAAAGTTAGTATATCCCCATTCTGGAGGTGGATACCATTTTGATAGTTAGATGTACCAAAACATTTTAAATTTAATGTCACTTTAACAAATTATTTCAGTTCACTGAAATAATACTGAAAATGCTATTGCCACAATAACGGTTGTGCCGATGGAATCACCCATGGAATATTGCGATAGTACGATTAACTACAAAAATTCTCTTGTGGTATTGAATATGTATTTTCTGTGTGCATAGATAAATTTATTACTTGGCTACAACTATCATGATTTCCGGTCCACTTAAAATTACATGATATCAGCGCTATATATATATATATATTTATTTTTAAATATTGCTTATAAAACTTCGAAGTGCAATATTGCATTGAACAAATTAATTTCAGATGTATCCAATTGATTATAGAAGCCCTAAAAACCCCAGGATGGCATATGTCATCAAAATACCGAAAGGCAAAATCCATTTATTTTCTTCTTTAGAGGTACCGTGCCTCAAACCTCCTCCGTGTGCTCATACGTATCTATTGTATCTATATAAAATTTGTACCAGTAAAACAGGTCCCAAATGAACTCTGATAATAACAAATTTGAACGGTGTATTTTATTTCTGGACCAAGGCTAAACGTTATTGAGTATCGCAGAGATATGTATCGATTTACATTTAATTTCTTTCCTGTTCGATATCACATCAGATTGACTAAATTTTATGACTAACGAATTTTTTATCGAATTGGTGAAAAATTCGAACAAATTTGGCGTCATTAATGTGAGTCATTTATAACAGTCGAGGGGGGTTTACGACTAAAAGATGGCAAATTCCATCTCCCAATTAATTATGTTAATGTATAAAAAATAAACATGATCTATTTTATTACTAAATTTATCACATGGTTTAATGCTCATTTCACGCAAAATTAATTGACAACTTTTCTAAAATTCCAAAAAGCAAAAATCACAACAAAACTTACTTGGCACGTCTTCAAGCCGCCTTCAATCGAAAACATTTAAGCCACGTTTATAGGCACGAACATACCTGGAAAATAAGCAAAAAATACAGAAAATAACAAAAAATTAACATTTATGATTAAAGTCGTCATTAAATAAATCCGCAAACACACACACATACGCACACTCGTTCGCTGGAGCTTATAATGGCTGAGCATCCATTAAAAAACCAATTTGCATTGGATGTCAGATTTGGAAACCAATTAGACAAAATGAAATGTAAATTTCATGAATTTATGGCCAACTTTAAGCAAAAAGTCAACGATTCTTTTTATGAACTGTTACTAAATTTTAATGGCATTTTGTTTTTTCACAACAAACGAAACGGCCCGAAATGTCCCGCTGAGCCACAAAGACCGTGGCTAAAAACAAAAACGTTTTTAATAATAAATCATAAACAAAAATACATTTAAATATTGAATGTTTGCGAAGAAAAAAAATGTCCACATATGGTTGGTAATAAACTGGGCCTAAAGAGTGACATGACATGGCATAGAGGTGTATTTAAAGTTACCTTGGCGATGGAGTCTTTCACTGCACACAATTGTCATTGGCAATTGGGATGCTTCACACCGATCCGGGTCAATTGTTCCACATTTGCTCCGCTCGATGATGTACCAATACCCAGAATAACAATAGTCATGTCTTCGCAGCCATTGTCTCGGGAGACAAGACTGCAATATATATATGTGTATGTATGTTTGTAAATATGTCCGACCCATCTTGTCTTCACTATTATCCACCCATTCGAATACAACTGCCAAAAGAAAATGTGATTCGAGCAAAACAAAAAACCGAAAACTATATGAAAAGTGAAATTGTGAAAAACTATATAACCCATATTCAGTGCCATCTGATACACTTGTTGTTTGTGTTGTTGCGTATTCATCATCAATATACATACGACTATGAATAAGATTCCATACACAAATCAATTGATATCTTTTGCCAACATGCAGTGAAACAAATCCGACCATGAAGGGAAACATTTGCAGAATAAAATATAATTGAAATATGCACGAGTATATTATATGCAAAGGCAACGGCAAAGAGGAAAACGATATTCAAAAGTCAGATGAGCTGACTGACAAATACGGTTTTTTGTTCTTGATGAAAAGTGGCGCCAGAGGAATGTTGCAGATTTTGTAAACTATGGAATATACATATAACGCTATGCAACAAACAAAAAATTGACTATTTTTTGTCCAAGACCAACAAATTTATTTTTTTTTGTTCAGAGAGGCTTTCTGATACATAAAAACAACACAAAATGTTAGTATTGATACTTTTTTAAATTTTTACTAAATTAAAGTTAATTATAATGGTTACAAATTACAAAAAATAGTAAGAAAAATGCTTAAGTCGGACGTGGTCGTCTATATGAAACCCCCAAATTTTACCCCATTACAATTCAAGTCGGTGAAAAAAGTGAAATTGATAAGAATTTTTCTAGTTGAAATATAAGGTGTTGTACCAAATTTGAAGAAAAGTCGGGAGCGATATTAGTATGGCACGGACATTCATTATAGCATGAATGTGTTCAAAAACTATTTTTGTAAAATTCATACTTTCTAGGGTGAAATTATGTAGAGAGGGATGAACTTTGTATCTCTGAAAGTTGAAATCGTGAAATTCTGTCTTCATCCCTCAAAATGTATAAAAATCAAACACTTATTATCAAATATTTTTCTAGAAATTTGGTTTGTGGGAGTAGGAGGAAAGCTTGCTGGCTGAAATCTTTTTTTCTTATTTTTGAATATTACATTTTTCCAATATATCTAATAATTTCTGTCTACTCATAAGGTGGACCATTTAAAATTTTAAATTAGAATCGGTTATAAAAAGGTACGGTTTATTTTTTCAAATTTCTGATTTTATTGGAAAGGTACCATTTAATAATGGAACACATATGACTGACCCGGTAGTACCTCATCCGATCAATCCAATTTTTCAGTATAGCCCAAAATCTACACCAAACAGTGACTCGTTGTGGATGCATCGGCTTCTCAATTGTCATGTGTGGGTTCTCTGAACCCCATATGCGGCAATTTTGATTATTGACATAGCCGGCTCACGAACGGACAATGATAAAAGCCAAATATCTATTTTGGCGCAACACATAAAACATCGATAATATTCTTTTCTTCCTCACAAATAGTGGTGGAATAGTGCACGACTTTCCGATTTCGATAAGCAGGAACACCTAATTTTGCGAGGTTGGGAAAAAATTGAAAGTACGAATTTCGAATAAACATTTTATTTTTTGTCCACGCAGTCAGAGGAATGTATATTCCGAATTTCATGACTCTAGCTGCGGCCATTTGGTAGGTACTATTTTTTTCCTTTTTAACCCCAAAAAGTACGAATTTCGAAAAATCCGTTTATTTCATGTGTCTATGCAATCAGAGGAATGTATACATCGAATTTCATAATACTAGGTGCAGCCGTTTGGTTGGTACCATTTTTATCCCTCTATTCCCATTTTACCCCTTAAAAGTACGAATTTTGATATTATATTATGTATCTACTCAATTAGAGGAATGTACATATGTTTCCGTCTGAAAGCTACCATTTTTATCCATTTTTGCTCAATTTCACCCCCTACAAATAAGAATCACTTTGCGGTGCACGTTTTGGTTATAGGGGGCATGCGCACACCCAATATCATGTAAGTACAAGCAGACATATTAAACAAGTAAGGAAAGGCTAAAGTCGGGCGGGGCTGACTATATAATACCCTGCACCACTCCCTGCGTATGTACCTCGCTTTGATTACTAAACCCAGGTATTTCATGGGAGCAATTTTATGTAGTTCATACAAATTATATAAATTATATTCATATAATTTATATGCTTTAAATTCATCTTTAGTCAAATTTAACGAATATGGTAAATAATATGGTAATTGATCCTATTGTCCGACAGACAAATACATATTATATAGTAGTATACCAAAGTCATACCAAAGTATGGACATATGGGCATCACCCAAACAATTCTCATTGCAATTCAATTCGGTAAAAAATTGAAATCGGGAAGGATTTTTGCATCCTGTAAATGTATGTGTTTGACAAAAAATGTAAAATCGGAAAGGACATTTGTATGGGGGTATATTAAAACCTGGAACGATGTGACCCGCTTTCACCATGTCTGTTTATTGGTGAAATATAATATGTAACATTTGGTCAAAATCGGTTAAACATTCCGGAGCAACATTTGTATGAGGGCTTTATCTAAATCTGAACCGATCTTACCCAATTTTTGCATACATGTTTCTAGTTCGATTATAAGATGTTCTGCAAAATTTAAAGAAAATCGGGTACAATATGTCATTTCTAGAGCGGAAAATGTCAAATCGGGTGCGACATTTGTATGGGGGCTATATCTAAATCTGAACCGATCTTACCCAATTTTTGCATACATGTTTCTAGTTCGATTATAAGATGTTCTGCAAAATTTAAAGAAAATCGGGTACAATATGTTGTTTCTAGAGCGGAAAATGTCAAATCGGGAGCGACATTTGTATGGGTGCTATATCTAAATATAATTCCCGAGGATTGAGAGATTTATATTGTTTACTTTGGTATTTGAAGTAAGTACTAATCTTTAATTTTAGAAATATTAAAAATATAAATTTACGTTACGCTATGTCTAATCCAATAGTTGCGATAAAGTGGCTTATTACAAAACGATTTCAAATTGTAATATATATGGGTGCAGTTGAAAAATCATTTCAATTATAATATCATAAAGATATCAAATTATAATTGATTTGCTGTCGAGTTATGTACTTACAAGAAGAATTTGTATTAAATCGATTCCAGTTTTCATACTATACTACAAAGAAAAAAGTGCAACTAATTTAAAAAAAAAAAAAAAATATGCAAATAATTATAACTTTTTTAGTCGATGTGTGAATTTATTTATTGAGTGAATTTTTGCATACATGTTTCTAGTTAGATTATAAGATGTTCTACCAAATTTAAAGAAAATCGGGTATAATATGTCGTTTCTAGAGCGGAAAATGTCAAATCGGGAGCGACATTTGTATGGGGGCTATATCTAAATCTGAACCGATTTCCTCCAAATTCAATACCGATGGTCCTTGGCCAGAAAAAATAACTTCTGCCAAGTTTCATGACAATCGGACAACAATTGCGACCTGTAGAGTGCGAACAAGCTTAGATGGACAGCAGACGGACGGACGGACGGACAGACAGACATCGTTAAATCGACTCAGCTGGTGATTCTAAGCCGATCGGTATACTTAAAGGTGGGTCTAGCTCGATTATTTCTTGGTGTTACAAACATTTGGCGCGAAACTAACTTATAATACCCTAGACCACGAAGCGGTGTAGGTTATAAAAATGTCCTTAAATACTCTAAAATAATAGGGGTTATTATGGGTTTTTTCTGTCCTTATAAGAGAAAAAAATTTCCCTTTGGGCCGATTTCGCCCAGTTTCAATCCCAACCGATCTACGACTATAAGACGCATTTATGTACAATTTGGACGTCCTAGCTCGTTTAGTTTAGATGCTAGCGAGCTTTCAACAGGCGGACGGACGGACATGGCTAGATCGTCTTAGAATTTTCAAGAATATAAATACTTTATAGGGTCTCAGATCGATATTTCAAGGTGTTACAAACGGAATAAATAAGTTAGTATACCGCCATCCTGGAGGTGGAGGGTATAGCTCTCAAATGGAATGGTGATAAATCCAAAATATTATGATACAACGCATTAAAAATCTAAATATTATTTTTAGTCAGAAACATTCACTACTTTTATGGAACAAAAGATAAGATAGAAATTAAAAAAATTAGGTAGTTGCTATTCCTTGATCATACGAGCACTGTTCGATTTTCAACCAAACCATTTTGCTCCAGTTACGCTTCATTTATTGAATTAATCGTACGTTTGTATGATACGCTTGCAAATATTATGTAGCTCGGGAAAAGTTTGACGAACTGAATATGCATTTTTATAATAAATTTTAATAATTCCGGTGCATTGTTGTGCCCCATGCATGCAAAAATGGTGATAGATATGGAAGTAGATATTTATTTGTAACAATAACAATCATTGGATGAAATTTGGAGAGAATAGAACTTTCAGATCGAACCTTGAACCATTCCTGGGTTTAGTCCTAAATTGACTATGTGTGGAAAGACGTTCTAAGACAATCGCTATTAAGAATTGTTAATTTATTTTCGTCCTTTTAGATGTTACAAACTTGCTGCTCTGAGTAGCGACACAAACCGTCAAATATTGCACGAGGCCGCCCATGGTATCATCAGGGTTCCTTTTGACAACAACTCTGTCCAATCAGGTGTCAAATGGTCTTGTCAGTAAGACAAATTGCTCGTCCGCACGTCCAGCAATATTTTTTGTTTGTCTGTGTGTCTGTTGGTTCCCTATCCCATTTTAATAAAATAACAAATTTCTCTGCTCCACCACTGTTCCACGCCACCAATCTTCATTTTGTTATCCTTACCCTAATTAACTTTGTTTCTTCTAAGACCAGAAATCCTCAACTTTAACCACTTTGAAACACCATTTTTTGTTGTTGTTGATAATTTATATACTTTAGAAGGGTTTCTCTTTCGAAGCGAGGAAAATGGCAGCTGTGACTCCTCTTGCCCGAAAGGACCACTCTCCGGCTTTTTGTGCGTTCCTTGGGTTAAGCTAACCAAAATTACTTTTATAGTAGTTGCTGCCACCACTTCGATATATCTGTACAGAGAGCAAGAAAAAAAAGAAACGCAACAACATATTTGGGAACTTGAGAAGTATGAATGGAGCCACCAACCATCAACAAGCCCGAAACTGAAAAAAAAACTGAAAATGTTGATTCCACAGAAATTGCACTTTAACAAGATTCTCTGCTCAGCTGTACACAGCAGAGCCAGCAGCAGGGAGTCGAATGGAGGCGGTGCGGTGCGTTGCTGGCCAAGAGGCAGCAGAGTGTTGGCATAAAAAACAGAGCGTTTTTTTTTTTGGTGCCTCCTCTGGTACAGTGACATTTTAGTGTTTGGCGAGAGCAAAAAGTTGCTGCAACTTGCCACAGTTCTGTTTTTTCTTTTTTTTGTGTGTGTGCAACAACTATGCTGACGATGTTGGTGTTCTTTCTTTTCAGCGCATTTTGCGTCTGTCGCTCGTTCGTTCGTTGTTGCCTCTTAACTGAAAATGCAAAACTTTGTCGTATTTTTATTGAGTTGTGCTGAGAATACTTCATGTCCGCATGGTTGTTGATGTTGTTGCTGCTGTTTTGGGAATTTCGAGCTTCTCGTAGGAAAAAATTTGAATTTAGCACTTTGACTGTATGACTTTATTTAACACTTTTGCTTTGTGCAAAATGATGCACGAACATAAAAACATAAAGAAACTTCTTAACAAAATTTAGTTGTTACATATTTTAGAATTTATTACACTCAGGTAACACTACAGCGTACAACAAGTAGACGTGGCATTACGTTCGACCGGGTCGAACTGTATATACCCTAAGCCAGGAATGAGATTTCCAAATGGATAATAAATGGACGGATTTTCAAATATACGATTGGAAATAGAAAAGTTAAAAAGTAAAACTTATTGATTCAGTTTGTAACAATCCCGGTGTCATCAATAGTCATACTAATATTTATTATGTCTAAATCACCTCTGCTGTGGGAATTTGAGAACATTGATTCCGTTTTGTAGAATTATACCAGGCCGTAAGAACAATGCCAGAGTGACCCAAAGTTGGTGTTCTTGGGGGTTTTTGTGAAGAAATGGCTACCCCAACGATATCATAACTTGGATCGCGTCATGAGATTTGTACGATATTGATACCATCTGAAAGGTTTTCAACACTTCTTTCGACTCTGTATGAAAATTCAATTAATCGTTGAATATCCGGGAAATCATGTATTAATTTGTTTCTTTTTTTATTTCAGCTCTATTCAAAATATCAAAAATTCAGAGTGGGGTGACCATAGGTTCAGAAAATAAAATTGTTTTTCAAAATTACTGTCAATTTTAAGGCAATGCAGAGTTGTAGATGTACGGTATTCAAATGATAACTTTGGGAAAAATTAACTCTAGAAAACTTCTTAAAAAATCCATAATTGACTTTTTGTAGTGGACTAATATATTCCATGCCAATTGCTGGACAGGAAAGTCAATTGGAGTCAATTTCGAAAGACTTTAGTTCGCTGAATCCGAATTTGACATCAGAATTGCACCAGCAATTTGCGTTTTTGAGATATAAAAAGTGAAAATTTAAAAAATCTGAGTTTTTGTCTCATTTGTGGTTATATTGCGTAAAGTGAAAACAATGTTTCAGAAAACTATTCGCGTCGCCTTAAAAAACGTTTATAAAGAAATAAATGAACTCATTCTATGCATCGTTTTAAAAATATGTTATATCTTGAGAAATTACTCTACTAAAATATTTCAATTTTCGAATTTCTCTATGGAAATTCTAATCAGTATTTTTCTGAGACAATGATATCTAGCAAATGGAATGGCCTTTAATATTTATACTATAGTTTTGGTGCCGCTTGTATGTTCAATTAAAGGTTCTTGGTAGATAGCTACTTAAGGAAAAATGGCTTAAATTAAAAAATGATTTTTCGGATAAAATCGGATATTTTGTTCTAATTTTGATAGCTAACATGTTTCACTTTGAAACGTTTTACAATTTTGAAATATTTTGTACGCCAAAAATACAAATTTAAAATTTTTCAGGAGAGCGAAAGTAAAAAATGTCCTAAACAACTGATCGCATGTTAAAAATCGATTATTAAACATAAAAATTTGCCTATTTGACCAAATGAAGCTCCTTTTTGATAAAAGAAAACTTGAAAATTTTTCTTATCTCGACTTAAGTACACTGTAAGAATTATTTTCATAATATTTATGATTTTGCCTTAACCTCAGTGAAAATTTTCATTAAAAAGTCGTCAACGAAACATTTCATAAAATATATCAAACATGTTTCATAAAGCACAAATCAACGAAAAGTGTCATAGAATTTATGAAACATTTCTTAGAAACTATGAAATGCAGTTCTTCATTCGTAGAACTTTTGTCATAAAAATTCATTATCATATCATCATAATATGATTTATGAAAATTTTCATAGATTTTATGAAGAAACTTCATTAATTTTATGAGAGACATTCATAAATAGTAAGAATTTGTACTGAAGTTTCCAATATAAACAAAAAAGGTCTGACTCGTTGACCAACCAATCAACACACACACCTCCATTGCGAGAGGCTTTGCAATGAATATGTCTTTGACCTAAATCGGAGTTAACAGAGTACAAATGAGAATTGCTAGCATTCAACGATTAAAGTCGACACACTAAAAATGTAGTGTAATGTAATGTAGTGCTATGAAACATTTCATAAAAACTATGAAACCCTTCTTTATATGTACGAAGACATTTCATAACACAAATATTTTATTTTATATTTCATAATATTTAAAAATTGTTTCTTTAATACTATGAAATATTTCTTTGATCTTATGAAAATATGTTTCACTGATTTAACAATTTTTTATGAAATAGGAAATGTTTATGAGAAAATTGTATACAACATTTCATTTTATTTATGAATTTGTCATACATATTAAGAAAAAATTCACTAATTTTATGAAAAACCTTTTATAAAATCGCTTCGTAAATATTATGAAGGCAAATTCTTTCAGTGCTCCTTTAATACTTGTATTACATTTATACATGTCTGCTTCAACTAAACTGTAGTTACTACTACAGGCTACAAATCTCCTGAATAGCACATTCTTGTAGAAGGAGTAGTTTAGGATCACTTTGTGGTGGACGTGTTTGTTATAGGGGAATGCACACATCCAATATCAAGTAAGTACAAACAGATATATTAAAAAATGTGCTTAAATACTCTAAAATATTAGGGAATATTATGGGTATTTTTAGTCCTTGTGAGTAGGGTTTGGGGTCCGGGAATTCCCCAATAGTTTTTTTCCAAATTTTTCAGGGAATTCCCGGGAAAAATTTTCAATTTCCCGAGAATACGGGAAATATTAAAAAAAATAATAATTTTTTGTTATGTTGATCAATAATTTAATGTTATATATAAATATGATATATAAATTGGAATTTTTAGATGTATTTCAAATTCATATATGTATTTACATTACTGACAATAATAAGTATTTATTGAGTTTTTTTTTATATTATATTATTACAAACAAACTTTTTTATGCGAAACCCAGCTAGGGGAATAAAAACTTTTTGTGAGGCTATTTGCAGGATCTTTATTGTGAAATAAAAATATCATGTCGACAGTACTATGGCTTACATAATGTAAATTTTCTTGTTTTCCTAGAAGAATCGAGGTGAACATATTCTTCAAGAACAATTTACTTTACATATGTAGCCAGAAAGAAATGGTCTAAAAATAGGAATACAATAAAAATTGTTCGCCTGGAAACTTTCAAGAGAACGGTGTATTTCAATGGCCATTTGTAAGAATTATTGACTGGACTATTTCAATATTTTTATTTTTTACTAGCTTTTTGTACCCGGCGTTGCACGGGTTTTCGTCTTCCTTATGTATATAACTTTGTATGCTCGCAATTTTTGTTTTGTATATTTTTACTTCTGTAAATTAGTTTAAATTAATACTTATTTACTTAAATTCATAAGTTACATTTTTAAAATGTAAAAACTTCATGAAAATTTAAATAATGGAAGGGTCTGTCGGAAGTCTCCAGATAGTAAAATAAGAATTCCACATAATGGTTGTGTATTTGATCTAAAATCTTGAAGTGTCCGATTAAGCGCTTGTAGGGATTTCTTATGTGCCATGGTGCAGTCATCCCACACAATCAGCTTGCATGTTTTCAGCATTTTCGCCATACCTGAACTTTTGCAATATTACAGGTTGGAGAATCAACAAATTCCATAATACATGGTAATTTCAACGCTGAATGTGCCGTTCGTCCTCCATCCAATAATGTAGCAGCAATACCGGGGGAAGCAATATCTAAAGCTATCCCATTTTGAGTGCGGATGTGCGCTAATACCAAAGTGATGAGAAAGGTTATAACTGTGCCTCCTGGTGCATCGAGAAAAAAGGCCGCCGCTGTCATTTGTTACTGCAGTTATAATTTTATCAAAGGCCACAATTTGCAATTAATAGAGTTTTTTTGTTGCGACAAACAAACGCAAGTCTTCAACATTGAATTGCCGTTCTCTTAGCAAATCCCAATCAATAATGTCAACGATAGAACGTTCAGGCACCACCATTCCAAGCTGATTAAGAGTTTTGTTGCTGATGGCTAGGCATATGTCTTAAATTTTTATCAGCGTTTAATCGCAAATGATATAGAATCGTAACGGTCCGATAATGATGCAAAATGTCCTCACTCATATCCTCTTTGAATTTTTCCCACAGGTCCTTTGGGTTAGATGGCGATCAGGTTCTTAATATTATCGCAAACAAAGTTCGTATCTGGAGAGGATGACAGCTGACAGAAGCATACATTAATGTGGTCCCCCAGTTTCTGACACGCCTCTCTCAACTGCTCTTAAATTTTAAACTGAAGTGGGTCCACTCACGTTAACTTATAACATTCTCAAATAATAACGTTCTGCGTTGTTTGGGTGTACGGTATAAACACGGCCCAATGCATATGAAGCGTAAACAATTTGATACACATCTCCTGGAACACCTTGTTTGGTTCGAGTATGAGGAAACGCGCCAGTTGTTCATACCATGACCTCTTATATTCAAGAACCAAACCCTTACCTGAACGTAGCGGCAGAAAAAAATCGTGTTACTTTATAGTCCCTTTTTGTAGCATGACCTTTTTATGGTCAAGGGTCATCCTCTGTTCGTTACAAAAAAATATTGAAGTGAATCAATGTATTTTGGTATAGTTTTAAAATATAGTGTTTGTGATGCCCATTTGTCGTGCCTTCCCCTATTATAGCCAGAAAACGTCCCCTTTCCACAGGCTAGATACAGTAAAATTTTCAAGGGAATCCGTTATTCGTTACTTGTTTTGTGATAATTTTAATATATTGTTCGTGTGGGCAGTCTCACGTCCATTTGTATCATCACCATTGTATAGTCACCATTCAGAAACTATCCTCAGTTCATAAGTTAGTCACAATAAAATTTTCAAGAGAATCCGCACTTCGGAACGTGTTTTATGAAAGTTTTAAAATATAGTTTGTGTGGGCGGTGCCACGCCTTTTTTTCGTATAATGACCCAGTCTATCCTGGAACCATCCCTTGCCCAGAAGTTAGCTGCAGTAAAATTATCGACCGAATCCATCCATCGTTATGCCTGTTGTGATAGTTTTAAAATATTTTTGTGTGGGAGGTACCACCCCCCTTTGTCCTATCGTGACCTAGACTATCCAGTAACCATCCTCAGTGCAAAAGATAGATACAGTAAAATTTGCAGGCGAATCGGTCCACCGGTTTGGAGTCCTATACGCAACATACAGACATACAGACATACAGACATACAGAAACACATTGATTTTTATATATAGATGACCTATTGTGGTCAAGGGTCATCCTCTGTTGTTTACAATAAAATATTCAAGTGAATCAATCCATTACGTGTTTCGTGATAATTTTAATATATAGTTGGTGTGGGCAGTCTCACGTCCATTTGTATGATGACCATTGTATAGTCACCATTCAGAAACTATCCTCTGTTCAGAAGTTAGTCACAATAAAATTGTCAAGAGAATCCGCACTTCGGAACGTGTTTTATGAAAGTTTTAAAATATAGTATAATGGCCTAGTATATCCTGGAACCATACCTTGCCCAGAAGTTAGCTGCAGTAAAATTATCGAGCGAATCCACCCATCGGTATGCATGTTGTGATAGTTTTAAAATATTTTTGTGTGGGAGGTACCACCCCCCTTTGTCCTATCGTGACCTAGACTATCCAGTAACCATCCTCAGTGCAAAAGATAGATACAGTAAAATTTTCAGGCGAATCGGTCCACCGGTTTGGCGTCCTATACGGAACATACAGACATACAGACACACATTGATTTTTATATATATAGATGAATTTATTAAATTAATATTATTTTTTATGTTTCTATTGTTTTTACAGTTTAAAATATTCCCCCCTGTTACTATAAAATATTTTTGTCTCCAGACGAATGAATATTCTAAATTAAATGTGTCATAACATTCTCCGTCATATGAGTTATTTGTTTCCTTAATCGTTTTCAATTTTGAATCTAGTGTAGGTGTCAGTCACTTCTACATGCGATATAAATTTCCAATTCTGACGATTAGTCTACACCTTTTCAAGTTCATAATGAGAAAATGTAATTTATAATCAGAATATGTAAGTTCATGATGAGAAATGTAAATGCATAACAGGAAATGTAAATTCATAATAGGAGCATGATAATTCACAATCAGCACTCTAAATTCGTAATGTGAAATGTAAATTCATATTGAGAAATATAAAATCATAATAAGAACATACAAATTGATAATGAGATATATAAATACAAAATAAGAAAATCCAAATTGATAATGAGAAAATATAAATTCTTATTCAGGAATATATATTCATAAAATATAAATTCATAATCAGGAACTGTAAAATTTATAATCGAAGCTATGTATGTACGTTTTTCTATGGATATTTTCGTAGAAACACATATTTTATCAGTGTTCTCATTATAAATTTACATTTTTTATGATTTTATATTTGTTCATTATGAATTCATATTTTCTGAATATGAAAACGTATTTTCTGATTATGAATTTGGATTTTCTGATTACAAACTTGTATATTTCATTATGAAATGGTAAATTAAATTAAATTAAAAATTTTCATTATGAATTTATATTTCTCATTATGAATTAACATGTTCCTATTATAAATTTACATTTCTCAATATAAATTTGTATGTTCCGAATATATAAAAAGGTGTAGAGTAAAATATTTGTAAAATGAAAAATAATTTGTAAAACATTTTGACAATAACATTCGTTTTTAAATTGTAATATGACAGTATTGAAAATAAACACACCAGTTATTAAATGTTGATATTTTAAACCATATTGGACATACCTATAAATAAATTAATTTTTCCCGGGAATGAAATTTTTCATTCCCGTTTTCCCGGGAAATGAAAAAAATGGCATTTACACGTAAAATAATTTTTCGAAATTCGTACTTTTGAGAGGGGAAATGTGGGAAAAGGGATAAAAATGACTGCAGTGTAGGATAATAAATTATATGCATACATTATATTATATACATACACTATTATATGAAATTTTCTGGGGAAAACGACAAGATTGTGGATAATATTAGTACAGCTCAAATCGAAGCAGCTAGAATAACGAAAGTTGGTATATGCTTGTTGCGTGAACTCGAAAAATAAAGCGATATTTCCATAGTCATACTTTTAGGGTTAAAATTAACAAAAAGGGATAAAATTGGTACCGACCAAATGTGTAATGCTTTAATAATAGAATCCAGTATGTACATTCCTCTGATGAAGAACAATTTTGAAATTTGTATCTTTAGGTGGAAAAGTGGGATAATAGTAGTACCGCTCAAAACCGCTGCAGCTAGAGTATTGAAAATAGGTGTACGGTTCCCTCTGGTTGCGTGGACTCGAAAAATGGAGCGATATATCGATATTTGTACTTTTAGGGTCAAAATGGGATAAAATTGGTACCGATCAAATGGCTGTAGCTAGAATCATAAAATTCAGTGCGCAACATGAAGGCATTTTTGTAAATTTGTACTTTTGGGGAAAATGGGGATGAAAATAGTACCAATCAAACGGCTACAGGTAGAATTATGAAATTCTATTTACACGTTTCTTCGACTAAATAAAAGGCTTTCCTCAAATTCGTACTTTTAGTGACAAAATGAGTTTAGGTACAAATAGTACCAAGCAAACAGCTGTTGCTAGATTCGTAAAATTATGTGTCCACTGTGAACGTTAAAGATGATGAATGTTCAAAATAGGTTCTTTTGGAATAAGATAGAAAAGGGAACAACCATTCGGCTGTAGCTGGAATGAAATTCGATATTTATGCTCCTTCGAATGTGTGGAAGTTTAGAATTGAAAATGGGCAAAATCAATCCAAAACCGTCATTGATCTCTAATATTTAGGGTATTTTTTGAAGATTACTGCCTTTTTGAATACATTTGAACTATTATTTAGATAGAGACGTAGACGATGCCTATAAGTGGGCGTGCTCTTTAAAATTAATTAATTAATTTGAATTCAAAATTATAATAATGAAACATCACAATTTATTTAACAAGTATTGCATTAGCAAAAAAGATCAGAATTTGCCTATGCACTTCTACGTGAAGTCTACAGCTTTTAACGTGGCGGTAATACTCTGGACTGCACTCCATTGTTGAGGGTGTGTAAAATTCAAAACCCTTCTTTTGTCTAAATGCTCTACAATTTAGTTGATTAATAACCTTTGGCTTAAGAGTGTACCGTGACACAGTGGCTCTCCTCGCCTATCCACCAGCAAACATGTATGATTTCCCTTGAAGAAAAGAAAAAACAGAACAAAACAAAACAAGTATCAGCTACTACTTCCTTATAGTCCTTATGTCATAAAAAGAGAGAAAACTTTAAGTAACGCCTAAGTAAGTTGTCGCTCCTTTTTTCCGGCTACTTCCCTTCACATAGCCAGGCACACCAGTAGATTCACCGGGAGCAGTAGCACAGCAGCAGACTAGAGTAGAGTAGTTCATAAAAAATGTGAAACAACTTTTGTCGTAAGTCGAAAAAACACACAAGGATAGCAAATGAACATGAGTGAGGTTGGCACTTGGTAATTTTTGTTTCGGACGTCTTTTTTTCAATTTTGTTATCGCAGGAAGTGCGAAGAAAAAGTTGGCCTTTGCAGCACAATATGTTTTGGAATAGTTTTTTGCAAATAACAAGGGATGGCTTCGGAAAAGGCTAATTACCATTAAGAAGCGGCCAGAAAAAGGAATAGAGGGAAAAGAGGCCAACAATAAAAAATGGTCCTATTTTGGAGACAGTTTTAGGATTTGCACAAAGATAATTTTGCATAATTGTGGTGATGATGGGGCACGAGTGTCGTCTCTAATTTGATTAGAGTAATCAAGTTGGGAAATGCCACAGTCAGACTATATGAGAGCACCCACCACTCATTCTAGTTGGGAAATTCGAGCGAGGGAACTCTGTCTTCTCATCGGATATTCTATTTCAAAGTTAGTTAGTTAGGAAATCGCATAGAAAGAATTCTGGAGCTTTCTGTATTTCACAAAGTGGGTGGGGAATGCACCTTCTCCGACACCGCTGTATATACTTAATCTTTGAGTAACGAACTATGTGATCCCATCCATTTACTGTACTTCTACTTGAGCCTTGAGAAGCTGTTTATGATGCAGCTCTGCATTATCAATGAGAACTTCTGCATAATGTCTCCCAATAATTGCATAAATCCAATGTGTTACCATTAGAGTGTCGTCGTTGCATAGGACGACATTTTCACATCACAACATTTTATCATTTATCAAAATTTCCTAAATGATTGTTTCATTTCGGGGAGTTGCTGTTTGGTAGCAACCAAACAGCTGGCAATTGTTAAACTGAACTGAGTTCAGTTGAGTTGAATGATGATGATGACGGCGGCGATAAGCAGACAGACTCAGTCAGACAGTCATAGAGCCAACAAACCAAAGAGGAACAACAAATAAACTGATGTCGTCTCCCATATGAACAATTTATTTTCCGACAAAATGTCAGAGTATCTGTTTCTGAGTTTTTCTAAACTTCGGTCGACAGCGACTTGATGTATGCTTGTACATGTATTAGACTGGGTCAAAAAATTGGTTAGGTTGTTTTCTTCGCTAGAATGTTAGCTATTAAAAAATATACATAAATATTTTTTTTTATTTTTTTTATTCACCCATATCGCGATTAAAAAATCGCGAAATTTTCTCTTCCATGGAACAAAAATTTGCTATCGTGAATTTCCCCCGAAAGCTTACACACTTCGAACAACTGATTTTTTCGATAATGAACAGCTGTGAAAATGAATTGATTGAAGTGTAAACAACAAAGTAAATATTTATAGAAATTTAAGTTAAGCTAAGTTCGGCCGGGCCGAACTTTATATACCCTACACCATGGATTACATTCCACAGAGGCTGTCGATTTTCGTAGAAGTGCTGTAATATATACTTTTTTGATATAGCCAAACCAAAACAAATACAAATATTAAAAAAATAATTTTATAAATAAATATAATATTTTTATTTTTTCAAACCACGCTTATAAGGCAAGGCTACCGATAAGTTTACACTACATATATCGAACTAATACTGTAATTTAATTCAAAAAATAAATATTCTTATATTTATATTTTCAAAATAGCTAAAATTGGTATATAGTGGGTGCTACAGTTGGTTGTATTTCCATTCTATTTTAATTCCAAAAGTACAAATATTGAAAATCCATTATCTCAAGTACATAGTGCAAAATAACCTAACTTCATGATTCAACCAATTTTTGTCGTAAAACTAAAAGGTACGAATTTGGAAACATCTTTTTATTTTGTCTATTTTGATCCCCTTCTTCCTATTAATAGTACGACTTTCTATTATCTCTTTATTTTACGTGTCTACGCAATTAGAGGGTGTGTTCTAGCTGTAGCCGTTTAGTTGATACCAGATTTATCCCCTTTTTCCTAGTTTACCCCTTTAAGAGTACGACTTTCTAAAATCTTTTTATTTTACATGTCTATGTACTTAGAGGGATGTACACACTGCATTTCACCATTCTAGCTGTAGTCGTTTAGTTGGTACTATTTTTATCCCTCTGTACCCATTGCATTCTTTGAAAGTACGAATTTAGAAATAATCTTTTATGTTTCGTGTCTACGCAGTCAGAGGAATGTATACTCCGAATTTCATAACTCTAGCAGCGGTCATTTGGTTGGTACTATTTTTATACCCTACACCACTTCGTGGGCTAGGGTATTATAAGTTAGTTTCGCCCCAAATGTTTGTAACACCAAGAAATAATTTAAGTATACCGATCGGCTTAGAATCACTAGCTGAGTCGATTTAACGATGTCTGTCTGTCCGTCTGCTGTCCATCTAAGCTTGTTCGCACTCTACAGGTCGCAATTGTTGTCCGATTGTCATGAAACTTGGCAGAAGTTATTTTTTCTGGCCAATAACCATAGGCATTGAATTTGGAGGAAATCGGTTCAGATTTAGATATATCCCCCATACAAATGTCGCTTCCGATTTGACTTTTTCCGCCCTATAAAGCACATATAGTACCCTATTTTCTTTAAATTTGGCACAACATCTTATAATCCAACTAGAAACACCTATGCAAAAATTGGGTAAGATCGGTTCAGATTTCGATATAGCCCCCATACAAATGTCGCTCCCTATTTCACTTTTTCCGCTTTAGAAACCACATATTGTACCCGATTTTCTCTAAATTTTGCAGAACATCTTATAATCCAACTAGAAACACGTATGCAAAAATTGGGTAAGATCAGTTCAGATTTATATATATCCCCCATACAAATGTCGCTCCCGATTTGACATTTTCCGCTCTAGAAACCACATATTGTACCCGATTTTCTTTAAATTTGGCACAACATCTTATAATCCAGCTAGAAACACCTATGCAAAAATTGGGTAAGATCGGTTCAGATTTAGATATAGCCCCCATACAAATGTCGCTCCCGATTTGACATTTTCCGCTCTAGAAACGACATATTATACCCGATTTTCTTTAAATTTGGCAGAACATCTTATAATCCAGCTAGAAACACCTATGCAAAAATTGGGTAAGATCGGTTCAGATTTAGATATAGCCCCCATACAAATGTCGCTCCCGATTTGACATTTTCCGCTCTAGAAACGACATATTGTACCCGATTTTCTTTAAATTTTGCAGAACATCTTATAATCCAACTAGAAACACGTATGCAAAAATTGGGTAAGATCAGTTCAGATTTATATATAGCCCCCATACAAATGTCGCTCCCGATTTCACTTTTTCCGCTCTAAAATCCACACATTGTACCCGTTTTTCTTTAAAATTGACACAACATCTTATAATCGAACTAGAAACATCTATGGTGAAAGTGGGTAAGAAAGGTTCAGATTTAGATATAGACCTCATACAAATGTTGCTCCCGAATGTTTAACCGATTTTGGCCAAATTTTACATATTATATTTCACCAATAAACAGACATGGTGAAAGCGGGTCACATCGTTCCAGGTTTCAACATACCCCCATACAAATGTCCTTTCCGATTTAACATTTTTTGTCAAACACATACATTTAGAGGATGCAAAAATCCTTCCCGATTTCACTTTTTAACGGATTGAATTGCAATGAGCATTGTTTGGGTGATGTCCATATGTCCATACTTTGAAATGACTTTGGTATACTACTGTATAATTTGTATTTGTCTGTCGGACAATTAGATCAATTACCATATTATTTACCATACTCGTTAAATTTGACTGAAGATGAATTTATAGCATATAAATTATATGAATATAATTTATATAATTTTTATGAACTACATAAAATTGCTCCCATAAAATACCTGGGTTTAGTAATCAAAGCGAGGTACATACGCAGGGAGTGGTGTAGGGTATTATATAGTCGGCCCCGCCCGACTTTAGCCTTTCCTTACGTGTTGTCCCCTTTTTTCCTTTTAACCCCAAAAAGTACGAATTTTGAAATATCCGTATATTTTATGTGTCTATACAATCAGAGGAATGTATACACCGAATTTGATCATTTTAGGGGCAGCCGTTCGGCTGGTACCATTTTTATCCCTCTATTTCCATTTCACCCCTTGAAAGTACGAATTTGGAAAAAATACTTTTAGATTATGTATCTACTCAATTAGACGAATGCACACACCGAATTTCGTGTTTCTTTAGACATATATCGTGCTTCAATTCTGTTGATTCGAAAACCTAAATTTAGGAATATTTATATTTCTTCCGATGACATGATCGAAAATTCACTTGTTCGAATTTTCGAATAATATGTGATCTACGTTTTTCTTTGGCTTGACTTATCCCCAATGTTACTTTGTAATGGGATTGAACTTTATTTGCTGAAAAGCACATTCTGCAATCTCCCTGCCGCATACCTATTTACTTGACTCAAATTATATTTGGGATAGCCACAAAGCAAAGGATACCCAAACAATAACTGATTTTTATGTGTTTTTTGAATGTAAGACATTCGAATGCCAGCTATTTCGATCAAGTTTTATAGTCGTTTCCAAAAAAATTCTCCACATAGAAATATCCAAAAAGATCTACACAATTTTTAAAAATATATTTCAAAAGCGGCTCAAAGTTCTCGTTTCTGAGTGTTTCCCACTTTAATGTATGCACATATTTATTTTTACTGCAAATTTAATGACAAGACAACAACAGCAATTTCTTTTTGTTTTGCTAAGCAAATACAAAACACTTAATCTTTTTTCCGTTTTTGTTTTGTTTTGTTTTGCTCGCCTCCTTCTGCCCCGACCACCTTCTACTTCATTTCGCCCAACATCCACCTCTGACACACCACAATCACACACCCCATCGCCCTCCCCATCCCCCGTATACCCTAGACAGGACACTACCAGATTTCAACATTTCGACAATCTGACAAAATGGTTTTTCTGCTGGCCTTTCGTTGTGTATAGCGATTCAATAAAAACGAAAACATATTCTTAACATAATAAATGACGAAGTCGGCAAAAAAGGGGGCAGCAGGAGCAGAGAGCTCGATAAATATGTATGTACTCGTGTGTAGGAAAACCAGGCAGAAATCGGAAGACGGAGAGATAAAAACACAAAGAAATTTCCAGCTAATGATAGCAATTTCCGGTTGCTAAAGCTTACCAAATGAATTTCGAGACTTTACTCGTTCGTCCTTGAAAGTGATACTTTGGTGTGATGAAACTATGTAGCAGGATGACTTATATGTTATGTGCATATATGAATGCACCCTAGTGGCCTACTCCATTCGTAGTGGGACATTCCAAAGAGTTTGGAAAAATTTAATGAAGGGATGTAAAAACCCAAACGGTTTTATCTTCAAGATGGTTTACCCGTTTTTGTTCAAAATTACCAATCTCGAATGATGCAGAAAACCAGGCTATTTACCGCGGTTTTAATGTGCGAATGAACGTTTCCAAAAGGAGATACTTTCGTGAAAACATGTAAAGTTAAATTTTATATTTTTGTACAATTATTTTTATATAAAATGTTTGTATCAAATATAATTTAAAAAATATAAATTATTTTTGATATTTTATTCATATCTGTTATATATACAGCTTTATTTTATTCGGTGACTTATAGTGAAATTTGACGCAGAATACTTTTTCCATTCACACCACCACCCTCAAATGCAGTTTTGTGGGACAGTTTAGCACCAATTCGGAAAAAGTACGAAATTAACCTTAAAATGAATTTTAAGTTTTGATTTTTTCTGGCATTTAAGTTCAGTTTCGAGTTTTGGTATACTCAGAGACTCATTAGAGAAGTTTATGGCAAATATTTTTGTAGATTATTTTGACCCATTAAATTCCCGTTTTAGGGGTGTTTTTACCCCTTTAAACAATAGGGACCAAAAAGACCCCTATATTGTGGAGCTAAAGGGTTGAAATATTCCACAAAAATGTTTCTCGTAGTGTTGTAAGTAAGACTAGTGAACATATCTATTCACACTGCCCCCATAGAATGCAGCTTTGTGGGAGAGTTTAGCGCCAATTCGGAAAAATCACGAAATTAACCCTAAAATGAATTTTAAGTTTTCACTTTTTCTGGTATTTAAATTGAGTTCTAGTTTTTTTAGTGTATTCGGAGACTTATATTAGAATTTTATGACAAATATTTTTGTAGAACATGTTGACCCATTAACTCCTGTTATAGAGGTGTTTTACCCTTGTACACAAAATTGACCAAAAAGACCCATCCATATATTGTGGAGCTAGATGTTCCACAAAAATGTTTCTCGTAGTGTTTTAAGCAATATTGCTGAACACACCGATTGATAATACCCCCTAAGATTAAGTTTTGTGAGACAGTTTAGCACAAATTCGGAAAAAGTGCGAAATTAACACTAAAATTAATTTTAAGTTTTGTCTTTTTACAGGCATTGGGTTTGGAATTTTGCTGTATTCTGATGATTATAGCAGAATTCTATGGCAAATATTTTTGTAGTACATTTTTACCCGTTAAACAGCTGTTTTAGGGGTGTTTTTATCCTTTTTCACAAACGGGACCAGAAAGACCGCTATATCGAGGATATAGAGGGTTAAAATGTTCCACCAAAAAATATTCCACGAATTTTTATCAATAAGATTGGTGAACACATCCATTCACACCACCCCTCCTAAAATGCAGTTCTGTTGGAGAGTTTAGCACCAATTTGAAAAAAGTACGATATTAACCCTAAAATGAATTTTAAGTTGTGAATTATTTCTGGCATTTAAGTTGAGTTGAGAGTTTCAGTGTATCTATAGACTTATAGCAGAATTTTATGATAGAACATTTTGACCCGTTAAACATCCGATTTATGGACATTTTTTACCCTTTGGCACAAAAGGTACCATAAAGACCCCTATATTAAAGAGCAAGAGGGTTAAAATGTTTCACACAAAGTTTCCTCCTCGTGTTTTAAGTAAGATTTCCGAACACATCCTATCCTTAACAAGTAAGGAAAGGCTAAAGTCGGGCGGGGCCGACTATATAATACCCTACACCACTCCCTGCGTATGTACCTTGCTTTGATTACTAAACCCATTTATTTTATGGGAGCAATTTTATGTAGTTCATATAAATTTTACAGTATAAATTATACTATAAATTAATCGTTAGTCATATTTAACGAATATGGTTAATAATATGGTAATTGATCCAATTCTTCGACAGACAAATACAAATTATACAGTAGTAATAGGATGAATCGGACCGACATTTCAAAAGGGGGCCTATAACTACATTTTGGGCCTGGTCCAAAACATGGGCCTATATATTTCTCATTCACGGTAGGTATTCCTGGTTGAAAAATACCATGATCTGCAAAATTTGATGAAGATCTGATGTAAGATGTAGATTCTAAAGCTGTAATAGATCAGAGTGGGACCCCATTTGGGTTATATCAAAGTATGGACATATGGGCATTTTCCAAACAAGTAAGGATATGCTACAGACGGACGGACTTTCTATCTCATTACAATTCAATTCGGTAAAAAATGAAATCGGGAAGATTTTTGCATCCTGTAAATGTATGTGTTTGACAAAAAATGTTAAATCGGGAAGGACTCCCCCCCTTTCATCATGTATGTTTATTGGTGAAATACAATATGTAAAGTTTGGCCAAATTCGGTTAAACATTCGGGAGCAACATTTGTATGAGGGCGATATCTAAATCTGAACCGATCTTACCCACTTTCACCATAGGTTGGATTATAAGATGTTGTGCCAATTTTAAAGAAAAACGGGTACAATATGTGGATTTTAGAGCGGAAAAAGTCAAATCGGGACATTTGTATGTGGGCTATATCTAAATCTGTACCGATCATACCCAGCATAGGTGTTTCTAGTTAGATTATAAGATGTTGTGCCAAATTTAAAGAAAATCGGGTGGAAGATGTGGTTTCTAGAGCGGAGGGAGTGACATTTGTATGGGGGCTATATCTAAATCTGAACCGATCTTACCCAGTTTCAGCATAGGTGTTTCTAGTTCGATTATAAAATGTTGTGCCAAATTTAAAGAAAATCGGGTACAATATGTCGTTTCTAGAGCGGAAAATGTCAAATCGGGAGCGACATTTATATGGGGGCTATATCTAAATCTGAACCGATCTTACCCAATTTTTGCATACGTGTTTCTAGTTGGATTATAAGATGCCAAATTTAAATAGAATCGGGTACAATATGTCGTTTCTAGAACGGAAAATGTGAAATCGGGAGCGACATTTGTATAGGGGCTATATCTAAATCTGAACCGATCTTACCCAATTTTTGCATAGGTGTTTCTAGTTGGATTATACGATGTTGTGCCAATTTTAAAGAAAATCGGGTACAATATGTGGTTTCTAAAGCGGAAAAAGTGAAATAGGGAGCGACATCTGTATGGGAGCTATATCTAAATCTGAACCGATTTCCTCCAAATTCAATACCGATGGTCCTTGGTCAGAAAAAATAACTTCTGCCAATTTTCATGACAATCGGACAACAATTGCGACCTGTAGAGTGCGAACAAGCTTAGATGGACAGCAGACGGACAGACGGACAGACATCGTTAAATCGACTCAGCTGGTGATTCTAAGCCGATCGGTATACTTAAAGGTGGGTCTAGCTCGATTATTTCTTGGTGTTACAAACATTTGGCGCGAAACTAACTTATAATACCCTAGACCACGAAGTGGTGTAGGGTATAAAAAGTAAGGATTACAAGGTTTCCTATGCCGATTCATCATAAGAATGTGTTAAAGGGGGAAATATTGACCCCATCTCTAAAATGAACTCCATACGTAAGCCTTCAGAATGCCGATAGACGTATATTCTTTTGTACCCCCTCTTTCAGATTGTGAGAACCTGGTTATTTTTTATTATTGTTCTCAGACGAATCAAAAATGTATATGTTTTACTTCAGAGATTCAGAAATACTTCTTCTTTGGCAATACTTAAGCCATGTTGACCTGGGGCCAAGTGAGGTCCACCTCAACAATATTTTCATTATTTTATGCTAATATGTATGTAAACTGTTTTATAATGTATGTTAGTATTGGAATAACTATGACTTTTTTTGCCATAAGTTTTAATATGTTTTGAAATGGATTTTTTCAAAGGACGCAATTGACGTGACAAAAATAATAAGATGTGGTCTCATCGACCATTACGAGGCCATTGTAATATGATAGAGTGAACAGATTACAATAAATATTTTTTTATAAAAAAACATTACAATGTCCTTCACATGATAGAGAAGGCCGTGTTTCACCATAGAATCATCTGATAATAAATACAATTTTACACCAGCCCAATCGTCAATTCCACTTCTACAATTTCTTTATACATAATGAATTTGAGTATTAATTTCACATAATTTAACGCTTTGTCATACTCCGAAATATACACCCTATTACCACATAAAGGACTAATGCCGTACGTCCTTAGGCCGAAAGAAAATGAAGAACAGTGTGGCCAAAAAAAATATAACAAATTTATGGTTCATTTTTATGACAAAATGCTGAGGAAGAGGAAAAAAGTTTTGCTTTCCGAATTATGTATTTCTTTTTTTATTTTACATATATGTATGTAAGTAAACAAGTACTACATATGCATGCATGAACATTAGGGAGAGTTTTTGTTGTGGTTTTCGTCCCAACAACCATGTGAATTACACTACACTAAGAAACTCAAAAACATTTTTCGGAATTTTCGCTGCAATTCTGTCATAAAATCGTGTAATATCCACATATAAAAATGTTGCAGGATTGCTTGCCTAACACATTGATCAGCGTCCGGACCAAGAAGCTGAAGCTAAGTTCATGGGGAATTGATGGGCCATTCGCCATTATTACGGATACTTATTGAAATTAGCACCTTTTATGGATAGAATGGGGCAAAATGGACCAAACGTCATTTGCTAGAAACATTAAAATTGGGATTTTTTGAAATTTGTACGTTTAAGGGAAAACATGCCAAAAAGGGATACAAATAGTACCAACCAAATCCTTGCGGGTAGAATAAAGAAGTTTAGTGTGTATATACTTTAGGCCACGTAGACGCGCAAAATAAAGGGATTTTTCAAAAATGTTACCTTTAAGGGAAAATGGGACAAAAAAGGGATAAAAATAGTACCAATCAAAACATTGCAGGAATAAACGAGAAGCTCAGGGTGTACATACCTCTAACCACAGAGACGCGGAAATTGTACATTGAAGGGAAAACTGAGCAAAAGGGATAAAAGTTGTACCAACCATAGAGTTCCATTCGGAATCGCATCATAAGCACCTATACTAGACAGAGGAATATATACAATTGCATATTTTGGTTGGATGGTTGTATCGAAATGGTAATGATACACAAATGCTTCTCATCAAAAATTTATCCGAAATATACATATAAACATATTTTTCAATATTTGGCATATTTTATGCAAAGTGCATATTTGCATAAATCGAGCATATGTTAAATATATGCAAACATTTTAAACTTATAAATCGCTATATATTTTATATGATGTATTATATCTAACTACTAAATTAGATATGATAGTTTATGACTTTAAAGCGCTCTCCTAAAAATATATGAAATAAAAGATGTGACGTTCTTGCTCGAAATGAGCGATATATTCTTAGCGCGATATGAAAGGTAATTTTAAGATTGTTTTTGGACGTTAATACTGACACATACCTCAATTTTGTAATTTAAAACAATTAAAAGATCAATACACAACATTTAATTTTTACAAGGGGTACACTAAATCTTGGGTCTATATACTTTTCAATGAGCTCTGAGAAATTTGTAAAGTGTGTATTGCTGGGTGTGTTAATTGTTACAAAAAATAATCATTTGTATACTCTGTAATCAAATGCAATGTTAAAAAATATAGTTGTCTATCCAAAAATTTAGTAAAATAAATAAAGTTTTGCGATTTTAAACTCATATTATAAATGCATATTTTGTGAATATGCAATAATTCTTTTGCATATTCACTACATATGTTATTGCATATATTTTGCATAAAAAATTAATTTTCGAATTCGATTTCTGGCATTAAAATTCGCCTAAATACCAAATTTGAGCTCAATCGGACTATAATTGAGTTTTGCATAAAATTCCACTGTCTAAACTATACACACCTACTGAATACGCGGAATTACAGAATCGTGAAATCGCTGTGTATGTCTGCATTTTTGGAAATTTGCCGGGCCGAAGCTCCACCATGGAGTACATTCTACTGGCTGATTAGAGGCTATCAACTTCATATAGCGACGATGTAACATATTGGAGAAATTATGAAATATGTTTACTAATTGCGATATTTGCTAAATAAAATCTGATGTTTCATAATTTTGAAATAAAATTAATTAATGAATTTAAACAAGTAAAAACGGCGTTATGTTCGGTATTACCGAACTTTTTATACCCTCCACCATGGATTTCATTCCACAGAGGCTGTCGATTTTAGTAAAAGCGCAATAACATTACAGGACAATGTTATCTTTTTTTAATATAGACAAACCAAAACTAATAAAAATATTAAAAAAAAAAAAAAAAATCAAAATAAAAAAAATCATGATTCTATCCGCGGCCTTATACTTGTCGACGCATTTAGAGGTTTGTAAAGGGTGATTTTTTAAAAGCTATAGGAAAGTTTTTCAAAAAAAAACACATAAAATTCAAAAAAACGCATGAAATCTTATTTGAATCGATAGTACGATCCATATAATTTAATGTTTCAAGATTATTTCATGCAAATGTTGACCTTGACTGCGCCTCAAATGGTCCATCCGCTTAGTCCAATTTTGGCATTTCCACGTAACTGACGCCCAATTGCTGCGAACGCTGACGAATCGATAATTGCTGGTCATCATTAACACTGGCCGATACAGCTGCGATATTTTCTTCAGTTCGCACTCTACGTACGCGTGTTGGTGGTTTAATGTCCAACAATGTAAATTTGGTGCGAAATTTAGTCAGAATAGCCCGAATAGCTGCTTCAGTGGGTCGATTAAACTGATCATAAAATGGAATCGCGCGATGAACTTTCTTAACCGAGCACGCGTTTTGATAATAAAATTCAATAATTTGCGTTGTTCGTTTGTAAGACGATTCATGGTTAAATTATAGACCAAATTGAAGATGTTTGATAGTGAAACAAAACACGAAACGTGCGTCAGCTGTTTAAACCAGTGTTGCCAAAAAGATAATAAATAAAAAATCACAAAATCATCAAATTATAAAGTACTGTGCCAAATATGAAGAAAATCGGTTAAAGTATTTGGTTTCTAGAGCAGAGAAAGTCAAATCGATAGCGAAATATGAATATATATATAAATCTGAATATTGGGTCAGAAAGTGATTCTAGGCTGATCTGTCTAATAAACGATGGGACTATCTCGTTTCCATTTGGATGTTACAAACAAATGTGCAAAGGCGATTAACCTAGTGGAGGGTATAATTAATTCGAAACAAGTCAGTTTTCTGGTCAGATTTTCTAAGAACTTATATGGACCACACCCAACCGAGGACTTGGCCTGTTATATTATATCATGTAAAATTCCTAGTGCCACCTACCGAATCAGTTTCAGTATTTCGACAAGAAAACTAAATATATTTGTTTGTAACTTCCAATAATTTTCCGAGTATTTTTAACTAACACACTTTTACAAATTTCCTACTGCCTAGTCGCCTGTCAATTTTGAAAGAGCTGCGAAAATCTCACCCTAATGTACATTCATACTTTGGCCAAAAAAATATTTGTGGATTTTCCTCTTTGGCACTGAAGCATCGGAACAGAGTCTTTCTCAAAAATTCTCATTTGTATTAAAATGAGAATGACAGATTTCGTTTAGTCGTGTTTTTTTTCTTTCTTTCTTCTTTACTTCTGGTCACAAACTGGCGCAACAAAAAGTTTATTACTCCGGTTGGAAGTTTAATTATATGTACATATGCATGCATATGTATGTACATATGTTGTGTACCTGTGTGTATGTGTGCTGTTTTTTTGGTTTAAATTTCCTTTTTTTATGGGTCTCTATAGGCATTTAACGAATTTAACAAAATCAATGTTGAATGTTGAATTTTATATGAGCTTCGAATGCATGACAGAGAGAGAAAACAAAAACAAGAACGAAAACGCTAAACAATAACATTGAATAAACTGAAAGCGAAACAAAAGGAATGCATTTACGCCGCTACGCCCAAAAAAGGTTAAACACGACAAATGAAGATTTTGTTGGTAAAACAAACACAAACACACACACATGCACGCTCTGCTCAGATTTCAGTTGAAAAATGTCAATATTTACATAAATTAGCTGTTAAACGCTAAATAAGGCTTAACAAAAATAACAACAACAACAGCTACAGCAATAAGAACGGCAACAGCTCCAACAATAAACAACCACAGCAACAACCTGATGACAATTTATGCGCATGCACGCACGTTTCCAAAACGTCAACCAAAATTAACATACGCCATGCGCTGCTTGCCCCACCGTCCGTCTATGCTTTTGAGCCTCCTCCACCAAAAAAAAGAAACACGCCCGCGCCCCAAACACTGCTGCCCCAAAGAATTTAAGAGAAATTGTCGAAAATCCTTTCTTTAATTATTTCACTTGCCTTCATCACACAACAATCACCACATTTCTCTCAGTGTATACGACGGGATTTATAATTTATGTTGTTCTTTTATTTCGCCTTTGCTGCATTTATTTATTGTGTTGTTGTTGTTGTCGTCGTTTTTTGTTCTCTTGCATTATCTGTCGTCTGTTGTTTGGCTGTTCTTTTTTTTGTTGCATTGGTTTTGCATTACAATGCAACACATTGCACAAAGTGCATTTAATTACATTTTGTTTTACTTGCAGTCTTTCACAAATAAATACATACATATATGCCCAGGTAGTTGCACACAGAGCGGGGCACTCGGTGGCACCTGTAGACCCAGTTAAACCGATCGACTCAAAACACAGCATAAATCTCACTCTATGAAAGGCATAACTCAGGCCGTGTATTTATAGTGCTGGGTGTCAACAAGGTGGGTGGTGCTCAAACATCTGCTATATGCAAGAGGTGGCCCACACCACTGGATATAAAGAAACGTGCACCTAAATAAGTACAGTTGCCCAAACAAATTGTGATTATATCTTGGAGTTTTGTATTCCAGTATTTTGTCTACCGAATACCAAATTATGTTTTATCCCTAAAATCGCCAAAAAAGTATTTGTCTTAAAAAATCTTAAATAAAAAACAAGTGAGGAAAGGCTAAAGTCGGGCGGGGCCGACTATATGATACACTTCACTTTCTATCGGAAAACAATTTAATTCAGTAAAAAAGTGAAAAAATTTTGTATGTTTCCTAATCATACGCTAATATGTCCAGGTCTAATTTGTCAAATCGAGAATAATATTTGTATCGGGGCTATATCCAAACATGGAATGAAGTGACTAACTTTCACAATATGTTCTTCCAGTTGAAGTATAACGTGTTATGTTCAATTTTAAGAAATTATCTGAAAATACGCAGTTTCTGGGGGAACGAAATTTGTATGAGAGCTATATGTAAATATGAACCATGTGACATATTTTCACCGTGGGTGTTTCTAGTTGAAATTTAAGATATTTTGCAAGGTTTGAAGAAGATCTGTTAAAATATGTGGTTTCTGGCGCGGAAAAATTCAAATCTGAACCGATCTGACAGCTTTTTACCACAGGTGTTACTACTTGAACTATAAGATGTTTTGCCAATTTTGAAGAAAATCTGTTAAAATATGTGGATTCTAGAACGAAAAATTCAAATTGGGAACGAAATTTGTATGGGTGCTATATAAATCTGAACCGATCTAACACATTTTTACCACAGGTGCTTAGAGTTGAAATATAAGATGTTTTGCCAAATCTGAAGATAATCTGATACAATATGTGGTTTCTAGAGCGGAAAAGGTCAAATCAGGAGCGAAATTTGTATGGAAGCTAACACATTTTTACCACAGGTGTTTCTATTTGAACTATAAGATGTTTTGCCAATTTTGAAGAAAATCTGTTGAAATATGTGGTATCTAGAGTGAATAGAGTCAAATCGGGAGTGAAATTCGTATGGGGCTATATCTAAATCTGAACCGATTTTCTTAATTAAATTAAATAGCGTTCGTCCTTGTCCCGAAAAACTTCGTTGTGCAAAGTTTCGTTTGCTTCTGGCTACAATTGCGACCAGTATCGTGATTACAACAATAGATGGACAGACGGACATTGTCTCAGAAATTGATTCTAAGCCGATCGGTATAATTAACAATGGGTCTATCTGCCTTCCTTTTGGGTATTACAAACAAATGTACAAACACATAATACTCTCGTGGAGTGTATAATTAAATATAACTCATGATAAAGAAATTAATTAAAATTCTTCGCCTTATTTACATCAAATGTCGTTAAATATTTCACAGTTTATCATGATTCAAAACGTTAAATTCAGAATCAAAATTCATCTTCATCTCATCTTCAAATTTTTTGAATGTGCTTTAGTATTCATTAATAAGAGAGTGATTTTTTAGCTATTATCTTTTTGGCAACACTGGTTTAAACAGCTGACGCACGTTTCGTGTTTTGTTTCACTGTCAAACATCTTCAGTTTGGTCTATAATTTAACCATGAATCGTCTTACAAACGAACAACGCTTGCAAATTATTGAATTTTATTATAAAAATGCGGGCTCAGTTAAGAAAGTTCATCGCGCGCTTCCATGTTATGGTCAGTTTAATCGACCCACTGAAGCGGCTATTCGGGCTATTGTGAGTAAATTTCGCACCAAATTTACATTGTTGGACATTAAACCACCAACACGCTTACGTAGAGTGCGAACTGAAGAAAATATCGCAGCTGTATCGGCCAGTGTTAATGATGACCATCAATTATCGATTCGTCGGCGGTCGCAGCAATTGGGCCTCTGTTACTCAAATACGTGGAAATGCCAAAATTGGACTAAGCGGATGGACCATTTGAGGCGCAGTCAAGGTCAACATTTGCATGAAATAATCTTCAAACATTAAATTATATGGACCGTACTATCGATTCAAATAAAGATTTCATGCATTTTTCTGAATTTTATGTGTTTTTTTTTTGAAAAGCTTTCCTATAGCTTTTAAAAAATCACCCTTTATATCAAATGATTATGAATTCGTACTTAAAAAAATCGAATCCATGGATTTTTCAGAACATTGTTGAATACAACCCGAATTGCATTTAAAGTTTACAGAGTATGAAAATAAGTATATATTTCTGAAATTGTAGACATCATCAAACAAAGAAAAAGTGTGTAACGAATTTCAAGTATTTTCATTGGACTTCAATTGGTAATAAGAGATGTGAACTGGAATGACCAAAACTTGTGTTTTTGCAAAAATTTGGTATTTATAGAAACTTCAATAACTCAGTGTGCAAAGGTATAAAACCTCGGTTTTTTATCCGTAACTCAAGATTTTGTGGGTGTCTGGCAAAATTCAAACACAGATTCCTGTTCTAATCGACAAAACCTACCAGAAAACTACTATAACTTCCCATAGTGTTATTTACCTGATATATTTATCGTCTGAACGCGCACCATAAAGTGATCCATACTTTTAGGGGGTGGAATAGGGTAAAAGGGATGTACATTAGAGCGTACCAGGTTACAAGTAAAAAAAAAAGTTCGCCGTACACCTTCGAATATGAAGTATTATTGAAAGGTAGTTTCAAAAAATTTTTTTTTATTTTTTTATGCCGAACGTAGGGGTCGCGCTTTTACATTTTTCTATATAACTTCTGCATTTATAAACGGATTTTAAAGTGTGTAAGTGTGTTTTTGTCTCGACGAGGCCGATTTTTTTGTCTTTGAAGTCATTGAGCTCAAGCACCCCGTTCTGGTACTTACCCATCATATCTCAGTTGCTACTACCCTAATGTACCACTCTAATATCAGAAAATTAAAGCTCGCATAAAATCATGAAACTCTTCCTAACGAAGTATGTCGATTTTCCCAGCAGAAAAAGTGTTAAACTATTTTTTTTCTTATTTTACCGAGAGCATTGCATGTATTTATAAGTTGTTCTTTGTATCTTCGATGTTTACAGTCGGTTGTCAAAGTGTAATACATATATTGGTGTTTTTGTCCCGCACATACCAGATTTTCAGTTTTTAAAGTCGTTGACCTCAACAACCCCCTTCTACTATTTATGCATCATATTTCAATTCTTAGAACAATAAATATAAAAATTAAGGTACAATTAAAATTTTAATCAACCATATTTCGACGCGATTCAAGTTGGGTGTATTTTTGGCGGCTCTCAAGTTTAGAAAAGATGTGGCCCATGCGTTGCTCATCGGTGACCGCCATAGCTGATTCATGCACAGCATGAACAAAACGCTCGGTGTTTTGAGAATGGCATGGATAATCTGTGAAAATAAATGAGTTCAGCAAAGAAAGCAATCAAATTAAGTTTTTCTTGTGCTAACCTGGTAAATCGATAATTTCTTCTGAAAATTGGAATGCTTCTAACTGTTCTTGCGAAAAAAACTGCAAGCATGGCGGCTCAGTCAATTCAAATTGTTTCCAATCGATCATATTGAAATATGAGTCACTATCAAAATTGATAAAATTATGAACTGGTGGACCGAACATTTGTCGAATGCTTCCCGTGGCTTCATTGCGGGCTGATAAAATCTTATCATAGGCATCTGAACGCACTAGTTGATCTGGGTCTGTTATCATCGATAACAAAATATTTTCAGGATGAAAAAAATATCCGTTATTTTCAATGAACGGACGGATGACCTGTTGAATATCTTTTGGCAACTGACGAATCCAACATATATAAAGGAAAACATTCCGACTTCCGTGAATTGCCAGTGGTTGGCTTTTTACAAGAAACCAGAATGGTGCATACACTTTCACAACGAACTGAGCCAGTTTTCTCAATACCATCGAGGGTTGCGTACACGTCATATAAAAGCGCAGAATTCGAGAGGCTGTTGTTAGCCAGCGCGCTTTGCAAATAGCGCCGGGCTTCTCGCTGGCTAATTTTTCATCGCATTCTCCGATATGAACGGCTCGAACCATACGATACAAGTAAAGCTGGTCGCCTCGAATATTCCACCCATCTATGTTCGCTGGCATTTCTCCCATTGTAATGCGTTCGAAATTTTGTTTGACCTGACCAAACGGAATAAGCAACAAAATATGCGAATTATTAATTAATAAAATGCTCACAAGTAAAGTATACGGAACACACGGACACGAAACACTATTAATATATTAAACTTACAGGGTAGTGTATGCAATTTTGAATGCCTTCTCCGATACTTCCGGGCCAGATTCCAGGTCCTTTCTGTTTTCCAAGCAATGATCTTAACAGCGCATTAAATGGTAACTCGTTGAAGTGGAAAAGGCACACGAACCACTGCAGCGGTCTCTGTAAATGGCGTTCCATTCTCACAATGACTCCACTTTTGTACCCAGTGTTGGTAGCAGTTCCATCGCAACTTATGGCAACTAAGTCATCCAAATTGAAGTTTTCACGACTCAAGTAATCCACGATGCTCCTCTGGATCCCCAAAGCAGAGCTATCAGTGGGCGTAGCATAACCAATGAATTTGGAGTCAGGCTCTTTTACAATGGTGATGTGTTCTTCATTTAAAACAATATTTCGCGTCACATTTGCCTCGGTTACTTTTTTCAAAGTTGGCTCTTTCTTGCCATCGAAAGAGATACACTTTAATAATTGATGGCATTTGGCCGCCGCTTTTGCTTCCTTACGGAACTTCACACGTTTTCGAAATATTTTATTTTTATTGATGATAAGCCCTTCAAAGAACTGACATATATTTTCGGCTGTTTCTGCAGATAACTCTTCTTTGGCTTTTGCGGCAATAGACAATTTTAAATCTTTTATTAACATGGTCGCAAGCAAGGCACCGTAGCGAACTGAAGTATCGCTGCGATCCAAAGCCGAACTAAAATTACGCAAAGAAATGTCCGCCACCGTAAATGTTGTTTTAATCTTCTCTGAGGAATCGCCAACATTTTCTTCAAATTCTAGCTCTTCATCGCTGCCTGGTTGATACCCAATACTGTTGAACTCGGTATATACCGCTTTTGATGGTGCAACAATTGAGCACGTTTGAACACCGCAATTTTTCATCGACATCATATGATAAACATTATCCAAAGTCATCAGCCGTGGACCCCATTGATCGATGAAAAAGTCTTTCGCATCGTCTGGGATTTTATCAGAGGCGGTGCAACTGCATTGAACATTTCTTTCTATGCCACACTTACAACGCGAAATTGAGAACAATTTATTCCACTCATTTACATTGCATTTCAATGGACTTTTAACCAATTTATAGTAATCGTCTAGAAGTTTATCCAACCGTTTACGAACACCTGATACCGATATAATTGGAATGCCTGCCCGCTCCCATAAAAGGGTAATGCTTCTGAAAGCTTCTTGTTTAAAAGCACTCAATTTTCTATTGGGATTAGTGTTATGCCGCAGATACAAGAAATAATTAATAACATCGTACTTAGTCGGTAACATAGTGTTGTTTAATGCACTGATCGTAAAAGACATTTTTTTAGTTTTTTTACCGTTGTATAATGGAAATTGAAATATTTAATAATGCTTTGTTGAGCCACCAACGCCTTATTACTGAACTAATTTTTATTGTTACAATAAAATATAGACCGTTACTTCACAGGTAAAACGATTTGCAATAGGGAAACAATGTGACAAAGTAGTTTTGCTCATGTTGTGCATGAATCAGCTATGGCGGTCACCGATGAGCAACGCATGGGCCAAAAACACCAATATATGTATTACACTTTGACAACCGACTGTAAACATCGAAGATACAAAGAACAACTTATAAATACATGCAATGCTCTCGGTAAAATAAGAAAAAAACTAGTTTAACACTTTTTCTGCTGCGAAAATCGACATACTTCCTTAGGAAGAGTTTCATGATTTTATGTGAGCTTTAATTTTCTGATATTAGAGTGGTACATTAGGGTAGTAGCAACTGAGATATGATGGGCAAGTACCAGAAGGGGGTGCTTGAGCTCAATGACTTAAAAGACAAAAAAATCGGCCTCGTCGAGACAAAAACATCGATGTATCACACTTTAAAATCCGTTTATAAATGCAGAAGTTATATAGAAAAATGTAAAAGCGCGACCCCTACGTTCGGCATAAAAAAATAAAAAAAAATTTTTTGAAACTACCTTTCAATAATACTTCATATTTGAAGGTGTACGGCGAACTTTTTTTTGAGGTACGCCCTAATGTACATCCCACAAATCGCATGTACACGTAAATAAAGCGATTTTCAAAATTAGTACTTTTACGGGGGGAAATGACCAAATGGCGAAATTTATAATAAATTTGATAGTAATTTTTATTATCGATTAAAAGAACAATTTATGGCATTTACTGATTGAAAATGATATTAAGCAAATGTTGGCCACGATTACGTGGTCCATTACGGAAGGTCCAATTTCGGGCAACTCGTTCGAGCATAGCGACTAGAGAGCCCATTCTCTGAAAATAACACGCAAATTTAAGTCGCATGGCTTCAATTCTTGCACAAGTTGAATTTTGTACGTTCTTGAGGACGATATCCTTACGTAAAATGCGCCAAGTTGTCGAATACGACAAGCCAAGCTGCTGAGAACAACGACGAATCGATTCGCCTTGGGCTTCTTTCTCACAGAACGCTGTTTTTCGTAATACAGCTGCAGAATGGGGTGTAACTCCCTAAACTGGCAACACTGTTCCAGAAGAGAGAGGCAGTAATATAGTATTTAATATACTAAATTAACAACATTTGAATTTCCCGTCGCGGCAAAGTGTTGTCAACCAAAAGATGAAAATATAGGCTACTAGCTGAACCCCCGCCCGCTTCACCAGGCAAAAAAAAAACAAATGGTAAAATAAAATTAAAATTAATTCATATTGATATTTCTCGTGAACCAATTATAATCAAGGCACTTCTCAGAGCCACTAAAGAAATGGAATAATATGCCGAATAAAGGAAGAAATGTCAAACATCGAATTGATTTTTGGTTGAGTGTGATTCTCCTCATTTCCATTACCAAAAAATAAACTTCCTTCGTAAGAAGAAATTACTTAATCGAATAGCTGAAATTCGAATGTACTACATTCAAAACAATTAGAAAATCAATCAACACAATTAAACAACACAAAAACTAAAAACCAGTAAGGAAAGGCTAAAGTCGGGCGGGGCCGACTATACGATACACCCCACTTTCTATCCGAATACAATTCAACTCGGTAAAAAGTGAAAACGGGAAGAATTTTTGTATGTTTCCTTATCATAGGCTAATATGACCTGGTCCAATTTGTCAAATCGAAAAGAATATTTGTATCGGGGCTATATCCCAACATGGAATAAAGTGACTAACTTTCAAAATAAGTTCTTCCCAGTCTATCCGGGAGCGAAATTTGTATTGGATCTATATGTAAATCTGAACCGATCTGACCCATTTTCACCATGGGTGTTTCTAGTTGAAATATAAGATATTTTGAAAGATTTGAAAGAAATCTGTTAAAATATGTAGTTTATAGAGTGGAAAAAGTGAAATGGGAAGAGAAATTTGTGTGGCAGCTATTTTTACCACAGGTGTTTCTAGTTGAACTATAAGATGTTTTGCCAATTTTGAAGAAAATCTGTTAAAATATATGGTATCTAGAGCGGAAAAAGTCAAATTGGGAGCGAAATTTGTATGGGAGCTATATATAAATCTGAACCGATTTAACCCATTTTCATCATGGGCGTTTCTAGTTGAAATATAATATAGTTTGCCAAATTTGAAGACAATCTGATACAATATGTGGTTTCTAGAGCGAAAAAATCAAATCGGGAGCGAAATTTGTATGGGAGCTATATATAAATCTGAACCGATCTGACCCATTTTTACCACAGATGTTTCTAGTTGAACTATAAGATGTTTTGTCAATTGTGAAGAAAATCTGTTAAAATATGTGGTATCTAGAGTGAAAAGAGTCAAATCGGGAGTGAAATTCGTATGGGGGCTATATCTAAATCTGAACAGATTTTCTTCAAATTAAATAGCGTTCGTTCTTATCCCGAAAAACTTAGTTGTGCAAAGTTTCATTTGGTTGTCTGTACAATTGCGACCTGTATCGTGATTACAAGAATAGATGGACAGACAGACAGACTGACAGACAGACGGACGGACATCGCTAAATCGATTCAAAAAGTGATTCTAAGTCGATCGGTATAATTAACAATGGGGGTATCTCTCTTCCTTTTGGGTGTTACAAACAAATGCACAAAGACATAATACTCTCGTGGAGTGTATAAAAAAAATTATATAATTTCCGTTTTCTTAACTTAAGTCGGCTTTTGGCGAATTGATATTTCTTTTTACACTCCACGAGAGTATTATGTCTTTGTGCATTTGTTTGTAACACCCAAAAGGAAACGAGTTAGACCCACTGTTTATTATACAGATCGGCTTAGAATCACTTTCTGAGTCCATTTAGCAATGTCCGTCTGTCTGTCTGTACGTCTGTCTGTCCATCTATTGTTGTAATCACGATACAGGTCGCAATTGTAGCCAGAACCAAACGAAACTTTGCACAACGAAGTTTTTCGGGACAAAGACGAACGCTATTTAATTTGACGAAAATCGATTCAGATTTAGATATAGCCCCCATACAAATGTCGCTCCCGATTTGACTTTTTCCGCTCTAGAAACCACATATTGTACCCGATATTCTTCAAATTTGGTTCAACACCTTATAATCTAGCTAGAAACACCTATGCAGAAAGTGGGTAAGATCGGTTTAGATTTAGATAGATAAAGCTCCCATACAAATGTCGCTCCCGATTTGACATTTTCCGCTCTAAAAACCGCATATTGTACCGGATATTCTTTGAATTTGGCACAACATCTTCTAATCCAACTAGAAAACCTATGCAGAAAGTGGGTAAGATCGGTTCCGATTTAGATATACATTTTACATTTATATATATTCATTTTATATATATTCAAATGTTGCTCCCAAATGTTTAACCGATTTTGGCCAAACTTTACATATTATATTTCACCTATAAACATACAGGTGGGTCACAGCGTTCCATGTTTCAATATACCCCCATACAGATGTTCTTTCCGATTTAACATTTGTTGTCAGACACATACATTACAGGATACAAAAATCCTTCCCGATTTCACTTTTTTACCGTATTGAATTGTAATAGGATAGAACGTGGAGTATATCATATAGTCGGCTCCGCCCGAATTTAGCTTTTCCTTACTTGTTTTTTTTAGCTTTTCTTTACTGCTGTACTAAGAAATTCCAAAGATCAAATTAATTCAAATCAAAATTTCCCCATCTTTCAAATCTCGCCAATTTGTATATTGTCAAACCAGGTTACAACTAATTTAACTAACACAACAATTTAGGAGTCTTGGTGTCGAGTATAAACTAAAACAGGTTTTAATTTCGTATGGGAAGGGTCACGCCCACTTAACGCACATTTTTGCACAACTATTTACACCATTTTTACTCATACAAAATTCCAGCACTCTAGGTGTAATATATAACTGAATATATTCGATAACAGGATTTAACTTCGTGTGGGTGGTGTCACGCTCACTTTTCCAATACCGCCCATTTTTGCCACAACTACGCACATTGATGCTGAATACACTTTCACAAAATTTCGGTTTTGTATCTGTCATAGAACTGAATATATTCCAAAATGGGTTTTCACTTCGTATGGGAGGTGTTACGCTCACTTTTCCAATACCGCCCATTTTTGGCGCAACTACGTGCAGTGATGCTAGATGCACTTACACATTATTTCAGCACTCTAAGTGTCATAGAACTAGCATTAATCAATAATTGGTTTTAACTTCGTATGGGTATTTCACAAAAAATTAAGACTCTCGCTGCAATAGTACTCCGAATATGCTAATTTATAAAAATTTAATAAATCCCAAATTGTGTGGGAGCTGCCACAACCACTGAAAATATCAAAAATTGCTAAAGCCGGTTCAGCCGGTGAAAATTTCAAGAAGATCGGTCCAGTGGTTCAGGCAGCTATAAAGAACAAACAAACAAACTTACAAACACAGATTCATTTATATATATATATATAGATTTTGTTTCATATTCCCGGTCCTTAATACGACTCCACAAAACTTCCTACAAATACTTCCACAGGAAAGAGCGAACAATAACATGGATCTCATGGAACTTTAATAGTTTTTGAACACCGTAAATATTCTTATTCGTAGGGCGTGAAATGGGGCAATTAGGTAATATAAAAGTATTTTCCAAACTTGTACTTTTAAAGGGGTAGAATGGGAATAGAGAGATACAAATGGTACAACCAATCGGCAGCACCTAAAATAATGAAATTCGGTGTATATATTCCCCTGATTGCGGAGACACGCAAACTAAAGGGATTTTTCAAAACTCGTACTTTTAAGGGGGTAAAATGGAAAAAGGGATACAAATTGTATCAACCACATGGCCGCAGCTAGAATCATGAAATTCGGTGTATACAATCCTCCGATTGCCATTTTTTTTCAAGTGATTCAATGGGAACAGAGGGATAAAAATGGTACTCACTAAACGGGTACAGCTAGAATTTTGCAGACATGTGAAATAAGGAAAAAGTCGTACATTTAAGGGGTTAAAATTGGTGCCAACCAAATGCCCGCAGCTAGAATCATGGAATTCGGTGTAGAATGTATACACCTGACTGCATAAACACACAAAATAAAACGATTTTTTCCAAATTAGTGTTTCGACTTAGATCGGTGGAATATTTTGTTTATAGGCGCTTCTCATTTGTCATATGTGACCGTTGGTACTAATATGAACCCTGATTTAAGTCAAAGCATACATTCGTTGCGAAAGTTCTGACGAGATGGGGTAGCGCCCATCGAAACTGCGCTGTCAACTTTTAGCTGCAACAATAAAGGTCTCACTTTGCCTTTTTGCTAATTTTGGTTTCTGCTGAAGACTTCAGCACAACCTTTGGTCTTGAACCAAAATAAATGTCAACACATTCGTAATTTATTTTTTCACTTTTACTTTTTTTAAGATTGCTGCCTTATATAGGGTCCGCCATCTAACATTTTTTTTCAACTATTCAACCGTTGGACTATTATTTGTATTGTACTTTCAAATAAAAAAATAAATTTGAGAAAATATTCAATATTTTTTTTTATAATTACCATCAAAAAACAAGTTATTTGGCGGTCCCTTATATACTTTTTGAATTGACTTGACGTATTATTTCGATATATATATATAGTAAAGAGTGATTTTTTTGAGGTTAGGATTTTCATGCATTAGTATTTGACAGATCACGTGGGATTTCAGACATGGTGTCAAAGAGAAAGATGCTCAGTATGCTTTGACATTTCATCATGAATCGTCTTACAAACGAACAACGCTTGCAAATTATTGAATTTTATTATCAAAATGCGTGCTCTGTTAAGAAAGTTCATTGCGCGCTTCCATTTTATGGTCAATCGACCCACTGAAGCGGCTATTCGGGCTATTGTGACTAAATTTCGCACCAAATTTACATTGTTGGACATTAAACCACCAACACGCTTACGTAGAGTGCAAACTGAAGAAAATATCGCAGCTGTATCGGCCAGTGTTAATGATGACCACCAATTTTCGATTCGTCGCCGTTCGCACCAATTGGGTCTCTGTTACTCAAAAACGTGGAAATGCCAAAATTGGACTAAGCGGATGGACCACCTAAGACGCAGCCGCGGTCAACATTTAAATGAAATTATCTTCAAAAAGTAAATGTCATGGACCAATCTAACGTTTCAAATAAAGAACCGATGAGATTTTGCAAATTTTATGCGTTTTTTTTTAAAAAAAAGTTATCAAGCTCTTAAAAAATCACCCTATATAAAAATGAAAAAAAAACTGATTTAATACTCAATTATTTCCATGATCCATGCGCTTGTAGCAGCTGCTATATGTTTTGATATACATACACATGTGAAAAATTTAGATGAGTTGATTAATAAATTAAGTTAAACTAAATTACACGTTTTTCTAAAGTTCGTGGAAATATTGTATGTCAATTTAAATTGATTTCGGTGAAAAAACGGATATGTATGTTGGGCAGATATTACACAAAAGTGTTGCTCCAGGCAAATACTATATATTAATTAATAATTGCTATAATACAATGTTAACACTGGACTTCAACAAGTACTCCTGAGAACAGTTTGTTCATATCTGCCATGTCATACGGAGCTACACTATGTACATACAGTACATATATGTATGAAGGTATGGAATATAAATATGTACACAAGTACTTGTGTACAAAAAGTATGTGGTAGCCGTATGTAAAGAAAAGTTAAGTAATGTTAATTCATCGGTCAGAACACCACAAATAAAAACAACACTCTTTACAACTTACAACTTACAACACTCGAATGCATGGCTGGCTGGCTGGATGGATGGGAGGACACGCGGACGAGTTCAAACAAAAAAATTAAATTTTACTGAAAATCACCACAACACTTGGCTCAAAATTTAAGGTATATTTTATGCCAAGGCTCCTTTTTTGTGTGAAAGAACAATGAGTGGACTCTTGTTTTGGAAATTTCCACATTCGTATTTTCAATTAATATTAAATTCATTTATTTTATTCATTTAATATAAAAGAAATTTTGAATGAAAAAGGAAATTACTTAATGCCGAGCCTTCAACACTTCAAAGGACATCTTTTATGAGAAAATTACAAAAAATATATGTCAAGCATCATTTTATTTTATAAAATGCATAATGAATAGCCACACAATGATGAGTCATAGTTTTAATGAAAATAATACCTTTAAAATGTTCAATATACGTTATAATAAAGACATACAGTGGGAGAGAGTGGTGTTCAGCGAACAATTGAGAGTGAAAAGTAAAAAAAACTTCACCAATTCTAAGTACATTTCTGCTATATTCCAAAGTTATTAATATACATATAGTTTAAGGATTGGACAAATCTTACTCAGTTTTATGACATGTCCTTTGGAGGTTCTCAAATAGCTTTGCATGATACCGGGACATGATTCGACTGCAGAAGGAGATCAGAGTGAACCTGACACCAACGCAGACGACTTGAACAACATTCTGGAACAAGAAAATATTTCTTGGGCTGACATGATTCCCAAAATGCTGCAAAGTGATGCTCTCCTAAAATGGCATTCGCAACGCCATTCGAAAGAGAAAGGGGATGGATAACCAATTGTGGAATAAGAGACTGGATTATTCTTCAAAGATGATGCGAATCGTAACGTAACTGTGAATGCTGAGCGCTACCGTGAGATGATATCCAAAATGCAAGAGCTTGACTTGCATGACATGTGGTTTCAACAAGACGGTGCCATATGCCACACAGCACGCGCAACAATGGACTTATTGATAGGCCAGTTCGGTGAACATTTTATTTCACGTTCGGGATCGGTCAATTGGCCGCCTAGATCGTGCGATTTAACGCCCTTAGACTATTTTTTGTGGGGCTATGTTAAAGCTCATGTCTATACAGACAAGCCCGCTTCAATTGACGCATTGGAAGACAACATTGAAGCATTTATTAGTGAGATACCGGCCGAAATGTTGGAAAGAGTATGCCAAAATTGAACTAAGCGGATGGACCATTTGGGGCGCCGTCAAGGTCAACATTTGCATGAAATAATCTTCAAACATTACAAATTATATGGACCGTACTATGGATTCAAATAAAGATTTCATGAATTTTTCTTAATTTTATGTGTATTTTTGAAAAACTTTCCTATAGCCCTATCACCCTTTATAACCTCAAGATTTTCGTCAAAGCTAAAGTCACACCCGTGACGCTCTAGTTTGTTGAATATCTCCAATATTTAAAACCGTAAGACATATTTATATTTGCAATAATATTCCGATTAACCTGCCCTTTTCTATTGGCAGTATCTCCTTCAATGAATATGGGAGATATTTAAAGATATTTAAGCAAAAGTGTCACACCCGTTCCAATAGAATCACACTAAAACAAAAATGTATGTCCTGTATATAATTAAATTACACTCGAAATCCAATGAATTTATTTAATTTATCTTCCCCTCCCAAAAATACAATATAGTATTGTCTTCCTCACTTAACCCCGCTAATCTATACTCGTACATCATAGTAAATTGCAATAATAGTCGAAATCTTCAAAAGGATTTACATAAAATTTTTATATAATCCCAAACATTAATTCTATGTCAAAAGTAGCCGTACTGTTCAAAAAGCAGGAAATGTCCCAAAACTGATAACACTTATCTGATTTCAATTAAAAGTGAAATACGACTTTGACCAAAATTGATGTACAGAAAACCACTGATAGACTATTTAATACCACAGAACTACCACTATATTTCTATTTAAATTTGCTGATTTCCTGTGACGGAAAATCCAGAAGAAAAAGCATCGTTCTTTATAGCATCTACCACAGGATGGGGGTATACTAAGTTTGCCATTCTGTTTGTAACACCTTGAAATCTCGACCTGATACCCTATAACGTATATGTGCCAGTTAGAATGATAGTGATCTAAGTCTCACTTTATCCGTTCTGAGATATGCAATGTTTTAAGCTTGAGTTAATTGAAAAATATTTTCCCAATTTTTTCTTAGAATATCCTACTACTAAAGAGTGATTTTTTTGAGGTTAGGATTTTCATACATTAGTATTTGACAGATCACGTGGGATTTCAGACATGGTGTCAAAGAGAAAGATGCTCAGTATGCTTTGACATTTCATCATGAATCGTCTTACAAACGAACAACGCTTGCAAATTATTGAATTTTATTATCAAAATGCGTGCTCTGTTAAGAAAGTTCATTGCGCGCTTCCATTTTATGGTCAGTTTAATCGACCCACTGAAGCGGCTATTCGGGCTATTGTGACTAAATTTCGCACCAAATTTACATTGTTGGACATTAAACCACCAACACGCTTACGTAGAGTGCGAACTGAAGAAAATATCGCAGCTGTATCGGCCAGTGTTAATGATGACCACCAATTTTCGGTTCGTCGCCGTTCGCACCAATTGGGTCTCTGTTACTCAAAAACGTGGAAATGCCAAAATTGGACTAAGCGGATGGACCACCTAAGACGCAGCCGCGGTCAACATTTAAATGAAATTATCTTCAAAAAGTAAATGTCATGGACCAATCTAACGTTTCAAATAAAGAACCGATGAGATTTTGCAAATTTTATGCGTTTTTTTTAAAAAAAAGTTATCAAGCTCTTAAAAAATCACCCTTTATAACGAACTTTTATAAAAAATCGACAACGTTGGTACCTCTAAGGTAGGTAGGTATAGTTATCCAGCAATACTTCTGCCGTGCCAACGCCCATTTGTTTTCAGAAGTATTGCTGGGTAACTGTGTACTTTATTACTTGGTGCGTTTTTTTAAACGCAAATTCGGCAAGTGAGTTGTGTTGCTCGTTCGTTTGTGAGAATCATCTCCTTATAGAGGCCGGGTTTGATGTTGAAAAGTAGCTGCGAAGCCACTTGAAAAGACTTTTGACATGGTCCAAATCATGATCGTGGTAGTCTGCAGCCAAGTAATAAATGTCACCATGCCATTTGTAAATAAATTTGCATTCTATTAAATATAGAAGCAAAATGGTCTTGAGCCAGGACAATATCCCAGTTCAAATCAAATATTGATTATAGACCACAAAAAATACAAACGAAAACTATTATAGGAAAATATAATTTTATATATAACCAAACCAAAACAAATAAAAATATTGAAAAATAATTTTATAAATAATATTTTTATTATTTCAAACCACGCCTATAAGGCAAGGCTACCAATACGTTTATACTATATATATCGAAATAATACTTCAAGTCAATTCAAAAAGTAAATATAAGACAGAAATCTTCATATTTATGGTATTAAAGCTTTGTTTAATACCATAAATATTGGTATATAGTGGCTGCTACAGTTGGTTGTATTTCTATCATATTTAATTCCAAAAGTACAGTATTTTGGAAATCCATTATCTGACGTGCACAGGCCAAGATAACATAGCTTGACGATTCAACCTATTTTTGCCGTAAAAGTAAAAAAGTACGAATTTGGAAAAACAATTTATGTTACGTGTCTACGGAGTCAGTGGAATGTATGAACCGAATTTCATGATTCTAGCTGCGGTCATGTGGTTGGTACCATTTTTATCCTTTTTCCGTTTTATCCCTTAAGAGTACTAGACAGTCGTACTCTTTATTTTACTTGTCTACGAAATTAGAGGAATGTACACACCGAATTTCATTCAGCTGCAGCCGTTAAGTTGGTACTATTTTTATCCCCCTGTTCCCATTGTATCCCTTGAAAGTACGAATTGGGAAAAACAATTTATTTTACGTGTCTACGGAGTCAGAGGAATGTATACTCCGCATTTCATGACTTTAGCTGCAGTCATTTGGTTGGTAAAATTTTTACTCCCTTTTTCCATTTTAAACCCAAAATGTACGAATTTCGAAAAATCCCTTTATTTTATGTGTTTTTGCAATGTTAATGTGTCTTTGCAGAGGAATGTATACACCGAATTTCATTATTCTAGGTGCAGCCACTTGGTTGGTACCATTTTATCCCTTTATTCCCATTTTACCCCTTAAAAGTACGAATTTAGGAAAAACACTTTTCTATTATGTATCTACTCAATTAGAGCAATCTACACACTGATTTTTTGTTTCTAACTATTTTCGTTTTTTATCCCTTTTAGCCCCATTTCCCCCCTACGAATAATAATCACTTCATGGTGCACATTTTTGTTATAGGAGGAATGGGCATAGCCAATATCAACAAGCAGATATATTGAAAAACAAGTAAAAAGGCGTTAAGTTCGGCCGGGCCGAATCTTATATACCCTGCACCACGGAGTGCATTCCATAGAATTACCGGTGGATTACCGCCTGTCGACTTTACAAAGAAGTGAAGTAAGTTTAAATGTTGGCCTTAAAGTACGATTTGGGAGAAATACTCATATTGTGCGTTTCTACGAAGACGAGTATAACCACTGAATTTCATAATTCTAGCTACCAATTTTATCCCGTTTTTATCCTAATAGTACGAATATCGAAAGATATCTTTATTTTTCTTGCCTACTCAGTCACAGCAATATACACACTGAATTTCACTATTCTAACTGCAACCGTTTAATTGGTACCATTTTTATCCCTTTCGCCCCATTTTCCGCTTAAAAGTTCAATTTTCGAACAAATCCTTTATGTTTCACGTCAACAGAAATTCGATGAAAATACGTGGTTTCTAGAGCGGAAAAGTCAAGCCGGAAGCAACATTTATATGGGGGCTATATCTAAATCTGAACCGATCTCACCCGCTTTCATTATAAATGTTTCTAGTTAGATTTAAAGAAAATTGGGTACAATATGTGGTTTCTAGAGCGGAAAAACTCAAATCGAGAATGACATATGTATGGGGCTGTATCTAAATCTGAACCGAATTGCATCAAATTAAATAGCGTTGGTCCTTGATCCACAAAACTTGCTTGTGTCAGTTTTTGTTAAGATCGGACTATAATTGCAACCTGTAATGTAATGTAATGTAATCTCAGAAAGTGGTTCTTAGCCGATCTGTATAATAAACGATGGGTCTAACTCGTTTCCTTTGGGGTGTTACAAACAAATGCACAAAGTCATAATACTCTCGTGGAGTGTATAAAAATTAATATTTACAGGTTGTTCGTCTAGAAACTTTATATTAACTTTTCAAATAGTTTCATTTTATATGTTATTCAAATTATCTGAATCACCTAAAGTGGATTTTATAAATAAAAAATGTTTGTTTACATCACCACACATCAATATTTCGAACTAACACTGAAGACAATTTTGGTGTGCACAAAATGAGAAATCTCTTTTTAACGGTATCTTTTTTTATAAATGTCAAAATTAAAAGTTCTTAAATTAGAGATATGATCAAAGTAAAGAGAAAATTAGCGTATCGCATTTTTTTGGATTTTTAACTTAGACCACTATCATTCTAGCTTGCACATATATATTCTTGATCGTCATAAAATTCTAAGACGATCTAGCCATGTTCGTCCGACGTCTGTTGAAAGCACGCTAGCATCTAAACGTCTTGTAGTCGTAGATTGGTTAGGATTGTAACTGGGCGAAATCGGTCCAAAGGTCCAAAATATTGGTAGCCTTGCCTTATAAGTGTGGTTTAAAATAATTAAAATTTTATACTTATTTATAAAATATTTTTTATTATCCTCGATTGAAATGAAAGATTTATTGCGATATATTTTCCCCGTTTTAGCAATTGTGAGATTTTTATATATGAGGTACCATAAAACTATTCTTGAAATGAATTCAAGAATTTACAATCGTGTTGCATTAAATGATACCTCATTTAAAAATTCCACAATTCCGAAAACGGGGATAATGAATTCCAAAAATGTGATTTTTTAAAAAAAAATTGCAGCAATATCATCATGGGTCAGAAAAAAATTATTATTGGCGGTCGTGTCCGCGGATAAAATTGAAATTGAACTTTTGCAGTCGGTGCATGGCGAATCGACAATTAATTGTCTAACAAAATTAATTTCTCTAAAAGTTAGTCGTATTCTAGTGAACCGACTGAACACGTACAAGACATATTACTCAGATAACCGCAAACTATAATCACCTTCCTAAAAATGTGTGGTTTGTAAAGAGAACTACACTGATCGTCTTTGAATTTTCTGAAGATTCTGAATTATTTAGGCATAAACTACGGTGGTCATAGGTCAAGGTGGTGTAAATGACATTATATAAAACCACATACAAAAAATATTTTCCACTCTTCCTTCCCTACGATTAATTGTAGGGCACACACAAGAATCTGTATACTTTTCTCCCTCACTGTGTATTTCGTACCTCCACATGTCTGTATGTTGCTTTAATTAGGAGACTCATTCCGAGCGGAGAACACAACGAAAATGACCTCATTGTGACACATTTTCACAAAGAATTTGATATCATTCTTGTGAAATTTTATGGGTGAACGAACAAATGCCGGGTGCTGGTGATGTTGGCGGCGTTGACGCTGACGCTGGCTATGTGGCGCCTTCTTAACGCCAATTTAATTTATGGCAATTTTTTGTTCGCCAGCGCGGAAAAAAAATGTTTAATTGCACATTTGTTCTTTTCTAAAGAAAATACAAGTTGTATTTTCGTAATAATACATAAATCTTTTTTGTCGGGAGTTGAAAGACTTAAGAAAACAAATGCGTTTTAAATGATTTATATTGGAATTTGTTCGGCAGAAAAAACAAAAGTGATCATTACCGCGATTCCAAATGTTCAGAATTCTTAGTGGCACAAGAGAAGTCTTAACACTTGCATCACAACTAAGTATGTGATCGGGTAGATGTTGGTGAGTGAATAAAAGAAAATAATTTGACAATGACTGCTCATGGGGAATGTATCCCGAGGAAGAAGGGACAATTTTAATATTCAAATATAAAGTCAAATAAAGAACTTATTATTGAAAGAGGAAATGAAAAATAGCTGCCATTGTTCAGATATTCGAGATATTGTTTTAATAGATATTCATCTATTCAACTGTGTGTCTTTAAATGAGCTTTTAAAAATATTTAAAGAAACAGTATTTAGGTCGTGGAAGTAAAAAAGCTTAGTTTCCTGGAAGAAAAGGCAACAAAATAATCAAAATCCATCGGCCAAAATTCAATAACTTGTTTTAGTAGACATTTTTGTTAAAATCCAAATTAGACATGTACCCAAGGATTATTTTGAGATATTAACATTAAAAATCGGGAAATCGGATATATTTTAGAAATCGGCCCAAAGTTGACTACTCTTCGTATTTTTCGATTTTAAAGAAAATTAAAATTTTTATTTTTTTGATTTTATTTTTTTAACATATTTTTACGTATTTGCGAAGAAAAATTTTAATTTTGTTTGTATTACAGATTTTCACGTTTTTCAGATTTTGAAAATTGAAAAAAAAACGTAATTTCTTTTTTTGACTTTGCCAAATTGTTTCTCACATTCTCACATTTTAAGAGATTCCCCCCAAATTTGTCTCTATCACCACTCCTTAATGAGAGCTCCCATACAAAAACCAAATTTTTATAAAACATTCTCCCACCAGAGCTCCTTTATTGGGGCGATTCCGTGGCAACTGTGGGCCTTTCTTTCATAAAAGAAATTTATAAAAATTAAAACAATTCTATGCTGATTTCAAAGATTTTGCAAAGAGATCTCAAATCCAAACTACTTTCTGGTATGAAGTTTCCTTGTTCAAATCGATACGGTTATGGTTTCTAGAGCGGACAAAGTCAAATCGAGAGCGAAATTTGTATGGTGACTATATCTAAATCTGAACCGATTTAACCCATTTTCACCACAGATATTTCTAGTTGAAATATAAGGCGTTGTGCAAAATAGGCTACCTTCTGTGGTTTCTGAAGCAGAAAAGGCCATGACAGCTATATCTAAATCTGAATCGATTTACTACAAATTAAATAACCAAAACTTAAGTGTGTCAAGTTTTGTCCGGATCATAGAATAATTGCCACATGTACTTTGATTACAAGAATTGATGAAAAGTGATTTTATATCTATCGGTATACTCAACAATGGGTCTTTCTCGCTTCGTTTTCGGTGTTATAAACAAATACACAAAGACATACAGCTGCGGTCAAAAAATAGCAGCGAACAGATAAACAAATGTCGACAAAGAAAAATATCAGTTTTACTTCGAAAATCCTTAAAGTTTTTACGGTGATTGAAATGTGGTATTGTTCCATTCTTAATATGGCTTTAAATAAAAATTAAGTTTTTGTAATTTTGAGATTAAGGCTTTAGAACCATTTATGTCAAAAATGAGACAAGTCAAAAAATAGCAGCGCTAATAAAAACTAAAAATATTTTGTTTCAATTCACTTTAATTGAGAACTTTTTTGAATAACTACTTATATAACGACATTTTCTTGAATTTAACACTTAGTTGTCCTGCCTTTATTGCTTAATATTGCTACATAACGTCGTTTCTTGGAGCCAACTAGTATTTTGCACCTTTAATGAGGTAGTTTTTACCATGTCTCTATAATTTCGTGTCAAATATCGTTATTGTCTTTCAGTATTGCTAGTGAGATTTCATTTTAGTCATCACACTTAACATTTGTGACACCACGTCTGCCCGAACCATTCCATAACATCGATATTATTGACTTCAAACCACCTTTTTGCAAGTCGGGTTGGGTTTTGCGGGATAATTGACCTTCTAGAAGACTCATTTAAGGGGAATTCCATATTCTGCATACGTAAGCATAATATTAGGCAGTATTTTGATGTACTGTACTTTTGCCAGAGTCCACAGTAGTTGTGGGCCAATGTAATGACCTAACTCCATAATATGAAAAACACACCCAAGCCATTATGCTTGATCCTCCCTATTTGACCGTTTTGGTACTATACCTAGAGATGTATTCCGTGTTCTGTGGACGTCTTATAAACTGTCGTGGGACTGTCCCACCATATAAAACAATTTTTGATTCAATTGACCATAAAACGTGCACCCACTTTTTGGTTGGCTACTGCAGGTGTGTTTTTGCGAATTGCAATTTTTTTGTGACATGTCTTTTATTTTTAAGTGGGAATTTTCTCGGATTTCTGACTTACAGATTATGTTTTCTTAGTATTCTACGAACATTTTAAACCCTCAAAGATGGACACACAATGTTTTTATTTCGGTGGCGGGCGTAAGTGGGTTTTTTTACTAGACGTTACTATTCGGCGAATGGTTGCAGATGATATAAACTGATTTTTTTACGTGTTTTTGTTTTTTCTTCCTATAATATCGAATTTTTGATCATTTTAATGAAACACTTCACTATATGACAAACTTCACTATATGATTTACCCTCAGATTTCAAAATTTTTATATGAACTCGATTTTGTTCTCCACAATGCTCTTCTCGCCCTAGTTATGAAGAATAATAAAACAATGACATTTCAGAAATAGTGTACATTTCATAATACCTTATTTATAACATCAAATCGAATTGAAAAAATGAGATAAAATTATTTTTTTTTGAGATTTTTTGAATGCGGCTATTATTTTGACCGGTCCAAAATGTCGAATAATCCAAAAAATTTGATATTTCTTAAACAATTAAAATCATATCACCAAATATACAATTATTTTGTGTTTGTAACGTCATTGCACAGCATTTAATGCAGTAGTAGCAATAAAAAATTACCACACAAACAAATATATGAAAAAGTATGCTAAGCTATGACCGCAACTGTATCTTATAATATGTCTTGAATGGACTGAGCTTTTTTCCATGCTTTATATAAGGTTACTTTCAATTTTTGAAAGCTTTTTTCTCAACCAATTTTGCTCAAATTTTGCACACTTAATCATTTTCGATGACAATACAAGGAAATGGAAAAATTTGACCAATTGGACAAAGGGGCGTGGCACCTCCCATACGAAGTTAAAACCTATTATTGAATATTGAGTTCTATGACACCTAGAGTGCTGAAATTTTGTGTAAGTGCATCTAGCATCAATTCGCATAGTTGTGCCAAAAATGGGCGGTATTGGAAAAGTGGGCGTGGCACCTCCCATACGAAGTTAAAACCTATTATTGAATATTGTCAGTTCTATGACACCTAGAGTGCTGAAATTTTGTGTAAGTGCATATACCATCAATGTGCATAGTTGTGCCAAAAAGGGGCGGTATTGGAAAAGTGGGCGTGGCACCTCCCATACGAAGTTAAAACCTATTATCGAATATTGTCAGTTCTATGACACCTAGAGTGCTGTAATTTTGTGTAAGTGCATCTAGCATCAATGTGCATAGTTGTGCCAAAAATGGGCGGTATTGGAAAAGTGGGCGTGGAACCTCCCATACGAAGTTAAAACCTATTATTGAATATTGTCAGTTCTATGACACCTAGAGTGCTGAAATTTTGTGTAAGTGCATCTAGCATCAATTCGCATAGTTGTGCCAAAAATGGGCGGTATTGGAAAAGTGGGCGTGGCACCTCCCATACGAAGTTAAAACCTATTATTGAATATTGTCAGTTCTATGACACCTAGAGTGCTGAAATTTTGTGTAAGTGCATCTAGCATCAATTCGCATAGTTGTGCCAAAAATGGGCGGTATTGGAAAAGTGGGCGTGCCACCTACCATACGAAGTTAAAACCTATTATTGAATATTGTCAGTTCTATGACACCTAGAGTGCTGAAATTTTGTGTAAGTGCATCTACCATCAATGTGCGTAGTTCTGCCAAAAATGGGCGGTATTGGAATAGTGGGCGTACCACCTCCCATACGAAGTTAAAACATATTATCGAATAGTGTCAGTTCTATGACACGTATAGTGCTCAATTTTTGTGTAAGTGCATCTAGCATCAATGTGCGTAGTTGCGCCTAAAATGGGCGGTAATGCAAAAGTGGGCGTGGCACCTCCCATATGAAGTTAAAACCAAAATTACACCTACTGTAATTTTGTGTAAGTGCATCTAGCATTAATGTGCGTAGTTGTGACAAAAATGGGCGGTAATGGAAATGTGGGCGTGGCACCTCCCATACGAAGTTAAAACCCATTTTCGAATATATGCCGTTCTATGGCAGATAAAAAACTGAAATTTTGCAGTAATTTTTCCTTCTACAAAAGATAACTAAAAAAGAATTTCTAGGCCCAATAGAATTCTGTTTGCATAAAGCATGGATTTGAAAAAAAAAAAATTTTTTGATTTACTAGTTTATTTTCTGAATCAGTGTTTACATGTCAAGTTTTGGGTCATACCCAAAACCTAGATTTGTATACCCTCACCCTACAGAGTAGAAGGTTGGACATTTGGGACAGAAAAAAAGTGTAACGCATCAAATGAGTGACTTAAAAATAAATTTTTTCCCAAACTTGGTTTATGTTCGAAGATGAACGAAATTACCACGCCCCTTCTTGTACCTCCCACACAAATAGCCCATATTGCAATGTTAAATTAAACCCCATATAACTTGCAAATGAATATTCGGAATCAGCTACATAATTGTATTTATTAAAAATTTTTTAATTAGTTTAAGTGCACAAAATAAGGCGGGGTTTGCCACGTCCTTTCTAGTACCTCCCACAGAAAGCACCCTAAGCCATGTAAAGCTCTTATAAGTTAAATACGGATGATCTGAAAATTTTGTAAAATGTGATATTTGGCAATGCTTTTTTAGAAGTTACATTCGAATGGAATATGGGTGATATTGCCACACCCCTTCTGGTACCTCCCACACAAAGTGGCATAAACTTTGGTTACAATAAAACCGATATAACATCCATACGGATAGTCAAAATCATTTGTAATTTAATATTTGAAAACGTTTTTTTTTTTGTTTTACAAATGTGGAAGCTGGAACCATGGACCTTCTAGTACCTCCCACACAAGTTAGCTTGACCTAAGGGTATCTAAAGGATTTTCCAAATTCTTTTTCCAGGTACTTGACAGCGTTGAATTTATATTTGTGAACACACTATTTCACCGACCATCTGACTGCTACTTTTCTATTTTCACTAAACGCAACATTTGCATCGTGGTAAAGTACACGAACGAACTCGTATGCAAATTATAAAAATGTACTACCGAAATTCGGAGTCGGTGACCGCAACTTTAAGAGTGTTAAATCCAATTTTCGGTCGTTATTCTCGCCATAGTAGACGAGCAATAACAAGTTTAGTGCAAAAATTTGAGTCTACATATTCATTGTGTGAGGCTGCCGTGCCAGTGAGACAACGGGATGGTCGAAGTGGCGAAAATAGCAGGCGTATGTAAGAAATGATCCAAATCAATCGATTCGGCGTTCTCAAGAACTGGACATTGCCAAGATCACTTTATGGCGAATTTTGCGTCAGGATCTTGGATTACACTCAAGCTGACTCAAGAATTGAAGCAGATGGACCATTTGTCGCGACGTACGTTCTCCGATGGGGCTCTGAAGAAGATGCGCCAAGTCATTGCAAAATAATCTTCAGTGACGAAGCTCATTTTTGGCTTAATGGGTTCGTCAATATGCTAAATATGCGTTATTGGTTTGGTGAAAATCCGCAAAAAAATAACTGTTTGGTGCGCTTTGAATGCCGGCGGCGTCATTGGACCATATTTTTCCGGCGACAATAACGATCGTCACGTTACTGTGAATGGCGATCGTTATCGCGTCATGATTACCGTTTATTTTTGGTCTGAATTGGAAAACATGGACTTGGACAACATGTGGTTTCAACAGGAGGGTGTCACAAGCCACACAACACATGTTACAATCGATTTATTGAAGAGTAAGTTTGGTGGGCGTGTTATCACAAGAAATGGACCAGTCAATTGGCCGCTTCGTTCGTGCGATTTAACGCTTCGAGACTTTTTTCAAGCCCACGACGCACAGTAGCGCCCGTAGAGCAAACGAGGTTGCAAAAATCAAAATTTTCATGAGCGCCGACGAAGTTTTGAATAAACCCATGTTATAGGAAACTTTTCAACGATTTCAAATCTGCCACTCTTAATAATATCACATTTTTAGTTTAGAAGATATAGCCGTTCAAAGTTGACCGACTTTCGGTTAAAAAAAAAACACAATTTTTAGTGAATTTGTTGCGATTTCAAGTGTAATATCACGAAAAATAGGCAACGAATCGCCTTATTTTTTGTTTGTATTGATTGATGTATTTATTAAATGTATAATGATAAAAAAATTAACTGTTTGCTTTGTGTTTCTCCTGGTAAATCACTATTTAAAAACTATCCGTTTTTTCACTATTTTTCAACTTTGACGGAAAATAAAAAAATATATATTTTTCTATATTTGCCATATTTGCAAAACCTGTTCATTGATTATTTCTTTACATAATTCAAAAATTTTAGCTGCCCGTACGTGTCCGTTTGGCTTCTAGAGGTAAAAAAGGTTAAAAAGAGATGGTTGCAGAAATTGTATGGCGTCCATCCCTTATATGTTTTGACTGACAGTAGTTTGATCTAATAGTTTGAAAAAAAAACTACTCATTGAAATTAGCAGGTACGTACCTCACTTAAACAATACTTTGGCTTACAAATGGTCAAGAACAATATTGACTTATGGTCCCTACAGGTAGGCACAAATCTTTTTTGGACACGTGCATAATATCAAAATTGCATTATTCAGCCTAAATCCATATGTATGCAGGGAACAGGTAAATTTTTCGGCATAGCATAAGCCTATATATTGCAAATGGTCAAGAACAATATTGACTTATGGTCCCTATTTTTATTTTTTATTTTTTATTTTTAGGCATGGTAGCATAAGCCTATATATTGCAAAATAAGGATAATGCCTGGATTACTCTACGACTGAAAGTTGGCGCAACAATTACTGAAACCATTAAACAATGTAAGTACTGAAAACATGGCGTTGAACAATTTTAAATTATTTGAACTGTTTAAAAAGTCAACCACACCAAATTTTTTCACGGAAGCTGCTTTAGAAGAACTTGATAGCTTATACGGAAATATTGAGAGAAGCGAAATTATAAAAAATAAATTTTATCTGATATATGCAAATAATAAGGCAAAATGGGTGAAATCTAATCGAACCATTCAGAACTTCAACTCCAAATACGAGGACTGGCTTAATGAAGACACCATCCTGGATATATTGGCAGTAGATAAACCCACCACATCAACCAGAGGAGCAAAAGGAAGGCCAAAAAAAGTATTGAGGAGTGTTCAATTTTCACAAGGAAGAGGAAACTTGCCGATGCCACCAATGACTTGACCACGAAGCAATTATCGGACGCGCTGTCTATTAAATCTACAAAGGATAGTGAAAGAGTTAGGTCGCAGATAACCAAATCTGTTTGCTGATTCAAGCCCACTGCGACTAAAAAGGATTAAGGAAAGCATTCCCACGCCCACAAACGCACACATTAAAAAGTATGGATCCGAAGAAGCCTTGGCCTTGTTTATGGACTTAGAACTTTCCAAAGAGAAATATGAGAAACTACGGACATCTTTAACGCGACACGGCGCTGACGTTTTACCCGGATACAAGCATATTACGCAAGCCAAAATAAATTCACGACCACTGCATACGGAGTTTACGGAAGTCTCTGCGAAAGCCAATCTACAGGATCTCATGGGCCATACAGCAAAACGGTTGTTCGAGAGTCTTCCTGAAAATGAGGTGAAAATTCTTCCTGAGAAGTTGACATTGATCAGCAAATGGGGCTGCGATGGATCATCCAGACAAAGCGTTTATAAGCAAAGGATATCTTCCGATGACGCTACAATATCGGACGGAAATATGTTTATGGCATCTGTTGTTCCTTTGCGGCTTAAATCTGATGTTTCCCTACACTGGAAAAATCCACGTCCGTCATCAGTGCATTATTGCCGACCAATAATGTTTCAGTTTGCAAGGGAATCGGCAGAACTCATAAGGACCACGGTGAAGAACATTGAAGAACAAATAAGCAAGATTAAGCCTACAAAGCTGCAAATTGGAAAAGGAAAATATATTGAATGCAATTACGAGTTCCATCTGACCATGGTTGACGGAAAAGTCGTAAACGAACTACAGGAACAACCTCAACAATGTCATGCCCGATTTGCAAAAAGAGTCAGAAGAACTTTGGTAATTTAAACGATTCTACAAATGAGGAGAATTACGAATATGGAATGTCACCATTGCACGCAAGGATAAGGTGTATGGAATTCTTGCTAAAACTGGCGTATACCCTACCACAAGAGGAGGAAAACTTCGATGAAAATACATCAATAAAGGATAAGGAAAAGATCAGAAAGAAGCAAATACAGGATGCTTTTTTTAAACAAGTTGGACTAAAAGTAGACTGTCCCAAGCACGGATACGGTAACTCAAACGATGGAAACACTTCTAGGAGATTTTTTGAAAATGATGAGGCAGTAACTAGAATCACTGGAATTGACAATCAAATCGTGAAAAGATTGGGAACGATCTTAGATGTTTTAAACTGCAAAGAAAATGTCAATTCTACAAAATATGGAGAATATGCGTCGAAAACTGCATCTCTTTTAGCAGAAATGTATCCACAGAAGAAGTTGACCCCGACCGTCCATAAAATATTGGCGCATGGCAAAGATATAATTGAGTACCAGTCTTTGCCAATTGGAGAGCTTTCTGAAGAAGCACAGGAGTCTCTTAACAAATTTTATAAAAAATATAGATTGCAGAACACATTCAAAGCATAAAGGGTAAGGCAAAATAAGGACCTCTTCAACATGTTGGCAGCATCTTCCGATCCACTTATTTCTTCCCTGCGGCATGTGAAGTCAAGAATAGAGTTAGAAAATAATTATAGTTTAGAAATGGTTAGTCTTTTAGATATACCTCCTCTTACGAACTGTGATGAATATTTTACAGAAAATTGAAAAAATAAATTAAAAAAAATATTTTTTTTTAATTTGTTGTGTAATAATTTGAAACATAAAACCCTAAAGAAAAAAAATAAAAACAATCTAAAAATGTAAAAATATTTTTTTTAGTTACCATAAAATTGATTTTTCTACTAATTTTAACTTTGATAGCCCATAATTAGGCCACTACAGAGCGTAGCACCCTTTCCAAACCATTTCATAGGCTGAACAGTTATCTATCATATGCTGTTTAAACTGTTCAATTATCTTATTCGGTTCAAAAGATATGATTTTTGCAACGAAAAAACTCAAATGGCGCCACTGTGCGACGCTGGAAGAACTCAGAGCCAACATTGAACGTGAAATAGCGGCCAAGTCATCGAAAATTGGGTCCAACGAATCAACCGCTGCCCACCATTCATAAATGTTGTGATTGTATTTCAAGTCGATCATAAAGTTTGGGAAATATCTCAAATGGTTTGCGTTTTATTTTTAAACAAAAGTTGTCAAGTCCTTATTGCAAAACCCTTTATAAATCGGTTTACGACCCGACTGACCCTTACTTTCATGTTCTTTGCCGATCATAAAGCTTAGACAGAGCAAAGTATACTGTGTTGAAAAGGGTGAGTTTCGAGGTTAGGTTACTGAGTTAACATATAAAATAATTTTTTATGACAATAAAAAATTTACAAAATAATGAAATATATATAATTTTTTTATTTCTTTGCAAATGCAGTTTCTTCAATTTACTTTTTCTCATTTCCTTCCCTATTCACCGTAAGCTAACGCCCTCTGTTCTTGTATTTTCGTCGTAACACAAAGCCTGTCAAAAATTGAATTTTTAATTTGCTACATTTTCTTGCTGCTAACCAATCTTTTGAAGTATGTACTTCGACTTCAATAGATACAATTTTTTAACAAGGCTTTCAATCTGTGTAGGCCTCAACAAGCGATATATAAATATTTATGTCCATATTTAGAAGAAGACTACATTCCCCGTTAATACTATTAATCATATTATCCATTTATTGTGCTATCATCACTCTAAAATTATACACATCAATAGCATGGGCTATTGAGCGTAGACAAGCTGGTAATTACGGGTGGCCTCGTGGCAACCCTTCAGTGCCCCCCCCCCCCCCCTTTCACTCTCCGCCCCCACCAAACTAATGTGATTATATCCTTTTGTGTGTAAAACACTCATACACTATTCCTTGTAATTAACTTGGTTATCCTTTGATCTTTTTGGAACACATACACTCATACACTCATACACTCTCACACATATATGTAAATTAATGACATGACTTTTGAAATATAATAAAGTTTTTTCTTCGCTCTCGTCCTCATACTCGTCCTCTTCGTCACTCTTTCTTCTTTTGTGGGTCTTCGACAAAACGGTGTTAAATAACATTAAATTAGCCCTTATTTCATATTCAATACTCCCCGAAAACAAAAAATCATGTGCCACACCACCGGCAACAGCCACTGGAGCGTCGAGGACAACGTAATGCGACTTTTGTTGCATGAAGTGGCGGCATGGTCGGCGAGTGTCTATTTATTAGCTGCTGGCAGCCGTCGTCGCCGCCCCCATCCCCCTCACACAAATGTGTGACCAACATAGGAGAAGGGACAGCCCAACTCCTTTGGCAAATACGAGTATAGGCTTAGTTTGGGGTCCCCTTTTTGCCAGGACTCGGAACGGAGGACTGTCATAAACAATACCGAAAACCATGTGTTATAAATGTTGGCCGCTCTCGGTCGTGTGGTGGTCGATTGGGCGTTTGTCGGCCTGGCGTTATTCAAACCATATTTGTATACAAATGAAACACCCACTGGTTTTGGACCACAGAAGAAACAAAAAACACGAGCAAATAATGGCACGTATGTGTGAATGGGAGAGAAAAACGCCGAAACAACACGGCTGGCCGGCCCTTGCCGGAGTCAACCTAAATTTGAATGTGTCGAAAAAAATAACAAATTTCACATCCATGTTTTGCCTGGTCGAGGACGCACACAAGTCCACTTGAAAACCGCACGCGTACAACTCACAGAAGTATTAGCGGCACTCGATCCCTATGTACGAAACCGTAAGGACTATCCGGGAACACAATTCAAGGACCATGTAGGATAATGGTCAACCAGCCTGTTTACGCCATTCCCTTCCATGGACAGTCCTTAGCACAGTTTGCCAAGTATTTCACTCGTGTGAAGAACTGGACGATTGTAACACTTTATAATGTTATTGCTGGTGTGGGTAATCCGGCAGTCTCTGAAGTACCATAATTGCCAGAGAAGCTTATTAAAGTCCTCGCTTTTTTTTCTATGCGACCGGCATCAGCAGATAACACATATTATACAGCCTATTGCACCCCTGCCCGCGGGTTCCATCCGTTTCGTTTTTTTTTCCTTCCATCTTTTTGTTTTGCAATATTAAAATTGTATATCATTGGCTGTTTACGAACAAAACAAAAAAACAGTTGGAAATTTCTGCAATTAAAACATTACATTGAATGAAATACGCTTTGAATTATTACTTCATAACCCGAGTGAAGCATTGTATGGTCATCGGTGAAATTCACTGATATACAAACGAACGAACGTTCGTGGAGTTTTAAACTTTTTATCGCCATATTTGTGGTGGTGGTGAGATGAACCCAGCATAAAATTTGACTCCTTGTACGACCAATGGTGCTACGGATTGCAATCCCCTTTTCGAAGCTACTGATTAAAAACGGGTGGTATTCTAATAAGAATTTCCACCTTTAGTGTTGCAGATGTTCTGAAAAAAGTATTGGGTCTGAACAAATATTGAGGTTGGTCATACATTTGGCTCCATTTGGGGCAGGTAGAGCGGTGGGAGCAAATTTTATTAAACTGTAGTTTTTGTATAGGAGCCCCAATATGGAGTGGTGATAGGGGCCATGTATGTTTAGGGAAAATGTTGGGGAGAGTAACTTAATGTGAAATCGGAAAGGACATTTGTATGGGGGTATATAGAAACATGGAACGAAATAGGTGAAATATAATATGTATAGTTTGTATCTTTATATATAAATCTGAACCGATCTTACACACTTTCACCATAGGTTTTTTAGTTAGATTATAAGCTGTTGTGCCAAATTTAAAGAAAATCGGGTACAATATGTGGTTTCTGGAGCGGAAAATGTCAAATCGGGAGCGACATTTGTATGGGGGCTATATCTAAATCTGAACCGATCTTAGCCAATTTCTGCATAGATGTTTGTAGTTGGATTATAAGATGTTATGCCAAATTTAAAGAAAATCGGTTACAATATGTGGTTCCTAGAGCGGAAAATGTCAAATCGGGAGCGACATTTGTATGGGGGCTACATCTAAATCTGAACCGATCTTAGCCACTTTCTGCATAGATGTTTCTAGTTAGACTATGAGAAGTTGTGCCAAATTTAAAGAAAATCGGTTACAATATGTGGTTTCTAGAGCGGAAAATGTAAAATCGGGAGCGACATTTTTATGGGGGCTATATCTATATCGGAACCGATCTTATCCAATTTCTGCATAGATGTTTCTAGTTGGATTATGAGATGTTGTGCAGATTTTAAAGAAAATCGGGTACAATATGTGGTTTCTACAGCGGAAAATTTCAAATCGGGAGCGACATTTGTATGGGGGCTATATATAAATCTGAACCGATTTGCCTCAAATTAAATAGCGGTCGTCCTTGATCCACAAAACTTATTTGTGCCAACTTTTGTTAAGATCGGAGTATAATTGCGACCTGTAATTTGATTACAACAATACATGGACAGACGGACATTGCTAAATCGACTCAGAAAGTGATTCTAAGCCGATCTGTATAATAAACGATGGGTCTAATTCGTTTCCCTTTGGGTGTTACAAACAAATGCACAAAGACATAATACTCTCGTGGAGTGTATAAAATATGGATGGGAACCACCTTAAATGAAGAGGGTTCCTTGAAGGAAGAGGGCAGGTATGTTCTGAGAAAATATTGAGTGTTGGTCATACATTTTACTCTTCTAGGGGCCTCCTTGGGGCAGTTAGAGCGCTGGGAGCAAATATTATTAAAAATATTTTTTGTATGGGTGGCCCATTAATGAGTGGGGTTAGGGGGCAAGACTATTGTGAAAAAAGTTTAGGAGAGAAAATTAATTAATGAGGTCGGTCTTACATTTAACCCAGCTAGAGGCGGCTCTGGGGTAGTTTTGGGCCTTACTGTAATAACAAAAATTCTAAAAAACAAGTAAGGAAAGGCTAAAGTCGGGCGGAGCCGACAATAGAATATCCTACACCACTCCCTTCGTATTGATTACTAATCCCAGGTGTTTCATGGGAGCAATTTTATGTAGTTCATATAAATTATACATGATAATTGATCCAATTTTCCGGCAGATATTCCGAATAAAGTACATATAACATGATTTGGAAAAATTGATCAAGATCCAATGGCAAATACAGATTATGCAGCGGTAATAGGATGAATCGGACGGACATTTGAATTGAGGCCCTATAACAACACTTGGGGCCCACGCGATCTGCAAAATTTTATCAAGATCCGATGTAAGATGTAGTTTCTAGAGCTGTAATAGAGTAGAATGATGGCCCATTTGGGTTATACCAAAGTATGGAGACATATATTTGACTTTCATAGTATGTATTCTTAGATGAAATATGAAATTTGGAAAACTATTGATGTAAAATGTGGGTCCTATAGGGTTAATAATAAAAATAGGACCATTTCTAAGTGGTCCTATGTAATACCAAGTAGGTATTATTAGTTGAAATATAACATGATTTGCAAAATTGTTCCACTGCACGATTTGTGTTCAAGAGCTGTAATAGAGTAGAATGGGGGCCAAATTTGTATGGGGGTTAAGCAAAATATACATATATAAATATAGATGAAATATCTGCAAATTCAATACCAATCGTCCTTGGCCAAAACATGTAACTTTTGCTAAATATCATGACAATCGGACAACAATTACAACCTGTAGAGTTTGAACAATTTTAGATGAACAGCAGACAGACCTACAGATAGACATCATTAAATCGATTCAGCTGGTGATTCTAAGCCGATCCTTAATTATTTCTTGGTGTTACAAACATTTGGCGGAAAGCTAACTTATAATATCCTAGTCCACGAAGTGGTGTAGGGTATAAAAATTCTTATGGGGACCACGTAAAGGGTTGAAGGTAGGTGGTAAGTATGTTCAAAGAAAATGCGGGGTTGCAAAAAAATGGGGGGTCGGTCATACATTTGACTACACTAGCGGCCTCATAGACCAGTATGAACGGTAGGAACAAATTTTATAAAAAAAAATAATTTTTGTATAGGAGTGGTGGCGACTCCGAAGCAGTTTTGGGCCTTTTTATGTATTTTTACCCCTTTTCACTCACCTTTGACCCCGATGAGCGTCCACTTGCACCTGCCCAACCACCCCCCACTTCTAGGCTCATTAATTTTTTTCCGAACCTCACCAAATAGGGGACTCTAGAGTATCCATATCGAATTTCCAAAATTCTTATACAACCCTAAATTGTATGATACCCCGAGGATATGCTCTTTAAAAGAATTTAATTATTCTCAATATCTCACTAATAAACCATTCTAAATTTCTTTAAAACGTTAATGAAACTGTGCATTATTTGAAATGTTGTATTATGATGTTAATGTTTGTATTCTTGTAATCAAACGTGCTCAAAAAATACAAAGACATATTGTCCTATAGCTTCACGCACAACTACCATAAAATAATTATAGATTGTAATATTATTCAAATATAACAATGCTTTCGAAAAATATTGTCATTGCTTTGATTGACGACACATAATGTTTGTGTACGCCTATTTGGAATGTTTAATTAATTAAAAGAAAAGCCATCTCTAATTGATATTTGGTAATTACTGAGCTCTGAGATATTACGCTGTAGCTTTTCATTTTTATGTTAATCCCATTTTTACACCAATTTGAGCTAAATTACGTATTTAGGCTAATGTTGAGACAACAAATTTAATTTGGCGTAAATATCAACTATAAGCAAAATGTATGCACAGAATCTACAAAATATAGCAAATATGATAATAAATTAGTTAAAAACAAGTAAAAACGGCGTTTAGTTCGGCCGGGCCCAACTTTATATACCCTCCACCATTGATTGCATTCCACAGAGAATGTCGATTATCTTAGAAGTGCAGTAATATCACAGGAAAATATATTTTTTTAATATAGCCAAATCAAATCAAAACAAATACAAATAGTGAAAAAATAATTTTATAAATAAATATAATATTTTAATTATTTCAAACCACGCTTATATGGCAAGGCTACCAATACGTCAATTCCAAAAATAAATATTCTTCTATTTACATTTTCAAAAAGCTTAAATACCACAAATGTTGGTAGATAGTGGGTGCTACAGTTGGTTGTATTTCCATTCTATTTTAATTCCAAAAGTACACATTTTGAAAATCCATTATCAGACGTACATAGTGCAAAATCAATTTTTGCCGTAAAAGAAAAAGTACGAATTTGGAAAAAACTTTATATTTTGCGTGTCTATGCAGTCAGAGGAATGTAAACACCGAATTCCATGATTCCAGCTGCGGCCATTTGGTAGGTACTATTTTTATCCCCTTTTTCCATTTGAGGGATACAATGGCTACAGGGGATAAACATAGTACCAACTAAACGAATACAGCTAGAATGATGATATTCGGTGTGTGCATCCCTCTAATTGGAAAAAGGGGATAAAAATGGTGCCAACAAAATGGCCGCTGATAGAATCATGGAATTCGGTGTATACATTCCTCTGACTGCATAGCCACGTAAAATATTATTTTCCAAGTTCGTACTTTATTTTGTTGCTTTTACGAAAAAAAATGGTAGAATCATGAAGTTGTCTTATACTGAGTACGTGAGAGATAACTTATTTTCAAAATTTATACTTTTGAAATTAAAATAGGATGGAAACACAACCAACCAAACGACTGTAGCTGAAAGTACACTCTCTATCCCCCAATATTTTGGGTATTTATGATTGCTCCCTTATATTTACTTTATGAATTGAAGTATTATATCCATTATATACATAGTATACAAATATTGGTAGCCTTGGCTTATTAATTAAATTTCTTATTTTCATACAGTTAAAATTTGTTGCGGACTTTCCTCTTGTAGCTTGGAAGCACCACAAAGAAAATAAAAGTTTTAGCTGGGGAAATGGAACAAAAAGGGATAAAATATGGTACCAATGATACAACAACAGCTAGAATCATGAAATTCGGTGTGTACATCCCTCTAATTGCATAGACACGTAAAATAGAGGGATTTTTCGAAATTCGTACTTTTAAGGGATATAATTAAAAAGAGGGATAAAAATGGGACCTACCAAACCGCTGAAGTTGAAATCATGAAATTCGGTGTATACATTCTGACTATGAATACTCGAAAAAGGGGTTTTTCGAAATTTGTACATTTGGGCGGAGAATGGGGCGAATGGGGATATCTTTCAAATTTATACTTTTCTTATCACTTTGTATCTGAAAATGCTTCTTTCTTATGACGACTTATTGTCGATTTTAAACAGTGCGCATAAGTATACATTATAGTTTGAAATAGTAAACAAATATAGTAATGTGCATAAAAATATCACAATTTTCGTAATATGGTACTGTACTTCTATGTAATCTGCTGGTAATACTGGGGAATGCACTCCGTGGTGGAGGGTATATAAGATTCGGCCCGGCCGAACTTAACGCCTTCTTACTTTTTTCATTTACGAATTTTGAAAAATCCGTGTATTTTACGTGTCTATGCAATCAGTGGAATGTATACACCGAATTTGATTATTCTAGGGGGCACCGTTTGGTTGGTACCATTTTTATCCCTCTATTCCCATTTTACCCCTTAAAAGAACTAATTTGGAAAAAATAATTTCATATTATGTATCTACTCTATTAGAGGAATGTACGCACCGAATTTCGTGTTTCTAGCTGTCGTCGTTTAATATGTACCATTTTTATCCCTTTTCACCCCATTTGACAGCCTACAAATAAGAATCACTTTATGGTGCACGTTTTTTGTTATGGGAGGAATAAGCATAGCCAATATCAAGTAAGTACAAGCAGACATATTGAAAAAATATGCTTAAATACTCTAAAAAATTAGGGTATTTTTAGTCCTTGTGATGGAAATATTTTCTCTTTTTGCCGATTTCGCCCCTTTTCAATCCCAACCGATCTACGACTATAACAAGCATTTATGGAAAATTTGAACGTTCTAGCTTCTTTCGTTTATATGCTAGCGTGCTTTCAACAAACGGACAGACGGACATGGCTAGATCGTCTTAGAATTTTATGATATATACTTTATAGGGTCTCAGGTCGATATTTCAAGGTGTTAAAAACTGAATGACAAAGTTAGTATACCCCCATCTTGGAGGAATTTATTTGTCAGAGGAATTTATTCAGCCATTTTTTTGGTACCATTTTTATCCCTTTTTGTCTCGCGCACCCCATAAAAAGTTCAAATTTTGAATAATCTAATTTTACCATGTAGAACATGGTTAGAGGAATTTACATACTATTTTGTCCCGCTAACCCCTTAAATGTACAAATTTCGAAAAATCCATTTATGTTACACGCTTACGTGGTCGGAGGAATGTACACGCCGAATTGCACGACTATACTTTAGTTGGTACCATTTGTATCCCTTTTATACAATTTTCTAAAAGAATCCATTTAAATGCGCTTCTAAGTTGACAGACGAATATTCACACCAAATTTAACGACTACAGCTGCAATACTTAAATTGGTACCATATGTATCCCTTTTTTGTCCCGCCGCGCATCCCCTAAAAAGTACCAACTTTCGAATAATCCAATTTTACTGCGCTTCTACATGGCCAAAGGAATTTACATACCAAATTTCACGATTCTAGCTCCAATACTTTAATTGGTACCATTTTTATCCCACACCCCCCTTTAAAGTACAAATTTCGAAAAATCCAATTATGTTGCAAGTCTACGTTGTCAGAGAAATGTAAATATCGATTTTCACGATTCTAGCTGCAATTCTTAAATTGGTACCATTTTTATCCCTTTCCTCTCTTAAAAGTACCAATTTCGAAAAATCCCTATTTGTAGATCGCCTGGATGGTCATTGCAAGGAACACTCCGAATTTCATGTTTCTAGCTACTGCCGTTTGGTCAGGACGAAGGTTCGATGTTTATCCCTTTTTGTCCCATTTTACCCCTACGTCTTCAGCCGTCTTCGGCTTCAGCCGTTTGGTCTGGTCAATAAAGCAACTCTTATATATATATAGATTAAAGATACATATGATGGCTGCAAATATTGCGAATTACACTTTTAAATACAAACAGTGGTTTAAGAACAGTCTTCAAAAATTTGGGAAAAAACTGGCATCATAAAAAATAGAAATAAATGTTGGAAAAATACCAAAAAATATTTAAAACAAGTAAGGAAAGTCTAAAGTCGGGCGGGGCCGACTATATAATACCCTACACCACTCCCTGTGTATGTACCTCGCTTTGATTACTAAACCCAGGTATTTCATGGGAGCAATTTTATTAAGTTCATATAAATTATACAGTTACAATAAATTCATCTTTAGTCAAATTTAATGAATATGGTATATAATAAAGTAAGAGATCCAATTTTCCAGCATATATTCCGAGTAAAGTAGAAACATGGAACGATGTGACCCGCTTTCACCATATATGTTTATTGGTGAAATGTAATATGTAAATTTTGGCCAACATCGGTTAAAGATTCGGGAGCGACATTTGTATGGGGGTTATATCTAAATCTGAACCGATCTAACCCACTTTCCCCACAGGTATTTCTAGTTTGATTATAAGGTGTTAAGCCAAATTTTAAGATACTACATGGGCTTTATACGGCGGAAAAAGTCAAACCGGGGGCGACATTTGTAGGGGGCTATATCTAAATCTGAACAGATCACACCCACTTTCAGCATAGGTGTTTCTACAACTTTTTCAATTGTAATTCAAAAGACATCACTTGAAATTCAAAAATTCCATTTGAAATTCAAAAAATGTCAATTGAAATTCAAAACTCGTCACTTGTAATTCAAAAGACAACATTTGAAATTTAAAAGTCGTCATTTGTAATTCAAAAGACATCATTTGAAATTCAAAAGCCATCATTTGTAATTCAAAAGACATCATTTGAAATTCAAAGGTCATCATTTGTAATTCAAAACTCGCCATTTGCAATTCAAAACTCGTCATAAGTAATTCAAAAGACACCATTTGAAATTCAAAAGTTTTCATTTGAAATTCAAAAATTATTCCATTTGCAATTCAAAAAGGGTAAACAAAATTATTTAAGCAAAATATACATTATGTTGGGTAGGATTTATTTATTTCTGTAAACTTTAGTATTCTGCTGTTAAGAAAACAGATTTACGTATCTCTCACGCAAATCACTCTAACCTATTTAAATTTAAAGATTTTATAACTTCTATACGGACGATCGGAAATTTGATGGTAATGATTTCATAGATACATACACCTGCAATATGAGGGTTATTGCAAGACCTCTCACACAATTGGCATAAGAATAAAACTGATCAGTAACAATTTAATATTGGAAATTATGAGTTATGATTTGTTGTACCTCCCACACAGATAAAATGCAAGTCATTGTAAATTATATGCAGATGCTCCCTGAGCTGTTGAAGGTTATAAACTATATATGAAATTACCGACATTTTACATCATTATAATTATTACTAGTTTATCATTTTATTAAATCTGTTTTCAAAACTGCAGAATATCCAAATTTGCAGAAAATAAATGCTACCTCACCTAATGTATATTTCTCTTAAATAAGTTTGTTTACATTTTTGAATTTCAAATGGAATCTTTTGAATTTCAAATTGAATAATTTTTGAATTTCAAATGAAAACTTTTGAATTTCAAATGGTGTATTTTGAATTACAAATGACGAGTTTTGAATTTCAAATGGTGTCTTTTGAATTACAAATGACGAGTTTTGAATTTCAAATGGTGTCTTTTGAATTACAAATGACGACTTTTGAATTTCAAATGGTGTCTTTTGATTTACAAATGATGAGTTTTGAATTTCAAATGATATTTTTTAATTTCAAATGGATTGTTTGAATTTCAAATGATGTCTTTTGATTTACACTTGAAAATGGTGTAGTTCGATTATAAAATTTTGTGTCAATTTCAAAGAAAATCGGGTACAATATGTGGTTTCTAAAGTGGAAAATGTCAAATCGGGAGCGACATTTGTATGGGGGCTATATCTAAATCTGAACCGATCTTACCCAATTTTTGCATACGTGTTTCTAGTTCGATTATAAGATGTTCTGCAAAAATTAAAGAAAATCGGGTACAATATGTCGTTTCTAGAGCGGAAAATGTTAAATCGGGAGCGACATTTGTATGGGGGCTATATCTACATCTGAACCGATTTCTCCAAATTCAATACCGATGGTCCTTGGCCAGAAAAAATAGCTTTTGCCAAGTTTCATGATAATCGGACGACAATTGCGACCTGTAGAGTACGAACAAGCTTAGATGGACAGCAGACGGACGGACGGACAGACAGACATCGTTAAATCGACTCAGCTGGTGATTCTAAGCCGATCGGTATACTTAAAGGTGGGTCTAGCTCGATTATTTCTTGGTGTTACAAACATTTGGCGCGAAACTAACTTATAATACCCTAGACCACGAAGTGGTGTAGGGTATAAAAAGTCGAAAAATATTTAAAAAATATTAAAAATTAAAAAAAATATATTCTAAAAAAATAGAAATAAATCGGATAAAAGTATTTTTTTCTAATAGCTTACGTGGGTAAATGTAGATGTTATGATAACTTTAATTTTCGTTTACATTTATTCATAGATTTTCTTAAAAAATACCTTGATTTCTTCGTAAGATATAATTTGTAATGGGATTTTTAGCGCTATTTAAACCATACTTTGTAAAAGCGCGATTTTTTTTAATCTTTCGCTTCTACAAAGAGTATCATAACTTCAACATTTAAACATAGATTTTTACACATTAACATTGTTTTTGCGTTAGAATGCCAGATATTAAAAAATATACAAAATAATTTTTTTCAGACTTTTTCTATTTTTTATGATTGTTTTCGCGCCAGCAAAAATTGTTTTTTGTTTTTTTTAATATTTTTTCCCAAATGTTTGGAGGCTTTTCCTCAACCACTGTTTCTATGTAAAATATATTCAATATATCCACAATGAGACTACAAATATTAAAGGGCGAAAATTTAATTTTAGTAAAAAAAAAATAAAAAAAAAATATCCATAAAACCAGTAAGGACAGGCTAAAGTCGGGCGGGGCCGACTCTATGATACACTCCACTTTCAATCCGAATACAATTTAATTCTGTGAAAAAGTGAAAACGGGAAGGTTTTTTGTATCCTGTAAATGTATGTGTTTGACAAAAAATTGTATATCGGAAAGGACATTTGTATGAGGATATATTGAAACCTGGAACGAAATAGGTGAAATATAAAATGTATAGTTTGGCCAAAATCGGATAAACATATGGGAGCAACATTTGAATTTGGGCTATATTTAAATCTAAACCGATCTTACCCACTTTCACCATAGTTTTGTTTAGTTAGATTATAAGATGTTGTGCGAAATTTAAAGAAAATCGAGCACAATATGTGGCTTTTAAAGCGGCAAAAGTCAAATCGGTAGCGACATTTGTATGGGGGCTATATCTAAATCTGAACCGATCTTACCCAATTTCTGTATAGTGTTTCTAGTTCGATTATAAGATGTTGTCCCAAATTTAAAGAAAATCGGGTACAATATATGGTTTTTAGAGCGCAAAATTCAAATCGGGAGCGACATTTGTATGGGCCTATATCTAAATCTGAACCGATCTAGCCCGCTTTAGCCACAGGTGTTTCTAGTTAGATTATAAGATGTTGTGCCAAATCTAAAGAAAATCGATTAGAATATGTGGCATTTAAAGCGGAAAAAGTCAAATCGGGAGCGACATTTATATGGGGGCTATATCTAAATCTGAACCGATATTACCCAATTTCTGCATAGGTGTTTCTAGTAAGATTATAAGATGTTGTGCCAAATTTAAAGAAAATCGAGTACAATATGTGGTTTCTACAGAGGAAAATGTCAAATCGGGAACGACATTTGTATGGGGGCTATATCTAAATCTGAACCGATCTGACCGATATTCATCATGGGTGTTTCTAGTGGAAATATAAGATGTTTTACCAAATCTGAAGACAATCTGATACATTATGTGGTTTCTAGAGCGGAAAAAGTCAAATCGGGAGCGAAATTTGTATGGGAGCTATATATAAATCTGAACCGATCTGACCGATATTCACCATGGTTGTTTCTAGTGGAAATATAAGATGTTTTACCAAATCTGAAGACAATCTGATACATTATGTGGTTTCTAGAGCGGAAAAAATCAAATCGGGAGCGAAATTTGTATGGGAGCTATATATAAATCTGAACCGATCTAACACATTTTTACCACAGGTGCTTCTAGTTACAATATAAGATGTTTTGCCAATTTTAAAGAAAATCTGTTGTAATATGTGGTATCTAGAGTGAAAAGAGTCAAGTCAGGAGTGAAATTCGTATGGGGGCTATATCTAAATCTGAACCGATTTTCTTCAAATTAAATAGCGTTCGTCCTTATCCCGAAAAACATCGATGTGCAAAGTTTCATTTGGTTCTGTCTACAATTGCGACCTGTATCGTGATTACAAGAATAGATGGACGGACGGACGGACAGACAGACGGACATTGCTAAATCGACTCAGAAAGTGATTCTAAGACGATTGGTATAATTAACAATGGGTCTATCTCGTTTCCTTTTGGGTGTTACAAACAAATGCACAAAGACATAATACTCTCGTGGAGTGTATAAAAATTGTATATACATGTCTCAATACACACAAAAAATATTTTTTTTCGACTTGGACACACAAGTTTTCTTTTTGTTGCATAAAGTTATTGTCTGACCCCAACAGAGCTTGAGACATGCAATTTTGGTAGACCTATTAAATTTGAAAAAAGACTCAGATTTAGATATAGCCCCACATTTGAATCAATTTGAAGCAAATTCTTACAAACCTTAATATTTCAGAGATGAACAGCTATAGTGAAAGTTAATCAGAACGATCCATATCTTGATACAGCCTTGCCACTGTAACAGCCACATATTTTATTATTTTGCGCTCACATTTCTAATCATTCAGGTTTGATAATAGGATAAAAAGTGGTCTTTAGCTAGTTCTTTGTATTTTGATTCATATCCAGATTTCCGAATTTCTGAAATTAGCAAAAACAGAGATTTTCACTGGGCCCAGGATTGTCGAAAAATGTTAAAATTTCTCAGGAACTCCAAAAGTCCACGAAACACTACCCATGGCTTAGAACAATGTTGGTCTGGAGGGGTGTCTCTTCACCCTTTAGCAAATTCACGCCATCCACGATTTTTGCTGGGTATCTCATATCCCCCAGTGTGCACAAGTCTGTTTGTTGTATTTGTGGGTTCGCATTTATTCCAATAAGAGAAATTCCCTGCATACCATACATACTGATTGATGTTTTAGCTGTTGCTGTTGGTGGTGTTGTTGTTGTTGCTGCCATTGCTGCTGCTACTGCCGTTGTTGTTGTTGCTGTTAAGTATTGCTCGAATTGCTGGCATTTGTTAAGATACAAAAGGTAATTTACAAAGTGTTATTATGTTTGTATTTATTTGCTGTTTGTTGTTTGCTTTTTGTTGTAATAGCTCGAACTCGCATTCGTTCTCTCGTACCTTTTTTATGAGGTCAAAGGTATTCGAGTAATAAATTAAACACAACAACACGAGTAACGATAATAAAGGAGGTTGCAACCACCAACAACGGCGGCAGCAGCAGCAGCCGCAGTCAAGTGGAAGGCATCCGCAGCCAAACCGAAGACCAAAAGCAGACCTCCAGACCCAACCAAATGAAACGAAATGAAATGAAATTTATAAACAATCTCAACAGGTCATTAGTTTAATGGGGTTTTATTTACTCGTTTGAAATTTTGCCGAAAATTAAAAATAATTTGCACGAAAAGGAGCCAAGTCGATATGTACCCGTCCCGTACTTGTTTGTGTCCGTGTTGTGTGTGTACTACCTCGACGCCACCATGAAAAGTGAAATGTGAAAAGTGTTGAAGAAGTTGTTACGTTAAATAAAGTGAAAACAAGAATGTGGCGGCGAAGCGGAAGCCCAAGCCGTAGCCGAAGGGATGTGATAATGAGTCTAATAAATACGGAAAGAAATTATTTTGTGTGATTTATTTTATACGTTGCCGTGAAACAAATACGGCTGGCCGACTGACTGGCTGGTTGGCGATATGTACTTGTAAAGTGGGCTAATGTTTGGACTGGATTATGGTGATAATGGTGAATAGACCTTTTTTCGGCGGAGGGGAGGGTTGCTGATTGCTTTGAGCTTTAAATGGTACATACTGGCATATATTTGTGTTTAAAGATTTATTTCGGGCAATTTTCGAAAAATAATCCCACAGTTAATAAGAATAATAATTTCAGTTAAAAATCACTTACGCCACAAGTATTGACATGAGATATTTTCGAGTTACCTGCAAAATAGAAAAGACACTTTGTTTTATTATTGTCATTAAATTGTATATCTTATTGATATTAACTTGAATTGAACTGGGATATTTTCCTGGCTCAAGACCATTTTGCTTCTATATTTAATAGAATGCACATTTATTTACAAATGGCATGGTGACATTTATTACTTGGCTGCAGACTACCACGATCATGATTTCAACCATGTCAAAAGTCTTTTCTAGTGGCTTCGCAGCGACTTGTCAACATCAAACCCGGCCTCTATAAGGAGATGATTCTCACAAACGAACGAGAAGCACAACTCACTTGCCGAATTTGCGTTTAAGAAATCGCACCAAGTAATAAAGCACACATACCATCTTTCAAGCATCTCATTGAGTTTCATATGTAAGTATGTGTATATGCAGGTATAGTTACCCAGCAATACTTCTGCCGTGCCAACGCTCATTTGTTTTAGTTTTTTCGTTTGCATTTTTTTGGTCTGTAATTGAATTTTAATTTGAATAGATAGAAAGTCTCCAAATCGGGCAAATAGGTTCAGATTTACATATAGTCCCCATACAAATGTCGCTCCCGATTTGGCTTTTTCCGCTCTAGAAACCACATATGGCAAACGGATTTTCTTCAAATTCCAATATAATTCAACTAGAAAAATTTGTTGTGAAAATTGACCAGAAAGGTTCAGATTTAGATATAGTTCCCATACAAATTTCGCTTTGGATTTTAGTTTTTCCGCTCTAGAATCCAGACAATTTAAGCGAGTTTCTTTAATTTTGCCGCAAAACCTTATATTTGAACTGGAAACATCAGTGGTGAAAGTGGGCCAGATGGGTTCAGATTTACACACAGCTCCCATGAAAATTTCAGCCTTTATTTAACATTTTTCGCTCTAGATGCCACATATTTTCAAACAAATTTCTTCAAATTTGGCATAAAACCTTATATTTGAACTGAAAACATCTGTGGTAAGTCAGATCGGTTCAGATTTAGATATAGATCCCCTACAAATTTCGCTCCCGATTTGACTTTCCCCCAACTATAAAGCACACATTTTAACAGATTATCTTCAAATTTGATACAAAACCTTATATTTCAACTAGAAACATCTGTGGTGAAAGTGGGTCAGATTGTTTCAGAGTTAGGTATAACTCACACCACACCACATATATTTTAAAGCATTTTTCTCAAATTTGCCGCAAAACCTTATATTTGAACTGGAAACATCTGTGGTGAAAGTGGGCCGGGTCGTTTCAGATTTACATATAGCTCCCATGAAAATGTCAGCCTTCATTTAATATTGTGTACTCTAGAAACCATATATTTTAATGGATTTTCTTCAAATTTGTCATATAAACTTATATTTCCACTGAAAACTTGAATTTTCCGCCAGAGAAACCATATATTTTTTACCGATGTTCTTCAAATTTGGTCAAATATATCATAAAGGGTGATTTTTTAAAGGCTATAGGAAAGTTTTTCAGAAAAAAAAAAAACACATAAAATTCAGAAAAATGCATGAAATCTTTATTTGAATCGATAGTACGGTCCATATAATTTAATGTTTGAAGATTATTTCATGCAAATTTGACCTTGACTGCGTCTCAAATGGTCCATCCGCTTAGTCCAATTTTGGCATACTCTTTCCTACATTTCTGCCGTCTGCTTGTCTGTATAGACATGAGCTTTAACATAGCCGTACAAAAAATAGCCTAAAGGCGTTAAATCGCACGATCTAGGCGGCCAATTGAACGGTCCCGAACGTGATATAAAATGATCTCCGAACTCGCCTCTCAATCAGTCCATTGTTGCGCGTGCTGTGTGGCATGCGGTACCGTCTTGTTGTATCCACATGTGCAAGTCAAGCATTTTGGGCAAAAAAAGTTGGATATCATCTCACGGTAGCGCTCACCATTCACAATTACGTTACGATTCGCATCATCTTTGAAGAAGTACGGTCACATGATGCCACCAGTCCATAAACCGCACCAAACTGTGACTTTTTCTGGATGTATTGGTAGCTCTTGCAATGCTTCTGGCTGATATTCACTCCAAAATCGACAATTCTGCCTATTTACGTACCCATTGAGCCAAAAATGAGCTCAATGATAAAATGGAAGAAGCACGCATTTTGATAATAAAATTCAATAATTTGCAAGCGTTGTTCGTTTGTAAGACGATTCATGGTTAAATTATAGACCAAACTGAAGATGTTTGACAGTGAAACAAAACACGAAACGTGCGTCAGCTGTTTAAACCAGTGTTGCCAAAAAGATAATAGCTAAAAAATCACCCTTTATTACAACTGAAAGTGGTCCACATCTTTTCAGGTTTTAATACAACCCTCATACAAATGTCCTTCCCGATTTAACTTTTTTCTCTGTCAAGGTAATACAGATTTTGATCTAATTTAGCAGAACACATTATATGGCAGCTGGAAGCATACATTGTGAAAGTAGGTAGGTTTACGATATAGTACACATTCAAAAATAGTTCCCGATTTCACTTTTTTTCCCAAATTCAATTGCAATGGAGAAGAAAGTGGAGGGTATCATATAGCCGGACCGCCCGACTTTATCCTTTCCTTACTTGTTATTTTCAGGTTTCTGTTTGACATTTGCAAAATGCGTTCAAAGAAAATTGGAAAACATTAAAAACTTACTACCAAACTAGTGAATGTTTAACGAAAACTGCAAGTAATTTCGTGGACATTTTTTGGAGAAGAGATCGGCCTTCATGATTTTCATCTCGGTGGCTATGTTAATAAACATAATTGCCACATATGGGGTTCAGAGAACCCACACGTGGCTATTGAGAAGTCAATCTATCCACAACGAGTCATTGTGTCGTGTGGATTTTGGGCTGGCGGCATCATTGGGCCTTGTACTAAAAAAATGGGTTAAGCGGATGAGGTACTGCCGGGCCAGTCGTGGTAGTCATATAAATGATAGTGTGTTCCATTATTAAATGACAAAGTTCAACCAGTGCAATAAAACCAGAAATTTGAAAAATAATCAGTACTTTTTCTTTTATAGCCGATTCTAATTTAAAATTTTAAATGGCCAACCCTTTACTTTTACCAGAAGGGTCATAACGTCTACATTTTTCGATAAATTGTATACAAATAGTACATGTTTTTTGTTCGTTAAAAAGCCAGCTATATTTATTTGCATCTACAAATAGAGTCATAACTTCTACATTGAAAAAATTGAGACATATTTTTATATCCTCCACCTCTAGGATGGGGGTATGCTAACTTTGTCATTCCGTTTGTAACACCTTGAAATATCGACCTGATACGCTATAAAATATATATATTCTTAAGGTGACCACCCATCCCGCTTCTCGTGGGATTATCCCGCTTTTTGATGCCCAGTCCCGCTAAAATGTTTCTATCCCGCATAATCCCGCTTTTTCGTTTTACATTATTTTTTAGGCAATATCGATTAAAAATTGTCAATTAAAAATATGTTGGCAACCGTTAAAAGTCCAAAATTTCGAAAATATTTAATAATTTGCCCTTATTCGAAATTTTGGGATCATTTAAGATCATTAATAGTAATTTAATCTATACTAATTTAATTCTACGTTGTTCAATTGATTAATTTAAAACATATATTAAGAAGACACGACCATGAATGACGACAATGAAAAGTAACCGTGATGTATACAAAATCACTTTCAATAATATAACTGTTTGTTTGGCAGATTTACAAGCACCTGCAGAATGATTTTTCTTCTATTAATAAAATATAGACTCGTGAAATTATAGCCTAATAGTAAGCCCCTTAAACAATATTATTAAATGCAAATTATGTGTAGATTTCTTTAAATTTTGAAGATCGCAACACTATGAAAAATTGAAAAAGAAAGAACCCGGAGTTAGAGAAAAGGGAGTTTAGTTTGCTCACACCTAATTTTATATAAATTATAAATAAATTGTAATGATTTTTTGGTGATATTTTGGAAAATTTTAAATAATGTGTTGTCATTTATTTTGGTTTAAGACCAAAGGTTGTGCTGAAGTGTTCAGCAAAACCCAAAATTAGCAAAAAGGCAAAGTGAGACCTTTATTGTTGCAGCTAAAAGTTGACTGCGCAGTATCGATGGGCGCTACCCCATCTCGTCAGAACTTTCGCAACGAATGCATGTCTTTGACTTAAATCAGGGTTCATATTACCACATGCATAACATTGAATTGGCAAAGTGAGATTTTTAGTGTGTCGACTTAGTTCGGTGGAATATTTTGTTTATCAGCGCTTCTCATTTGTCATATGTGACCGCTGGTACTAATATGACATGCAAAGACATGCATTTAGTTTTTTTATGTTTTTGCTAGATTTTCGCGATCCCGTTTTTTTTCTACAAAATCACGCCAAATCCCGCTTTTTGAATTCGTAAATCCAGCTTTTTGTCCAATAAGAGATAATCACGTTATATATTATTGATCGTCATAAAATTCTAAGACTATCTAGCCATGTCCATCCGTCTGTTGAAAGCACGCTAGCATCTAAACGAAAGGAGCTAGAACGTTAAAATATTCCATAAATGCGTATATAAGCATGTTTTTTGAATATGTCTGTTTATATTTGCTTGATATTTGGTATGCGCATTCCCCTTACAGCAAAAACGTGCACCATAAAGTGATTCTTATTTGTAGGGGGTGAAATGGGGCAAAAAAGGGATAAAAATGGTACATATTAAACGACAACAGCTAGAAACACGAAATTCCGTGTGTAGATACATAATATAAAAGTATTTTTTCCAAATTAGTACTCTTAAGGGATATAGAGAATAGAGGGATAAAAATGGTACCAACCAAACGGTTGTACCTAGAGTCATGAAATTCGGAGTATACATTCCTCTGACTGCGTAGACACGGAAAACAGACGAATTTTTCGAAATTCGTACTTTTTGGGGTTAAAATGGAAAAAGGGGATACAAATAGTACCAACCAAATGACCGCAGCTAGCGTCATGAAATTCGGAGTATACATTCCTCTGACTGCTTAGACACGGTAAATAAAAGGATTTTTCGAAATTACTACTTTCATTTCTGGGGTGTTACCGCTGCAATTTATTTTTGTGACCCATGCTAATGTTCATATATTTAGAACCTCCATCATTGATTCTATGTGCTGTCATAATTTGTTCAAATTCTAGTTCTTCCAGGTGGGTCAAAAGGTCATTGGAAAATTATTGTATAATGTCTGATTCAGAAATTCTCATCCTAAAAGGTTCCGTATAAAAAAAATTGGTCAGTTAACAGAATAAGAACGCCTTTATCCATTCGTAGACAACTCCATAACATCAAGTCCTAACATAATCTAGCCATTTTCGGCTTCAAAATAGTTATACATACATATTAATAGATCTCTAACAACATATTATTTTCTAAACAAAATTAGATATATTGGGCTTTATGTAGACATATTGTAAAAGTTATTTGAGAACCTAGAACCCTCATTCAGCATTATTGTGCCAATCGTACAAACTTCAGAACTTCAGCTAGATCTATGTGAATTTTCATTCAAATCCTACAAATAAATATGACAACTTTATAAATTCCGTGTACTGCAAATATATATCGATAAATCGACTTTTGGGAGGAAAAAAGCCCAAAAGAAATCGACTTTACCATTGCCAAAAGTCGACTTTGTGCATCAATGAATTTTAGTTATTGAATACCGATTTTACTTTTTTCGCTCTAGAAAACACATCCTTTATCCGATTTTCTTCATATTCGGCACAACAACTAGAAACATCTATGCGAAAAGTGAGTAAGATCGGTTCAGATTTATATATCCAATATAAATGTCTCTCGATTTGGTTTTGATTTGGTCTATTCGTCTTTTCATTCATTTCTTTTTATTTATTTGCAACAGTCGAAAAGTCAAATTTTCAAAAGTCGAAAATTCGATTTTGCAAAAGTCGACTTTTCATATATTTGCAAAAGTCGAAAAATCGACTATTCATATATTTCCAAAAGTAGAAAAGTCGACTTTTTGCTCCAACTATACATCCCTACCCCAAAGTATTTATGGCTCATTACAGTCTCCCGCTTCAAAGCAGCATGTCTGGCTAGACTTCCTCCATTGAAATTTCTCACCCGTTTAATCCCATTTATTATCGAAAATAGGGCGCGAATTGAAATTTTCGTGGCCAGGTGAAATCCTTTATTGAAGGGCTATGGATATTTCTTAAGAAAGAAATGATTCATTGCGATTGAGCAACATTTTCACTTAACAGTCCAGAGTGCGCTAATGTTCGAGTAGAATGGGGATTATGTTCACAATACCCTGGTATTTATGTTTGTATTTTTCAAATCAAAGCCATTCATTCGTTGTCACTCCGATGACCAGCTGAAAAAGGGGACAAACAGGCAAGCATTGTGTGTGTGGCCAATATTAATGGTCCTATGGTGATGAACAAAAACGAAGAATCGGAAGAATTAATGCGATTCTCACATGCACTCAACTAAATATTTTCTAAATAAATGTCACATGAATGTATCCAGACAAAGAGTTTCTGTCCCCCCTCAGCCGCTAGCCGCCAGCCACCAACAGCCCCGACAAGTAATGGTAGCCCAGCGAGGAATCTTTGTTCTTTCCTATTGTTTTCTCAGATGCTTCTTGCATGTCTGTTCGATGTGAGAAATGTCATCATTAATTATTTATTGGATTTTAACACACAATACAAAGCAGCACCTACCTATACTCAAACACATACACAAACAGATGCACACACAACTACACCTAACCGATACATGTGTGGCTGTCCATCCGACCGGCTGTATGGGATTTGGATTAGAGCTACACTCAAAAAAATTGAGTTGGATTTTAGAAGAAGAAAAAATATGTGGCAGAGGTTAAGATCTTTACGGTTTCTTCTCCTTCAACCATCGGCCGGTTTTTGTAAAATTACCATTTTCGGTTAACCGAGAAAACCGGGTTTTTCGTGTTGGTTAACCGGTTTTTGGTAAATAAGTAAACATTCACCAATAAAAACTTCTGTATAGAAACACTGCCATTTTACGCAAATTTTGATACATATGTAAATGCGTCGTATCAGTGTAGCATTTGACACACGACATACGCGTTTTTTAATTAGGTTGCACAAAGATACTATTTATATAGTACGTTTTCGTCGTGCGAAACAGACGCTACACGTGCGAAAGCTCTATTGTTTCTTTCCGAAGAACCTTGTAAATTATTGTTGGATTTACACCTAACAATAAACCACATCCAAAACTCAAAATTGATCGATTGAGGTCTTGAATCGACGCTGGACTGTTGGCGTAGACCTTATCTTTCACGTGGCCCCATAGCAAGAAGTCGCAAGGTGTTAAATCACAAGATCTCGGTGGCCATCACCTCTTCGAGAGATAACACGGTCCGAAAACTTTTGCTTGTATGGCACGTAGCGCCGTCTTGTTGAAAGTAAACGTTGTCCAGATCAATACCATTCAACTCCGACCATAAAAAATCATTAATCATCTCCCGATAGCGCAATCCATTCACCGTAACTGTTGATCCAATCGCATTTTCGAAAAAGTAAGGTCCAATGACCCCGCCGGACCATAAACCGCACCAAACAGTCACACGATGAGGATGGAGAGGCTTCTCAACAATAACTCTTGGGTTTTCCGAGCCCCAGATGCGACAATTTAGCTTGTTGACGTAGCCACCGAGGTGGAAATAGGCCTTATCAGTGAAGATGATTTTTCGATGGAATTCCGGATCATTTTCATTCATGAATTTAAATAATTTCAATGCGTTGCTGAAACGAGTATCGATCCATTTTTAGCAATGACGTAGCTTCTACTTGTCAAATGTCAAAGAATAAAAGCTTCAAAAGTGACAGCTACCGAAATACCGGGTGATTCAAAATAGCACCTCTTGTTGGAAAACGTTGTAGTACACAAACAAAAATCGTTCCCAATATCACGGGAAAAGTGGAATCATATAGTCGGCCCCGCCCGACTTTAGCCTTTCCTTACTTGTGCAGCCGTTTGGTTGATACCATTTTTATCCTCATTAGCCCCATTTACCGAATCTTCACAGTATATTCCAAATGTACATTCCAAATTTCATATTTCTAACAATATTTTCAGTTCTTCTGAGGGAAAAATATTTCCCTTTTGAATATTTCCCAACCGATCTACAACTATAAGAAGCAATCATGCAAAATTTGGACTTCCTAGCTCCTTACGTTTAGATGCTAGCGTGCTTTCAACAGACGGACATGGCTAGATTGTCCCACGTCGAAATTTCGAGGTGTTACAAACCAAATGACAAAGTGGCGGTATACTATGTTGGAGGTTGAGGGTATAAAAACTAGGAAAAAAACGAAGACGATTTTGCTAGATAATTTTAAATATAGGATGGGTTCAGCAATATTACCTAGAACACCATGGGGAACATTTTTGTAGAACATTTTATCCCTCTAGCTCCTCAATATAGGGGTCTTTTTGGTCCCTTTTGTGCAAAAGGGTAAAAACATCGCTAAACAGGGATTTAACGGATCAAAATATTCTATAAAAATATTTGCCATAAAATTTCTCTATAAGTCTCTGAATACACCAAAAAAAATTCAGCAACGTGTTAGCGTATATTAATGTCCTTAACATATATTTTTTCTGGATGAAATGGTTAAAGGATATTAAAGGACAAAATTTTGAAAGGACTTGAATAAGGTCCTTTTGTCCTGATATAACAACACAAATATTTTTGCCAAATCGAGGGGAGTCTCCTCTTTCATTTGCTTTTTATCTCAGCATCGTAGGATGAGTAGAAATATATAAAATATTTTTTTCTATTTAAATGTCCTTTAAAACTTTAAAGTCCTCTAAAAAGGACAAATGACCAGAGAATGAAAAACTGTAAACGCAGTTTTACTCCAGAGAGCTTCTAGTTTCACGTGTAAAAGGTCTTGCTCATGTGTTAAAATTAGTGTTGTACAGTGTTATTTCCTTCCATATTTGAAAACTTTGTACAATTTGCTACAATTTAATGATATTAGGTACTAGCTACGAATTCATATTGTAGGTCAATTTCATTCATTCAGTATTTCTCTGAGTGTATCAGAGGCACTTACATTTGTTGCATAGGGTGAATTTTTGTTGGTAGAGGTTTCACAATCTTTTCACCAAATGTAACAAATTACATGTTCTTTGCTCCTCGACATTGGGGGTTTGTGTTGTTTCTTTCGTCCGCTTGTCCGTCCGTCCAACCATCCGTTCGTCCGTTCGATTGGACTAGATTGTTTTATTGTCAGTTTCATTTGGCCGGTGTTGTCGTTTTTCTTTTTTTTTTTGTTTTGAGTGGATTTTAATGAGGTGGTGCGTATTCGATGGTTACTCGCTCGTACCTTATGTGGTGCTGATGGTTGGTGGTGGTGCTGTTGTTGCTGTGCGTTTGGATCATTTGATTTGCTATCAAATATTTATGCTTATTTTAATTTAGTTTTCAATATGATGCTCTGGGGCAGTGCGTATCCGTATCCCTTGTGTGCGGTTCACGAAAATCAATTTGATTTTTGATTAGCCACACACGCTGTTTGCTCGCTCTGCTATCTGTGAATGTTGCTCCTCTGCCGCCGTTGGATTGTGGTTGACCTGCCCGACCATCCGTCTGTCCGTCCGTTTGTCTGCCTGTTTGGTTGTGTGTTCATTTTGTTTATCGAAAATTAACTATAAATTGTTAATAAATTAGTTTTGTGTATCGCATTCGGGCCATTTATATTGCTGGCTGAGTAGTTTGGAGCACACGAACACACGAACTTTTCGGACGAACAGGTTTCTCTGGGGAATTGCCATCAATTGTTGGATTGTGTGATTCTTTTTTGGTTGTTGTCGTTGTTGTTTTGTTTGTTTCCTGCGGTAAGAGTTCGTAGCACTCTGTTTGAAATACGATTATTTAAATATTTCTGTCACATCAATTTATTTTATTTAAATTTAATTTTTTTCAATGGGGCATTAGGAGCAGTTAGTGGAGGTGGAGTACCCCCAAAACAGAGGAACAGGTAACCGAGCAATCAGTGGAACGGGTCTAGGTGTAAAACATGATCGTGTGTGTATTTTTGTTTAGGTTTGCGATGAACATGAACATGAAAAATGCACCCGCAGGTGAGTAATGATCTACGTTGGCATTTGATAGCGATAGATAATGTTAATAGCCCAAATTAATGCTAATTCAAGTTTACAACTCAGACAGGGTCAGGGGAGTATATTTTCCCAACGAACAACATGTGTAAAGCCCCCAATTAACTATTCAAAAATATGGCGATCATGGCAAGCAACGCCTTTTCCACGATATGCAATTTATGAAGCACCTCGAAGGGGCAATTAGAAATTAGTCCAATCTTGACTACTTTTAATAATAATATTTATACACTCCACGAGAGTATTATGGCTTTGTGCATTTGTTTGTAACACCCAAAAGGAAGCGGGATAGACCCATTGTTAAGTATACCGATCGACTTAGAATCACTTTCTGAGTCGATTTAGCAATGTCCGTCTGTCCGTCTGTCTGTCTGTCCATCTATTGTTGTAATCAAACTACAGGTCGCAATTATAGTCCGATCTTACCAAAAATTGGCACAAGTAAGTTTTGTGGATCAAGGACGAACGCTATTTAATTTGAGACAAATCGGTTCAGATTTGGATATAGCCCCCATACAAATGTCGCTCCCGATTTGACATTTTCCGCTCTAGAAACCATATATTATACTCGATTTTCTTTAACTTTGGCACAACATCTTATAATCCAACTATAAACACCTATGCAAAAATTGGGTAAGATCGGTTCAGATTTAGATATAGCCCCCATACAAATGTCGCTCCCGATTTGACATTTTCCGCTCTAGAAACCACATATTATACTCGATTTTCTTTAAATTTGGCACAACATCTTATAATCCAACTATAAACACCTATGCAAAAATTGGGTAAGATCGGTTCAGATTTAGATATAGCCCCCAAACAAATGTAGCTCCCGATTTGACTTTTGCCGCTTTAGAAACCACATATTGTACTCGATTTTCTTTAAATTTGGCACAACATCTTATAATCCAACTATAAATACCTATGCAAAAATTGGGTAAGATCGGTTCAGATTTAGATATAGCTCCCATACAAATGTCGCTCCCGATTTGACATTTTCCGCTCTAGAAACCACATATTGTACCCGATTTTCTTTAAAATTGACACAACATCTTATAATCCAACTATAAACACCTATGCAAAAATTGGGTAAGATCGGTTCAGATTTAGATATAGCCCCAAACAAATGTAGCTCCCGATTTGACTTTTGCCGCTTTAGAAACCACATATTGCACCCGATTTTCTTTAAATTTGGCACAACATCTTATAATCCAACTATAAACACCTATGCAAAAATTGGGTAAGATCGGTTAGATTTAAATATAGCCCCCATACAAATGTCGCTCCCGATTTGACATTTTCCGCTCTAGAAACTACATATTGTATCCAATTTTCTTTAAATTTGGCACAACATCTTATAATCCAACTAGAAACACCTATGCAAAAATTGGGTAAGATCGGTTCAGATTTAGATATAGCTGCAAACAAATGTAGCTCCCGATTTGACTTTTGCCGCTTTAGAAACCACATATTGTACTCGATTTTCTTTAAATTTGGCACGACAGCTTATAATCCAAGTAAAAAACCTATGGTGAAAGTGGCTAAGATCGGTTGAGATTTAGATATAGCGCAAATACAAATGTTGTTCCCAAATGTTTAACCAATTTTGGCCAAACTATACATATTACATTTCACTTATTTCGTTCCAAATTTCAATATACCCCCATACAAATGTCCTTTACGATTTAACATTTTTTGTCAAACACACACATTTACATTTACACATTTTCACCGAATTAAATTGTATTCGGATAGAAAGTGGAGTGTATCATAGAGTCGGCTCCGCCCGACTTTAGCCTTTCCTTACTTGTTTTTATATCTTTTTATGGTATTTTTATACCCTCCCCTAAGGTATTATGTCGTTGTAAATTTGTTTGTAACTCCCAAAAGGAAACGAGGTAGACCCATCGTTTATTATACAGATCGGCTTAGAATCATTTTCTGAGTCGATGCCTGTCTGTCTGTCTGTCTGTCCGTCAATATATTCTTGTAATCAAACTATAGGTGGCAATTATTGTCCGATCCTAACAAGAATTTTCACAATTAAGTTTTGCAGGCCACGGACGAACGCTATTTAATTTGAAACAAATCGGTTCAGAGTTAGTTATAGCCCCCATGTAAATGTCGTTCCCGATCTATATTTTTCCGCTCTAGAAACCACATATTCTAATCGATTTGCTTCCAATTTGGCACAACACCTTATATTTTGACTATAAACATATGAGTGAGTCATATCGGTTCAGATTTGTATATATCTCCCATTTAAAATTCGCACTAGCTTTGACTTTTTCCGCCACATATTTTAATTGACTTTCTTCAAATTTGACACAGTTCCTTACAATTCAACAAGAAACATATTCGGTGAAAGTGGCTAAGATTATTTCAGATTTATATATAGCTCAAATACAAATTTCGCTCTCAATGTTCTCTCAATTGGTTCTATAGATCACATATGAGCCAGTTAGTATGTACTGGTCTAAGTCACACTTTATCCCTTTTGAGATATGCAATTGTTTATGTAAAGGGTGATTTTTTAAGAGCTTGATAACTTTTTTTTAAAAAAAACGCATAAAATTTGCAAAATCTCATCGGTTCTTTATTTGAAACGTTAGATTGGTCCATGACATTTACTTTTTGAAGATAATTTCATTTAAATGTTGACCGCGGCTGCGTCTTAGGTGGTCCATCCGCTTAGTCCAATTTTGGCATTTCCGCGTTTTTGAGTAACAGAGACCCAATTGGTGCGAACGGCGACGAATCGAAAATTGGTGGTCATCATTAACACTGGCCGATACAGCTGCGATATTTTCTTCAGTTCGCACTCTACGTAAGCGTGTTGGTGGTTTAATGTCCAACAATGTAAATTTGGTGCGAAATTTAGTCACAATAGCCCGAATAGCCGCTTCAGTGGGTCGATTAAACTGACCATAAAATGGAAGCGCGCAATGAACTTTCTTAACAGAGCACGCATTTTGATAATAAAATTCAATAATTTGCAAGCGTTGTTCGTTTGTAAGACGATTCATGATGAAATGTCAAAGCATACTGAGCATCTTTCTCTTTGACACCATGTCTGAAATCCCACGTGATCTGTCAAATACTAATGCATGAAAATTCTAACCTCAAAAAAATCACTCTTTATGAGTCAAATGAAAACAAGTAAGGAAATGCTAAAGTCGGCCGGCCCGACTTTATGATACACTCCACTTTCTATCCGAATACAATTCTATTCGGCAAAAAAGTGAAAACGGGAAGGATTTTGGTATCCTGTAAATTTATGTGTTTGACAAAAAATGTTAAATCGGAAAGGAAATTTGTATGGGGATATATTGAAACCTGGAACGAAATAGGTGAAATACAGAGTTTTCCAACAAGAGGTGTTATTTTGGTATTCAAAGAAAAATGCCATTTTTTGAGATAAATGATCGGATGTTTATTTCATAATAAAGAGGAAGGTATGCCGCTGATAATAACATGATAAAAACAACATCAGCCAAATGGCCAACACGACCACGCTTACAGGACCATATCATTTTCATGAAATTTTCAAAAACCAAATCGCAAAGTGGCTGACCTATGTCCTCGATAGCCTCACGAATTCTATCTTTGAGGTCTTGAATCGACGCTGGGCTGTTGGCGTAGACCTTATCTTTCAAGTGGACCTAAATGAAGAAGTCGCAAGGTGTTAAATCACAAGATCTCGGTGGCCAATTGTGATCATCTCTTCGAGAATAACACGGTCCGGAAACTTTTGCTTGCGTGGCACGTAGCGCCGTCTTGTTGAAAGTAAACGTTGTCCAGATCAATACCATCCAACTCCGACCATAAAAAATCAATAATCATCTCTCGATAGCGCAATCCATTCACCATAACTGTTGATCCAAGCTCATTTTCGAAAAGGTAAGGTCCAATGACCCCGCCGGGCCATAAACCGCACCAAACAGTCACACGATGAGGATGGAGAGGCTTCTCAACAATAACTCTTGGGTTTTCCGAACCCCAAATGGGACAATTTTTCTTTTCTTTTATTTTAATTCGAAAAAGCAATAATTCCTTTTAAAAGCAGAAATTTATTTATTTAAAAATTATTCAAAAAATAAAATTATTCAAATTATTCAATTATTTATTTATTCAAAAAATAAAATAATAAATAAAGTAAAGAAAGGTTAAAGACGGGCGGGGCCGACTATATACCAGGATTTGATTACTAAACCCAGGTTCTTTATTTGGCAATTTTATGTAGTTCGTATAAATTATTCAGTACCATAAATTAACCTATAGTCAAATTGAACGAATATGGTAAAGTTGATGACAATTTTTGCATTACGTTACTCATACATGTGCTGGGCCCATACGAAAAAAATCGGTGTGATCCCATCTCATTGTAGCTGCATCTAGTGAAAAATATTACAATTATTTTTATCAAGATTAGCTGTAATAACATGACTTCAGAGTGGTATCGACAAATCTGAAGGTGCATATGAGCGGTGACAATATATTTGCGTAATGGTCCAATTATATGGCCCATGGTAATAAGAAGGTTTTAATGAAAATTGATGGGACAGTTGTATTTGAAAACATCTAATTTTCCGGACGTTTTCCAAGAGTAAAATTAACATGATCTGGTCATCATTATGATCATTATCAAGTTCCGATGACAAATGCTGATTTTCATCGGCATTAAAATAAATCGTACGGACATTTGTAAGGGTCTGTGCCAAAAACATGAGCCTATATAGTTCTCACTCACGGTAGTTATTCCTAGTTCGAATATATCATGATCTGCAAAATTTGATATAGAGTAAAATGGGGCCACATTTGTATGGGGGTTATACCAAACTATGGGCCCATATAGTTGACTATCATAGTAGCAGTTTCTTGTTGAAATATAACATGATCTGCAAAATTGTATAAACTTCTGATGTAAACTGCGGTTTCTAGAGTGGTAAAAGCAAAAATGGGGCCCATTAATAAGGGCGCTTCATTAAAAAATGTCCCCTTTAGATCACTTTCACTTTCTTATTTGATAATCTGCAAAATATTATCAAGATCCATGGTAGTATGTGGGTCCTCGAGCTGTAATAATAAAAATTGAGGCCCATTTGTAAGGGCGCTACATTAAAAAGTGCACCCTTTAGAGATCTCTATCACAGTAGGAATTCTTAGTTTAAATATAAAATCATCTGCAAAACTGTATCAAGATCCCATGTAAGATGTGCGTTTTATAGCGATATTAGTCTAAACTGGGGGGCACAGTTGTACGGGGGCTCTACCAAAACATGGACCCATGTAGTTGACTTTCATAGTAGGTGTTTCTAGTTAAAATATAACATAGAGTGGGGAATTTGATCAAGATCCGATGTAAAATGTGAATTTGAGAGCAATAATATTCTAAATTGGAAGTACATTTGTATGGGGGCTACATCGAAACATGGTACATGGGTCCACTTTCATGTTAGCTGTTTCTAGTTCGAATATAACATGATCCTGAAAATTGTATAAAGATTCAAAAAAGTTATTCCTGCAAAATTTCACGACAATCGGTCTACAAATGCGACCTGTAGAGTGCGAAGAAGCTTAGATGGACAGCAGATGGACAAATCGATTCAGCTGATGATTCTAAGCCGATCCGTATACTTAAAGGTGGGTCTAGCTCGAATATTTCTTGGTGTTACAAACATTTGGCGGAAAACTAACTTACAATACCCTATTCCACGAAGTGGTGTAGGGTCTAATAAATATATGTGAATATTTACAGGCTGTTAGTCTATTAGCTTTATATTGAAATTATTATTTACTTTTCAAATAATTTCATTTTATGTGTTATTCAAATTATGTCAATCATTTAAAGTTGACATTATAAATAAAAATGTGTGTTTACATCACCAAACATCAATGTCAGTGTATATAGTGTGGCTTAGACCACTTTCCAACTACCGCCAAATACAATTTTGGTGTGCATAAATTGAGAAACGTCATTGTAACGTTTCTTTTTTTATAAATATAAAAAAATAAGAGATCTGAAGAGAAAAATTGACATATTTATTTTTTGATTTTTGACTTAGACCACTATCATACTATCTGGCACATACATATGTACAAACAGATAATCCCAGCGGGAAAAGGAAGGCGCACGCAAGGCCTTCTCACAGGCCTTCTTAGGGAGGCCTTCAGGAAGGCAAGCTTGCTGCATGCTATACTCATTTAAAATTAACACAGGGTAAGATTGGAGAGCAAGGCCTTCTGCTCTCGCTTCTACTGGCGGGCCTTCTAGAAGACCTCTGCACAATGCCCTTCTAGAAGACCTCCTACCAAAGACCTTCTGGAAGGCCTGCAACCAAAGCCCTTCCAGAAGGCCTTCTAGAACCAAAAATAAGGCGCAAAATAAAAAAATATGACGAACCAATGGACCAGATTTTTTCAATATTTCTATCTATATATTAATTTTCAATTTAAATCTTTCAACATTTTTTCAATTTAAATCTTTCAACATTTTTATTTGCCTCGGCTGGAATTTGAACCCATGATCTTCGCATTATTAATCGGAAGTGCTACCTACTAAACTAGAGAACTTTATTGTCTTTTCGTGTCAAAAAGTTTATAGAAACACACGACGCTTAATCAATGCGAACACCTTCGCTGCTGCCTTCTTTTGGCAGGCCTTTTAGCATGCGTGGCGAAAGAAGGGAAGTAGGTATGAGCCACAGAATTTTGTTATGCGTTTACAACAAAAAGTGTGTAGAAAATACCCATCGATAAATCGAACACCTTCCGCGCTGCCTTCTCTCGCAAGGCCTTCTAGCATGCCTGTACGAAGAAGGCAAGTAAATATGAGTTATGGATCGTGTAGCATCTAATGGGAAGGCCATCTAAAATGCCTTTTCGTAGAAGGCCTTCAGGAATGGGCATCGGACGTGTAATAATATTAATTTCTGAAGAAAGTATGAAGGATATGATAAATATTTTGGTAATAAATTAAGAACGTTTTTTGTTTGTTCTTGAAGAGGAGTTAAATATTTTTCTGTTTCATCCCTGATAAATGGGTCTATATGAAAACATGTATAAAGACATTTGAATAAAGGCTATATCTACATTTAAACCGATTCACATAGGGGTATTTGATGCAAAAAGCTGGCCAAAAGTCAAAATTTTTTTTTCTAAAAAGTGTATATTGAGTATTTTTTATCATAGTCTGTATCTAGCTACATCTAATTGCACCCTTACTTCTTACTGTAGACATTGGTGTTACCAGTTATTCGGTTTCAAAGATGACCATTGGAAATTTTGTATAAATTATTTTTTTGGGTATATTTTTATAGAAGATGTTCTAAACAAAAATCTTCAAAATTTTGGGGTCTAAGAAGTCAGTTTTCGATTTGGAACTTAAAGTTTAGGGTCTGCACTACATTTTATGTGTAATTGGTTGAATAAAATATAAATATTAGCGGAGTAACGGGATATTGAATGATGACCCTAATATTTTGTAAACTATTTTACTTTATTTTCAAAAAGTAGTCATTTAGTTACACTGTCGGGTGTTGTCGGATAAAAATTTTTACGGCATAAAATACTACAGCTCATTGTGAATAAATCGTGAAAAAAACATTCCGAACATTTCCGATTTCGTATAAAAAACAACATTTGCATATGCAAGAGCAGGCACGAAAATAGTTTTTGTACAGCAAACACACATTTTTTGACAACAGTCATTTCTTAAATTCGAGTTAGCAGCAATAATTAGTAATAGAAACAGATATGACTGTGAAAGAAATAAGTAGAAGAGAACTCTTTAATTATATTAATGGGAAGTGGCAAGCTCCTATTGGGAAGTGGCAAGCTCGATCTGTAGAAGAAAAACAATTAGTTAAAGAGACAAAAATGCGAATTCAAAAAGACTTAAAAGAGAAAATGTCTTTATTAGTGGATGTTCCAAAAGCCGGGTTAGGAAGCACAAATGACGGTAATACTTCTCGAAGATTCTTTGCTGATGTCGAAAATGCTGCTAATATAACTGGAGTGGACTTTGATCTCATAAACAAATTTAGAATCATTTTAGAAGTTATATCAAGCGAACACAAAGTTGATGTACCAAAGCTAGCTGTTTTTTGCAAAGAAACGGCACGTTTATAAAGAGTGATTTTTTTGAGGTTAGGATTTTCATGCATTAGTATTTGACAGATCACGTGGGATTTCAGACATGGTGTCAAAGAGAAAGATGCTCAGTATGCTTTGACATTTCATCATGAATCGTCTTACAAACGAACAACGCTTGCAAATTATTGAATTTTATTATCAAAATGCGTGCTCTGTTAAGAAAGTTCATTGCGCGCTTCCATTTTATGGTCAGTTTAATCGACCCACTGAAGCGGCTATTCGGGCTATTGTGACTAAATTTCGCACCAAATTTACATTGTTGGACATTAAACCACCAACACGCTTACGTAGAGTTCGAACTGAAGAAAATATCGCAGCTGTATCGGCCAGTGTTAATGATGACGACCAATTTTCGATTCGTCGCCGTTCGCACCAATTGGGTCTCTGTTACTCAAAAACGTGGAAATGCCAAAATTGGACTAAGCGGATGGACCACCTAAGACGCAGCCGTGGTCAACATTTAAATGAAATTATCTTCAAAAAGTAAATGTCATGGACCAATCTAACGTTTCAAATAAAGAACCGATGAGATTTTGCAAATTTTATGCGTTTTTTTTTTTTAAAAAAAAGTTATCAAGCTCTTAAAAAATCACCCTTTACGTAAACCTGTACGAATGGCATCCTATGACGCCCACCGTCCACAAAATACTAATGCATGGACCCACAATTATCCAGCATGCTATTTTACCAATAGGTCAGCTTAATGTCATATATAATTTTTTTAAATGTCATTTTTAATTTTTAATTTTTTTAATAGGTCAGCTTTCCGAAGAGGCAGCAGAGGCCCGTAATAAACATTTCCGGGAATATAGACAAATTATTATTATACTAAAATATTTTATAATTGACTTGAAATATATTGCTTCATTTTTCATTTTTAAAAAAATTTTCCGCCATATTGGATCCGCCATTTTGAATTTTGGAAAAATAATATAAAATTTAAAATCAGCGACCCAAAAAACTTAATGGTTCCAAGTTATACGCAAATCCTATAACTTTTCGAGTTTTGGCCAGCTTTTTGCATCAAATACCCCTATGTGCGATTGCTTAATATTAAATAGCGTTCGTATTACAACGACAAAATCCAGATATAAAGTTGCAGTTGAATCGGCCAAGAATTGTGACCTGTAGTTTGATTACAGGAATAGATGCACAGACAGACAGACATTGCTAAATCGACTTAGAAAGTGTATTTATGTCGATCTGCATTATATTGCCTCTTTTAGTTGTTACAAACAAAGGCACAACACAAACAAATATTTATTAACACTAAAAAAAAAACAAAACATTTAAAGAATAATTTTAAATGTAATAATTTCCAATTAAATAAATGTATTTTAATTGAGTTAAAATCAGGAGAATTGTAAAAATATCTTTCATAAAACTCGTAAAAATAATAAAATCGACTCCATCCGTACTGCCATCATTCTTCCAGCGTGATAGCAGGCCTTCTAAAAGAAGGCAATGAAGAATGTCCATTGCATCTATCTAATAGGAAATGGGAAGGCCTTTCTAAATGCCTTCTCAAAAAAGGCATTCTAGTATGAGTATAGGATTTCTAAATGCTGATCTTCTGGTAGGCCTTCTTAGAGAAGCGAGGTGAGAATTTTTTCATGCGCGAAGAAGGCCTTCTGGAATGATTATTTTCAGAAGGCATATAGGAATGTGTTTCGGATCCGAAGAGAAGGCATTTTAGAAGGCCTTCTAAGGGGAGACCTTCCAAATTTTCCCGCTGGGATGATAATTATTCCCTAGAACTAATACTAATGCAGATGGAGACAATTTGCTCTTCCTAGGATATGCATATGCAAAAAGAAAAAGTTGTTTATATGAATATATGATTATATATAAGAATATATGATTTAGAACTAGTTCATACACTCTCGTAGACCAGTCTAGAACTATTTCTGAAGGAGTCCGCTTCGCTGCAAGGAATTGACTATTATTTGGAGTTTCTAAATTGCACAATTCAATAATATGTCATTTTCATTATTTTCGTACGAATTTTGGAAAACCGGTTATAGCCGGCCTTTCGACAAAACTATAGCCGAAAATCGATTTTTAGAAATTGAATTTTCAGTTAAACGGAAAACCGGGTTTCTGGACACCCTATTCTGCTGTTCTACCCCCGATAGCGGTGGATTTTTTCAAATAGAAGTGGAAAGTATTGATAAAGTGGATTTCAATGCCAAAAATTTAAATTAACTTTTAAGTTTTTCAAAATAAAGTACTTATTTCTGGTATTTAAGTTGAGTTTTGGTGTATTCAGAAACTTACAATAAAATTTTACGGCAAATATGTTTGTAGAAAATGTTGAGCCGTCAAACTCCTTTTCAGGGGTAGTTTTTACCCTTTTGCACAAAAGGGACAAAAATGTTCCTCGTAATGTTTTAAGTAATATTTCCTATGTCGATTCATCATAAGAATGTGTAAAAGGGGGAAATATTGACCCCCCTCTAAAATGACCTCCATACATAAAATATCAAAACGCCGCACAGTAGCGCCCGTAGAGCAAACGAGGTTGCAAAAATCAAAATTTTCATGAGCGCCGACGAAGTTTTGAATAAACCCATGTTATAGGAAACTTTTCAACGATTTCAAATCTGCCACTCTTAATAATATCACATTTTTAGTTTAGAAGATATAGCCGTTCAAAGTTGACCGACTTTCTTTTTTCAAAAAAACACACAATTTTTAGTGAATTTGTTGCGATTTCAGGTGTAATATCACGAAAAATAGGTAACGAATCGCCTTATTTTTTGTTTGTATTGATTGATGTATTTATTAAATGTATAATCATAAAAAAAATTAACTGTTTGCTTTGTGTTTCTCCTGGTAAATCACTATTTAAAAACTATCCGTTTTTTCACTATTTTTCAACTTTGACGGAAAATAAAAAAATCTGTATTTTTCTATATTTGCCATATTTGCAAAACCTGTTCATTGATTATTTCTTTACATAATTCAAAAATTTTAGCTGCCCGTACGTGCCCGTTTGGCTTCTAGAGGTAAAAAAGGTTAAAAAGACATGGTTGCAGAAATTGTATGGCGTCCATCCCTTATATGTTTTGACAGACAGTATCTAATAGTTTGAAAAAGACTACTCATTGAAATTAGCAGGTAAGTACCTCACTTAAACAATACTTTAGCGTACAAATGGTCAAGAACCATATTGACTTATGATCATGCCCTAATGTCATGCCCGATTTGCAAATAGAGTCAGAAGAACTTTGGTAATTTAAACAATTCTTCAAATGAGGAGAATTACGAATATTGTCACCATTCACGCAAGGATAAGGTGTATGGAATTCTTGCTAAAACTGGCGTATACCCTACCACAAGAGGAGGAAAACTTCGATGAAAATACATCAATAAAGGATAAGGAAAAGATCAGAAAGAAGGAAATACAGGATGCTTTTTTAAACAAGTTGGACTAAAAGTAGACTGTCCCAAGCACGGATACGGCAACTCAAACGATGGAAACACTTCTAGGAGATTTTTTGAAAATGATGAGGCAGTAACTAGAATCACTGGAATTGACAATCAAATCGTGAAAAGATTGGGAACGATCTTAGATGTTTTAAACTGCAAAGAAAATGTCAATTCTACAAAATATGGAGAATATGCTTCGAAAACTGCGTCTCTTTTAGCAGAAATGTATCCACAGAAGAAGTTGACCCCGACCGTCCTTAAAATATTGGCGCATGGCAAAGATATAATTGAGTACCAGTCTTTGCCAATTGGAGAGCTTTCTGAAGAAGCACAGGAGTCTCTTAACAAATTTTATAAAAAATATAGATTGCAGAACACATGCAAAGCATCCAGGGTAAGGCAAAATGAGGACCTCTTCAACATGTTGGCAGCATCTTCCGATCCCCTTATTTCTTCCCTGCGGCATGTGAAGTCAAGAATAGAGTTAGAAAATAATTATAGTTTAGAAATGGTTAGTCTTTTAGATATACCTTCTCTTACGAACTGTGATGAATATTTTACAGAAAATTTAAAAAAATAAATTTAAAGAAAAAATATTTTTTTTGAATTTGTTGGGTAATAATTTAAAACATAAAACCCTAAAGAAAAAAAAATAAAAACAATCTAAAAATGTAAAAATATTTTTTTTAGTTACCATAAAATTGATTTTTCTACTAATTTTAACTTTGATAACCCATAATTAGGCCCCTACAGAGCGTAGCACCCTTTCCAAACGCTCATTTCATAGGCTGAACAGTTATCTATCATATGCTGTTTAAACTGTTCAATTATCTTATTCGGTTCAAAAGATATGATTTTTGCAACGAAAAAACTCAAATGGCGCCACTGTGCGCCGTCTTTTCTCTTGTCAGAACCGTATTAATTTGGTTGTGTTCCACAGTATAATTAAACATTACAATTTGAGACAGTAAGCATATGACTATAAAAAGTGCTGATTATTTTTTAAAATTTCTGGTCTTATTGGAAAGTTTGAACTTTGTCAATTAATTATGGAAGACAATAACATTCATATGACTACCACGCCTGGCTCGGCAGTACCTCATTCGATTAACCCTATTATTCCGTACAGACCAAACAGTGATTCGTTGTGGATGCATTGGCTTATCAATAGTTACGTGTGAGTTCTCTGAATCCCACATGCGGCAATTTTGCTTATTGTCATAGCCACCGAGATGAAAATGAGCTTCATGAAGGCTGGCATGAATGCCGATCTATTCTCAAAAATTTGCCACGTAAATTTTTTACAGTTTGCGTTAAAGACTCACTACTTTGGAAGTAAGTTTTTAATATTTCCCAATTTTGTTGGAACGTATAGCGTCATAGTTTGCAAATGTCAAACATAAACCTGTCAAAGTCAAAGTAATCTGTAGTTCAAATTTAAACTTTTAAATGGACCACCCTATATTATAATAACGAACATGACATTGCGACTACATGCAAATAATGCACTAAAGTTTAAATGAATCCAGAATTTTATTAAAAATCAATATAATTCGTGATTCCGTACAACGTAAAGATAGATACTATGTTCTCCGGAAAACAAGCAAACAACAACAGCGGAAAAAAGTTTCGTTAGACACCAACACGTTTCTTTATTTTAATAAAATTAAAATCCTAAATAGTTGTATTTACAAGATGCCACGTTTTCGCCCTCGTCGTACTTTCGATGCCATCCGCGGGGCGGCATCATTATCATCTCTCTCTCTATCGCTCGCTGGCTGTGTGTTAGCGTGTTGCAGTAAGGAATATCTTAACTGCATTTTCTTTTGTTGGTTTCCTCTTCGTTTGCCTTGTTTTTGCTTAATTTCTAGTGTAATTACATTTTCAACAAGAAAAAGTTTCGTTTTTCGCCATTTGTACATTTTAAGACACTAAGACACTGAGACACTGAACACCACCACCCAACAAGAATATCATGAACAACTTTCTTAAGACAACGGCAGCTGCTAAACACGCAAATAAAAACAACGAGAACAACAACAAAAGACGCACTGAAAGAAAAAGTTGAAATTAACTTTGCAGTGTACTTATGGCATACAAGGACAGGCCGACATGACAGTCAGCAGTGGTAGTAGTAGTAGTGCCACGGCATACCTGCCTTTAGATACTCGCACTTTTTCGTACTTATTTACTTGAGACTCGGGGGAAAAAGTTGGTGGCATAGTAGTCGAAGTCGTAGTAGACCTGATGACAACTACGGTGCAAGTAGAAGTACTTCAACTTCCACGAATCTATCCAAGGCACAGCCGAAAGCAGCCTTAACAACTACCGTGTTCTACTAAACAGGCTACAACAGACACTGTCACAGCCACAGTCAACAACCAGCCATCTCCCTCCAACAACAGCAACAACAACAAGTTGTAACTGCGGTGAAACACTAGATTAGAGCAGCAGGTACAAGAAGAAGGAAGAAGCTCTTTGTAAATCGAAACCGATACCGAAAAGTAACTTAAAGATGTGCAAATACGAGTAAATATTTAAAGGAAAAAGTTTCCAACAATACCAAAGAAAACGAAGACGAAGAAGCAGATGAAAAACACAATTGAAACATGATGATGATAAGGACGATAGAACGAAAGGACGAACATTCACACATACGTAGCTAGACGCACAGCGACACTTAAATAAAGTACGTTCCGGTTTCAAGGAGGTGAGTAAGATCAAGGCAAAACGTATAAATTCGGGCCTTAAATTGATTGTCTGAATACTTTAAGAGAGGGCAATGTAATGTAAACTAACTGTGGTATTAAATAATTCAATTATGTCTGTCTGACTACACTATGCAAGAGAAATATTGCCGAAGGGCCATTTTCTGATGTATTTTGGTTTCTTAATTTCAATATAAATATTAATATTAAAAGATTGTTTTTTGCATATATTTTTAAGTTTTACTAAAATTTAAATTTTTGGCGAAGGCACCTTTAATATTTGTACTAGGGTTTGCATTTTTACGTACTTTTTATTTAAAACTAGCTTTTTGTACCCGGCGTTACACGGGTTTTCTTCCTTATGTATGTAACTTTGTATGCTCGCAATTTTTGTTTTGTATATTTTTACTTCTGTAAATTAGTTTAAATTAATAATTATTATTTAAATTCATAAGTTACGTTTTTAAAATATAAAAAACTTCATGAAAATGTAAGTAATTTTTTCAGTGTTTCTTTAAAGAAAATAAAACATTTAAAAGAAACATTTATTAGAGAGTTAATTAATTATGGTAATTATTTCTAAGAATGTATTTTGTGTCTTTTAGTTAGGTTAGTCAGTATATTGGAGTGCTTCGGGATACACGATATTTACAATATTTCCACCTTGTTCAAGTACATTAAAGTTTTTGGGCTCGAGAGCAAGCAGTATACAACTGACCATGTGAAAAACATGGATTTTCCAGATTCAATCCACAAACTTCAAGTGATTGTCCCTGTGCTTTGTTTATAGTCGTCGAAAATGCTAGGAGAATCAGAAACTGTAGTCGTTTGAAATCGGATGGTATATCGGTGGGAATCGTCGGAATGTGTGGTATAAGGACATATTTTCCTTTTGATTTTCTATTTAAAATCGTTGCTTCAATGACGTTGGGCATTAGTCTCTTGACAGCAATTCTAGCACAATTGCACTATCGGATTAACATTCCTTAGGAGAATTATAGGTGAACCAATTTTAAGAGACAACATGTGCGACGGAATTTCTGGAAGGTCCAAAGAATTTAGAAATTCAATTCGATAGTTGACAACTCGATTTCGATTTGTAATGTGTGCAATCACCTAGAAATTTGATCCAATTTGCAACCAGTATAGCGCGGACGTAAAACCACTCTTTGTTTCCATAGTTTGTGGTAATCTGTGGAAAGACTTTCTCGATTAATTGCTGTATTGATTCCTGAATGACATTTTCCGAAAATGTAATACTCCTTTTCACTGCATGAACTGATAATTTTCCATTACCAACATTCAGTAGATGTTTCGAAAATATAGCTGCTGAGTCATCGTGATGCAGATGTACACGCATATTGGTGGTCATGTTAATTTTTTGTACATATCGCCAGATATGCAGGTGCTGATTTTGGAATTAATGGAAGGGTCTGTCCGATGTCTCCAGCTAGTAAAATAAGAGTTCCACCGAATGGTTGTGTATATCTTAAATCTTGAAGTGTCCGATTAAGCGCTTCTAGGGATTTCTTATGTGCCATGGTGCAGTCATCCCACACAATAGGCTTGCATGTTTTGAGCATTTTCGCCATGCCTGACCGTTTGTCAATATTACAGGTTGGAGAATCGACAAATTGTATATTCTATGGCAATTTCAAAGCTGAATGTGCCGTTTGTCCTCCATCCAATAATGTAGCAGCAATACCGGGGGAAGCAACAGCTAAAGCTATCCAATTTGGAGAGCGGATGTGCGCTAATACCAAACTGATGAGAAAGGTTTTAACTGTGCCTCCTGATGCATCGAGAAAAAAGGCCGCCGCTGCCATTTGTTACTGCAGTTATAATTTTGTCAAAGGCCACTTGTTGCTTCGCAATTAATAAAGGTTGCTCTGTTAAGAAAGTTCATCGCGCGCTTCCTCCATTTTATGGTCAGTTTAATCGACTCACTGAAGCGGCTATTCGGGCTATTGTGACTAAATTTAGCACCAAATTTACATTGTTGGACATTAAACCACAAGCACGCTTACGTGGAGTGCGAACTATCTCAGCTGTATCGGCCTGTGTTAATGATGACCATCATCGATTCGTCGCCGTTCGCAGCAATTGGGCCTCAGTTACACAACAACGTGGAAAATTTTGCGGAAGGATTTAAGTGTGATGCATTTCAAAATACAGCTGGTGCAAGAATTGAAGCCGAACGACCTACCGCAACGTAAAATTTTTGGTGAATGGGCTCTTGGAAAGTTGACCGAAGATCCACTTTTTTACCGAAAAATTGTGTTCAGCGACGAAGCTTATTTTTGGTTCAATGGGTACGTAAATAGGCAGAATTGTCGATTTTGGAGTAAATAACAGCCACAAGCATTGCAAGAGCTACCAATGCATCCAGAAAAAGTCACAGTTTGATGCGGTGGCATCATTGGACCGTACTTCTTCAAAGATGATTCTTCGGGACCGGTCAATTGGCCGCCTAGATCGTGCGATTTAACGCCTTTAGACTACTTTTTGTGGGGCTATGTTAAAGCAAATGTCTATACAGACAAGCCCGCTTCAATTGACGCATTGGAAGACAATATTGAATCATTTATTTGTGAGATACCGGCCGCAATGTTGGAAAGAGTATGCCAAAATTGGACTAAGCGGATGGACCATTTGAGGCGCAGTCAAGGTCGACATTTGCATGAAATAATCTTCAAACATTTAATTATATGGACCGTACTATCGATTCAAATAAAGATTTCATGCATTTTTCTGAATTTTATGTGTTTTTTTTTTTTGAAAACTTTCCTATAGCTTTTAAAAAATCACTCTTTATTAAGGGATAAAATGTTACCAACCAAACGGCTGCACCTAGTATAATGAAATTCGGTGGATACATTCATCTGATAGCGTAGACACGTAAAATAAATGGATTTTTCGAAATTCTTACTCTTTGGGTTTCAAATGGAAAAAGGGGATAAAAAATAGTACCAACCAAAGTACTACCAAGGTCATGAAATTCGGAATATACATTCCTCTGACTGCGTAGACACGAAAAATAAAAGGGTTTTTCCAAATTCGTACATTCAAGGATTATAATGGGTACAGAGAGATAAAAATATTACCAATTAAACGACTACATCTAGAATGTACATCCCTCTAATTGCATAGACACGTAAAATATAGATATTTTAGTAAGTCGTGCTCTTAAGAGGGTAGCATAGGAAAAAAGGGATAAAAATGGTATCAACCAAATGGCCGCAGCTAGAATCATGGACTTCGGTGTATACATTCCTCTGACTGCATAGACATGCAAAAAATCCAAATTCGTACATTTACGGCAAAAATTGGCTGAATCATAAATTATTTTGCATTAAGTACGTGAGATGATGGATTTTCAAAATGTGTACTTTTGGAATTAAAATAGAAACTGTAGCACCAACTCACTACCTACCAATATTTATGGTATTTAAGCTTTTTTGAAAATATAAATATAAGAATATTTATTTTTTTAATTGCTTGAAGTATTGTTTCGATATATATAGTGTAAACGTACTGATAGCCTTGTCTTATAAGCGTGGCTTGAAATAATAAAATATTATATTTATTTATATATTTTTTTTTCAATATTTGTATTTGTTTTGGTTTGGCTATATTAAAAAAATATATTTCCTGTAATATCACTGCACTTATAAGGAAATCGACAGCGTCTGTGGAATGTAATCCAACTTAACGCCGTTTTTACTTGTTTTAAATTAAAAGGTTTTTAAAATATGAAAACTTTGTAACCCTCTCATGCCCAATGTTGCCTATAGGCGAGTTGCGAGTTAGTAAAATCTTTAAAATTACATATTTTGCAGAATTAATAATTTTTATTTTTGTTAATATATGTAACAATGAATATTTAATCAATCGTAGGAAGATGAAAACAAAAGTGAAATCTCAAATTTCAATTGTTTGAGTTTCCTGTAATTCGAAATTGTATAGAAATTCTTCTTATTTTTTGGATTTCTTCCAGTACACGAAAAACTGTCTATGTTATTTGAAGTTATTTTTAAAATGAAGAAACATTTAAACATATTTTTTTGTTTGACCGATATCTGCAGTATAATGATTTTACGAAACATCCTATTACTCATGTCCTGTATGAATTAGAACCCCAAGACTCTATAGAAATCATATTTAGACCCATACCTCAGCAAAATGCATAGTAAGTTTTATATATTTATTAAGAAGAAAATTCGGGCATGAGAGGGTTAAAGCAGACAACACATTCATAGACTCAGCGATAGTCTGTTTCTAATTTTATTGAGACAGTGAGCGCTATAGAGAATGAAACGCTATATTGTACACTCGAGAGATGTATTATTAATTGTTAATAAATCTTAAATTATGTTATCTTTCATGTTGCTTCGAAAACCAAAACTTATATTTTATGGCAGCAATATTGCCATTTTTTTTTTTCAAAACATAGTAGTCACTTTAGATCGTATGAATATTTATACCCCTAAACGATTTCTCCACAGATATTAGCAAATCAAGAGGACAGTTTATCGGACTTTATTCATTAAAATGTCAAAAATTCTGTAATCTCAAAATATTACTAAAATTATTTCTAACCTTTTATTTATTTTGTTATATTCACTTCATAGCAATTATATTCGGTAAATTACCATATTCAAAGTAGAAGATTTGAATCGCCTATATGTGTCAGATCTAATTAAAAGTGATATTTGATAAATTATTTGCTACCTTTAACAATTTTATAATGAAAACGTGATGGAAATGTGCAAGAAATAAATAAAACTTTCTGCAGAATTCCCGCGGGAATCCCGTACAAATTTCCCGGGAAACAGAAAATATGAAAATTTCCGAAATTTTTCCCGCGAGACATCCCGGGATGCAAACCCTAACTTGTACTCTCATTATGGAAGTATATGTCCGATAGCAATCTCTCATATGTATAGGGTCCGCCATCTAACGTTTTTTTTTTTTCAACCGTTGGACTATTATTTGTGGGGTGCCCGAGGCAGCCATTTGAATTATTTTCCATTATTAACCGGAAGGATTATACTTTCAAATAAAAAAAGAAATTTGAGAAAATATTCAGTAGTTTTTTTTATAGCATTTTCAAAAAAAAAAAGTTATTTGGCGGACCCTATACAATTAAAGGAAATTAGGGTGGCTACAAATGTTGCGAATTCCACTTTCACATAGAAACAGAGGTTTTGAAAGAACATCAAAAAATTGATTATTTTATAAACAAATCTTTTTTTGCTGGCACAAAAAAATCGAAGAAAGGTATCGATTTGGATTTTTCGTTTGTTCTATTTTGGTCTGAAATCAATATTTGATTTGACCTGGGATACTCTCGTGGCTCAAGACCATTTTGCATCTGAATATTACAGAATACAAATTTATTTACAAATGGCAACATACATTTATTACTTGGCTGCACACTACCATTATCATGAAAGCCTTCGTCAGGAGGCTTTTCAACAACATACATAAATGATTCTCACAAACAAATGAGAAGCACAACTCACTTTCCGAATATCCGTTTAAAAAAACGCACCAAGTAATAAAGCACACATGCCACCTTACAAGCATCTCATTGAGTTGCATACATATGTATGTATGTGTATATGTTTAATTTTTAACGTTCTTAAAAAGAATTATGATTTTTTTAATTTTGCTTAAATAACTCTAAAATTCCCAATTAAAAATTATATAAAATAATATTTTATTTTATTTTGTAATAGATAGGATCTTAACGAAAATAAAAAGGGCTATTAGAAATAATTTATGCATAAATATAGGAGTATAAAGAATAAAGAGAGAATAAAGTATAGGAGCAAAAAAATCAATTTCAGTAAAACACGATTTTTTGAAATTCTCGCACTTTCATATTTTTTCTTTCTTCAAATAGGTCTTGATTTCTTCGCTATCATCTCAAAAAGTTCTGTTATATAATTTTTAAAACAGTATTCCTTGATATTTAACCAAAATTTTTAAAAAACACATTTTTTTAAATCTTTGCGCCTATAATAATCATAATAATAATAAAATATCAATAGATATATTACATATGGACGCCGATTTCTTCGTTAGAAAGTTAATAGAACATAATGTTTTTTCCACCTTTTTTAATTTTTAATGTATTTTTTCCCAGTAAAAAAATATTTTTTTCGTAAGAAAAATTCTTTTGTAGGAGACTGTTCCTCAACCACTGTTTTTACGCAAAAGTGAAATCCACCACGTTTGTAGCTATCCCACTTATCTTTAATTGAGCGTATAAGCTGATGTGATCATACCTAAGTGAGATGATAAATATTTTAGGTACCATCGGCAAAAATAGTAATTTTAGTAAAAAAAAAATATATCAGAAAAAATTTAATATCGTTTTCGAGTTTAGAAATCTACTATAGATCATACATACATTTTGTAGCATTGTGTAATCAAAGTATTATTGTCCGATCGCAACGAATTTACAGATCGAAACGATTTTTGCAGATCGAAGACGAACGCTATTGAATTTGAAGAACATCGGTTTAGACTTAGTTATAGTCTCCTTACAAATATCACTAAAGACTTTAACTTCTATCACTCTAGAAATCAGCTGGCCAATTGACAAGACATGGGCGAGAGTTCCTTGATAGTCGCGTATCTCTAGCGAACGTTCCAACGTCCCGGATTAGATCACGAATATGCGAAGAACAAATACCATGAACGTATCGATAGAAGAGCGACACACAAACCACATTACGACGGAGATCACGAGAGAGACGCTATAATTGGATATCCTACCGTCATCTATCAACACCATCGCCCTCCTCTGCATACGAGCGAGTAGCTCCAAGGAAAAATCATGAAGCACCCGATATGGAGTTATATGGGAGTTGTATTCCATCTCAGGCCTGATGTAGGAATTGTAGATACTGAGAAGATAGGAGAGAGTGAAGTAATTCTTATTTCTATATACTTAAACGCTTCCTTCAACACATCAAATATATGCCAACGAACATCACATTGAAATATCTACATCGTTCACATAAATTGACGACAGCATTGGTTCATTGAATCGCATGCGAGACAATAAGGTGAACTAGGTCCTACGTGCATTAAAATCTACTATATTCACTGAATGAGTATGAATGACTCTCATCCGCATAGAAGTCCGATCCAAAAGGTCTTCGATGAAAATAAGAAAATGGGAGGGGAAAGGTCGAAGCGGTGTGGTACTCCTGTTGTTAACCTATGCTCGTCGAATGAGAACCGTATAGTGCGATCTCTGAGGAAGCTCGATATAAATCGAGAGAAGTTACTACATGCGTCAATAGTGATAAGCTGTGATACGTGTGTGTGCCGTGCCAGACTCTATATATTAAAGGCCTTGGCTATATCTAAAGCTACGATATTATTCTCGTCTACAACTCGACGATATTACTTTATGCCACATCATCAGGTCCTTCGTAGATCTATTTCTACGGAAGCTATACTGTCGATCATTAACTTAGTCATTGGTCTCTAGATACCTCACAAGATGATTAACCGTACTCACCATAACATTGGAGAGCGAACAGCAAATCGCAATCGACCGGTTATTTGAAGAATTATTAACCTCACTTTCTTCAGGATGTTCCGAACGTTCGCAATCTTCCAACGCGCTGGGAAGACTCCCGCATGGTATTAAATGTTAAAAACGTTGCGAAGTGGACGGGTAAGCGTCGAATAGCCCTTATATAGGATTTACGTCGAGATTTTCGCGAACACTTTTCACTCCACTAGCTCGAAAATAGATCTGATACCTAGATTCATTTTCGATGACGGGAAGAGGTTGCTTGATTTCCAGCAAGGATTAATTCATTGCAAGCATTATTGGTGAATATCTGATTATGTTTAACAAGAGTTGTGATTGATGAGAAGTTATCCTTTGCTCTTCTAACAAAAGACCAAAAGCTCTTACATCCCCTGGAAAAGAAAGAACGTTGGTACGTAGACGTCCTTCGTACAGAAACATTTCACGTCTAAGTTTGGCTCTTGTCTGCAGATCACTGGTGATATTTTTATTCAAACGTCATTTTCTTAACGCTTCCCCTTTGGATCTGACTGCAGTCTTGCATGTCTGGTTAGACCAAATTTTACTATATCCGAAATAAATTTAGTTGGAATAAATGAATAAATACATGCGGATCATCGATACGCATCTGAAAAACGAACACCTGCTTGTTGACGCCTTTTTGGAAAACGATCAAAAGGGGCCTTTTCTAGAAGTGTAAAAACTTTAATTGAAGTACCACATCTTTCCATAAGATTTTATAATTTAATAAGCATCTGCCACTACAAATAATTTTAAATCTGTCTAACAATGAAATCGCAACATTAAAGATTATCATAATCTTTATGAGGTCCATAATGGGGTGGCATAATTAAGGATAGAACGACCGATTTTACGACGCCATCTTCATTATGGAAGACGTTTATGTTTGAAGTTCCTGGAGACTTGCCTGGACTGTGGCAAGGTTAAATTATCACCATTGTCTTTATCACCAGAGCCCTTGCATTATTTGCTTTATGTTATTGACGAACGCGGATTCAATCCAACATTCAAAGTAATAAAGTAACCCATTATTTACTTTTCATGTACAAAAATCATTGAATACACAGATCCAAGGCCAAATTCACCATCGAATTGGATAATTGCTACCGCTTGAAGACGCCCAACATAAATTCCTCAAAATCTAATTCATGGGCAATTCGCCAAACTTGATCAGCGCCAAACTATCAATACGGCAATGTATTTATGAACATCATGCATTGGGTTTGGGGGAATATCATTAACTTTAATTTGAGGTTATCCTAAGTTAACGGAGTGGAGAATATTGAAAAACTTTCTGGGTCATTCTTTCACAGTGTTGTAAAATTTTTATTCGTCCTGGTGTGGCAATTAAACCCTGTTTAAGAATACAGGATACGATATAGTCGTACTCCGCTCAATTTTAGCCTTTACTTACATATTTCACATTTTATATATGTTACAAATGTTATGACGAAAGGAAAATGACGGTGATGGAAGGTGCCACCATCTCTCTCATCAATTAATAGACAAATATTTGCACTGCTTTTTGCTGCTGATGAAGTTAGCTACGGACGATAACTACTGTTGCTTTAGCAAATTTTATTAATAACAACAACACGTTTAGATGCGCTAGGAAAACAAAACAAAACAAAAGAAAAACTTCCTCAACTGTCTTCAAAAGAAGAGATCTTTAAGCATAGATAATCTTTGCATTGGAATAACAATAATGTTGTTTACCATGCCACCACCACCGCGACCACCAGTGCAACGTAGCAACGTTACAGCGCAAACAGTGGGATGAAATAGGCAAAATATATGAAATGTATTTGTTAATTTAAAGGAAAGAAATTGTAGGGCGTATCGAACGCTTTGCACAGACCTGTCACAATAGTTCGTAGAGCGTTTGCCGTGCTATGCTCTTCCCCGATGTCAAGCTGGTGATTGGCGAGCTAGAAATGCTATTTCAGAGATGGTAAAAAAAACAAGTGAATGTATTGAAAATAGCTACGATTTTCGTATTAGCGGCTTTTTCACGATTTAAAATGAGAACTTTGCAGGTGACTTCCCAAATATCTGCCAATCACCAACTCACAGTTCCATAATCTTGGTCAGAAAGCTCAAACCTATTGTCCCAATCTTCTCTACCGACTGGACCAGTGGCTTTGGGATGTTGTCTTGGAGAATATTCTCTCGATTTCACTAGGAGTGAAGGAGACTGCTTGCATATTTTAGTCACGAAATGCAACCCCAAAGCCACATCCAAAAATCAAAATTTTCCAATATTAGCAGTCATATCTCAGTAACGCGAATTGCTAGGACAATTCTGAAGCCAGGTGCAGACTCCGCATACCGATATCTTTCGAAATTGACTTGACCAGATAAATATTTTGGTCCATTGGGTAAAAATCAATAGACGATGTTGTTTAACTTTTTTTCTAGATTATCTAGATATATCTTCCTATCAAATGCCATCAATACGTCGTTCATTGATTTGTTGTATCTCAAGTTGTCAAGGCAAACTAGATGTGTACTAGGACATATGTTGGGTGTAAAGTCAAAATATGTGAAAAGAGCCACTAGAAAAAGCAGCGTAACTTTTTATCATATAGAGAATAACAAAATTTTTTTCGCCATTTGATTGCTGACTTAATGGGAAATATTTGTGGCAGAACAGTTTTAAAAGCCCAGATAGAGAAAGTAAAAATATATGAAATTTCTTCCGCGAATTTTATATTTTTGGCAGAAATGCAGCGACTGATTACATATATGTTACAAGCGACATTGGTTCTTAATACACATGTTCGCGAGAAAATCAAAAAACAAAAATGTAATTTTTTGCCAACCTTAAAATCATTTTGGCCATATCTCCCGCGAAACTGAAAATTTTGGAAAAATATCCACTTTGTCTTTTTTATTTACCGTGCTCTACCGAAATATCCACTTTTTGTCGAAAAAGCTCGATCTTCCAAAGTAGTGAGTGCTTAACGCCAACTGTAAGAAATTACGTGGAAAATTTTCGAGAAGAGATCGGCCTTCAGTTCAGCTTTCATGAAGCTCATTTTCATTTCGTTGGCTATGTTAATAAGCAAAATTGTAGCATTTGGGGTTCAGAGATCCCACAGGTGATAATTGAGAAGCCAATGCATCCACAACGAGTCACTGTTTGGAGTGGATTTTGGGCTGTACTGAAAAATTGGGTTGAGCGGATGATGTACTGCCGAGCCAGTCGTGGTAGTCGTCTGAATGATATTGTGTTCCTTTATTAAATAACAAAGTTCAACATTTCCAATAAAACCAGAAATTTAAAAAATAATCAGTACTTTATTATATCCGATAGCTCTAAGAAAGATCTTGAAGCACCCGACCATATATGGGGGTTGTATTCCATCTTAGGTCTGATGTAGTAGTGTATATATTGAGAAGATGGAGTGAAGTATTTCTTACGCCGCTTTAAAAAGCCTTGAATGCTTCCTCTGATATATCGAATATATGTTTTGTCCTATGAACATCACACCGACTGCACAATATCCACACCATTAATTAAAATCGACGACACCGTTGGATCAGTGAATCGATTGTGAGACAATAAGGAGCACTGGGTCTAACGTCAATTACCACATTCGGAAATGCCCAATAAGTCCTGTCTGAGTGACTCATCCATCAATCGCCTTTTGTCATCAACTTCTTGAAGATTTGGTCTATGATCGAAGGAGTATTGATGACAGAGGTCACTGTCATCCGCGAATGTGTAGATTGGATTCGAGTGTCCGATCCAAGAGGTTTCTCGATGAAAACAAGAAAAAGGGAGGGAGAAGGACAGAGCCCTGTATTACTCCTGTCGGATGAGAACGCGTATAGTGCGATCTCTGAGGATGCTCGATATAAATCGAGAGAAGTGAGTACCAACACCAAAAGCGATAAGCTTTGATATGAGTGTGCCGTGCCAGACTCTGTCAAAGGCCTTGGAGATATCTGGAGTATCGATCTTACTCCCACAAAACTGGTGAATGGATCGATTCCACTTTTCGGATGACACATCAGGTCCCCTCTAGATCCATGTCTACGGAAGCCATACTGTAAGTAAGTCATTGGTCTATAAATACCTCTCAAGACTCTGACTTAGAAGGTATCTGAGCCAGGTTTATCTTTTACAAGTGTCTAAGTTTTTCCACTTGATATTAGCGCGGTCCTTGAGTGCATGAAGATACCACATTTAACAGACCCTGTAAGTTGCGACAAACTCCGTAGATCAACTCGTCTGCTCGTTCGTTTCAAAAAAGTTCCTTACAAGGGTGGCTCCAGACAGACAGCTCAGTCTCGAATAGAAAAAATTAAATATTCTTAATTTTTTGTTGAAATTTCATGCTACAACAGTTTTCCGAAATCTATTACTCGAATTAGTTAAATATTGTGGCATCTTAGGAACATTATTGCCACGGAACCACAACCGGTGGCAATACTGTTTTTATCTACATCTTTTATTATTCTGTTTCCATGACACACTACTTGCTCCACAGCAAATCCAGTCCAGGGTGCATGAGAACATTGACGATGATAAGATCGGTTTCTTGATATGCTGTCTCTGGCAAAGACCAGAAACACTTTCATTCGCTACTTACAACGTTGCCGGTTGCTGTTTGCTCCTGATGTGTGGATTAAGTTTTATTCGGTTTGTTTTGGTATTTGCTTTTCGCTTCGCTTAAGCAGCATTACTTCTAGTAGTAGTAGTAGTAGTTGTGTGTTGCCGTTCCTTCGTACAGTTTATCCATCATCATTTTTGCTTCCTGGGTTTCCCTTCGGTTGCCAATGATTCCCAAATGACGACTTTGGCGATGATGTTGTTGGTAGATGTGGCTGCTGCTGTTGTTTTTGATGTCGTCGTCTTCGTCGTAAAATGTTACATGATAAGCTTAACGAAAGTTTAAGTAAAAATAACTCATGAAAGAATAACATAAAACGAAGAAAATCGCAATATAAAGATTCTATAACGCGATTTCGTTTGTAGTACATTCCACCTCAACCTTTTTACGAGTAACTAACTAAGTAAGTAAGTAAGTCATATGTGTAGGGTTCCGTTGCAGATACACTGAGAAAAAATAGTGAAAGAACTACCCAGCGGGAAAAAGAAGGCGTACGCAAGGCCTTCTTTGGGATGCGCAAGACAGGCTTGCTGCATTCTATACTCATTTAAAATGAACACAGGGTAAGTTGGAGAGCAAGGCCGTTTCTCTCGCTTCTATTTGCAGGCCTTCTAGAAGGGCTCTGACAAAAGGCCATCTAGAAGGCCTCCTACCAAAGACCTTCTGGAAGGCCTGCAACAATAGCCCTTCCAGCAGGCCTTGTAGAAGGTCCTAAAATAAGGCGCAAAATATGACGAAGCAATGGACCAGCATTTTTTAATATTTCTGGCCTTGTTATTAGCAGTATATTAATTTTCAATTTAAATTTTTCAACATTTTTATTTGCCTCGGCTGGAATTTGAACCCATGAACATACCTACCAAACTACAGAACTTTATTGTCTGTTTGTGTCAAAAAGTTTATAGAAACACATGATCCTTAATCGAAGCGAACAACTTCGCCACTGTCTGGCGAAAGTAGGGAAGTAGGAATGAGCCACAGAATTGTGTTATGCGTTTACAACCAAAAGTGTGTAAAAAATACCCATCGATAAATTGAACACCTTCCGCGCTATCTTCACTCACAAGGCCTTCTAGCATGCCTATCCAAAGAAGACCAGCAAGCATGAGTAATGATCGTGTAGCATCTAATAGGAAGGCCTTCGGACGTTTAATAATATTAATTTCTGACGAAAGTATGAAGGATATGATAAATATTTTGGTAATAAAGTAAGAACGTTTTTTTTTGTTCTTGAAGAGGAGTTAAATATTTTTATGTTTCATCACCGATAAATATATTGTCGTGGATGTTAGTGGGCGTAAACGTCTAAATAACGTCATGTCTATGAAAACATGTATAAATGCATTTGTCTATAGGCTATATCTACATTTAAACCGATTTGCTTAATATTAAATAGCGTTCATATTACCCGAAAAAGATAATTTTAAATGTAATAATTTCCAATTATTTAAAACAAATGTATTTTATTTGAGTTCAAATCATTAGAATTGTAAAAATATCTTTCATAAAGCTTATAAAAATAATAAAATCGACTCCATCCGAACTGCCTACATTCTTCCAGCATGCTAGCAGGCCTTCTAAAGGAAGGCAATGAAGAATGTCCATGGGATCTATCTAATAGGAAATAAAAAGGCCATTCTAAATGCCTTCTCAAAGAAGGCAGTCAAGAATGAGTATAGGATTTCTAAATGCTGATGATTAGGCCTTCATAGAGAAGCGAGGTGAGAATGTGTGCCGAATCCTTTTTCATGCGTAAAGAAGGCCTTCCGGAATGTATATTTTCAGAAGGCACATAGGAATGTTTTTCGGATCAGAAGAGAAGGCATTTTAGAAGGCCTTCCAAATTTTCCTGCTGGGTATATAAATATATTCCCACATCCTTTGAAAAATCAGTACAGGTAACATGTGTTCTCGCTCCTCCCCTAAAGGCATGTACTTTATTTGGTACCACGTTTATCTCTTTTCGTCCCGCATTCTTCTTATAAGTAAAATTTTGAAATATCCATTTATGTTCCGCGTTTACGTAATTAAAAGCTGTACACAATTTTTTACATATCATTGGTACCATTTGTATCCCTTTTTGTCCCGCCCACCCCCAAAAAGAACAAATTTCGAAAAATCCATTTTGATTGCGCTTCTAAGTTGTCAGAGGAATTTACACACCAAATTTCACGTCTATAGCTGCAATACCTAAATTGGTACCATTTTTATCCCTTTTTGGTCCGGTCATTCCTTAAAAGTACAAATTTCGCAAAATCCATTTAGATTGTGCTTCTACGTTGTAAGAGGAATCTACACACCATATTTTTACAACTATAGCTGCTATACTTAAATTGGTACCAATTGTATCCCTTTTTGGCACGGTCATTCCTTATAAGTACAAATTCCGAAAAATCCATTTAGATTGTGCTTCAACGTTGTCAGAGGAATTTACACACCATATTTCACGACTATAGCTGCAATACCTAAAATGGTACCATTTTTATCCCTTTTTGTCCCGCGCACCCCTAAAAAGAGCAAATTTCGAAAAATCCATTTTGATTGCGCTTCTAAGGTGTCAGAGGAATTTACACACCAAATTTCACGTCTATAGCTGCAATACCTAAATTGGTACCATTTTTATCCCTTTTTGGTCCGGTCATTCCTTAAAAGAACAAATTTCGAAAAATCCATTTTGATTGCGCTACTAAATTGTCAGAGGAATTTACACACCAAATTTCACGACTATAGCTGCAATACTGAAATTGGTACCATTTTTATCCCTTTTTGGTCGGTCATTCCTTATAAGTACAAATTTCGAAAAATCCATTTAGATTGTGCTTCTACGTTGTCAGAGGAATTTACACACCAAATTTCACGTCTATAGCTGCAATACCTAAATTGGTACCATTTTTATCCCTTTTTGGTCCGGTCATTCCTTATATGTACAAATTCCGAAAAATCCATTTTGATTGCGCTACTAAGTTGTCAGAGGAATTTACACACCAAAATTCACGACTATAGCTGCAATACTTTAGTTGGTACCATTTTTATCCCTTTTTGTCCCGGTCACCCCTTATAAGTACAAATTTCGAAAAATCCATTTAGATTGTGCTTCTACGTTGTCAGAGGAATTTACACACCATATTTCACGACTATAGCTGCAATACCTAAAATGGTACCATTTTTATCCCTTTTTGTCCCGTGCACCCCTAAAAAGGCCAAATTTCGAAAAATCCATTTTGATTGCGCTTCTAAGATGTCAGAGGAATTTACACACCTAATTTCACGACTACAACTGCTATACTTAAATTGGTGCCATTTTTACCCCTTTTTGTCCCGCGCTCCCCTAAAAAGAACAAATTTCAAAAAAACCCAACTGCTCTTCTACGCGGTCAAAGGAATTTCCATAAAAAATTTCACGATTTTAGTTGGTACCAATTCTTCCCCCTTTTGGTGCCGCTCAGCCCATAAATGTACAAAAATGCATTTGTATTACGCCTCTATGTGGTGAGAGGAATTTACACACCATTTTTAACCCTTTTTGTCCCGTTCGTCCCTTAAAAGTACAAATTTCGAAAAATCTATTTATCTTGCAAGTCTACGTTGTAAATATGGATTTTCACGAAATTCAAATTGGTACCATTTTTATCGCTTTTGGTCTCTTTCCTCCCTTAAAAGCACAAATTGCGAAAAATCCCTATTTGTAGCTCGTCTGCATGGTCAGTGCAAGGAACATTCCGAATTTCATGTTTCTAGCTACTGTCGTTTAGTCAGGACGAAGTTTCGATGTTTATCCCTTTTTACACCGTAAATGGCTAGAAGAATATATATCTAATTTCGATATTTAAGATTGTTACAAACGGAATGATGAATCTACACTGAAGGGTATAATAACTACATTTGATAACCGTTGTTTTTTTTCGAGTGTCGATTTCCACAATTTGTTTTCAGCCTCCTTGGCCGGCCATCGCCGCTCCATTGAAATTGAATATCCACTGTTTTTCGTCAGCAACTGGATGGCTGTCTGTATGTCTGTCTGCGTGAATGAAGTTTTCGTTGCGCCTGATTTTGTCGCTGGTAAATGGGGAAATGTATCCCTTTCGACCTCAATTCCTTTGCATGGCACTTTATGTACTTGTACTTTATACTGTCTGTTCGTACATTGGTTGACTCTTTTTTTTTTTTGCTTTTCGCTGTCATTCGCCCAATTCAAGTTCTACTTTTCTTTTTTTCGGTCATGTTATTCTTTTTATATTTGGAAGTATTTTTCATAGATGCTATTAAAAGATTAAGAAATGTATTTCATGTTTCCTTTCCTCCAGATGAAGAGCAGAAGAAGAAAAACCCTCGCGTACTGTAGTTTTTGTTGCAAATGAATAAGATTTCAAGTAGGGACTACGTACTTCGTTCACGAGGGGCGATAAATTGTCTAAAGAAATATAAAAGAAGTGGCAATCAATCTATCTTAACAATGGATTTAGGGGGAAGAAACAGTTAATAAAATGTAAAGGATACATAAGCCATCATATGTACTATATACGAGTACTTAAACGAAATGTGCTGGCAAGGAATGGGACACTTGAGAAGAGGCTACCAATAATCTCGATTGCAGTCTGCCGCCTAAAAAGGAAGATTATTAAGAATTCATATAAGGAACCAATAGCAAAAGTGGGTTAAAATTATACACAGAGAACTCATACGATTGTTGCAAGCATTAATATGATTACTGTGCGGACATTTTGTTTATGTTATGATCATAACATAGTTGTAGCTAAACATGATATAGTCCTGGTGATAACATTATGATGCTACGATATGAAATTATGATTGTGGTAATATAGATATGATATAGTCATAAAGATCACAGTATGATTAGCTACATCCCTGATGTGATTATCTCAACCATAATCCTAATCATAATATGATGCTCTTCAAATATGGTTGCAGCAATCTTATCTCTTTTCTGCGTTTAGGCGTTAGCTTTTGATTTTTTGGGACAACCAGGCAACAAAAACAAGTTATTAAATCAGTACAAACAAAAAATCGAAATTGGTTTCTAACAGGACATCGCGATTTTTAAATCCGAAGAGAGGATTTTAATAAAAAATGTATGCCTGAAGGAAATGGAGATGGATTGGATATACCCTAAGGAAACCGGAGGGGACATCACAAAAACAGATATTGAATGAACCCGCTCATACATGGAAAAGACAAGTAGAGAAGGAAGCCGCGATATACAGCATGGATTGGCATCATGTAAAGTCTTTGATAGATGCCAATGCAAAAAGATTATGACATTGATGATTATGGATTTGAGGGAAACCGCCGGAAATATAAATATGGATTTGAGGGAAACCGCCGGAAATATAAATATGGATTTGAGCAATATTGTTTGGGCTGGTAAGTCAATTTGTAATTGTGAATATATAAACGGCTGATAACTGCATGTTAAAGCAAGTATTCTACGAAGTACCACTGATCAATTATCCCCACAGCTGATATGAAAGACGTATATGGCCAATAAATGTTGTTCTTATTTTTGGCTACTGTTTCTAAACCTCTGTCTCTAGGTGATATTCAGAAGATTTGTTGCCCTTACCACTACCTTCTGTTTCGGGTATCGGTAATACGTTACATACTGCCAAAATGAGGGTACAAACACAAATTACAAATTAAAAAATTGGAATTTTAGTAAAAAATTATCCATATTTTTCGATTTGAATTTATGAGTCCGTACACTGAAAGAAAAATGCTTCATTACATCAATGAAACAGTTTCATTATTGTGTTAACATTGATGCAAAGAAATGTTTCATACATACAATGAAATGTTTCATTACCGTACAATGAAATGTTTAAGTACCGTAATGAAATATTTCATTAGCAATATTTTTAATGGTTTTTTGTGTCATTAATACAACGAAATGGCTTTCATTGATGCAATGAAATCTATTTTGTAGAAATCGAATATGGATAATATTATGAATTTTACAGTTCACTTAGCTTAAGTATTTTGGTTTCTGCGCCAAATAATTGCTGCAAACTATAAGTAGATGGTACACAGCTGAAGAAGCAATAAAAAGGGTATTTTTTTAGTATAAATTATTTTTGATGCAACAATGAAATATTTGCATTATATCAACGAATCAATGTCATTAAATCAATGATACTATTTCATTACTACAACGAAAAATGAACATTTCGTTAATGAAACGAAATGAAACGTATCAATGAAGCTATACGTTGTTCCAAAAACAATGACAGATTTCATTGATTAATGAAACGAGTCTTTACATTGACTTAACCTGCTTCATTAATATAATGACAATGTTTCATTGTATTAATGACACTTTACGTTAATGTAACACTAATGAAACATTGTTCATTGATTGTTAATTTAATGAAAAACTTTACGTTGTATCAATGAAGCTATACGTTGTTCCAAAAACAATGACAGATTTCACTGATGCAATGTAGTATTTCATTGGAGGAATGAAGCTTTTTCTTTCAGTGTAAGCCAAATGCACACAAAATATAATCTGTAGGTCACGGCCATAATTTTTTGTAGTTTTTTTTTGGCGATTTTTCATTTATTTTGTGGACAATTTTTTGTTGCACCATTTGCTACAAATATTTTAAATTTCATCGTTTCGCAAATTTCCATTTTCAAATTTAAAGTAACTGATCAATTTTTCGATCTCATTGAACTGAATTTCATTCAGGAACTATCGCTTTGCATTTGTTGAGGTAAACTACACTTGAATTTAATGAATGTCTAACTTTTAATTTTGTATCAACAGAACTTTTTTGTTACAAAAGTCTTCAATGAATGTGAATGTGCTAGAGGAATCTTCCCAACTTTCGCTGGGTAACTTTTGCCTGCATGAAATTGCACCTTCTTAAATAGAACAGGGTTAATTTAGTGACAATAGTTGGATTTTTTCGGTTCCAAAATGTGATTATCTATTTTTTTAATTTAATCATTATCTTTCATTAGGCAAGTAGTGGGAAAAATTAATTACTTTTAATGGCCACTGAAATTAAAAAAAAAAAAACAAGTAAGGAAAAGCTAAAGTCGGACGGAGCCGACTATTTGATACACTCCACTTGCTATCCTATTATAATTCAATTCTGTAAAAAAGTGAAATCGGGAAGGATTTTTGTATCCTGTAAATGTATGTGTTTCACAAAAAATTTTAAATCGGAAAGGACATCTGCATGGAGGTATATTGAAACATGGAACGATGTGACCCGCATTCACTATGTATGTTTATAATTGAAATGTAATATGTAAAGTTTGACCAAAATCGGTTTAACATTTGGGAGCAACATTTGTATATATATAAAAAATTTATATCTAAATCTGAACCGATCTTACCCACGTTCACCATGGGTGTTTCTAGTTGAATTATAAGATGTTGTGCAAAACTTGAATAAAATCGCGTACTATATGTGCTTTATAGAGCGGAAAAGTAAAATCGGGAGCGACATTTGTATGGGGGCTATATCTATATCTGAATCGATCTAACCGATTTTCACCATAGCTATTGCCAGTTCAATTATACGGTACTGTGCCAAATTTGAAGCAAATCTAGTGAAATATGTGGTTTCTAGAGCGGAAAAAGCCAACTCGAGAGCGACATTTGTATGGGGGCTATATCTAAATCTGAACCGATCTGACCGATTTTCACCATAGCTGTTTCCACTTCAATTATAGGGTACTGTGTCAAATTTGAAGCAAATCTAGTGAAATATGTGGTTTCTAGAGCGGAAAAAGTCAACTCGAGAGCGACATTTGTATGGGAGCTATATTTAAATCTGAGCCGATCTGACCGATTTTCACCATAGCTGTTTCCACTTCAATTATAGGGTACTGTGTCAAATTTGAAGCAAATCTAGTGAAATATGTGGTTTCTAGAGCGGAAAAGTCAACTCGAGAGCGACATTTGTATGGGAGCTATATCTAAAACTGAACCGATTTTCATCAAATAAAATAGCGTTCGTCCTTGATCCACAAAACTTACTTGTGCTAATTTTTGTTAAGATCGGACTATAATTGCGACCTGTAATTTGATTACAAGAATAGATGGACAGACAGACGGACATTGATAAATCGACTCAGAAAGTGATTCTATGCCGATCTGTATAATAAACGGTGGGTCTAACTCGTTTCCTTTTGGGTGTTACAAACAAATGCACAAAGACATAATACTCCCGTGGAGTGTATAAACATTCTTTGTCTGTGAGCGAAACTTTTTCCACTCTGTTCTAAAGTAAAATGTACAAGATTTATAGCCCTCATAGTTGCCTTTAACTCAACGTATAAGAGGTCATGATCAGACTTATATACAAGTATTAGAGGAACCTTCGAGGAAATTTGGAATTTCAATAAAAAAAATATTTAATATTAGGCTTTTAACAATGAATGATCTATCCAACAGATACCCGGTTTAAAATTACGTCTGGACCTCTTTATAACCATTCGAAAAAAAGTGTCAAATTTAAAAATGAAAACTCTTGAGAAAAAACCCTCTCTGGCTTTTCTTTAATGTGTCTGAAATTTGATTAAAATTATAGCATTAACTGGAAAAATTAACAAGAGCATAAGCTACTGTCATTAAACAAACGGCTTAGTGACCTTTTCCAGGCAGACAGACAGACAGACAAACCAGCCACCAGCGACTCAACTACAGTCAAGTCGCAGAGAAAAATGTGATAAATTTTAAGATAAATAAACATTAAAGACTTGCCCAACAGCAATGAACCCAACGAAACTGAATGAAACATTTTGGAACTGGCTCATTGTTCCAAAATGTTTCATTCATTCAGCTTGATCCACCGGCCAGGCCAAATGGGGCTGGCATGGCAGACCCCTCGTAAAAAAAGATAAAATTAATTAAACCGTTGTTTTTATTGGAGCTGATGCTATTTCATTTTCACTTGAATTATTTCTAGGTCATCAACACAAAATCGCCGAGTTTCGAGTAAAGCGATGGATGCATTTGAAATGAGTTTTGTTTTCAACACACACACACCTACCAAAAAAACAACAACCAAAAATTGTTGTCGTTGTCATTGTACTTAAGAGTCGTAGCACAGTGGTGCCAAAACAAAATAGGGTGGATAAAAAAACTCCGTTTGTATTTTTAGTTGATATTATTATCATTCATTTGATATCTATGCCGCATACATAAGTCTTGCAAAAGTATGAAAATAAATTATTAAAACATATATGATTCATTCATTGTCAAGCGGTACGGTTTTTGACCTCGATCTTCCAATTTTTTCTGATGGTGCAGTCTCACACTATAACACTACAACTTTAAACTCACACAGTCGCTTAAAAATAGACCTAAGCACACTACTTTAAAATTTCAACAAACTGAATTAGTGTAATCATTTCGAAAATCAATATAAGAGAAAACCAGTAAGGAAAGGCTAAAGTCGGGCGGGGCCGACTCTATGATACACTCCACTTTCAATCCGAATACGGTGAAAAAGTGAAAACGGGAAGGTTTTTTGTATCCTGTAAATGTATGTGTTGGACAAAAAATTTTATATCGGAAAGGACATTTGTATGAGGATATATTGAAACCTGGAACGAAATAGGTGAAATATAAAATATATAGTTTGGCCAAAATCGGTTAAACTTATGGGAGCAACATTTGAATTTGGGCTATATTTAAATCTGAACCGATCTTACCCACTTTCACCATAGTTTTGTTTAGTTAGATTATAAGATGTTGTGCGAAATTTTAAGAAAATCGAGCACAATATGTGGCTTTTAAAGCGGCAAAGGTCAAATCGGGAGCGACATTTGTATGGGGCCTATATCTAAATCTGAACCGATCTAGCCCGCTTTAGCCACAGGTGTTTCTAGATAGATTATAAGATGTTGTGCCAAATTTAAAGAAAATCGATTAGAATATGTGGCATTTAAAGCGGAAAAAGTCAAATCGGGACCGACATTTGTATGGGGGCTATATCTAAATCTGAACCGATCTTACCCAATTTCTGCATAGGTGTTTCTAGTAAGATTATAAGATGTTATGCCAAATTTAAAGAAAATCGAGTACAATATGTGGTATCTAGAGCGGAAAAAGTCAAATCGGGAGAGAAATTTGTATGGGAGCTATATATAAATCTGAACCGATCTAACACATTTTTACCACAGGTGTTTCTAGTTACAATATAAGATGTTTTGCCAATTTTAAAGAAAATCTGTTGTAATATGTGGTATCTAGAGTGAAAAGAGTCAAATCGGGAGTGAAATTCGTATGGGGGCTATATCTAAATCTGAACCGATTTTCTTCAAATTAAATAGCGTTCGTCCTTATCCCGAAAAACATCGTTGTGCAAAGTTTCATTTGGTTCTGTCTACAATTGCGACCTGTATCGTGATTACAAGAATAGATGGACGGACGGACGGACGGACGGACGGACAGACAGACAGACAGACAGACGGACATTGCTAAATCGACTCAGAAAGTGATTCTAAGACGATCGGTATAATTAACAATGGGTCTATCTCGTTTCCTTTTGGGTGTTACAAACAAATGCACAAAGACATAATACTCTCGTGGAGTGTATAAAAACCCGAAAAAAATTGATAACAGATTAATGTCCTTTTGCTCGTAGGGCCATTATTAAAGAAGTTATGAAGGTTTAAAGATTTGAAAATAAATTTTATTTTTTTTTTAATAAACTTTAATTTTTTGACCCGAAAAAAATTATCACAAATTATTGTCTTTTTGCTCGTAGGGCCATTATTAAAAAAGTTATGAAGGTTTAAAGATTTAAAAATAAAAAAATAAATGTTAATTTTTGTAATTTTAAACTGGGATATTGTCCTGGCTCAAGACCATTTTGCTTCTATATTTAATAGAATGCAAATTTATTTACAAATGGCATGGTGACATTTATTTGTAATTTTTTCAAAACAGATTTTAATTTTTGACCCGAAAAAAGTGTTCACAGATTATTGTCCTTTTGCTCGTAGGACAATTATTAAAGAAGTTAAAGATATGAAAATAAATTTAAATTTTTTGACCCGAAAAAAGTGATCACAGATTATTGTCCTTTTGCTCGTAGGGTCATTATTAAAAAAATTATGAAGGTTTAAAGATTTAAAAATAAATTTTAGTTTTTTTTTTTGACCCGTAAAAAGTGATCACCGATTTTTGTCTTTTTGCTCGTAGGGCCATTATTAAAAAAATTATGAAGGTTTAAAGATTTAAAAATAAATTTTATTTTTTTTTTTTTGACCCATAAAAAGTGATCACAGATTATAGTCCTTTTGCTCGCAAAGCCGCTATTTAAGAAGTTATGAAAGTTTAAAGATTTGAAAATAAATTTTAATTTTTTGGCCCGAAAAAAGTGATCACAGATTATTGTCCTTTTGCTCGTAGGACCATTATTAAAGAAGTTATGAAGGTTTAAAGATATGAAAATAAATTTCAATTTTTTTAAAATAAATTTTATTTTTTTTAATTTTAATTTTTTTTTGACCCGAAAAAAGCGATCACAGACTATTGTCCTTTTGCTCGTAGGACCATTATTAAAGAAGTTATGAAGGTTTAAAGATTTGAAAATAAATTTCAATTTTTTGACCCGAAAAAAGTGATCACAGATTATTGTCCTTTTGCTCGTAGGTCCATTATTAAAGAAGTTATGAAGGTTTAAAGATTTGAAAATAAATTTTAATTTTTTGACCCGAAAAAAGTGTTCACAGATTATTGTCCTTTTGCTCGTAGGACCATTATTAAAGAAGTTATGAAGGTTTAAAGATTTGAAAATAAATTTCAATTTTGTTGACCCGAAAAAAGTGATCACAGATTATTGTCCTTTTGCTCGTAGGTCCATTATTAAAGAAGTTATGAAGGTTTAAAGATTTGAAAATAAATTTTAATTTTTTGACCCGAAAAAAGTGTTCACAGATTATTGTCCTTTTGCTCGTAGGACCATTATTAAAGAAGTTATGAAGGTTTAAAGATTTGAAAATAAATTTTAATTTTTTGACCCGAAAAAAGTGATCACAGATTATTGTCCTTTTGCTCGTAGGTCCATTATTAAAGAAGTTATGAAGGTTTAAAGATTTGAAAATAAATTTTAATTTTTTGACCCGAAAAAAGTGATAACAGATTATTGTCCTTTTGCTCGTAGGGTCATTATTAAAAAAATTATGAAGGTTTAAAGATTTAAAAATAAATTTTAGTTTTTTTTTTTTGACCCGTAAAAAGTGATCACCGATTTTTGTCTTTTTGCTCGTAGGGCCATTATTAAAAAAATTATGAAGGTTTAAAGATTTAAAAGTAAATTTTATTTTTTTTTTTGACCCGTAAAAAGTGATCACAGATTATTGTCCTTTTGCTCGTAGGTCCATTATTAAAGAAGTTATGAAGGTTTAAAGATTTGAAAATAAATTTCAATTTTTTGACCCGAAAAAAATGATCACAGATTATTGTCCTTTTGCTCGTAGGTCCATTATTAAAGAAGTTATGAAGGTTTAAAGATTTGAAAATAAATTTCAATTTTTTGCCCCGAAAAAAGCGATCACAGACTATTGTCCTTTTGCTCGTAGGGCCATTATTAAAAAAATTATGAAGGTTTAAAGATTTAAAAATAAATTTCATTTTTTTTTTGACCCGTAAAAAGTGATCACAGATTATTGTCCTTTTGCTCGTAGGTCCATTATTAAAGAAGTTATGAAGGTTTAAAGATTTGAAAATAAATTTCAATTTTTTGACCCGAAAAAATGATCACAGATTATTGTCCTTTTGCTCGTAGGTCCATTATTAAAGAAGTTATGAAGGTTTAAAGATTTGAAAATAAATTTCAATTTTTTGCCCCGAAAAAAGCGATCACAGACTATTGTCCTTTTGCTCGTAGGACCATTATTAAAGAAGTTATGAAGGTTTAAAGATTTGAAAATAAATTTTAATTTTTTGACCCGAAAAAAGTGATCGCAGATTATTGTCCTTTTGCTCGTGGGGCCATTACTGAAGAAGTTATGAAGGTTTAAAATCACACCACACCAATATTGAAATTACCTTCAAAACAAGGTATAACACATTAAAATCGGCAAAGTATTTCAGGAGTTGCAGGCGATTGAATGAACACATCTTTTTGAAAAAGTAGTATTTTTTCAAATTTATTTTTTTTCCAAAAATATGTATACAATATTTTTATGGGAAGAATACATACACAAACTTTCAAAACAATCGCAGCTATCGAGGTCAAAACCCGTAGCGCTTGACATGGAATGACTCATATATTCATTTAGAAATTAAAAGTCTCTTAAAAGGATATAAGATCACCAAACGGAAAACTGAGAAAAACAGTTTTTTCTGCAAACGATCTCTAGTTTCATGTGAATATGGCCTTGATCAAGCCCAAAATGTACTGTCATCAGTTATCATTTTTGCTTCAATGAATATGTCAATAAGCAAAATTGGCGCATAAACTGGTTACATAAACCTAACCTCATACATTTTATGAAGAGCTGATTTTATGCCAAAATCTTAAATATTACAAAGATAATTCTCTCAGTGCACTTCTCCTCAAACCCTTCAAATATTTTATTCCCGCGAACTCATTGATTCAGGAAGAATTGCATAATTGCAAACACTTTCTTTTCTGTTTGGAGCCACTGTGCTACGTAAGCCTAGCAAACAATGCCAGATGAACAAACGGTGGACGACAAAATTTATGCATTGCTTGCCATCTAGCAAAAATTGCTGTGGATCCATCAGAAGATGTGGCCTTTTGGAGGCACACAAACCAACACACACATGGCTCTTCGAAAAACTCCATCCAGCTCGCTCGCTCATAGCCGGGGAGCACTGCCAAAATGTTGAAAATGTTATTACAACAAATCTTTACAAACTGCTTTTGGCTGACAGTGCTGTTTGCTCGCTATGTGCGCTGTGTGTTACTGTTACTGGCTGACGTTTCGGCCCGTTTAGTTTGTCGACTGTTTTTGTGTCGCTGTGTGTTTGAGCGTGTTTTTCTGGCTTAAACTTCCAAGATTGTGGGGTTGTGATAAGAAATTTCTTGTTAAATTTAAGTTTTAATTTCTGTTTCTGTATTTTTGTGTGTTTTTGTTTCTCTTCAAATTATTTCTTGATTGTTTTCTCAATTGTGATTTGTTTCGTATTTCGTGTGCTTTGCTGGCCTCCTCTTTCATCCATCCGTACGTACGTACACTTGGAGAAAAATTACGTTAATGATGATTTTAATGATCTTTAAGCGCTGATGTGGGAGATGCGATTTCATTAGAAGCGCTTAAACTGCTATCACAAATTGCCCGTCTATTATTCGTATTAAAACAAACTGAAAAATAATCTTAATAGTGTCGTAATCGCTGAAAAGTTTAAAAGTGGAAATTTTCATTTAATTATACATAAAGTCGCTTTATTTCCTTCAGATTATTTTAATGAGTATGTATTAAAGTAAACTATGAATGGGTCTTTGTGACTTTAATAAAGTCGTATTTTAAGCATGAATTTTATTTAATTTTTAAGTCGCATTTTAAAGAAACTATTTCTCTATATATGATTATGAAAAATAATGTTGGCCCCATTCATCATCGGATTAAGACAAATCTTTGGCATTATGTTGCTTTAATTTATCATGAAAATCACCCTTTAGCGCCATAAGCGGCTGATTTATTTTAAACAAAAATTATAAATTGGTTGACATTTTTTGATTTAGCCTCGACAGATACCCATTATAAATGGGATAGAAATCGTTCGATTTAGGTTTTCCAGATTATTGAGAGTGGAAGAAATTCGAATGGTAGCTATATTAAATCGTAGGGACATTTAGTAAACTTGGAAATTTGGGTAGTTTTTCCATCTATCGAAAGCGTTCTCTGTGGGCGGTGATAGCAATACCTTGATTGTTTTGGAAGCAGTACCCAATGGTTTCAAATTGAATTTTTATTGAATTAATTATTTAACGGGACGAATATATGGACGATTTCTAATTATTATAGCAGAGGTGTTTACCAAATGATTTGTGATCTCTATAGGGAATGGGGGCTATTGTGTGACCTGCCAAAAATAGAATTATGAACCGATTGCAAAGATATTTTGTTTGGTGATAGTGCTTGCAATACTTACAAAAATATGCTGAGCCGGATCTCTGGAATATGCCCAATTCACATAAAACATAGTTTTTTTTAGATAATCAATTCTCGTAACCCAATGCACCGATTTTAAAAGTAAAAGTTGTATTTTATCCACGAACATAGCTTCTAAAAATATATATTTTTCTTCTGATCCACAATATATATTTTTCTTCTGATCCACAAATCATATTTTTGGTATTTTTCTTTCTCGTTTTTAGGAGTTGTGATATTTGTATATGTCTTTTAAACGCGATTGCAAATACTTGAGTTATTTACAAAAAAAAAACATTTTGGTACAATTTCCAAAAAACGGTCAAAATAAAGCCCAAAAATTAAAAATTTTGGAAAAAAAAAATTTTCTTAAGAAAATAAATAAATGTAAAATCCCAGACATCGGGCTTGATTAATTACACTGTCCAAAAAATTAAGTCTTTCTGAATGGAACAGAATAGCGACCCTATAATTCGAAAAGGCCATGTTGAGTAGACCACTTTTGGGGAATAAACTTATAGCCCAGCTGGTCTCAGTTTCTTTTTACAATGGGTCAAAGATTTCATTTTTTGGTAAAATCGAAAAAAAATGTTGAAAGTTAATATCTGAGAGAATTCTTATTGTCGGAATTATATTGTGGAATTTTATGAGTATAATTTTTGTAGAAGATCTTAACCTTCTAGTTCTTCTCTTCAATCTGAGCTTTCTTAGAGAAAACCTCAAAAAGTCCTTTCAAAAAGAACATTTAAGGAATAAACTGTTGTAGAAGAAAATTGTCGGAAAATTCCAGTAGGGGTCAGCAGAGACGCAATAGTTGTAACTAAAGCTCTTCTTAAGTAGGAAAATTACGTGTTAAAGTAAATAAAACAAGTAAAAACGGCGCTAAGTTCGACCGGGCCGAACTATATATACCCTACCCTACACCATGGATTGCATTCCACAGAGGCTGTCGATTTTGGTAGAAGTGCAGTAACATTACAGGAAAATGATATTTTTTTAAATATATCCAAACCAAAACAAATAAAAATATCAAAAAAACCAGTAAGGAAAGGCTAAAGTCGGGCGGGGCCGACTCTATGATACACTCCACTTTCAATCCGAATACAAAAAAGTGAAAACGGGAAGGTTTTTTGTGTCCTGTAAATTTATGTGTTTGACAAAAAATTTGGAATGGACATTTGTATGAGGATATATTGAAACCTGGAACGAAATAGGTGAAATATAAAATGTTTGGCCAAAATCGGTTAAACTTATGGGAGCAACATTTGAAATTGGGCTATATTTAAATCTGAACCAATCTTACCCACTTTCACCATTGTTTTGTTTAGTTAGATTATAAGACGTTGTGCGAAATTTAAAGAAAATCGAGCACAATATGTGGCTTTTAAAGCAGCAAAAGTCAAATCGGGAGCGACATTTGTATGGGGGCTATTTCTAAATCTGAACCGATTTGACCTATTTTCACCATAGATGTTCTTATTTTAAATATAAGATGTTTTGCCAAATCTGAAGACAATCTGATACAATATGTGGTTTCTAGAGCAGAAAAAGACAAATCGGGAGCGAAATTTGTATGGGAGCTATATATAAATCTGAACCGATCTGACCGATATTCACCATGGGTGTTTCTAGTGGAAATATAAGATGTTTTACCAAATCTGAAGACAATCTGATAGAATATGTGGTTTCTAGAGCGGAAAAAGTCAAATAGGGAGCGAAATTTGTATGGGAGCTATATATAAATCTGAACCGATCTGTCCGATATTCACCATGGGAGTTTCTAGTGGGAACATAAGATGTTTTACCAAATCTGAAGACAATCTGATACAATATGTGGTTTCTAGAGCGGAAAAAATCAAATCGGGAGCGAAATTTGTATGGGAGCTATATATAAATCTGAACCGATATGACCGATATTCACCATGGGTGTTTCTAGTGGAAATATAAGATGTTTTACCAAATCTGAAGACAATCTGATACATTATGTGGTCTATAGAGCGGAAAAAGTCAAATCGGGAGAGAAATTTGTATGGGAGCTATATATAAATCTGAACCGATCTAACACATTTTTACCACAGGTGTTTCTAGTTAAAATATAAGATGTTTTGCCAATTTTAAAGAAAATCTGTTGTAATATGTGGTATCTAAAGTGAAAAGAGTCAAATCGGGAGTGAAATTCGTATGGGGGCTATATCTAAATCTGAACCGATTTTCTTCAAATTAAATAGCGTTCGTCCTTATCCCGAAAAACGTCGTTGTGCAAAGTTTCATTTGGTTCTGTCTACAATTGCGACCTGTATCGTGATTACAAGAATAGATGGACGGACGGACAGACAGACAGACAGACAGACAGACAGACAGACAGACAGACGGACATTGCTAAATCGACTCAGAAAGTGATTCTAAGACGATCGGTATAATTAACAATGGGTCTATCTCGTTTCCTTTTGGGTGTTACAAACAAATGCACAAAGACATAATACTCTCGTGGAGTGTATAATAATTTTATAAATAATTTTTATTGTCAAGGCTACCCATACGTGTATACTATATATATCGAAATAATACTTCAAGTCACTTCAAAAAGTAAATATAAGACATAAATCTTCAAAAAGCTTAAATACCATAAATATTGGTAGATAGTGGGCGCTACAGTTACACGCTACACCACTTCGTGGACTAGGGTATTATAAGTTAGTTTCGCGCCAAATGTTTGTAACACCAAGAAATAATCGAGCTAGACCCACCTTTAAGCATACCGATCGGCTTAGAATCACCAGCTGAGTCGATGTCTGTCTGTCCGTCCGTCCGTCTGCTGGCCATCTAAGCTTGTTCGCACTCTACAGGTCGCAATTGTTGTCCGATTGTCATGAAACTTGGCAGAAGTTATTTTTTCTGGTCAAGGACCATCGGTATTGAATTTGGAGGAAATCGGTTCAGATTTAGATATAGCCCCCATACAAATGTCGCTCCCGATGTGACTTTTTCCGCCCTATAATGCACATATAGCTGATTTTCTTCTAATTTGGTTAAACACCTTATAATCAAACTAGAAATACCTGTGGCGAAAGCGGGTTAGATCGGTTCATATTAAGAGATAGGCCCCATAAAAATGTCGCTCCCGATTTCACCTTTTCCGCTTTAGAAAACACATATTGTATCCTATTATCTTTAAATTTGGCACACCATCTTATAATCGAACTAGAAACACCTATGCTGAAATTGGGTAAGATCGGTTCAGATTTAGATATCGCCCTCATACAAATGTTGCTCCCGAATGTTTAACCGATTTTGGCCAAACTTTACATATTATATTTCACCAACAAACATACTTGGTGAAAGCGAGTCACATCGTTCCAGGTTTCAATATACCCCCATACAAATGTACTTTCCGATTTAACATTTTTGTCAAACACATACATTTACATGATGCAAAGATCCTTCCCGATTTTTTACCGAATTAAATTGTAATGAGATAGAAAGTCCGATCTATTACAGCTCTAGAAACTACATCTTACATCAGATCTTCATCAAATTTTGCAGATCATTATATTTTTCAACTAGGAATACCTACCGTGAATGAGAAAAATATAGGCCCATGTTTTGGACCAGGCCCAAAATGTTGTTTTAGACCCCTTTTGAAATGTCGGTCCGATTCATCCTATTACTACTGTATAATTTGTATTTGTCTGTCGGATAATTGGACCAATTACCATATTATTAACCATATTCGTTAAATATGACTAAAGATGAATTTATAGTAACTGTATAATTTATATGAACTACATAAAATTGCTCCCATGAAATAAATGGGTTTATTAATCAAAGCGAGGTACATGCAGGGAGTGGTGTAGGGTATTATATAGTCGGCCCCGCCCGACTTTAGGCTTTCCTTACTTGTTCTATCCTATTTTAATTCCAAAAGTACAAATTTTGAAAATCCATTATCTGCCTAACACAGGGCAATATAACATAACTTCATGATTCAACCAATTTTTGCCGTAAAAGTAAAAAAGTACGAATTTGGAAAAATCTTATTATTTGGCGTGTCTATGCGGTCATTTGGTTGGCACCATTTTATCCCCTTTTGCCCATTTTACCCCCTTTAGAGTACGACTTTCCAAAATCTCTTTATTTTACGTGTCTCCGCAATTAGGTGTGTACATCCCACACAACGAATTACATCATTCTAGCTGTAGCCGTGTAGATGGTACCATTTTTATCCCTCTGTTCCCATTGTATCCCTTGAAAGTACGAATTTGGAAAATCATTTATTGTATACTTCGAATTTCATAAGTTTTGCTGAGGTCATTTCGTTGGTACAATTTTTATCCCCTTTTTTCATTTTAACCCCAAAAATCGCTTTGTTGTATGTGTATATGCAATCAGAGGAAAGCATACGCCAAAATTCATTATTCTAGCCGTTTGGATGGTACCATTTCTATACCTTTATTCCCTATTCTCTATTTTACTTCTAAAAAGTACGAATTCGGGAAAAATTTTAAGTTATTCGGATCAAGTGACTATGTTTCTATTTGATTTGATTTGATTTTTTAAGAGCTTGATAACTTTAAAAAAAAAAAAAACGCATAAAATTTGCAAAATCTCATCGGTTCTTTATTTGAAACGTTAGATTGGTCCATGACATTTACTTTTTGAAGATAATTTCATTTAAATGTTGACCGCAGCTGCGCCTCAAGTGGTCCATCCGCTTAGTCCAATTTTGGCATTTCCACGTTTTTGAGTAACAGAGGCCCAATTGCTGCGAACGGCGACGAATCGATAATTGATGGTCATCATTAACATTGGCCGATACAGCTGCGATATTTTCTTCAGTTCGTACTCTACGTAAGCGTCTTGGTGGTTTAATGTCCAACAATGTAAATTTGGTGCGAAATTTAGTCACAATAGCCCGAATAGCCGCTTCAGTGGGTCGATTAAACTGACCATAAAATGGAAGCGTGCGATGAACTTTCTTAACAGAGCACGCATTTTCATAATAAAATTCAATGATTTGCAAGCGTTGCTCGTTAGTAAGTCTATTCATGATGAAATGTCAAAGCATACTGAGCATCTTTCTCTTTGACACCATGTCTGAAATCCCACGTGATCTGTCAAATACTAATGCATGAAAATCCTAACCTCAAAAAAATCACTCTTTATATAGCCTCCAATCAAATTTATGTGCCTATTTTACTTACATCCGCTCTAGAAACCATCGATTTATGAATACACTATGCAACAAAAAATCGAAAACGATGTTATTTTTTTTAGTTCTCTGTTAAAATTTTAATTTCGTGGAAAGTATCTTTAATATTGCACACACACACAATAAATATTTAGGTCTCGGGCAGAAAAAAAATATTTTTTTATTTTAGTTTAAAAATAATATTAAAATTTTAATTTTTTCGTAAAAGTCCGGTTGATGTTTGTGAAGAGAAGTAAAAAAGTTACTCTTCTGAAAATTAACTTTGGTATGTTGTTTGATTATTCCCAAAATATTTCGGAATATCGAATTCAATATTGAGAAAAACCCCCCACATTTAGATATAGTTTAGCTTGACCGCGGATGTTGATAGTGCCGTAATATTTTAGGAATAATCAGAAAACATATAAATTATCATCAATTATCAGGCGTAACTTTTCATTTCTTTTTTTTTCAAACCACAACTATTGCCAGGCTAACGGAGAATATGAGGTCAGTGAAATGAGTAACACATATAGTCTGAATTTAGCCTCTATGTACTTTAGATGATTAAAAAAGTCTCCAATTATTAATTTTGTTGAACAAATGCATATTCTTTCAACAAAAGTGAAGGCTTTTGGACAAACCTGGACGAATGAAACATATAATAGATAGATCGTAGATAGATAGACACAGATAGACCTTGGGTGATTTTTTAAAAGCTATAGGAAAGTTTTTCAAAAAAAAAAAAACACATAAAATTCAGAAAAATGCATGAAATCTTTATTTGAATCGATAGTACGGTCCGTAGAGGCCAAATTGCTGCGAACGGCGACAAATCGATAATTGATGGTCATCATTAACGCTGGCCGATACAGCTCCGTTTTTTTCTTCAGTTCGCACTCTACGTAAGCGTGTTGGTGGTTTAATGTCCAACAATGTAAATTTGGTGCGAAATTTAGTCACAATAGCCCGAATAGCCGCTTCAGTGGGTCGATGAACTTTCTTAACAGAGCACGCATTTTGATAATAAAATTCAATAATTTGCAAGCGTTTTTCGTTTGTAAGACTCATGGTTAAATTATAGACCAAACTGAAGATGTTTGACAGTGAAACAAAACACGAAACGTGCGTCAGCTGTTTAAACCAGTGTTGCCAAAAAGATAATAGCTAAAAAATCACCCTTTATAAATTTGTATAACTCATTGGTCGTATTAATGTACATTTAGACTAGGGTTTACATCTCGAGATTTCCTGCGGGAAAAATCCCGGGAATTTGCATATTTTCAGTTTCCCGTATCCCGGGAAATTTGTACGGGGTAACCGCGGGAATTCAGCGGCAAGTTTTACCTATTTCTCGCACAATTTTTCACCACTTTTTCACAATAAAATTGTAAACGGTACAAAATAATTTAAACAAGATCACATTTAATTAGATATGTGTCAGCTAGGCGATATAAATCTTCTAACTTGAATATGGTAATTCAATATAATTAATATAAACTAAATATAATAGAATAGAAGGCTACAATACCATTGATAATATTTTGAGATAATTCAATTTCAAAATTTTTGATATCTTTAAGAAAAAACTCTTGATATGCTAATATCTGTGGAAACTATATTAAATAATGGCTATATTACTGCCTCAAAATATAAATTTGGATTTTCGAAGTTACAGGAAAGGCAACTAATAATTAACGATTTACAACATTACAATTACAACTATCGAATATATAATAACTCTATCGCGCTCACTTTCTCCAATAAAATTAGAAATATACCATCTGATGAGTCTTTAAATGCATTGTCTGCTTTAAAAATTTGTATATTTGTTGTCATTTATTTTGGTTTAAGAACAAAGGTGGTGCTGAAGTCTTCAACAGAACCCAAAATTAGCAAAAGGGCAAAGTGAGACTGTAGTGGATACACAAGTATTGATGAACAAATTCTTGAATGTTTATTGAACAAAAGTTTTTATCGAATGACAATTATTGGAAAATTATTTATAAAATGAATATTACATTATTTCAATATCAAACTATGATGAATCAAAATTGTGAGTTGCAAAGTATATTTATATCAGCATATTAAATAATTGCTACAGAGACCTTTATTGTTGCAGCTAAAAGTTGACTGCGCAATTTCAGCACAACCTTTGGTCTTAAACCAAAATAAATGACAACATATACAACATAACAGACCAACTACAACAACACAAACAATTTTTAAATTTCAAAAAACCTCTTAATTTAAAGAATATGCACATTTCATACTCTACAAGTTTCTTTCACGCCAAATGTTTGTAATGCAGAAATATAACAATTTACTTTATTAAAGTTCGAATGTTTTATTCGGAAAAAATAAGTTTTTTATATAGAAAGCAATATGTTGACGATTTCCCGTCCTGTCCCGGAATCCAGGGAAATCGAAAAAATAATTCCCGTGTCCCGGGGAATAAAAAGTACGGGAAAATACAAACCCTAGTTTAGATAGATTTTTATTTGTGAAAGCTACAAAATCATATTTTTGGAAATATATTGTAAATGGTTATGACAAATAAAAGGAAGGAATCAAAACATTTTGAATGTTGCCTAAATGATGAATATCGGCTCCATTTTTATGAAATAAATAAATAATACAAGCGATGCTTTTTCAGAGCCAAAATGTTCAAAGTCTTTTACAAAAATGACCACTGCTGCGTCAATTTCCAACTGATCTGATCATCATTTATGCATCATTCGTAAGGTATTAACTGCAACTTTTTGTAAAATAAAAGATTGCAGTTGTCACTATATAAAAAAACAAGTAAAAAAGCGTTAAGTTCGGCCGGGCCCTCCACCATTGATTGCATTCCACAGAGGATGTAGATTTTCGTAGAAGTGCAGTAATATTACAGGAAAATATATGTTTTTATATAGCCAAATCAAAACAAATACAAATATTAAAAAAAAAAATAATTTTATAAATAAATATAATATTTTAATTATTTCAAACCACGCTTATAAGACAAGGCTACCAATACGTCAATTCAAAAAATAATTACTCATCTATTTATATTTTCAAAAGGCTTAAATACCATGAATATTGGTAGATAGTGGGTGCTACAGTTGGTTGTATTTCCATTCTATTTTAATTCCAAAAGTACAAATTTTGAAAATCCATTATCAGACGTACATAGTGCAAAATAACCTAACTTCATGATTCAACCAATTTTTGCCGTAAAAAAGTACGAATTTGGAAAAAAAAACTGTTTATTTTGCGTGTCTATTCACCGAATTCCATGATTCCAGCTGCGGCAATTTGGTTGGTACCATTTTTACCCCTTAAGTGTACGACTATCTAAAATCTTTTTATTGACGTTTCTACCCACTTATAATTTCATCATTCTGGCTGTAGTCGTTTAGTTAGTGCTATTTTTATCCCTCTGTACTATTTGTATCCCTTGAATGTACGAATTTCGAATTCAATTTTTCCATTTTGACCCCAAAAAGTACGAATTTCGAACAATCCGTGTATTTGCCATGTCTACGTAGTCAAAGGAATGTAAACTCCGAATTTCATGACTCTAGCTGCGGTCATTTGGTGGTACTATTTTTATCCCCTTTTCCATTTTGACCCCAAAAAGTGCGAATTTCAAAAAATCCGTTTAGTTTCCGTGTCTACACAGTTAGAGGTATGTATACTCCAAATTTCATGCCTCTAGCTGCGGTTATTTGATTGGTACTATTTTTATCCCTTTTTTCATTTTAACCCCAAAAAGTACGAATTTTGAAAAATCCGTGTATTTTACGCGTCTATGCAATCAGAGGAATGTATACACCGAATTTGATTATTCTAGGGGCAGCCGTTTGGTTGGTATCATTTTTTTCCCTCTATTCCCATTTTACCCCTTAAAAGTACTAATTTGGAAAAAAATACTTTTATATATAGCATATACTCTATTAGAGGAATGTACACACCGAATTTCGTGTTTCTAGATGTTGTCGTTTAATATGTACCTTTTTATCCCTTTTTTGCCCCATTTCACCCCCTACAAATAAGAATCACTTTATGGTGTACGTGTTTGTTGTCGGGGGAATGCACATACCCAATATCAAGTAAGTATAAGCAGACATATTGTAAAAATATGCTTAAATACTCTAAAATATTAGGGAATATTATGGGTATTTTTAGTCCTTGTGAGGGAAAAAATGTTCCCTTTGGGCCGATTTCGCCCCGTTTCAATCCCAACCGATCTACGACTATAAGACGTATTTGTGCAAATTTTTGACCCCATAGCTCCTTTCGTTTAGATGCTAGCGTGCTTTCAACAGACGGACGCACGGACATGGCTAGATCGTCTTAGAATTTTATGACGATCAAGAATATATATACTTTATAGGGTCCCAGGTTGATATTTCAAGGTGTTACAAACGGAATGACAAAGCTAGTATACCCCCATCCTGGAGGTGGAAGGTATAAAAAGGGTATAAAAAAATTAATATTTAAAGTGGATCTATTATTTCAGAAAAAATTGACCAAAATGATATACATAAAAAAATACACAAAGGGTTTAGCTCACAGACGGCTTGATCTAGGAACGAAATATTTTGCAAATCATCGTTAAACAATCCAAACTTTATTTTCGTGGGGTGACGGAAATTATTTTTATTATTGTATGGACCGCCTTTTTTACTTGCTTTTAATGCCAAAGCATCATTTCATGTACGAAAGAAATCGTCTAAATATATAGAGATAATTGCAGTTATAAAACTTATTTTGGATCTTGCTGCACAGTGGAGACTTGGGTACATGTCCTCATACGGTTTTCGGTAATAAATGAGGCAAATCGAGTAAATGATAAAAAGTCGAAAAAAACTATGTCATAAAAGTGTTAAATTAATGATGACTTTTTTGATATTTCGTAAAACTTACTTACTTTCTTAAAAAAATAAGATTTCGACGCTTTGAAAATATAAAATTTAAAACATCCCCTGAAAATCCACAAAAGTCCGACTTAATTTATTATTTTAACGCAAGCTTGAGTTCTGTGCCCGTTTGGGTAGGCAAATGTTATCTCTGAAAAATGTGAATTTTACACCTCTTCAAATATTCCTTCCATGCTTTGCTTTGCGACCTATCCCAATAGATATTAAAAACAAATCGAAATGACCGAATATTTCCATCATCTGTTTAATATTAATAATTTCTAATTTTTCTCCAAGTGTTTAGCCAGCCAGAAATCATAGTGAACTTTTGTTCAAAATTTGTTTAACACTTAACACAAAAGAACTTGTCTGAATTGTTTGTAAGTATTCACAAATCTTGTGTGGCTACAGAGAGAGAGACTCTTAAACAATTATGTGAATTTCAAGTTTGAATTATAAACATTTTGGGGTTTGTTTTTTTGTGTGTTTTCAACGTTGTTGCTGGTGAATTGTTTTAACGTTTTCTTTTAATTGATTTTTATCTAAACAAAATACACAACTACAACAACAACAATAATAAAAACCAAAGCAAACACCTAAATTGTATTTAACTGCACCTTTTTGGCGGTTTTCACAAGTGTCGACAAAAGTATTTGTCAAGTCATGTTGAATTGTTCATTGTTCGAGAAAAAAACCAACCAAAGGCAAAAGCAATTATTTCCAACACCTTTTCGGATTCGAAACCTAAACATCCAGGCAGACAAACAGACGGACGCACGGACGGACGGACTGAAAATTTTGTGGTGAATTTGTGTGAATAGGGTGGGGTGGGGAGGGTTGGGGAACAGCAGAAGGTAAACATTGTAAAACAAATCAATGATATTTTGGAACTTATCAGGAAATAACACGGCACATTCGTCACTTCATCAAAAAGGTGTCTCTCTGTCTGTCCGTTTGTCTGTCTGTGGTGCGTCTGGGCGATACCACGACAAGGTGTTAAACATGGGGTAAGAAAAATGATTAATAAACGATGTGGAAACCGCAATAACAACGCCAGCCTGTAATTGGTTGGGCTCAAGTGCTGGAGATATTTATACCAACCACACTACCTTGCAGCCCCCTCTTTTGTGTCTTCCTTCTGGGAGTTTTATTTGTTTTTTTGTTTATTTCTTTCTTTTTGCTGAGGCGGTAGGGGCACAGACGAACTGTCAGCATCTCGAAATGTGGTTTGTTGCATGCATCATGGTGTATGGTATTGTAAATAGTTTTTAGGAAGCTAAAAATAGCCCACATTGTAAAACTTAACGTAGGCTGCAATAAAGTTTCGGAGTGGAATTATCTCTGACATGGGGGGAACATAAGATTTTGGTCACAGCAGCAGGTTCAATGCATACCATGCTGCCTATTTTTTTTGATGCTCGATTGAAATTAAGCAATGACGTTAAAATTTATTTTCCCCGTTTTTAAGTAAAATCTAAAAAAAAATGAGATATCACAAAGAAATTTTGGAATTACGTAGAAAAAATATTTTCCAAAGCAATACCGAAATTCCCACAGTGGGGAAAATATGTTCCACAATTTGCAACTTTTTACTAAAATTTCTTTATTTACCGCAGGGGTGTGTGACAGATCCATCCTTTATTATACATATCGGCTTCTGAGTCGATTTAGCCATGCCCGTCGGTCCGTACGTCCACCCGTCCATCTATTCATGCAATCAAAGTACAGATCGCAATTGTTGTGCGATTGTAACAAATAAGGGCAGAAGTAGGTTTTGCTGGTCAAGAACGAACGCCATTTAATTTCAGATTTAGATATAGCCCCCATACAAATGTCGCTCTCGAATTGACTTTTTTCTCTCCAGAAACCACATATTTTACTCGATTTGCTTGAAATTTTTTACAATACCTGGAAACAGCTACAGATTTAGATATAGCTCCCATACAAATTTCGATTTGATTTTTCCAGCTCTAGAGGCCACATATTTGAACCGATTTTCTTCAAATTTGTCACAACACCTTATATTTCAACTAGAAACATCTAGAGAAAGTTAGTAAGATCGGTTCAGATTTATAGATAGCTCCCATACCAATTTCGCTCTCATTTGACTTCTTTCGCTCCAGAAACCACTTATTAGTATCCATACAAAAATCGTTTCGGGAATCATATCATATCTATTAAACTAATAGAGGTACACACACAAGGAAGAACGTGCTTGTATGTATTTGCAAGCACTATAGCAAAATGGTACTTAATTGTACTTATGGCAATCATTTGAAAATTTGGCGAAATTGAACAAGGATTGTCAAATTTTACAAATCATCTGGAAAACAAATCAGCTCTAAGTGTAATTTCTTCATCTTTTTCCTTTCAAAAGTTACACAATTAATTCCACAAAAAATGATTTTGAACCACTGTGCGATATAGCTGAAATACTAACAAGTAAGAAGGCGTTAAGTTCGGCCGGGCCGAATCTTATATAGCCTCCACCACGGAGTGCATTCCACAGTATTACCAGCAGATTAAAGGATGTCGACTTTAAATAGAAGTACAGTACCATATTACGAAAATTGTTACTTACTATATTTGTTTAGTATTTCAAACTATAATGTATACTTATGCGCACTGTTTAAAATCTGATACTATAAATAAATACAATGCTGTAATTGTGAAAGTGAACATGCCGAAAATATTAGGCGATTGTCAGTCGCCATTAGGGAGAAGCATTTTCAGATACAAAGTGACTGCATTATTTTGATAAGAAAAGTACAAATTTTAAAGATATCCCCATTCTCCGCCCAAATGTACAAATATGGAGAAAAACCTTTTTGTTTCGAGACTTCACAGTCAGACCACTGAATACACACCGAATATATACACCGAATTTCATGATATCAACTTCAGCGGTTTGGAAGGTCCCATTTTTATCCCTCTTTTTCAATTATATCCCTTAAAAGAACGAATTTCGAAAAATCCCTCTATTTTACGTGTTTATGCAATTATAGGGATGTACACACCGAATTTCATGATTCTAGCTGTTGTCGTATCATTGGTACCATATTTTATCCATTTTTGTTCCATTTCGCCCGCTAAAACATTTATTTTCTTTGTGATGCTTCCAAGCTACAAGAGGAATGTCCGCAACAAATTTCAAATGTATGAAAATCAGAAATTTAATTAATAAGCCAAAGCTACCAATATTTTTATACTATGTATATATATTGGAAATAATACTTCAATTCCTAAAGTAAATATAAGGCAGCAATCATAAATACCATAAATATTGGGGGATAGAGAGTGTATTTTCAGCTGCAGTACTTTAGTTGGTTGCATTTCATCATTCTAGCTGTAGCCTTTTAGTTGGTACCATTTTTATCCCTCTGCTCCCATTGAATCCCTTGAAAGTACGAATTTGGAAAAACTTTTTTTTTCGTGTCACTCAGTCAGAGGAATGTATACCGCGAATTTCATGGTTCTAGCTGCATCCATTTGTTTGGTACAATTTGTATCCCCTTTTTCCATTTTACACCCTAAAAGTACGAATTTCGAAAATTTCCTTTATTTTATGTGTGTACGCAATCAGAGGAATATATACACCGAATTTCATTATTATAGGTGCAGCCGTTTGGTTGGTACTATTTTTATCCCTCTATCCCCATTTAACCCATTAAAAGTACAAATTTAGAAAAAATACTTGTATATCATGTATCTACTCTATTAGAGGTATGTACACTAGGGCGTACCTCAAAAAAAAAGTTCGCCGTACACCTTCGAATATGAAGTATTATTGAAAGGTAGTTTCAAAAAAAAAAATTTTATTTTTTTATGCCGAACGTAGGGGTCGCGCTTTTACATTTTTCTATATAACTTGTATTTATAAACGGATTTTAAAGTGTGATACATCGATGTTTTTGTCTCGACGAGGCCGATTTTTTTGTCTTTGAAGTCATTGAGCTCAAGCACCCCCTTCTGGTACTTACCCATCATTTCTCAGTTGCTACTACCCTAATGTACCACTCTAATAATCGAAAATTAAAGCTCGCATAAAATCATGAATCATGTTTGAGCTCAATGACTTCAAAGACAAAAAAATCGGACAAAAACATCGATGTATCACACTTTAAAATCCGTTTATAAATGCAGAAGTTATATAGAAAAATGTAAAAGCGCGACCCCTACGTTCGGCATAAAAAAATAAAAAAATTTTTTTTGAAACTACCTTTCAATAATACTTCATATTCGAAGGTGTACGGCGAACTTTTTTTTTTTTACTTGTAACCTGGTACGCTCTAATGTACACGCCAAATTTCGTGTTTCTATCTGTTGTCGTTTGATAGGTTCCATTTTTATCCCTTTTTGTCCCATTTCGCCCCCTACAAATAAAAATCACTCTATGGTGCCCTTTTATGCTACAAAGGGAATGCGAATTGCAAATATCAAGTAAATAAAAGCTATTATATTCAAAAAACATGCTGAAATGCTCTAAATATTAGGGGTATTTTCAGTCCTTGTGAGGGAAAAAATTTTCCCTCTGGGCCGATTTCGCCCACTTTCAATCCCAACCGAGCTGCAACCATAAGACACATTTAGGAAAACTTTGAGCCTCCTAGCTCATTTCGTTCGGCCGCTATCGTGCTTTCAACAGACAGATAGACAGACGGACAGACGGACAGACGCACATGGCTATATCGTCTTAGAATTTTACCACGACCCAGAATATATATACTTTATGGGGTCACCGATGAATATTTTAAGGTGTTACAAACGGAATGACAAAGTGAATATACCCCCATCCTGGAGGTGGAGGGTATAAAAATGATCCAAACATTACATTAAAGTTCCAATTTCGGGATTTGCGTGAATTGCACATAATATTCCACGTTAAAAGTGACTTTCCTTATCAACGATGATGGATGGATTCATTCATATTGATTAGAACTGTGCTAAAACTTCTGAAGTCTCAGGCTACTCATCCATTTTCAAAAATGTATATTGACTGAATGAAAAAATTCGAAAATGCAGAATCGAATAAATTGGAAGATTCGATCTCTATCGCATCGAAATTTTGAGTATCGTGGCCCCGAATTTTGCTGGCATATTTAAAAGGCTAAAGTTTTCGTGACCGAATCAGAGGATTAAGACTTTAGAAGAAAAAATTATTTAGGGGAAAAAATTATTTCAATTGTTGTTTGCATGCAAACATTTTTTATTTGGTACAGACATCTTGTATAAAATAATTGTAAAATTCCTTACTTGCGTACAGAGTATATTTTCTCCAAAGTATAATTATGTGTTTCCAGAAATTATTACTCAGGTTGTAGGGGGCCCTTAAACGAAGTATCTACAAGCGCCCATCTATGCAATGCCATACTTCTAAAATATAACTATCGATATATGTAATATATCAAAAGTCAAAAAACTACATTCAAATCCAGATACTCTTTTCGACACAGCTTCGACGTTAACCAAATATGACACTTATATTTCAGTAGGAGTATGCGCCAAGTGAGGAGTTTTCGTAGATACGTCGTTTTAATGAAACGACCGAGGAATTGACTTTATAAAAATTGCTATTAAAGAACTCATCAACAGGATTTTTGACACATTTTGACACTTCTATCCCTCTCTAAACTCCCAAATAGAAAAATTTTGCATTAGATGTGGTGTTCAAAACGTAAGTACTATTTTCATTGTGAAGTAAACCCGGTGCCAAAGTTTTAATAGGTTTTTTTTTCCAAAATACAAAACCGCAAAAATGAAAAAAGTCCACCGGTATTTTTAAATTGTCAAAACCATGCTATATCAAACAAGTAAAAACGGCGGGCCGAACTTTATATAACCTCCACCATTGATTGCATTCCACAGAGAATGTCGATTTTCATAGGAGTGCAGTAATATTACAGGAAAATATAATTTTTTTAATATAGCCAAATCAAAACAAACACAAATATTAAACAAATAATTTTATAAATAAATGTAATATTTTAATTATTTCAAACCACGCTTATAAGGCAAGGCTACCAATACGTCAATTCAAAAATTAATTATTTTTCTATTTAAAAAGCTTAAATACCATAAATATTGGTAAATAGTGGGTGCTACAGTTGGTTGTATTTCAATTCTATTTTAATTCCAAAAGCACAAATTTTGAAAATCCATTATCAGACGTACATAGTGCAAAATAACCTAACTTCATGATTCAACCAATTTTTGACGTAAAAGAAAAAGTTCAAATTTGGAAAAAACAGGAAACAGAGGAATGTATACACCGAATTCCATGATTCCAGCTGCGGCCATTTGGTTGGTACCATTTTTACCCCCTTAAGAGTACGACTATCTAAAATCTCTTTATTTGACTTTTCTACCCAATTAGAATCCGAATTTCTTAACTGTAGCTGTGGTCTCCAATAAGTACGAATATCAAAAATCCGTTTATTTTACGTATCTACGCAATCAGAAGAATGTTTACACCGAATTTCATTATTCTAGGTGTAGCCGTTTGGTTGGTACCATTTTTATCCCTCTGTACCTATTGTATCCCTTAAAAGTACGAAATTGGAAAAAACCTTTTATTTTCCATGTCTACGCAGTCAAAGGAATGTATACTCCGAATTTCATGACTCTAGCTGCGGTCATTTGGTTGGTACTATTTTTATCCCCTTTTTCCATTTTGACCCCAACAAGTGCGAATTTCGAAAAATCCGTTTATTTTCCGTGTCTACGAAGTCAAAGGAATGTATACATCGAATTTCATGACTCTAGCTGCGGTCATTTGGTTGGTACTATTTTTATCCGCTTTTTCCATTTTGACCCCAAAAAGTGCGAATTTCGAAAAATACGGTTGTTTTCCGTGTCTACGCAGTCAAAGGAATGTATACTCCGAATTTCATGACTCTAGCTGCGGTCATTTGGTTGGTACTATTTTTATCCCTTTTTTTCCATTTTGACCCCAAAAGTGTGAATTTCGAAAAATCCGTTTATTTTCCGTGTCTACACAGTCAGAGGAATGTATACACCGAATTGCATGACTCTAGCTGCGGTCATTTGATTGGAACTATTTTTATCCCCTTTTTTCATTTTAACCCCAAAAAGTACGAATTTTGCAAAATCAGTGTATTTTACGCGTCTATGCAATCAGAGGAATGTATACACCGAATTTGATTATTCTAGGGCCAGCCGTTTGGTTGGTACCATTTTTATCCCTCTATTCCCATTTTACCCTTAAAAAGTACTAATTTGGAAAAAAATACTTTTATATTTTGTATCTACTCTATTAGAGGAATGTACACACCGAATTTTGTATTTCTAGCTGTTGTCGTTTAATATGTACCATTTGTATCCCTTGTTTGCCCCATTTCACCCCCTACAAGTAAGAATCACTTTATGGTGCACGTTTTTGTTATCGGGGGAATGCGCATTAGAGCGTACCAGGTTACAAGTAAAAAAAAAAAAGTTCGCCGTACACCTTCGAATATGAAGTATTATTGAAAGGTAGTTTCAAAAAAAATTTTTTTATTTTTTTATGCCGAACGTAGGGGTCGCGCTTTTACATTTTTCTATATAACTTCTGCATTTATAAACGGATTTTAAAGTGTGATACATCGATGTTTTTGTCCGATTTTTTTGTCTTTGAAGTCATTGAGCTCAAACATGATTCATGATTTTATGCGAGCTTTAATTTTCGATTATTAGAGTGGTACATTAGGGTAGTAGCAACTGAGAAATGATGGGTAAGTACCAGAAGGGGGTGCTTGAGCTCAATGACTTCAAAGACAAAAAAATCGGCCTCGTCGAGACAAAAACATCGATGTATCACACTTTAAAATCCGTTTATAAATACAAGTTATATAGAAAAATGTAAAAGCGCGACCCCTACGTTCGGCATAAAAAAATAAAAAGTTTTTTTTTTGAAACTACCTTTCAATAATACTTCATATTCGAAGGTGTACGGCGAACTTTTTTTTTGAGGTACGCCCTAATGCGCATACCCAATATCAAGTAAGTACAAGCAGACATATTGAAAAAATATGCTTAAATACTCTAAAATATTAGGGATTATTATGGGTATTTTTAGTCGCGACTATAAGACGCATTTATGGAAAATTTGAACGTTCTAGCTCCTTTCGTTTAGATGCTAGCGTGCTTTCAACAGACGGACGGACGGACATGGCTAGATCGTCTTAGAATTTTATGACGATCAAAAATATATATACTTTATAGGATCTCAGGTCGATATTTGAAGGTGTTACAAAAGGAATGACAAAGTTAGTATACCCCCATCCTGGAGGTGGAGGGTATAAAAAATGGATTAATGTGACACCATTTTCCATTTAGAAGTTTCTAGTTCAAATATAACGTTCTTTGAACCAAAGCAGTTAAAATATTTATATGGCTTCTACAGCCAAAATCAAATCGACTATGTTTTGCGAAGGACCATGCATAGCAGTTTTCTTCGAAGGTACCATTAGTATTTGTTCTCTCTTCTTGGAAATAGATGACATCCTCTTATGTGTTCAATTAAAAGGTGCTTTGCTGGTATGAAAAAAACATAAAAACTGGAAACAAAATCGGAAGAAAATATTGTGTTTTATAATATAAAATTTAGTTTTATTTTATAATAGCTGAGATCTCCACGAAGAAAACGTGGACTATTTGAAGAAAATCAATGGATATGTGTAGAAATTATTAAGAAGAGCATATCGTCGCCATTCTGATATTTAATTTGTAGAGAATTTTTAATAAAAAATCACGATTTAAAGTAAATATACGCATTTTTTAAATGGAGTCATAGCATTTATCTACAGATCTTTTACATATAGACATTCCTTGTTGGAACGTTACATTAAATAAAATTAAATGTATTTTATTAATAAATAGGGTCCGCCATCTAACGTTTTTTTTTCAACTATTCAACCGTTGGAGTATTATTTGTGGGGTGCCCCAGGCAGCCATTTGAATTATTATTTTCCATTATTAACCGGAAGGATTGTACTTTCAAATAAAAAAAGAAATTTGAGAAAATATTCAGTAGTTTTTTAGCATTTTCAAAAAAAAAGTTATTTGGCGGACCCTATATATATTATACCTTATTTTTTTTCGTGGTTTATGCTTTTTTTATTTTATGTTTCATATATATAGTTCATATAAATTATACAGTTACTATAAATTCATCTTTAGTCATATTCAAGGAATATGGTTAATAATATGGTAATTGATCCAATTATCCGACAGACAAATACAAATTATACAGTAGTAATAGGATGAATCGGACCGACATTTCAAAAGGGGTCTATAACAACATTTTGGGCCTGGTCCAAAACATGGGCCTATATATTTCTCATTCACGGTAGGTATTCCTAGTTGAAAAATATCATGATCTGCAAAATTTGATGAATATCTGATGTAAGATGTAGTTTCTAGAGCTGTAATAGATCAGAATGGGACCCCCTTTGTGTTATACCAAAGTATGGACATATGGGCATCTCCCAAACAAGTAAGGAAATGCTAAAGACGGACGGACTTTCTATCTCATTACAATTCAATTTGGTAAAAAAGTGAAATCGGGAAGGATTTTTGCATCCTGTAAATGTATGTGTTTGACAAAAATGTTAAATCGGAAAGTACATTTGTATGGGGGTATATTGAAACCTGGAACGATGTGACCCGCTTTCACCATGTATGTTTCTTGGTGAAATATAGTATGTAAAGTTTGGCCAAAATCGGTTAAACATTCGCGAGCAACATTTGTATGAGGACTATATCTAAATCTGAACCGATCTTACCCGCTTTCGAAATAGGTGTTTCAAGTTCTATTATAAAATGTTGTGCTAATTTTAAAGAAAATCGGGTACAAATGTGGTTCCTAAAGCGGAAAAAGTGAAATAGGGAGCGACATTTGTATGGGGACATTTGTATGGGGACATTTGTGGGTAAGATCCACTTTCGCCATAGGTTTTCTAGTTGGATTATAAGATGTTATGCCAATTTTAAAGAAAAACGGGTACAATATGTGGATTTTAGAGCGGAAAAAGTCAAATCGGGAGCGACATTTGTATGGGGGCTATATCTAAATCTGAACCGATCATACCCACTTTCAGCATAGGTGTTTTAAGTTGGATTATAAGATGTTGTGCCAATTTTAAGGAAAATCGGGTACAATATGTGGATTTTAGAGCGGAATAAGTGAAATCGGGAGCGACATTTGTATGGGGGCTATATCTAAATCTGAACCGATCTAAAACACTTTCCCCACAGGTATTTCTAGTTTGATTATAAGGCGTTAAGCCAAATTTGAAGAAAATCGGGTACTACATGTGCTTTATAGGGCGGAAAAAGTCAAATCGGGAGCGACATTTGTATGGGGACTATATCTAAATCTGAACCGATTTCTTCCAAATTCAATACCGATGGTCCTTGGCTAGAAAAAATAACTTCTGCCAAGTTTCATGACAATCGGACAACAATTGCGACCTGTAGAGTGCGAACAAGCTTAGATGGGCAGCAGACGGACGGACAGACAGACATCGTTAAATCGACTCAGCTGGTGATTCTAAGCGATTTTTTATTGGTGTTACAAACATTTGGCGCGAAACTAACTTATAATACCTTAGCCCATGAAGTGGTGTAGGGTATAAAAATAAACAGAAATATCAAAAATTTTTAAGTATTGTTTTCGAGTTTAGAAATGTTATATAGCCCAACAATACTTTTGTTGCATAGAGCTATCAATCCCCAAAATATTTTTTAACCCTCTCATGTCCGAATTTTCTTCTTAATAAATAGATAAAATTTACTATGCTTTTTGATGAGGTATGGGACTAAATATGATTTCTATAGAGTCTTGGGGTTCCAATTCATACAGGACATGAGTAACAGGATGTTTCTCAAAATCATTATACTGCAGATATCGGTTAAACAAAAACATATTTTGAAATGGTTTCTTCGAAGATATATATATATATATATATATATATATATATATATATATATATATATATATATATATATATATATATATATATATATATATATATATATATATACAAAATATAATTTTATTTAGATTTTCTAGGTGGGTATTTAAGGTCAGTTACTTTTTACATCCAACATTCGGTTGGTATTTTCTCACATCTTTGAGTATTCGAGTATATAATTCTTAGTTTTTGTGTTACCAAAACAAAAATTTGCGTCGAAATAACTTGATCAAATAGCTGAAAGTCGAATGTATTACATGAAAAATATAATGTTTGATGATTTCCTTCAAAATGATAAATGACCGCAATATCTTCGAAATATTTCACCTTTTAATATGTTTGTTTAAAGTATAGATTGATTTATCCCGACAGCCTATTCTCTCCAGTATTAAATTACATATTATACTATGAATATAGATTCGAATTTATACAAAAATAAAATATTTTTTCTCATCGCGTGGCCTATCTTAATGTTGTAACTTTGTTTATGACAGAGCCTAAATTTAGAAAATTAGAAGGTTTTGAAAATGTACCTTGGAAGTTGTAGTAAAATTTATGAAACCTTCTCTGATCCTACAATCTGACCTCATTATCGACAATATGAGTCAAATCCTGTACCGTCGCACAGTGGTTCAGAATCAAAATACATCGGCCAAAATGCAATAACTTTTGTTTTAGTAAACATTTTTGAGTTTTGTAAAAAATCGAAATTTGAAAAGGAACCAAGGATTATTTTAAAATTAGAATGTTGGAGAAAAAGTTCGACAAAGTCAAAAAAGAAATAACGTTTGTTTTCAAGTTTCAAAATCTAAAAATGGTGAAAATCTGTAATACGAAAAAAAAAATATTTTTTTCTGCGCGTTAATAAAACATAAAAACAAAAAATATAAAAAATTAACTTTTCTTTAAAATCGAAAAATACGAAAAGTAGTGAACTTTGGTCTAATTTCTAAAATATAGGGTCCGCGAAATAACTTTTTTTGAAAATGCTCTAAAAAAACTACTGAATATTTTCTCAAATTTCTTTTTTTATTTGAAAGTACAATCCTTCCGGTTAATAATGGAAAATAATTAGTTAAATTTAGTTAATGTATTTCTGATGGATACACATCTGATAAATTTCTCTTTTTCAGAGAGACACTGGTTTAGGTAGAGCCTCCTAAAAATAAAGAATAAAAAAAATAAAATAAAAACCATAAACCACGAAAAAATAAGATATATTATATATAGGGTCCGCGAAATAACTTTTTTTTGAAAATACTATAAAAAAACTACTGAATATTTTCTCAAATTACTTTTTTTATTTGAAAGTACAATCCTTCCGGTTAATAATGGAAAATAATTTCATTCAAATGGCTGCTGAGAGCACCCCACAAATAATAGTCCAACGATTGAATAGTTTAAAAAAAACGTTAGATGGCGGACCCTATATAACCGATTGCCGGATTTTCAATATTAATATCTCAAAATAATCCTTGGGTCATTGTCTTATTTCAATTTTTACATTTAAAACAAGTAAGGAAAGGCTAAAGTCGGGCGGGGCCGACTATATAATACCCTACACCACTCCCTGCGTATGTACCTCGCTTTGATTACTAAACCCAGGTATTTCATGGGAGCAATTTTATGTAGTTCATACAAATTATATAAAATATATACATATAATGTATATGCTATTAATTCATCTTTAGTCAAATTTAACGAATATGGTAATTGATCTAATTGTCCGACAGACAAATACAAATTATACAGTAGTATACCAAAGTCATTTCAAAGTATGGACATATGGACATCACCCAAACAATTCTCATTGCAATTCAATTAGGTAAAAAAGTGAAATCGGGAAGGATTTTTGCATCTTGTAAATGTATGTGTTTGACAAAAATGTTAAATCGGAAAGGACATTTGTATGGGGGTATATTGAAACCTGGAACGATGTGACCCGCTTTCACCATGTCTGTTTATTGGTGAAATATAATATGTAAAATTTGGGCAAAAACGGTTAAACCTTCGGGAGCAACATTTGTATGAGGGCTATATCTAAATCTGAACCGATCTTACCCACTTTCACCATAGGTTTTTTAGTTGGATTATAAGATGTTGTGCCAATTTTAAAGAAAAACGGGTACAATATGTCGTTTCTAGAGCGGAAAATGTCAAATCGGGAGCGACATTTGTATGGGGGCTATATTTAAGTCTGAACCGATCTTACCCAATTTTTGCATACGTATTTCTAGTTGGATTATAAGATGTTCTGCAAAATTTAAAGAAAATCGGGTACAATATGTGGTTTCTAAAGCGGAAAAAGTGAAATAGGGAGCGATATTTGTATGGGGCCTATATCTAAATCTGAACCGATCATACCTAATTTTTGCATAGGTGTTTCTAGTTGGATTATAAGATGATGTGCCAAATTTAAAGAAAATCGGGAACAAGATGTGGATTTTAGAGCGGAAAAAGTAAAATCGGGAGCGACATTCGTGTGGGGGCTATATCTAAATCTGAACCGATTTCCTCCAAATTCAATACCGATGGTCATTGGCCAGAAAAAATAACTTCTGCCAATTTTCATGACAATCGGACAACAATTGCGAACTGTAGAGTGCGAACAAGCTTAGATGGACAGCAGACGGACAGACGGACGGACGGACAGACAGACATCGTTAAATCGACTCAGCTGGTGATTCTAAGCCGATCGGTATACTTAAAGGTGGGTCTAGCTCGATTATTTCTTGGTGTTACAAACATTTGGGGCGAAACTAACTTATAATACCCTAGCCCACGAAGTGGTGTAGGGTATAAAAATAGAACGAAAGTTATTGAATTTTGGCCAATGGCTTTTGATCAACTCTCTACTCAATCCTCTACTCAACTATCTACTCTAAATTCTTGCCATGTTTTCTTCTATTTACGTTTAATGACAGTATCAATGACACTATTTAGTTAATATTTTTTCACAACTATGCCATTTTTCAATGTTTACAAATTTGTATTTCTGTGATTTTTATCATCAAAAAACCCATTGACTCGATAGGATAGTCTGATGGAACCTTAAGTCAATCGGTATAATAAGCGATGTCTGTCTTCCATTAAAAAGGAAAGCAAAAAAACGAAACCACTGTGCCTCATTTACATTTGTTCGCATCTTCCTTTACAGCCACTCAATCCGGTGACCCTTAAGGTTAATGTCTGCAGCAATATACGATACTTTTCTCACTAATTAACACACATCCAGCTCGTTGTCAATCAATGCGGCAGACAAGACAACTTTTCGATGTGCCCCTCGTTGAGGCATTCCTGCCGGTTGAAAGATGTCTCCACTCAAATTCATTAACGTGCGGTCTCATATTACCACACACCACTCACCACACACCATACACCACAGACCGCAACACAAGACCAGGCCAGGCCAGACCAGAGCAGAGCAGACCGGGCTGGGACGGAGCAGACAAAAAGCCTTATGTTTCTTGTCATCTCCGATCCATTCCAATCTGCCTGCGTTGAGATTGAGGGAAATGAATACCAAACCAAGTGTTTCATAATTAATTTTGATTGATTTTGTTATGTTTCCCTTGGTCGTACGCACCAGAGCGGGCGGTGTGGTGCGGTGCCAAAGACCAGCCAAATTCGTCTCACCAAGTTTGGTGTTTGGGTTACGTCGGTCTCAGTTTTGACCGAATTCATCGGTTGTGCGTTTAGCACGCAACGTGAACTGCTTTCAGGTCTATACCCCCCTAATTTTTTCTACGATTTTGTGTTTTTTTCTCTGTTATGGTTAAACTTGTAATTATAGTGTTATTGACTTGAAAATTGCTTAACCATAAATATTAAATATTCTGTGTTTTTGGTGAGTTTTTTGGATTGAATTTCATTCGAATCGTTAAAACTAAATCAAGTTTTTCGGTGCGTTCCATTAATGTTGGTTGTTAAAATGTGTTAATGTTTCTCAAGTATCGTTTAGGTTTTTTCTTCTGATTTTCTGATTTTTTTGGTATTTTCAAATTTAAAACTCAAACAGTGTCTAATTTAGCGATTGCGTGTTTAATGTGTTAAATACACATTTTTGTTTTTAGCTTATTGATTACGTTTGTTGGTTTGCTTTTTGAAAATGTTAATTTTCAATTCGATTAAACTGTCCGCAAATGTTGTTGATGATGTTGATTTGTAGCTCGTGTGACGTCTTAATAAATGATTGGTGTTGGTTGCTGGGCAGGGGGATAATTTGCATAAATTAAAATGCAAATTATTGCCAAAATGGCAAAAATTGTCACTGGTGACACGAATGGCTTGCTTATCCCCGGGGCCCATAAGAGGGTTAATCGTTTCCAAACGCACGACAACATTAGTTTTATTCCGAACTCTCCGAATCGGGCCACTGGCCTTTATGCTCGTGGTTCGTTGGCAAAAAGTTGTGTTCTCTGGTTTATTTATTATTTTAAATAAACAACGAAACGACACTGTCATGTAATATAAATCTCCTCCAAAACATTCATTTGAGACTTTGTTGCTGCTGACGAATCATTCGAACGCTGTTAGTTAAACAGCACGAACAGTTTTTTAAAACTTTGTGAGAAATTTTCTAGTTTTTCTTTCAGCGTAATATGCAACGCGTCTAGACTAATGCTCGATGACAGTGTCGGATTATTCGCAAGTCAACAGACTAGAGTCCGTTGTAATTGTACCCTACACCGCTCAGTGGAAAAGGCCATTGAAGCATAGATTAGTGGAAAATGTTTGTACAAGAAACAATAAAGCTGGATCCATATTTAAGTAAACAGATCATTATTCTGTCCATTATTATGAAATGGAGGCATGGAAGTCATTTTACAGCAGAACAGCTATAACTTCTTCAATTATAATTTTTTTGTAATCCAGGATCTGCTGCCACAAGGATTTGGGGGAAACCACATTAAATAGAAATAGAAATCAATAATAATCCAAAATGGGAAATTCTTTAGGTTATACTTTACAATATTTTTGCTTTTGGAAATATTAGTGGCTTATTTTCTGAAAAAGTATAGTATTCAACGATGGCAACGTACTTTTGTAACTCAAAAATTCTAAATATTGTCGGTTTTAATAGCATTTACGGGATTCTTTTAAACTGTGTTTGGTTGATTTTTACTGAATGAGTGGGTATATCACTAGGGTCTCTTTCAGAGAATTAACTAAATAAAGAAAAATCAGTAAAGATTACTTCATATTTGACAAACGAGTAAAACAATAATTTTAAACATATTTTAAAAAATTAATATAAACAAGTAAGAAGGCGTTAAGTTCGCCCGGGCCGAATCTTATATACCCTCCACCACGGAGTGCATTCCACAGTATTACCAGTAGATTAAAGAATGTCGAGGGAATGCGAATTGCAAATATCAAGTAAATACAAGCTAATATGTTCAAAAAACATGCTGAAATACTCTAAATATTAGGGGTATTTTCAGTACTTGTGAGGGAAAAATTTTTCCCTCTGGACCGATTTCGTCCATTTTCAATCCCAAGCGATCTACAACCATAAGACACATTTAGGAAAAATTTGAACCTTCTAGCTCATTTCGTTCGGCCGCTATCGTGCTTTCAACAGACAGACGGACATGGCTATATCGTCTTAGAATTTTACCACGACCCAGAATATATATACTTTGTGGGGTCTCCGATAAATATTTCAAGGTGTTACAAACGGAATGACAAAGTGAATATACCCCCATCCTGGAGGTGGAGGGTATAAAAAGATTCGGAAAGAACGGAAAAGATTTAGCTTTCTCTAATATATTAAAGTCGAAACTAAATTATTATCAAAAAATTTATGATCTTTCTTTTCATGGCCAGCAAAAATTGGAATCTCTCTGGAACGATTTGATCCCGATTTCTTTCGACTGTATTGTTCGATGTAAATTGATTAGCCAGAGCAACTGCTTTACACAAATCTAAGTAGAAATAATCGACTATATTACAATATGGAACAAGAAAAGTAAATATCCAGATGTGGCATAATGAATATTAACAGGTTGTTTGAATCTAAATATCAACAAGTGAAATTATACATTCATACATATGTATTTGAATAAAATAGTAGCAAAGCAAATAATTTGTTTCAAGCTTTATCAATAATTTGCACTTATTCGAATACGATTATAAAAAAAATAGAAAGTTATGTCTTGTAATTAAAAAATAGTTCAACAACTTATTTCAGTTTATTTAAAATTTCCACGAGAGAAGGAAAAGTAACTATGTATGAGTACAGTTTCCTTTCAATTTGCTAAAAAATCGTTGGGTCTCGTAACAAATTCTTACGATTGAGTAAATTCAAACTTGTGTGTAAGAAACTTTCCTAGATTTTAAGACAGAAATTTGTACTTAAAAATGTGTTTTTTGCTTCAAATGAAATTAATTAATAAATTATACATTCAAGTATTAATTTAGAAAACAAAAACTTCAGTGTGTTATAATTAATTAGTTATCTAAGAAGCAATTCTCGTTTGCTGAGGTTTTCTTCTTAAATACTTCAAATACACTATGCAACAAAAATGTTGCGTAAGGGCTATGTATAACATTTTCTGGTGTATCTAGGCTCGAAAAATATTTATGGATAATTTTCTACTAAAATTCCAATTTTCACCAAAGATACCTTTAATATTTTTACTTTCAATTTGGAAAGATAAGTCGATAATATCCGTTTATATATTATTAATGGTAATTATTATGGTTCTAAATAGACTTCACATAGAGACAATGTTCTCCTAAAATTAAGAAAAACGTAACTTTTTTTTCAAAAAAATATTTTTTTCTGCGCGCAAAATAATAACATAAAATTAGAAAAAACCAGTAAGGAAAGGCTAAAGTCGGGCGGGGCCGACTATATGATACACTCCACTTTCTATCAGAATACAATTCAATTCGGAAAAAAGTGAAAACGGGAAGAATTTTTGTATGTTTCCTAATCATAGGCTAATATGTCCTGGTTCAATTTGTCAAATCGAAAAGACTATTTGTATCACGGCTATATCCAAACATGGAATGAAGTGACCCATTTCACAATAGGTTCTTCCACTTCTCAATTTTAAGTAATTCGATGAAAATACGTGGTTTCTGGGGCGGAAAATCAAGTCGGGAGCGATATTTGTATAAGAGCTATATATAAATCTGAACCGATCTGACTCATTTTCATCTTTGGGTGTTTCTCATGCAAATATAAGATATTTTGCCAAATTTGAAGCACATCTGTTAAAACATGTGGTTTCTACAGCAGAAAAAGTCAAATCGGGAGTGAAATTCGTATGGGGTCTATATCTAAATCTGAACCGATCTGGCTAAATTTCACCGTTGGTGTTTCTAGTTGAAATATAAGATGTTTTGCCAATTTTACAGAACATCTGTTAAAACATGTGGTTTCTACAGCAGAAAAAGTCATATCGGGAGTGAAAATCGTATGGGGGCTATATCTAAATCTGAACCGATCTGACAAATTTTCACCATAGGTGTTTCTAGTTGAAATGTAAGATGTTTTACCAAGTTTGAGGAAAATCTGTTTTAATATGTGGTATCTAGCGGGAAGAGTCAAATCGGGAGTGAAATTCGTATGCGGGCTATATCTAAATCTGAACCGATCTGGCTAATTTTCACCGTGGGTGTTACTAGTTGAAATATAAGATGTTTTGCTAATTTTGAAGAACATCTGTTAAAATATGTGGTTTCTACAGCAGAAAAAGTCAAATCGGGAGTGAAATTCGTATGGGGGCTATATCTAAATCTGAACCGATCTGACCAATTTTCACCATAGGTGTTACTAGTTGAAATGTAAGATGTTTTGCCAAGTTTGAGGAAAATCAGTTTTAATATGTGGTATCTAGCGGGAAAGGAGTCAAATCGGTAGTGAAATTCGTATGGGGGCTATATCTAAATCTGAACCGATCTGGCTCATTTTCACCGTGGGCGTTTCTAGTTGAAATATAAGAGGTTTTGCCAATTTTTAAGCACATCTGTTAAAATATGTGGTTTCCACAGCAGAAAAAGTCAAATCGGGAGTGAAATTCGTATGGGGGCTATATCTAAATCTGAACCGATCTGACCAATTTTCACCATAGGTATTTCTAGTTGAAATGTAAGATGTTTTGCCAAGTTTGAGGAAAATCTGTTTTAATATGTGGTATCTAGCGTGAAAAGAGTCAAATCGGGAGTGAAATTCGTATGGGGGCTATATCCAAATCTGATCCGATTTTCTTCAAATTAAATAGCGTTCATCCTTATCCCGAAAAACTTTGTTGTGCAAAGTTTCATTTGGTTCTGGCTACAATTGCGACCTGTACTTTGATTACAAGAATAGATGGACAGACGGACGGACGGACATACGGACGGACGGACATCGTTAAATCAATTCAAAAAGTGATTCTAAGTCGATCGGTATAATTAACAATGGGTCTATCTCGCTTCCTTTTGGGTGTTACAAACAAATGCACAAAGACATAATACTCTCGTGGAGTGTATAAAATAATCAATCTAACGACGAAAACAATGTATATATGTAAAATATCTATGGATAAATGTATAAGTTATGACACTCCAGGATGTGGGTATACTAACTTTGTCATTCCGTTTGTAACACCTTGAAATATCGACCTGTGACCCTATTCGTCTTATAGTCGTAGATCGGTTGGGATTGAAACGGGGCGAAATCAGCCCAAAGGGAAAATTTTTCCCACACAAGGACTAAAAATACCCATAATAATCCCTAATATTTTAGAGTATTAAAGCATATTTTTCCAATATGACTGCTTGTACTTACTTGATATCGGGAATGCGCATTCCCCCGATAACAAAAACGTGCACCATAAAGTGATTCTTTTTGGTAGGGGGTGAAATGGGACAAAAAACGGATACAAATGGTACATATTAAACGACAACAGCTAGAAACACGAAATTCGGTGTGTACATTCCTCTAATTGAGTAGATACATAATATAAAATAATATAAAAGTATTTTTTTCCAAATTAGGGAATAGAGGGATAAAAATGGTACCAACCAAACGGCTACACCTAGAATAATGAACTTCGGTATATACATTCCTCTGATTGCGTAGACACGTAAAACAAACGGATTTTTCGAAATTCGTACTTTTTGGGGTTAAAATAAAAAAAGGGGAAAAAATAGTAAAGCGGGCACATAGCCCCGATACGAAAAATGGGGGAAATGTTGGGATTTTGGAATGCGACTAAAATAAAAATTTTGCTTATTTCATTCCTTCCATTTTTGCTGGGTAAGGATGAATTTGTTTCTCAACAATCACTGGTCGATTTTCTGCACACCCAATGCAACAATTTGATGATTAACAAAGCCATCAAGATGAAAATGAGCCCATGACAGAAGCTAAATTAAGTTAAAAAATATTCAAATATTTTCCTACGCTTGTTGTTTCAATATGAAAATACTTTTTTGATTCAATATCATATATTTTATGTTTTCATCATTATATTTCAAAATTAGTTTTCACTTGTACTTCCATTATTTTTGTTGCATCATTTGGATGTTTGAACATTTCTTAAATAAAAACCTTTAATTTGTCGACAATCTTATCGAGTTGACCAAGGTCGGGGCAACATTCACAAATGCTATAATTTGTAAAGCCAAGCTTAAAATACAAATTACGTATGTAAACTACGAAAGGTTAAAATAAAATTGAAGCAAAAAAAGCGCAGCGGAGTTGGAAATTGTATTCTTCCTCGCCTTTTAATTGGCTTAAAATTTACATAATTTCTTTGTTTTTCTGTTTTTAATTAACAAAACTTCTTTGTGCGCTCAGCTCAACACGTAGTCCCCCCAGCATAAGTGTATGCGGAACATGTGAAGAAAGTTCTGAGGAAATATTACTCATTGAGCGACCGAAGTTAATGACTTTTCACGACATGACGGATATCCCATTCATTAATAATGAAGTATTGATTTCAAAGAATTTACTTCTCCTTACATTTTAGCACAAACATTACACTAGTCAACAAATTGAAAAAAATTTCATGTACTCGGGATGCGATAATTTTTTTTGTGTAGATAACCTTGACATGAGCTCGAAAAACGCAATAAAAATTTTTTTTTTCGTTTGGTTTTTTTTTTATTATTTTTTTTTTAAATTTTAAAAATTTTTTTTTGGTTAATTTGTTTCGTCCGGCATAACTCGGGAACCACTAGCCCGATTTAATTGAATTAAATTTTAAAAAATTTAAAATTACAATTCCCTTAATCTGTTCATATATTGTTTTCCTATACAAGCAACAGTTTCCAAGTTAAAAATGAATATATAAAGGAAAAAACTTATTTTTTGCCTAAAAATTTAAAATTTATTTTTTAAAAAATCCATAAAAAATCCAAAATGAAAAAAAATGTCAAATCTTATTACTTTTACGTAAAGTCACATAACCTATGAGCAAAATGAGACAAAGATCATGAAAATCGATGCACGCGTTTCGCTTTTATTCGCAATTGAGTAAAAGTATGAATTTCAAAAATTTAAAAAATTTTTTTTTGGTTAATTTGTTTCGTCCGGCATAACTCGGGAACCACTAGCCCGATTTAATTGAATTAAAAAAAAATTTAAAATTACAATTCCCTTAATCTGTTCATATATTGTTTTCCTATACAAGCAACAGTTTCCAAGTTAAAAATGAATATATAAAGGAAAAAACTTATTTTTTGCCTAAAAATTTAATTTTTTTTTTTTTTAAAAATCCATAAAAAATCCAAAATGAAAAAAAATGTCAAATCTTATTACTTTTACGTAAAGTCACATAACCTATGAGCAAAATGAGACAAAGATCATCAAAATCGATGCACGCGTTTCGCTTTTATTCGCAATTGAGTAAAGGTATGAATTTCAAAAATTTGCTCGACATATGCACAACTTTGTCTATGGTAAGGTTTTTTCTTTTTTATTACAAAAAAAATTAAAATTTTTGGGTGACAAAAATATATGACTTTAAATTAAAAAACAATTCGATATATGTACAAGAAATTATCCTAAGGATATCAACATTAATTAATTATAAAAAAGTTTAAAAAAAAAATATCTAAACACAAAAATAAAAACCTTCAAATTAAAAATAATTATGTGCTTTTGTCTTTCTTTTATATTGTTGTGGGTCTGTTTCTCTTATCAGGAACCAGATATAGTCCCCCATCATAGCTTCGTTCCAAAATCCTTCGTTCCAAATCCCTCATAGTTAAGGCACTTTAGTAGATTGTCCATGACTTCGTATGTTTCCTTGGTGTCTACGGCATGAGCAATTGGAATCGAAGGTTTCTTGTTGCCGTTGTGCAGTAAAATTGCTTTAAGGCTCTGCATGTTGCTGTGGATGAAAAGACGCCACTCTCCACCGCTCATCTATGTTTGAGACCTTTAAATTGAAGCTCTCTTCAAATGAATCTCTCAATTTAGGTGAAAAACAACGCTTGTTTTTTTCAGAAACGTATTCTCCGCACATGTAACAAAAATTACTTGGATTGGTATTGCATTCAAATCCTCGCGAACGTTTGCTCATTTTAACTATCGCGTTCGTCGACACTTGTTGAATGAGTAAAATCGATCAATGAAGACCTATTTATACTGTGTATTGTTTAGTATTTTACTGACAGGTACTTATAAATGGGTGTATATTTTTTTACGGTGGCTACATACCTGTTTCACCATGTGTGAGTCTTAAATTTTCCGAATAATGACCACCCTTAAATGTGGGTTGCATTTCTGTAAAAAAATCATACAGGTAGCCAACGGAAAACCCAAATAATTAAAAAAGTCCCCTTTCCTTTTTTCCTTTTAATTGTTCACGCACATTTATTAGCGTTTATTACTTTGCTTACGCAATCATAAAAATTAAATAACCCTTTGTTTATTCCGTTTTGTTAATTCTGAGAATCAAAAAAAAAAGAAAAAACCTTACCATAGACAAAGTTGTGCATATGTCGAGCAAATTTTTGAAATTCATACCTTTACTCAATTGCGAATAAAAGCGAAACGCGTGCATCGATTTTCATGATCTTTGTCTCATTTTGCTCATAGGTTATGTGACTTTACGTAAAAGTAATAAGATTTGACATTTTTTTTCATTTTGGATTTTTTATGGATTTTTTAAAAAAAAAAAATTAAAATTTTTAGGCAAAAAATAAGTTTTTTCCTTTATATATTCATTTTTAACTTGGAAACTGTTGCTTGTATAGGAAAACAATATATGAACAGATTAAGGGAATTGTAATTTTAAATTTTTTAAAATTTAATTCAATTAAATCGGGCTAGTGGTTCCCGAGTTATGCCGGACGAAACAAATTAACCAAAAAAAAATTTTTTAAATTTTTGAAATTCATACTTTTACTCAATTGCGAATAAAAGCGAAACGCGTGCATCGATTTTCATGATCTTTGTCTCATTTTGCTCATAGGTTATGTGACTTTACGTAAAAGTAATAAGATTTGACATTTTTTTTCATTTTGGATTTTTTATGGATTTTTTAAAAAAAAAAATTTTAAATTTTTAGGCAAAAAATAAGTTTTTTCCTTTATATATTCATTTTTAACTTGGAAACTGTTGCTTGTATAGGAAAACAATATATGAACAGATTAAGGGAATTGTAATTTTAAATTTTTTAAAATTTAATTCAATTAAATCGGGCTAGTGGTTCCCGAGTTATGCCGGACGAAACAAATTAACCAAAAAAAAAATTTTAAAATTTAAAAAAAAAATAATAAAAAAAAAACCAAACGAAAAAAAAATTTTTTATTGCGTTTTTCGAGCTCATGTCAAGGTTATCTACACAGAAAAAATTATCGCATCCCGAGTACATTTTGACTGTTGACTAGTGTTATTTATTGACTTTCAAATAAAGTGTTCACGTTTTCTGTGCGCGTGTGTGTGTGTTGTTGTACTTTTTTTCACTTAAGGTTGGTGTTTCTGGGGTGTAAAATAATATTTTGCTATTTAACGGCGGACACGTACTGTTCGCTGAACACAGCGCGTGAAACACCTGAGAACTTTTGAGGTCTGACCGAGCGTGGTGTGTTGTCCGTCTGTCTGGTCATTCGCCATTCGCCGTGAGACTGTTGGACAATTTCATAGTTACACGTCGGAGTCTGTCCTTGGACATTTGTTGCATAGATTGAAAGTAATTAATTTTAGAGATTAATTCTTGTAATTCAGCCTTAAGTACTTGTTTACTCGACAGTGTCGAGATTGAATGGGGACCGGTTGGGAGATTTTGCTTTGAGTTTGTGTAACATTAAAGTAAACAATCGAAATTTCTATACAAATATATATGTATGTATATCGTACTCGTACATATATATGGTAAAGCCGACAAGACAATACCTACTTCGGGCAAGTGTATGTTTCGTTTTTAAACGTTACAGTGTAGGCATCTCCCCCACCCCCAAAAAATAACGACCAAAGATAAATGTATCTGCTTTGTGCTTTTACCTAAGATTATTCCACTTGCTACACCTTGGATATGCACCGGAGACCACTAAAGTATATGAATAGAATCATGCCATAATAAATATTAGAAATATTGCTTTTAAACATTAAAAGCACAAAATTGTGTCCGAGACTTAGACATTTTCTTATGAGCATACTGATCTATAAAATAAACACCAACAGAAAATTAAGGGTATTTTTTATTTTCATTTTATCGAATTTCTTCATTCTAGCCGCAGCCGTTTGGTTGGTACCATTATTATGTGCCAATTTTATCCCTTTCCCCATATTACCCTACAGTACAAATATTGAAAGATCACATTATTTTTCGCAGCCAGAGTGAGGTATAAACCGAATTTCATGATTTCAGCAGCCTGCAGCCTTTTCTTCGTACTAATTTTATTCACTTTCCCAGTTTTCCCCCTAAAATTCAAAATATCTAATATGAAGTAAATACAAAGAAGAAATTCTTAAATACTCTAAATATTAGGGGTATTTCCAGTCCTTGATAAGGAAAAGTTTTCCCCCCAGATCCGATTTCGTACATTTTCAATCCTAACCGATCCACAACTATTAGACATATTCTTGAAAAATTTTACTCTTTTCCTTAGAAGTTAACATGCTTTCAACATACAGACGAACATGGCTAGATCGCCTTAGGATTTTATAATACTTAGGATTTTATATACTTTATAGGGTCTCAGGTCGATAGTTCAAGGTGTTACAAACGGCGTATTCCCCCATCCTATGGTAGAGGGTATAATAAATATTAGAAATAATGTTTATAAACATTAATAATAAGAGGAATAATGCATATTTGGCATTTGTGTGTTTATTCATTATAATAAGTCACCCAAAACCAAATATGAACTATCGCCCATAGGATTATATTTCATAAATTTAAGAAATTGTCCGGCTTTGGAAATACCCCAGAGGAGAAAATATATAAGCGCGACCGAAGGCCGGCAATGCAGGGAAATGACCCAAAAATAAATGAAAAGTCATACAAAAATTTTTCATATGAAAAATCTCCCAAAAACTAGGTTTTCTGCGTTGCATTTATAGAAGTAATTATGAAAAATCGCCCAATTGTGTAAATTAATGAGCTCTTTGTATGGTGGCTATACAAAAACGTGGACCTATATAGTTCACTTTCATCGTGATCGTATGTAAAATGTGAACTCTGGAGCATTAACGAAGAAATATTTGTATATATCTAAATCTGAACCGATTTTCTGCAAATTAAATAGCGATAATCCCAAAATATTACTCCTGTTAAATTTCAGGACTATCGTACCACATTTTCGACCTTTACTATGATAGCAAGCTTTAGATGGGCAGCAGACAATCGGACAGAGAGACATCTCTAAATCGACACAGCTGGCGATTCCCAGCCGATCGGTCTACTTTAAGGAGTTCTACTTTACTTTAAGTAAGGTCTCGATTATTTCTTGGTTTTACAAACATTTGGTGTGAAATTTACTTATAATACCCTAAGTGATGTGGGGCATAACATTAGCCTATGAAACGATAAACCTTTATAATTTGTACGGCATGTCAGCACCAACAAAAACTATGGTTTTCAGTTTGAAAATTTTAACATAGTCTTATAATATTATTATTCCTAACAGCTTCTTTATTAAAAGTGGTAATTATGGTGTTTAGTTTGGCATGGTAATCGAGTATAGCTTTTGAACAGCTTGAGAAATTATAGTAATTTAAAATTTGTATATATATTTTAGATTAGGTTAAAGGATAAAAACACAGCAGCTGCTGCTGGACACCTCATTTCCATTACGTACTATTTATAAAATATTTATTACTGATTTTACAATAACAATGCAGTACAATTGTAATAATAAATACGTAATTGAACAGAACTAATATTGTGGAATATGAAAGTAAATACTCAATCCAAAGAAGGTATATATTCGTCCAACGTTCGAGGTAACGTCTACATAAATTGAACTGGCTTCAATTAAAAGATAATATATATTATTATTTTCATCATTAGAGAATTTAACCAAAAGAACTATAATGAATCGAAATTTATTTATTCATAACCCTGAATATTCGGCTAATCGGCCTTTTTAACGAAGGCCGTTTAGTGGTCGATTATCGAAGCAGATTAATCGGTCGAACTCTAGACCATTGCAATGGTAACAGACCATCCAGCTGTAAAGATTGAGATATTTATTTAGATCTCAAACATCAATTTCTGATTAACAGTCTCGACAACATTAAAATTAACCCAAAAATGAAAATGGTCCAAGTATATCCAAATTTAAATACATACATTTTATGGGGTTTACATCAAAATATGGAACGAAGAGATCCATTTTTACTACTGATATTATGTGCATCTAATATGATTGGGAGGGACATTTGTATGGATTTTCTTCAAATTCAATAGCGTTCGTCGTTTGTCTCAAGTGCAGGTGCAGATGTCGACCAGCCATACACATAAGAATATATGTGATTATTTTTAGAGACGTTTTCAGGAGCGTTTAACTCACAGACGGTTTGACCAAAAGACGAAATATTTTGCAGATCATCATTAAATAAACCACAATTAATTTCTGGGGGTGGCCGCAGCAATACTTATGATTTATTTTCTTATTTTTATACATTTTATCTTTTTGTATTCTCGACAAGATATCTGAATCGCAGAATTCGTTTTTACGGTGTTCACATCTATTCTAAACATATATTTTGGAAATAATAGGTGCAGGACGAAAAGTCATGATGTGTTGATATATTAGTAAAAAAATTGCCAAATGATACTGAATGTTTGGAGTCATTTTCGAAATATTTCAGTGAATCTGATTATGACACCAGAATTGACCTATTCCCAAGACCGAGTATGCATTCTGTGGAATTATCCTATAATGAATAATTTCCCCATTTTTTACTGTTTCAAGAAAAACCCGAAAAAACCCGGTAAAAAGAAAACCGGGCAAACCGGTTTTTTGAAATCATGGTTTTCAAAAAACCCGACACTTCAGAAAACCGGGTTTTTGATCACTCTATACAAAAACTTTCAAAATTTTCCGATTTAATCCATAAAGAGTTCTGTGTAGGTCATTAGAAAGTCACAAAGCCTGGCAGTCGCTTCATAACTCCACGGCATATGACATAAATGCAGCGGATCGGATTACTCATATGTCTGAACACGGTACTACGGGAACTACATACAAACATATGTACGTACTCATGTATATGACTAACTGCAAACAAACACCAAGAAATGCGGTGTTGTATTTAATTAATTAAATTACAAAAATTCTTACAAAACAACAACAACAATTATTAATAATCAAAAAGAAACCCACCTTAAAATGTTGTAGTAGAATAAACGTTGTTTATGTTGTTGCTGCTGCTGATTTGTTTAGCTGGCCGGTCATCAGGTTTCACGAACAATGGAACAAATTGTTGTCTGTTTCACAGCGAATACAAAATAAAACTCTGTTTACAGCGAAATTGTTGTTGTGACACTTATTAATAATAATAATGATTTTTCTTATTTGTATTTTTTTCATTCTTTCACAATAACATGTATTGTAATTACAGACGTGAATATTTGTTTTATGGAGATATTTATTAAAATGCAGAAAAAACCCGACACGAAGTTAGCATTTTATGAGAATATTTTTTTGTTTGTTGTGTTGTTGTGATGTCAACAATTATTTTGTTTTGGACAGATGTTGATTTTTGTTATGCACAACATTTTTTTCTTTTTTACAAAAGTAGCCACTCTAAGGTACATATTTATATGTAATTAGACATGATTAGATTTTATTATTATTTTTTTCGAATTATGATTTTTTGATTGGCAAATTTATGAGAATATTTTTTTCAACGTGTTGTGATGTCAACACTTATTTTGTGGAGATGACGATTTTCCTATAAACAACATTTCTTCTTTTTCACAAAAGAAGCCACTCTAAGGTACATTTGTATATGGAATTACAAATGATTAGATTTAATTTTTTTTTAATTATGATTTTTTGATTAGCTATTTAGGAGAATATTTTTGTTTGCAACGTGCTGTGATGTCAACAATTTTGTTTTCGGCAGATGAAGATTTTTGTTTTTTTCTCTTTCACAAAAGTAGCCACTCTAATGTACATATTTATTTATATGTGATTACAAATGATTAGATTTAATTTTAATTTTTTTCTTATAATGATTTTTGTTATTTTTATTTGTTTGTTTTCCTTTTTGCTTCAAGTGCGTTTAACTATTTTGCGTGTATGAATGCAATGTTGTGGTGAAGAGCGGTCGGTTGCTGGGTTGGTGTTTGATGTGCTCTTGAGAGGGGGTGCTTGTGTGTGTTTGGGTTCGTTTAGTTGTCGGTTGACTGTGATTGTTGTTGTTCGTTCTTGCTTTAGTTTGTTTTGTTCACCGTGTGCATTCGTTTTCACAGAGAACACAAACCGCCGAACAGGTGCCGTTACAAATGGTTGGAGTGGAATTTATCAAAACAAAGCAAGCAAGTGCGTTTCGATTGTCATTGACAACCAGCGCCTTCGCGACACATTCAACGAGCGAATACTTGAGATTTGCATTTGGCAAAGCGAAGCTTCGTACATTTACATTTATTTATGTTTATTTATTATTTAGGCAAATCTACCGAACCGAACCGAACCGAACTGACCCGACCCGACCTACTAATGCGGTTAAAATGAACTCAAAATAATTTGCAAATTTTTCTTTCTTCAATGTGCCCCTCTTCTAACCATGGTTGCCATTTTTTGGTCTTCAACAACAACAAAAACACAAATTGATTTCTTGCGCTACAATTTCTACCAACTATGTACGACCATACATACATGTGTTTGTCTCAATGTATGTAGACATGGACTTGGTGTGTGGAAGGCCTAAGACCTGCTTTGTGCCAACATTTGTCTTCGGCCTGCTATTAAGAAAATTTGCTTTAGTTCATTTTTCAGGTTTTCATGGATTTGGTCAGGAATGTTTTCCTGCATACATGGGGTCGTCGCTGCTGTTGGGATACCACACCACACCACCACAGTCTTGTCTTGATTTGTTTTCTTTTTTTCTTTGGTTTTTGTTTGCTGCACATTCACGTTTTGTTCCTTTATGGTCGCAACAAACAAGAAGGCAATCAGGCAACGGGCGCATAAACTCAAAACCGGTTTCGTCGCCACCAAACTGAAAAACCGCCCGTAAACAACTGAATCATCATTTGATCATTTACAGCATTTGTGTTGTAGTAGTGGTGGTGGTGACAGACAGTCATCAATGCAACATCGGAACATAACGTCAGACCTCCTCTTGTGAAGCCAACGAACAACTGTTAAATATTCATCAAATGACTTCAAGTGTGGACTGAGAACGAACCTACAACTTGTTTGATGCCCCACAAAAAATGTAAGCCGGTGTACTCACCAAACATGTTGGACAGCGAGAGTACAACATTCTCTCGCGCTCTATTGTTGGCGCTCGAGGTTCGTTGGCAGCATGTTGTGTATAAACGAAGTTGTGTCGTGCTCCCCAAAATATTTATGTTGTGCTACTCAGTCACTACTCTCAAGTTCCACAAGTGTGATGTTGTTTAGTATCTCCGCTCTGCTTGTTGTTGGCTCTTCATTGTTGTTCTTGTTGTTTCTGTAGTGGTGCTTGTATTATTATTTGTTAATTCTAACATAGGGTAAATGACATTTTCTGTTGTATCTATGCTCCGATGATGATGATGATGACTGACTGACTGCTCACTTGTGTGGTGTGTGTATGGAGCTCTAAAGCATTGCCCCAAGTCGTCGTTGTTGTTGTTGCTATTGGGTCGTCCATGGTCGTCCCTATCAACCAAAGATTATTGCTGTTGTTCAAAATTTAGGCCCAATTTTTTATTTGTTGTTGCCTTTTTCTGTTCATTCCTGCAGTTCGTTGTTTCTATTTTGTGCCATACATTTCTAAACAGCACCCGAGGGATATTTGAGTAGACAAAAATCGAATACACATGTATGTTGTATTGCATGTGTATGTGTTTGCGAAAAGGACGAATTCCAACATTCCCCAATAAGCACATCGGATCCGAATCGGATCCGAATCGGATCCGACTTCTCTGATTTGGTTTCGAGAACGGGTCCGATTTCGGTTCGAGATCGGTCACGAGAACGGGAGCAATTCCCTCTTCGATATCGGACTCAATTCTCGGTCCGATATCGAAGAGGGAATTGCTCCCGTTCTCGTGACCGATCTCGAACCGAAATCGGACCCGTTCTCGAAACCAAATAGATATGAGTTCGTATCCGATCTCCAAATGATTTCGTATCCGAAAACGAAATGAATTCTGATATCAAACGAGTTGATAGGAGACTATATTGTGCATGGCTATCCATTGAAATCAGTCGAAGACATTTCTTCTTCAATTACCATTAATATAAACTGTATATTCAAGACTAATAATATTGAGTTTGAAGATTTGCCCAATGAGCACAACATATTACATATAAAAAAGGTTTTCAAAATAAATTGACAAACGAATTGTATTTTGTACCACCCCAATAAGCACATCGGATCCGAATCGGATCCGACTTCTCTGATTTGGTTTCGAGAACGGGTCCGATTTCGGTGCGAGATCGGTCACGAGAACGGGAGCAATTCCCTCTTCGATATCGGACCGAGAATTGAGTCCGATTTCGAAATGATATCGGATCCGAACTCACTTCGATGTTGGTTCCTACATCGCTTTGAGTTATAAGTACTTATACACTAATATGATGTCTGTTACATGTGAGTCATATACTTATTAATATATTAAATTTTAATGTCATATTACTTTTCATCTAAATGTTGCTTATTTCACCACGTATATACTAAGTAATAAATTCAAAATAATAAATAAATTCATTAATAAATATAAAAATAAAACTCCAAATTTTTACTGCAAACCTGAATCGAAAGCGTCCGAAATCTCGGACTCAAATCGGATCCGAATCGGAACAGAGAAAGCGGAGTCCGACATCTCAGACTCAAATCGGATCCGAATCGGAACAGAGAAAGCGGAGTCCGACATCTCGGACTCAAATCGGATCCGAATCGGAACAGAGAAAGCGGAGTCCGACATCTCGGACTCAAATCGGATCCGAATCGGAACAGAGAAAGCGGAGTTCGACATCTCGGACTCAAATCGGATCCGAATCGGAACAGAGAAAGCGGAGTCCGACATCTCGGACTCAAATCGGATCCGAATCGGAACAGAGAAAGCGGAGTCAGACATCTCGGACTCAAATCGGATCCGAATCGGAACAGAGAAAGCGGAGTCCGACATCTCGGACTCAAATCGGATCCGAATCGGAACAGAGAAAGCGGAGTCCGACATCTTGGACTAAAATCGGATCCGAATCGGAACAGAGAAAGCGAGAAACCGAGATGTCGGACTCAAATCGGATCCGAATCGGATCCGAGTCCGACTTTGTGCTTATTGGGTCATAATAAAAACACTACAATATATATCACACAATGTGTTTTGGATTATTGCTACTACGCAGTGATATCTTTGGTGGTGGAGCGACCACAATAGATTAAATGGGCAATCAAAATAGCCTCGGGGCAAACGCAAAATCGTCATCATCATTGAACTGATACCGCACCGTAGAAACACGAACACATACAAACACATAAATTTTATTTTAAATAAAAATCTGGGATATATTTAATACCATTTGTTTCAATAACAATAAAATATTTTAGTATTTACTTAAATATATTTAATTTAATAATATATTAAAAAAGTAATACAAATCAACCACAATGCATTTTTGTTTATTAAGTTTTCATCGTTGAACACGAATGGGCACGTCTTCAACTATTTTCCATCGTGTCACGACTATCCCGAAATGTTGCACAAGCCTGAGTTTTAAAGTCGCCCCTCGGAAATATTTATAACACATTAGGAAAATCGATTGAAATTGTATTGGATACTCCATGATCTGACTACATTTTTGGATAGAGTATTGATAACATGGTTAACGTGTTATTATATTTTTGGATAGAGGATCGATAACATGGTTAACATGTTATCGATAACTCGCTTTGCTATCAGGTTACCGGAGGTTACAAAAAAAACATTTTTTTCATTGATCTCAAAATAAAAAATGGTGGAGATGTTATAAAGGGTGATTTTTTATAAGCTATAGGAAAGTTTTTCAAAAAAACACATAAAATTCAGAAAATTGCATGAAATCTTTATTTGAATCGATAGTACGGTCCATATAATTTAATGTTTGAAGATTATTTCATGCAAATGTTGACCTTGACTGCGACTGAAATGGTCCATCAGCTTCCACGTTTTTGAGTAACAGAGGCCCAATTGCTGCGAACGGCGACGAATCGATAATTGATGGTCATCATTAACACTGGCCGATACAGCTGCGATATTTTCTTCAGTTCTCACTCTACGTAAGCGTGTTGGTGGTTTAATGTCCAACAATGTAAATTTGGTGCGAAATTTAGTCACAATAGCCCGAATAGCCGCTTCAGTCTGTCGATTAAACTGACCATAAAATGATCGCGATGAACTTTCTTAACAGAGCACGCATTTTGATAATAAAATTCAATAATTTGCCAGCGTTGTTCGTTTGTAAGACGATTCATGGTTAAATTATAGACCAAACTGGAGATGTTTGACAGTGAAACAAAACACGAAACGTGCGTCAGCTTTTTAAACCAGTGTTGCCAAAAAGATAATAGCTAAAAATCACCGTTTAGATATCTCGCTTAGTTATGGAGTTACCGGATGTTAACGTTAAATTAAAAATTACTTGAATTACAAGAAATTCAATTACAAAACTAGTTATTACATGCACTTCAAAGAAAACTAAGGAGAGTAAAAAGAAAAAATATATATTTAAATACCATCTATTTCCAAAGTCTACGCGTTCTCTCTTCTCTGCTAAGAGACAATAGGCCTGTTCGATTGGACTTACTAGCTTAATTTTTGTATGGAATTTACCCGCTTAACAAGAAAGTAGCTTACTACCCTCTTAGCTGTGTTGCCAGACTTATCAAGTATCTTAATTGTAAGTTAGTAAGCCCAATTAAACAGGACTAATATCATTTCCAGACTACACATAAAAACTTATTGTACAACTGAGAATCTAAAGAGTGATTTTTTTGAGGTTAGGATTTTCATGCATTAGTACTTGACAGATCACGTGGGATTTCAGACATGGTGTCAAAGAGAAAGATGCTCAGTATGCTTTGACATTTCATCATGAATCGTCTTACAAACGAACAACGCTTGCAAATTATTGAATTTTATTATCAAAATGCGTGCTCTGTTAAGAAAGTTCATTGCGCGCTTCCATTTTATGGTCAGTTTAATCGACCCACTGAAGCGGCTATTCGGGCTATTGTGACTAAATTTCGCACCAAATTTACATTGTTGGACATTAAACCACCAACACGCTTACGTAGAGTGCGAACTGAAGAAAATATCGCAGCTGTATCGGCCAGTGTTAATGATGACCACCAATTTTCGATTCGTCGCCGTTCGCACCAATTGGGTCTCTGTTACTCAAAAACGTGGAAATGCCAAAATTGGACTAAGCGGATGGACCACCTAAGACGCAGCCGCGGTCAACATTTAAATGAAATTATCTTCAGAAAGTAAATGTCATGGACCAATCTAACGTTTCAAATAAAGAACCGATGAGATTTTGCAAATTTTAAGCGTTTTTTTTTAAAAAAAGTTATCAAGCTCTTAAAAAATCACCCTTTAGTCTGTGAATACTTGTAATAAGTGGAAAAGATCAAGTGAATCTTTTGGAAGTAGAAGAACGATTCCAAGAGATGCTTACGAAACGGTACCGGCATCTATAAGCGCCTTTAAATATTATAGGAATACATTTACCAAAATTTGGAAATATATTGAAAATTTCGCAACAGAAATGACATTCTCCCCTTAGAGATTATAAGAAATTCAAAAAGAGAAAGACAAAGGGAATTTAACAAAGAATTTTTGTTTTATTCAAAGTATATTTGGAGCACAGATTTAAAGGACTTCCTGTAGGTAAAGTAGTAAATTACTGTTATATTTAAGTTAAACCAATGGGCAACAATGATGCCACCATATCAATTCTCTTAATCGTAAGGTAGTAAGTCCAATCGAACCGTTATCAAAAAATATTTTGTTTTGCTTTTAAACAGGTAACGAAGAAAACTATGTTTATATATAAATGATCTATTAGTAAATGTAGAAAAACGACGAAAAAGTTAAAAAATCATTATATTTTAAATTTTTGGTTAAATAGCTTGAAAACCCACTTTACAAATTAGATACCAGAATATTTTGTTCTAAAGGGTGATTTTTTAAGAGCTTGATAACTTTTTTTAAAAAAAAAACGCATAAAATTTGCAAAATCTCATCGGTTCTTTATTTGAAACGTTAGATTGGTCCATGACATTTACTTTTTGAAGATAATTTCATTTAAATGTTGACCGCGGCTGCGTCTTAGGTGGTCCATTCGGAAAGTCCAATTTTGGGCAACTTTTTCGAGCATTTCGGCCGGAATAGCCCGAATTTCTTCGGAAATGTTGTCTTCCAAAGCTGGAATAGTTGCTGGCTTGTTTCTGTAGACTTTAGACTTGACGTAGCCCCACAAAAAATAGTCTAAAGGCGTCAAATCGCATGATCTTGGTGGCCAACTTACCGGTCCATTTCTTGAGATGAATTGTTCTCCGAAGTTTTCCCTCAAAATGGCCATAGAATCGCGAGCTGTGTGGCATGTAGCGCCATCTTGTTGAAACCACATGTCAACCAAGTTCAGTTCTTCCATTTTTGGCAACAAAAAGTTTGTTAGCATCGAACGATAGCGATCGCCATTCACCGTAACGTTGCGTCCAACAGCATCTTTGAAAAAATACGGTCCAATGATTCCACCAGCGTACAAACCACACCAAACAGTGCATTTTTCGGGATGCATGGGCAGTTCTTGAACGGCTTCTGGTTGCTCTTCACTCCAAATGCGGCAATTTTGTTTATTTACGTAGCCATTCAACCAGAAATGAGCCTCATCGCTGAACAAAATTTGTCGATAAAAAATTTCGAACCGAACACTGATTTTGGTAATAAAATTCAATGATTTGCAAGCGTTGCTCGTTAGTAAGTCTATTCATGATGAAATGTCAAAGCATACTGAGCATCTTTCTGTTTGACACCATGTCTGAAATCCCACGTGATCTGTCAAATACTAATGCATGAAAATCCTAACCTCAAAAAAATCACTCTTTATTTTAGTATAGCTTGGATGCTAACGACAAAGCCTAAATGAAGAACTTTTATGGATAAATGTAAAATGATGGATACATTGTTGAATATAATTTCAAAAAATCGTATGTGAAAACGACATATATGCCAATTAGAATGATAGTGGTCTAAGTCACACTTTATCCGTTCTGAGAATGCAATGGTTTATGTTTGAGTAAATTAAAAAATATTTTGCCAGCGAAGCACAAATTTTATCTTAGAATGTCCTACTACTATATCGAACTTTTATAAAAAATCGACAACATTGGTACTTCTAAGGGAACCACTACTTTCAGAGGGTGCACTCCACTTTCATTCTTCTCAAAATTGAAGAAACAAAATTTTATTTTTTTTCGCAAAAGTAATATTTTCTTACAAAAATTAAAGAAAACACAAATATTAAAAAAAAAAGAAAATTGTTGTTTGTATGTATAGTTGGTCTGTTATGTTGTATGTCTTGTCATTTATTTTGGTTTAAGACCAAAGGTTGTGCTAAAGTCTTCAGCAGAACCCAAAAATTAGCAAAAAAGGCAAAGTGAGACCTTTATTGTTGCAGCTAAAAGTTGACTGCGCAGTTTCGATGGGCGCTACCCCATCTCATCAGAACTTTCGCAACTAATGTATGTCTTTGACTTAAATCAGGGTTCATATTAGTACCAGCGGTCACATATTTCAAATGAGAAACGCTGATAAACAAAATATTCCACCGAACTAAGTCGACACACTAAAAATCTCACTTTGCCAATTCAATGTTGTGCATGTGCTCGCATCGCTCGCAACAATGCAAAGGTTGTTGTTGTACGGTATGTCCCGTCTTCACTGTACCTCGTGTGTATTGTTGTTGTTTGTATGTATAGTTGGTCTGTTATGTTGTATGTCTTTCATTTATTTTGGTTTAAGACCAAAGGTTGTGCTGAAGTCTTCAGCAGAACCCAAAAATTAGCAAAAGAAAATTAAAAAAATATTTATAAATATTTACAGGTTGTTCGTCTAGAAACTTTATATTGAAATTATTATTTACTTTTTAAATAAATTCAGATTATATGTTATTCAAATTATCTGAATCACCTAAAACGGACATTATAAATAAAACAAGAAAAAAGGCGATAATTTCGGCCGGACCGAATCTTATATACCCTCCACGTCGGAGTGCATGCCATAGTATTACCGGTAGCTTAGAGACTGTCGACTTTACAAAGTAGTGAAGTAACATATTTTTAAAATTGTGGTATTTTTAATGCTTAATACTTTCTGCGCACTGTTTTAAATAAATTTCATTGCTTATTAACTTATGTATTTTATATATACGACCTTTCTGTTAAATAAATAATAATTGACATCCAGCTTGAACAATTATTATTTAATAGTTAATTTCATTGCTTCATTATTATAATATTAATAGTCCACTACTATATATAATACTGCAATTGTAATAAAAAAGTGATCATGAGCCAGCAATCTTCACAAAATTACCCTAAATATTAGGGAGAAACATTTTCTCTCAGGACCGATTTCTCCTATTTGCAATTTACAGATTCAGCTACAAACGTCACTTTGTTTATCATTTTGAGAAGAAAAGTAAAAATTTCAAAGATTCGTAATGTTTCGCGTCCATATTGGAATGAACACATATAATTTCATGGTTCTAAGTACATCCGATTGCTAGGTACCAGTTTTATTATTTTTTAAAATGTTGGCCCTAAAGGCAAGAATTTTGAGAAATACTTATATTTTGTGTATCTACGAAGGCGAGTGTAACCACTGAATTTCTAGCATTAGCCGTTTGCTTGGTACCAAGTTTATCCCTTTTTGATCGTAAAGGTACGAAAATCGAAAGATATCTTTATTTTTCGCATCTACATTTCGCATTTGGTGTACAAATTGCGAAAAATTCCTTCATGTTTTGGGTCTACACTGCAAACACCGAACTTCATGCTTTTAACTTCAGCGATTTGGTTGGTACCATTTTTATCCCTCTCCAATTGTATCCCTAAAAAGAACGAATTTTGAAAAATCCCTCTTTATACGTATCTGCGCAATTAAAAGGATGTACATTCCAAATTTCATGTTTCTAGTTGTTGTCGTATGATTGGTACCATTTGTATCCCATTTGAACCTCCAAAAGACAGAGGGACAAACAGACAGACGGACATGGCTAGATCGTCTTAGAATTTTACCAGGATACAGAATATATTTATATTTTGTGGGGTCTCCGATAAATATTCCAAGGTGTTACAAACGGACTGACAAAGTGAATATGCCTCCATCCTTAGGCGGATTGTATAAAAATATTTGTTTACATCACCACGCATCAATGTCAGTAGATATTGTGTGACTTAGACCACTTTCAAACTAACACTAAAGACAATTTTGGCGTGCATAAAATGAGAAATGTCATTGTAAGGGTACATTTTTTATAAATGTCAAAAATAAAGAGTGATTTTTTTGAGGTTAGGATTTTCATGCATTAGTATTTGACAGATCACGTGGGATTTCAGACATGGTGTCAAAGAGAAAGATGCTCAGTATGCTTTGACATTTCATCATGAATCGTCTTACAAACGAACAACGCTTGCAAATTATTGAATTTTATTATCAAAATGCGTGCTCTGTTAAGAAAGTTCATTGCGCGCTTCCATTTTATGGTCAGTTTAATCGACCCACTGAAGCGGCTATTCGGGCTATTGTGACTAAATTTCGCACCAAATTTACATTGTTGGACATTAAACCACCAACACGCTTACGTAGAGTGCGAACTGAAGAAAATATCGCAGCTGTATCGGCCAGTGTTAATGATGACCACCAATTTTCGATTCGTCGCCGTTCGCACCAATTGGGTCTCTGTTACTCAAAAACGTGGAAATGCCAAAATTGGACTAAGCGGATGGACCACCTAAGACGCAGCCGCGGTCAACATTTAAATGAAATTATCTTCAAAAAGTAAATGTCATGGACCAATCTAACGTTTCAAATAAAGAACCGATGAGATTTTGCAAATTTTATGCGTTTTTTTTAAAAAAAAAGTTATCAAGCTCTTAAAAAATCACCCTTTAAAAGTTCTGAAATTAGAGATTTGATCAACAGAGAAAAGTTGGCATATCTCATTTTTTTAGATTTTTGAGTTAGACCACTAGCATTCTAACCGGCTCATATGTATATAGGATGGGACATCTAAAACTCTAAATTAGAATCGCATATAAAAAAGTACTGATTAGTTTTTCAAATTTCTGGTTTTATTGGAAAGGTTGAACTTTGTCATTTAATAATGGAAGACAATATAATTCTTATGACTGGCAAGACTGGCTCGACAGTACCTCATCCGATCAACCCAATTTTTCAGAACATAACCGCCAGCCCAAAATTCACACCAAACAGTCACTCGTTGTGAATGCATTGGCTTCTCAATAGTCACTTTTGGGTTCTCTGAACCCCATACGCGGAAATTTTGCTTATTTCCATAGCCACCGAGATGAAAATGAACTTCATTTTAAAAGGCCCACCCTAAACTTCTGCAAAAAGGGCTCTAAAAATGTTTTTTTAATTATTTTTTTTAGTGTAGCTATTAAAAAATGAAACAAAATTTTTTTTTTTCTATTTTTATGGGTTTTTCATGCCACAAAAAAAAAATTATTCGAAAAAAAATATTTTGTTCTCAATATTTTGTCGATTGTTCCTAATCTATTGTTTCGTTGCAAAAGTGAAACTCTTTTGTTGTCACCATAAATACCTTTAATTGGAAGTATTAGTCGCTGTTATCGGACTTATATTTCCAAAATTAGAGTAAAAATATTGAAGGTACACTTTTGGTGAAAATTGGAATTTTAGAAAAGGAAATTTCTTTAATTTTTTAATATCGTTTAGAAAGCCATCAAACAATAAAACTGCTATACATAGCCCTTCGATAAAAATTGGAGAGAAAATGTTCGTGAATTCTGGCTGTTCGTTAAATCGAATTTATATACTTTTCCTCAAACTTTTTGCCTGTTTTTGTAACCATTTATTATATTGCACAAATTTTGGCGACCAAGACTAAATACCGTGATATCTCTAAAACAAGAAATTAAATTAAAAACAGATTTCCAACGCACACAACAATTAAATCAATTCTTAATTGAAACTGATAAAAATTGCGAGACAATTCATTATTATTATTAGTGGCGATAAGCATGATAATAAACAACGACGTTGCTGAAATTCGATAGCACATATCAATGCACCTAGCAGAGTTGAATAAAGTATCAAGTTAAAGAACTCGCGCATCCTGATTTACACTGCTACTTGCAAACTCTTCAACTGTGTAAAGACTAATTACGAACCTTTCTTAGCGAATACCCATCGATAGTTTCCGCAAATGAACATAAAAATTAGACGTAATTCCGGAGAGGTCAGGCCAGTCGGTGGCAACATGCTGCAAATGAACATGTTACTGACACAACATGGCACCAAACACTGATTGAAATCCCCATTGAACTCATACCGAGTCTCTATGTAATGATCCCGGGTATGAAACCGCCGCGGACTAGCATATCAATCGAACAAGGAACATTTATAAAAGTTGGAAATGTTTAACGAGACGAGGTTCTACGAGGAGCACATTTACATTCCGGCGCTGCGGTATTGTTGTTCAAGTAACATAAACCTGTTTGTAACAGCTGTAAAGTTTGCATCTTTTCATACGACCACCCTTTCCCCAAAACGCTCCGAAATACAATTGTGTTCTCTTTTGTGTTTCCTATGCTCCACAATGTGTTGGAGTCCACAGTGGATGTGGAAGCTAAAATGTTGCTCGCAAAGGATTCTCTTTCAATTGTCGTATTTGATTCTCTCTGGATTATTTAACTTTTTTTCAATAAAGTCTGCATTCTGTGCAGAGTTGTTTCTCCCAGCAGAGTTGCCAAAGCATTACTGGTCAGACCACAGGACAAAAGAAAAATTAAAGAATTCCCTAAGGGAAAAAGATGAAGCTTTACTTGGTAATTTTACCAATTTACCATTCATTAATTCCGTTCCTCAATTTGGTGTAATCAATAATCTACACTACGCATTTCGATTTTGAATAAAGCATCCCTTATAAAGGGTGATTTTTTAAGAGCTTGATAACTTTTTTTTTAAAAAAAACGCATAAAATTTGCAAAATCTCGTCGGTTCTTTATTTGAAACGTTAGATTGGTCCATGACATTTACTTTTTGAAGATAATTTCATTTAAATGTTGACCGCGGCTGCGTCTTAGGTGGTCCATCCGCTTAGTCCAATTTTGGCATTTCCACGTTTTTGAGTAACAGAGACCCAATTGGTGCGAACGGCGACGAATCGAAAATTGGTGGTCATCATTAACACTGGCCGATACAGCTGCGATATTTTCTTCAGTTCGCACTCTACGTAAGCGTGTTGGTGGTTTAATGTCCAACAATGTAAATTTGGTGCGAAATTTAGTCACAATAGCCCGAATAGCCGCTTCAGTGGGTCGATTAAACTGACCATAAAATGGAAGCGCGCAATGAACTTTCTTAACAGAGCACGCATTTTGATAATAAAATTCAAATATTTTCAAGAGTTGTTCGTTTGTAAGACGATTCATGGTTAAATTATAGACCAAACTGAAGATGTTTGACAGTGAAACAAACGAAACGAGCGTCAGCTGTTTAAACCAGTGTTGCCTAAAAGATAATAGCTAAACAATAACCCTTTACTTATTATATAATTTATTAAATTCAATATGCCATTTAAAAAAGTGTGTTGTAATACATTACATAAGCAGAAACACAAAACTATAAAAAAATCTTCGAAGCGTATCCTTGACAATTCAAAAAATGTTTCCGAATCTTACAGAAGAACAGTATATCTGTACTCGATGTAGATCTCAAATATCTGGACAAGAATTGATACTTTCTGCACCTGAAGAAAATAACGTTGAAGGCGCCTCATCCGCCGATGAAACTAATGATGTTGTTGAAGCAGACAGAAACTTAGCATTGTGTCACCTAAATAAGTGATTAGAAATCGTATAAGTTACTCCAATAAGCTTGGAACAAAAAATAAAAAAGAGAATTGTTAAAAAAATAATAATTAAATTTGAAACTAAAATTTCTGGATTTAAATCGTCAGTTAATGAAGACATTAAATAAAAATGTAATATATGTATTTTAAAAACTAAATTCTGTATTCTCACTATTTTCTTTTAAACAGTTTTACCTAGATTCAGGGTATATCGTGCTATCAACACCATCATTCCACCGTTCATTGCAATTTGAATCCCCAATTTTTTGACTAAAATACATGTGGAATAGGATATATGTTGTTCAAATCTGTGAATTTTGATTTTTTGCAGCAATTGTTCTGATTTTCGCGACTGACAACATACATGTTACAAGCAACAATGGTTCTTAATACCCATTCAAAAAATCAGCCCGATCCGTTTGATAGATCGCGAGAAAATTACAAAACATAAAAGTCATTCACAAAAATCATGTTAGCAATATCTCCCGCGAAAATGAAAATTTTGCAAAATTATACAATTTATATTTTTTGTTTACAGCGCTCTACTGAAATATCCATTATTAAAAACACATGGACACGTTTCACAAATTTTTACCCTTCTCGTCTTATAATTTGGTATTTTTGTGGAAAGTTGATTCCTGGCCACCCGGAAACTTTTAGTGTATATAGAGAACAAAATAACCTATCATATAATAAAAATATCAAAATATTACAAAAAAAAACTGAGATATATTTTTCTTATTTTTTTTTTAATTAAAAAAATTAAATTAAAAAAAAATAGGAAGCCTTTTCAGTTTTGAATACTATGACAAAGGAAATATCCGATTATCTTAACAACAACCAAAGATATGAGATTTTTAAAAAATGCATTGACATTTTTATACCCACACCACTTCGTGGTCTAGGGTATTATAAGTTAGTTTCGCGCCAAATGTTTGTAACACCAAGAAATAATCAAGCTAGACCCATCTTTAAGTATACCGATCGGCTTAGAATCACAAGCTGAGTCGATTTAACGATGTCTGTCTGTCCGTCCGTCCGTCCGTCCGTCCGTCTGCTGTCCATCTAAGCTTGTTCGCACTCTACAGGTCGCAATTGTCGTCCGATTGTCATGAAACTTGGCAGAAGTTATTTTTTCTGGCCAAGGACCATTGGTATTGAATTTGGAGGAAATCGGTTCAGATTTAGATATAGCCCCCATACAAATGTCGCTCCCTATTTCACTTTTTCCGCTTTAGAAACCACATATTGTACCCGATTTTCTTCAAAATTAGCACAACATCTTATAATCCAACTAGAAACACCTATGCAAAAATTGGGTAAGATCGGTTCAGATTTAGATATAGCCCCCATACAAATGTCGCTCCCGATTTGACATTTTCCGCTCTAGAAACGACATATTGTACCCGATTTTCTTTAAATTTGGCAGAACATCTTATAATCTAACTAGAAACACGTATGCCAAAATTGGGTAAGATCGGTTCAGATGTAGATATAGCCCCCATACAAATGTCGCTCCCGATTTGACATTTTCCGCTCTAGAAAAGACATATTGTACCCGATTTTCTTTTAATTTTGCAGAACATATTATAATCCAAATAGAAACACGTATGCAAAAATTGGGTAAGATCGGTTCAGATTTAGATATAGCCCCCATACAAATGTCGCTCCCGATTTGACATTTTCCGCTCTAGAAACGTCATATTGTACCCGATTTTCTTTAAATTTGGCAGAACATCTTATAATCCAAGTAGAAACTGGTATGCAAAAATTGGGTAAGATCGGTTCAGATTTAGATATAGCCTTCATACAAATGTTGCTCCCAATTTCACTTTTTCCGCTTTAGAAACCACATATTTTCTTTAAAATTGACACAACATTTTATAATCGAACTAGAAACAATTATGCTGAAAGTGGGTATGATCGGTTCAGATTTAGATATAGCCCGCATACAAATGTCGCTCCCGATTTGACTTTTTCGCTCTAAAATCCACATATTGTACCCGTTTTTCTTTAAAATTGGCACAACATCTTATAATCCAATTAAAAAACCTATGGTGAACGTGGGTAAGATCGGTTCAGATTTAGATATAGCCCTCATACAAATTTTGCTCCCGAATGTTTAACCGATTTTGGCCAAACTTTACATATTATATTTCACCAATAAACATACATGGTGAAATACCTGGGTTTTGTAATCAAAGCGAGGTACATACGCACGGAGTGGTGTAGGGTATTACATAGTCGGCCCAGCCCGACTTTAGCCTTTCCTTACTTGTTAAAAATGATTTAATTTAAAACATTTTTTTTAAGGTTTTAGGGTTTGAGGTTATAAACCTCAAACTGAACCTAAGTACATCTTCATCGAAATCGCAGACCTAACATGAAATTATTGATCGGTTTCCCATGGAAGTACTCTTAGACTTCCATACAATTTTCCCGACCTTTTCCACATTTCGTTTCAATAAGAAAAGATACCTGGCGATTTATTTAGTTTAAAAATCACGTTTTGAACGCTTTTGAACCAAAGATATGAATTTGTCTTATGGTTGCAAGTTGGTTGGGATTTAAAGTGAGCGAAATCGGCTCAGAGGGAAAAAATTTCCCTAACAAGGACTGAAATATTAGGGGGTAATATTTGGGACTTTTTATTTTTTTAATTTCTGCTTTATATATACTATAAATTTGTTGCGTACATTTCGTAAAAGTAAATATAAGATTTAGCAGGCGTAATGGGACAAAAAGGGATAAAAATGGTACCGAAGACAACAGCAACGACAACAGCTAGAAGTATGAAATTTTGAATGTACATCACTCTAATTGCGTAGATACGTAAAATACAATTCGAAAAGTGGGATAAAAATGGTACCAACCAAACCGGTGTAGTTGAAATCATGAAATTCGGTGTATACATTCACCTGACAGAGAAGATGCGAAAAAAGTTTTTTTTTTCGAAATTTGTACATTTTGGCGGAAAATGGGGCGAATGGGGATAAAAATGGTACCAAAGGGCTGCAGCTATAGTAACGAAATTAGGTATGTAGATTTCTTTGGCAGCGTAGACGCGAAAACTAAAGAGATCTGTCGCTATTCGTACCTTCTGGATCTAAATGGGAATAAATTTGGCACCAATCAAGCGGTTGTAGCTAGAATCATAATATTCAGTATTTGCACTCGAATAATTTTTCTAAATTCGAACTTTTAGGGGTCAAAATGGATAAGCTAATGAATGCACTCCCTGCCTATTTTAACGCCTATATACTTGTTTTACCTTGAACCGCTCCAGAAATTACATATTTTAACAGATCTTCTTCAAATTTTGCAAAATATCTTACATTTCATCTAGAAACATTTCTGTTGAAAATGGAACAAATCGATTCAGATTTATACTAAATATATATTCGCTCCAGAATTGACTTTTTCCGCTCTAGAAACCACATATAGTAATAGATCATCTTCAAAATTGGCAAAATATCTAATATTTTAACGGTTCCGATTTATATATAGCTCCCATATAAATTTCTCTCCCTGCTTGACTTTTGCTGCCCTAGAAACCACGTATTTTCACTGATTTTCTTCAAATTTTACACAATATGTTATACTTGAACTGGAACTACCTATGGTGAAAGTGGGTCACTTCGTTCCATTTTGGGTATAGCCCCGATTTAAATATTCTTCTTGATTTGGCAGTCACATCAGGACATATACAAAAATCCATCCCATTTTCTCTTTTTTACCGAATTGAATTATATTCGGATACCGAGCGACTTTAGGCTTTCCTTACTTGTTTAATAAACAAAAAAGTACCTTTTCATTATACCCTACACCTCTTCGTGGTCTAGGGTATTATAAGTTAGTTTCGCGCCAAATGTTTGTAACACCAAGAAATAATCGAGCTAGACCCACCTTAGAATCACCAGCTGAGTCGATTTAACGATGTCTGTCGTCCGTCCGTCCGTCCGTCTGCTGTCCATCTAAATCGGTTCAGATTTAGATATAGCCCCCATACAAATGTCGCTCCCGAATTGACTTTTTCCGCTCTAGAAACCACATCTTGCATCCGATTTTCTTTAAATTTGGCACAACATTTTATAATCCAACTAAAAATACCTATGCAGAAAATGTTGCTATAGGCCCGCTTTTGAAATGTCGGTCCGATTCATCGTATTACTACTGTATAATTTATATTTGTCTGTCGGATAAATGGATCAATTACCATATTATTAACCATATTCGTTAAATATGACTAAAGATGAATTTATAGTAACTGTATAATTTATATGAAGTACATAAAATTGCTCACATGAAATAACTGGGTTTAGTAATCAAAGCGAGGTACATACGCAGGGAGTGGTGTATTATATAGTCGGCTCCGCCCGACTTTAGCCTTTCCTTACTTGTTTTTTAAATAAATTTGTGTTTATATCTATTAGTATCAGTAAGACATTCCATAAGTAGTTACTCTACAACAATTATAAATGTGATTGTAAACGAAATTAAATTTTTTAAAAGAAATAGTTAAAAGAATTTACTTTAAGCTAGCTTCAAAGACGTTGTGGTTGTTCCCGTCTAAAATAATTTTTTGATTCGTTGAATGCGTTGTCCCAAAATATTTCAACTTTATGGCTGTTTATCTGTGAACTAACCAGTTTTTTCGGTGGAATATTTTGTTTATCAGCGCTTCTCATTAGTCGTATGTGACCGCTGGTACTAATATGAACCCTGATTTAAGTCAAAGACATACATTCGTTGCGAAAGGTCTGACGAGATGGGGTAGCGCCCATCGAAACTGCGCAGTCAACTTTTAGCTGCAACAAAGGTCTCACTTTGCCTTTTTGCTAATTTTGGGTTCTGCTGAAGACTTCAGCACAACCGTTGGTCTTGAACCAAAATAAATGACAAACATACAACATAACAGACCATCAATACATACAAACTAACCAGTATTTTTAGGATTTTAGTACTATATGTAATGCATTTTTTTTATAAAATCCGATATAACTTCCATGGAATGGTACCCCAAACTTATAGGCGGAAAAGTTTTGGCATCTGAAATCGTCTCAGAAGGACGGCGAAATGTCGAAATATTCTCTGAAATGTTAATTTGCAGTTACTTTGTTAATCCGGCTATGGTACAGCAGGTCCAAAAGTTCCTCTACCCGACAAGTCTGCATAATTTCCGATTTTCCCACCAGACTAATTGCTCTGAATTCTTATCAAACGCCTATAAAATGGTCGCTAAACAAAGTGATTTGATTTCTTACCATCATCGATCATAATGATTCAACAGATCTTAAGTTGGCAACACTGACTGCTCCTCTTCTCTTCGCTGCCGGTGAGTTGTTGGAGTTGATATTGCCAAATACAAATATGTATGTATGAGTGTGCGTGGAAGAATATAATAATAATAATGGTTTATTAACTTAAGTATCATTAATGTTTTGTTGGGTATTTGCTTTTGTTGTTGCAGCGGCAGCGAAAATACATATTTGATTGGATGCCGTTCGTTTAACTTGAAGTGACCTGGCAACAATTCTCTACCTTTTGCTGCGAAAACATTGCTCATGATCATCTCTCCGCTGGCTCTCTTCCACTCATCCATTCAGTTCGGCTGATCATTCGCTAAATGTTCCTTCGTCGTTGTGTCTTCTTTCTTTCTTTTTTTGTGGAGTGGACTTTGTGTAACTTGTTCCAAACACCGCCACCGCCGCCACCATCATCATCATGAGCAGCAGCAGCATCAAATACCTCAGAAAAGACTGCATTAGGCAGAAACTAGTAGAAACGGCGTTAAGTTCGTAGGGGTCGAATCATATATGCACTTCACCATGGCGTACATTTGTTTCATTTCGGAACTAATATAAGTGGTGTCGCAAGATCTGTCAGAAAAATAAATTCTAATATTAATCATCCATACTTTGGTGAAATTAGATGATTTGATGAAATGACTTAAATTACAAAAATTACTTCAAATTAGCTGGAAGGAAATACAAATAATGTAATTCTCATTGGTGCTGATGTAAAATGGCACAAATTCCAGAGACTTTTCATTCGGGAAATGATTGCTAAACAGTTTTACATTTTTGGATTGCTTATAAAACTTTGAGTAAACTATACCGAAGACAGGTGCAAGTGTGTTACTTTTTCCAGAAGATATACAATTCTACAGATAAAAGATTTAACAAGTAAGAAGGCGTTAAGTTCGGCCGGGCCGAATCTTATATACCCTCCACCACGGAGTGCATTCCACAGTATTACCAGCAGATTAAAAGGTAAAGTGATAAGAAAAGTATAAATTTTAAAGATATCCCCATTCGCCCCATTCTCCGCCCAAATGTACAAATTTCGAAAAAAACCCTTTTTCGAGTCTTCATAGTCAGAATGTATACACCAAATTTCATGATTTCAACTTCAGCGGTTTGGTAGGTCCCATTTTTATCCCTCTTTTTAATTATATTTCGAAAAATCCATCTATTTTACGTGTATATGCAATTAGAGGGATGTACACACCGAATTTCATGATTCTAGCTGTTGTCGTATCATTGGTTCCATATTTTATCCCTTTTTGTCCCATTTCGCCCGCTAAAACTTTTATTTTCTTTGTGGTGCTTCCAAGCTACAAGAGGAATGTTCGCAACAAATTTTAACTGTATGAAAATAAGAAATTGAATTAATAAGCCAAGGCTACCAATATTTGTATACTATATATATAATGGATATAATACTACAATTCAAAATACCCTAAATATTGGGGGATAGAGAGTGTATTTTCCGCTACAGTCGTTTGGTTGGTTGTATTTCCATCCTATTTTAATTTCAAAAGAATAAATTTTGAAAAAACCTTATCTCTCACGTACGCAGTATAAGACAACTTCATGATTCTACCATTTTTTGTCGTAAAATTTCATCATTCTATCTGTATTCGTTTAGTTGGTACTATTTTTATCCCCTGTAGCCATTGTATCCCTTGAAAGTACGAATTTGGAAAAAACGTTTTATTTTTCGTATCTACGCAGTCAGAGGAATGTATACTCTGAATTTCATGATTCTAGCTGCTGTCATTTGGTACGTAGTATTGTTATCCACTTTTTCCATTTGAAGCCCAAAAAGTACGAATTTTGGAAAGTTCATTTATTTTACGTGTCTACGCAATCAGAGGAATGTATATATCGAATTTCATTATTCTAGGTGCAGCCGTTAGGTTGGTACTATTTTTATCCCTCTATCCCCATTTAACCCCTTAAAAGTATGAATTTAGAAAAAATACTTTTATATTATGTATCTATTCTATTAGAGGAATGTACACGCCAAATTTCGTGTTCCTAGCTGTTGTCGTTTGATAGGTACCATTTTTATCCCTTTTTGTACCATTTCGCCCCCTACAAATAAAAATCACTCTATGGTGCCCTTTTATGATATAAAGGGAATGCGCATTGCAAATATCAAGTAAATACAAGCTAATATGTTCAAAAAACATGCTGAATACTCTAAATATTAGGGGTATTTTCAGTCCTTGTGAGGGAAAAATTTTTCCCTCTGGGCCGATTTCGTCCACTTTCAATCCCAACCGATCTACAACCATAAGACACATTTAGGAAAAATTTGAACCTCCTAGCTCATTTCGTTCGGCCGCTATCGTGCTTTCAACAGACAGACGGACAGACGGACATGGCTATATCATCTTAGAATTTTACCACGACCCAGAATATATATACTTTATGGGGTCTCCGATGAATATTTCAAGGTGTTACAAACGGAATGACAAAGTGAATATACCCCCATCCTGGAGGTGGAGGGTATAAAAAAAGAGTCACTTTTTTTCAAATAGGCGATAACATTTGTTTTCTCCCTATAGGTGCATTTATCTTTTATTTTGCGTGAAGAAGGCATAATTAAGAGGCGTTTAATAACTTTCATGAATCATTTTAGTCAACAGACCTCCCTGGCAGGTCCTCTCCAAAATTGGCAATTTTCCAATACAAACAAAAATGTTGTTTTCTCAAATTCTCAAATTGCAAATCATCGATTAGACAATGTTTAGTATATTTTTTGTATCCTCATATGTTGACTTTTTAGTCAGGAAGTATTACCACACCCCTACAGTAAATAACAAAGTGGCGATCATTTTAATAAAACATCCAAAATTTCTTGGGTTTTTTGTTGGACATAAATGAAAAACTAATAAGCCAATGTTTTCAGAGACATTTTTATACCCTCCACCTCCAGGATGGGGGTATACTAACTTTGTCATTCCGTTTGTAACACCTTGAAATATCGAACTGAGTCCCTATGACGTATATATATTCTTCATCGTCATAAAATTCTAAGACGATCTAGCCATGTCCGTCTGTTCGTCCGCCTGTTGAAAGCACGCTAGCATCTAAACAAAAGGAGCTAGAATGTTCAAATTTTCCATAAATGCGTCTTATAGTCGTAGATCGGTTGGGATTGAAACGGGGCGAAATCGGCCCAAAAGGGAAAAACTTTTCCCTCACAAGTACTAAAATACCCATAATAATCCCTATTATTTTAGCGTATTTCAGCATGTATTTTTAATATGTCTGTTTATATTTGCTTGATATTTGGTATGCGCAAAAACGTGCACCATAAAGTGATTCTTATTTGTAGGGGGTGAAATGGGGCAAAAATGGGATAAAAATGGTACATATTAAACGACAACAGCTAGAAACACGAAATTCGGTGTGTACATTCCTCTAATTGAGTAGATACATAATATAAAAGTATTTTTTCCAAATTCGTACTTTTAAGGGGTAAAATGGGAATAGTGGGATAAAAATGGTACCAACCAAACGGCTGTACCTAGAATTGCGAAATTCGGCGTATACATTCCTCTGATTGCATAGACAAGTAAAATACACGGATTTTTTTAAATTCGTACTTTTTGGGGTTAAACTGAAAAAAGGGGATAAAAATAGTACAAATCAAATGACCGTAGCTAGAGTCGTGAAATTCGGAGTATACATTCCTCTGACTGTGTAGACACGGAAAATAAACTGATTTTTCGAAATTCGTACTTTTTGTGGTCAAAATATAAAAAGGGGATAAAAATAGTACCAACCAAATGACCGTAGTTAGAGTCATGAAATTCGGAGTATACATTCCTTTGACTACGTAGACTTGAAAAATAAAAGTTTTTTTCCAAATTCGTACTTTCAAGGGATACAATTGGCACGGAGGGATCAAAATGGTACCAACCATATGGCTACACCTGGAATAATGAAATTCGGTGTATACATTCCTCTGATTGCGTAGACACTTAAAATGAACAGATTTTTCGAAATTCGTACTTTTTGGGGTTAAAATGAAAAAAGGGGATAAAATTAGTACCAATCAAATGACCGCAGCGAGAGTCTTGAAATTCTATACTCCGAATACTCCTCTGACTTCGTAGACGCGGAAAATAGACGAATTTTTCGAAATTCGTACTTTTTGGGGTTAAAATGGAAAAAGAGATACAAATAGTACAAACCAAATAACCGCAGCTAGAGTCATGCAATTCGGAGTAAACATTCCTCTGACTTCGTAGACACGGAAAATAAACGAATTTTTCGAAATTCGTACTTTCAAGGGATACAATAGTACAGAGGGATAAAAATAGTACCAACTAAACGACAACAGCTAGAATGATGAAATTCTAATTGCATAGAAACGTCAAGGGGGTAAAAATGGTACCAACCAAATGGACACAGCTGGAATCATGGAATTCGGTGTATACATTCCTCTGACTGCATAGACACGCAAAATAAAAAGTTTTTTTTTCCAAATTCGTAATTTTTCTTTTACGGCAAAAATTGGTTGAATCATGAACGTCTGCTAATGGATTTTCAAAATTTGTACTTTTGGAATTAAAATAGAATGTAAATACAACCAGCACCCACTATCTACCAATATTTATGGTATTTAAGCTTTTTGAAAATATAAATATAAGAATATTTATTTTTTGAATTGACGTATTGGTAGCCTTAACTTATAAGCGTGGTTTGAAATAATTAAAATATTATATTTATTTATAAAATTATTTTTTCAATATTTGTATTTGTTTTGGTTTCGCTATATTAAAAAAAATATATTTTCTACGAAAATGTGGAATGCAATCCATGGTGGAGGGTATATAAAGTTCGGCCCGGCCGAACTTAACGCCCTTTTTTACTTGTTTCTATTTTTTTATGATATTTTTCGTGCCAGTGAAACAGATTTTTTCGAAAAAATCAATTTTTGGAGACTGTCCCTTAGCCACTGCTTCTATGAGAAAGCGAAATTCACAACAATTGTGGCCATAATAATTGCCTCATTGAATATAATAATTACCTTTAATTGTACAGCAGAAATATTAAAGACACCTTCGACGAAAATTGGAATTTAAGTAAAAAAAAATAAAAACAAAATGCCTCAATTCACATAAAAACTAAATTATTATGTCTCGGGCACAACATTTTTATTTTGTTCTATGCATCATACCATTTTTCTAATCATGATACATTTCGTGGAGATATAATTTTCCATTCAAAAGTTAGTATTATTTCCAAAGTAAATCGATTTTGAAGCAATGTTCGATGTACGAAAAAGAACAATTTTCTTGCGTTTCTTTGTATTTTCTTGATTTGTCCGAGAGGGAGAAACATTTTCAGTTACGAGGACTTTAAAACGACACATAAAGCAAATTTTAAAATTCAATTCAAACACACTAATATGAAATTTGGTACACTTATAGACAACTATATGAGATTTCTTTTATAAAATATAAAACAATTAAAAGTGTCCGAAGATTACAAAATTTTAAATTTATTTTTAAATCCTAAAAATACATGTGAAAAGTATAAAATTATAAGAAAAATGTTTTTCAAAAGTTATATAAAACATAGTTTAGGGAGAATACGCACCTTAGCGTTCTTATGCCATAGCTATATCAATCCCCAAAATGTCTCTTAACATCTCCTATTTCAAGATGTTACAAACGAACTGCATAACTTAGTGTGCCCCTATCCTTTGATGAAGGCTACAGAAAAAAACAAAGAGCATAAGATGATTTTGTTGGTCTTCTTCGTGTTCGTGAAACCCCGTTCGTTCGCATTGTCTTGTAGCTGGAGCGTTTATAGCGCAAAAAATGCCCGAGAGTAAATGTGTAGACGAAATGCACAGAAGTTAAACTCACGAAAAATATTATTGTTGTAGGTTTCTTTTTCGTTGTTGTTGTTGTTCTTTATTTTGATGGCCAAACCAGTTTTTGGCGTTTTCTTTACAGATCATTTCAGTTCAACTAAGTACACAGTACAGCCTTGTGTGTATGTGTGTGTGCGTTGCTGTGCCAAGGAATTTCTTCTTTCATTCTTTTATTGCTTCAATATCCACTAAAAGCGATTAGAAAATTAACAAAAGGCCATGAGCTGCAGAATCAAACTGCGGCTTATGCTAATAAAGAATATTGTTTTATTGTTTGAGAATTTCAATACAGTGCGCGCTGCCATTAATGTTGGTATTTACCGTCCTTCGCGTTCCTCGTCCCTCTTCATTCTCTTCTCCACCTTATCGCTTGTGCTAACTGAAATTGTTGTGTTGAGTTTTCGGTTTGTTTGTCTGTTTGTTAGCTTGGAAATTCTGAATGTTACGAAATACTTTGCTTTTGTGTCAATCGCTTTTAATTCATATGGGCTTTTCGTTTGTTGAACACGCCAAACTAAACAAAAGACTTAAGACACAAACTTGCCGTCAGGGGTTTGGGCAGAGTTTTATGTTTTGTGTTCGTTTGCAGATATTTCTGTTGTTTGCTGGGAATAATTGACAGCAGCATATGCTCTTAGTGGCTTATTTGCAATATCAGGAGCTACTTGCAAGCTTGGGAATATTTTTAATTAGAACGATACGACCCGCAAGATGCAATGGTTCATATAATACTAGATGATATATGGAGTCTAAACATAACCTGATGGCAACCTTTAGGGAATATTAATTAAAGTCTGCGTTTGGATTTCAAATCATAGATTTACATCGTTCAAATTTTGAGGACAACAATTTCTCATGGCTAATCATGGCTGCATGTTAAATATTTGATTTCAATGGAAATATATTTTTGAAGATTTATAGTTTAAAACGGCTGTTGCTGTAATCCTAAAATTAGTTCTATACATTCCATTGTGAACCCAAAAGATAACGGAATTCGAAATTCGTACTTTGCCTTTCTGAAGAATTACTTTATATAGTCAAGGGCAATAAAAACCATATTTGTAGACACCACCTATAAGTGGGTGTGGTCATTAAATTAATGTTGAGTACATGTATCGTTGGCCTTTTTATTTAATGTTTATGATGTTTGAGTTCGGCTAAAGGCTTTTATTAAAAAAATATTGTCAGTTTGAAAAAACACAAAACTTGTCCAAAACTTCCAATAATACGACCCAATGAGCTATACTAAGAGAATAGGACATATTTATATTTAAATAACTTTTAAAAATCTATAAATGCAAAAAACATTGGACATTGGCATGTTTTCAGGAGCATTTGGCTTGATGCAAGGAGGTAATATTTTGCAAATCATTATTAAACACAAATCATTATTTGCACATGCTTGGAACATAGTTGATTTTCAGATGCAAATTTTGGATCCCCAGTGAGAATGGGGGTGACGCTCCAAAGTAGCCATGTCAAATTTTGAAATAATTGCCAAAAATACAATTATGTACAGATTGCAAAAATATTTTGCGCTCGAGAATATCTACAAAAAATGTGCTTACATGAAAATGATTTATATTTGCTTTTGTTTTATATTATTATTCGATTTTCAAATTATTTATATTGTTATATTATGAAGTAAATGCGTATTCAAAAACTCTCATAAATATGTTTTTTTCCAAAAAGGTGGCAACAATATTTCCTTGTGTTTTTTCTTTTATTTCTTCATCTTTTATTTTTCGTGAAAAGTTTTAAAAAATCAACGATGTCATTTAAGAAATAATTTGAATTATTAGAAAAGGGCAAAATACATTAATTAAAAACTCCTCTGGAAAATTTACCGAGAAGCTGCGAACAACACGGTAACAATAAGTCTTTTTGTTTTCCTTAATCTACTAATACAAATTTGAGGAAAATCGGTTCAGATTTAGATATAACCCCCAAACAAATGTCGCTCCCGATTTGACATTTTCCGCTCTAGAAACGACATATTGTACCCGATTTTCTTTAAATTTGGCACAACATCTTATAATCCAACTAGAAACAGATATGCAGAAATTAGGTAAGATCGGTTCAGATTTAGATATAGCCCAAATACAAATGTTGCTCCCAAATGTTTAGCCGATTTTGGTCAAACTATACATATTATATTTCACCTATTTCGTTCCAGATTTCTATATACCCCCATACAAATATCCTTTCCGATTTAAATTTTTTTGTCAAACACATACATTTAAAGGATACAAAAATCCTTCCCGTTTTCACTTTTTCACCGAATTAAATTGTATTCGGATAGAAAGTGGAGTGTATCATAGAGTCGGCCCCGCCCGACTTTAGCCTTTCCTTACTTGTTTTATTATAAGTCTATAGATACAAATATCCTTACAGACTAAAAAACTATGTACATTAGTATATACACTTATGAACTACTTAATTATTGGGTACAATACAAGTATACAATATAATTTTTCTTTTAATAGAGTTTTTATTTTCCGATAATTCAATGATGTGGTAGTATTTATTAAATTGAACATACAAACGACGGAAAGGATCATTATTAGCGTAATTTCTGCGGAAGTAATCAATGTGAATCAACTGAAAATTTCTAGTAGGTCTTTGAGGAATATTTATAAACATTCTATTGAAGATAAAATTTGAATCAATGTTGCCCTGTACGACGACTTCTCAAAGATGCAGCGACCCAATGAGGTATATAATTGCTTAGTGACTGAAAGATCAGAAAACTCCTTACTCCAACGCTTCATAAAACCAAGAGCACTATAAGCTTTGTTTACTATCATTGAAATGTGAAGTCGAAAGTTCAGACGTTGATCTAATAAGATTCCGAGGTCCAGAAAAGTATCTACAGTATCGAGTTCGTGATCACCAAAGAAATAATTGGTTCTAGGATGTTTAACTCTAGAAAATGCTATATGTTTACATTTCAAAATATTTAGTTCCATTAAATTTACTTTACACCATTCATGAAAACAATCCAGATCAGATTGTAGATAATATTGCTCCAACGGGTCTTTAAACGACCGAAATATTTTTTTTCATCATCAGCATACATTAGAATATTGGAATGTCGAATTACAGATGGAAGGTCATCAATAAATAGTGTAAATAAGACAGGGCCAAGATGGCTTCCTAGTGGTACACCGGAAGACACCACAATTTCCTTTGAAATAGCGTTTCCGAATTTTACCCTTTGGATTCGACCACATAAATAGCATTTTAACCAAGATAATAATGAGTTACTGAAGCCCATTGTATCTAATTTTCTCAAGAGAAGGTTATGATTAACTTTATCAAAAGCCTTACTAAAATCTGTGTAAATTGTATCCGTTTGCATTCGGCTTCTAAATCCATCATTTACAACTGTAGTAAGTTCCAATATATTCGTTATGGTTGATCGGGATCTACGAAATCCGTGTTGACAACAGGACAACAACGACGAAACTTGATGAGATAACATGTCAGTTATAATTTTCTCCAAAAGCTTTGGAATAGCGCTAAGTTTTGCAATGCCTCTATAATTCGATACGTCCATCTTGCTGCCAGATTTAAACATTGGGATTATATATGATTCTTTCCAAAGAGGTGGTAAATAACCATAACATAATGATCTATTAAATATTAAGCAGAGAGGATACGAAAGAACATCAGCACAATATTTTAGTATGTTAGTGGGAATTCCATCAGGACCAGGATTAAATGTACTCTCTAATGACTTGAAATTTTCCAAGACCGTACACCTACTTATATATGAAACATTTACTGGTGAATATTCAACAATCTTATAAGGATAAGAACTTGACTGATCAAATGTTTTATTAGAGTAAGTCGTTGAAAAAAGTTAGCAAATATGTTACTAATTGATATATCATCATCAGCAACAATGGAGCCAAATTTCAAAGAGTTTGGAAAAGTACGTAATCGGCGTTTGGAATTTACAAATTTATAAAAAGATTTACGATTACTTTTCAGTTGGTTTTTCATAGATATTACGTAATTATTGTATGCTTTTCTGTTCTCAGTATTGTAATCAAATCTTGCGATGGAATATTTAGAAAAGTCAGTAGAAGAACCAGTTTTTTTGTATCTTTTAAATAATTTGTTTTCCTTTTCTTCAATCTTGCCAATTGATTAGTGTTCCAAGGTGGACCAATATTATCACGTTTTAATATTATAGGAACTGATTTAGAAATACAATTTTGCAATGCACTGTAGAAATTTTCTATCACAACGTCTAAAACCTTGGACGAGAGAATATCATTCCAATTAATAGTGGATAAAAGTGTGTTGAGTTTAGAGTAATCTGTTTTAGAAAAACAGCATTCTTTTTTACTTCTAATACATTTTGAAGTGTTTGTAAAAGAGTTTGAATAAATCATAATTTTTAAATCAATTGTAGGATGATAGCGATCTTCAGGGTGTGTCACCGGATTAGACGAGTTCAGCGCAACTTCCGACGGCTGGTTAACAAAAATTAGATCTAAAAGTTTACCAAATAAGTTATAAACATTATTAACTTGTGATAGTCCATAATCTAACAATGATTCAATGCATTCGTTATTCCTGCATAAATTTAGCATATATGCACGCAAAATTTAATATATATATTTTTTAATATTAGCCTAAATACGATACTTGGCTCAAATCGGAGTAAAAAATAAATCTGCATAAAAATTCGCTGTCTAGTGATTAGATTGAAATGCGGAACATTTTGAAGGCCTTAATTAGCGCTATCTTCAGATGTGACATAATTGTTGGCGAATTTTTTGCTTCTAGTTTAATATAAAAATAATAAATTTCAAAATTAAATATATTTTATTCTCTTTTAATTCCCTTGTTTAAATATTTTTTATTAATAGTGCCAGAAAGACGCTCCATGAGTTTCATGATGGAGTTCCTGGTATTTACTCTACAATAATTATATACGTGATTACAGACGAAATTAAAAATAATAGACATAATTAAAATAACTTACTTTAAGCTGGCTTAAAAAAAAAATTCTGAAAGTATCCACCAAATAAAGGGCGATTTTTTAAGAGCTTGATAACTTTTTTTTTTTTAAAAACGCATAAAATTTGCAAAATCTCATCGGTTCTTTATTTGAAACGTTAGATTGGTCCATGACATTTACTTTTTGAAGATAATTTCATTTAAATGTTGACCGCGGCTGCGTCTTAGGTGGTCCATCCGCTTAGTCCAATTTTGGCATTTCCACGTTTTTGAGTAACAGAGACCCAATTGGTGCGAACGGCGACGAATCGAAAATTGGTGGTCATCATTAACACTGGCCGATACAGCTGCGATATTTTCTTCAGTTCGCACTCTACGTAAGCGTGTTGGTGGTTTAATGTCCAACAATGTAAATTTGGTGCGAAATTTAGTCACAATAGCCCGAATAGCCGCTTCAGTGGGTCGATTAAACTGACCATAAAATGGAAGCGCGCAATGAACTTTCTTAACAGAGCACGCATTTTGATAATAAAATTCAATAATTTGCAAGCGTTGTTCGTTTGTAAGACGATTCATGATGAAATGTCAAAGCATACTGAGCATCTTTCTCTTTGACACCATGTCTGAAATCCCACGTGATCTGTCAAATACTAATGCATGAAAATCCTAACCTCAAAAAAATCACTCTTTATATCGAAACGGCGATTTCCTTTTGCTCATTTTTAAATTACTTAACAATTTAGGAAGATTTGAGTGAAACAGAATAGCGACTCTATAATTCTAAAAGGGCATGTTGAGCAGACCATTTTTATACCCTCCACCTCCAGGATGGGGGTATATTCACTTTGTCATTCCGTTTGTAACACCTTAAAATATTCATAGTCGGGGTAAAATTCTAAGACGATATAGCCATGTCCGTCTGTCTGTTGAAAGCACGATAGCGGCCGAACGAAATCAGCTAGGAGGTTCAAATTTTTCCTAAATGTGTCTTATGGTTGTAGATCGGTTGGGATTGAAAGTGGGCGAAATCGGCCCAGAGGGAAAAATTTTTCCCTCACAAGGACTGAAACTACCCCTAATATTTAGAGTATTTCAGCATGTTTTTTGAACATAATAGCTTGTATTTACTTGATATTTGCAATTCGCAATCCCTTTATAGCATAAAAGGGCACCATAGAGTGATTTTTATTTGTAGGGTGCGAAATAGGACGAAAAGGGATAAAAATAGTACCTATCGAACGACAACAGATAGAAACACGAAATTTTTCTAAATTCGTACTTTTAAGGGGTTAAATGGGGATAGAGGGATACAAATAGTACCAACCTAACGGCTGCACCCAGAATAATGAAATTCGATATATACATTCCTCTGATTGCGTAGACACATAAAATAAAGGAACTTTCTAAAATTCGTACTTTTTGGGGTTCAAATGGAAAAAGGGGATACAAATAGTACCTACCAAATGACAGCAGCTAGAATCATGAAATTCGGAGTATACATTCCTCTGACTGCGTAGACACGAAAAATAAAACGTTTTTTTCCAAAATTCGTACTTTCAAGGGATTCAATGGGAGCTGAGGGATACAAATGGTACCAACTAAACGCTACAGCTAGAATGATGAAATTTTCGAAAGTCGTTCTTTTAAGGAGTAAAATGCGAAAAAGGGGATAAAAATGCTACCAACAAAATGGCCGCAGATAGTATCATGGAATTGGGTATATACATTCCTCTGAGTGCATAGCCACGTAAAATATTTTTTTTCCAAATTCGAACTTGCTTTTACGAAAAAAATGGTAGAATCATGAAGTTGTCTTATACTGCGTACGTGAGAAATAATGTATTTTCAAAATGTATACTTTTGAATTTAAAATAGATGGAAATACAACCAACCAAAGGACTGCTGCTGAAAATACACTCTCTATCCCCCAATATATATATACAAAGTGTAAAAATATTGGTAGCCTTGGCTTATTAATTAAATTTCGAATTGTATGAAAAATGTATGAAACATTTGAAATTTGTTGCGGACATTCCTCCATGTTTTAGCGGGCGAAATGGGACAAAAATGGATAAAATATGGTACCAATGATACAACAACAGCTAGAATCATGAAATTCGGTGTGTACATCCCTCTAATTGCATAGACACGTAAAATAGAGGGATTTTTCGAAATTCGTACTTTTAAGGGATATAATTGAAAAAGAGGGATAAAAGTGGGACCTTCCAAACCGCTGAACTTGATATCATGTAATTGATATGTGTATTCTGTGGTCTGAATATGAAGACTCGAAAAAAAAGTTTTTTTTTTCAAATTTGTACATTTGGGAGGAGAATGGGGCGAATGGGAATAATCTGAAAATGCTTCTCCCTAATGGCGACTGACAATCGCCTAATATTTTCGGCATGTTCATTTTCACAATTACAGCATTGTATTTATTTATAGTATCAGATTTTAAACAGTGCGCATAAGTATACATTATAGTTTGAAATACTAAACAAATATAGTAAGTAACAATTTTCGTAATATGGTACTGTATTTCTATTTAAAGTCGACATCCTTTAATCTGCTGGTAATACTGTGGAATGCACTCCGTGGTGGAGGCTATATAAGATTCGGCCCGGCCGAACTTAACGCCTTCTTACTTGTTTCAGAATAAACTTATACTGGTCTGAGTTTCTTCTTACAGTTTTAATTTTTTGTCGAAGGGAGCATTGTACTGAGCGAAAAAAAGTGTTGTAAGTTAATGGCTGAGAGAATTCTAATTGTTAGAACTATATTGTGGAATTTTATGAGGATCACTTTTGTGCAAAATTTTTACCCTCTGTCTTCTCTCATTATGGGTTATTTTTTCGAGAAAATCAAAATCCTTCAAAACGATTTACAATCTTGTAAATAAAGCTTCACCCTTAGATACCAAAACTTATAAAACAAAATTGCTACGTTTGAAATCACTCCATGTTTTTTGGATGATCGATCTTTTTCGACAAAAAGTGGGTATTTCGCACAGTAATCAAAAAATACATATTAGATATTATATAACAAAAATACATGTGCCAAAAAATTTTGAGTTTTGCCCTTTTTTATTTTTCCACGCATAGTGCGAATCAGCGGCAAAAACTTTCAAATTTCATGCACCCAAATCTCAACTTTACTGATTGAATTTTGCAAAGAACATTCCTATTAAGTATATTCACACAGATTTTGCTAATATCGCGATTAATTTAAGCTGTGGATGCATTTAAAGTTCATAAATGCTAAAATACTAGCAAATTTCCTCACAAGAGAAGTTATTTTATTGGGATGTATCTTGGAAACCATGTCTCGTATAGAAATTTCGTTTAGTTGGTAGAAAATAGGAGCTCTTGAGGTGTTCTTTTGGATTTAAAAAAATGCAATTACGTTTTTGTTTTCTTTTCAGACAGAGGTTTACCTGAAGGTTATATTTATTTAGCATTTTAAATTTTCTGCAGTATAAAACTATATTCGCGAGGCCGACCGATGCCTCGGCATTTACAAATATTGTTAAACTATTGTCTTATTTATTCATTTTCAAAAGAATAATCTGATAATAGCTGCCAGGATCGATTTAATTACTGAAATGGTAAAACCTTCTAAGCCAAAAATGATGATATACTTTCTTCGTTGTTCTCTGTACATGTATTTGAAGCATACTTTAGGGATGTAAGGTTTTATGGCATGCGAGCGCATGTAAATATAGGACCGAAATTCATATTAAGTTAATTATAATGTAATAATATCCGTTTGTCATCGATTAAAAAATAAAAAAATCGATAATCGTAAAAACCAAAAATTTTATTTGGGCGTGGCACTGAAAATTTTCATTTAATTGTGGACTCAAATTAAATCACTGGTAATGATTTGTATTCACATATATAATAAAATAAAAAAATTATGACGTTTTTCATTTTAACTTGCATGGTAGGTGGGCGTGGTTGTGGGCAAATTAAACAAAAAAATTCTTTTTGATCTAATTTGACGATATAAGGGATATGTGCGAAATTTCAAGGTCCTAGCTCTATTCCTTCTAATTATTGCTGCAGCTTGTATGAAAATATTCCACTGTGCGACGCACCAAGGTTCAGAATAAAATTACATCGGCGAAAATTTTGAAACTTTTTTGAGTTTCGTAAAAAATTGAAATTAGACAATGATCAAGGGATTATTTTGAGATTTCAACATAAAATTATATTCCATTAGATGTTAGAAATTGCCCAAAATTTGACTACTTTTCCTATTTTTCGATTTAAAAGATAAAGAAAATTTTTATTTTAATTTGTTCATAATTTGCAGAAAAAAAAATATTTTATTCGTCTTACAGATTTTGGCCAAATAATAATGGAATTTATATAATTAATATTTGTCAAATACAAAAATATTCTTATGGATATATATTTTTGAAAAATAAAATCAAATTTTGCTAAAAATTGGTTATTCACGTTCAAGTCCACTACTTATTAACCGACACTCGTATTTTATGCTTAGCATTCACGAATGTAGATTCCTAATTTGAAAATCAAATTCGTCAAAATATAAATGGTATCTCTTAATTTCGAATTTTACACTAAAGACGACTGCATCATAAGCATGAGAGACCACATTCCAACCACTTCTTCGTCATTACAAAATACATTGTGGCATACTTGCTTAATGCCTCCGAATATTTATTGGTAGCATCTCTCATTCTCCCTCCACATCTGCATAGAAAACAACGCTGGCTGAGTGTCTATCTCAATTATATCATAACAAAAATTCTGGCAAACAGTTCCAACATCGTGCAATTTTTTAATTAAACTTTAACAATATTACACAATAAAACACAATTCAATTAAAGAGATATGTCGTTAGAAATTCCACTACCAGCATATTAACGACTTTATTATACACACATACTTATAATGGGCATAGTAACGAATAAAATTGTAAAATTACCCTGCTCGCATTTTTCTTTTCATTGGCTATTATCCAAACATTTCAATTTCATTTTTTGAAATTTTATTAACCATAAACAAACAAAATTATAAAGATAAATAAAGTTTTTCACATTATTTAAAAAATATATATACTCCCAATTGAAATAACTGAAACAATCAATAAAGATGTGTGCGTGTGTGTCGACAACATTTAATTGTTGAACCAACCCATTGATGTCGCTAGTATCGAGTGTGTCCCTTTCATCGCTCAAATATAAATCATCTTAAATTGTTTAATAAAAAAAGAAACTCAAAACAAAAAGATAAAAAAGCAAACATTCCGAATACACCAAATTATCCACACATTGGAATTGAAACGAAATGAATGGAATGGAATACAAATTAACGACCATAACAACAATAAAGGAATAAATGACAATTTATATTCATTCAGTCTGTCCGTCCGTCATCCATTCATTCATTCATGCATTCATGCGATACACCCCATCCAACAGATAGATAGGCACGCTTACGGCTACGGATAGCCTCGCTCGCATCCACCACACTGCGTCACCATACAAATCAAGAGCATACAACAATTTAAATTATTAACCATAAACCAATTGAAACTAATCGAAAATACAAAAGAAACGAAAACAAAAGTTCATCACGGGTAGAATTTCTGGTTCTATGGAAGAGAATCTTTTCTTTTGAATGAAAGAAAAAAAAACAAACGCCAACGGGACACTACTTTCAATCAATAGAGTCCGCGGTGCACTGTGCTTATAAAAAACAATGACCTGGGATTGTGATTTACAGAGCTGTTTAGAATCGCCACAACGCTGGACAAGAAATGAAGCACGTTTAGGTCGGTTAAGCCTACTAAAAATAATGTGTTCTATAACAGATTGCTTCAGATAACAGATTGCTTGAGCCGAAATCCAAACATTACTTATGCATCTCAGAATTTTTCCACTGTACACCTCACATAGAGAGAAAAACAAATAATTCAAATCAATTTAAAAAACAATTACCTCTTTTTAAAATTAAGTAATTTTGAGTCTTTAAAGATGTTCTCTTAATTAGTGTTTATTAATTCAATTGGTATTTAATTCAAAAAAAATTAACTGAATTAAACAGAAACAAGTAAAAAGGCGTGAAGTTCGGCAGGGCCGAACTTTATATACCCTCCACCATTGATTGCATTCCAAAGAGGATGTCGATTTTCGTAGAAGTGCAGTAATATTACAGGAAAATATAATTTTTTATATAGCCAAATCAAAACAAATACAAATATTAAAAAAATAATTTTATAAATAAATATAATATTTTAATTATTTCAAACCACGCTTATAAGGCAAGGCTACCAATACGTCAATTCAAAAATAAATATTCTTCTATTTAAAAAGCTTCAATACCATTAATATTGGTAGATAGTGGGTGCTACAGTTGGTTGTGTTTCAATTCTATTTTAATTCCAAAAGTACAAATTTTGAAAATCCATTATCAGACGTACATAGTGCAAAATAACCTAACGTCATGATTCAACCAAAATTTGCCCTAAAAGAAAAAGTACGAATTTTATTTTGCGTGTCTATGCAGTCAGAGGAATGTATACACCGAATTCCATGATACCAGCTGCGGCCATTTGGTTTGTACCATTTTTACCCTTAAGAGTACGACTATCTAAAATCTCTTTACTTGACGTTTCAACCCAATTATAGTTTCATCATTCTAGCTGTAGTCGTTTAGTTAGTACTATTTTTATCCCTCTGTTCCATTGTATCTCTTGAAAGTACGAATTTCGAAAAATCCGTTTATTTTCCGTGTCTACGCAGTCAGAGGAATGTATACTCCGAATTTCATGACTCTAGCTGTGGTCATTTGGTTGGTACTATTTGTACCCCCTTTTTCATTCTAACCCCAATATGTACGAATATCGAAAAATCCGTTTATTTTACGTGTCTACGCAATCAGAGGAATGTATACACCGAATTTCATTATTCTATGTATAACCGTTTGGTTGGTACCATTTTTATCCCTCTGTACCCATTGTATCCCTTGAAAGTACGAATTTGAAATAAAAACTTTTATTTTCCATGTCTACGTAGCCAAAGGAATGCATACACCGAATTTCATGACTCTATCTGCGGTCATTTGGTTGGTACTATTTTTATCCCCTTTTTTCATTTTAACCCCAAAAAGTACGAATTTTAAAAAATCTGAGTATTTTACGTGTCTATGCAACCAGAGGAATGTATACACCGATTTGATTATTCTAGGGGCAGTCGTTTGGATGGTACCATTTTTATCCCTCTATTCCCATTTTACCCCTTAAAAGTATGTACTAATTTGGAAAAAATACTTTTATATTATGTATCTACTCTATTAGAGGAATGTACACACCGAATTTCGTGTTTCTAGCTGTTGTCGTTTAATATGTACTATTTTTATCCCTTTTTTGCCCCATTTCACCCCCTTCAAATAAGAATCACTTTATGGTGGACGTTTTTGTTATCGGGTGATTGCACATACCCAATATCAAGCAGACATATTGCAAAAATATGCTTAAATACTCTAAAATATTTGGGATTATTATGGGTATTTTTAGTCCTTGTGTCCTTGTCCAGGGGCCGATTGCGCCCTGTTTCAATCCCAACCGATTTATGGAAAATTTGGACGTCCTAGCTCCTTTCGTTTAGAAGCTAGCGTGCTTTTAGCAGACGGACGTACGGACATGGCTAGATCGTTTTAGAATTTTATGACGATCAAGAATATATATACTTTATAGGGCCTGAGGTCGATATTTCAAGGTGTTACAAACGGAATGACAAAGTTAGTATACCGCCATCCTGAAGGCGGAGGGTATAAAAATTATGGTGAAAGTGATTCAGATCGCATCCTTAGCGCATAAATTGTAATTAGGTAAATCTAAATATTACTGAATTTTGGGGCAGCTATTATCAAAATATAGGCTTACAGCTACTTTAGGCTCTTTAAACTACTAATAGATTTCATTTAATAAAATTTCATAAAATTTGTGTCACTTTGTTATTAAAAATGATCAAATCGTCCTTGAGGGAAATTGTTCTCTAACAAGGACTGCAAATAGAATATTTAAAAGCTGATTTAGCATTTAAATATCAGCCCAATATTTATTAACTTCTTAGTCTCAACACGAATCAAAAATTAGTTTAGCAAAATTCATACTTTTAGGGTAATAAATGGGACAAAAAAAGATAAAAATGGTACCAATAAAACGACATATTTCAAAATACAGCGTAGAGATGAGATAAGAGCAAGAGAAATGTTGGCCATGCATACGATAGCATGGGCCTATATGGTTCATATTCTCGGTAGGTATTCCTAGTTGAAATATATCATGATCCCCAAATTGTATAAAGATCCAATGATAGATGTTGGTTCTACTGCGGCAAAGTAGGTATTCTTAGTTGAAATATAACATGATCTACAAAGTGTGGTCATCTTCCGATGTAAAATGTGAGTTCCAGAGCAGTAATAATAAAAAATGTTGTCCCATTTGTAAGGGTGCTAAATAGAAACGTGGATCACTTTCAAAATATGTATGAAAATAGTAGAAATATTAACATGATCTGCAAAATGTTGTCAATATACGATGTAAGATGTAGGTTGCAGAGCAGTAATAGTGAGAACTGGAGAACTCAGGGGGCTATACCAAAACATGAACCCATATAGTTTGCTTTCATTGCAGATGTTTCTAGTTAAAATATAACATGATGTGGGAAATGTCATCAAAATCAGATGTAAAATGTGCATTTTAGAGCAATAATAGTGTAAATCGGAGGTACATTTGTATGGGGCCTATATCAAAACATTGACCCATGTAGTCCACTCTTACGTTAGCTGCTTCTCGTCCAAATATAACACTATCCTGAATAATGTATCAATATCGAATGCAAAATGTGTATTCTAGAGCAGTAATAGGGTAAATTGGAGGGACATTTGTATGGAGTGCCAGTTAGAATGAGATACCCCAATTTTTATACCCTCCAACTCCAGGATGGGGGTATATTCACTTTGTCATTCCGTTTGTAACACCTTAAAATATTCATCGGAGACCCCATAAAGTATATATATTCTGGGTCGTGGTAAAATTCTAAGACGATATAGCCATGTTCGTCTGTCTGTTGAAAGCACGATAGCGGCCGAACGAAACGAGCTACGAGGCTCAAATTTTTCCTAAATGTGTCTTATAGTTGTAGATCAGTTGGGATTGAAAGTGGGCGAAATCGGCCCAGAGGGAAAAAATTTTCCCTCACAAGGACTGAAAATACCCCTAATATTTAGAGTATTTCATTTGCAATGCGCATTCCCTTTATAGCATAAAAGGGCACCATAGAGTGTTTTTTATTTGTAGGGGGCGAAATGGGACAAAAAGGGATAAAAATGGTACCTATCAAACGACAACAGTTAGAAACACGAAATTTGGCGTGTACATTCCTCTAATAGAGTAGATACATAATATAAAAGTATTTTTTCTAAATTCGTACATTTAAGGGGTTAAATGGGGATAGAGGGATAAAAATAGTACCAACCTAACGACTGCACCTAGAATAATGAAATTCGGTGTATGCATTACTCTGATTGCGTAGACACGTAAAATAAAAGAACATTCCAAAATTCGTACTTTTTGGGTTTCAAATGGAAAAAGGGGATAGAAATAGTACCTACCAAATGACCGCAGCTAAAATCATAAAATTCGGAGTATACATTCCTCTGACTGCGTAGACACGAAAAATAAAACGTTTTCTCCAAATTCGTACTTTCAAGGGATACAACGGCTACAGGGGATAAAAATAGTACCAACTAAACGAATACAGCTAGAATGATGAAATTCGGTGTGTACATCCCTCTAATTATGTAGATACGTAAAATAAACAGAGTTTAGATAGTCGTACTCTTGAGGGGCAAAATTGGAAAAAGGGGATACAAATGGTACCAACAAAATGGCCGCTGATAGAATCATGGAATTCGGTGTATACATTCTTCTGACTGCATATCCACGTATTTTTTTTCCAAATTCGTACTTTATTTTGTTGCTTTTACGACAAAAAATGGTAGAATCATGAAGTTGTCTTATACTGCGTACGTGAGAGATAAGGTATTTTCAAAATTTATACTTTTGAAATTAAAATAGGATGGAAATACAACCAACCAAACGACTGTAGCTGCAAATACACTCTCTATCCCCCAATATTTAGGGTATTTATGATTGTTCCCTTATATTTACTTAATGAATTGAAATATTATTTCCTTTATATATATACATAGTATACAAATATTGGTAGCCTTGGCTTATTAATTAAATTTCTGATTTTCATACAGTTAAAATTTGTTGCGGGCATTCCTCTTGTAGCTTGGAAGCACCACAAAGAAAATAAAAGTTTTAGCTTGCGAAATGGGACAAAAAGGAGATAAAATATAATACCAATGATACGACAACAGCTAGAATCATGAAATTCGGTGTGTACGTCCCAATAATTTGTAGACACGTAAAATAGAGAGATTTTTCGATATTCGTACTTTTAAGGAATATATAAAAAGAGGGATAAAAATGGGGCCTACCAAACTGCTGAAGTTGAAATCATGAAATTCGGTGTATACATTTTGACTATGAAGACTCGAAAAAGGGTTTTTTTTCGAAATTTGTACATTTGGTCGGGGAATGGGGCGAATCTGGGGATATGGGGATATCTTTAAAATTTATACTTTTCTTATCACTTTGTGTGTATCTGAAAATGCTTCTTTCTACTGGAGACTAATATTTAGACATGTTCACATTCACAATTTAAGTATTTTATTTATATATAGTAGTCGATTTTAAACAGTGCGCATAAGTACACATTATAGTTTGAAATAGTAAACAAATATAGTAATCTGCATAAAAATATCACAATTTTCGTAATATGGTACTGTGCTTCTATGTAAAGTCGACATCCTTTAATCTGCTGGTAATACTGTGGAATGAACTCCGTGCAGGATGGTATATAAGATTCTGCCCGGCCGAACTTAACGCCTTCTTACTTGTTCTCTTTAGTTTGATCAGATCTCTAACTTGAAAACTTTTATTTTTAATTTTTTTCAATTTTGACAAGAATGAGTCTGTACATCCTGTGAAAGTAGTGGTTCCAACGGTAGAGGTTCCAACAGTAGAGATACAAACGTTGTTGATTTTTTTATAAATGTTCGATGTAGTATTAGGATATTCTAAGAAAAAATGTTGTGCTTCGGTGAAAAAATATTTTTCAATTGACTCAAACATAAACCACTGCATATCTCAGACCGGATAAAGTGTGACTTAGATCACTATCATTCCACTAATTCTGAACCGATTTCCTACCAAATTAAATAGCGATGGTCGCTAGCCCAAAAAAGTAACTCCTGCCAAATTTAAACTGACAACTGGAACTGAATTTTTTGTAAAAATGCATCCGAAAAATATTGCTTGATTTTTTCATGAATTCCATTCAAAATCATATACATACAACCGAAATTTATGCGAAAACATTATGGGCATTGGTATTCTTCCTACAGACTCTCTCTCTCTCTTAAGATTTGTCGGACAATTAAAATTTTTGTGGTCAAGTTTTGATCTAAAAATTTATTGTGTCATTCGCCTTGTCAGCGCACGCTTGCCTGTGGTCTGTTGCCAATGGTCTCATTGTTGCCGTAATTACACTTAGTCGCATTGTGGTTTCTGACTTGTGGCTGGTTACTTGTTTGATGGCCATTTTTGGGGGGGTGGGGGAGAAGGAGCAGGCCGAGTGAATGTCAACCAGAAGAACGAACTATTTTCTTTGGAGCTCTACTCTGTGTTATTGCAGGAGCGCACATTCGTTCGACGCACAAGCCACACTCTGCAGATATGTTTGAATTTCCTTGTCGGTGTTGCATTCTGTTTTCATGCAACAGCAACGGCATTCCAATGTTGTACGGGGGTTCAACCATTCATACATGCTGAAATTCTGCACACTCGCACCGCATTCATTCACTGGTCCCTGTGACTGCATCTGAGTCGGCAGTATTGTTGGCCGTTTTTAGCTGCTCTGCTATTGTAGTGGCCTCAAGCGCTTCCGTGGCCGTCCATTGTCGTCTGTCTGACATTGTGGTTGTGACTCCTTTTGACTGAGTCTTTAGTGACCATTTGACTGCTCTTGCTGCTGATGGCTGTGCAACATTGTTGCCACTTGAGTTTTGTTTTCCAATCGATTTCTTTCCGGCATCAATCATAAACTTCTTTCAACTGTTGAATTCGGGCGGGCGGTCGTTCGTTCTTTTTTTCATTCGTGGCTCTGACCATAACAACTGGTCCGTGGTGCATCTGCCTTGTGTGGTTTTGTGAGATTGACTTGAGCATCTATTTGACAGCTGCATGTTGATGTGGCCAATCATCACAAAAAGGCCACAGGACCAACTCATTTAGCGAAAGTCTCGATTAAAGCAGCTCTTTGATTAAGAAAGGATTGGCCAAGAAAAAAACAGAGCCCAGCTTCATTAAAAAACTAGATAATTCAATTAAAAATTAACTCATTTTGAACCTGTAAAGGTATTGAATTAATGGGCGTGTTTTAGTTACCACAAGCTGGGTTCCCCGCTTAACTGAAATTCTTTCATAAATTTTTGGGGTTTTGAATTTTCAAAACAGTGTTTTTGGCTGCAAATATTTTTTGAAAATTTAAAAACTAATAAAAAATAAAAACACTTTCCCATCATCACATATGGACATTAGGATGGGTCTCGAAAATTAATCGATAAAAATAACATTGGATTGTTTAATTACGATTGCAAAATATTTCGTCTCTAGGTCCTGCCTTCTGTCAGCTAAACGCTCCTGAAAACACCTCCCAAAATCATGTTTTCCTTGTAATATTTTTATGTTGCACCTCGACCCAACCTAATGTTCATACGTACTTCTGCCAATCTGCATTTCCATCCTCCGATTGATTCGCAGAAAATTGCTATACAACCTTCTTGACCTTCTAAAATTTCCTCGCCACACGTCATTGGCACCTTTTCGTGGAATGAACATCATCATCATCCCGGTGATCCATGCATGGACAATGACAAGAAAGTGGAAACTCTGCTCTGCTGCTTCTGGATCCGTTGACACACATTCTTCAACCTTCTCCTGATCCGTTGTGGGTATGGATGTGAATGTGAACGTGGATGGATGGATGCATGATACCATCCATGCCTGGGGAAGTGATCACATGCTGTTAAATAATTGTGTTTTGTGGCATTGTGCAAATCGTGAACAAACACCAAAAAACAAACAAACAAACATATCATTGAAGTGAATGTTCAAATAATATTTCACCCCAAAAAGCAAACGTCGTTTTGTGAGATATTCACACAGAAGGAAAGCGTAAAAAACAACAGTTTCATGATGGAAGAAATCCAGCCAAAAAAACCTTATGCAGCGGGTGATCGTTGATGAACTTGGCCTTATTGTGGTCAATTGTGGTATAGGTGGAGGGGAAACCACAAAAATAAATAAACAAATATTTTGCACATTCATTCAGGCAACTAAAACAACTAAAAGTCAATACCAATCGAAGAAGATGGATGATGGCGACGAACGGCGTTGCCACCAACTCCATGATGGATGTGGTACATATTTGCCCTTGTTCCACTGCTAGTAGGTCCAAAGGCAAAACAAAATATTTTACACATGTCTTCGGAAAAAATCTTAAAATGTTTTTTTTTAGAATTATAGGCATTTGAAATAAAAATCCTCCTGACAAATCAAATCAAATATCAAAATTACCATAAAAATAAAATCATTCTAAATATCATTATATATGTTCTCTGAAAGATGAAATTTTATTAGATATATTTAAAAAATTCCTGTAATCTTATAGGAATTTATAAAAGAATTAATTAAAATAACATACATAAAGTTTACCTAGGATTACACAAGTTCGTTACCAAATTACTGCATTTCTATCATCACGTCTTAGGTGCCTCGGGGCCAAAGTTGGGGAAAATGGGCAAAAATACACAAAATGTTCCAAAACTGTCTCAGATTCGCCCCCCAGAGGGGTTAAATGTAATACCGATCACCATTAATTTTTTTCTCCCCAACATTTTTTCCGAACACACCTACCCCATATTCCCACCCCTTAAGAAGACTCCCATAAAAAATACATTTTTACAAAATTTGCTCTCACAGCTCTAGTTGGCCAAAGGAGGAACTTAGTGAAGTTAATCGGAACATACCGACCCTCTATCTTCAACCCTTAAGGTTATCTCCATAGGTTTTTTATACAAAAACTATTTTTTTATAAAATTTGCTACCACATCTCTAACTGGCCCGGCGTCTTTGACAACATGTAATCTACACAGACTCATAAGAAAGTGAACCCTATAATGAGTTAAAATGAACTAAAATTTAGGAAAATTGAACTTCGTATAGCACTAAAGCAATATTTCCTCATATCGAATTCAAACTTTTCCTTGAAAGTAGAACATGCTTTGAACTTGATTCTAGTTAAATTTTCTTCAAACCAAGCAAATATTTACTCAAACTGAAGAAAATTGCAGTAAGTTTTTCCTCAAAGCAAGTACATTTTTACTAAATCGAAGTAAGATGTTGCCGAAATTTTCCTGAATCTAAATAATTTTTTCCTCAAACCAACTAATTTTTACTAAATTTAAGTAAAGTTTTCCTAAAACTAAGTAAATTTCTACTCAAATCAAATATTTACTTAAACTGAGGACAAATTTGCTGATTTTTTCCTCAAAACAAGTACATTTTTACTTAAACTGAGGAAAATTTTACATGATACAAGGAAAAAAGAAAACTTAAAATAAGTTTAATTTAACTAAAATATTTCAAACAAATGATTTTGCTTCAAAAAACTAATACAAAAAATGACAACATGAAATATTTCTCAAAAGTTTCATGAAACCTCTGCCATAAAGATATGAGCTATTGCTGCGAAGGCAAGATTGTCGCCTTCGCAGTGGTTATTTAGAAAAAGACTTGAATTATTTAAGATATAAGTCTCTGCAAACGAACGAGAATTGCTTCTTAGATTAATATTCACGAATATTTCTAAACAATTTAAAGTGAACTTTTATAAGTTCATAATACTTAAATTAACTTTAGTTTAACACATTGAGTGCCAAGCGGTTTTGACGCAAACCTTCCCAGGAGACCAAACATTTTTTGGGCTATAAGTAAAAGCAATCACTGTCGTACGGAACTCGTGTCGTACCCCACGACGGGGGAAACGTACGACGTGGCAGTCAATTGGTTAAAATTTCCTAAATGAAAATTTTTCCGTACAAAAAAAATTCTTAATATTTTTCTTACTTAAAACATTGGAAATTTTTTTCCACACAATTATGAATTTACTCAATTCTAAGAATTTTTTATCAAATCCAATGAAATGTTTTTAAGAAAATTTACTACCTTGTAAATGAACTAAATGAACTATTTAATATGACTTTGAAATAAGGGAACATAACTCATACTTAGTTATTTTATTTATTTCATTATTTATAATAAACTTATACAAAAAGGGCACTAGCAACTAAGGGCCGATAGCCTTATTTAATTTCCCTACATTAAAGGACTTTTTTTACTAAACTGTAGTAAAATTGTTGAACCAAATTAGAGAATGGATTTTACTAAAATTTAAGAATGCTATTTTTCTGAGCGTGGAAACATACAATGTAACGTAGAAAAGTGAAGGGTGTCATATAGGCGCCTTTCCTTACTTGTTTTTATTATGTTATAGTATTGTCTATCGTCCATCGTACGACTTTAAGGTCCTGTTCAAAAGTTTTGCATTTTTTGCCCAAAATTTTAGTGGAAATTCGTGTTTTTCTTCAAGCAGCTGACATTAAAAAAAGCTTAGAAAAGACTCCTACGATACCATAACCGTCCTGATTATGTATCTGATTTTTTTCGGATGATGCCTAACGGAGGAAACATTCACACCACCAGCAAGGATTTTCAAAACATGGTCATACTAAACGGCCCATATTTCCGGCATTTTTAACTTATTTTGTTTTCTTTTTTAAATATTGCCCAAAGTGTTCTAAAGGGTCCGCCATCTAACGTTTTTTTTTTCAACTATTCAATCGTTGGACTATTATTTGTGGGGTGCCCCCAAAGATAAGTGTTACGCCGACAAGCCAGAGACAATTGACGCTTTAAAGGACAATATTCGTGAAGCCATTGGTGAAATACAGCTGCACACAATCGATAATGTGCTTACAAATTGGACCGATCGTGTAGGCTACTGCATGGCCAGCCGAGGCAGCCATTTGAATGAAATTATTTTCTATTATTAACCGGAAGGATTGTAAAAATAAAAAAGAAATTTGAGAAAATATTCAACTTCGTTCCTGTGTTTTAGAAATTTATTGCGAATTTTCAGCAAATTGCTTCTAGTTTTATAAAAAATCTCAATTCTTTAAAAACGTTCTTTCCCTTTATTTTTTAAATAAAAGTGTACCTCATCGATTATTTAGAATAATTTTTTATTAAGACGATCCATAAGTTTCATGATGAAGTTTCTAATCATTACTCTACAACAATTATAACGTGATTGCAGTCAAAATTAAAAATTATTTATTACTATTTTTATACCCTCCACCTCCAGGATGGGGGCGTACTAACTTTGTCATTCCGTTTGTAACACCTTGAAATATCTATATTCTTGATCGTCATAAAATTCTAAGAAGATCTAGCCATGTCCGTCCGTCAGTACGTTGAAAGCACGCTAGCATCTTAACGAAAGGAGCTAGGACGTTCAAATTTTCCATAAATGCGTCTTATAGTCGTAGATCGGTTGGTATTGCAACGGGCTGAAATCGCCCATAGGGAAAAATTGTTCCCTCACAAGGACTAAATGTAGCCATAATAATCCCTACTATTTTAGCGTATTTAAGTATGTCTGTTTATATTTGCTTGATATTGGTATGCACATTCCCCTTAAAGCAAAATCGTGCACCATAAAGTGATTCTTATTTGTAGGGGGTGGAATGGGCAAAAACGGATAAAAATGGTACATATTAAACGACAACAGCTAGAAACACGAAATTCGGTGTGTACATTCCTCTAATTGAGTAGATACATAATAAAAATATTTTTTCCAAATTCGTACTTTTAAGGGGTAAAATGGGAATAGAGGGATACAAATTGTACCACCAAACGGCTGCACCTGGAATAATGAAATTCGGTGTAAACATTCCTCTGGTTGTGTAGACACGTAAAATAAATGGATTTTTCGAAATTCGTACTTTTTGGGGTTAAAATGAAAATATGGGATAAAAATAGTACCTACCAAATGAACGCTGCTAGAGTCATGAAATTCGGAGTATACATTCCTTTGACTGCGTAGACACGGAAAAAAAAGTTTTTTTTTCCAAATTCGTACTTTAAAGGAATACAATGGGTACAGAGGGATAAAAAGAGTACCAATAAAAGCTAAAAACGCCCATTTATATACGATTAAAATTAATTATTATTGCGCCAAATGTTGCGATAATCACTTCACATAGAAACAAAGGTTTAGGGATAGTCACCAAAATATTAAAAAATTCTATTTTTTAAATCTTAGAAAAATGGAAAAAATATATATTTATTTTTTTTTTATATCAAAATACAGGTCGCACTGTTGTCCAATCCCGACCAAACTTGAGAAAAGCAACCACTACGGGTCAAGACCGGACCCTATTTAGATTGAAGCAAATCGGTTCATATTTAGATATAGTCCCCAAAAAAATGTCACTTCTAACTATTTACTTATGCGATGTCCAAACTTGGTACGTATAAACAATTTTTCGCTCCCCCTTAATAAACATCATTTAACCGATTAAGGACTAACAAACCTAACCTTTTACACCAGCGAAGAGGAGGCAGTCGATGGAAATCTCTTGCTGTGATTTCTGCTGGACTATCTCAGGAATCTAGTAGACCATAACATAAATACAACATTAGCGGGTAGTGCAAGAAAAAAACTTGAGCGATTGCAAAGAAGACGAAGATGATTTGTCATTAGATATGGGTCTTTGAATTTGTAACGTAAACAAACGCGCGCTTAGGTAGTGCGTGCTCCACTTGAAGCATGGCCAACAGCGGCCGCAACCGTCATTTCTCAACATTTCCGGTTTGAACGGTGGAGATGGCGGATCGAAGTAACTACGGCTCCCAGCGGACTGTCACATTTCAAAAGTTTTGTATGTGAGTCGTTTGTATGCATATTTGCACAGAGAAGTTAAACAGTTGTTGGTTGAATGTTGGATGTTTTGTTTTGTTTACGTGTTTCTGTTTGTGTTTGATTTGACCATTTTGATTGATAAATGAGTTCATTATTTTCCTTTTTAGACGGCGTGTCTAATGGACTTTGAAGAATCACACAACCACATCAGTAGCAGCAGTGGCAATGGTCAAGACAATATGGCAATACTATCAACATGTGGAACACATCGGGTTGTGACGAATGACCGCATTCGCATATGCACTGCGGGAATATTGGTTCCATGGATTACTTCATATTTTTCACTGATTCATTGAAACAAATCATTGAATTTATGTATATTAACCTGCTTGATACAAATTCCCTAATTTTAAAAAAAGTGAAAAGCAAAATTATCACATGACTCCGATTTCTGCAGTTTTGCTTGTCGACATACCCATTTAATAGGTAATGGGCTTCATCGCTCATTACCAAGTTGTGAATATTGCGAATTGTGACAGTTGGTTTGAAAAATAAAATTCAATTATTTTTGTACGTTGTTCGATCGTGCATTGATTCATAATTAATTCCCCAAGTCTCCTTCACAAAATGCTGAAAAACAAGTAAGGATGGCTAAAGTCGGACGTGGCCGACTATATGATACCCTACACTTAGTCACTATACCCTATTGTATAGGATATAAAAATGTCATTACATTTGTACCGGGTGATATACGATGCAGCTATAAGAGGAGAATATACTATACAAATCTCAAATCGATCTGACCCATGTTTAGCAAATGTTTTCTAGTTGAAATATTAGACGCTTTCCTAAATTTTATGGAGTGTTAAATATATGGTTTCTAGAGCGGAAAGAATCAAATCGGGAGCTATATATAATCTAAACCGATGTGACCCACTTTCGCTATAGTTGTTTCTATTTGAAACATTAGCCGATGTGCCGAATTAGAAGAAAATCTGTTCAAATATGATATTTCTAGAGCGGAAATAATCAATTCAGTAGCGAAATTTGTATTGGAGTTATATATATTAGGCTGGGTCGCGGGCCATACAAATGGAAAAACAATTTCCAGTCACCCCACGAAAATAAAGCTTGTATTGTTTAATGATGATCTGCAAAATATTTCGTCATTGGGTCAAGCCATCTGTGAGCTAAACACTCCTGAAAATACCTCTTGTTTTTCCCGTGTAATTTTTTTATGTTACATTTTTGTCCAATTTTTTTTCTGAATTGATAGACCATCGGAAGCACTTTAAATATATAAATTTTGATTCTTGTCATAGAGTAACTTATTGGTCGAATTATTGGACGTTTATAGCATTTTTTTTTTTCGTTTTTTCATAGTGACAAATGAAAACTTTTTCATGTCTTGTGCTAGTATTTCATTAAAAATAAATAGCTGCCGTCAATACCTTTCGAATGACGCCTAAATGATGTAAATCGGAAGGAAATTGACGCCGCAGCGCTCATTTTAGTTAAATGAGTTTGTAAATTTTGGTTCTGAAAATCCATCTCCTGTATTAAATTATTTCACAAATATGGAGTCAGTGACGTCATTTATAGTCCGATATTCATCATTTAGGCATCATTCGACAGGTATTGATTCCTTATATTTATTTTTTATGTCATCGTCTATAAAATGTTTCAATGAAATATGAGTTTTTGGCTGTCACTTCGAAAAACCACAAATATTTACTATAAACGTCCAAAAATTCGACCAAGAAGTCAAACTAAGACAATAGAAAATTTTATATTTAAAGTTCTTCCAAGGGTCTATTAATTCAAAAAAAAAATGTGGACAAAAATGCAACACTAAAAAAATTACAAGGGAAAACCATGATTTTTGGAAGTGTTTTCAGGAGCGTTTAGCACACAGATGGCTGGACTTAGGGACGAAATATTTTGTAAATCATCATTAAACAATCCAATTTTCATTTTTGGGTGGTGACCGCATCAATTTTATATATCCTAATATATATATATATCTGAACTCATCTGACCCATTTTCACCAGAGCTGTTTTTGGTTGAAATATAAGTTGTTTTGCCAAATTTGGAGAAAATCTGTCAAAGTTTGTGGTTTCTAGAGCAGAAAGAGTCAAATCGGAGGAGACATTTGTATGGGAGCTATATAAAAATCTGAACCGATCTATCCTATTTTTACCATAGCTGTTCTTAGTTGAAATATAAGCTGTTTTGCCAAATTTGGAGAAAATCTGTCAAAGTTTGTGGTTTCTAGAGCGGAAAGAGTCAAATCGGAGGAGACATTTGTATGGGAGCTATATATAAGTCTGAACCGATCTATCCTATTTTTACCAGAGCTGTTTCTAGTTGAAATATACGGCGTCTTGCAAATTGGAGGAAAATTTTTTGAAATATGTGATTTCAAGAGCGGAAAAATTAAAATCGGAAGCAAAATTTATATGGGAGCTTAGATATAGCTGAACCGATTTCTTTCAAATTAAATAGCGTTCGTCCTTATCCCATAAAACTTCGTTGTGCAAAGTTTCATTTAGTTCTAACAACAATTGCGACCTGGACTGTGATTACAAGAACAGATGGACAGACGGACGGACGGACGGACATCGCTAAATCAACTCAAAAAGTGATTCTAATTCGATCAGTATAATAAACGATGGGTCTACCTAGTTTCCTTTTGGGTGTTACAAAGAAATGCACAAAAGAAAAAATAATAGTTAAAAAAAGAATATAAAGAATTCAAACCATATACCTCATTCTGCTCCACCCTCTACTAGATATATTTTATTTGTTCTCTGAAAATTCTAAGCTGGAAATTCCTTAGTAGGGCGAAAAAAGTTGGAGGCATGTGTGTTAATTACTATCTAAAAAGGAAAAAATCTTAAAATTGTCCTGCGCAAGGACAAGTAAGTAAGTTGCATTCGGTTAAACCAACTTTTATATAGCCTAACTCTCAGAATCATAATTCCAAATTCAAAATTCCAAAAATTCTGGGATTTTTTTAAATTCTTATATCATTTAGGGTAGAACTATTTATGTCAGAAATGGATTTCAGATACCGGTATAGAATGATTGAAGTTTACATAGGATAAGGACAACTGTGTGGGAGGTACAAGGTGGGTATAACGACTATAAAAAAATTGTCAAATATTAAGTTGTAGAGTATTCGTATATAAGTTACTAGCTGCTTCGAACGCGAAGAAGCCAGTTATTTGTTATTAGTTTTATCCGTCTCTGTTTTTGGATAGTATTTACTTAATTTTCTTTTGGTGGACATAGATAAGTCTAAAATAGTAATTTGGAAACCTCCTATTGGTAGCACTCATATACAGTTAAAGGAATGTGCTTGTCGATGTGCACTATTTTAGCTGAACTCCCTTCGTATGTATAATTTTTATCATTTTCTACTCAGTTTTGATCAAAAAATACATCCGCAGAGCCTTTTATATCCTCGATCTCATCTGTTTAGATGCAGCCGACCACTTTATAACTTTTTACACCTCTTTACATTTTGAAAAAATCACTATAGGTAACATGTGTTTTTCTTCCCCACATATGGACAGTAGGACCGTGTAATAATATCGTATGTAATAAAGGTATTTTTCGAATTTGTAAATTTAGGGGGAAACGGTGTGAAAGGGTATGAAAATGGTGCCAACCACACCGCTGCAGCTAGAATCATGAAATACAGTATGTAACAAATATATTCAAATCGTGAATGACATTTGGATGGGAACCGATCTCACCCACTTTTGACATATATGTTTTAGTGTAAATATAAGTGGTCCTGTCAAATTTGAAGAAAATCGGTTAACGTATGTGCTTTCTACATGGGTTAAATTCAAATTGGGAGCGACATTTGTATGTGCGCTCTATATAAATCTGAACCTATCTGACCCACTTTCACCGAAAATAGTTATAGTGGAAATGTGCCAAGAAATTCAAATCGGTGTGATATTTGTATGGGTGCTATATCTGATCCGATTTGCTAATTAGTAAATAGCGTTCGTCTTTGACTTACTTGTGTCAATTTTTGTTACGATCGGACAATAATTGCGACCTGTACTTTGATTGAAAAAATAGATGGACAGACGGACGGACATGGCCAAATCGATTCAAAAAGTGATTCAAAGTCGATCGGTATAATAAACAAAGGGTCTATCTGGCTACCTTTTGGGAGTTATAAACAAATGCACAAAGACATTATACCCTGTGATGTAGGGTATACATATTATCCATAGATGCAGCCATTTGATTGGTACCATTTTTATCCCCTTTTGATACGCTTTACAAGTTTCAAAAGAAAGTTTTTTCTTTATGTTGCGCTTTTGCACAATCAGAGGAATGAATACACACCTAACTTTATGATTATCTTTCTGCAGCCCTTTGCTCGGCACCAATTTTTCCCTTTTTGGCACGAGTTTCGAAAGAATCTCTATTTCGAATCTACGCAATTTTAATTGTTACCAATTTTATCCCTTTTCTCACCTTTTTCCCATAAAGTTATTTATTGCACGCTATACAATTCTAGGACCAAATTTATCTCCTTTTCCACATAACGACTCTTATTTTGAAAATTACTTTATTTTACGTGCACATGCGATTATAGAGATGTACACACCGAATGTCATTACTCTAGCTGCAGCCGTTTTGTTGGTACAATTTTTAAACCTCTATTCCCATTTTACACCCTTAAAAGTACAACTAAAAAAACGTTATTTTACGTGTCTACTCAATTAGAGGAATATACACTCCGAATTTCATGTTTCTGGCTGTTCTCGTTTAATATGTACCATTTTGATCCATTTTGCCCCATTTCACCCCTACAAATAAGAATGGCTTTATATTGCACGTTTACGCTATAAGGAGAACGTGCACACCAAATATCATGTAACTAGATTAGATTTTAGATTTAGTTAGATTTTTATAACGATCAAGAATATATGTATATTAGAGTGGCTTCAAAATAAAAGTTGTGGATGTTCCCGACTAAAATGAAAGATTGGTTTGCTTTATGTGTCCGTTCGTGAGCTGGACGCGTTCAAAATAACCTCTATAAATCAGTTTTTTCTTGAATAAAATTCGTGGTGAGTATGGTAGAAAAACCCTGCTAGAAATTAAAATCTGATCCAAGCCTTATCAAACCATATCAAAAACTTGCAGTTTAACCCAGAATAGAGGGTAGAATTTTAACATTTTTGTTGCATTTTTTATAAAAACCGCAATAACTTCCATAATTTTAGTTCGAATTGTGTTTTTGTTGGATCGTTGGAGAGCTATTGTTCAGCAATTGCAATTTGTAGAACTTTCTAACCCATTTAGGGCCGACAATTTTTTCATACTATTGTGGATGTGATGTAAAAACTGAAATATGGGGTTATTTGCATCGTAAACACATTCTAGTCTTACAACAAGTAAGGAAAGGCTAAAGTCGGGCGGGGCCGACTATATAATACCCTACACCACTCCTTGTGTATATACTTCGCTTTTAGTACTAAACCCAGGTGTTTCATGGAAGCAATTTTATGTAGTTCATATAAATTATATATAGAGTATACTATAAATTCATCTTTAGTCATATTTAACAAATAATAAATAATTGAACCAATTTTCCGGCAGACAAATACTATATTAAACAGTAGTAATAGGATGAATTGGACCGACATTCACCGTACGTATTCATAGTTGAAATATATCATGATCCGATATAAGACGTAGTTTATAGAGCTGTATTAGGGTAGAATGAGGGCCCCATTTGGTTAATTCCAAAGTATGCGCACATATATTTGACTTTGTATTCTTAGTTGAAATATAATATAATCGGCAAAATGTGAAAAAAATCTGATGTAAAATTTGCGTTCTTGAGGGTTAAAAATTAAAAAGTGGTTCTATATAGATCACTTTCAAGGTAGGTATTCCTAGTTGAATTATGACATGATATGCAAAATTATATCGAGATCTAATGCACGATGTGGGTTCTAGAGATATAATAGAGTAGAATGGGGGCTCAATTTGTATGGGGGTTATACCAAAATATTGACCCATATATTTGACTTTCATAATATGTCTTCTTAGTTGAAATATAATACAAAATGCCAAATTGGATAAACTTCCGATGTAAATTGTGGGTCCTAGAGGGGTAATAATAAAAATGGGGGCCATTTTTAAGGGCGCTACATTAAAAAGTGGGTCCATATAGATCACTTTCAAGGTAGGTATTCTTAGTATGAATATAATATATTATATTTATAAATTTGAAAAATTTCCGATGTAAAATGTGTGTCCTACAGAGGTAATATTTAAAATGGGGCCCACTTGTAAGGGCGCTAAATTAAAAAGTGGGCCTTTATAGATCACTCTCAAAGTAGGTATTCTTTATTGAAATATAACATGATCTTCGATTATAAAATGTTGTGCCAATTTTAAAGAAAATTGGGTACAATATGTGGTTTCTAGAACGGAAAAAGTCGAATCGCGAGCGACATTTGTATGGGGGCTATATCTAAATCTGAACCGATTTCCTCCAAATTCAATACCGATGGTCCTTGGCCAGAAAAAATAACTTCTGCCAAGTTTCACGACAAGCGGACTACAATTGCGACCTGTAGAGTGCGAACAAGCTTAGATGGACAGCAGACGGACGGACGGACGGACAGACAGACATCGTTAAATCGACTCAGCTGGTGATTCTAAGCCGATCGGTATACTTCAAGGTGGGTCTTGTTCGATTATTTCTTGGTGTTACAAACATTTGGCGCGAAACTAACTTATAATACCCTAGACCACGAAGTGGTCTTTATTTTATTATTATTTTTATCTTTTATTTACTTAGAGGGCGAAATGGGACAAAGGATAAAATGGAACCGATGATACGACAACAGCTAGAAACATGCAATTTGGAATGTAAGCCTCCTAAATGCGTAGTTACAGAAAACAAATGAATTATTTGAAATTTGTACTTTGAAGGGATGTAGTTGGAACAGAGGGATACAAATGGTACCAACGAAAACGCTGAAGTTTAAATATTGAAATTCGGTGTATAGATTGATCTGACTATGAAGACGCGAAACATAAAGGATTTTTTTCGAAATTTTAACTTTTATGCGGAAAATGGGGGGTATAAATGGTACCAACCAAACGGCTGCAGATATAATAATGAAATTTGTTGTGTACATTTCTGTGCCTGCGTAGACAGAGATCTTTAGATATTCGTACCTTCAGGATCTAAATGTTATTACATTTTGCACCAATTAAGCGGCTAAATCTGTAATTATGATATTCAGTATTTGCACTCGTCTGACTGCGTAGATGCGGAACAAAAAGATACGAATTTCTCTAAATTCGTACTTTTAGAGTCAAAATGGAAAAGGAGTTAAACTGATACCAAGCAAACGACTGTAGCTAAAATCATAAAATCTGAAACATATCGGATCTTCAATAATATAATTTTTCCTATCAAAATGGTACAGCTGTAGATGGAATCAAGAAATTATAAATGGGAAAATCGGGCTTGAGGGAAATTGTTTTTACCTAATAATATTTAGGGTACATTTTTTGAAGATTTCTGGCTAATAATTTTATTAATATTTATATAGTAGAGGATTATTAATATAATAATAATGAAGAAACACAATTTTCCAAATATGGTAATGCACTTCTAGGTAATGTCGACAGTCTCTAATCTGCCGACAATACTGTGGAACACATTCCGTGTTGGACGGTATAAAAGATTCGGCCCGGCCGAACTTAACGCCTTTTTGCTTGTTTTTGTTTTTCAAAATTGTACTTTTGGAATTAAAAAAGAATGGAAATACAACCGACGTTAGTACTATCTACCAATATTTATCATATTAAAGCTTTTTTGAAAATATGAATATAAGAATATTTATTTTTTGAATTGACATGAAGTATTACACTGTACAACACTAATTTTAACACATGAGCAAGACCTTATACACGTGAAACTAGAGGCTTTAAAAGGAGACTAACAAAGTGAGTACAATGAAATTCAGCAACGTGTTAGCGTATATTAATGTCCTTAACGTATATTTTTTCTGGATGAAATGGTTGGAAATTCTCAAGGATATTAAAGGACAAAATTTTGAAAAGACGTGAATAAGGTCCTTTTGTCCTGATATTATAAAACAAATATTTTTGCCAAATCGAGGGGAGTCTCCTCTTTCATTTGCTTTTTATCTCAGCATCGTAGGATGAGTAGAAATATATAAAATATTTTTTTTCTATTTAAATGTCCTTTAAAACTTTAAAGTCCTCTAAAAAGGACAAATGACCAGAGAATGAAAAACTGTAAACGCAGTTTTACTCCAGAGAGCCTCTAGTTTCACGTGTATAAGGTCTTGCTCATGTGTTAAAAAAAATTTAAATTTGTCTTACGGTGTTATTTTTATTCCATTCTACCAAATAAAATTTAAAACAAGTAAGGAAAGGTTAAGGTCGGGCGGGGCCGACTCTATGATACACTCCACTTTCTATCCGAATACAATTTAATTCGGTGAAAAAGTGAAAACGGGCAGGATTTTTGCATCCTGTAAATATGTATGTTTGACAAAAAATTTAAATCGGAAACGACATTTGTATGGGAGTATATTGAAACCTGGAACGAAATAGGTGAAATATAATTCGTATAGTTTGGCCAAAATCGGTTAAACATTTGGGAGGAACATTTGTATTTGCGCTATATCTAAATCTGAACCGATCTTAGCCACTTTCACCATAGGTTTTTTACTTGGATTATAAGCTGTTGTGCCAACTTTAAAGAAAATCGATCTAAAGCGGCAAAAGTCAAATCGGGAGCTACATTTGTTTGGGGGCTATATCTAAATCTGAACCGATCTTACCCAATTTTTGCATAGGTGTTTCTAGTTGGATTATAAGATGTTGTGCCAAGTTTAAAGAAAATTGGATACAATATGTGGTTTCTAGAGCGGAAAATGTCAAATCGGGAGCGACATTTGTATGGGAGCTATATCTAAATCTGAACCGATCTTACCCAATTTTTGCATAGGTGTTTATAGTTGGATTATAAGATGTTGTGCCAAATTGAAAGAAAATCGGGTACAATATGTGGTTTCTAAAGCGGAAAATGTCAAATCGGGAGCGACATTTGTATGGGGGCTATATCTAAATCTGAACCGATCTTACCTAATTTCTGCATATGTGTTTCTAGTTGGATTATAAGATGTTGTGCCAAATTGAAAGAAAATCGGGTACAATATGTGGTTTCTAAAGCGGAAAATGTCAAATCGGGAGCGACATTTGTATGGGGGCTATATCTAAATCTGAACCGATCTTACCTAATTTCTGCATATGTGTTTCTAGTTGGATTATAAGATGTTGTGCTAAATTTAAAGAAAATCGAGTATAATATGTCGTTTCTAGAGCGGAAAATGTCAAATCGGGAGCGACATTTGTATGGTGGCTATATCTAAATCTGAACCGATTTGCCTAAAATTAAATAGCGTTCGTCCTTGATCCACAAAACTTTCTTGTGCCAATTTTTGTTAAGATCGGACTATAATTGCGACCTGTAGTTTGATTACAACAATAGATGGACAGACAGACAGACAGACGGACAGACGGACATTGCTAAATCGACTCAGAAAGTGATTCTAAGTCGATCGGTATGCTTAACTATGGGTCTATCCCGCTACCTTTTGGGTGTTACAAACAAATGCACAAAGCCATAATACTCTCGTGGAGTGTATAAAAATGCTATCTTAAATTTTGTTTTTTCAGCCACGTTGGCAAAACAATGGAAACTTTTAAATTTCTGTTCCAGAGTTGATTTTTACAGACTCCTTCATTCTACTTTTCTATGCTTTATAGCTTCTAAATATTATGTATTCTTCCATTCTTATGTTCTTATTTTATTTTGATACAAAAACTAGATAAATCAGTATTAACTGCTTTACACGTTTTCGTTTAAGTAAATAATGGCAAGAGTAAAATATTGTAAAAAATTCAAAACATGAATAATAAATGATTTTAATGCTGGTCTAAAGCAGAATGAAATTTGTCTGAAATATTCTATGAATAAGTCAAAAATTCCAAAGATAATTAACAAATATTGTGAAAGTGGTACGGTAGTCACAGAACATCACGAAGAAAGGATCATTTAATAGCAAGAGTGTTTAAAAATGTCCGAAAATGCTGCCTAATGAAATTATTAACAATCTCAAACTTGGAGTATGTGCTCGGACTGTGGGACGAAGATCAGATGAGGCTGGTTTTCATAATATCGTCCTGTGAAGAAACCACTAATATCTAAAAATCGCGTTGCCCGCTTAAATTTTTCCAAAGAACACATAAATTGCTCTAGACAGAAATGGAGAGTCAAAATATAATGTAAGAGGTCATGATGGAAGAGCTTTTGTACGACGACCAAAGGGGCGAAGGCTGGATACAAAATATACAAATACAACAGTTAAATTTGGCGGTGGCAGTATAATGGTGTGGGGTGGCTTCTCTGCTCACGGATTGGGTCCAATTCATGTTGTAGGGGATACTCTAACTGGAATTGGATACAGACAAATCCTAAATGTCATTATGTTTCCATTTGCGGAGGTAAATATGCCCTTGATCTGGAGATTCCAGCACGATAATGACCCAAAACACACTTCCATGTTGTAACCGAGTGGCTACTATCGAATGCAGTTAAAGTTTTGAAATGGCCAGCTCAGTCACCTGAACTAAACCCCATCGAAAACCTCTGGGAATTAATATATCGCAAAATTTGGACCCAAAATTACACAATCAAGCCAGATCGATATCGATAATTTAATTGATAATAATGGATACCCCACAAAATATTGAAAGAAAAAATCAGTGATTTAATTTTAATTTTTGCGTAGTGAAAGTTTCCAATGTTTTGCCGATGGTTTAAAAATGAACATCATCTCTTTTTTATTTTTTTTTTTTGGGAAGTTAGTCGATTTTATGTTAATATTTTACTCTATTTCAATAAATGCATAAACAAAGTATTCAATTGACAAATTAGTTTTTAATTTCACAGGAAAATTATGGCGGTTGATCAATAAAATTATAGAAGTACTTTATTTTCGAAAAGTTTCCATTGTTTTGTCACACACTGTATATAGCGTAAACGTATTGGTAGTCTAGCCTTATAAGCGTGGTTTGAGATAACAAAATATTACATTTATTTATAAAATTATTATTTCAATATTTGTATTTTGTTTTTCCTGTAATATTACTGCACTTCTACGAAAATCGACAGCCTCTGTGGAATACAATCCATGGTGGAGGGTACTTAACGCCAATTCCAATTAACACTGTCGATTCCAATGGATCGTTTCTTTTGGTCTCACCTTTGTTAGAAGAATCGAGTTTGTACTTCAGTACGGGAATCAATTGCCTCAAAAGTGTTCTATTACACACTCGATTACTTTTTTGAATTTTTGTTCAAAATGGGTATAAATTGGATTTCAGATCACAAAGTGATGCACTCCCTTCTATGATAGCTCCTTGGGGGACGTACGTGTTGCGTGAAAAGAAAACTACAAACAAACATTTGCTGTAACTTGTGAAGTGTCTTTTAAATATTTATTTAATTAACTCTTGACCATTGCTTGACTCATTGGATTGGGATGATTTCCCAACCAATTGATATTTCAATATAGGCATGAGTACTCACTTATAGCACGACGAGCACTTCGATAGGACCAACAAATGGTCGATGGTTGTTTGTTTGTTTATTTATTCAGTCATCTCTCTCTCTAGTCGTCTAGTGTTGTCTTAAGCTACCAGTTTCCCAAAAAATAATACAGAAATCCATACCACTCTACGTGTTCAAGTGCCATGGATCGCATCGCATACCGAAAACCGACTAAAAAATGCCTGTGCAAACAAACAGCCATCACCGAAAATCAATTTCGAATAAGTTTTTGTCCCCGCCCGGCAAAGAACAACAAGAAAAAAGTGAAATAAAACGCTCTCGCGCAATGTTTTCCTTTGTCAGTCAATATTTTATGGGATGATGACTTGGAATAACAAAAACATTCAGCCAGCCAGCCAGCCAGCCAGCCAGCCATCGAGTCTTAGACTTCTTCAATGGGGAACAACGAATTTGTTGTGTTAGCCATTAGCATATTAGCCGGAACATAAACAACAAACAGAAACAGAAACGGCACCGGAGTCAACGCCGAGCGTTGGACACCACCAGCCATCACAGGCTTGGAAATGTATTCGAAAAAGTTTTGAATCGATTACTTTTATTTCTCTTCTATTGAAGTCATGTTTTTTGTGTTTTTCTACTTCTTCTTCTTTTGATTCGGCTGATTTGATGGAGCTGGTTGTGGTGGAGGAGGGGACTTTGTTTACACAAATTTAAAGTCAATAAAATATTCTGACGACGATGATGATGATGGGTGGTCATTATTGAAATAAGTTTGAAAAACATAACAAAAAATAAAAGCCGAAAGGTCATCAAAACTGTTGTACATATCTACTCGTATACACGACGTTATTTTGATTAGTCATTTCTTTTATTACTTACATCGAAAACCGTTAAAAAAAGTTCATTTTATTTATTTCTTTGTTTAAATGTTTAACAATCATAAATATGTCATCGTGGTCGGAATGTCAATTCTCATCACGAATTGCGTACTCATCATCATTCACGAACGAACGGCCTACACCAAACCCCAACACACCACACCATGCGTTGGTTGGAGCTGCCAGAGACCACATTCCACGGAAAATTGTTTGGGATTTTTGTAATCTCATCATATGCGTCCTTTGAGACATTAAAGTTAGCACATGCCTCCGACTTTTTTGTGGACAATTACAATACGCCCTATTGTATGGCGAGGGTTTAATTAATGCGTATATATGCATTAATAAAAGCCAATATGAAATCAATGAAACGCTGCTGAATTGTAATACTAATGAGTGGGTATTAGGGTGCACCGAAAAGGAAGGATATCGCAGTGATGTGTATTTATGGCCCTCGTTGAAATAGGCAGGGATAGGGCATTATAAGTTAATTGCATGCCAAATGTTTGTAACGACAAAAACTTTTCGAGCAGGATCCACCAGTTGATTCCATTTAATGTTATCTGTCTGTCCGACCGACCTCCGTCTGTTTTTGTCGAATTTCCAACAAATTGCTCCAAGTTATATAGAAAAATTACAATTTTTAAAAACAAATATATTTTTTATTTTGTGTATTTCTTTGTAATAAAATAAACAAATTTAATATTTTTATCGCCTTGAATTGAAACAAGTAAGGAAAGGCTAAAGTCGGGCGGGACTCTATTATACACTCCACTTTCAATCCGAATAAAATTCAATTCGGTGAAAAAGTGAATGCGGGAAGGATTTTTGTAATGTATGTGTTTGACAAAAAATGTTAAATCGGAAAGGACATTTGTATGGGGTATATTGAAACATGGAACGAAATAGGTGAAATATAATATGTATAGTTTGGGCAAAATTGGTTAAACTTTTGGGAGCAACATTTGTATCTGGACTATATCTAAATCTGAACCGATCTTACCCACTTTCACCATAGGTTTTTTAGTTAGATTATAAGGTGTTGTGCCCAATTTAATGAAAATCGGGTACAATATGTGGTTCCTAGAGCGGAAAATGTCAAATCGGGAGCGAGATTTGTATGGGGGCTATATCTAAATCTGAACCGATCTTTCCCAATTTCTGCATAGGTGTTTGCAGTTAGATTATAAGATGTTGTGCCAAAATTAAAGAAAATCGGGTACAATATGTGGTTCCTAGAGCGGAAAATGTCAAATAGGGAGCGAGATTTGTAGGGGGGCTATATCTAAATCTGAACCGATCTTACCCAATTTCTGCATAGGTGTTTGCAGTTAGATTATAAGATGTTGTGCCAAAATTAAAGAAAATCGGTTCCTAGAGCGGAAATGTCAAATCGGGCGCAAGATTTGTATGGGGGCTATATCTAAATCTGAACCGATCTTACCCAATTTCTGCATAGGTGTTTGCAGTTTGGATTATAAGATATTGTGCCAAATTTAAAGGAAATCGGGTACAATATATGGTTCCTAGAGCGGAAATGTCAAATCGGGAGCGAGATTTGTATGGGGGCTATATCTAAATCTGAACCGATCTTACCCAATTTCTGCATAGGTGTTTGCAGTTGGATTATAAGACGTTGTGCCAAATTTAATGATAATCGGGTACAATATGTGGTTTCTAGAGCAGAAAATGTCAATTCGGGAGCAACATTTGTATCTGGGCTTTATCTAAATCTGAACCGTTCTTACCCACTATCACCATAGGTTTTTTAGTTAGATTATAAGGTGCCAAATTTAAAGAAAATCGGGTACAATATGTGGTTTCTAGAGCGGAAAATGTCAAATCGGGAGCGAGATTTGTATGGGGGCTATATCTAAATCTGAATCGATCTTACAAAATTTCAGTATAGGTGTTTGCAGTTGGATTATAAGATGTTGTGCCAAATTTAAAGAAAATCGGGTACAATATGTGGTTTCTAGAGCGGAAAATGTCAAATCGGGAGCGAGATTTGTATGGGGGCTATATCTAAATCTGAACCGATCTTACCCAATTTCTGTATAGGTGTTTCTAGTTGGATTATGAGATATTGTGCCAAATTTAAATAAAATAGGGTACAGTATGTGGTTTCTAGAGCGGAAAATGTCAAATCGGGAGCGACATTTGTATGGGGGCTATATCTAAATCTGAACCGATCTTACCCAATTTCTGTATAGGTGTTTCTAGTTGGATTATGAGATATTGTGCCAAATTTAAATAAAATCGGGTACAATATGTGGTTTCTAGAGCGGAAAATGTCAAATCGGGAGCGAGATTTGTATGGGGGCTATATCTAAATCTGAATCGATCTTACCAAATTTCTGTATAGGTGTTTGCAGTTGGATTATAAGATGTTGTGCCAAATTTAAAGAAAATCGGGTACAATATGTGGTTTCTAGAGCGGAAAATGTCAAATCGGGAGCGAGATTTGTATGGGGGCTATATCTAAATCTGAACCGATCTTACCCAATTTCTGTATAGGTGTTTCTAGTTGGATTATGAGATATTGTGCCAAATTTAAATAAAATAGGGTACAGTATGTGGTTTCTAGAGCGGAAAATGTCAAATCGGGAGCGACATTTGTATGGGGGCTATATCTAAATCTGAACCGATCTTACCCAATTTCTGTATAGGTGTTTCTAGTTGGATTATGAGATATTGTGCCAAATTTAAATAAAATCGGGTACAATATGTGGTTTCTAGAGCGGAAAATGTCAAATCGGGAGCGAGATTTGTATGGGGGCTATATCTAAATCTGAATCGATCTTACCAAATTTCTGTATAGGTGTTTGCAGTTGGATTATAAGATGTTGTGCCAAATTTAAAGAAAATCGGGTACAATATGTGGTTTCTAGAGCGGAAAATGTCAAATCGGGAGCGACATTTGTATGGGGGCTATATCTAAATCTGAACCGATCTTACCCAATTTCTGTATAGGTGTTTCTAGTTGGATTATGAGATATTGTGCCAAATTTAAAGAAAATCGGGTACAATATGTGGTTTCTAGAGCGGAAAATGTCAAATCGGGAGCGACATTTGTATGGGGGCTATATCTAAATCTGAACCGATCTTACCCAATTTCTGTATAGGTGTTTCTAGTTGGATTATGAGATATTGTGCCAAATTTAAATAAAATCGGGTACAATATGTGGTTCCTAGAGCGGAAAATGACAAATCGGGAGCGAGATTTGTAAGGGGGCTATATCTAAAGCTGAACCGATCTTATCCAATTTCTACATAGGTATTTCTAGTTGGATTATAAGATGTTGTCCCAAATTTAAAGAAAATCGGGTACAATATGTGGTTTCCAGAGCGGAAAATGTCAAATCCGGAGAGACATTTGTATGGGGGCTATATATAAATCTGAACCGATTTGCCTCAAATTAAATAGCGGTCGTGCTTGATCCACAAAACTTTTTTGTGACAATTTTTGTTAAGATCGGAGTATAATTGCTACCTGTAATTTGATTACAACAATAGATGGACAGACAGACGGACATTGCTAAATCGACTCAGAAAGTGAATCTAAGCTGATCGGTTTCCTCGTTTCCTTTTGCGTGTTACAAACAAATGCACTTATGTCGAAACGAAGGTCCAAATTTTGCATAAATACGTCTTATAGTCGTAGATCGGTTAAGATTGAAACTGGACGAAATCGGCCCAAAGGGAAAAATTGTTCCCTCACAAGGACTGAAAACCCCCTTATATTTTAGAGTATTTAAGCATATTTTTTCAATATGTCTGCTTGTACTTACTTGATATTGGGTAAGTGCATCCCCCGATAAAACGATTTTTATTCGTATGGGGTGAAATGGGCCAAAAAAGGATAAAAATGTACCAACCAAATGACCGTAGCTAGAGTCATGAAATTCGGAGTAGACACGAAAAATGAAAGATTTTCCAAATTCGTACTTTCAAGGTATACAATGGGTACAGAGGGATAAAAATATTACCAACTTAACGGCTTCAGCTAGAATGATGAAATTCGGTGTGTACATCCATCTAATTGCGTGGACACGTAAAATAAAGAGATTTCAGAAAGTCGTACTCTTGAGGGGGTAAAATAGGAAAAAGGGGATAAAATTGGTACCATACCAACCAAATGACCACAGCTAGAACATGGAATTTTTCCAAAATCGTACTATTAGGTTATTTTGCACTTGAGATACTGGATTTTCAAATTTGTTTTGATTTGGTTATATTCAAAAAATATATATATATTTTCCTGTAATATATATTACTGCACTTCTACGAAAATCGACAGCCTCTATGAAATGCAATCCTTGGTGGAGGGTATATAAAGTTCGGCCCGGCCGAACTTAGCGCCGTTTTTACTTGTTGTAATTGAAATATTTTCGATAAACCACTTAAAATTTTTTTTAGTCAGTATGGCAAAAATCTTTATAGGTTGATAATTGAATAATTTTTTAGTCAGATCCACGATTTTTGTATTCAAATACGAAATTTTTTTTCTGTGGACCAGAACTTGTTCGTACTCCTAGGGTAAAAATAGAGGTGGATATAATTACCTTGCACTTGGCTTTGTATGGGCACAACGGGGTCTACAACAAAACTTCCAAAAGAGGTCCAATTTTTATCTTTTTTCCAAAAAGACGACAACATTAATTCATTTATTCGGTTATTCCTGCAGATACAAATATATTTTATTTTACGTGAAGAAGACCTTCATGAATCAATTTGATCAAAGGACATCCCCGGTTGGCTCTCTCCAAAATTTCCAATTTTTTACTACAAAACAAGTAAGGAAAGACCAAAGTCGGGCGGTGCAAAACATATAATACCCACCATTTTCTACCGCATTACATTTGAATTCGGGGAAAAAGTAATATCGGAAACGATTTTTGTATGAGTAATATATGTAAAGGGTGATTTTTTATGGTCAATTTAATCGACCCACCGAAGCGGCTATTCGGGCTATTGTGACTAAATTTCGCACCAAATTTACATTGTTGGACATTAAACCACCAACACGCTTACGTAGAGTGCGAACTGAAGAAAGTATCGCAGCTGTATCGGCCAGTGTTAATGATGACCATCAATTACACTAGTCAACAGTCAAAATGTACTCGGGATGCGATAATTTTTTCTGTGTAGATAACCTTGATATGAGCTCGAAAAACGCAATAAAAAATTTTTTTTTCGTTTGGTTTTTGTTTTATTTTTTTTTTTAAATTTTAAAATTTTTTTTTGGTTAATTTGTTTCGTCCGGCATAACTCGGGAAATTTACAATTACAATTACAATTCCCTTAATCTGTTCATATATTGTTTTCCTATACAAGCAACAGTTTCCAAGTTAAAAATGAATATATAAAGGAAAAAACTTATTTTTTGCCTAAAGATTTAAATTTTTTTTTTTTTAAATCCATAAAAAATCCAAAATGAAAAAAAATGTCAAATCTTATTACTTTTACGTAAAGTCACATAACCTATGAGCAAAATGAGACAAAGATCATGAAAATCGATGCACGCGTTTCGCTTTTATTCGCAATTAAGTAAAGGTATGAATTTCAAAAATTTGCTCGACATATGCACAACTTTGTCTATGGTAAGGTTTTTTCTTTTTTTTTGATTCTCAGAATTAACAAAACGGAATAAACAAAGGGTTATTTAATTTTTATGATTGCGTAAGCAAAGTAATAAACGCTAATAAATGTGCGTGAACAATTAAAAGGAAAAAAGGAAAGGGGACTTTTTTAATTATTTGGGTTTTCCGTTGGCTACCTGTATGATTTTTTTACAGAAATGCAACCCACATTTAAGGGTGGTCATTATTCGGAAAATTTAAGACTCACACATGGTGAAACAGATATGTAGCCACCGTAAAAAATATACACCCATTTATAAGTACCTGTCAGTAAAATACTAAACAATACACAGTATAAATAGGTCTTCATTGATCGATTTTACTCATTCAACAAGTGTCGACGAACGCGATAGTTAAAATGGGCAAACGTTCGCGAGGATTTGAATGCAATACCAATCCAAGTAATTTTTGTTACATGTGCGGAGAATACGTTTCTGAAAAAAACAAGCGTCAATTTTCACCTAAATTGAGAGATTCATTTGAAGAGAGCTTCAATTTAAAGGTCTCAAACATAGATGAGCGGTGGACACCAAGTGCTCTATGTCCAAGGTGCTACGTACAGCTAGCTGACTCAAGGTAAGTGTAGATTACGAAATTCAAGAACATATATAACTTATTATTGAAATTCTTTCAGACGACAGCCGAGAATCATCATGCCAATGCTTTGGAGAGCTCCGCTTTGCCATGTAACAGATTGCTACTTCTGTCTTAGCAAAAAAACAGGCGTGGGAAAAAATATACGATGGACTTACGCTGCTGTTTCAACAGTGAATTTTCCAGTGCCAATTTGCGAAGAACCAGTGGACCCGCAACCGTCCGTTTCAAGATGGGCATCTAATAATGAGGCGATACATCCAACATCAGATCCGTAGACAGTAGAAACCACATCAGAATGCGAGTCAACATATACATTGCATGGAGGTCAACGCTTATGTTCCCAAGCAGAACTGAACGAAACTCTCCAAGGAAGATGCAGAGTTGCATGCATCGCGCATGCAACAGTTCGGTTTCTTGGCTCCTGGTGTGGTGACAACAATCTACAGGAAGCGTCATGAACCATACGCAAGGTACTACACAAAAAAAGACAACATCTGTTTTTGTAAGGACATTCCCGGATTATTTGGTGAACTCGGGTACTCTTACGATCCAGGAGAGTGGCGTCTTTTCATCGACAGCAACAAGCAGAGCCTTAAAGCAATTTTACTGCACAACGGCAACGAGAAACCTTCGATTCCAATTGCTCATGCCGTTGACACCAAGGAAACATACGAAGTCATGGACAATCTACTAAAGTGCCTTAACTATGAGAGGCACGATTGGAAAGTTTGTGCCGACCTTAAGGTTATCGGTATCCTTTGTGGATTACAAGGTGGATTCACAAAGTACTGTTGTGTTCTCTGCCTTTGGGACAGCCGCGATCGTCAACATCATTACACCAGGAGGAGTTGGACAGAAAGAGTTAACTTCATCCCCGGCAGCGACAACGTGAAATATACACCACTCATAAAAAAGGAAAATGTTTTTCTCCCACCTCTTCACATAAAGCTCGGACTCATAAAAAACTTCGTGAAAGCTATCAACAAAGATGGCGAAGCGTTCGCCTATTTAAAAACCATTTTTCCTCACCTTTCATCGGCAAAGATTAAGGAAGGCGTTTTCGACGGTCCGCAAATTAAAAAGTTGTTGCAAGACCAACAGTTTGAGCACATTTTATCACCAAATGAAGCTGCAGCTTGGAACTCATTTCGGCAAATTGTTTCCGGATTTCTTGGAAACAACAAAAGCTCAAATTACAGAGAGATCGTCGAACAACTACTCCAAAATTATAAAAAAATTAGAGCAAATATGTCGCTTAAGATACATTTTCTACACTCGCACTTGGACTTCTTTCCGGACAACCTGGGCGATGTGAGTGACGAGCATGGTGAGCGTTTTCATCAGCAAACGAAAGAAATTGAGCACCGATACCAAGGATTTTGGAACGAAGCTATGATGGGGGTCTATATCTGGTTCCTGATAAGAGAAACAGACCCATAACAATATAAAAGAAAGACAAAAGCACATAATTATTTTTAATTTGAAGGTTTTTATTTTTGTGTTTAGATATTTTTTTTTTAACTTTTTTATAATTAATTAATGTTGATATCCTTAGGATAATTTCTTGTACATATATCGAATTGTTTTTTAATTTAAAGTCATATATTTTTGTCACCCAACAAATTTTAATTTTTTTTGTAATAAAAAAGAAAAAACCTTACCATAGACAAAGTTGTGCATATGTCGAGCAAATTTTTGAAATTCATACCTTTACTCAATTGCGAATAAAAGCGAAACGCGTGCATCGATTTTCATGATCTTTGTCTCATTTTGCTCATAGGTTATGTGACTTTACGTAAAAGTAATAAGATTTGACATTTTTTTTCATTTTGGATTTTTTATGGATTTAAAAAAAAAAAAATTAAATCTTTAGGCAAAAAATAAGTTTTTTCCTTTATATATTCAACAGATTAAGGGAATTGTAATTTTAAATTTTTTAAAATTTAATTCAATTAAATCGGGCTAGTGGTTCCCGATTTATGCCGGACGAAACAAATTAACCAAAAAAAAAATTTTAAATTAAAAAAAAAAAAATAAAACAAAAACCAAACGAAAAAAAAAATTTTATTGCGTTTTTCGAGCTCATGTCAAGGTTATCTACACAGAAAAAATTATCGCATCCGGAGTACATGAAATTTTTTTCATTTTGTTGAGTAGTGTTATCGATTCGTCGCCGTTCGCAGCTAAGCGGATGGACAATTTGAGGCGCAGTCAAGGTCAACATTTGCATGAAATAATCTTCAAACATTAAATTATATGGACCGTACTATCGATTCAAATAAAGATTTAATGAATTTTTCTGAATTTGATGTGTTTTTTTTGAAAAACTTTCCTATAGCTTTTAAAAAATCACTCTTTATATGTGGTCTATAGAGCGGGAAATTCATATTGAGAACGAAATTAGTATAGGAGATATATCTAAATCTGAACCGATTTTAAGCACATTCACCATAGATGCTACTAGTTGAATTATAAGGTATTGTGCCAAATCTATATATATAAAAGAGTTGCGTTACTGACTGACTGACTGACTGACTGACTGACTTATCATTGACCAGCCCCCAGACCAAACGGCTGAAGCCAGGGTCATGAAATTTTCAGGGTAGTTCCCAAATATGACGTAGACGTCGACTAAGAAAGGGTTTTACGAAATTCGTACTTTTAGGGGATAAAATGGCCCAAAAAGGGATAAACATCGAACCTTCGTCCTGACTAAACGGCAGTAGCTATAAACATGAAATTCGGTGAGTTCCTTGCAATGACCATGCAGACGAGCTACAAATAGGGATTTTTCGAAATTTGTACTTTTAAGGGACGAGCGGGACAAAAAGGGATAAAAATGGTACCAACTAAAGTATTACGGCTAGAAACGTGAAAATCGGTATTTACATTTCTCTGACCATATAGAAACGAAGTAAAATTGGATTTTTCGAAATTTGTACTTTTAAGGGACGAGCGGGACAAAAAGGGATAAAAATGGTACCAACTAAAGTATTACAGCTAGAAACGTGAAATTTGGTATGTAAATTCCTCTGACCATATAGAAACGAAGTAAAATTGGATTTTTCGAAATTTGTACTTTTAAGGGACGAGCGGTACAAAAAGGGATAAAAATGGTACCAACTAAAGTAATACAGCTAGAAACGTGAAATTTGGTATGTAAATTCCTCTGACCATATAGAAACGAAGTAAAATTGGATTTTTCGAAATTTGTACTTTTAAGGGACGAGCGGGACAAAAAGGGATAAAAATGGTACCAACTAAAGTATTACAGCTAGAAACGTGAAATTTGGTATGTAAATTCCTCTGACCATATCGAAACGAGGTAAAATTGGATTTTTCGAAATTTGCACTTTTAAGGGACGAGCGGGACAAAAAGGGATAAAAATGGTACCAACTAAAGTATTACAGCTAGAAACGTGAAATTTGGTATTTAAATTCCTCTGACCATATAGAAACAAAGTAAAATTGGATTTCTCGAAATTTGTACTTTTAAAGGGACAAAAAGGGATAAAAATGGTACCAACTAAAGTATTACAGCTAGAAACGTGAAATTGTATGTAAATTCCTCTGACCATATAGAAACGAAGTAAAATTGGATTTTTCGAAATTTGTACTTTTAAAGGTACAAAAAGGGATAAAAATGGTACCAACTAAAGTATTACAGCTAGAAACGTGAAATTTGGTATGTAAATTCCTCTGACCATATAGAAACGAAGTAAAATTGGATTTTTCGAAATTTGTACTTTTAAGGGACGAGCGGGACAAAAAGGGATAAAAATGGTACCAACTAAAGTATTACAGCTAGAAACGTGAAATTTGGTATGTAAATTCCTCTGACCATATAGAAACGAAGTAAAATTGGATTTTTCGAAATTTGTACTTTTAAGGGACGAGCGGGACAAAAAGGGATAAAAATGGTACCAACTAAAGTAATACAGCTAGAAACGTGAAATTTGGTATGTAAATTCCTCTGACCATATAGAAACGAAGTAAAATTGGATTTTTCGAAATTTGTACTTTTAAGGGACGAGCGGGACAAAAAGGGATAAAAATGGTACCAACTAAAGTATTACAGCTAGAAACGTGAAATTTGGTATGTAAATTCCTCTGACCATATCGAAACGAGGTAAAATTGGATTTTTGGAAATTTGCACTTTTAAGGGACGAGCGGGACCAAAAGGGATAAAAATGGTACCAACTAAAGTATTACAGCTAGAAACGTGAAATTTGGTATTTAAATTCCTCTGACCATATAGAAACAAAGTAAAATTGGATTTCTCGAAATTTGTACTTTTAAAGGGACAAAAAGGGATAAAAATGGTACCAACTAAAGTATTACAGCTAGAAACGTGAAATTGTATGTAAATTCCTCTGACCATATAGAAACGAAGTAAAATTTGATTTTTCGAAATTTGTACTTTTAAGGGACGAGCGAGACAAAAAGAGATAAAAATGGTACCAACTAAAGTATTACAGCTAGAAACGTGAAATTTGGTATGTAAATTCCTCTGACCATATAGAAACGAAGTAAAATTGGATTTTTCGAAATTTGTACTTTTAAAGGGACAAAAAGGGATAAAAATGGTACCAACTAAAGTATTACAGCTAGAAACGTGAAATTTGGTATGTAAATTCCTCTGACCATATCGAAACGGAGTAAAATTGGATTTTTCGAAATTTGCACTTTTAAGGGACGAGCGGGACAAAAAGGGATACAAATGGTACCAACTAAAGTATTACAGCTAGAAACGTGAAATTTGGTATGTAAATTCCTCTGACCATATAGAAACGAAGTAAAATTGGATTTTTCGAAATTTGTACTTTTAAGGGACGAGCGGTACAAAAAGGGATAAAAATGGTACCAACTAAAGTATTACAGCTAGAAAAGTGAAATTTGGTATGTAAATTCCTCTGACCATATAGAAACGAAGTAAAATTGGATTTTTCGAAATTTGTACTTTTAAAGGGCAAAAAGGGATAAAAGTGGTACCAACTAAAGTATTACAGCTAGAAACGTGGAATTTGGTATGTAAATTCCTCTGACCATATAGAAAAGAAGTAAGATTGGATTTTTCGAAATTTGTACTTTTAAGGGACGAGCGGGACAAAAAGGGATAAAATGGTACCAACTAAAGTATTACAGCTAGAAACGTGAAATTGTATGTAAATTCCTCTGACCATATAGAAACGAAGTAAAATTGGATTTTTCGAAATTTGTACTTTTAAGGGACGAGCGGGACAAAAAGGGATAAAAATGGTACCAACTAAAGTATTACAGCTAGAAACGTCAAATTTGGTAAAAATGGTACCAACTAAAGTATTACAGCTAGAAACGTGAAATTTGGTATGTAAATTCCTCTGACCATATAGAAAAGAGGTAAAATTGGATTTTTCGAAATTTGTACTTCTAAGGGGTGCGCGGGACGAAAAGGGATAATAATGCTGTACAATCCTGTGTTACCAAATAAAGTACATATTTTTAGGGGAGCAAAAGCACATGTTACCTATAGTGATTTTTCAAAATGTGTACTTTTTGGAAAGAGGTGCAAAAAGTTATAAACTGGCTGGCTGAATCTAGAAACATGAGATCGAGGATATAAATGGTTGTAATTTTTTGTTCAAAACTTAGTAGAAAACTATACATACGAAGTAGTTCAGCTAAAATAGTGCATATCGACAAGCACATTCCTTTGACTGTGTGTGAGTGCTAGCTAATAGGAGCTTACCAAATTACTATTTTAGATTTGTCTATATCCACCAAGAGAAAATTAAATAAATACTATCCAAAATCAGAGACGGATAAAATGAACGAATAACTTGCTTTTTCGTGTGCGAAGCAGCGGGTACTGCTAGTTTGATTATAATCGGTTAAATTATCTGAACCGATCTGACTCACTTTCACCATAAATTTTCCTAGTTGAAATTTAAATTGCTGTGGCAAATTTGAAGAAAATTGGTGAAAATATGTGATCTCTCGATCGGAAAAAATCAAATCGGGAGGGAAACTTGAATGAGAGCTATATCTAAGTCTGAACCGGTCTGATCGAGTAAAATGTGTGGTTTCTAGAGCGGAAAAAGTCTAATCGGGATCGCCATTTGAAATTCGATTTGTTTCAAATTAAATAGCGTTCGACATTGTCACGAAAAACTTAGTGCTCATTTTTCTTAGGATCGGACAATAATTGTGACATGTACTTTGATTACAAGGATAGATGGAGGGGCAGACGGACATGGCTAAATCGATTCAAAAAGTGATTCTAAATCGATCGGTATATCAAACAATGAGTTTGAAATTTCATCAAAATCTTATAAACCGTTTAGGAGTGTTATAATTCTATTCCCCTTTCCCCACTGTGCCGCGCCTCTACAAATAAAATTCGCAATAAGGCAAACTTGAAACTGATTAAAGTTTTCGTGAACATTCTGTCACAAAATAAAACGATACTATGTTAAATCATATTCGCCTCCATTCTGGTGCGTGTACGCGCGTTTTTAAGTGGAATTCATGATAATTTCGTTGTGACTAAATAAACATGTTCACTTTATGAGCGTTGGTTGCCACTATTTCATTATTATTATTCCAACGATGTCTCCCGCAGGAGGATTCAATGCATTCAGTCACATCTCTGACTCGGACTCGGCTGCCTAACTGCGCTGGCTCTGGCTCTGGTTGATGTCCCCTCTGTTATTAAAACGTTTTCAACACCATCTGAGTGCAGTGCGTTCGCTCCTCATATCGTACGAAACGAATGGAACGAAGAAGCATAACTTTGTGTATTCCGCACCAGCAGCACAAGTGCGATTCAAGTAAAGCGCATAAAAACATGCAAATCTTTTTTTAAAGATCGCACGTTCAATCCTGTACTGTGCACAGTGGTTGAGGATTCAAATCGGGAAGGCCATAAGTTCGGAGTATCACACAGTGGGATATTGTTGTAATTTTAGTTCCAAATGATGGAGTCTATACAATTGCTGCCATCTTGTCAGCAGTATATGTACCAAATTTGATGCAAGAAATGGAAGGATTTTTTGGTCCATGCTTGGGATAATTTGTAATTGATTATTTTATTATTATTATTTAATATAACATTTGTAAATAAATTTGCATTCTATTAAATGTAGATGCAAAATGGTCTTGAGCCAGGACAATATCCCAGATCAAATCAAATATTGATTACAGACCAAAAAGAACAAACGAAATAAGTAAAATTATTTAATATTTTATTATTTAATATTTGATGTTTGAAAACACTGTGCTTCATTGGACTACTACTTAAATTCATCTGCCACTGGGTCTTGGATTTGTTGCGCATATGCGCCACATCATATCACTGCCACCGACAGACGTTCACAGTGACGACAGTCAGTCACTTCGTCATGATGGACGTCTGAAGGGACGAACAAAAGAATTGCTGCACTTTGCGCATGCTCACATTACTCTTCGTACTTTGCACATACACACATACTTCCATTGTTTTGATTTCGATTCTCGGCCTGCGAAAACAATTCAACATTTCAGCACGTTTTTTGTTTCGTTTTTTATTTCGTTTTTTATTTTTTTTTTGGTATCATATTTTTTAATATACAGATATATAATTTAATAGTTGTGTTTTCTTCTTTTCTGATTATGCATTTTGCAATGCCACAGCACTAAACATATTCAATGGTTTGCAGCAAACAACATTGGAATGTTTATGGGATAATTAAACCTTACTGCTAGGACTGACGATTTAGCCATTGTGTTGTACAAAACGTTCACTTTATTATTTGTTGGAATAAATTTACCTATCTACAAATTGAATTTATAGCAACATAAATTTGTATAGAAAATGAGATAAGTGTTTGCTTTTTGCAAAGTACTGGTGCTAGTTTATATCCAGATATTATTTAAAAAATAAGGTTTATTAATTGATATTCTCAAATTGAAAAATTTCCAAATTCAAAAATTTCAACTAAGGTAGATAAGCTATGGACACTATAATATAAACAAAAATTAAAATATACATACATATTTTTATAATAAACAAATGCAAAGAAATATTTTTATTATTATTTGGAATAATTTAAATATTACATTATTTTAATTTTATAATATAATATATAGAGTATTATATATATGTTATTTATAACCATGGATTGAATTCCACAGAGGCTGTGATTTTCGAAGTAATATTACAGGAAAATATAACTTTTTTTAATACAGCCAAACCAAAACATACAAATATTGAAAGAATAATTTTATAAGTAAATAATATAATGTATGAAAATTTATAATATGTTTATTTTTTCAAAGTACGCTTATAAGGCAAGGCTACAAATACGTTTACACTATATATATATTATATATATTATATATATATATATGAACTTATAAATGGAACAAACATTTTGTGTCTATCTTTCTTTTATTTTGTCGGGATAATGAATATAATGTTCACACATAACTCTTTCTGTGCCGCTTGTGCCCTTAAACATACAAATTTCGAAAAATTAATTTATGTACTCGGAGAAATGTACACACCGAAATTCTTTTCATATTCTAGCTGAAAACTTTGGTTGGTACTATCTGTATCCCAAATCCTCAATTTTGGTTGGTACCTTTTGATCCGCTTCCGCCTTTAAAGTATACGTTTGATACAATCAAATTGTATTGCAGTATCCATTGTAATCGCTTTTTTCCAAGTTCATCTTAAAAGTAGAAGCATTGAAAATCAGTTAATGTTTCGCGTCTACACTGTCAGAGGAATATACACACCGAATTTCACGATTCTAGTTTCAGCCGTGTTGTTGGTACCATAGGGATATAAAAAGGTACGAATTTCGATAAATATATTAATTTGTACATGCATAGAAAGCATACCGTTTTTATCCAATTTCACACCTAAAAGTTTAAATTTATGAAGAATATTTTCGTGGTCGTATTCGCGTTATAAGAGTAATATGCGTTCCAAATTTCAAGATTCTAGGCCCAGTCTTTTGGTACAATTTGGCGGTGGTACAATTTTTAACCTATTTAATCCCTTAAAAGTACAAATATCGGAAAATTCCTTGTTAGTACTCATCTACACTGTAAGACGAATATGCGCACCGAATTTAATTATTGTAGCGTCATCCATGTTGTTGGCACATTTTGTATCCCTCTTTTCTCGTTTACACTTTAAAAGTACGAATTTCGAAATATTCCTTCAATTTGCATTTGCAAACACTTTCAGGGATGTACACGCCGAATTTCATGGTTTCAGATACGCCTGCTTGATTGGTACCATTTTGTATCCCTTTCTACCCAATTTCACTCACAAAAAGTACGAATTGTGAAAAATATTTTCTTACTCGCATTCGTGCTGTAAAAGTAATGGCCGTTCCGAATTCCGTGATTCTAGGCCCAGTTATTTGGTCTGGCCTGTGGTACAATTTTTATCCCATTTAATCCCTTAAAATTACAAAGTTTGAAAAATGAAGAATGGTTTGCGATGTAAAACGAATATACATATCGAATTTCATTATTGTAGCATCATCCGTGTTGTTGGTACCTTTTTTATCCCCTTTCCCCGTTTACCTACTAAAAGTACGAATTTAAAAAGATTCGGTCATTTTGCGTTTCTAAGGGTTTTGAGGTATGTACACACCGAATTTTATTATTCCAGCTCCATCCGTTTGATTGGTATCATTTTATACCGATATCACCCACAAAAAGTACGAATTTAGAAGTATTTTCTTGGTCGCATTCGTGCTATAAAAGTAATGCCCGTTCTAAATTTTAAGATTCTAGGCCATGCCGTTTGGCCAGGGTGGTGGTACAATTTTTATCCCATTTAATCCCTTAAAATTACAAATTGCGAAAAATGCTTTCTTAATAGTAATCTGCGCTGTAAAACGAATATACACACCGAATTTCATTATTGTAGCGTCATCCGTGTTGTTGGTACCTTTTTCATACCCTTTTCCCTTTAAAAGTACAGATTTCGAAAAATTCCTTCATTTTGCGATTCTAAACATTTTGAGAGATGTACACACCGAATTTTATAGTTTCAACTCCATCCATTTTATGATACTATTTTTATCCCTTTTTACCCTTTACACCCCCAAAAAGTATGAAATTTGACAAATATTTTCTTGGACGCGTTGAAGCTATAAGAGGAATTTTTTACCAAACTTCAAAATTCTAGTCCCAGCCGTTTGGTCATTGCGGTGATACAATTTTTATCGCTCTTTAACCCATTTTACCCCTTAAAAATACGAATTACGAAAAACTCCCTTCAAATCTGACCTCTTCGCTGTAAGATAAATGTACAAACCAAATTTCATTATTCTAGCTTCAGCCATGTTGTTGGTACAATTATTGTCCCATTTAACCCCCCCAAAAGTACGAATTTTTAAAATGTCACTTTTTAGGATGTCTTCACCCCATTTTACCCCGTAAAAGTACGAAAAATGCCGTCTTATCACACCTCTACACTGTAAGAGAAATGTACACACCAAATTTCATGATTCTAGCTCTACCCGTTTGGTCTGGGGAGTGATCAGTCAGACACTCAATCACGCAATTCTTTTATATATATATACTTCAAGTCGATTCAAAAAATAAATATTCTTATTATCTTATTATATTCTTATTTATATTTTCAAAAAAGCTTAAATACCATAAATATTGGTAGATAATGGATGCTAATGTTGGTTGTTTTTAGATATTGTATTTAATTAGAGGGATGTACACTAGAGCGTACCAGGTTACAAGTAAAAAAAAAAGTTCGCCGTACACCTTCGAATATGAAGTATTATTGAAAGGTAGTTTCAAAAAAATTTTTTTTATTTTTTTATGCCGAACGTAGGGGTCGCGCTTTTACATTTTTCTATATAACTTCTGCATTTATAAACGGATTTTAAAGTGTGATACATCGATGTTTTTGTCCGATTTTTTTTGTCTTTGAAGTCATTGAGCTCAAACATGATTCATGATTTTATGCGAGCTTTAATTTTCGATTATTAGAGTGGTACATTAGGGTAGTAGCAACTGAGAAATGATGGGTAAGTACCAGAAGGGGGTGCTTGAGCTCAATGACTTCAAAGACAAAAAAATCGGCCTCGTCGAGACAAAAACATCGATGTATCACACTTTAAAATCCGTTTATAAATACAAGTTATATAGAAAAATGTAAAAGCGCGACCCCTACGTTCGGCATAAAAAAATAAAAATTTTTTTTTGAAACTACCTTTCAATAATACTTCATATTCGAAGGTGTACGGCGAACTTTTTTTTTGAGGTACGCCCTAATGTACACACCGAATTTCATCATTCTAGTCACAGTGACTGTAGTTGTTTAGTGCGTAATATTTTTATCCCTCTGTCCCCACTGTATCCCTTGAAAGTACGAATTTGGAAAAAGACTTTTATTTTTCCTGTCAACGCAGCCAGCGGAATGTATATTCCGAATTTCATGACTCTATCTGCGGTCTTTTGGTTGGTACAATTTGTATACCCTTTTTCCATTTTAACCCCAAAAATACGAATTTCGAAAAATCCCTTTATTTTACGTGTCTCAGCAATCAGAGGAATGTATACACTGAATTCCATGATTCTAGGTGCAGCCGTTTGGTTGGTACCATTTTTATCCCTCTATTTCAATTTTACCCCATAAAGGTACGAATTTGGAAATACTACTTTTTACTATGTATCTACTCAATTAGAGGAATGTATACACCGAATTTCGTGTTTCTAGCTGTTGTCGTTTGATATGTAGCATTTGTATCCCTTTTTGCCCCATTTCACACCCTACGAATAAAAATCACTTTTGTCATAGGGGGGATGCACGTACCCAATATCAAGTAAGTACAAGCAGACATATTGAAAAAACATGCCTAAATACTGAAAAATATTAGGGTTTACTTTGGGTATTTGTAGTCCTTGTGAGGGAAATTTTTTTCCCTTTGGACCGATTTCGCCAGATGCAATCCCAACCGATCTACTATACTATAAGACGCATTTGTGGAAAATTTGGACGTCCTAGCTCCTTTCGTTTAGATGCTAGCGTGCTTTCAACAGACGGACGGACGGACAGACTTAGAAATTTTCTAAGAATTTGAATTTTATAATGATCAAGAATATATATACTTTATAGGGCCTCAGGTCGATATTTCAAGGTGTTACAAACGGAATGACAAAGTTAGTATACCCCCATGGAGGGTATAATAAATACATTTGATGTGCTTTAAAATCCTATTGCTACATGAATGGTAAAATCATTTTGAGTAATTCTGTAACAGTTCCATATTTCAAATATATATATTTATATATATTTATTAAATTAATATTATATATATATTTATTAAATCATTTTTAAACCAACATCAAATGCAAAAACATAAACAAAAAACCGAAAGAAATCCAGTTTCATACTTTGTATTCTGCAATATATATGCGAATTTTCATCAAGTCAGCTCTCAAAATAATTTTGCACACGGTGCAAAGTTTTTAAGTGCATATATACATATATTCTCCTTCACGTTTGTTTATTTGTAAAAAGTAATAAAAAAAAACTCGTACACTTATTTCAGTGACTCCGTTCGAAAAATGTGTCCCTATTCTCTTGTGAAAATGCTATTCGTAATATGTCATGGTATATTAATATATTATAAGCTTTTTGAAATTTGTTCAAAAGCATTAAATTTGCGAATTGGGATACGAATAAAATGAGTTTCCTGTGGAAGTACGTCGAATTGGTATGCTGTATTTCCAAACTGAGAGTTCAAATGCTAAAGATACCTTCGATATAATGAAATGAAGATAAATAACGAAATAATGGAATTTTAGTAAAAAAATAAACCTTTCCGGACGGAGTTCTATTTTAAAAACCGAAACTTTTTTGCATATTCTGTTTCAGATATGCTTAAACAAAATCTGTTCTGCATCCTGAAATGTTCCTTTCATCCTGAGAATATAATCCCAATAAAGAATGTATCCTGAGGCATTGTTCCTTTCGAAATTATTTTGAAATCTCCTAATGCCTTTTCACTGTATACGTAGTGTATCGTGTAGTGCAAGTCTATCTCACCCAGACATATCATATTTATCATATTTCTTAAACTTTCCAAGCAAGTCTTTGCTACATACCACCGCTGCCAAATCGTTTTATTATCGCTTTGTTCCAATCGCATTCTGTTAAGTCAGTGCTGGCTGCACTGCATCGGAATTGCAGTCACACTCGCACTCCCAGCAGCAGTCGTCGAAGTAATCTGCGGTTTTATTACTACTGGTGAACGTATTGATTAGTTTTCGGAATTGTAAAAATATATGCAATATTTTTTCCCCCTTTTCTTCTTTTTTTATTGCTGCCAGCTTCTAATAAAATGTTTAAGTACTCGCTCGTAGTATTGTGTCTTGCCGGTCTTTGTTGCAAAAAGGGTTGGGCCTTTTGTGATGGGAACAAAACTATAATCACCGCAAACAACTTGGAATGGTGATGGTGGTGCACCGAGGCGGTGGTGGCGATGGTGGTAAATGCAAAATCCATTTTGGGATCCGATAATTGATGAAGAGCTTGATGTTGATGTTGTGGTTTATGTTTCTTTGGCTGTTTCTTTTTTAAACAAGCACAAGGTTCACCTTTGCAAAGGCCTTGGCTTATAATTAGGAGCTCGATAAACATTTATGTAGTACAACATTCTGGTAGCCACCGTCTTCATTTATACTTTGTGGTGATCGTAAAATTGAGATTTTCTAACAATATTAAAGGAAACGTTGATGGTGCAGGTGTCAGTCATTCCTCAGCCACAATTTGTGGATCTTCAAATGAATATTCCCCATACAGATGATATTCGAATATAATAACTCACGATGTGTAAACGAATATTATTTGAAATATTTTAGGCTTTCATCTAGTATTGCAACAGATTTAGGATTATATTGTTTTCTAAGATTCGTAGACATATTGTTAGGCAAAGTTCTAGCTCTTGTCATAAAGAACAAAAATTGTGAACATATAAAATCAAAAAAAATTCATCTTCAAGGTCAAAATCGCAAAAAACTTAAAAAAATTCGATTTTTTTTAACCTTTTTTCCCCTGTTCAGGTCCATAGGTAGCAAACCGTTGAAAATTCAGGGAAACAATCAACTACAAAAATGTACCTAAGATCTCAATAAACAACTTTCTAGAACATATGAACTTCCTAGGAATTATTCTTAACACCGTCTTTATGACAAGAGCTAGAACTTTGCCTCAGAGAGTAAATCAAAATTCCGAACGGTTTGCAAGATATGAGCCTGAGAATATGATCACTTTTTTCCAAAAATTACACCGAGGCCTCAAATCTCTGGGGGCCCATAAAAAAAAGTGCATGACTTTGGGGGAAAAAAAAACACGGGTCTTTTTTTTTTGGTCTTTTATCATGTAGCGGTGTCCGTATATGGTTATTTTGAAATGACTTCAAAAATGTTGCACAGTGTTATTTAAGTAAATGTTTTGAAAAAAATCTGCTTTTTATAAACTTGAAATTTGTTGCGTACATTTATCTAGTAACGTGAAAACGCCAAAAATTAATTAAAAGATTTAGCGGCCAAAAGGGGATAAAAATGGATTCGACAATTGCTAGGAACATGAAATTTGGAATGCACCTCACTCTAATTGCTTAGACACGTAAAATAGATGGAGTTTTCAAAATGTATATATTTAAAGGATGGAATTGAAGAAGAGGGATAAAAATGGTACCAAACAAATCGCTGAAGTTGAAATAATGAAACTGCAGTTAGAAAAGTGAAATTCGGTTTAGAAAATTTGTGTAGATGCAAAAAATAAAGATATCTTTTGATATTCGTACATTTAGGATCAAAACGGGATAAAATTGACACCAAGCCAACCTAGAATCATGACATTCAGTGTTTACACTGTCTGTCTGTCTTCGCGGACACGGATGTACCTAGAATCATGAAATTAGGTGTGTGCATTCCACTGGGGATGTGAAACGTAATTTGCAGCTGGAATCAAGAAATAACAAATGGTGGAAATCGTCCTGAGGAAAAATGCCTTTCCCTAATGAGGAATGACACATTTTTTAAGATTGCTGACTCATGTTCTCCATTTGATTACACTTAAAGTATTATACTTGTATTTAGTAAAGGACTAATAAAATGATAATAACGAAGTATCAAAATTTATTTAGAACAGCGTGACATATAGTTTAAAATAGAAAACATGTATGTGCCACTTAGATTGTGTGGGTTAGTGGCCTAACCCAATAAGCACAAAGTCGGACTCGGATCCGATTCGGATCCGATTTGAGTCCGACATCTCGGTTTCTCGCTTTCTCTGTTCCGATTCGGATCCGATTTGAGTCCGAGATGTCGTACTCCGCTTTCTCTGTTCCGATTCGGATCCGATTTGAGTCCGAGATGTCGGACTCCGCTTTCTCTGTTCCGATTCGGATCCGATTTGAGTCCGAGATGTCGGACTCCGCTTTCTCTGTTCCGATTCGGATCCGATTTGAGTCCGACATGTCGGACTCCGCTTTCTCTGTTCCGATTCGGATCCGATTTGAGTCCGAGATGTCGGACTCCGCTTTCTCTGTTCCGATTCCGATCCGATTTGAGTCCGAGATGTCGGACTCCGCTTTCTCTGTTCCGATTCGGATGGCGATTAAGATTAGTAACCAATTGGATTACGTTTTAAAAATAATTGTAATAACTATATAATTCTCTATCAAACAAATTCTGATTACTAATTGACAAGGACAGATTCTGATTACTAAATGACAAGGAATTGTTTAATAGAGAATTATATAGTTATTACAATTATTTTTAAAACGTAATCTAATAGATTACCAATCTTAATCGCAATCTAACAGCTTATTACTATAAGATAGTTTGTAATCGTTTATACTTACCTATGCTATAAATAAATGCGTAAAAATTGAATTTGTTCCGCCTTATTATTTTATGCTAAATTGTGCAGGATCAAAAATCGTTTCGGCAACGGATCAGAATTCATTTCGTTTTCGGATACGAAATCATTTGGAGATCGGATACGAACTCATATCTAAATCGGATCCGAACTCACTTCGATATTGGTTCCTACATCGTTTTGAGTTCGGGTCCGATATCATTTCGAAATCGGACTCAATTCTCGGTCCGATATCGAAGAGGGAATTGCTCCCGTTCTCGTGACCGATCTCGCACCGAAATCGGACTCGTTCTAGAAACCAAATCAGAGAAGTCGGATCCGATTCGGATCCGATGTGCTTATTGGGAAGTCACACTTTATCGGTTCTGAGATATGCAATGGTTTATGTTTGAGTCAATTGAAAAATATTTTTCCATAGAAGCACATTTTTTTTTAGAATATCCTACTACAATATCTTACTTTTATAAAAAAATACCCACAACGTTGGTACCTCTAATGGAACCACCAATTTCAGAGGATGTACTTGATTTAGACATTGTTCATTCTTCTCAAAATTGAAAAAAATGAACACACACAATTTTCATTTTTGCGCAAAAGTAATATTTCCTTACTAAAAATTAAAAAAAAAAATATTTGTAAATAAATTTGCATTCTATTAAATGTAGATGCAAAATGGTCTTGAGCCAGGACAATATCCCAGTTCAAATCACATATTGATTACAGACCACAAAATTACAGACTAAAACAAATGAGCGTTGGTACGGCTGAAGTATACTTTATACTTTATTACTTGGTGCGTTTTTTAAACGCAAATTCGGCAAGTGAGTTGTGCTTCTCGTTCGTTTGTGAGAATCATCTCCTTATAGAGGCCGGGTTTGATGTTGAAAAGTCGCTGCGAAGCCACTTCAAAAGACTTTTGACATGGTCGAAATCATGATCGTGGTAGTCTGCAGCCAAGTAATAAATGTCACCATGCCATTTGTAAATAAATTTGCATTCTATTAAATATTGATGCAAAATGGTCTTGAGCCAGGACAATATCCCAGTTCAAATCAAAACAAAAATATTTTATTAAAAATTGTTTGAAAAGTATATATAAATATATACAGGTTGTTCGTCTAGAACCTTTTATTAAAATTATTTTTTTTTCTTTTCAAATAATTTAATTTTATATGTTACTCAAAATGTTTGTTTGCATCGCCACATATCAATATTAGTGGATATAGTGTGACTTAGACCATTTTCAAACTAACACTATAGACAATTTTAGTGTGCATAAAATGAGAAATGCCATTGTAAGTGTACATTTTTTATTAATGTCAAAAATAAAAGTTCTTAAATTAGTTAAAAAGTTCAAAAGTTCAATTAAAAGTTCAAATTAAAGTGAAAAATTTTGATTTTTTTTTTGGATTTTTAACTAAGACCACTAACTGGCACATATAGTTTTGTGCGTAAGAAATCCCTAATTATTGACTTCATTGTAAAGTCGACAGCCTCTAATTTGCCCGTAATAATGTGGAATGCAATCCCTGGTGGATATATAATATTCGACCCGGTCGAATTAAACGCCTTCTTACTTGCTTACACTTATATCGGACCCTCGACATTACCACATACGTTTGCTCCAACTAAAGAAATTGAAGTTTCTTTCGAAGAAGTTAATTTCCATTTCTTATAAGCTAATTATTCTTCAAAAATCGGGCATTTTAGATACCTTCTCAACTTATGTATCTCTGGAATGTAACTGGTATCTCATTAAACCAAATTTGTACCACAAATTCTGGAAAATTTGGATTTTATTATCTTCAACTTTTTAATTCTCAATATCAGTTTGTCATTTCTCAATATAAATTGGTATTTTTTCAATATCCATTTTCATCTCTCAATTCCAATTTAAAGTTTCTCAATTTCAAATCACATTTCTCATTTTTTACCTTTATTGCACAATTTTAGTTCGTATTTTCTCAATTTCAATTGGAGATGGTGTAGTGAAGATATGAAAATGGTGAACATATAATGTGAATGATGGTAGTGAGATACCAAAATCTATATGTTTGCTAACTTCAAAAATGGCCGTAAGGCAACTTTATGTATTTTTTCTGGAAACTGGATATCTAGGACATTAAACTTAATTAAAGTTTGAAGCGACCGCTAACATGAAAACCTGTACCACATGACGTATAGAGAATTCTTTCGAAAATTGTTCTTCATAAAATAAATAAATATAAAATCAATGCATTCTGGCGAATATAAATGAGTTTTACAAAATATAAATTCTGCAAAGTTCACAATGTTGAAAAGCATTTCGATCTTAGGCAAATGTCCCTAATATTAATAGAAAATATATACAGATTCAAGCCGGACCGGCTTCATGATTTATCCAGCCTTAGGTATGCCCTCTCCACATTCCATTCTTTTTAAGAATGGAAAAGAATCATAGCTCCACGAAATAGCCAGCCCTCTCAACTTTCCACTCTTTCTGTCGAGTTTTAATCGATGCCACATTGCTAAGTCCGCACATCATTAGAGGCCATTTTGCTGGAAAAATATTTGCCATTTGGTGTAATCTATTTCAATTTGCAATCAACTTCATGGCAACAAAGTATTTTTATGGTCATACTTAACTGCAAACAGTTTATACCCGTTCGACTTGGCTCAGTGCAGTATGGCGGTGGTGGTGGGTCATAACGTAAATATGACATGAGTAATGGTTTTCATATCATTTTGCAATAATATTTAAATTTTATTATAATCATTAATAACATTTCGTTTCTCTCCTCCGTTTTTTTGTAGTCGAAACGAAACGAATCGAATCGTTCGTTGGCAGTTATTCCATTTGATTCTCAGCTTGCGGCAGATATGACCCAAGTCAATCCGATGCTGTTGCATTGGGCACCAGCACCAACACCAACTCCATCCGCCGCCGCCATCAACTGACTTCACTGAATGAAGTGTTGTTGAGTGGCGTGGCAATGGGTTTTCTGCCTGTTTTATATTTTTTGCTGTTTGGTCTTGGCGAGCAATTGTTGCAAGTGTTGAATCATCAATTTACAGCGCCGCCTAAATGTTGCAGCGGCCATATGAGAATTTGCACTGATAGAATGTGATGTTGTGTTGGAGGGGGAGATAGGAGGACGGACGGACGGACGGACAATATTCAATTCAATCTGCGAATTTGTTGTTGTTGTTGCTGGAATACTGTTTGTCATTATTGTTCGTTAAATGTTGCTGCCGATGTTCTTGTCGTTGTTGTATTTTATTGAATTGTAGTTTGTCTCTGGGTTAAATTTGATACCAACTGCTATTGAAGTTTTTCGATTTTGTTTTTTTTGTTTTTCCTTCTGCGAAATTGTTGAGTTGTATTAAATTTCATAGTTGGAATCTAATTGAAAAACGAAAATCACAACATGAAAATAAATGGGCCGACGTTCAATCGGTCTCAGTCGAAACACGCACACCCTACTGCGTGACACTGTAATTGTGTAAATGATCTCGCATAAATTCCTGATACGGTATGATTCCCTAGGGCCATAGATTTATGCAGGAAATCCCCCTACGGCAGCTATTAAGAAACATCGTGTATGTCAGCTAATTAGGCCCAAAAGTAGCACAGCTGGCTGTAGTACCAACTACTCTCGTAAAGGAAGCCAAATAAATGAAAGTGATTTTAGACACTGGATGTTAAGAGGAAACCTGGACCTTTCAGGGCATAAATAAAGGTGCTACTTATAAGCAATAAAAGGAAGGCAGATATCTTAAAGATACAAGTAGGCTGAAGTATGATTGACGGATGTCTAAACTTCGAATGGCAGAAGCATTGGCCAAAGTGAAGTCCAACATTGGATGAAAGCAACAAAGTTTGAAGAACGTTCCTCTCGCCGGTGACCAATTAAAGCATTATCTAGGGCATTATATTATAGCATTAACATAAAAGATATTCCAGACTTGTGATGTAGCAAGCTTTGATTTGTTCAAAAGTTTCTGTAAGTATTTATACACTCCACGAGAGTATTATGTCTTTGTGCATTTGTTTGTAACACACAAAAGGAAGCGAGATAGACCCATTGTTAATTATACCGATCGACTTAGAAACTCTTTTTGAATCGATTTAGCAATGTCCGTCTGCCTGTCTGTCTGTCCGTCCATCCAAAACCAAATGAATCTTTGCCCAACGAAGTTTTTCGGGATAAGGACGAACTCTATTTATTTTGCAGAAAATCGGTTCAGATTTAGATATAGCCCCCATACGAAGTTCACCACATATTTTAACAGATTTTCTTAAAAATTAACAAAAAATCTTATATTTCAACTAGAAATACCCATAATGGAAATGGGTCAGATTGGCTTAGATTTATATATAGTTTCCATACAAATTTCGCTCCCGGATTGACTGTTCCCGCCCCAGAAACCACGTATTTTCACCGAATTTCTTTTTCACGTTATACTTGAACAGGAAGAACGTATTGTGAAATACAAATATTCTTCTCGATTTGACAAATTAGGTCAGATCGTATCAGTCTATGATTAGGAAACATACAAAAATCATTCCCGTTTCCACTTTTTTAACGAATTGAATTATTAAATTCAGATAAAAAGAGGAGGGTATCATATAGTCGGCCCGCCCGAATTTAGCCTTTCCTTACTTGTTATACCCTACACCACTTCGTGGACTAGGGTATTATAAGTTAGTTTTCCGCCAAATGTTTGTAACACCAAAAAATAATCGAGCTAGACCCACCTTTAAGTATACGGATCGGCTTAGAATCACCAGCTGAATCGATTTACCGATGTCTGTCTGTTTGTCCCTCCGTCTGTCCGTCTGCTGTCCATCTAAGCTTGTTCGCGCTCTACTGGTCGAAATTGCTGTCCGATTATCATGAAATTTGGCAGAAGTTACTTTTTTTTGGCCAAGGACGATTGGTATTGAATTTGGAGGAAATCGGTTCAGATTTAGATATAGCCCCCATTCAAATGTCGCTCCCGATTTGACTTTTTCCGCTCTACAAACCCGATTTTCTTTAAAATTGGTACAACATTTTATAATCGAACTAGAAACACCTATGCTAAAAGTGGGTAAGATCGTTTCAGATTTAGATATAGTCCCCATGCAAATGTCGCTCCCGATTTGACTTTTTCCGCTCTAGAATCCACATATTGCACCTGATTTTCTTTAAATTTGGCAAAACATCCTATAATCCAACTATAATCACCTATGCAGAAAATAGGTAAGATGGGTTCAGATTTAGATATAGCCCCAATACAAATGTCGCTCCCGATTTGACTGTTACCGCTCTACAAACCACATATTGTACCCGCTTTTCTTTGAAATTGGCACAACATTTTACAATCGAACTAGAAACACCTATGCTAAAAGTGGGTAAGATCGGTTCAGATTTAGATATAGTCCCCATACAAATGTCGCTCCCGATTTTACTTTTTCCGCTCTAGAATCCACATATTGTACCTGATTTTGTGTAAAATTGGCACAAGATTTTATAATCGAACTAGAAACAGCTATGCTGAATGTGATTAAGATCGGTTCAGATTTAGATATAGCCCCAATACAAATGTTGCTTCCGAATATTTAACCATTACAGGTTTCAATATACCCCCATACAAAAGTCCTTCCCGATTTAACATTTTTTGTAAAACACATACATTTACATAATTCAAAAATCCTTCCCGATTTCACTTTTTAACCGAATTGAATTGTAATGAGATAGAAAGTGGGTGTCGGTTCCGTCCGACTTTCCTTACTTGTTTGGCCATACTTTGGTATAACCCAAATGGGGCCCCATTCTGCTCTATTACAGCTCTAGAAACTACATCTTACATAGGATCTTCATGAAAATTTTCACATCATTCTATGTTTCAACTAGGAATACCTACAGTGGATGAGAAATATATAGGCGCATGTTTTGGCACAGGCCTCAAGTGTTGTTATAAGCCCCCTTCAGATGTCCGTCCGATTTATCCTATTACCGCTGTATAATTTGTATTTGTCTTTGGATCTTGATCAATTTTTCCAGATCATGTTATATTTACTTTACTCGGAATATCTGCTGGAAAATTGGATCAATTATTTTATTATTTCCCATATTCATTAAATTTGACTAAAGATGAATTTATAATATAATTTATATGAACTACATAAAATTGCTCCCATGAAATACCTGGGTTTAGTAATTAAAGCGATGTATATATGCAGCGAGTGGTGTAGGGTATTATATAGTCGGCCCCGCCCGACTTTAGCCTTTCCTTACTTGTTTTCTCTTAAAGTTTATACGTATTTCAAGAACAAATATTTTTATTTAGTTTTGCCAAGTTCTGTGACCCCGCGCATTTTGTTTTTGTTGTTTCCCGTGTTTCTGTTTATAGTCCGATAGTAACGAGTAACATATTATTGTTCATAGAATGACTGAAGTGATCAAAGTAGAAGATGTAGCTGTTATCTTCTACTTTGATCACTTTTGACTCCGACGTCAAGTTCTAGAAGAGACTTCTGGAATCACGGTTTTTATCCCTCTAGTTCACAATGCTTTGTATACACAAACTTTCGAAGAAATCTAAGCTAGTGATGTAAATACAATTACCTGTGGCAGATTGGCAAAAAATAATAATTAGCGTCGGTATATGGGGCAGTGACGCGATGCAAACCGAATGACTTTTCCATTCATATTTTTCGCTGGGTGCCTGAAGAAAATCCGATGAGAAAGTTAAAATCGGTTGCTAACCAACTAAGTTACAGGCTTATAAGTGTGCAAAGGTACTGTTCGTACCAGAAAAATACAATTAGAGTCACACAGTGTGTAAAATATCGATGGGTTGGTTGTGAGACACGTGTCCCCGTCTTGTTGAAACCAAATGTCTTCAATTTTTGGAAACAAAAATTCGTTGAGCATAGCACGCTCACCGTTGACGGTAACGGCGGCTCCTTGCTCATTTTCGAAGAATAATAGCACAATGATGCCCAAAATCCACACCAAACAGTGGCTTCTCAATATTCACGTGTGGCCAATTTTGCCAATTGACATAGTCACCGAGATGAAAATGAATTTCATCTGATAACAAGATTTTTCGGTAACACTCTGTCATAAACCTGAAAATAAAAATCAATGCTATTCTACCATTCAAAGTCAAAGTAATCGGTAGTTCAAATTTAAAATTTTAAATGACCCATCCTATATCACTCACAACAAACCAGAGAAGTTGAGAAAAACGCTGCATCGAAAATAATGTTTTGGCGTGCCCGAAGCTTAAATAGTCTGTTATATATGTAGTTTGTAAAGGGTTTTTTGTGATATTTAACCAACAATTTAAAATGTCATGATTTTTGTAATTGTTTGCATCTACAGCGAGTTTCTAACGAAATTCTAAGCCCATAGGTATACTTAACGGTGGTTTTAACTCGATTATTTCTTTGTGTTACAAATATGTGGCATGAAACTTACTTACAACGCTCTAGTACACAGTGAGGGGTATAGTATAATTATTGGGAAAATAAAAATTTTGTGTCTGAGCACCAAAAAATATATATTCAGCAGCAAAAAATTAATATGTCAGAGGACTCCCGTTTCCATGTTCAATTAAAGGTATTTATGATGGCTACCAATTTCACTTCCACATAGACAAAATTTTGAAATAGTCTCCAAAAAATAATATTTTTTGAAAAAAAAAAAATCGTTTTTGCTGACAGGTAAGGAAAGGCAAAAGTTGGGCGGGACCGACTATATAATACCCTACACCACTCCCTGTGTAAATACCTCGCTTTTATTACTAAACCCATGTGTTTGTTGGGAACAATTTTATGTAATTCATATAATTCATATTTAACAAATATGGTAAATAATTGATCCAATTTTCCGGCAGACAAATACAAATTATACAGTAGTAATAGGATGAATCGGACCGACATTTGAAACAACACTTGGGGTCTGGTCCAAAACATGGGCATATATATTTCTCATTCACGGTAGGTATTCATAGTTGAAATATATCATGATACGATGTAAGACGTAGTTTCTAGAACCGTATTAGAGTAGAATGGGGGCCCCATTTGAGTTGTTCCAAAGTATGGACACGTATATTTTGACATTGTATTCATAGTTGAAATATAATCTGCAAAGTTTAAAAAAAAATCAGATGTAAAATTTGCGTTCTGGAGGGGTAACAATTAAAATGGAGGTATTTGTAGGGGCATTAAAAAGTGGTTCCATATAGATCACTTTCAAAGTAGGTATTCTTAGTTGAAATATGACATGATATGCAAAATTGCATCGAGATTTAATTGACGATGTGGGTTCTACAGATGTAATAGAGTAGAATGGGGGCCCAATTTGTATGGAGGATATACCAAAATATGGACCCATATATTTGACTTTCATAATATGTCTTCTTAGTTTAAATATAATACAAAATGCAAAAGTTGATAAACGTCCGATGTAAATTGTGGGTCCTAGAGGGGTAATAATAAAAATGGGGACCATTTATCACTTTCAAAGTAGGTATTCTTAGTATGAAATATGAATATAATAAAGGGTGATTTTTTAAAAGCTATAGGAAAGTTTTTCAAATAAACACATTAAATTCAGAAAAATGCATGAAATCTTGATTTGAATCGATAGTACGGTCCATATAATTTAATGTTTGAAGACTATTTCATACAAATGTTGACCTTGATTGCGCCTCAAATGGTCCATCCGCTTAGTCCAATTTTGGCGTTTCCACGTTTTTGAAGAACAGAGGCCCAATTGCTGCGAACGGCGACGAATCGATAATTGATGGTCATCATTAACACTGGCCGATACAGCTGCGATATTAATGTGGTTTAATGTCCAACAATGTAAATTTGGTGCGAAATTTAGTCACAATAGCCCGAATAGCCGCTTCAGTGGGTCGATTAAAGCGCCATCGCGTGCAGAGCACGCATTTTGATAATAAAATTCAATAATTTGCAAGCGTTGTTCGTTTGTAAGACGATTCATGGTTAAATTATAGACCAAACTGAAGATGACTGACAGTGAAACAAAACACGAAACGTGCGTCAACTGTTTAAACCAGTGTTGCCAAAAAGATAATAGCTAAAAAATCACCATTTATAATCTGCAAAATTTTAAAAAACTTGTAAAATGTTGGTCCTAGAGAGGTAATGATTCAAATGGGCGCCCACTTGTAAGGGCGCTACATTAAAAAGTGGGCCTTTATAGATCACAGTAGGTATTCTTTATTGCAATATAACATGATCTGCAAAATTTTATCAAGATCCAATGTAAGATGTGGAATTTTGTAAACTGGGGACCCATTTGTATGGGGGCTATTCAAAAACATTGACCTATTTATCTGGCTTTCAAAGTACGTGTTTCTAGTATAAATGTAAAATGTATCAAGATCCGATGTAAAATGTGCCTTTTGCGAGTAGTAATATTCTAAATCGGATGTACATTTGTATGGGGGCTATATCAAAACATAGACCCATGTGGTCACTGAGCTGTTTCTAATTCAAATATAACACGATGCTGAAAATTTGGTCATGATCCCATGTAAAATGTGTATTCTAGAGCAGTAATAGTGTAAATTATATGGATATTTGTATGGAGGCTATATCTAAATCTGAACTGATTTTCTCCAAATTCAATACAAATCGTCTTTGGCCAAAAAAAAGTAACTTCTGCCAAATTTCATGACAATCGGACCACAATTGCGACCTGTAGAGTGCGAACAAGCTTAGATTGACAGCAGACGGACGGACAGACAGACATCGTTAAGTCGATTTAGCTGGTGTTTCTAAGCCGATCCGTATACTTAAACTTAGTGTTACAAACATTTGCCGCGAAGCTAACTTATAATACCCTAGACCACGAAGTGGTGTTGGGTATACAAAGCAATTCTGAGCTGTTTATTGTGGGAGGGTTTATGTGAGAGTTGGAGTGAAACAATTCTGGCCCGACCCCACAAAAGCGATCAATATTATCTTTAGTGTATAAAACATTTTCTTACTGAATATGCCGAAATCTCAGACAATGATAGTATTTCACCCTTTATTGTGTAGGGCATTGAAATTGTTGTAAAAAAAGAATATGAAAACGGATACAAAAGCAAATCATTTTGTTGACTGAACTCAGCTGAGTTATTTCACTTGTAATCCATATGAAACGGTTCGTTTTATCGGATTTCAAATTCCATTTAAATTTAGTTATGTTTTGTTGTTTTCATACCCCTCAATTTAGGTCATATTTTTGTTATGATTAAGTTATTTAATTCCAATAAGTTTTACAATCGAAATATGTCTGTTTGTATTCATTTGTAATAAAATCTATTAAAACACAAATATTGCATAGAAATCGTCAAAGCACAGTGATTCGAGCGGGCAAGTTCAATGGAAATTAATAAAGAGGTTGATCTTTTTTGGTCGTTGAGAAATGAAAACGAAGTCAAAGACAAGAATAGGAAATTAATTTTACCAAAAAAGGGAAGGTCCATAACTTCTACATTTATCCATAGATTTTTTCCATCTAGGCCTTGTTTCTTCATTGAAATACTATTGAAATAAAAAATAAAATATTATATTATCTAATTTATAAAGCACGTTTCAATAGAGTGACTAATTATAAAAAAATCATAAATCATAATTTGTTTGCTTCTACAAAGAGTATCATAACTCCCACATTTATCGATAGATCTTTTACACGTGGACTTCGATTTCTGCTTTAGAATGTTAACTCTTAAAAAAGAGAACAAAACAATTTTCGGTTTTTCTATTTTTTATATATTTTTAAGTGCTAGGAAAAAAGATTTTTCTCCGAAAAAATCTTTTTTTTCGAAAAAATCATTTTTTTATGTTTTCGGAGACTGTTGCTAAACCACTGTTTCTATGTGAAAGTTTTGTAGCCATCATAATTACCTTTAATTGGACATAGAAGAGGGTGTGATCGGAGCTATATTTCAAAGATCACAGTATAACTCAACTTTTTGTGAAAAACTATAAAAAATATTTATCCATACAAAATTTTTAATATCGTTTTTGACTTTAAAACCCAAAACACGTCAGCAAGTGTACAACAATTTTTCTTACAAAAAATATATTTTGTAATTTTTATTTCTTCGGGTTCTTTCATGCCAACAAACATGATTATTTATTATTTTCTAAAAAATATTTCTTTAGCGGATTTCTATTTATCAGAATATAGTTTTAATTTAGAATTTTCGTGCATCGACCTTTTTGTCCACAGCATCCACTGTACTTTGTTTGCGTCCTCAAATGGCTTTGGCAAACCCCAAGAACTTTGGTTTTCTTAGCCATTTTCTTTTCGTCATAACAAAAGTGAAGGTCATATTTCTTATGTTTCCATTGTTTATCGATGCCATTGTTCTTTCGTTCGTTCGCTGGTTCGATTGCTATTAAATATTGAACACTTCCAATACAATCGTTTGGCATTGTAGTCGCATTTGAATGAACACTTCTTTTTTGCAGGCGCTGCTGTTGCTCTTGTCTTGTTGGTCTTGTTGTTGTTGTTAATTTTTCTTTTCATAATTGGCTGGAAAAAAAATAATAAAGTTATTATTTTGTGCAATTGAATGGGAATGACTGTCGACTAAATACTAACAATAATAATAGCAACAATGGCAACTACAATCAATAAAAGCCACCAACCAGCCACCAGTCATCAACCATCAGCCATAAGCGAATCGAACAAAGCCGCTGCCAGAAACGTCACCACCATCACTTGCACCCCGCCCTGCTGCAACTTTGCCGGAGTCAAGAAGCAATAATGCTTAAAAGGAAATTAAATTGTCGCTGTTTTGTCATTATTGAATGCTGTTCATGGTTGTCAATTCAACAACTTACAGATTTCTGTTGTACCCTACATTAAGTTGGAAGAATACTAGTTTACAATCATTTCGACCCGAGGATTTTCTATATTGTAATTTTGTCTTCAATGTAGTTCGACACTATTTCGTCTATATATTGAGATTGGAATAAAACAATGCAACAAAAAAATATAAAAACTTTGTGTCTGGATCCTAAAAATTTATTTTTTTGTGAGGCTTGATTCATACTGATCCATAAAATCAAACCCAAAAATGAGTTATGGTTGAATCGAACACGATAAATTAAAGATAATTATGAGGTCTACGCCATTTTTAGTTGAAATTGAGAAAATAAAACTTTAAAATGTGAAATGTTAATTGAAGTTCAGAATATCAATATCAAATAGTATATTCTCAATTTCAATTTACATTTTAGATTTTCAATTTTTATTTTCTCAATTTCAATTTGCATTTTCTCAATATGATGTAGTATTTTCTCAATTTCAATTGAAAATGGCATGTAAAAGCCTCGTATAATGCCTTCACATACAAGTAGTGGTTTACAAAAAGTCTCCAGAAAATTAAGAAAAAACAAGTAAGGAAAGGCTAAAGTCGGGCGGGCCGACACTCCACTTTCTATCGGAATACAATTCAATTCAGTGGAACGGGAACATTTTTGGTTTGTTTCCTAATCACAGGCTAATATGACCTGGTTCAATTTGTCAAATCGAGAATAATATTTGTATCGGGGCTATATCCAAACAAGTGACTAACTTTCACAGTAAGTTCTTCCAGTTGAAGTAAATCGTGTTATGCTCAATTTTAAGAAATTCTCTGAAAATACGCGGTTTCTTGGGGAACGAAATTTGTATGAGAGCTATATGTAAATCTTAATCGATGTGACCCATTTTCACCATAGGTGTTCCTAGTTTAAATATAAGATGTTTTGCCAATTTTGAAGAAATTCTGTTAAAATATGTGGATTCTGTGCATTATATATAAATCTGAACCGATAACAGATTTTTACAACAGGTGTTTCCAGTTGATATATAATGTGTTTTGCCAATTTTGAAGAAAATCTGTTGAAATATGTGGATTCTAGAGCAGAAAAATTCAAATTGGGAGCGAAATTTGTATGGGAGCTATATATAAATTTTAACCGATCTAACACATTTTTACCACAGGTGTTTCTAGTTGAACTATAAGGTGTTTTGCAATTTTGAAAAAAATCTGTTGAAATATGTGGTATCTAGTAGGATCAAATCGGGAGTGAAATTCGTATGGGGGATATATCTAAATCTGAACCGATTTTCTACAATTAAATAGCGTTCGTTCTTGTCCCGAAAAACTTCGTTGTGCAAAGTTTCGTTTGGTTCTGACTACACGATACGACCTGTATCGTGATTACAACAATAGATGGACAGACAGACGGACAATGTTAAATCGACTCAGAAAGTGATTCTAAGCCGATCGGAATAATTAACAATGGGTCTATATCCCTTCCTTTTGGGTGTTACAAACAAATGCACAAAGACATAATACTCTCGTGGAGTGTATAAATATATTTAAAAAAATAATGAATTTTTTTCAGGAAATAACCATAAAATTAAAAATCGAATAGAATCATTTTAATTTATTTTGAACACCATGAAAAATTCATCGGGACCACAAAGTAAATATATTCTATGTCGTGGTAAAATTCTAAGATGATCTAGCCATGTCCGCCCGCCTCTTAAAAGTAAGCTAGCCTGCGAACGAAATGTTAGATGATTAAAATGTTCCACATGTGAGTCTAATAGTTACTGATCGGTTAGGCGAAATTGATCCACATGGAATTTTACCCTAATAAGAACTGAAAATACCCCCTAATATTCAGTGTATTTAAGAATATATTTTGAAAGGAATGTCCGTCTCATGTTCAGATTTGGAACATACATTCTCCATGCAGCTTGAACGGGAATTTTTACAAAATCCATACTTTTGCGGATTGGAATGGGGCCAAAAAGGGATACAAATGGTACCACAGCCAGTAACATCTTCAATTCGGTGTGTACAATGGATATTTCGAAATTCGTAATTTTAAGAGGGTGAAACGGATAAAAATGGTACGACCATGCGGCTGAAGTTAAAATGTTCAGATTCGTTGTGTATAATTCTATGACTTTATACTTTATTCAAATAAAGGAATCTTTGGAAATTCGTACTTTTGGGAGGAGCGACTGCGTAGACGCGAAAAATAAAGACACATTTTGGTATTCGTACCTTTACAGTAGGGGGTTTCTCCCGTAAATTTCGGTGATCCCCGACTATTTTGTATTCGGAAATTTTCTTTTTACTGAAATTTCTCATTATAACCTATATAACAATGTGACATTTTTGTATATTTCAGTTTAGTTTTCGTTATTCTGTATAGTCATATTTTAGTAGTGTTCTTGGCAATGGTCGGAGCTTATTCGTAGCAACGGGAATTTGGAGCAGAAATAATAATGTTTATGTTAAAAGGGATATATTTTTCGATTTATGCTAATTAAATCAATCAAAGGCCTTTGGCTGTACCATTTGTCTTTAATATCTATCTGAAGATATTATATACATGCTCCAAAAATAATTTTGGGTTTTGCTGAAGACTTCAGCACAACCTTTGATCTTAAACCAAAATAAATGACAACACATACAACATAACAGACCAACAATACATACAAACAACGGAAATGCTTTTATTTATATTTAAGTTATCGTCAAAAAATTGAAAAATGTTTGCATATGAAGCTCGTTTAAAAATAAATAAAATTTAATAAGAGCTCTTTTATTTTGAGGAAACATTTTCTTCTAAAGGGTGATACATTTTAAGGGACGATGTTGATTTTGAATAAAACACAAATTATTTAGAAAATTATTATCATTTCCTTTTATTATGATAATATTGTTATGGTTCAATTATGTATGGAACAAAATATCGGCCTCGGCGGCACACCTCCATCCGATGGTCCAAATTTTATCTCATCCTTTAGCTCTTGAATTGTTGCTGGCTTATCGACGTACAGCTTTTCTTTCAAATAGCCCTAAAGAAAGTAGTCCAACGGTGTCAAATCACAAATCAATTGACATCGCCACCACGTGAGATAACACGGCCATTTTGTCGCGAAAAAGAGTCTTTTTTTCGTAAGCTGTGTGGCAAGTGGCACCGTCCTGTTGAAACCACATCCATATCTTCCAATTCGGGCCATAAAAAGTTCGTTATCATCTCACGATAGCGAAGACCATTCACAGTAACTGCCTGACCTGCCTCATTTTGCAAAAAATACGACCCGATGATGCCACCAGCCCATAAACCGCACCAAACAGTCACTCTTTGTGGGTGCATTGGTTTTTCGACAATCACTCTTGGATTATCATTCGGCAATTCTGCTTATTGACGAATCCACTTTGTTTTTATTTAATCTTGTAAAATATGAAATATTTGTGTGAATATTTGCGCACCGGTTCTCTCACTTTTCAGAATTCTGACCGACCAGCAAGAATTTGTATGTAGACGCTAAACATAAAGACATGTTTCGTAATTTATACTTTGGGAGGCGAACGGATCGAAATACAATCACGAAATTCACATTCATAACATTCACATAACATTCATCTGACTGTGTAGACGCGTAATATAAGATAATTGTTCAAATTCGTTCTTTGACGAGGGTTGGTATGGTTTATAAAATTATCTTTTTTTCAAAATATATTATAATAACATGTGTAGTTTTGATATTTAAGCTTAAAGAGCTTTGTTTACAAGTTTGGTGTCTGACATTTGTTAAAGAACTTTTTTAATTTTCTCCAAAAAAAGGGTCAAATTGACCCATAAAGAGAGGAGCCAAGTCATCCGCAAAAATTATCCTCATATAATTCTCAGACATTAACTTACAACACGTTTTTCGCTTAGTATAATGCTCCCTTCGTCCGAAAAGTGAAAACTTTGACTTGCTATAAAAAGAAACTCAGACCAACTGGACTATAAGTTTATTCTACAACAAGTAAAAAGGCGTTAAGTTCGGCCGGGCCGAATCTTATATGCTCTCCACCACGGAGTGCATTCCATAGTATTACCGGTAGATTAGAGGCTGTCGACTTGCTATAAAAAGAAACTCAGACCAACTGGACTATAAGTTTTTTCTACAACAAGTAAAAAGGCGTTAAGTTCGGCCGGGCCGAATTTTATATGCTCTCCACCACGGAGTGCATTCCATAGTATTACCGGTAGATTAGAGGCTGTCGACTTTACAAAGAGGTGAAGTAACATATTTAGAAAATTGTAATATTTCAACTGCGCATTACTATATTTGTTTACTATTTCAAACTATAAGGCTTACTTATGCGCACTGTTTTAAAGGAATTTCATTGCTTCATTATTATAATATTAATTTATTTATTTTTTTATTTATTATGAATTACAATACAAAGTAAATTTATATTCTAATTTTGGGTCCAGGGATTGAGCCGGAGTGACTAAGACCATTGTGGCTAGTTATTGCAGCGACAGACCAGAGCCTCTGGTGGGAATCGAACCCACAACCCCCACGCTGATAGCCGAGCACGCTACCAACTCGACTACCGGGGCGCTCTATAATATTAATAGTCTACTATTATATATAATACTGCAATTGTAATCACAAAGTGAACTTGAGGGAGCACTCTTCAAAAATGTACTCTAAATATTAGGGAAAAATATTTTTCTTCACGACCGATTTCTCCCATATTGGAATGAACGCATTTAATCCTAAAGGTACGTTTTGACCATAAAGGTACGAATATCGAAAGATACCTTTATTTTTCGTCACAGCAATGTACACACCGAATATCACTATTCTAACTGCAACCCTTTGATTGGTACCAATTTTATCCCTTTCGCCTTATTTTCCGCCTAAAAGTACAAATTTCGAAAATAAAACCTTTATGTTTCGCGTCTACGCAGTCAGATAAATACATACACAGAATTTCATGATTTTAACTTCAGGGGTTTGGTTGGTACCATTTTTATACCCTACACCACTTCGTGGTCTAGGGTATTATAAGTTAGTTTTCCGCCAAATGTTTGTAACACCAATAAATAATTGAGCTAGACCCACCTTTAAGTATACGGATCGGCTTAGAATCGCCAGCTGAGTCGATTTAACGATGTCTGTCTGTCCGTCTGTCCGTCCGTCCGTCCGTCCGTCTGCTGACCATCTAAGCTTGTTCGCAATCTACAGGTCGCAATTGTTGTCCGATTGTCATGAAACTTGGCAGAAGTTATTTTTTCTGGCCAAGGACCATTGGTATTGAATTTGGAGGAAATCGGTTCAGATTTAGATATAGCCCCCATACAAATGTCGGTCCCGATTTGACATTTTCCGCTCTAGAAACCACATAATGTACCCGATTTTCTTTAAATTTGGTACAACATCTTATAATCCAACAAGAAACATCTATGCCGAAATTGGGTAAGATCGGTTCAGATTTAGATATAGCCCCATACAAATGTCGCTACCTATTTCACTTTTTCCGCTCTAGAAACCACATTTTGTACCCGATTTTCTTTAAATTTGACACAACATCTTATAATCCAACTAGAAACACCTATGCCGAAATTGGGTAAGATCGGTTCAGATTTAGATATAGCCCCCATACAAATGTCGCTCCCGATTTGACATTTTCCGCTCTAGAAACCACATCTTGTACCCGATTTTCTTTAAATTTGGCACAACATCTTATAATCCAACTAGAAACACCTATGCCGAAATTGGGTAAGATCGGTTCAGATTTAGATATAGCCCCCATACAAATGTCGCTCCCGATTTGATATTTTCCGCTCTAGAAACCACATCTTGTACCCGATTTTATTTAAATTTGACACAACATCTTATAATCCAACTAGAAACACCTATGCAGAGATTCGGTAAGCTCGGTCCAGATTTTGACATCTTCAGCTCTAGAAACCACATCTTGTACCCAATTTTCTTTAAATTTGGCACAACATCTTATAATCCAACTAAAAACACCTATGCAGAAATTGGGTAAGATCGGTTCAGATTTAGATATAGCCCCCATACAAATATCGCTCCCGATTTGACATTTTCCGCTCTAGAAACCACATTTTGTACCCGATTTTCTTTAAATTTGGCACAACATCTTATAATCCAACTAGAAACACCTACGCAGAGATTGGGTAAGTTCGGTTCAAATTTAGATATAGCCCCCATACAAATGTCGCTCCCGATTTGACATCTTCAGCTCTAGAAACCACATCTTGTACCCGATTTTCTTTAAATTTGGCACAACATCTTATAATCCAACTAGAAACACGTATGCAAAAATTGGGTAAGATCGGTTCAGATTTAGATATAGCCTCCATACAAATGTCGCTCCCTATTTGACATTTTCCGCTCTAGAAACCACATCTTGTACCCGATTTTCTTTAAAATTGGCACAACATTTTAGCCCCCATACAAATGTCGCTCCCAATTTGACTTTTTCCGCTCTAAAATCCACATATTGAACCAGATTTTCTTTAAAATTGGCACAACATCTTATAATCTAACTAAAAACACCAATGGTGAAAGTGGTTAAGATCGGTTCAGATTTAGATATAGCCCCAATACAAATGTCGCTCCCAAATGTTAAACCGATTTTGGCCATACTTTACATATTATATTTTACCTATAAACATACACGTGGGTCACATGGTTCTATGTTTCAATAAACCCCCATACAGATGTCCTTTCCGATTTAAAATTTTTGGTCAAACACATACATTTACAGGATGCAAAAATCCTTCCCGATTTCGCTTTATTACCGAATTGAATTGCAATGAGATTTGTTTGGGTGATGCCCTATATCCATACTTAGGTATAACCCAAATGGAGCCCATTCTGATCTATTACAGCCCTAGAAACTACATCTTACATCGGATCTTCATCAAATTTTGCAGATCATGATATTTTTCAACCAGGAATACCTACCGTGAATGAGAAATATATAGGCCCATGTTTTGGACCAGGCCCAGAATGTTGTTATAGGCCCCCTTTTTAAATGTCGGTTCTATTACTACTGTATAATTTGTATTTGTCTGTCGGATGATTAGATCAATTACCATATTCGTTAAATATGACTAAAGATGAATTTATAGTAACTGTATAATTTATATGAACTACATAAAATTGCTGCCATGAAATAAATGGGTTTAGTAATCAAAGTGAGGTACATACACAGGGAGTGGTGTAGGGTATTATATAGTCGGCCCCGCCCGACTTTAGCCTTTCCTTACTTGTTATCCCTCTTTTCCTATTTTATCCCTAAAAAGTACACATTTCGAAAATTCTGTATATTTTACGTGTCTACGTTATTATAGGAATGTCCACACCGAATTTCATGTTTCTAGCTGTTGCCGTATTATTCGAACTATTTGTATCCCTTTAGTCTCATTTCACCTGCTAACTTTTTTTTGTAAAAATTGCTTAAATATTGTAAAAATTTTCAGTTCTTGTTAAGGAAAAAATTTTCTCTCTGTGCCGATTTCGCCCACTTTCAATCCCAACCGATAAGACACATTTTCGGAAAATTTCAACCCCCTAGCTCACTTCGTTCGGAAGCTAGCGTGCTTTCAACAGACAGACAAACGGACATGGCTAAATCGTCTTAGAATTTTACCAGGATACAGAATATATATATATATATATATATATATATATATATATATATATATATATATATATATATATATATACTTTATGGGGTCTCCGATGAATATTTCAAGGTGTTACAAACGGAATGACAAAGTTAGTATACCCCCATCCTGGAGGTGGAGGTTATAAAAATGGTCTACTCAACATGCATTTTCAGAATATTAGGCTCCTTACTCTGCTCCAAAAATGCTGTTGAACAGTGTTATTATGATACCTTCGATGAACATTAGATTTTCAAACATTTAATTTTAGTTGGGCTATACGAAAATTTGTATTTATGTGATCCACTTTCATGTGAAGTCATACATTAATATATTGTCATATGGAATACGAATACTAATATAGTCTAGTCTAGAAGGTAGGATTACATAGATATAATAAGCTTCGTAAATACTTACATATTAGGAAGATTCTAAAACTGTATTAGGGTAAAGCGAAGTGACATTCTTATTGGGGCTATGTCAGGACGTACATATATTTCATACACTTTTCGGCACGTCTTCCTATTGGAAATATAATATGATCTGGACAATTTGATTAATATCTGATATAAGATGTGGGGTTTACAATAAAACACCTGCCAAATCGCATGGCGATCGGACTGCTACTTCGACCTGTACTTTTATCACAAACTTTATATGGACAGCTGGCAGACTCACTCATTTTTGTGGTCATTAGACAAAACCCCAAGTCTTTGCGAAGGTCTTAGAAATTATTTATATTCCTAGGGCTAAAAAGTAAAAATACAAAGAATTGGAATTTTTAAGCTACCCAATAAAAATTTGTGGGCTGGTGACCGATTCAGCCGATGGTGGCTGAATCCAAAGGTGGGACTAGATCGAATATTTCTTTGCGTGGGAAACATTTGTCGTGAAATTAACTTATAACTTCCTATTCCATCTGAGTCACAAAGAAAAAATTGCATATTTATTGGCGAGATTGTTTCGTATTTTTGATGTTGCTATTTCGTTATTATTCCCATATTCAAATTATTTGTGTTATTAGATTGATTAACTTAGATTGTTAAAATAATATATAAAATAAAGATGGCTGGGAATTTTTAAATACCCATTTGAATACAACACTTCCAAAAAAGGTTAAATTTTTATTTTTTCTCTAGTAAATTTTACTTTTCTTCCTGTAGGTACAAATTTCTTTGGGTATTTGTTGGGACAAAATGCAAAAACTTGTTAGTCATTATTTTCGAAGAAATTTGTTCTAGTGATTTTTTAAAAGCTATAGGAAAGTTTTTCAAAAAAAACACATAAAATTCAGAAAAAATGCATGAAATCTTTATTTGAATCGATAGTACGGTCCATATAATTTAATGTTTGAAGATTATTTCATGCAAATGTTGACCGTGACTGCGCCTCAAATGGTCCATCCGCTTAGTCCAATTCTGGCATACTCTTTCCAACATTTCGGCCGGTAGCTCACGAATAAATGCTTCAATGCTGTCTTCCGATGCGTCAATTGAAGCGGGCTTGTCTGTGTAGACATGAGCTTTAACACAGCCCTACTAAAAATAGTCTAAAGGCGTTAAATCGCACGATCTAGGCGGCCAATTGACCGGTCCCGAACGTGAAATAAAATGTTCACCGAACTCGCCTCTCAATAAGTCCATTGTTGCGCGTGCTATGTGGCATGTGGCACCGTCTTGTTAAAACCACATGTCATGCAAGTCAAGCTCTTGCATTTTGGGCAAAAAAAAGTTGGATATCATCTGACGGTAGCGCTTATCATTCACAGTTACGTTACAATTCGCATCAAACTGTGACTTTTTCTGGATGCATTGGTAGCTCTTGCAATGCTTCTGTCTGATATTCACTACAAAATCGACAATTCTGCCTATTTACGTACCCATTAGCCAAAAATGAGCTTCGTCGCTGAACACAATTTTTCGGTAAATGAACCTTCTTAACAGAGCACGCATTTTGATAATAAAATTCAATAATTTGCAAGCGTTGTTCGTTTGTAGGTTAAAATATAGACCAAACTGAAGATGTTTGAGAGTGAAACAAAACACGAGACGTGCGTCAGCTGTTTAAACCAGTGTTGCCAAAAAGATAATAGCTAAAAAGTCACCCTTTACTACAAAATTTCGTTGTGATGGCTTTACTGTTGAGCAACATAAAACATTCGACTTTCAAGTTGCTCAGGCCATTACGTTCACGTGGCACAAACAAAACAGTTCTTAAATCAAGAGTGTATCTTTCAAGCTGCTAATAGGGTGACAAGGATATGGAATTCCTTCTCATTCCTATTTGGAAGCACTTGGTCAGTAGAGTTATAGTTGGCATTAAGGCCATGGATTCATTATGACCCACATTTTAGAAAATAAAAACTGAAAAAAACCCAGGACAATTTGTTGCCCATAAAGTCGGTTAAGACCGATGACAATTTTATTTAACGACAAGTTGTATTTGGATTTGCTTATTTATGTATTGCCATAAATTTGCATAAAAACTGACAGCAACTACTTCTTCCGTTTACTTCCTTTTGGGTCCTCTCTCGCACTCTGGCTGCCAGGGCAAACAAAGACGTTAAAACTTTTAAATGCCAAATTGTTGTCTGTTGGCGGTTTTTTGTTTCATGATTTTCGAGGTTTATTTGCTGGACTTTTTTTGCATATTTGCTGGTCGTTTTGCACAATTATTGTTAAAGTTATTACCAAATCGTATCTTTTCTATGTTGTTGCTGCTGTTGTTGCTGTTGCCGTTGTTGTCTTTGATTTGCATCAACCGAAATTTATGGGTTGGTTTTGGTTGTTTTGATTATCTTTCGCTGAAGTTGTAATTTTTCATAAGTTTCTGTTGTAGCTGCTGCTGTTGTTGTTGCTGTTCTTATTGTTGTATGCTAATAAAACGAAACGCCAAAACTATTATTGTGGGGTCAGTATCAAATCTCACCAATTCGTGGCATTCGTTTTGCCAGATTTTATGATTAGAATCATATATTTTACGTTATGAAATAATAAGCGCTCATATAAATACACATGAATACGAGCACTACTAAATGTTTGTGGTTTCTGTGTAAATATATATAAATGTGAATTTTTGTGACTTTGTATTTTGGTGAGATTTTTGTGAGAAACCGTAAATTGTCAATAAATTTGCAAACGAGGTTGTAAACGACAATCGTAGAGAAAGGGTCAAGTTGAAAGTATGTTAAACATCCCTACAAATAAGGCAATCTGAAATATTTGTCATTTCTGCATAATTTTTTTCGATTTGTCGTGATTTTAAAAGTGCTGGGCGTGGAATTATTCCTTGTTTGGAACAATATTTCATATACTTTACCTTTTAAGTAAAAGGTTTTCCCAAATTAATGCAATATTTGAATTTTGCGCCAATAGTTGTAGAAATCGTAGTTATTGAACAAAAAGCAAAGGAGAGTGTCAGCTGCCAGGTCAGGGTTATTATTATCATTGATTATCTATGAACTTATGATCTATATATGTACAAGGAGGCGCAGAATGAACTGAATGGTTTAAATATTTTACAATTTTTAATTTATGGGATTATCATTATTACTATTTTATATAAGTATACTTTTGGATATTTTTTGATTTATCCTTTATGTGTTGGTCATTTTCTGAATAGCATTCAGCATTCATGAATTCTGAATTGCCCTTCTTGACACATTTCCTATAATTTTACACAAATTTTTAAGTTTAAAAAAATTCAATTGTTTGGTATATTGTTGCTAAAAATACCTAGAAAAGTTTTAAAGAACTCAATAGCTCTACAGCTCAATCTGTGCCACCCTATACATAATTAAGTTATGATTTTTCATTTGACTTTTTAATGTACATACAAAAGTAAAATAATATTGATTATGGTTCTAAATGAAAAGTAGATTTAATATATGATGCCTTCTTACTTTATCACTCTCCTCTAATAAGTATATAGCTAAAGTAATATGAGGATGTGTACTTAATCTACTTGAATAATTTGTACCAAAACATCTTATTTCATACATAAATTACCTATGACGCTGTATATTATGTTGTGATGTCTGATCAATCGTAATATTTGTGACAGATATTTCTGTAATATTTCAATAGCTTCAATATTATAATAGCTTGCTGCCCCCCATAGTTGGACCCCATATGCCTATAAAGTATATATATTCTGGATCGACATAAAGATAATCGTTCTAAGACGTGATTTTTAAGTGATTTTTATTCGTAGGGGCTGAAATGGTGCAAAAAGGGTACATATTAAACGACAACAGCTAGAAACACGAAATTCGATGTATTCATTGCTCTAATTGACTAGATACATAATATAAAAATATTTTTTCCAAATTCGTACTTTTAAGGGGCATAATGGGAAAATAGGGATAAAAATGGTACCAACCAAATGACCGCAGCTAGAGTTGTGAAATTCGGAGTATACATTCCTTTGACTGCGTAGACATGAAAAATAGAAGTTTTTTCCCAATTCGTACTTTCAAAGGATACAATGGGAACAGATGGATAAATAAATAAATAATAGTACCAACTAAACGACTACAGCTAGAATGATGAAATTCGGTGTGTACATCCCTCTAGTTGCGTAGACACATAAAATAAAGAGATTTTAGAAAGTTGTATTCTTTAGGGGTAAAATAGGAAAAGGGGGATAGAAATGGTACCAACCAAATGGCCGCAGCTACAATCATGGAATTCGGTGAAAATTTAATTTTTGTTCTCATTTCTAGAGATCTCCTTCATTTGATATCCATTTTGATATAAATATTGTAGAAATATTTAAATATAGTTAGAATTTGTTACTTCCTTAAAATATTCAAGTCCTTTAAAAAGGAAAGAACAACACTAAATGAACTAGTGCATGCATATGCATATGCATATGGCCTTGTTCATATTCAATGAAAAAATGTAAAATTGTCGAACGGTGTTATTGAGTTTATTTTAATTTTTCTGCGTACATATTTAAGTTTTATTCTTTTTATACCCTCCACCTCCAGGATGGTGGTATACTAACTTTGTCATTCCGTTTGTAACACCTTGAAATATCGACCTCAGACCCTATAGTATATATTCTTGATAGTCATAAAATTCTAAGACGATCTAGCCGTCTGTTGATAGCACGCTAGCATCTAAACAAAGAGAGCTAGGACGTCCAAATTGTCCATAAATGTGTCTTATAGTCGTAGATCGGCTGGGTTCGAAACTGTGCGAAATCGGTCCAAAGGGAAAAATTTTTCCCTCTCAAGGGCTAAAAATACCCATAATAACCCTTAATATTTTAGGGTGTTTAAGCATTTTTTCCATATGTCTGCTTATACTTACTTGATATTGGGTATGCTCATTCCCCCTATAACAAAAACGTGCACCATAAAGTGATTTTTATTCGTTGGTGGTGATATGGGGCAAAAAAGGATAAATATTGTTCATATTAAACGACAACCGCTAGAAACACGAAATTTGGTGTTTACGTTCCTCTAATTGAATAGATACTTATTATAAAAGTATTTATTCCAAATTCGTACTTTTTATGGGTTAAGTTCGGCCATGCCGAACTTTATATACCCTCCACCATGGATTGCATTCCACAGTGGCAGTCGATTTTCGTAGAAGTACAGTAATATTACAGCAAAATATAGTTTCTTAATATAACCAAACCAAATATATATATATTGAAAAAATAATTTTATAAATAAATATAATATTTTTATTTTTTTAAGACGAGGCTACCAATACGTTTACACTATATATATCGAAATCATACTTCAAGTCAATTCGAAACATAAATATTCTTATATTTATATTTAAAAAAAAAGCGTAATTACATTAAATATTGGTAGATAGTGGATGCTACAGTGGGTTATATTTCCATTCCATTGTACAATTCCAAAAGTACAAATTTTGAAAATCCATTATTTCACATACATAGTGCAAAATAACCAAACCTCATGATTTATTCTTTTTATTTTGCTTGTCTATGAAAGTAATGTATGCACAGAATTCAATGATTCTAGCTGCTGCCATTTTGTTGGTACCATTTTTTCTATTTTACCCCCTTAAGAGTACGACTTTTTAAAATCTTTTTATTTTACGTGTCTACGCAATGAGAGGAATGTACACACCGAATTTCATCTTTCTTACTATAGCCTGTTCCCACTGTATCCCTTGAAAGTACTAATTTGGAAAAAATCTTTAATTTTTCGTGTCTACGCAATCAGAGGAATGTATACACGGCATTTCATTATTCTAGGTGTAGTCGTTTGGTGGGTACCATTTTTATCCCTCTGTTCCCATTTTATCCCTTAAAAGTACGAATTTGGAAAAAATACTTTTATATTATGTAGCTGCTCAATTAGAGGAATGTTTCTAGCTGTTGTCGTTTGATATGTACGATGAAAATGGTACCTACGAATAATAATCACTTTATAGTGCACGTCTTTGTTATAGGGGGAATGATCATACCCAATATCAAGTATAACAGGAGATATTGACAAAATATGTTAAAATACTCTAACAAATTGGTGGTTATTATTCATTTTTAGTCCTTGTGATGGAAAAAATTTTCCCTTTGGGTCGATTTCCCCCAGTTTAAATTCCAACCGATCAACGACTATATAACGCATTTATGAAAAATTTGGACGACCTAGCTGCTTTCGTTTACATGCTAGCGTGCTTTCAACAGACTTTCATGGCGATCAAAAATATATATACTTTATAGGGTTTCAGGTCGATATCCGTCCGTGCGTCCGTCCGTCCGTCTGCTGTCCATCTAAGCTTGTTCGCACTCTACAGGTCGCAATTGTTGTCCGATTGCCATGAAACTTGGCATAAGTTATTTTTTCTGGCCAAGGACCATCGGTATTGAATTTGGAGGACATCGGTTCAGATTTAGATATAGCCCCCATACAAATGTCGCTCCCGATTTGACATTTTCCGCTCTAGAAACGACATATTGTACCCGATTTTCTTTAGAATTGGCAGAACATCTTACAATCCAACTAGAAACACCTATGCTGAAAGTGGGTATGATCGGTTCAGATTTAGATATAGCCGCCATACAAATGTCACTCCCGATTTGACATTTTCCGCTCTAGAAACCACATATTGTACCCAATTTTCTTTAAATTTGGCACAACATCTTATAATCCAACTAAAAACCTATGGTGAAAGTGGGTAAGATCGGTTCAGATTTAGATATAGCCCTCATATATTTCAACTAAGAAGACATATTATGAAAGTCAAATGTATGGGTCCATATTTTGGTATAGCCTCCATACAAATTCGGCCCCCATTCTAATCTATTACATCTGTAGAACCCACATCGTGCATTAAATCTCGATATAATTTTACATATCATGTCATATTTCACCTAAGAATACCTACTTTGACAGTGATCTATATGGAACCTCTTTTTAATGTAGAGCACTTACAAATGGGCCCATTTTAATTTTTACCCCTCAAGAACGCAAATTTTACATCGGATTTTTTTTTTCAAATTTTGAAGATTATATTATGTTTCAGAATACAAAGTCAAATATATGTGTCCACACTTTGGACCCAATAACCCATTCTACTCTAATACAGCTCTACAAACTACGTCTTACATCGGATCATGATATATTTCAACTATGAATACCTACAGTGAATGAGAAATATATAGGCCCATGTTTTGAGCCGGTGTTGTTTAGGCCTCCTTTCAAATGTCGGTCCGATTTATCTTATTACTACTGTATAATTTTGTATTTGTATGCCGGAAAATTGGATCAATTATTTACCATATTCGTTAAATATGACTAAAGATGAATTTATACTGTATAATTTATATAAACTACATAAAATTGCTCCCATGAAACACCTGGGTTTAGTAATAAAAGCGATGTATGTATATACGCAGGGAGTGGTGTAGGGTATTATATAGTCGGCCCCGCCCGACTTTAGCCTTTCCTTACTTGTTTGAATTGATTTGAAATGTTATTTCGATATGTAAACGCATTTGTTGCCTTGCCTTGTAAGCGTGGTTTGAAATAATAAAAATATTATATTTATTTATAAAATTATGATTTCAATATTTGTATTTGTTTTAGTTTGGCTATATTAAAAAATATATATTTTCCTTTAATACTACTGCACTTTTACGAAAAATGACAGCCTCTGTGGAATGCAATCCATGGTTGAGGGTATATAAAGTTTGGCCCGGCCGAACTTAACGCCGCATTTACTTGTTTCTTCTTTATTATTTCGTTTTCTTTATTATTTCAGAACAAGACCATATATTCATGAAACAGGAGAAAACTGTGTACTCAGTTTTTCATTTGGTGATCTTTTCTCCTTTTTGCAAGTCTTTTAATTTCCAAATCATATTCTTGTCTTAATAATATGTTTTCATACTTTTGAAATACATACGCGATATGATTATCAATTGAAAGAGAAGAATATCTGTTAAAAATTTCAAAATTTCCCCATTAATTAGTAAAATATAAATAAACTAAATAAATAAGGGAGTATTTTGAAATGGTTGTTAATGCTAACTAATACAGATAGGAGCATAATATTCAAAATATTCTCTTTTCTTTCATTTGATACACATATCGCCTGCGTATGCCACATAAAAGTACGAACATAAATTAAAAAGTGAAATGATCACCAAATGGAAAACTGAGTATATAGTTGTCCTTCATACGATCTCTAGTTTCATATGTATGTGGTCCTCTTCAAGTCAAATAAAATAATTGTAAAATTGTCGCAAGCTGTAAT